>CM074723.1:441719557-443077057 GCA_037306005.1 Rhinophrynus dorsalis | reverse complement strand
GGTAGTTGTGTTTCAGCTCATTAGAAAACTGGAAAAGCCCCACAAGGTTTCTATCTGGCTGTACAATAGTTTCTACACTTTGCGTCCATGAATGAGCTCTGTAAAACACCCCTACTTTTTTTTCCCTCCAGTTTTGCTGACATTTCCACTGTGATTCCATTATATGTGAAAAGTTTATGGGCTGCCTACGTCCGTATCAACCGTATATATATCAGACATAAAGTTGTACATCGCAACATCTAATGAATGAGCAAACATCACCACATCCAGGTCGGTGGTGTGAATGAACTGTTTACAATCAAGATTAAAGGACAACTAACATCACCTAATAACCCCCAATTTAACTCTGTATGCCAGAGGGGTGCGCAATGCATTGTAGGAAAGTGATTCTATAGCTTTTCGTGCCGTGTCTATGTAATGCATATGTACTTACCTACATATACCTCTCAAGGGGAGGGCATCATGGGAGAATATTGGTGTTTCTGGAAATGTTGGTCCTCAGTGCCAGTCCTCTGTAACAAGAGTTACTCCAGTTGTTGAGGACTAAAATCTCCATAATTCCAAGCTAGCTGTTGAAGGGAGGAGGAGGAAGCTGGAGGGACTCATTGCCCTGCTCTGATCTACACCTTTATCACCAGGTACTAACAAGACTCAGAGAAAGTACATGAAAATGAGCTATTCTATGTGCATGTTTTATGGGTGGCAATCAGGGTGTGTCACTTCAGTCATAATGCCTGCTGAGAGAGAGAGCGTGCCCTGTGACCCACTTTAGGAGGAACAGTCCCTGTTTCACACCCAAATCCCTTTTTCCCTGAACGATGTCCCTCCTTTTAGGGGATCAGACTGTGTGGTGTGTATATAAGTGTATCACATTACTCCACAGTAATAAAACTCGCGTTATGTTTCTTTAAACTTCCGTATATGTGTTTATACATTAGTCTGTGGTAATAAAATACTTTGGACTTTTTCTATATAATTTATTCAGGTATGCAAAGTGGTACCAATAGGTCATGATATAACTTAATAATTCTTGATAATGCCCCTCCCACAGCAACACCACCTAAACCATAAGTGTCCCTCTTTGGCCATTTGAAATATTGTGAGGTGTGGGTGTGTGTATAACTTGCCCCTCTCCCCCAACTCTATATTTCTTAGAGCCATTGCCTTCCACAGCACGTTATACAGAGCAGAAAACAAAGCTGGGATCTCTCTACCTGGCGGGGGGAGGTGGGAGGACTCGTGACCATACCTGGGAACTTAATAGGCAGGACCGCCCGGAGGACAGCCCTGCCAGCGCCGACCGGGGAGTTAAATGACGCAATTCGCGTCATAAAAGGGGCGGGGCTTAGTCGCGAGGGGGGGGGGACATTTTTTTTTTTTTAAGGGGTAAAATATATATGGAATGCGGGTAAGAGGGCGGGGAGTGGGAGGAACCTGTGCGGGATTGAGAACAAGTGGGAAGAGTTTTGCCCACCCGGAGATTGAGAGACTGCCCCGGAGACCCGGTAATTACCTGTGAAATCCGGAGTCTCCGGGGCAAAACCGGAGAGTTCCCAGGTATGCTCGTGACGTACCAGGGAATAAACATTATCCACCAGAATATCTGTGCACAGCACATTGCTGCTAGTATCCCATAGCTCAGCTTCTCCTTGCTGTAGCCCGTTACCGTCTCATTACATGTGCACTTTAAACACCTAAAGCCATTAAAAAAAAAAAAAAAAAATCCTAAAACACTGTCTGAATTACTTCAAGCATAACAAAATAAGTTGTACTCTTAAAGGATCATTAGGCCACCTTAACCATTTGAGTTCCAGAAAGGTATCAACACATTTATGTACTCGAAGGGTTTGAGCTAAAGGGGGGGCAATTCTAGGGGCTGAATAGAAACTTTTAACCCCCCTACTGTGAAACAATATTTTGGAGACCTCTGTAGAATTCATATCGCTAAAATCCCCATTTAAGTATATGAATTTTTGTTTGTCCCCTATGGTGCAGTTGGTTTGCTCTAAGAATTGGGGCAAGCAATCTGGGCCAGACCAGCAAAAGAACTTGGCTGACATAAATGAGTTAATTCATTATACAAAACAAGTGCATCATAGAAGGTAGGAAAATGCATATCCTTGCATGCCCCAAGCTGGCAACAAGACTTAAAATTTGGTGCACTGGCCGTTTGGGTAAACCGGAAGGTTGTCACCTTTTCTTATACCGGCCATGGCATTCCCTCCATAGACTTAATATTGGACCGAAGCCAATTTTTTTACCGGCCTACCGGTAAAATACCGGCTGGGTGGCAACCCTAGTCAACGCTTCCATCATCCCAACCAGCCAATGGCATCCAGTTGTTGCCTGCCTTTGATTTAGAATATACCCCATTGCATGGTCATTGCCGGATATTATTTTAAGGAACTAAAGCTCAATGTCTCATGCTCAAACGTCCCAAGTGTCCCTTTTTAGGAGGGCAGTTCCTCTTTGAGACCCAAATCCCTCTCTCTGGTGTTCCTCTTTTTAGGAGATCACACTGTGTGGTGTGTATATAAGTATCACATTGCTCCACAGTACTAAAACACTCCACTTCAGTATATGTGTTTATAAATGAATATGTATATATAAAATGCTGTGGTTTTCCTCTAAATAATTTATTCACTTACAGAAAGAGGTGTCAATAGATCATGACGTAACCTAAACATTATTGGTTATACCTCTCCCACCAACCACGCCCCAAGCAACATCACCTCTGTGGCCATTCGAAATGTGGGGAGGTGTGCATGCTTGAAATCGCAGGTTTTGTTGCCAGCTTGATGGATGTAATTGTGAAAATTTCCCTTAAATAATGATAAAATTGGTCCTGCACAATAAATGAATAGTGCATCAGGCTGGCCTAAGTCTCGGCAAAAGCACCATGTCTTTTGGAAACCTAGCAAGGCCCCGGTCAAAGTTCTAGAAATCTTATAAAAAGACACCCTGCTGATCCCATACAGTTCCATGCTGGTAATACCAATCATAATATCCTATAACGTCTTCTGTTCTCTGTGTGACCCAGAACTTGCGTGCTTTCTCATCTTCCATTCTGCTGTGTTGTCATTCAGCACAGAATAGCATTTTCTCTAGGCTAAACCTCACCCCCATCCCCCCCAAAAAAAACACGCAGTTCTGCATACTGCAGCCATTTCCTTATGAGCTAGTCAATTGCAGAATTTAACAGATACAGTTAAAAGAAACTATCAGTTTGACCCATCTCATCATTCAGACTGCTTGGGGCACAATCAAGCTGGTACTTATTATCAGAGTTATTCAACCAACCACTGCAATAGTTGCATTTACCATAATGGTCTTAAGTCAAAAGCAAATTATAATTTGTCCCATTGTACTCTAGAACAATACTGCCTAAAAATGCAGTGAGCATCTAATCAACGGAATGTAAGAAGTGGTAAAGATGAGAGAAATCCATTGTTTCCTTGTCTAAAGTACAAATTGCTTTGGAGTTCTGGGAATTGGTAAGCTCCACTTGGCATCACAATTGGAATCAACGCTTTGAGTACCAGAGGGGTACACAACACATTGCTCTGCAATGTGTTGCGTACTCCTCTGGCATTCAAAGGGTTAAAGAGAAAATTATCAGCCTATTGTAAATATTTACCTGCAAGCACACCCTTAACCCTTTGCATGCTTGAGAGGGACACAACACATTGCAGTACAGTGGTTTCCAACATATTGTTTCACAAACTATTGAAGACCTCCCTAACGTTCTACTGATTTAACCCTTTGAGTGCCAGAGGGGTACACAGCACAATGGGTTGCGTACCTCTCTGGCACTCAAAGCGTTAAAGCACCTTCTGAATCCATGAGAATTTTGTAAATTTGTATTTGACCATTATGATCATATCGGAATATTCCAGATCTCCCCCAGAGACCCTGTTTTTGTGTTTTGTTTTTGAGAGAGAGTAATTGCTGGGTCTCTTGAGACTTACTCTCTGCCCATTTTAAGGTCTATACAGCCTTAAATCTTATTCCCTCCCACTGATTCCGTTCCTCCCAGTTACATAAAAAAAATAATGCTATGTGGACTCTCCCATCCTCAGACCTTGGTGATACTATGGAGGACTGTGTTGGGAAAGATTTCAGAAATGCCTGTGGTGCTGTTATTTGCTCCAGAATATAGGGCCTTAAATCTGTTTTACCTTTAAGTGTCAGAATGGTATCCTATGCGTTGTGTTGCAATGCATTGGATATCTGTCTGGTACTCAAGGGTTAATAAAAGGACTTGCCCCTGGTAGAGGTCTTTCATGTAACAGTCAATTATATACATTTTTACCATGGATGGGACGCTCCCTATGGACAGTCTCATGCAGTCTAATGATGCCTATGTTTCTTTGTGAGGGGGGGTGAAGTAAATATAGATGTACAAGGTGTATATACAAATACAGGCACTTGTTGATACTGCTCAAGATTTAACCCACTGAGTGCCAGAGAGGGAAAAAAGGAGAAAAAAAAAACAAAAACCTTTGCAACATCATATTGGTTTGCAATTGTGAAGCGCAGTGGGCGGATATGGTATCCAAGTCTCATTGGAGATGTTCTCTTGTACAAAGGTATAAGGACAAAATTCATAAGGGCGATTAAGATTTTCTGGCTATAGTACAGTAAATGGGGTGGTTATGAGGAGCTGTTAAGTCTCCTTTAATCAGATTTCAAACATCATTTTTTATGTGAGGGCATCCTTCCCTAAAGGAAACCATGTTCTGTGTTCCTAATGAGCATACCCCCACACCTGGCATCTCACAGAGGATGGATGGGAGCTGAGGACTGTGATCCTATGAGGCCTGTCACTAGTGAAGCTCAGGAAGAAGCAACTTCACCATACGATTCCTTATGGGACAACTCAAAAGGAGATTCTGGAATAGCTGAAATAATTACACAAGGACCGTCAGTCTAGCAAAGAGGGGTCACTCTATAACTCATGTAGATGACTGATATCTTTACAACAAAAGGGGATACAACTACACTGGGCCCTAAGTAGACACAGACAAAGAGCATTTCCAGGACATGCCAACTGCACCATGGGGATTAAGTGAACATTTCCATTGATTTAAATTAAGTTTCTATTGTGTTTTTAACTCTGTGAATGCTATAGAGGTCTTCAACACATTGCATATCAATACATTGGGCACCTCACAAGCAATTAGTGGTTAAAACCCCAATTTAAATCATTTGAAACTTTATCTGAGATGCATTTGGTTTGCTCCAGAATTGCTCCAGTTTTTTGTGTCTTTGCACATATGTCCCATAAAGGTTCTTGGAGCTCCTCCCATCTGGTTTACAGTCCACAAGGCTTCCAGACTATTCTATTTTTACACTTCGATCTCCAATGAAGTATCCAGCACATTGCAATACAACTCATTTGGTAGCTCTCTGGCATTCAAAGGTCTAACGGTATAGCTGGATCAACGCATTGTATTTGATGGGATAAAATGCCTGCTTAAATCAAGGGGAACTGCTATGAGTTCCTTGTGGTACAGTTGTTTTGCTATGGAATATCTCTGTGAGTCATTGTGTTGGGGACTTCTATTATCCAAGGGGTTAACTTTTGGATTGTTTTCATTTAAAATGTCTCCACTTTTTCTTTTATACAAATGCTCCTAAAGTGCATTAAGGGTCACTTCTGTACTGTTGCTATGACCAGATGAGGCTTTGTCATGAAAAAAGAAATTGATTTGAAGGACTTAAATGCATGAAGTCATAGGTCAATGGAACAGCCTTTTTTCCTCTGGATCCCAAGCATGTCAAGCGACAGTTTACAGGAACACTGAACGACAATTTAGATATTGATTTGTTACGTGGCTTTATTGTAGAATACAAAGGTATGAATACTTTTGTATTTGGCGATACCGTTTGTATTTGGACTAACAGTTTATATTTTAAGACAAGTGAGAGATCAACTGGAGTGCAGTTTTGGGCACCAGTTGTTAAAAAAAAAAGACATTATTGTACAGGACAGTAGTGCAGAGACGTGAAACAAAACTGATAAAGGGATTGGAGGATCTGAGAGTAGCCAAAAGGGCTAATACGACTAGAAGGTCATGGTAGACTGTATAGTATGCTGAGTTTAAAGGAGCAGTAAACTTTTTTTATGAAAAAAAAATATATCGTAGGGATTTTCCTACTGAGTAAAATAAGGGTACTCCCACTGCTGAGAGATTTATATTTCCAGAGTTATTACAGTTTAAACCCATGTTTTTTTACATTACCAGTGCCCTCTAGTGGTCAAATTCTAATTAGTTTTCCTGTTAGATTCTAATGGAGAGGAAAGTCAGAAAAGTCATAGACATAACAGTTCTCCATAGAATGTGATAGAACTGCCTTTCACTTCCTGTCAGTTACAATTATCAGGAAGTAAACACGGTAAATTCACTTCCTGATTATTTGAACTGCTATAAATTTTGAATAAAAAATCTGACAGCAGTCGGTGTGCTCTTGTTTTATTCAGCAGGGAAAGCTCTATAAAATACATGTTTTCATAAAAAAAAAGTTTACTGCTCCTTTAAGAGTTTTGTTTGGAAGTTAATTATGATAGCCTGTGGTCAGTTTAAAGGGAAACTGAACCTTGTAATAGATCTGGAGATAATATTGTAAAAACCAGCCTGCATACCTTGACTTTTTTTTCACCTGTAATTTATAGCTTCTCCAATGCAATCCCAAGTTTCTGTTGCTGTTTTCCTGCAGCCTCACTTTATAGCTTTCGCTTTATGACAATTGGGAGTTTTGCTAGCTCAGGTCTGTGTAGCATGTTTGTCTCAGAACTTGCCCCATAGACTTCTACCCTTAGTGAGGATGTGTGTCTCAGAACTTGCCCCATAGACTTCTACCCTTAGTGAGGATGTTTGTCTCAGAACTTGCCCCATAGACTTTTACCCTTAGTGAGGATGTGTGTCTCAGAACTTGCCCCATAGACTTCTACCCTTAGTGAGGATGTTTGTCTCAGAACTTGCCCCATAGACTTTTACCCTTAGTGAGGATGTGTGTCTCAGAACTTGCCCCATAGACTTCTACCCTTAGTGAAGATACGTGTTTGATATAGGACTGACCAAAAGGAAAAGTGCTTTAGGACAGAATACTCAGTCAAAATGCTTATTCCTGCTAAAGTAATACTTTCTGAAGATTGTTATATTTATATCTGTTAACAAAATAAAAAGTTGAGCATATCTACATTTGTCCAATTACTACCATACTGGAGCAGTAGCCAACACAGTAGTTTTCATTACAGCTGGCATGACTTTTGTGTTAGTAGCAGAACATAATGAGGATGGTGCTTATAACTGTTGTAACTGATTAGATGTATATGAATAGAGTTCTTATAGCTGAAAACTGTCATTCTTTCACCATTTGCCCGGTACATCTCCATGGTCTCTGGGGCTGGGTGACATCTGTTCTTCTCTTAGAACTTCTTTAGGATTTTAGTCTTCTGCATTGAAGCCCATAGTTTGTGAATTTACAAATACAGGCCTCTAGCAGAGGATGCATTGCTTCTCCATCCCCCAGGAACACTGAATAAAGAGTAGATGCCATACAGCCCAGAAGATTATGCAGGACACATGAAGAGAGTATGGCAGTGTTTTGTTATAGGAATTTGATTCCTATAGGTGTCAGGTAACTGTCCGTTCTCATGAACTTACTGTCCGTTTCAACCCCTTCGATTCTAGATGAGTGTTTTCGTTGGAGATGTCTTTAGTATCCAGATGGGTTAAAACAGAGTGATCAGTCTTGTCCTACCACTTGACTCCCCCACGTTACACTAATAGATAGTTGTTTGTGGACACATCATAGAAGTACATTGATCAAACTTGCTTTCAAATGGAAGAAGCCAGAGGATAATGAGGAAAGTGAAATCCTACTAATGAAAGGCTTGTACTTTCCTGAAATTAAAATGAACTGCGTTCAGATCAATACCAGCTGCCTCTTTGTGCTGTACGATTGACAGGCATTGAATAAGAATGATGAGCTCCATAGGGGATAAGGATACTTTTCCAAAAAGCCTAATGAGAGACAGACTGCAGTGTCAAGACATGACATTGTTATGGAGGTGTCAGCCTGAAGATTAAATACCTGTGCAGTCAGCTTGTATTCAGGGAAACAGTATGTGTAAATATACTTGCAGTCCAAGGGCTCAAATGCCTCTGACAAGCCACACTGATCCACGTGTACTTGTCACCCTTCTTAGACCTTGAATTGGGTAAGATTAACCCCCTATGCTCTGCATGCCCTTCTGGTCCTCAAGATGTTAAGATCCAGTTCTTCTTAGAATATCAGCCTCACTGAATAATCCATTATAATTTGTGTGTATTGCCATTTAAAGGGATAGTAACCATTTACGGTGAAAAATACATGTTGCAGAGTTTATCCTGCTAAATAAAACAGGGGTACACCCTTTGCTGAATTTTTTTATTAATTCAAATGTAGTTGCTCTTAGGGTGCAGAACCTCCATGCCCTGAAATTCTACAGCAACCTATGTAGATGTTTGGTCAGCTGACCGGAGCTGTTCACAAACTGCAACAGCAGTGCCACCAAACAAATTCAGGTGATGGGAGTACTGCGCCAAAAAAATGCAAGTTTCAGCTCCAGTATCTTAAAAATTAAAGACACCTCAACGTTGGGAGTGACCATGTTGTACTCGGCTGGATAAACCCTGCAATGTATTCTTTCTTTTTTTTTTTTTTTTTTTTTTTTTTAAATTTATTTCTTATTCAGACCTTGTTGCCCCCCTCCCGACGTCTTAATAAAAAAATAATGAAAACAAATGTGTACTTTGCAGATACACATGGCCAAGCCCATGACTCCAACATGGCTGGCACTCAGTGGGGTTAAGGCTTAGTTCACATGGGCAACTTTAAAGTGGAACTTTCACATAGTATACAGTCACCCTCCAGTAATTAAACGTATGGCGACTAGCTTCATAATAGTTCTGTTACCTCTCAGAAGTACCCGATTCTGAAGTAACCCTTAATCTTCAGAGACCAGAAGCCAGGCATCAGAGCAGACATCTTGTCTTAGAGACTCCTGCACCATCAGTCTCGGTCTCCTCTAGGAGGCATTGCATGTTACCTTAAGGTAACCGGAAGGGACTGATGCAGGAGTGCAGGCGTCTCTAAGATGTCTGCGCTGATGCCTGCCTGGATAGTAATGTCAGAAAAAAAGTATCAACTATATGCAGGGCTGGATTTACATCTCAGGAGCCTGTTGGCAAAGAAATCTGAAGTGCCCCCCCCCCCATTGGCCATCTCCACTGGACACCTCCATAGTGCTCCTAATCTCCACATTGCCCTCCCATCAGCTCCAACTTGCCCACACATTGCCCCATCAGCTCCAACTTGCCCCCATCAACTCCAATTTGCCCTCACATTGCCCCCCATCAGCTCTAACTTGCCCCTCATCAGCTTCAACTTGCCTTCACATTGCCACATCCTCCCCAACGTCTCCACATTGCCCCCATCCTCTCCATATTTCCCTCATCATCTCCAGCTTGCCCTCAGATTGCCCCCATCATCTCCATATTGCCCTCACATTGCCCCCCATCAGCTCCAGCTTGCCCCCCATCAGCTCCAGCTTGCCCCCCATCAGCTCCAGCTTGCCCCCCATCAGCTCCAACTTGCCCCCCATCAGCTCCAACTTGCCCCCCATCCTCTCCACATTGCTCCATCATCTCCATATTGCCCTCACATTGCCCCCCATCAGCTCCAACTTTCCCCCCATCAGCTCCAACTTGCCCCCCATCAGCTCAAACTTACCCTCACATTGCCCCCATCAGCTCAAACTTGCCCCCATCAAGTCCATATTGCCCCATCAGCTCCAGCTTGCCCTCACATTGCTCCCATCCTCTCCACATTGCCCCCATCATCTCCATGTTGCCCTCACATACCCCCCCCCCCCCAGTATCCGTTTCCTACCTCCCTGGTGGTCCAGAGGTGTGGCAGGAGAAGTGTGTGTCCCCTTCTGCACAGACCTGTATCTGCTGGAGCTTCTTCCTGTGTGGTTTTCTCTTCAGTAATGCAGAGCGCTAGGAGATGATGTCATGATGTCATCTTCCAGCGCTCTGCATTACTAAAGAGCTGACGAGGGAGCTCAGCATGGTAGATACAATTAAAAGAGAGTACTTGCACTTATTCGTATCTCTCAAACTGTTATGGTTTGAGAGATATAGGAAAATAAAGTTCTCTGGTCCCTTTCTGCTTGATGAGCTGTAAAGCTGTCAGAAGCAGATTCTGGTCTCTTGACCAGACACGGCTTTTCAACAGTGCAGATCTAACGATCTCTAAAGATAAATACTTCATTGGAATGGTCTACAACGTGTGCTTGCGAATCATGCACACGTTGTAGACCGTTCCAATGAAGTATTTATTTTTAGGTATCGCTATGTTGGCACTGCTGAAGAGCCACCATCTGATCCAGGAACCAGAATCTGCTTCTGACAGGTTTACAGCTCGTCAAGCAGAAAGGGGAGGGAGCAGAGAACTTTATTTTCCTATATCTCTCAACTCATAATGGTCTGAGAGATACGAATAAGTGCAAGTACTTTTTTTTTTTTCCCTTGACATTACTATCCCTTTAAGGGGCTATTTTGGAAGGTCTGCTTACTGGGTGGGTGGGGGGTAAAGAAATACTTACCTGGGCATCCAGTAATGTCAGCCGCTATCTTTAGTCATCTCTGGAAGATTTTTTTGTTTGAGTTGGATGAGACCACGACATCATTGGCTGTGTCTTGTACCGTGCAGCTCATACGAACTTAAATTTGCCATATTCGGAAAGGGGTGATTATTCCCTTTCTGGCAATGCCTCATATATAAGGATTCATGCTGGGAGAACACAGAATACATTGAGCAAATTATACCTTTGCCGTGTGTGTGTGTGTGTTAGACTTCGATACAGGTGGACAACTGCATGAAACACTGTACAGTCATTTAAGTAGCTTCACTGTTATCGCTTAGTCTGTTTGTCCATTTCCCCTTATCTTTAGAATTCTGTCCTTATTCACAGTCTCAGACTTACATAGCTCATATGCAATGGTCAAACAGGCAGTACGTTTATAATCTTTGTGCACTTGAACTCAACCAGCCTAGGACTTGGAGGTTTTGATGCAATAGGAAAGTGCTCAACTAAATTTCATCCATATTATGCAGCAACTTTCACCGCTTTTATAATGGTACTGAAGATTCCCTCCTCCGGGTGGGGTTGGTCAGCCTGCCACTTCTGCATTGTGAATAGGTCCTCCCTATGGCATCTACTCTCTGCCTGTGTTACAAGTATCCCCAGAGGTACTAGTAACCCAAAGCTGAGAAACCAGTCTGTACATTGTGACGCTAGGTCATGGGAACACCCTGGACAGAAGTGTGTCTGGGGGTTTTCTGAAACCTTTCCAAATATGATATAGGTATATGTATGGGTAATATCTATATCCATCCATCCATCCATCCATCCTTCTATCTATCTCCATCCATTCATCCATCCATCCAATCTATATATGTGTGTGTGTTCACTACTTTGCAATTACTGCAATACAGAACATTTAATCCACAGTAAATTATCAGATGTCAGACCAAATTACAGTCTCTGAGTTATCGTCCTTGCCTGTCCTCCATTACAATATCTGGTTAATTTTCTTGCAATCAAGCAGTCATACGGCGTTAATTGCCATCAACAACTTAATTGTCCTTTATTCCATTCAAATCATAACGTCCTGATCAAGAAAAAATTAGCAATTAACAGTGTTTCTCATGCCTGCAAAATAAAAAATTCAGTTTCAAATAAACTGCTAATTTTAGCAGAGTTTCCCACCTGTATCACCTGTACAATCACCAGACCAGACTGCACCATTACCTGCGGACACATAGGAAGTATGCATGTTCCGGGGCTGCACTGAATTCTGTAATCAATAGGGCGTAATTAAGTCACTTGGATTTTTTTGTCCTCTCTGATGCAGTTGGTTTGTTTCAGAATTGCCCTGCTTCTTGATTACAGCTCTGTGTAACCAGGGCTGGATTTACACCCCAGGAGCCCCTAGGCAAGGCTCTCTGGGCCCATAAACACTCTCCCTATCCTCATATGACCCCATCTCCAGTCCCATCTACTGCTTCCAGGCCCCAAAACGACTTCAGGCTTATTAAAAAAAAAAATACCAACAGCTGCTACAGAGATCTCCAGTGTAATGGTTTGAAATGTATTGGAGATCTCTGTAGCATCCAAGGGGTTAATAATAGCCTGTTAATAGGTCTTTAAGCTGGTACAGTGACAGTTTTCTTTGACCGCTCCCACAATATAGAATTTGGTTGTGCAGCACAACTGAGGCACCACCTCACACAATTTGGAGCTCTACTTTGTCTGTTGGCAAAAGAGGCCTGTGTGTACCTTCTTTTTAACACCTTGGATGCTACAGATACCTCTACAGCCAAGGAGATGTTAACCCCTTCTGGTGTGGTGGCGACTAGGCTTAGTGCACTCAGGCCTGTTTATCATTGAGTCTGGTCTACCTTCTCTATTGGTGTGCTGATAAGGACCTATCTCCAGATTTTGATTTTCCTACAGTCCTGGCCTTCCTACAGGAAGGTGTGGACAAGGGTCTCAGTTTGAGTTCCCTTAAGGTTCAGACATCCGCTGTCTGCTTTTCGTTCAGTTGTCTAGGTTTTCTTCCAGGGCGTTGCTCATACTCGTCCTGTATTTCAGTCTCCCGCTCCTTAGTGAGATCTTAACTTGGATTAGGGCGTCCTTCAGCTCCCTCCCTTTGAGTCTTTGGCTACTATTCCTCTACGTCTGCTGAAGTGGTACATGGCTTTTCTCCTGGTGATCGTGTCTGTTCGCCATGTTGTGGAGTTGCATGCTCTGTCTTGTAAACCACTCCTTTTTGGTGTTTCACTAGGACATGGCAGTGCTTCCGGCTTCCTGGGAGTTTCTCCCGAAGGTGGTTTCTGAGTTCCTCCTTAATCAGGAGTTTGTGGTTCCTTCTTTCTGTCCTGGCCCTTCCTTTGACAAGGGGAAGGATCTCCACTTGTTAGCTGTGGTGAGTTGTCTCAGGTTTTGTCCATTCAATGGTCTGACGCGCTGTTTGTCATTCCTGAGGGTCGCAGGGCAGGGAGACCTGCATCCAAGTGACCCTTGTGTCTTGAATTCAGTACACTGTTCGTAAGGCTCACGAATTGAGGAAGAAGCCCGTTTCCTTTCAGGTCACGGCTCCTTCCACTAGATCTTTTGGGGCGTCTTGGGCTTCAAAGAGTCAGCCCTTAGCTGATCGGTTGTGCAAGGCTGCCACTTGGTCGTCTGTGCACTCCTATTCAAAGCACTATTGTGTTGCTGTGCTGGCATCGGCTGATGCTAGTTTTGGGAGACAGATCCTGGAGGCAGTCTTGCCTGTCTAGGATCTTCTTTTTGGTTTTTCAGTGCTCCCTCACTTTTGAGCCCTGTTGTCTCTAGGTCAGTGTGCTGTGTAACAGTTCCTGGGGTGGTGTTACCCCTGTTCAGTGTCCATTGACACTACATTTGTTATTGTTGGGCTATCTTTGATTTGATGGTTCAAATATGCTCTGGTGACTTTGGGGGCCCTGCACGTGGTCCTTGCCTTTCTTCCCGCCCTGGGAAACTCAATGGTTGGACATCCCAAAGTTACCAGTAACTTATATTGGATGACAGAGAAAAGAGGATTTGTCTTACCTGTTAAATCCTTTTCTCTTAGTCCATATAAGTTACTGGTCTCCCACCCTGTCAAGGGACCATGCTTGGCTCTCCTGTGGCAGAACGTGGGGGTCCTTTCGGGTTCATGCTCACAGGAGTCTTCCTTTACCTTCTTGCTACCTAGTCAATAGTGTCTCAAATCTTACTGGAGGGAAGGTAGGCTCCACCCCTGCATTCACTTTTCAGAATTGTTCCAGCCTACTTAAAGTGGCTGATCCCCTACCCAAAATTACCAGTAACCTGTATGGACTAAGAGAAAAGCATTTAACAGGTAATACTAAAATCCCCTTTTATGAGAATATTCTGTATATTTTAGGTATTTATGTATCTGTAGGTAGCACCATTCACGAACACAGTAATTTACAGGAACAGTACAATTAAAAAATATCAGGACAAGGATAAGAGCATCATGCTAAAATGTGATCATTTCATTATTAGGGGCAAATGTTCAGCCAAGTGAATTATACATTTGAGGTGACCCTGACTCAAAGATTTTACATATTCTATAACCTAAAAGGCCAGATGTATGTTTGTCCGATGCAGTCATGTGCAGTAGAGACTGCCCAAACGCTGGCTAGTGCAGTCATGTTCAGTAGAGACTGCCCAGTCACAGATGTTTGTCCGATGCAGTTATGCACAATAGACACTGCCAGAATGCACAGAATGCTGGGAGGTGTAATTCTGCGGTTTTACGCACTTTGGCCTGTGTACACGGGCTTTTACACTAGTATTTTATAAATGTAAGGCTTTGCTGCTTCGTTTGGCAGTGAAATGTTAAGGAAAGTATCCTAAATTCTATTTATTTTATTTATTAATGCCATATTATTAAGCAGTCCATATATCTGGGTTATTGCATTGAAAATAAACAAGCTAGGCACTAAATCAAGCAGATTTTTTTCTTTTTCTTTCTCTCTGTTACATTCATACTCAATTTAACACTATGGAACTTTTTATGTGTTAATCAGTTTTTGTTTTTCTTCATTAATCAACTAATGGATGTTTCTTCAATAGCTCGCCGTTCTAATGAAATCCGTAGGTAATTTGGCAGGCTACAATGATCTCATCAGTAACGCAGCAAGTTTAGACCATTTAACAGATTAAATTGGGATTTTATTTGGTTTCTGTTTGCTTTATATTCAGCATGTTGATGGTAAAGACAGCAGTTTAACCCATATGAGGCCAATGGGGCAAGATTTCTGGCTGTAACCACTGTAGGGGGCTAATTCCTTTTGACTGTTTAGACAGCAGTCAGTCTTAAAGGAACATTTACAACTAAAAATTAAATTGGCTTATATAATTTTAAATATAATGAATTTCCAAGCAGCGCCTGTAATATTAGTTATACCATTTGATTAATTTTAATTGCTCCGTTTGTAATGAGAGAGGAACTAAGGCAGGTAATTCATAGACATTGTCACCCAGTGCTCTTCTATTCAGAAAGACTTTTACTTACCTTAGAGTGAATACAGCACTATCACTTCTGAGACATCTATCTGAAAAAGGCATAAATGGCTAGCCCCATAGAACATATGTACATACCTGGGAACTCTCCGGATCTGCCCTGGAGACTCCGGTTTTCAGACTGAATTATTGAGTCTCCGGGGACAGCGGCTGATTCTCCAGCAGTGGTGCGTTTCTTCTCCTTTCCACCCTGTACCTCTCGCTACTTCTCCTTCCCACCCTGTACCCCCCGCTACGTCTCCTTCCCACCATGTACCTCACGCTACGTCTCCTTCCCACCCTGTACCTCCCGCTACTACTTCTTCCCACCCTGTACCTCCCGCTACTTCTCCCTCCCACCCTGTACCTCACGCTACGTCTCCTTCCCACCCTGTACCTCACGCTACGTCTCCTTCCCACCCTGTACCTCCCGCTACTACTTCTTCCCACCCTGTACCTCCCGCTACTACTTCTTCCCACCCTGTACCTCCCGCTACTTCTCCCTCCCACCCTGTACCTCTCGCTACTGCTCCTTCCCACCATGTACCTCACGCTACGTCTCCTTCCCACCATGTACCTCACGCTACGTCTCCTTCCCACCCTGTACCTCCCGCTACTACTTCTTCCTCCCACCCTGTACCTCTCGCTACGTCTCCTTCCCACCATGTACCTCACGCTACGTCTCCTTCCCACCCTGTACCTCCCGCTACGTCTCCTTCCCACCCTGTACCTCCCGCTACGTCTCCTTCCCACCCTGTACCTCCCGCTACTACTTCTTCCCACCCTGTACCTCCCGCTACTTCTCCCTCCCACCCTGTACCTCTCGCTACTGCTCCTTCCCACCCTGTACCTCACGCTACGTCTCCTTCCCACCCTGTACCTCCCGCTACTACTTCTTCCCACCCTGTACCTCCCGCTACTACTTCTTCCCACCCTGTACCTCCCGCTACTTCTCCCTCCCACCCTGTACCTCTCGCTACTGCTCCTTCCCACCATGTACCTCACGCTACGTCTCCTTCCCACCATGTACCTCACGCTACGTCTCCTTCCCACCCTGGACCTCCCGCTACTACTTCTTCCTCCCACCCTGTACCTCTCGCTACGTCTCCTTCCCACCATGTACCTCACGCTACGTCTCCTTCCCACCCTGTACCTCCCGCTACTACTTCTTCCCACCCTGTACCTCCCGCTACTTCTCCTTCCCACCTGTACCTCCCGCTACTTCTCCTTCCCACCCTGTACCTCCCGCTACTTCTCCTTCCCACCCTGTACCTCTCGCTACTTCTCCTTCCCACCCTGTAGCTCTCGCTACTTCTCTTTCCCACCCTGTAGCTCCCACTACTTCTCCTTCCCACCCTGTACCTCCCGCTACTTCTCCTTCCCACCCTGTTCTGTCCTTTTCCTGCCCACTTTATGACAAACAGATGAGTAACCCTGCCGCTTTTATGATGCAAAACACGCCATTGATAATTTTAGGTGTTGATGTTACTTTAAAGGGATAGTAATACTTTGTTTTATCTTTATTTTATTTTGTAGGCATTAAAAAAACATGAAGAACGATATAAGTCTTCTCTCTCAAACCTTTATGGTTAAGAGATATTCACAAGCAAAGTATCCCCCCCCCCCCCCCCCCCCGTTCAGCCAGATCAGAAGGGAGGTGCCCAGGTAGACTGCAGACAGGGACAATCTTCAATTAAGATAAGGGAAAAACCTGAAAAACTTGTCAAGGGGGGGAGGGCTTTCATTGCTTTCATACAAAGAAGATTGTCCCCTACTGTTATCTGTCTGGTCTTACAACCAGATCCCCATCTGAGATGAGATGGCTTACACTAGGAAAAAGGGGCGGGAGGGGAAACTTTGCTTGTGAATATCTCTTAAACCATAAAGGTTTGAGAGATAAGACTTATATCATTCTTCGTGTTTTTTTTAATGCCTACAAAATAAAATAAAGTTAAAACGAAGTATTACTATCCCTTTAAAGGAACACATACATAAGCAACTCAAATTAGGCCATGTATTTTTTAAACCTTTTATTGTCAGGTGTGGTGGCTAGCAGAGGGACACGACGCAACCTACATGTTTGGGGCTCACCTCCAATAGTTTCATCAAGTTGCCTTTGGCTGGCTGGGGATGATGGACTTTGCAGTCCTTAACACCTGGGGGACCACAGGTTGGCCCCCACTGAGTTAAATTGAAATCTATACAATTGCAGGCACAGGGTATTGCTGGATCATGCCCCTTGCAGTTCATAGGCTCTTGTGGGATTAGCAGTAGAGCGCCAGGGATCACTTTTCAATCCCCCATTCATCTTTCCCATTGATATATTTTTGTGCTATCCACTAGGGATTGCTGTATTGCAAGGTGACCAACCTTTGGGGTGAGTTGAGGAACTGCGCACGTTACTGCCGATTTCTCTGAATAAGTTATACATTTGTTTCATTTTGTGAGGTTTTTGTATTTTGCAATGTTGAATCAATAAAAGCTGTATTTTATTTATTTATTTTTTGCTTCCTCAACTCTGATACCGCCTTTCAATTTGAAGTGGGTCTGGTGTTGTATATCTCTGCTCTTTCCCTTTGTCAAATACCGATTATCTCAGAATAGCACATTCCCTCTGGTTTATGAACACCCATTACTGTTAGTGAGTGGTGTACATTACTTTCTATTAATATCTAAACCCTTTGAGTGCCAGAGGGATTCCCAGAGCTTTGCAATTCACTGGACACCACTCTGCCACTCAAAGGGTTGAATCCAAGATTCTGTTTTTTATCTTGAACAGGGAAGCTGACCATTATTAATGGTGTTGGTTCTTGTTTAGCTCATGAATTCCATTGCTCCTTTCAAGAGAACTGCTGTATTATAGGGGAACTATACCTATAATAATATGTGACTCTTAATGTGCAACAGATACACTTACCTAGGTGTAGATATGTGTCCATTATACAGTGATCAGATATATGTTTATTTTTGGTGTAGCATGTGTCCTTTATACAGCAGTCAGATATATGTTTATGTATTTTTGGAGCAATATGTGCATTTTCTCAGATTTGCAGTACTCCATTTTAGGTCCGTATTTTGTTTTCAACTCCACACAAGGTGAAAGCTCCACCCATCAGTCAGAAGGGCCATGAAAACCTTTGTGTTTCTGTTCCTTTCTAGACTACAGGAGAGTTTGGGGAAAAAAAAAAAACCCCACACAGTAAATAGCTGAGCATGCCCTTCTCTTAAATAAAATAAGAACTACTTATTCTAGAACAGCCAGCCTTTAGGACAGAATTTTGATTTTATTTCTTATAACAGATACTTATTTTAATAAGGCATGATGTTGTTTAACCTCTCCAGTTTTATATAATACACTGTTGGACTAACAATTCCGCATGCATGACAAATTGGATTGTGCTCCCCTAACAATATCATGGCATGCAAACTCCTTCCTGCTATGAGAGGAGAGGCATTGTCTAACTAATGGATCCGATCTGTGTACAGCATTGTGCTAAGCAAAGCAATCCCAGCAGAAAGCATGAGGAGGTATTTCAAAGCACCAACGAGGCTTATGTACTAAGTAGAAGTGGAGAAATTCTGCAGGTAGAAAGGTTTCCTTCTCTCTTATAGTTCATAGGGGACAAGAAAACATTCTTCAACTTGCCATTGATTTAAGTGGGGCTTTTTACCTCTTAAAGGGATAGTAATACTTAATATGCAAACATATATTGTAGAGTTTATCCCCGTGGGTAAAACAAGGGCACCCCCAGTGCTGAGAAGTTTTTATTTAAAAAGTTATTCTGGCTCAAACTTGAATTTTTTTAGGTGCAATATCTGTGGCCTGAAATAGTACAGTGGCGCTGTTGCTACACCATCCTATGGAGATTTATGGTCAACTGACCAGAGCTGTCCATAGGATGGTGTAGCAACAGCACCACTGTTAAATTTCAGGCCTTTGAGATATTGCACCAAAAATTCAAGTTTGAATCAGAATAGCTTTTGAATAAAAAGCCTCTCGACACTGGTGGTGCCCTTGTTTTACTCAGGGGGATAAACTCTACAATATATATGTGTTTGCATATTAAGTATTACTATCCCTTTAACCCTTTGAATGCCAGAGGGGTATACAATGCATTGCATACCCCTCTGGCACTCAAAGGGTTAAATGCCAGAGAACTACCTAGCTCATTGCTTTGAAATGGTTTTGAGATCTCTAACATTCAAGGGTTTAACCCTCTTAGTGTCAGCGGTATCCAAAGCATCGCATTACACTGCTTTGGATACTTCTCTGGCAGTCAATCGATTAAAGCCCCATATAAAGTGGGCCTGTTGCCTTAACCCTTTGAGTGTCAGAGGGATACGCAACACATTGCTTTGCAATGCATTGCATACCCCACTTGCACTCAAATGGTTAAAGGAGCACTTATAACTGAACATGAAATGTGGTTAGATCATTATCGATAGCATGTATTTCCAGCCAGCAACTGTAAAACTTAGATATGTTAGATTCCTAGGTTTTACATAGACACAGTTTGGTTAATCTTGTTTGTGCTCTTTGTAACAAGAGCCAAAGCCAAGGACGTTAGTGATCTGCAGCCCAATAACCTTGTATTCAGAAATGCTGTTACTTAGCTCAGGCTGTTTACAGACAATACAGAACCATCACTTTTTACAGATGTTTGCAAGGAATGTAGAGTATTTAAATGTGTATATATAACCCAAAATCATTTCAAGGTGTTTATTTAACTGTTTGAGCATCAAAGAGTCATCTGACAAATTGCATTGCAATGAGTTTGATTCCTCTCTGGCACTCAAAGGGTTAAAATGCATTTAGTGTTAAAGAGAAGTAAAAACTGTTATACCAGCCAATTGTTTGTAATATAGTTTTGAGAAACTTGTTTGAGAAAATATTTGTAGATGGCACAGTTCAACACCTTATGCTAATTACATACCTCCCAAGTGTCCCTCTTTAGGAGCTATTATAAGGGCCCATATCTCCCAGGTGTCCCTCTTTAGGAGATATTATAAGGGCCCATACCTCCCAGGTGTCCCTCTTTAGGAGATATTATAAGGGCCCATACCTCCCAGGTGTCCCTCCTTAGGAGATATTAAGGGTCCATACCTCCCAGGTGTCCCTCTTTAGGAGCTATTATAAGGGCCCATACCTCCCAGGTGTCCCTCTTTAGGAGATATTAAGGGTCCATACCTCCCAGGTGTCCCTCTTTAGGAGCTATTATAAGGGCCCATACCTCCCAGGTGTCCCTCTTTAGGAGTTATTATAAGGGTCCATACCTCCCAGGTGTCCCTCTTTAGGAGATATTATAAGGGTCCATACCTCCCAGGTGTCCCTCTTTAGGCGATATTAAGGGTCCATACCTCCCAGGTGTCCCTCTTTAGGAGCTATTATAAGGGTCCATACCTCCCAGGTGTCCCTCCTTAGGATATATTAAGGGTCCATACCTCCCAGGTGTCCCTCTTTAGGAGATATTAAGGGTCCATACCTCCCAGGTGTCCCTCTTTAGGAACTATTATAAGGGTCCATACCTCCCAGGTGTCCCTCTTTAGGAGATATTAAGGGTCCATACCTCCCAGGTGTCCCTCTTTAGGAGATATTAAGGGTCCATACCTCCCAGGTGTCCCTCTTTAGGAGATATTAAGGGTCCATACCTCCCAGGTGTCCCTCTTTAGGAGATATTATAAGGGTCCATACCTCCCAGGTGTCCCTCCTTAGGATATATTAAGGGTCCATACCTCCCAGGTGTCCCTCTTTAGGAGATATTAAGGGTCCATACCTCCCAGGTGTCCCTCTTTAGGAGATATTATAAGGGTCCATACCTCCCAGGTGTCCCTCTTTAGGAGATATTAAGGGTCCATACCTCCCAGGTGTCCCTCTTTAGGAAGAACAGTCCCTCTCTGAGACCCAGAAATCCCTCTGTCCCTGTGTTTAGGAGATCAGACTGTGTGGTGTGTATATAAATATATCGCATTGCTCCACAGCAATAAAACTAACATTAATGTTTGTTTAAACATAAGTATATGTGTTTATAAATTAGTCTGTGTAAATAAAATACTTTGGTCTTGATCAAAGTCATTTATTCAGTTATACAAAGATGTCAAGGTCATGAAATAAACTAAAACGTCTGTAATGCCCCACCTAACTGTCACACCCCCAGCAACACCATCTAAAACAAGTGTCCCTCTTTGGCCATTTGAAATGTTGGGAGGTATGGAATTAGTGTCAGTGCCGCACTCTGTCATATGAATTAACTGAGGCAGAGCCCACACACTGGGAACATTTCTAATAACACAGGGAACTACAGATTGGACATTGACCAGAGCTAATTAACATAAATGACACCACAATACAAACTGATACGTAGAAGGAAAAAGAGCAGTTCACCTAATAGTGCAACACTGTATTCACTTCTTGTAGCCGAGATGTATAACATTCAGTATACATATCCTTTTCTTTGGTAAGAGTCCTGTTAAAACAAAATCTGACTTCTGAGCTTGCGGAGAAAATTAACCCGTCTCCACTCGGGTTTCTTGGGTAGATCAAACAGCTGGGCTAATTTCCACAGTATAACATACCATTAATTAAAAGCAAAATAATATATGGGGTGAAATCAAAAATAGAAATGGAAGCAAATTTTCAAAGAGCGGTGCATCTCTTAAAAATCCAAAAATAAAATGTATTCCATGTAACTATACATTTGTAAGTAGAATAAAAATGTTTTGGATTTTTAAGAGATGCCCCGCTCTTTGCAGATTTACTTCTATTTCTGTTTTTGACTTCACCCCATATATTACTTTGCTTTTATCTGATTGTATGTTACACTAGACTGTAAGCTCTCACGAGCAGGGCCCTCTGATCCTCCTGTTCTACACATCTGATTGTACTATTTAATACCTCTGTATGTCTATTCCCCAATTGTACAGCGCTGCGGAATTAGTTGGCGCTATATAAATAAAGAATAATAATAATAATAATAATACACTGTGGAAATTAGCCCAGCTGTTTGATCCACCGAACCAAAACAAATAGAGCTACCCAAGAAACCCAAGTGGAGACGGGCTCATTTTCTCCACAAACTCAGAAGTCACTTTGTTTTAACATCACTCTGACCAAAGGAAAGGATGAGTATACTGAATATTATATATCTCGGCTATAAGAAGTGAATACAGTGTCACACTACTGGGCGCGCTTCTCTTTTTCCCTTTTCTTTGTATCGACTTGTGTACCACTTGGGAGAGTGAGTGAACAGAGAGAGCAGCCATAGAGAGGACTATTGAGACATAAAGTTACTGCTATTGGGGGGCAGATATTGACCCAGGCGCACTTATGCTGACAGTGGCATATGCCATTTGCCAAGTATTTTATTTGTGAGTATATACGTGAAGCATGTTTGGTGATGGACATTATCTTCCGATTTGACTGATACACACAGGGGCTCCTTCTTCGTGTTCTCTCCCGTTTTTCAATTGCACCACAATACGAATGTTAATTTATAAAAAAAAAAAAATAATAATAATAATAATATTTTTATATATAATTTTTTTTTTTTTTTGACAAAGAATTGGCTAGTAAAACATACAGGTAGATCTTAAATTGCTGTAAAACAGGCTAAATGTGCCTTAGGTTGACAGGTCACTAAATGAGTAGGAATTGTATGTGTTTGTTATGAAGCAGTTTGATTACTGCATGATGACTCCTGTTCCTTTTAACACTTCATCCTCAGCGTGTTGATGGTAATAGGAAAATTGGTTTGCATCACACGGACACATTGTGGAATATGTGTAAAGACAAAATGGAGCAATATTGCTGTAAACAAATTGCATTATATTGGGTTAACCCTTTCAGTTCCATAGTGGTGTGTGGCACATTGATATGCACACCGCTCTGGTCCTTGGGTGTTAAAAAAGACACCTGGGTGCTTGAGAGAGTTCCAGCGCATAGTGATGCGTTATGTCGGCGATATCTCCAGCACCAAAAGGGTTCAGTGTATAAATTTGCAGTTATTTTTGCCCTGAACTCTGTCGTTTTTGTCTTTAAACATGTGCCCCCTTGCGTCACCTTTTCATTCTGCAGACCAGTTTTAGAATTCCCCTTGTTCTCGACAGGTTTGGCAAACATCGAAAAGATGACAAGATTGAACACAGGGGATCATGGAAAATGAAAGTTCAAGAAGCCCACCCTTCAGAAGATGAGCGAATACGAATGAGACAAGAACAGGAGAGGTAGACTTCCTCCGCCGCTTAATTAGCAACTCACACGATCAGGCAGCATTCTGGTTTTATCCAGTGACACTCTGAAAGCTATTGACATAACCTTTTAAAACTACAGTACAAGAAAAGTTTTTAAATACCAGCTTGTTTGTGTCACAACTCTCCCCTCTTTATTTTCTTGTATTTCATTTCCAAATATATATTTTTTTTCTTCTCTCTTTCTCCTTTTCTGGGTTTTGTATGATGTCTTATAAATGTCTAGCTTTTGTATTATAGGTGGTGCTGATGTTGGAGGGAAAGATTTAGAAATATGGTAAAATAAAGTGATGTGTTTCTTTTCCCCCGGATCTTGGACTTGTCATTCCAATGTGTGGTTTGGTGCTGTTGGCTGGAAAAGGTTGTTTAAGGGCTTTATGCACAGAAGGATTTTGGAGTTATTCAGGGACAAACCAGCTGTGTAATAGGGTACAAATACAATTTCCTACTGATTTAAAGAAGCAGTAAACTTTTTTATGAAAAAATATATATTATAGGGATTTTCCTACTGAGTAAAATAAGGGTACTTCCACTGTCGAGAGATTTATATTTCCAGAGTTATTACAGTTAAAACCCATTTTTTTTTACATTAGCAGTGCCCTCTAGTGGTCAAATTCTAATTAGATTTCCTGTTAGATTGTAATGGGGAGGAAAGTCAGAAAAGTCAGAGATATACAGTTCTCCATAGAATGTGATAGAAACTGCCTGTCACTTCCTGTCAGTTAGAACTATCAGGAAGTAAACACAATAAATTAACTTCCTGATTATTTAAACTGCTATAAATTTTGAATAAAACATCTGACAGCGATGGGAGTACCCTTGTTTTATTCAGCAGGATAAAATGTGTTTTCATAAAAAAAAAAGTTTACTGCTCCTTTAAATGGGATTTCAGCCTCTTGAATACAAGAGAGGTCTCCAGAGCATAGATTTGCAATGCATTGAAGCCTGCTGTAGTAGTATTCATTGTTAAGACCCATTTAAATCAGTGGGGATGTAAGGAATTTGTATCTCTCCCTGTATTGCAGTTGGCTCAGCCTAGAACAGCTCCAGTTTTCTTTTGTGCATGAGACTTTAATAGTTGTCCATAGTGTGCTTCAGAGTTGGAGGACTTAGGGCCTTACATTTAAAGCATTAGTAAGTTATAATATAACCATATGTTGGATTGTTCCATTTATTTTTATATAATGCATAGTATCCTCCTTTGCACCTGTACCTTTATATTCTTCTCGAAAATCAATTTTAAAATGATTCCCTTCCCGCTCCTTTCCAATATGTCAGTCATAGTTCCCTCAGATCTGAAAGCTGGTCTGGATAGATATCAGTGAGGGGCAATTTTGTGTCAGTATGAGGAAAACCCTGCCCCCTCCATCGTCAAGAGGCGCAGTGTTTTTCCTTATACGGATAAGCACAGTTTTGTCCCTCATTGCGTTCTGTCCGGTCAAGGGACTGGCTTTCGGATCTGAGAGGACTATGACTGACCTAATGGAAAAGGGGCGGGAGGGGGAAATGTTTAAATCGATAAATCTATTTTCAAGAAGAATACAAAGGTACAGGCAGTAAGAAGAATAATATGCATTGTATAAAGTGAATTGAACAATGCAGATTATGATTTTATTATAACACTTGTCGAACAGCCTGTGTATACGGGCCACAGAGACAGGCAGCAGCGGCTGTGAGGCAGTCATACACAGTACAGACTGCCTGTGTCGCGGCTGATAAAAGGAGTGGGGTACACCGAATTCAGACCATACGCAGAGAAGACTACGATCTGAATTCGGAGCGCCATGCTCCTTTATCAGCCGCGGTGTGGGCAGCCTGTACTGCGTATGACAGCTTCTGACAAACATACATTAGCGAATTATTATTTAGGATGTCATTTATTTATTTGTTTTAAAGGGATAGTTGGAAATATTGTGATGTGCATTTAGGTGCCTGCTCATTAACTTGAAATGGCTGAATGTTTAAAATATATTTTATTATAAATATATATATATATAATAAAAATCTCAGTACCAAAAAGTTAATGGATAAAGTGGCACCCACCCAGCACCAAAGTATCAAATAAGAAAGGTATCTATCACTACAATCCCACCGCCCTGTTAGTGTGCAGCAAAAAGTAGAATTAGAAATGGTAAGTATTAGGAGAGTGCTAGAGTCTCTATCATATATAAAGACATATACAATTCAGTATCAAATATAGTTCATTCAACAAAAAAACAATAATATAAAAATACCCTATATATAAAAAAAGTTCGAGCTCAAAACAACAAAAATGATCGTTTAAAAAAAAAAAATTTCCAGTGAATTAATCAGTTGTACAAGATGCCTTGATCCAGTATAAGTGACCGCGGGTAGATGAGTGTGTGCCCTCCCATTCTTGATACAGAGATATATATATATATATATATATATATATATATATATATATATATATATATATATATATATATATATATGTGCCCAGATACCTAGCAGGGTAGCAGGTAGAGGCTCAATAGTCAATTGTCGCTGATATTTATATGTCGACAAAATGTCAATTGTTTGTTTCCATCTTGCAACGTGTTATAACATACACACATTAAATGTAAGTCCTATCCTTTGTGTCTGTTCTGTATCAGTCTAGTCACAGTACCTCTCCCGCCTTCTTTACCACTTTCCAATTATATACTTGCTGGGTGTCCGTGTGTTTAGTTGTATAGCAGACAAGGATCTCACACAATGTACTTAATCTCCCGTCCCCAATGATGTATCAATTCCTGGATCCTCAGGCTAATATCATACTACTTTGTGTTCTAAATATACTGCCAACAATAGGGGGTCCCAATCCAACGCGTTTTGTGTCTTTTACAGACACTTCTTCAGGGATAGTAGGAATATCGGGATATTCTACACCTATTCTTGGCAGTGTATTTAGAACAAGCAGAGACAAGTGCCTATTGAGCCTCTGCCAGTGACCCAGCGAAATATCTGGGTGCAAACAGAGATATATATATATATATATATATATATATATATATATATCTAGCTGTATCAAGGACAGGAGAGTACACGCTTTCATCTAACCACTGTCACTTGTATTGTATCAAGGCATCTAGTACAACTGATTAATACGCTGGAGACTGTATTCTTTAGCAATCTTTTTTGTTGTTTTGAGCTCTAACATTTTTTTATATTTTTCAGTGCGTCTCTCTCCCCTCTCTCACGCGCTTCTCTCTTGCACAACTCCCATGAGTGCCTCTCTCTCGACTCGTGCGTGCCACTCTTGTGCATGTTGCTCTTTCACGTGCATGAGAGCCTTTCTCTCAAGTGCCTCTCGCGCCCTCCTCTCTCTCATGCATGTGCGCCTTTCTTTTGCGCATCTGTCTCTCGTATACGTGTGCCTCTCACCTCTTTCATGTGTGCGCACTGCTCTTTCATGCATTCGTGCACGCCTCTCTATTGCACCGCTTTCTATCGCGCCACCCTCTATCGCACAGCTCTCGCGTGCCTCTCTCTCGCGCACCTCTCGGTTGATTCACCTTTTAATTCTCACAAATAGAAAAAGGATGTTCCTAGGAATCTACTTTATTTTTGTTTGCATTTCCCATAGAAGTCCGCGTTCTGAGTGACAGAGGCTATTTACATAACCCGACACGAAGATGTTCAGTGATAGAAATTCCTTTTTTGCTTTCTGTACCACAAGATGCTTTTTTATAAGTGCCAGTTAGTGATAAAGCTATTCATTTGGAACATTTATTTGGATTTTATTAGAATAATGGTGTTTGATGGCAGGTGATAATCAATTGGCCAATTTCATCTGTTTGACATTAACATTTTCTTGATTACATTTTATTGCATTAAAACGTGATATGGATTGTAAGAATATTATCATACCAGCCACTTGTACTCTCTCTAAGCACTTCTACACGCTAGAGGTGGAACTCGGAAAGCAGAAGTAATGCAATTCTGGAGCAAACCAACTGCGCCATAGGGGACAAATAAGCATTTCCCAAGCATCCATTGATTTAATTGTGGCTCTTAACCTGTTGAATAACAGGAGGCTGCAGCACATAGCTTCACCATGAATTTGAAACCTCTCTAGCACTGAAAGGGTTAAAGGTCCTTTTTAAATAATTGATAATCTTCTCCCCCCCCATGACGCAGTTGGTTTGCTCCAGATCTGCACTACTTCAGCTTTAAGTATCTGTGGTTTTGTGTCTTCTATACACAAGATAATCCACTCCACCATCGGAGACAAATAAAAAAAGTCCCCCAGTATTACCGTTGATTTAAATTGGGCTTTTTAACTCATCGATTGCTGGGCTTGTCTCCAGTGCAGCACTTAGCAGTGTGTTGGATACACCTCTAGCTTTCAAGGGCTTAAAGGGATAGTAATACTTCGTTTTATATTTATTTTATTTTGTAGGCATTAAAAAAACATGAAGAACGATATAAGTCTTATCTCTCAAACCTTTATGGTTTAAGAGATATTCACAAGCAAAGTTTCCCCTCCCGCCCCTTTTACCTAGTGTAAGCCATCTCTTCTCAGATGTGGAATGCAGTCCATAGACCAGACAGATAACAGCAGGGGGCAATCTTCTTCCTATCAGAACAATGAAAGTCCTGCCCCCCCTTGACAAGTTTTTCAGGTTTTTCCCTTAACTTAATTGAAGATTGTCCCTCTCTGCAGTCTACCTGGGCACATCCCTTCTGCTCTGGCTGAGCAGTGTTACATCAGTAAAAGGGGTGGGAGGGGGTTACTTTGTCATTGAATTACTCTTGAAGTACAACTCTGACAGAATTGAAATAACACTCTCCAAAGTCCAAATACTATGATGATTAATTAGAGCTGCTTTTATTATGAAACCTTACTATCCCTTTAAAGGGACTTAATGTTTCATAATAAAAGCAGCTCTAATTAGCATAAGGAAAAACTTGAAAAACCTGTCAAGGAAGGGTAGGGCTTTCATTGTTCTCACAGTAAGAAGATTGTCCCTTGCTGTGAGCTGTCTGGTCTTACAACCAGATTCCACATCAGAGGGGGAGGTGGTTATACCAGGTAAAAGGGGCGGGAGGGGGATACTTTATCATTCAATTACTCTCGAACTACAACTCTGACAGTACTGAAATAACACTCTCTATGGCCCAAATACTATGAAGATTAATTGGAGCTGCTGTTTTTGTGAAACATTGCTGTCACTTTAAAAGTCCCATTTAAATAATTGTAAATTTTCAAACACACCCCCTTCCTACTTGTTGTAATTGGTTTGTTCCAGAATTTATCATTTTAGCCTCCTAGTGCAGAACTAACAGCCTTTTGTACAAGAGAAAGGAGGAGCAATCCTGGAACAGACCAACCGCACTGTAGGAGACAAAATATCTGTTAGTTTGAATTAAGACTTTTAACCCTTCAAATGCTAGAGGGCTTACATGTTCTGCTTTGTATCTAAGGGGTTAAAACCCCAATTTAAATAAAAAGGAATTTGGAACATTTATATTTCTCCTCTAAGCGGAGTTGATTTGCACTTTCCTTTTGTACATGACCTGGACAAAGCTAGAAATGCAGCCGCCGTTCACCCTTTAAGAACCAGTGGGGAGTACAATGGTTTCTTTAACCCTTTCAATGTGGAATTTCAATGTGTTGACATCCCTATGACACTGAATGGGTTAAAAAAAAGTTTACTGTTCCTTTAAGGACCAGAGATGCTTTTCCCACCCATCAGATCCTTAGAGATAACAGACCTACTTGTCTCCTTGATTGGGACGTTCTTTTCTCTCTCTCTCTCTCTCTCTCTCTCTCTCTCTCTCTCTCTCTCTCTCTCTCTCTCTCTCTCTCTCTCTCTCTCTCTCTCTCTCTCTCTCTCTCTCTCTCTCTCTCTCTCTCTCTCTCTCATATATGTGTGTGTGTTTGCTTTTCATAAGCGGTTTCCTATATGTAGTAATCTCTGTTGAAGTCTCAATAAGTAGTAGGCTTCAATAGATCTAAAGTGCTTCGTAGGGGTCTGTTGTCTTTACCAGACTGTAAACTGAAGCTAGCAGTAAACGACATCCGATATGAAATTTGGATAATCTTTATGGAGGAGCGCAGAATTGTTTTTCTTTGGATTTTTGTTTAAGCTTTTGTCCTAACCTTAGAGAGCTTGGAGAACTACCTCATTTCTTGCTGCTATCTATATTTATTCACTTGTGTTCTTAATTGTCTCTGCAAATTATATGTATATGTTAAGGTGAGTTGGCGCTGTGAGTGTTGTCTTATTATATTTTTGCCCAACCCTTTCATGACCAAAGGGCTGTGCAATGCATCAGGTCCTTAAAGCGTTGACCCTTTTTGTGCCCGAGGGGTATGCAACACATTGCTTTGCAATATGTTGCAAACCCCTCTGGAACTCAGAGGGTTAAGCATGAGTCCATTTGTATACCAGTCTGCGCAAATCTTTATTTAATTTGATTTTGATTGTGAACCAAACACCCATCTTCACTTGGAAGTCCACTAATGCTTGAAAAACTGCATATTTATTTTCCCTAGATAACTTGGTTCCCGCAATAACCAATTTCATTTAGGATTGTCCATTTAATGCGCATTTCCATTCTCTGTGAAGCTTTATTTCTTTAATGATGTAATACGTCTGGGAAATGGTTTGGCAATAATGAATTTACAGTGTGCAAGTTGCATCAAACAAAAATCCTGTGGGGGCCAAAGAACAAGCAAATGGTCCATTAAAAAAATCAATTATACCAACCATTTTATAGGGAAAAAAAATAACATTCCCTAACATCATCATTCTAATAATAATAATATTATGTGCTTACAATCATATTTTGCTTAAATGCCTCTAGTCTTTACTCATATTGATTGACGACATCACAAACAGATTAATGACTGTGCCGCTCTCCATTGACTGATTACTAGTTTTCTTCAGCCTTCTTTGCTGTAACTTTCCTGTGATGTGGCAGTGATGTGGCAGTGAGGGGGTGAGCAGGGCTCTCTGTTACCTGAATTTGCACAGATTCTTGATTCGTTGATGCAGAATATGTTCGAAGTTCATATATTGTTAAAGGAACACTAGCATCTCTTGCAAACACCTGTTTGTTTTTTTCATCTGGGCAGAAAGTTCTAATGGCCCCTTTGAATCAATTCTCTGAGGTTTGATTCTCTAAGTGTTTTAACCCCTTAATGACCGTTATCAGTTAATTAAAGCGGAACTTTCAAGTATTAATAAGTTGCCATGCTTTCATTAAGCATATGGCGACTACCTTGAAAATACATATCTTACTTATAAAAAGTGCCACATTCTAAAGAAATCTTTACCGTTTGGAGACTGACGGGCAAGTTAGTACAGTCTGCGCGCCTGAGCCGTCAGTTCCTTCCGGTTACCATGTGGTACGCTGCAATGCTTTATAGGAGGCCGGGACTGATGGCGCAGGTGAGCAGACAAGATGTCTGCGCTGTTACCTGGCTTTTGGTCTCCAAATAGATTTCTTTAGAATGTGGCACTTTTTATAGTTAAGACATGTGTTTTCAAGCTAGTCGCCATATCCTTAATGAATGCATGGCGACTTATTAATAGGTGAAGGTTCCGCTTTAAGGATGACGGTCCTGGGAAGTCATGGGATTTGTGCTCACAGCGCTCCTGTGGTAGCCCTATGAGAGTCTGAAACTGACTGCTCCAAGACCGGATAGGTCAGTATCAGTCCTTGTTCGTCGAGCTGGCAATGAGATCCCCCATGACAGCCGTCATTAAGGGGTTAATTAGTATTGGATATCTTGTCCAAAATGATGGACATGATTTTTTGTTGATTAGACTGAGAGGGTTACACATTAAGGCACTGATGGGCAACCTGAGGCCTATCTGCTGGCTTGGGGTTGATGGGAATTGTAGTGCTGAATAGCTGGAGGGCCTCCTGTTGCCAAGCCCTGGACTAATGTCCTATATTGCATGTGCATAGACTCCATACTACATCGTTCTAGCTCAGGGCTCAAGTCCTGCAGGAACGCATGGGAACGGCGTTCCTGTACATTTTCCAGAGCAGGAACGCCATTCCCGCTAGCATGACTCCCCCGTCCGTCACCTCAACACAGTGAGCTTTTTAGTAATATCGGCTCTTTAGTAATGCAAAGCGCACTGGGAGATGACGACATCTCCCAGCTCGTTCTGCATTACTGAAGAGAGGACCAAGCGGGAGCTCCTGCAGCTACAGGTCTGTGCCAAAGGAGGCACAGACCTCTCCTGCCAGGCCACTACCAGAGAGGTAGGAAACGAACATGGGGGAACTGTGGAGCTGATGGGGGGCAAGTTGGAGCTGGTGGGGGGCAAAGGGGAGCTGATGGGGGGGGAAATGTGAGGGCAATGTGGAGAATGAGAGAGGCAAGTTGGAGATGATGGGGGTAATGGGAGGGCAATGTGGAGATGATGGGGGTAATGGGAGGGCAATGTGGAGATGATGGGGGGTAATGGGAGGGCAATGTGGAGATGATGTGGGGCAATGTGTGTGCGCATGCAACAGTGACACACACACACACACACACACACACACACACACACACACACACACACACACACACACACACAAAACACACAAAACACACACACACACAAAACACACACACACACACACACAAAACACACACACACACAAAACACACACACAAAACACACACACACACAAAACACACACACACACAAAACACACACACACACACACACACCCCTTGTCTTTAACCCTCTGAGTGTCAGAAAGGTGTTGCAGATACCTGGATGTATTTCTGTCAAATATGGAATTCTGTGGAATGCATTGGAAACCTCGTAAACTTTGGATTCTTTGCTAGAGACCGGTTTTCTGATCTGTGTCAGACATATTAATATGGAGGGGGGTTTATCATACCCTTTGCCACTTGTTTTGTCCTCTGTAGCCTATATTGATGATTTACCATACTGCCTTCTATCACACAGATGAGATGCAGACTCTTGAAACAGCTGTCTGTGGAGGTGTATAATGGCCGGTGCATTTCCAGCCTGTGCTTTTTTGTCTAGGCTGTGCAAACAGCAACCATAGGGACAGAGGCCTACATTTATATGGGCTTGGAATGTTAAAAGTAACACTGCTGTGTGCTCTCATTGCTTGTCACCATATCGTGTTCTAGGAATACGGCAGAAACATTGTAAGCTTTGTTAGACCTGTTTTCTAGTTTATTTCAGACATGTGCACACATGTATTTCATAAGTAATGTACTCTGCACTGTGGAGAGGGGTATTTGTGACTTTTTTGCCCACCATAACCTGTTGATGGTTTCACATCTTGCTAGCATAAGTCAGTCGTCTATCCCCAAACTGACAAAAACCCATTACTTCTGACCCGCTATCTGTGAGTATCTTCATTGACTGTTTTTTCCAGCTAATGTTTTTTTGTATAAGCTGAGAAAACCACAAACTAAACTAAGAGACCCACATTTCTATGGATTTGGTACTCATTTGCATGCAGTTCTGGGAATACAAGGAATGTAAAAGTGGGATTTGGGGGGGGTTTCTGATCTGTTTCAAATGTACACACATAGATATTGTACACTAGATGAAAAAATAGATGATCAGACACAGAATATGTTACAAGAACTGTGTAGTGATTGCACATGGACTTTTCAGATGTCTCTCTTTTCATATCTCTGTATATGAACAGATGGTTTGGAAAGCCCCTATCCAACTACAGAGAGTTACAGACATTGATTGCCGATCGGAACAGCTTGCACCAACTTGTCAACAGTTTTCTTATCAGCTATAGAACATCATATACTCTTTGATCCTTGTGTTTTTTGGAGAAAGGACTAGTATTAATAACCTGGTATTGCCTGGAGGTTGTAACATATGCCCCATTATACACTGATACCCCCCACTCTGTCATTTTCTGAGCCATAAACATAAAGTATAAGTGGAGTGATTCTGTTGCAAACCAACTGGGCAAAAAAGAACAAACAAATATTGATTTAAACCTGGCTTTAATCATTACCATACTATGGCCAAAAATCCAAATGGTTCTTTTCATTTTGGCCTTGCTAACTGGTTCAGTCAAGACAGCAGTCCTGTAAGTCTGACCATTGGTTTCTGATCTTGATGATGTTACAGTTCTAGAAGTTTCACTCATATTTCTTGTGACGTGGTGTTTCTGTAAGGTGTAACTTATGTTGTTTGTATTGTGTTGAAATAGTGGAAGGCTTCAGGACCTTAACATCGCTCTGGCGGACAATGGGAGTCCTGACAGAGACCACACTAACTGTCCTTTTTGTACCTGAATGTTTTGATCTGTCCCATTCATGTGTTCATTTATGTCTTGTCGATGATGTGGTACATGACAGGTCCTGGTGTGTTTTTTTGTTTTTGTGTTTTTTTGTTTTGTTTTTAAACTAAATCAGACAGCATGCATTAGCCTGCTTAGCCACTTAGGAACTGGAGGGGGATGTAACACACATTGTGAAGCACGTGGCTTTGGGCCTTTAAGGTTCACATATGCTGTTAGCATGGTCTCAGGTCCCGTGGTCTTGATGGCAACTGTCATTACAAGCGCAGTAAATTTTCATATAATATTGCTAGAGTTTTGGTCCTGAGAAAAACAAGATTTCTCCCACTGTTCAGATGCTTCATTTAGAAGTTACTGGCATTCAGACTAATGTTTTGAAATGAATCGTCATTTTCTGTTGTAGTAAGTACTCTTCCCATCACTTCCTGTGTGTATCTGTACAATAAGACTCACAGTCTTCAGTGGAGCCTGCTCTGAATACACTGCATTGTTTGCACTTAGTGGATGCTTCGTTCCACACTTCGGCAACAGTGTGATCACCCTTGTTGTTCATGGCTAGAATAACCATATTGTAGATCATTTTCCATGATAATACTTTACTGCTATTTTCATTATATTGCACATCTATTAACCCGCTTGCACACCCCCTGGTCCTTAAAGGGATAAAGGAGAATTAGCTTCTCCTAATAAAAGTCCCCACTTACCTTACTATGCTAGGCAAATCCTAATGGCCCATATGGATATTCCCTTTGTGCTTTTGTTCCAGAGAAAGCATCTGATTCAGTCCTGCATGTCATGTCCATGGAGGCGGACGTGACCATTACTGGCATGACCACAGGACACAAACGCATGTGGTGATCTTAACCCCTTCAGGGCCAGAGGACTGTGCACCGCATCTCTTCACAATGCATTCCACATCCCCTAGTCCCTAAAAGGTTAAACATACTCATACATTGTGCCCACTTCCTGGTGGTAGAATTTCCAGTACCAGTCATGGCCACCTCCATGGATGTGAAATCTAGTATTGCTCGGATATGTTCTGCCTCAAACAAAAGCCCAAGGGAAAAGTTCATAAGGGCCATCAGGATTTTCTGGCCATGGTAAGGTGAGTTGGGGGGGAGTTATTACAAGGAGGCTCTGTCCTTCTAATAGTTTACTTAAAATACTTATTTTATTCCAGAAGCATATTATTTTCTTTTACTCAAAGCCTCTGGTTATCAGATTGCACGCCAGGCTTTGCAGTGAAATGTGTTCCAGGCCTCTGGCACCAAGGGGAATAGGCTGAACCGTAATCACAGTTCCTTGTAATGAATCCGTTTGTACACTGCAGTAATTGAAATGATCTACTGCTGTACATCCCCAGAGGGCTCTAGTGTACATCAGCCCCAGGGGAACAGAACATTTCCCCATATGTCATCCTCACCGCGTCAGCCTCTCCTTGTCTCTCCCTATCTCTTGGGCGCTGGCAGCCATTTTTATGAACAAAGTCTCTAATGAATAGACATGTAACAACAGGAAGGCATTGAAAATGTTTCTTGATCATGAAGCATCATCCATTTTAATTAGAGGTAAGGCTCGTGAGCAGTGTGACAAGTGTCTAGAATTAGTCCTTAATTTGTGTCATACAGAAAAAGGGTCTGCTGATGTAGGTTCTAGGGAAAGTAGTAAACAATTAACCCTTTCAGTGCCAGAGGGGTATGCAACACATTGCTCTGCAATGCGTTGCGTACCAATCTGGCACTGAAAGGGTTAATGACCAGAGAGATGAGCAACAAATCAGTCATATCTGTTTCTTACATTTTTTTTTTTTATTTCACATAATGTTTGGGTACTTCCCACAGAAGGATGTTTTATTCAAATGTTATCACAGCTCAAACTTTCATTTTTTTGGGAGCAGCTGATCAGTTACTGCAGCATCCTATTGAGGTTTTCAGTCAACTGAATACGACTGTCCACAGACTGCATATGCAGCAAAGCACCACCAGAGAACTTCAGGTCATAGATGGACTACAGCCAGAACAATGTGATCCTGAGCTGCAATAACTTTCGAATAAAACCTCTCATCAGTGGTAGTAAATTTGTTATGAAGAGTAGAAGGATTCCCCGCCCGCTCCTTTTGGCCACGTCACTCAGCAGCTCTTTCTGGTCCGGATGGATGTGGCAAGGGACAAACTTCAGTAAGCAAAGGGAAATCCTGCCCACCTTCATCAAGGCGGGCAGGGTTTTCCTTATATGTACTGAAGTTTGTCCCTTGCTGCATTCGTTGGGTTGCACAGCACCATTAGAGATACAGTGGGGGTGGGTGGGGGAGCCTTCTCCACTTCATAACTTTTTAACTACAAACAAGTAGTTTGAAATAACGCAATGAGTTTCTTATAAAGGATGTGGCCCTTCTTATAAATAATGTGGCCCTTGGGTCTGGCTGGCTTTACATACACAGCAGTGCTGCTAAACAATGAGAAAAATGTCACTTCTGGTGTTCCCTGAAAAGGAAGAATGATATATTTCATACAAAACAGAAGTATGATTTAAATGCATCATTCTAACCAGTGCAGAGAGAGCAAGAATCAATACGATCACATTGTAGTAACACGGTTGTTAATCAGAAGCACAAGAAACAACCACATATTAATGCACTCCAATCTCAGTTGAGGGGGGGTAGGGGTAGGGTTGTGTTACAAATATTTGTTTTATTCAGAAAAATGTTTTACCAAGAAGACTACATTGGGGGAGATTCACTAAGTGGTGATAAAGTAGAGATAACTTCTCCATTTATATCACTTCTCCAGTTCGTATGTTATTCTATGGAGCCAATGCACTAAGATCTGCAAAGTTGGAGAAATGTTAATGCGCTGGCTCTATAGAATGATATAGGAATTGGAGAAGTGATATCACTGGAGAAGTCACCTCCACTTTATCATGCCTTAGTGAATCTCTCCCATTGAGATTTTTCTCACACTAAAAATGTATACACAGTTACATAATGTTTTAGATACAAAGAAGAAATTATTTGTTAATACCCGAGGTGGGGGGATGTTCTGTGGTCTAACGTAACTGCCCACGGCTCAGCTGGTTGTTAACGATTTTAGATTGGGAGAAGATTTTTTTATTTTTTTTGTCAGGTTTGTGAATCCACATTTCAATGAAGTGCTTACAAAGATATTGTATTAGACCCACCCAGCACTGAAGTGGTTAAAGGATTGACATCTCTTAAAGGGATAGTAATACTTCGTTTTATCTTTATTTTATTTTGTAGGCATTAAAAAAACAAAGAACAATATAAGTCTTCTCTCAAACCTTTATGGTTTAAGAGAGATTCACAAGCAAAGTATCCCCCCCCCCCCCCGTTCAGCCAGATCAGAAGGGAGGTGCCCAGGTAGACTGCAGAGAGGGACAATCTTCAATTAAGATAAGGGAAAAAGCTGAAAAACTTGTCAAGGGGGGCAGGGCTTTCATTGTTCTCATAGGAAGAAGATTGTCCCCTGCTGTTATCTGTCTGGTCTATGGACTGCATTCCACATCTGAGAAGAGATGGCTTACACTAGGTAAAAGGGGCAGGAGGGGGAAACTTTGCTTGTGAATATCTCTTAAACCATAAAGGTTTGAGAGATAAGACTTATATCGTTCTTCAAGTTTTTTTAATGCCTACAAAATAAAATAAAGTTAAAACGAAGTATTACTATCCCTTTAATAATCCCCACTTTCCCAGCTATGGCCAAAAAATCCTGATGGCCCTTATGCAATCCCATGCACTCTACCTGCTTAGCTTTGAAACAAAAAATACTAGGAAATCCGCTTCCACGGACATAACGTCCAGGACAGATTGAAATTGTTATCTGTTGAACAAAGGCACAAGAACGAGATTCGTAGGGGCCATTAGGAATTTTGGCAGTAGTAAGCAATTTGGGGAATTGTTTTTAAGTGATGATATGTCTCCTTTAAGTAGAGCTCCTTGTGGAAGATAGCCTAAGAAGTCCAAATAAAAACAAGACAATCGGTGACCTTGAGGTCAAAGTAAGACAGTTTAGTGGTGTCTTCTTACTGGTTCACCATCTGGAACCCAAAACAGAGCGGCAGCAGGAGGTTTGAGCAGCAGGCCACTCCCTTGGTATAAAGTTCCCAGAGAGACCATAATATTTTTAAGCAGCAGAGCAAATGTTTTATTTCCATAACCTAAATATTTTCTTTGTCGCTTCCCGTCTCATGTGCTTCACAGAAAATAGGTAGTACGATACTTTTTATTGACCAGCGAATGATTTTACAAGACACTAGTGCCTGAACCTTTCCAGATCGCTCTGCTCTTTAAAAAAAAAAAAAAAAAAAAGCTGTTTTCCATAAAAGGTATTAATCCTCTTATTTCTGCTTCTTCCTAAATCACTCCCAAATTATTCACATCTATTAAAATGACAGTAATACTTAATATGTAAAAAAAAATATATATTGTAGGGTATATCCTTCTGAGTAAAATAAGGGTACTCCCACTGCTGAAAGGTGTTTTATTCAAAACTTATTGCAGCTCAAAGTGGAATATTTTTTTAGGTGCAGCATCACAGTGACCTGAAATTGTACAGTGGTGCTGTTGCTACACCATCCTATGTACAGCTCTGATCAGTTGACCATACACCTCCATAGGATGGTGTAGCAACAGCACCCCACTGTACAAATTCAGGCCATTGAGATATTGCACCTAAATAAAGTTTTAACTGCAATACCCTTACTGTACGCAGGAGAATACACCCTACAATAGTAATTTTGCTATATATTAAGTGTTACTATCCATTTAATTTCTTTATACATTTATTAATTTGCACTTTTGACTAATTGTTTTCTACATTAACCCTTTAAGGACCAGAATGATGTGCAGCATATATAAAGTGGTCCTGTAGCAAAAACAGGAGCGCTCAGCGAAGAAGATATAAAAGAAATAAAACAAAACAAAATGTATCTGAGTAGTACTGTTGATGCATATGAAGCAATCAATGATACATGGTATATATAAAATATATCCTTAATTAAATAATGAATTCAATATAAAAGTTTAACATTTTATTTGGGATGCTTAAATAAATAAAATACATGAATATTTAAAACCAATAAGAAATCTTATCTGGTTAAAAGATAATGCAAAAATAAAAAACAATAAACATATATAGAATTCCTCAAAAGTAGAGTCAAGTTTAACAAATACAGTAACTAGACATGTAGATCTCAAGTGTATGACTGATAAGTCTGTGCAGCCAAAAGAGTCCTCAAAAGTACTTGGCTAAAAATCACTTCACAAGTGAAGATGTAGTCATAACATTGCACTTAAAGAAACATGCACAGGGCCGTCGGTTCCAACGGTGCAAAGCAATACGTTGCATACCTCTCTGGCACTCAAAGTGTTCATTTGTTCTGAAGGACCCCTTGTACTTCCATACCTCCAAACATTTCAAATGGCCAAAGAGGGACACTTTTGGTTTAGGGGGTGTTACGGGGGGGTGGCTGGTGGGAGGGGCATTATCAAGAATTTATAGGTGATTTCATAACCTACCGACACCTCTTTGTGTAACTTAAATGATCTAGAGCAACACCAAGGTATTTTATTTATGCAGACTCATTTATAAACTATATATATATATATATATATATATATATATATAATATAATGTGTGTGTTTTAACAAACATTAATGTGAGTTTCATGGCTGTGGAGCAATGTGATACAAATATACACACCACACAGTCTGATCTCCTAAAAAAAGAGACACCAGGGTGGGAAAGAGGGACAGTGGGAATTGGGTCTCAAAGAGGGACTATTCCTCCTAAAGAGGGATACTTGGGAGGTATGTACTTCTTCAGGGACCCCTTGGGTTCCATAGAACTTACTTTGAGAACTACTTCCATATGTTATAAAGCTTTCTGTAACTGTAGTTTTCAAGCAAATCAATATTGTTCTAACCCATTGAGTGCCAGAGAGGTATGCAATGCAATTCACTGGATACATCTCTGGCACTCAAAGAGTTAATATTCTCTGGAGTACGATGGTGGCTTTGTGTGATATTTTATGTCTTTTAAACGTGAGGGTTCCTCAGATGTGACACATTGACCCGATCTAAGACTGGAGGAGCCACGAGTGACCCGAGCGCACTCCTGCTTTGTCTAATTTTATTGCACTTTGTCAGGCAGCTAAGTGCATTTTCCCATCTAAAGGCATTTAAAAGAAACATAATAAAAAGTGTGTGCAGCAGCTTTTTTACTGCCCTCAATACTGATGCATTGTATTTTTTGTATATATAGAATTACATTGTTTTATTCTTGTGTAAATCTTTTAGACTCTGCCCTTGATGAACTCCGATAAAAACTATAGTAAAAGCTTTTCGTGAATGGCATTTAATTACTTATCCCTCATTTCTCATATTTAACTAGCTGCTACACTATATCTTCTTTGATAATTCTGCTGGTATTCCAAAGGAAGGCAAAACTAATAAGCAATTAGCATAGCGTTACCTGTGTCGGTCATTGGCCTTACCTTATCTAGTGTGGTTGCTTCGCTATTGCCTTTTATTTTATCTGGAAACACTGTACTCTGTGTGTGACTGTTATAAAGTAGTGTATATAAGTGTACACACACACTTTTTCTTACATTCCGCAGTGCGTTTCCAATGTTTGTCTCTCACGCTTTTTCTCAGTCTATTTTTCGGTGTGCCTGCTTTTCTTTGTCTGTCTGTCTATGTCCATGTCTTTCCCTGTCTGAGAATGAGGTACCTAAAGTCTAGCAGCTCAAGAGCCACATGCTGCCATCCCTGCTGATCAGAAACAAATACTATAAATAAATATTGTTCCAAATGACAGAAATTATCTTTCAGTTTTGCTGGATTGTAGTTTTATAAGCCCAAAACCTACATGAAATTGCGAAAATGTTGCTGAGCCAGGACTGCAAATCCCATAATCCCCTCACATGTTACCAGTACCCACTGCCATAACAAGGTTTCAGCTGACAAAGAACTAGAGCTCATTACTTTTATATATATTGAGATCTATTTTAGATATATAATCTCAAAACTCGTTAGCTATGAGTAGGCAACCTTTGGTTTTCAAGCTAATACTAATACTCGTGTCATACAGCCAAATTATGTTTTACCAATTCTTGACCTGCCATATTGTAAATATGCCACAGACCAGTCCCGGTGTTCAGCCATTTGTACTGGAGGTTAGGGAATGTGCTGATGTGTGGCTGTTCCGTTTGCCACAGGAAGGGTCGGGTCACAGACTTTCCAACTGATTTACTACAGAGGTCTCTGTGTTTTTTTTTTCTGTTCTTTCTAGCATTCAATGTGTTGAAAGTCCCATTTAACTCTTTGAGTTCCAGGGTGATACACGACACACTGTAGAGCAATGTGTTGTGTGTCCCACTGGCACTCAAGGGGTTGTCAATTTGAATGGTTTTCATTGTTTACACCGCAGTTGGTTCCCCCCAGAAAATGAGAATTGCTATTTTATTTAACCCTTTGAGTGCCAGAGGGGTATGCAGCTCATTGTAAAACAATGCATTGCGTACCCCTCTGGCACTCAAAGGGTTGAACAAGGATTTTAACCCTTTGAGTGCCAGAGGGGTACAGAATGCATTGCTTTGCAATGCATTCCATACCCCTTTGGCACTCAAAGGGTTAACATCTTGAATGCAAGAAGAGATCTTTAGCACATTGGAAATCAATGCATTGTGTGACATTCTTGCTCAAAGGATTGGATATTACATTATAGATTCAGAATGAAGTGAATTGTGTAAATGCAGAGAGAGCTGTCAAAATATCTTCCCCGGCTCCCGTGTTCAGTAAGTGAGCCTGTCTCTTGTAAGGCTGTTTCAGCAGCACATAGAATTGTCAGCGTTTCCTGGTGAATCAGCCGAGCAGCACTCTGTAATGGTCCATCAGCTTGGCACCTGTGTATATTGTGCTATCACCATCCGTCAGCCGTGACATTCTCTCCACTTTGAAGGCAGATGTGCGCGTTGTGAAATCCATAGCTTACAATATAAGTAGCGTGAGGGGAAAAAAGTCTCCTGATCAGAGACCCCAGACACTCTGATCTCCACTGTGAAGCTGTCTTCAAGGCATTAATGCGTTCCAGAGGGGAGCGAGACGCATTGTAAAGCTTAACCCTTTGAGAGATAGAGAGGTATTCAAGGCGATCAAGGGGTAAAAGGCTTTCTTAGGACAAAAGTGTGGCCATTCTGAAGCACACAAATGCGGCATGGCTGAGAGATTAAAGTGGAACTTTCACCTACTATAAAGTCGCTCTACAATAATTAAGCATATAGCGACTAGATTCATAATCGTTCTATTAGTTCTCATAATCCTTAATCTTCAGAGACTGACGGCCAGGCTTTTACTTTAGTGCCATCTGCGTACCTGCGCTGTCAGTCCCTTCCGGTGTCTTTCGGCACAGTGCATTGCTTCCTAGAGGAGATCGGGACTGACAGCGCAGGCGCCCACACGTCTCTAAGACAAGATGTCTGCGCTGATGCCTGGCTTCCGGTCTCTGAAGATTAAGGGTTACTTCAGAATCGGGTACTTCTGAGAGGTAATAGACGTATTATGAAGCTAGTCGCCATACGTCTAATTACTGGAGAGCGACTGTATACTATGTGAAAGTTCAGCTTTAAGGTTCACCAAATTCCCATCGAGTTTTATGCATTTTATTTTTAACGCTTTCAGTGGGTTAAAAGTGCCATTTAAATTAATTGGAATTCTGTTTATCTCCCCTATTTTGCAGTTGGTTTACCCCAGAATAATTGTGGAGAAGGCCAACTGTACCATATGTGTCTAAAATTCCTAACATTCCCACTTTTTTACACTGGTGTTTAACACTTTGAATGCAAGGAAAACCCTGCTTTAAAGCACTGAGAATTTTCATTTGTTCTTTTGACAAGGGTTACTTCTTGGTAGACAGAGGGTTAAGTGATTTATTCAGCCAGACAAAAAGATAATAAATTGCCTTTATTAGAGGTCACGGCACACAGACATAGGACAACAATTACAGGCAAACAAACTGTTAAAACATAAAAACTAAACACTTCTGCAGTTCTCTTCTTGGTTGCACAGATTACCAGGAGTTACATATAATACAGTCCATTTTAGCTTTAATCTGGAGTTTACACACAGTCCCACTAGAGGCAAGAGTGAGCATCCCACCCACTACACATGCTGCTGGATTACATGAAGGTTCCTTGTATCATTTAGTCCTGACAGAGGAGATGGGAACAGCATCCTGAGAGATTATCCCCGGCCACTTTCCTTAGTCTTGGGCCATAGACACCGAAGTTTAGCTTCCTGGCCACAATCCTTGTGGTGGGAACATCAGGGTACTTTCTGTGGCTGTAGCCGCCTTGACTTACAGCCCACAACTGAAAAGGGCACCTGGCCACTATAGCGCCCGCTCACTCTAACTCTTCCGGTGAGGGCACTCACCAGTCCCAGTTTCTCCAGTACTCCTTTAGGAAGCACATGGACTTTAGGCCTCCCACCATTATGGAGAGGCCTCCTCTCCTCTTCCTACATTTTCATATCTCTCTCTCTCCTCTCTTTCTCTCCTCTCTCTCTCTTTCTCGCCTTTTTTCTACCCACCCCCTACAGGATCTGATGTCACAGGTAACATTTTCAAGTTCCCTTTTACACACACACACACACACACACACACACACACACACACACACACACACACACACACACACACACACACACACACACACACACACACACACACACACACACACACACACACACACACACACACATATACACACACACATATACACACACACATATACACACACATGACCAACACTGGGCTATCTCATAACACAATCTCTGTGGTCAGCTAGACTGGATGGCACCATCCCTCTGTACATCATACACACTAACCAACCCATTCAATGCTAGTAAAAATAACCAACACTCTCTAATGCATGCACACACAGGGGACATTAATGTTTTCAAGAATGGGAACACACACGAAACAATGGCGATAACTGAAACAGACAGGGTTCATTTTCAGGATGACAACCATTCCGTCACAGTCCTCTATAGGACATTTCGTTTTCTTCAGAATTGTTTAATGTTAGGTTATTGCATTCGGGCCTTAAAATATTACAATTTGTGCATACCTCCCAAGTGCCCTTTTTTAAAAGGGACAGTCCCTCTTTGAGACCCAAATCCCTCTGTCCCTCTTTCCCACCCTGATGTCCCTCTTCTTAGGAGATCAGTCCGTGTGGTGCATGGGCATATAAGTGTATCACTTGGCTCGACAGCAACAAAACTATTAATGCTTAAAAAACTTCAATGTATGTTTATAAATTAGTCTGTGTAGGAAGAATACAATACTTTAGTCTTGCTCTAAATCATTAATTCAGTTATACAAAGAGGTATCAGTGGTTCATTAAATAACCTAAAAGTTCTTGTAATGCCACGCCCACCAGTCAGACCCCATAAAACACAAATGTCCCTCTTCGGCCATTTGAAATGTTGGGAGATATGTTTGTGTCGGGGTTCTCTGTTAGTTGCTTTCTTTACTGAAACATCCTGTTATGTAAATGATTCCACTGATATAGGTAGGGGACTTGCAGAACTTTAACTCCTTGTATGCTAGACACATTTCTAACACATTGCTTTGCAGAACCATACATTGCTCATCCCCTGGCAGTGTCCAGGTGTAATGACTGGGATACAATTCAAAAAGACAACTGCACCATAGGTGAAAAATATGAATTGCCATTGGTGGAATGCTAGCATTTGCAATTCGGTGGATACCTCTCTGGTACTCATAGGGTTAAACATCCCATTTAAATCGGTGTCAATTTGGGGAATCTTTATTTTTCTCCTCTGATACAGTTGGTTTGGTCCAGAATCACAACTTTTTCTCTTATTGATTTGCACCTTTGCTGATGTTTATAAAGATTTTTCAACCAATATTTGTGATCTTGTGTTTAACAGAATTCAAGCGAAGACCAGAGAACTGCGGGAGAAACAGGCCAGGGAGAAGGACTACGCAGAGGTCCAAGACTACGCTAAAACATACGGAAGTCTTGATGACCCTGCATATGCAGGAGGCACCCCATATGACACTATTGGGAACAGTAGACCCCAAAGTCCCAGAGAAGGAAAACAAATAGAAGCGGTGTACGCTCAAGTAAAGAAGCCAAGGAGCGCCAAGCCTCCACCTGTAGACAGGTAGGCACCAGACATAAATCAATGCTTGCTTCAGAATGCTACGCTCTTAATGCACAGTCCTCTAACCAATGATTATTAATCATTAGTGGTTGATAGTGGATATCAGACTGCCTTTCAACTATAAAGTTCACTTAAATCTTTTGTAATGGATTGGTACGTTTTATAATGATCGTAATATATCTTTGATGTGCATCTTGAAATAAAATCTTGGATGAATGAACCCTTTTAGTTGGAGTCACATCGGCACACAGTGTATTTAGCATTGGTTCATAGATACAGTGATGCTTCCTTTCAAAGTAAGAGACTGTGTGTGTTTAACCCTTAGAGTGCCATTGCAATGCGTTGGATACCGCTCTGGCACTTTAAAAGGTTAGCACTTTAAGGAACTGAGGGGGTGTACAACACAGTGCAGTGTTAAAGGTGCAGACCACGTTCTTTATGAAAAACCTATTTATAGTAACTATCTTAATGTAGGTTCTCACACTGCCAGGAGATTCGCAATGATCTGCAAATATCTCTGGTCCTTAACCCTTTGAGTGCCAGAGGGATACGTCCCCCTCTGACACTCTGATGGTTAAAGTGCCCTAAATATTGCCTTTTGCACCTCAATTGTTGCTGCTTTAAATCGTTTGATCAAAGTGACAGGCAACTTCCTTTTTTACTTTAAATATTTCGCAAGAGCGTAATATGTAAACTAAAATTGCCTATATTCTTTATTTTTTATTTATTTTTTCTCCATCTTCAGCTTTTGTCTGTTTTTTTTTTTTTTTTTTTTTTTTTTTTTTTTTTTTTTTTTTTTCCATTCACTCTTATGTCCCTGACAGGGGGATGACTTTCTATGAAGATGAAAGAAAAAAAATAGTGGCAGTCTGACATTACTTAGTATGCACTTGTACAACGTGCAACATCAAAAAAGTTAACTGTCCCTTAAAGAAAAATAAAATCAGTTTGAGCTCTAATAATATTGGTATGAAAAATATATTTGCAATGGGAGCACCATTTGCTCAGTAGAAAAAAAACACTAGTATATATATATATATATATATATATATATATATATATATATATATATATATATATATATATATATATTAATTCAATTAAAAAATACTGCTCCTTTAACAGAAGTGCTTGGGTTGGATACACATTTTTATATAGGAGGCAGGAATATCAGTCTATAGTTAAGTGCTGTTTCACAATCGGGAAGTTTACATGGTTCTTCAGGTCAGAGATAGGGAATCTGATTTACACCAAGGGACACGTGTGGCTCTCGAGTCCTCCATAAGGTCACAGATTATGGTTTACACTTTGAGTGCCAGAGCGGATATGCACTCAAACGGTTAAAACCATTTAGGCAACATGAGGCCCTCCAGCTTCTGGCATTAAATCATGGGAGTTGTGGTCTGACAGCAGCTGTAGAGCTCCACGTTTCCTGTTCCTGGTTTAAAATTCAAAATAAGATTTGAAACAAAGCAGATTAACCCCTTGGATGTTGCTCCATACTGGAGTGAAGAATGCTCCACCAACCAACAGGTTAACCTTTTGAGAACCAGAGAGGTATCCAGCGCATTACTTTGCAATGCGTTGGATACCTCTCTGCCACTCAGAGGGTTAAAAGTAGGATTATCGGTGTGAAGGAAGTATGCAGCAATGTAAAAGAGAGTGAATGCTTTTTGGGTGACAGTATAGTATCTAAGTGATGAGGGAGAGGAAAAAATGTTATTGATGTAAATGGGGGTTTAACCCTTTGAGTGCCAGAGGGGTACACAATGCATTGCGTAGCCTTCTAGCACTCAAAGGGTTAACTTGTAGAATGCTAGCATTGCTTCACAGTGTATGTAAGAGACCTGCATAGCATTCTAGGAGTTAAAATTCCCATTGAAGGCACTTGGAATCTTGAGAATCGTCATTCCCCCAACCATTGCCACCATTGTGAAGTTGGTATGCTCTAGAACAGTGGTTCTCAAAGAATCTGTTTCAATTAAAGCATTATGTCCTCAGTGGCCACTAACAGGCTAGGATTTAGGAATTTCCCTGCTAGAGCACAGGTGTGCTGATCAGAGGCTCATTCAGATAGATTAACTCTTCTGCGCTCTAACAAGGAAATCTGCAAATCCTGGGCTGTTAGTAGCCACTGAGGACACAGGTTGAGAACCACTGTTCTACAATTGCTCATGTTTTTGGTTCTTTATAAGGCCCACAAGATGTTATGCATAGAAGAAAAGCAGCCCAGTTGCACCATAAAGGAAAAATGAAAATGCCTATTGATTTGGGTTTTCACTTTGAATGCCAGAGTGGTCTCCCAACATGTTGCTTTGCAGTGCATTGCAGACCGCTCATGTTTAAGGGGTTAAAAGCCCCGATTAAATCAAATTGAGGAGATTCACAACCATCTTATTTTTTTCTTCTCTTTTCCTCCAAGGAGATAAATTTGTTGGTAACTGACTTCTTATCGACTCCTTCTAGTCGACCTAATTATGTGGTTTGTCTCCGTTCGGCCCTGCAATGTTTGTGTGACTTTTATTTGCCAGCAGATGCCAATTTATCTGTTGGGGAGATTTCTAAACATGCAGAGAGACAAAACTGCTTTTCGTTTGCTTGTAGCTATCCTTAATTGAAGATTTGCACAATCTTGCATTTGCTCCTGAGGTTAACCTAAGGGACAACATTTCAAAGGATTTTGTAGATGCTGAAAGGGATAGAATTTCACTGTTTTCCCTCATATTTCTGGATGTGCTATATAATTTTACTCAGCACACCACAAGGAATAAATATTCATTTTATTTAACAATCTGAGTGCCAGAGAGATATGCAGTGCAATGCGTGGGATACTTTTTTTTGGCACACAAAGGATTAAATCGGAGTTTTAACAACTTAAATACCAGAGGTCCTAAGTGCTTTGCAAAGTACTGTGTTAGTCCTTTCTAGCCTTCAACAAATCTGGCTTTTGTCAAAGTGAATGATTTCACCCCTTTCCCAAAAGTGGACGGAAAAATAAATCCGTTTCAATTAAAGCATTATACATTTAAACAGAAATAAGAGATAAAAACGTACTTTTGTCTCTGTAGCATTTTAAGTAGTTTTGTGGCTTCCATTGTTCACCCCCACCCAGCTAATACAATCTACAGGGCCCCAGAGATCTGTTTCGGGGAGAGCAAATAAAGTTTCCTTTCTGAGGTTGAATGAAGTGGTGATCGTTTTCACTAATTGGAAGTAAATGGGTTTTGATGTCTAATTAAATAGGGAGAATGCAGTGCAGTTTTGGGCACCAGTTCTGAAAAAGGATATACTAGAACTAGAGAGGGTACAGCAGAGAGCAACAAAATTAATTAAGGGAATGGAGGACTTGACGTATGAGGAACGACTAGACAAACTTAGTTTATTTACTCTAGAGAAAAGACAACTAAGAGGAGATCTCATTGCGCAAGTATATGAGAGGTCAATACAAGGATCTCTGCGGTGAGCTATTTATTCCAAGGCCTGATCAGATGACCAGGGGACACCCCTTGAGATCAGAGGAAAGGAGGTTTAGACTTCAGCAGAGGAAGGCTTTTTTTTCAGTAAGGTCTGTTACATTGTGCAATTACTTGCCCAGGGAGCTGGTTATGGAAGACACAATGGATACATTCAAGAGAATATTAGATACATTTTTTCTTTCAAAAGGCAACATACAGAGTTATAATGTTTATTAGTAGGTAGAGCAGGAAGGTCTGATAAAGACTAAGTTATTTGGTAGCAGGAAAGCTATAAAATTCTAAGTCACTGGTGTATGAGGCAAAGGTTGGACTTGATGGACTTGTGTCTTTATTCAGCCTAATTTACTGTTACTATGTATGTTAGATGATAAATCAGCCCTTTGATGCTAGCAGTTTGTTTATTGTGGGAGGGATTGGATTTTTTAAAATGTTTCTTATATGCTTTTATGTTCTAACTAGTGTAAAAGCCTGTATACACGGGCCAAGGTCCAGGTAATATTAACCCTTTGAGTGCCAGAGGGGTACACAATGCGTTGCATACCCCTCTGGCACTCAACGGGTTAAGAGGCCGCTACCTCACTGCTCCACGTGATGCAGTTTTGCATCCCCTCACTCACGCGATGCAATCATGCGCAGTACAAGACTGCCCAAACACTGGCATTCTCTACTGCGCATGACTGCATCGTAACAAACATCCTAGCAAATTATTAAATAGGACAAGGCTGCTCGTATGAGCTGAACGAAACCAGGATATCTCAAAGCCACAAACTTTGCTTGATGCATACGGGTTAGACATCCTGTTCCTAGCAGACTATGGGAGCTGCAGTCTGTCTTACTTGACTGAACTTAGAGACACAAAAGTTTTGTGTTAGTCACATGACCAATCGGAGAGAACCAAGGGACGCGTTTCAGACCCTCGCTAGGCTGTCAGTTTTATGTGACTTGCAATGCGGCTCCTGCATTCTTGGAAGGCCTGCAACTATCATTTATTTGTCCTTTAACCCTTTCAGGACCCGAGGGGCATGCAATGCATTGCTGTCTACAATTTGTATTCATTTGTGTGTGTCATGTGTTTGTAGTGAGTTGTCTGTTTGTACAGTGTGGTGGAATGTGCTGATGCTTTTATACTTTTTTTTGTATTTTAATAATAATTGCTTTGTAGAGCAGTTAATACACCTCTGGCCTTTTAGGGTTAAACACTTGGGCACCAGTGAGGCTGTTTGTTGACTACTGTGGCACCTATCCAAGATATTAATCCTTTGATTGCCAGATGGGTAGCGAATGCATTGCGAAGCAACACTTTGAATGCCCCTCTGGCACTAAAAGGGTTACATGGCTTTGCTGGTTTGAAATCCATGTTTCATTTCATTTTGCCAACTCAAAATGTAACCCTTTGAGTACACTGCGTTGGATACTTCTCTGACAATCAAAAGGTTAAAGTGAAACTGTTTTTACAACAGTTGTCCTTTCCCATGCTGTCTTAAAATTGTCACAAAAACGGTCTTCCCCAGATAGCTAGGCCATCAACTAGACATAGAAACTTGAAGCAGAGTTGCAGGAAGGGTCCTTGTCGCTCTCCTTTACATCACTGATGCAGTGCTCACTCATGCTGTGCTTTCTTACACATTTTATCTCAGAACTTCTTCCTCCTTGTCTTATCTGGTGCCCGTGCCTATTTGTAAAATTGTTATCCAGGGGACAAAAGAACAGCAGAAAGTGACAAAGTGAGGAAGAAGTGTATGTTCAATGCTCACTCACATTAAAGGAGTAATGGTGCGGGAGGGGTACTTGGACCCTTCCTCCTGCATTGCTTCTAGTGAAACATGCCTAGCTGGTGTCTTGACAAGGCACTCTGCATTAATATGGAAGTATTAGTTCACACAGTGACACTTGCTATGCAGTGCTTTACATAGTTTACCACATTTACTATACAAAACTAGTGTAAAAGCCTGTGTACAAGGGCCAGCATCCTGCGCGTTCGGGCAGTCTCTACTGCGCGTGACTGCAAAAGCCTCTGTACACAGGCCACCATTCTGCGCGTTCGGGCAGTCTCTACTGCGCATGACTGCAATGACATTCTCCACTGCACATGACTGCTTCGGCCAAACATACATTCTGGCCTTTTATATTATAGGATGAATAAAGTGCAGTACTAGGAAACAAAAGATGTTCCATGCATGAAGAGCTTAGTCTAATTAGTTAAAATGGATAGCAGACAGAAACCATAGGTATAAGGGAACATTTCACAGAAGACCAAATTGTCCACAGTGCAGAAGGTCGCACCTTGATGGAACAGTAGTCTTTTTAAAGGGAAAGTATACCTATCAGAACAAATTACACTTGATTAGTGTAACAGAAGCCCTTACCTAAGTAGCAGACATTAACACTTTGAGTGCTGCTGGTGAGGGCATTGCTTTGCACACCCGTCTGGAACACAAAAGTGTTAATACAGTAGTCAGGTGTACATCTTTATCATTTTTTTGCATAGTATCTACAGTTGCCTGTTTGCTGTGTACCATTTTAACCTTATGCAGACCAGAGGGGGGGTGAAGTGCATTGCAACGTTATGAATTGCAGACCCCTCTGGTCTTTAAGGGGTTAAGTCTGGATTTAGTTCACATCTCTTCCCAATAAACAGATCATTGGTGAGATTAGCCTTAATGAGAGAGCTCACCAGTTGTCCTGCAGAATCATACAAAAATTCTCAGGATTATAAAATGTAATGTCCAGCTACCACAGAGTTCAAAGGCAACGAACAGTAAATACATACACTTGACTGCTATGTAAACAATAAGCTTTATCAGTCTGAATGATATTTGGTATAGAGAGCTACACCCATGGCTCTTTAGAAAAATGTAAACCTCCTCATGATAGTAAAATGTCAGTGTCTAGCTACTGACTAGCGGAAGTCATATGTTAGACGTGAGTACGGTAGCTATAACTGCCTGCTGTATGGATGTGACGTACCGGGGTAAGTCCTGTTAGATTAAGAGACAGTTATCCAATTAAAAACAGTTGTCTTAAGGTGATACTCTTTAACCCTTTGCTTTGCAATGTGTTGCACATTCCTCTGATCCTTAACGAGTTAACCATTTGAGTGCCAGAGGGATACAAAGCGTACCCCTTTGGCACTCATAGGGTTAAATAGACCCTTATCAGGTGGCTGTAGGACAGCAACTGGCAACCTGGAGCCCTCCAGCAGTTGTGGTGGGCAACTCCCATTGTCCCCACCTGATGACGGGCTGGGGGAAGATGACCATTATAGTCCTTAACAGCTGAAGGGCCTTAGTTTTTCCACCCCTGTTCTAGAGTGCAAGTAAACTACCAGTGGCTCCGCAGCTGCTAAAGTGCAACCAATCCCACCATCCTGAGCCAATCAGAAGCTGTGTCCCAGCCACTGCTGGAGAGCCACTGTTTTCCCTCCTCAGCTCTGGTTAGAATGTGCTGGGAACAGAGTCCAGGCGTGTGCATTCATTCCTTTCTGCTGTTTGCTTATGTATATTACACACTGGCAGAACACATCTAGCATATCGTACTTACCCAGGTTTGGAATCATAAAGGTGGTAAACACAAGCTTCAGGCCCATAAGGATTTCCGTCTCTCCACTAATGATCTTGCGTAGCCTTTTCCACTGCCTTAGTCTGGGCTGCTTAGTGGGAGCTGCAAGCACAGATCAGAAACAGGCAAATTCCTGTTCAGCTGCCATTCAGTCACTTGGCACCGACAGCGCTTTGTCCTCAAAGTATAATTGAAATAAAATGGGCTCTAAGCTGCACTAAATCTAAAGGCTGCAAATGGTAGGCTGGCCACCCCTAGCTTTCTGCGGACGCTTTAATGGACACATAAATGCCATAATCATATGGTTTTTGTGTACATTTTGCCACTGTTGGGAAAATGCTCATTTTAAAAGAAGACCTTTAGTGAACTGTGTTTTTTTGTGTTTAAGTGCTATTCAGTCATGTCAAAAGGAGATTGTCTGCAAGAGGAGAAATGGGTTATTCATTAACACAGAGCCACAAGTTTTCTCTTTACTTCCCATTTTGTTTTAAGTGTGTATTGCACATGTTTAACCCTTTATGGACCAGTGAGGTGTGCCAAGCATCGCTTTGCAAATGTTTAATATAGTCTTCCCTCTATAATACAGTATTAATATTCCATTAACCCTATTTAGTTCCAGAGGGTAGTCCAGCACATGCAGGGAACACCCTTTTGGCACTTAAAAGGTTAATGTGCATATCCTCTGTGTGAAACAGAGATGGATATGCATTCATACTGAAGGGCAGGGTATTACAGAGGTTCCCCAGTCAAAGATGCAACACTGGTAGACCACACAGTCTGAGACATAGAAAACATCATACTTTACTGGGCAAAGGCTAGTCCTGGTCTTTGAGTGTGCAATAAAAAAATAAATAAATAAAAAAAAAATTATAGCTATATACATATATATATATATACACACACATAGTAGGAACAATGTTAAACAAAAATCTGCACGCACCAGTCAAGCCATAAGACTTGCTTTTCCCACAGAAATCTCACATTTGCAGTGTTGTTACTACTGCAAGAGATTCTGGGTAGTATGAAAAGGAGTTCAACAAGGAACCACCTTTTTGCCTCAGATTCCACTTTATACATGGATTCCTTAGAGTATATGTTTGCTGAGCAACAGCTTTAAGACACAACTCAGGAAGAGATGCGAAGCCAGTGAACCACTCATGGACAGCGGTTTCGTTGTTAATGCAGCTCATCAGCACGAGGTTGGTTACTAGCTTGCTTATTGAGGTTGTGTGTACTTGTGGAGCACAAACTGAAAAAGTTACAGTGGATAAAAAAGTGAATGAAAACCCCTTCCACCTGAATTTGGTTGGTGCTAGATACAATGTTAAACAAAAATAGATAAAGAGATATAGATATATGTATATGCATGTATAAATTACCATTTTTTGTTTTGTGCAGTTACAGAATGTTTTTGCTTATCATTGTTTCTTCTCATCCATTTGATATACAAAAGCTAAACATTTGGGTCAGGACTTGGCCATTTCATTTATGATAATTAAGAAAGATGTAATACATTAGCATGAATCGAGGCCTTAACGATCGGTCGCACAGGCACGCGGCGGTCACTAAAGAACCACGGAGCTTTTTTTTTTTTTTTTTTTTTTTTAATTTCGTTTCCGCACTACCCGAACAGCCTGCAGCTGCTGGGGGGAGCCCGGAATTCAATGATGGTCATAGTACGTCATGGGTCGGTAACTCAGATCGGCCCATGATGTACTATGACCGTCAAGGGTCGTTAAGGGATTAAACAGACTGACAAGACTTCTTGTTAGTGATGATCTGCAGCTTGAGGAAAGGAACAAGGAGTGAACAGCAGAAATATATCCCGTCTTCATACCCAGACAGCAGCATTTTATTTATTTTGTGAATGGGAGATGCTTTTTATGTCAATTGAAAATGTTTATGAAATTATCATTATTCTGTTTCTTCTATTTTCCTTTGCTTAAAAAAAAAATTATATAATGTAAATGTGTGCGTGTGCTTTCAACAGCTCTTTAAAAATCACCCATTTGTTACAAAGTTAGCATTCCACTATAAATAAATACATTCTGATCCACAATAGCGTTCAGATGTAAAATCTGCAATAGGTGGGATTACCCTGGTTTCACTCAACGAAAACTCCCTATAACATACTTTTTCATCAGAAACATTTACTTATGCCATTCTTTTTGGGGGGTTTTTTGTTTTGTTTGTTTTGTTTTGCTTTTTTTTTTTTTTTTTTTCTCTAGGCAACTCTAACATACAATCTGAAAATTTCAGGGCACTCTCACATTTTATAGGTAATTTCACACGGTCTTAATGAAAGGTAGAATACATAAATGTAGAGTTATTCTTCGATTTCTCAGTCTGAATGACACTATAGACCAAAGAATAAAACTCTTAAGTCAGGGAACGAAGACAGCACAGGAAGTATTTCTGCTGTTCGCTCCTTGTTCTTTAACTCAAGCTGCAGATCAGTAAAAGAAAAATCAACGTTAACATTTTTATTATAGTTTTCTCCCTAAGCTGGTATCCAAGTGACATCAAAGTTCCACAGCAACTTCATTTAGAGAAGGAAGTCTGTAAGCAAGACCTCATCTTCATCATATACTGGGTGGTGCACTTCTGGGACAGACCAACTGCTCCAAAGGGGAACAAGTCAACGTTCCAGAAATTGGGGCTTTTGACCCCTTGAATACAAGAGAGGTTTCCAACGCATTGCTTCACAATGAATTGGAGACCTCTCTAGCATTCAGGAGGTTAAGATCCCCATTTAAACCAATGGGAATGGGTGGTTGTTCCCTATGGTTTGCCCAAGAAATGCATCACTCTGTAAATTGCCTTAAAGGGTCAGTAATACCCGTTTATAACTTTATTTAATATTGTAGAGGTTACAAAAATAAAGTATTTGGAGAAACTGCCATCACTCAAACCATTCTCTGCTAAAGTTCCCCCATTCCTCCCCTTCTCCTGACGTCAGCGATCTGCTGATAGCAGGAGATCCCGGCGTCTCTGCAGCAGCCTGGTTTGCACACTTTATAGACCGTTCCATTGAAGTAATTATTTTTAAATAACTCAATTTTGGCTCTGCTGAAGAGCCTCCTCGAGTCGGTCGACTCAAATCTCCTGCTGTCAACTGTAAAGGGAAACTTTAGTAGTGAATATCTCTCAAAATTTAAGGATTTGAGAGATGGCATTTTCTCCAAATACTTTATTTTTGTAACCGCTACAATATTAAATAAAGTTATAAATGGACATTACTGACTGTCAAGGCATGAGTTGGCCTTTGAGGGGCCCTGGTATGTATAATTTGTTTATTTTGTGTATTTTATTGTACCTTTTAAAGTGTTAGCTAAATTAGCTGAGTAGATAACATCACCAGAAACTGAATGAGTAAATCACCAGAACAGGACTTATAGAGTGCCATAAAAGGTCTTGGGCCCTCTGCTTTGATGGGGGTTGCCCAGAGAACATGTGTATGTTGTAAATTGTTAGGCCAAACCTCCCCAAAGTAACACCCATGGGGTTTGGCATCTTAGAAGCAACTGTGGACTCCTATTTAATATGGGTTTGTGGATAAAAAAGGTGAATTTCTTTGTAACAACTGAAGGGGGGAAATACCATCTGAAGTTCCCGCAAGGACTCTTAAAATATCGGTAATTGTATTTAAGGATTTCTTGTGTTTCTCCCATTTTATTTTATGGACTGTTTTACCAATGTGTAATCTTTATTTGTGTATGTCCTTTATTTCTGTATTTTTGTAACCAGCACTGTGAAGCCTTTTTCAGATTAAATGTTCAATTAATCAGCTCTTGTCTCTCTTCTCTAATATGAACTCACTATTCTGAAGGAAGCTCAGGTAGCACACATTACTAAAGGGTTAAATATATGTCTGATTATTAAAGTGATTTTATACTGTAATTCTGTTGTGTTTGGGGTAACCTAAGATGCCCAGATATAAAGTCTTGGTGGTGGCAGCAAATTGTTGTACTGGGGTGATAGTGCAGGACGGATTTCAGGGGTTAATTTGGTGGTTGCTAGGAATAGTAACAAGTAACCAGGGGTCTGGTGGTGGTAACCTTTTCACTGACACTTTAAGTAAACCTGTCTCAGGCAAACCAGTATATCATTCTTTTCACTCATGAACCACATTATCAGAAATCCTTATCTTTGAGGGCCGCATTCATTTTCTGTTCCTAACAATTATATCCCATTAGCATAAAAAAAAAAAAAAAATACTTTTTTTATGAATTGCACAGTTCCAGACCTAGTGGCATATTCGTTGATGTGGTCAATGACAATACTGATATATATCCATTTGAATACCAGAGAGGTTAGTGATACTTTGGGAATCAATGTGTTGCACATCCATCTGGTCATGAACAGGTTAAAGGGACAATATGGAGTCCACACAGGGTTTTTTTAAATGCTAGTTCCCATAGCTCTTAATTCCTTTGTTACCCTCCGGTAAGCCTTGCAGATCATGGTCTGTAAATCTGGGAACCTGATTGTGACTTTCATGGGAGATTTCTTTCCTTATTATTCATGTCAATAGAAGCACCCTCTCCACCTCCAGTGTGCCTCTAAACAGAGGGAAACAATCTCCCATAAGCACCTCACTTGTCACTGACTAAAGATTTTTACATACCTACCCCAAAAACAGTACCCAGTTAGGAAAAAAGGCTAAGGCAGACACAAAGGGTGTAAGGCTTAACATTTTCAGCACAAGCTCTTTGTCAAAAGAAACGTCTATTGAGGTTTCATGGATCCCACCTAATGTACAAGTGGTAATGCAACACACGTGGCCAGGCTAAACATTAACCAGTTTTATTCACGTTAACCTCTAGTGCAGCCTCCGGAAGTACATGAAGGCCCTGCCACTGAGACACCGTATCACATCATCACATTCACTAACAACACATGAACACCTTGCCTCATAGTGACCAGCAGCCAATTGCAAATATCCTCTGTATCGCAATGTAAACATTAACCAACTTACACAATACAGCAATGTTTTGCAGTATATAATACAAGTAGTTGAAGAGGCCGTGTACACGGGCCACAGAGCCACACAGCAACGGCCACGGTGTAGTCATGCACAGCAGAGACTGTTCGCTCTGCGTCTTATACGGAGCGGGGCACTCCGTTATCAGCTGTGTGACAAGGGCAGTATGTACTGAGCATGACTGCAGTGTGTGCAGCCGACTGTACTGCGCATGGCAGCTTCTGACAAACATACATTTAGCAAATTATTATATAGGGTGATCAACCTACTATGGTATTGGTGGGAAATGTCTCCCATTCAGGAGGAAAGGAGGTGTTCATATAACAGTCCAGGAGTGTTGCAACTAAACAAAAAGAAATGTTAAAAACATCAAATGATGTGCAAATACCTCATTAAAAACTGAGCTTAACATTATGAGTGCCAGAGGGGTACATAGCATATTGCTTAATATGTGAGATAGAAAGATGCAAAAATCAGTCTTTGAAGCCTGCTAAGACCTTGGTGTTAATATGCTATATTTATTCCCTTTCCTTACCGTCACCCTGTCCCCACCCTTTCTTGGTACTGCTACATTTTCTATGGAAAAAGCCCCATTGTGCCACAGTATGCATGTGTGTACAAAAATGTCTTGTCGCTGTAGACCTTTGATTACGGGTCCTGATGTTGCGTCTATGCTCGCTAATTCTGACAGAACCCTATTGGCTTCCCCTACATAAAGTGACCCTCAGGAGCACTTCAGAAAATCCTTAATGTGATTAGACCTTCCCAGTCTCAGATGACTACATTATTCCCCTTGATCACCCCATTATCCCCTAGACACTGTTGGCCATGATGTAAATACTCTGGATGAATAAAAATCCCCATTTATTTAAAAGGGACTTTTAATGGTTTGAATGCTATAGAGTTCTCCAGTATTTGTAGAGCAATGGATTGGAGAGTTTGCTAGCATTCAAGGTGTTAATTCTTTGAGTGCCTGGCACTCGGACTTAAAAGTTCTGTTTAAGTTAAAGCTTATTTTTATTTCCCTCGTACGATACAATTTGTTTTCTTCTTTTTCTTAGTACATCAGCCTCATTGTCTAACCCAGGTGAAATATTCACTGTTAAGCTGAAACAAATGTCATGTCTGGATCTCGATAATAAAGTGGAATTTTTGCCATGAGCATCTTCTTCAAGCCAGGATAGATGAAGATGAAGTAGAGCTGTAATGAAGCACTTCGTTATTTCCTTCCCTAATTAATAGTTCTGGATCAGCTATTTAAGGAGCAGTGTTTGAGAAAGTGACTTCACTTAACCAGTTCCACAAAGTCTTGTTGTTCTTGTATTGGCTGATAATGAATTCCAGGTACTGGCCTAAAGCACTGGAATGCAGGTGTTCCACTGAGTTCATATGGATACTTAGATTTCAGTTAGGGAGTGTCATATAAATGTTTCTGTTACTCTTTTCCAATGGTCATTATGCTCCTGGCCTGGTTGTTCATGGCTGTTCTCCAGCATGGTCATTAACCACACGTGTTCAAAAATCATTGTACAGAAATTGGGTAACAAACGTCTTCTGGTCCTCAACTGAGCAAAAAAGCAGTAAAACTTTATGTAGGGAGATAGCTGGTTAAATTAACACAGTTTGGCCTGTAATAACTATTAAATGTCACACCTCCCAGCAGAAAGCATATACTTGTTTTATTAGAAGGAAAAGCCGTAGGAGACTTTTTTTTTTTTCTGTAATAAAACTTCACTTATACTTTAACCTGTTATGGACCAGGTGGATGTGCATCACATCACATTGCATTGCATACCTATCTAGTCTTGGATTACTTAAATATTATGAACACAGGGCCAAGTTGGGCAGTCTGTGGTCCTCCTTCTGTACTATGATGTTTGCATGTAAATAGCAGTTTCCTGATTTCAGTGTATATACCAGGGATGAGCATCGTGAGGCCATCCAGTTGCTTTCAGACTACAATTCCCATCATTCTTTGCCATCTGTTGGCTGTCAGGGGATTATGGGAGTTGTGCAGCAGCGGTAGGGCCTCACTTCCACCATTTGACTATGGAAACTTGCATCGTACAGGACAGTACATTACAGGGCTGCGGACTTGCTGATAGGGCAACTGTTGACCATTTAATTTTTCTTGTTTATTCCAGAATTGCCCCTCTTTCTTTGTGTATGCACAAGGCCCCTTGTCTCCCTGTCCTGTTAGTTCTCAGCAGATGTGACACCAGCCTGCGCTGAGGCCTAGTCACTTTGGGTTGTGCTAGTGCATTGGTAGATGTAAGTCATCATTCCCAGCTAGCCCATCCTCAACTGACTGAAGGGACTTATAGTCTGACAGCAAGCTGGCCTCAAGTTGCCTCTCCACTGTGTATATAAACACCATGTTTTGGACCTGTCAACTGGCCCATACACTGGTGCAGCAGTAGGTTTGCCAGAGTTCGCTCCCCCCAATTCTGTAACAGTGTGCTCTGTGTTCAAAAGGAAACTGAAATCATTTGGGGGCACACCAACTACACAACAGGTTAGATATAAAAATTCATAGCCATTTCATTGGGGGTTTGAACCCCATGAATGCCAGGGAGGTATCCATCCAATATTTTTGCGATACATTGGTGAACTGTAGCATTCAAGAGATTAAGAACCCCATTTAAATTCCTGAGAACTTTTGCAATTTGTATTTCACAATTATAATGTAGCTGGGGTGCCCAAAAATGATTCCAGTTTCTTTGTATTATAAGGGTGCCTGTCTGTCAGCCATATGCACAATGAAGGTGGAATGAATTTGATGCAACCCAATGTGGCCAAAGGGGACAATAAAAATTATTAAAAAAAGGAATAATATAGAACAATCCCTATCTATTTAATTGAATCCTTTAAACATGTGGCCCAGTGTATGTTCATGCACTTTCAATGCTTAGGTCACGGTCATGGGGCTACTACAGTTCTTTCTCCTGTGTTATGAACTGACAGTCACATGATCCACAGCTGAATATTATCGGCTGGCGCTCACTGGGGTCGGACAATCTTTGACGATTGCGATGCATGTAACAGCCTCCAGCATTCCTCATGTAAGTGGCCTGCCCTGGAGCCTTCTCAGCAGACATTCCTTAATACTGCATTACTGTTACTGTTCTCCTGACAATGGATCCTACCAGTGATAAATATATATATATACTAGTTTAAGAGCCCGTTACACGGGCCTTCGGAGCATCCAACTTTGTATCAGCCGCGGATTGGGCAGTCTCTACTGTGCGTGACTGCGTCGTTACACACGTTTTAGCGAATTTTTACATATTGGATATATATATCCATCCCTTTGCGCTATTTATTTCCTCTTAATCCTGCACTCTTGTCTTAGGTCTTTGTTAACATTCACTTGAAATTACATGAAAAACAGTCCATTTTGCAAAAGTTGAAGCATTTATTCTTACAGGTTTGGATGTACATAATGTTTCATTTTATAGATGAAATGAAAGATTGTCTTTTTATTTGCAGATGGAAGCATTCTATTTGATGGTATAGTGTGCTCTCTCTCAACTATGGATTGGCAACCTTAGTTATATATAAAAATCCCAAAGGAGAGAGGCTGGCTACACATGCATTCAAACTTATAGTTGTATGGAGGAGCTGGGGCAATGTAGACTTGTCTATGAGACAACCTGCCTATACAGCCACTATTTCCAAGCATTGAGGCTAAAATACACTGCCTCATCAGATATGCAGGTTCTTGATGCTTAACCCCTTAAGGACTATATGACGTACTATGACCGTCACGGTCCTTATACCCTTAAGGACCGATGACAGTCATAGTACGTCCGCCAGGCATGCTGTAAGTAAAAATAGTGCCTAAAATTGACCTCTCCAAGACTGGAGCGATCTCTTTCAGGCCCCAAAGCGGCGCACCGATACATGCAACAGGTCACATGTACGGGCGCATTGGCAAGGATCAAAGCGGTCCTTATGGGATGGAAACATCCTAGGACTGCTGGTCCTTAAGGGGTTAAACTCATACATCTTCATATCACAAACATCAAACCAAGTAAAAAGTGAAGAGTTGGCACTCATTAGGTAAAAAAAAAAAAAAAAAATCACCTTTTATTAGGCTTCATGCAGATTCAGCAGAGGGTTTACAGGGGTAGGCGGCGTTCCCAATAGACAAAGCAGACAGTGGTTTTGTGCCTTAACGGCACTTTGTCAAGTGACAAAGTGTAGGTGACGCCCGAAACAGCTGTCTGCTTTCTGTCTGTTTGGAACTCCATCTACCCCAGTTATGCTGAATCTGCATGAAGCCTAATAAAAGATGAATTTGTTTACCAAGTGAGTGCCAACTTATTTTTTTATTTTTTTTACTTGATTTGTTGTTTGTTAAATATATAACGGTTTTCATGAGAACATATGCGCGCTCAGAACTACTAAAATTGTATAAAGCATGTGTCAGCTAGGGACGCCAACATATATGGTATCACATATACTACTGGTTCACAAGCGGGTGTAGCAGGGCACCACTGTTCCTGTGATGCCACTCTTGCATTCCAGAAACTAATTATGATAGAAGGGGGTGAGTAAGTTTTGTTAAAGAAATCTTAGAAGTTGAAGAGTTAATCTTTTAGTTAATATTTGTAACATTAGTGAATGCAGTGTAATTGAAGCATGCTGGACTTTAGTGCACTCAAACAAGATGAGTCATCCATGTAAAAAGCATCACCGCTCAGCACTGTACAGTTGACCACAGTCGACATCACCAAAGCACCATCGCTAATTGGTGTCTCCTCATTTATAAGAGAAAAACCAGAGCAGTTGATCACCCAGGCTGGCAGTTTCCAAGTAAAAACATGTTTGAAAATAAATGTACACTCCATTGCAGTGCGTGGTATTGGCTTTCTTTCCTCTAGTGTTTTACTGACATTAAACCTGTCAAAGTGAAACTTAATATGCAAGTTTGACACTGAGCTCTGCACAAAGTGGAGTGTTCTGCATACAGTGAGGAGAGGTAACAAACCTTGAAGGTTATCACCTTAATTAAACTTTTTTTGCATTGGACAGATATGCTTCTATAACTAATAGAATTTTCTAATTACATTAAGAAGGGGATGTACAAAGTCAAATAAGAGGCCGCCGTTCCTTTGTGTCTTCCTTGAGCTCTATTTGAATTCTTTTTCAATATATTGGCAAACTGTGTCCTTGAAACGAGCCTGTCTCCCAACGATGACTAAGGAAACACCGAGGCTGATGTACTAAGACATGTGGTGCAATTCTGGGGAAAACCAACTGCACCACAGGGAAAAATACAATGTCCCACAATTCCCATTGCTTTTAATGGGCTTTAACCCCTTCAATGCTACAATGCGTTGGATACCTCTCAAGTGTTTAAGAGGTGGAAATTATAATTTAAGTCAATGTGAATGTTTATTCCCTATGGTGCAATTGTTTTGCGACGGTCACACTCGCACAGGACACACTCGCACAGGACACACTCGCACAGGACACACTCGCACAGGACACACTCGCACAGGACACACTCAGGACACACTCGCACAGGACACACTCGCACAGGACACACTCGCACAGGACACACTCGCACAGGGCACACTCGCACAGGGCACACTCGCACAGGGCACACTCGCACAGGGCACAGACACCAGGCACTTAGACACACACAATCTCTGAGTTGAGTAGTTATGCACCTCTGATTGTACAAAACTCACTAGCAGTCAATGAGTTAAACATCTGGCTCTCAAAGGGTTAAAAGCCCCATTTAAATTGCATTATTTCCAATAGACCGATACATATGGAAATATGACCTTAAACGTCTTTGTTACAAAGATCTCAGATTTCCTGCTAAGAAGCATCCAAATGTGTGTGAGTTGTTTTTAATTAGCTGCAGAACTCTGGGTATGATTTAAAGGTTGCCAAAATCAAAAAGGCTAATTCATCTTTCATCAATAATCACTTGCTTTAATATTTCATCACAACCTGCTGATTTTCTCCGACCACCTTCTGGGCTCTGATTCATTACGGCATCAGACATCATTTAAAGAGCTCTATTTTTCTCCCCCCATTTCCATCATGCGTTTTTTTTTTTTTTTGTATTATTATTATTCCCGAAGACAATGGTGAGATGCTTTTAAGTCTCTTGAGCAGCTAACTGATACAAGCCTTTTCAGAAGCGATGTTTGAGGCATTGCTAACATTCAAACAGTTAAAGTGATAGTAATACTTCGTTTTATCTTTATTTTATTTTGTAGGCATTAAAAAAACATGAAGAATGATATAAGTCTTATCTCTCAAACCTTTATGGTTTAAGAGATATTCACAAGCAAAGTTTCCCCCTCCCGCCCCTTTTACCTAGTGTAAGCCATCTCTTCTCAGATGTGAATCTGGTTGCAAGACCAGACAGATAACAGCAGGGTACAATCTTCTTTGTATGAAAACAATGAAAGCCCTCCCCCACTTGACAAGTTTTTCAGCTTTTCCCCTTATCTTAATTGAAGATTGTCCCTCTCTGCAGTCTACCTGGGCACCTCCCTTCTGATCTGGCTGAACGGGGGGGGGGGGTACTTTGCTTGTGAATATCTCTTAAACCATAAAGGTTTGAGAGATAAGACTTACATCGTTCTTCATGTTTTTTTAATGCCTACAAAATAAAATAAAGATAAAACGAAGTATTACTATCCCTTTAAACTAGAAGCCTTGGGTAGCTAGTTGATGTAGAATAATGATAAGTTACCAAAAAAACATTCCCTTGTTCTTTACCCCTTTTATTGGTTTGCAATACGATGCATACCATTCTGGCACTGAAAGGGTCAAAAACATTCTATAACATTCTATAACATTTTTCAATATTTAAAGCAAAACTAACACCACCTAATATGAACCTCTTCAGAACTGGTGATGTGTCAGGACCATCACCAATGTCCTTGCGCAGTAAACACCAGCCAAGTCTGAAATTGACCAGTCCAAGACCGGAGCAGACACTTTCAGACCTCCGTTCGACATATGATCACATGTGCCAGCGCGTCTAACATCCTCTAGGCAGTCCTTAAGGGGAATCCACCACCAGGTTCACTGATCCTTAAACGGTTAAACTCCCCTTCTTCCAAGCAGAATTATCACTTGGTCCCCAAAAATCAATCTTATATGGTTCTGAATATCATGTCTATGGAGGTAGACATGTTTATTTGTTTAGAAAATAATTTCCTCCTACTGAAGTCTTCTTAGGAATCCCTCTATGAGATAGACCTCATACTCCATATCAATGAAAGAGTAATTATGGAGAACCAATCTGCACAGAATCAATTCAAAAGTGCCCATTTGGATTTTCTACTAAGATTAAGCTAAGTGAGAGATGAATGTTAGGTTGGTGGTAATATTCATTTAACGTTTTGTGTGCCAGTGAAGTATGCCAAACATTGTTCTGCAGTTCTTTGCAAAAACCTCTGGCACACTTCATTAAAGTGGATCTGTCACCTTAAAGGAGCAGTAAACTTGTTTTATGAAAATCTATAGGTTCTAGAACTTTCCTGCTGAGTAAAACAAGTACTCTGACCACTGTCAGCTGTTTTATTCAAATGTTAGAAATAGTTCAAATTGTCTGGAAGTGAGTTACAGTGTGATTACTTCCTGACAGTTCTGACAGAATGACTCAGCGGTTTCTGTCACATTGGATGGAGACTGTAGTGACTCACCTCTCCCAGAAAATGCAATAAAATAACCAGTTGACATTTCAACTGTAATAACTCTGAAAATATGTATTTCTCAGCAGTGGGAAGAAGCTTGTTTTACTCAACAGGAAAGACCTACAATATATACATATATATATATATATAATTTTTTTTTTTATTTCCATAACAAAAGTTTACTGCTTCTTTAAGACATGGTGAGTCTGGTTTACAGAGAGAAATAAAATATGCCCATATGTTTTTGTGGCAGAGTGAATGCTAATTCCCTGCACAGTATGCTAAGTAGTTATGTTGGAGGCTTTGCAAGGGATTAAGTTTAGAGTTGAAATGTTATGCTGCACGTTTCAAAATGCCAAATAAAATACAATCTTTGCTACAATTGCCAGCGACGCATTGCGAAACGAGGACTGCCTGCATGTCAGATTGGACACGGCTTTTACTGGAAAACAATCCATCCGTTAGAGGCGTCCTGGACCTCAGCCCACTCCTGCACTTGTATAATGGGGAGAACTAGCAAATCAGCGTAAGGCTGATGGACTGCCAACAGCTGGAGCTATTTTGGGGCAAACTAACTGCGCCACAGGGGAATAATAAAACGTCACATGGATATAAATGGTGTGTTTAACTCCTTGAATACTATAGAGATCTCCAGTGCTTTGCAAATCAATGTCTTAGAGGCCTTCCTAATATTCAAGGGGTAAAATCTATGCTTACTCAAACGGAGTATTGGGAACATGTATTTCTCCCTGTGGATTCAGTTGGTGTTCTCCAAAATGACTTCAGGTGGTTATGCACTAAGATGGGATAAAGAGGTGATAACACGGAGATAACTTCTCCAGTGATATCACTTCTCCACCTATGTTATTCTATGGAGCCTATGCACTAAGAGCTTTCAGAATTTAGGGACATTAGTGCATGCACTCCATAGAGTAACACTGGTGGAGAAGTGATATCAATGGAGAAATTATCTCCACTTTATCACCTCCATATCACACCTTAGTGCATAACCCCCAGTTCTTCTTAGTACATCAGACTCAGTATGGGCACCCACACTGCTATATCTGTAGATACCAGGGGTGGCCAGGGTGCAGCCTTTCAGCTGTTTATTGGGCTACAGTTGCCCATGAAGAAATAAGTTGGTCTCAGATAGTTAAATATAATCTTTAATAGGATTACCGTATTCATACATTCCAGGCTGATTTGAGGATTTGAGTAGTAGTCACATTTCCTTAACAATGCTTTGCATACCCCTCTGGCTCTCAAAGGGTTTAACCCTTTGCTTTACCTCTCTGGAACTCATAGGGTTAAAGTCTGGTGAACCTCTTAGATGAAGACTCCCTTTTGGCCTGTAAGGCAGGGGTGTTAACTTTTCAGTTGCTGTTGCTGGCCACATAACCAGGAACCCGTATGTGTGAGGGCTGCACTATCTTTTTGTTGATAACAATAAGAAGTGATCTCCTCTTCACTTTTGTGCACAGTGCACAGCTGTAGGCCTGGTACTAGTCAGGGGTCTAGTCAGTAGTCAGTGGTCTATTTTGACCAAGTCAGTGAGTGTTGTTAGTTAACCCCATTGAAAGCAGTATGGTTGTGCAGCACTTTGTGAAGCAATGCACTTCACAATCCTCGAGTCCTTGGGGGTTAACAAACTGAATTATTCTCTAGAACAGTAGCTGCAAGAGTTGATTAGTCGCTCCGGGACCTGGTTCATGGGTACTACCTAATTAGTCCACACTCCCATGCCATGTGTTGGACATCCATGTTCATTCACAGGGCTCTCTGGGGGAGATTTATAAACGTGGAGTTAACGGAAAAGAAGTGTTAAAATGGCTGTAAGATTGTTTCTGGTAGTTATAAAAGTATTAAGGACTGTTTAGGAGGACATAACTCTGTGTAGAGTGTTTTGTTTTTAAACAGAGTAAGGAAGTTTATTTAAAAAAAAAAAAAAAAAAAAAAAAAAGCGCAGCGTATTTATAAAGACATGTCGCTGTTTGCAACAATTTAGAGACAGAATTTTCAGCAAAAACTTAAGGCCATATCTGACCTGTTCTTATTTTTTTGCAGTCTCCACATTTATATACACACCTAGTTTTAGTGCCCGTGTACACACGGGCCAACACTGGCGACGCTGCAGTCTCGCACTGTACTGACTGCCCGCGCTGTGGCTGATACGGAGTGGAGCACTCCGAATTCAGACCGGAGTCTTCTCTGCTTATACCTGAAGGTGCGCAGAGATGACTCCGGTCTGAATTCGGAGCTCCCCGCTCCGTGTCAGCCGCAGCGCGGGCAGTCAGTACTGTGCATGACTGCAGCGCGTGCAGCCGTCTCTACTGAGCATGATGGCTTCTGACAAACATCCTTAGCGAATTATAATATAGGATATGTGTGTATCTATAATACTTCATAAATACCAACACTCAGAATAAGGACATTTTAAAGGGACAGTAATGATCCCGAAAAAAATCTTTGTTTTGTAGTGCTTAAAAAATTAAACTATATGCAAGAAATCCTATCTCTCAAACCGCTATGGTTTGAGAGATATTACTATTCAATGTTCCTGCCTCCCTCCCCTTTCCTTGACATTAGTGCTTTGCTGACTGCAGGGGAATCCTGTACAGGGACCAACCGGAGGCTCTGCAGCAGAGCCAAAATCACGTTGTAGGAAAATAATTACTTCATTGGAAAGGTCTACAAAGTGTGCCTGGTTTGCAAACACACTTTGTAGACCATTCCAATTAAGTAATTAGTTTTAAATAATGCGATTGCGGCTTTGCTGAAGAGCCTCCTCGTGTCGGCCGACACAGATCTCCTGCTGTCAGCTTTACAGCGGACATCAGAAGGGGAGTGAGGAGGGGACTTTGAATACAAATATCTATCAAACCATATCGGTTTGAGAGAGGATTTTTTGCATATAGTTTAATTTTTTAAGCACTAATAAACTGTAAAGATTTTTTATAGGACATTACTGTCCCTTTAAGGATCCATTCACAAAAACAATGTCGAACACTTTTTATAAGTCTCCCCCCATGTTCAGAAGAAAAGTAATTATTGGGCAAAGCAACTGCTCCACAGGGCACAATAAAATATTCCCAAATTCCCTTTGATTTACATGGGACCTGTAACCCCTTGGAATGCTAGAGAGTTCTGAAATGCATTGCCTCTCAGTGTGTGGAGACCTCTCTAGCATCCAAGTGGTGAAAAAACCCGTTTAAATGAACCTGGATATTGATTATTCCTCCCCTGTGGTGCAATTGGTTTGCCTCAAAGTTCCTCCACTTGCTGTAGAACTTAGCGTAAGAATCACAACGGGAAGCCACACACATTTTGTTTCCAGACTAGGATGAATAATAATTTTCTTGCCTCCTGATCCTCGTACAAATTTATAAAAAAAATGACCGGTTAATATGCCAGATGGATTTTAGCATTGTTTAAGTACAATGAACTGGAAAAACTATTTCATTGAATTGCACTCTGCTTGGCAGAGTTATTGTGCTGTAGCACTGAATGGTACTGACTTTTTATCGCCTGCGCTAATAACATCATTAACATCCACTCCATTCACTGCAATCCAATTGCACCATAGGGTACAAAATTACAAAAATTCCCATTGATTTAAATGGGGCTTTTAACATCTTGAATGAGAGGTCACCATCTCGTTTGATTGCAGTCGATTGGAAACCTCTCGATAGAGTGACCACATTTCCAGTCTGCTATTCAGGTGCACTAAAAATACCATTGCAGCAGAGTACTTGTCCTGGGCCCTAGTGCAGCTATGTGGGAGGGGTCGCTGGACATCATTGTGCAACCTGCTCTTTCTCCAGAAGCCTAAGCACTAGAAGAATTGCCCATTGACTGCTCTGACTGAAAGTGATGCCTGTGGTGGGCTACAAGAAAATGTATATCACGCTTCTATGCCTTAAAGGGATAGTAATGTTTCAGCTCCAATTAATCATCATAGTATTTGGACCTTGGAGAGTGTTATTTCAATTCTGTCAGAGTTGTAGTTCAAGAGTAATTCAATGACAAAGTATCCCCCTCCCGCCCCTTTTACTGATGTAACACTGCTCAGCCAGATCAGAAGGGAGGTGCCCAGGTAGACTGCAGAGGGTGACAATCTTCAATTAACGCTTTGCAATGCGTTCCGTACCCCTGTGGCACTCAAAGGGTTAAGATAAGGGAAAAACCTGTCAAGGGGGGCAGGGCTTTCATTGTTCTCATAGGAAGAAGATTGTCCCCTGCTGTTATCTGTCTGGTCTATGGACTGCATTCCACATCTGAGAAGAGATGGCTTACACTAGGTAAAAGGGGCGGGAGGGGAAACTTTGCTTGTGAATATCTCTCAAACCATAAAGGTCTGAGAGATAAGACTTATATCATTCTTAATGTTTTTTTAATGCCTACAAAATAAAGAGAAAACAAAGTATTGCTATCCCTTTAAACTAGCATTACACTATAACATAATTGCACTACATCTTCTGTTTTATGTCGGGTTCAAAGCACTCTCTCTAGTGTTCAGAGTGGTCACCCTACACTGTCAAGAAGTTAAAAGTTTAATTTAAACCACTTAGATTATTTATCCCTTATGGCGCATTTGGTTTGCGCTACAATTGCTCCATTACTCATTAGTACGTCAGTCTGTGTGTGTGCGTTTATGCGTGTTTGCTTACTGTCAGCTGGAGCTGTTTGATAAAATAAAGAGGTTTACTGTTTGCATCATAAGGTTTATTTATATTTCATACATCTCTAATTTCCTGACAACCTTTCTAGTTACTTTTTCGGTGTAGGTGTTTCTTCTGTACGTCTTAACTATTTAAATGCCAGAGGTATAAGCACATTGCATCACAGTGGGCGAGATTCCCTAAGGACTGATAAAGAGGTGATAAAGTGCAGATGACTTCTCCAGTTTATCTCCTCTCCAATTCCTGTGTTATTCTATGGAGCCTATGCACTAAGAGTTCTTCAGTTTTTGGAGATCTTCATGAATACGCTCCACAGAATAACACTGGAACTGGAGACGTCATCTCCACTTTATCACCCCTTTATCATCACTTAGTGAATTTTCTCCAATGTGTTTGATACCTCTCTGACACTCAGTGGATTAAAGTGCAGTCTGGGCAATACCTTCATCGAGGACTGGGTGCTTGAATTGGTTAAAATAGACTGTTTCTGTCAGGGAAACAGAACAGATAATGCTCAGACAATGCATTATTAATCAGCTTATCTTTCAGTGGACGCTTATCATTTATGCTAGTGAAATAATAGCAGTCAAGGATTATTTTATTTTAAGTGGAATTTTTGCATGTATTCCCACATGAAAAGTCTACCTAGATAATGGCCCTTGAAAATGAAGGATGCACATGCCTCTAAAACTCAGAATATTGTAAGCTGTTTTTCTGTCTCCTCTGTTACTTTGGGGATTTGAAGAAAACTTCCTGGCTAAACTGATAAATAAATTGGAGGATCTGAGTTATAAGGAGGGACCAAGCAAACTGTTTACATTAGAGAGAAGACATGTCAGGGGTGGTATGATTACCATTTACAAATGTTTGAAGTTAACCCTTTGAGTGATAGAGGGGTATGCAATGCATTGCAAAGCAATGCGTTGTGTACCTCTCTGGCCCTCAAAGGGTTAATACAAATAACTCACTAAGGAACTATTTATTGAAAGACCTGAGTGAAAAACAAGAGATCATCTATTAGAGGAAAGGTGCTTTTGACCAAATCAAAGCCAGAGACTTTTTTTACAGTAAGGGCAGTAAAGTTATGGAATTATTTGTCACAGGATGCTGTTTGCGGATATTGCACAGATTTAAAAAAAGTAACTGATATCTTTTTGTTGTATAACAATCTTGAGACCTGTGACTGTCTGTTTCTGAGCAGATAGGATGTTGATACAGGGATATAGCCCACTGCCTTTTGGAGGAAGGGAAGGAATTAATGTTTTACCCACTTACTGCTTAATTGGAAATGGCTTCATTAAAGTTTTTTTGGCCTTCCTCTGGATCAACAAGGGTGATACAGCATGGCCTGAATCTATTGGATGCATGTCCTTTTTTCAGCCTTATCAACTATATTATATGGAGTATTCTCAGTCTTGGAAGATTTAAAGGGATAGTAATGTTTCACAAAAACAGCAGCTCCAATTGATTTATAGTATTTGAGCCATATATAGTTTTATTTCAATACTGTCAGAATTGTAGTTCAAGAGTAATTGAATGATAAAGTATCCCCCTCCCACCCCGTTTACGTAGTGTAAGCCACCTCCCCTCAGATTTAGAATCTGGTCCACAGATCAGACAGCTCCACCGCAGGGGACAATCTTCTTACTGTGAGAACAATGAAAACCCTGCCCCTCTTGACAGGTTTTTCAGCCTTTTCCCTTATGTTAATTGAAGTGTCCCTCTCTGCAATCTACCTGGACACACCCTGCTGCTCTGAGCTGAGCAGTGTTACATCAGTAAAAGGGGCGGGAGGGGGATACTTTATCATTCAATTACTCTTGAACTACAACTTGGACAGTATTGAAGTAACACTCTCCAAGGCCAAAATACTTGGAGCTGCTTTTATTATGAAACATTACTATTCCTTTAAAGGAGAAGTAACCCTTCCTATTCATACCATAGACGCACACACATACTCTCTCCATCCCCTCCCTCTCCTTTCTATGGCCAGAAAATTCTAATGACCCCTATGAATGTTGCCTTTGTGCCTTTGTAGAAGAGACAATATCTTTAACTAGTCCTGGATGTCATGTCTGTGGAAGCAGACATGATAGTTGCGATTTTTTTTTTTTTTTTCTCTTTAATTGAAGAAGGCAAAGGGCAGGAGCTTACTTAACCCTTTAAGGACCAGAGGGGTGTGCTACGTGTTGTGAAGTTTAGTCTGGGAGTGGATGGCGTTTGTGTCCCTTGGTCTTTCTAGTAACTGTCATGGCTACCACCATGGACATGGAATCCAAAACTGATTGAAGATGTCTCTTTAACAAAGACATGAGGTCAAAATGCATAGGGCTGATAAGATTTTCTTGCCATAGTAAGGTTAATTTTAGGAGGTGTTACTTCCCCTTTAACAATAGAGCAATATCTGCCGATGCCCAGGACCACTGAAGGGTATTCATCTTGTCCGACTTTATGGACAAATTCCTCACATCCTGCACAGTAACTGGCACTCACCCTGCACAATTACTTTGTAGTGCAGGAGGATGGTGGGAATTGTAGTCCAGCAAACAGATGAAGGCCACAGGTTGTCCTCTTCTTGACAACCTAGCATATTGGGCATTGTTGTCCAAATGCAACTCGAGGGCATGCAGGCTGCCTTCCCCCCCATGAGGATGCTGGAAATTGTAGTACAACAATTGGAGGTGCTCTGGTGTCTAACCTTTCCCTAAACCAAGGGTAATAAAGTTCAGTCCTCAAGGACCACAGACAGGAAAGGAATAGTAAACGTATACTATGAGGAAAAAACATATGTTAGGGCTTTTCTTGACAGTTAAAACTTTGATACCCCCTGCTGGGAGATATTAAAAATGTTTGTGTTCGTTCGAGGGGAGGAGAATTGTGTGGCTTTTTTTTTTTTTATTTTTTTATTTTATATTTATCTATATATACATACACTTTTTTTTTAATATACCCCAGCAGTCCTTGGGTTGTATTCGACTGAAGGACCACACAGACATCATTTGGCGAGCCAGCACATGTGACTGATCACATGTACCGGCTTCCTGAATGAGCATCTGAAACTGACAACATGTTTCTTGAAGCAGTCAATTTCAGACTCCCGTAGCGCTCGTAGCACTCCCACAGGAGCCCTGTGAACACAAAACCCAAGACATTTCAGGACTGTCACAGGTCGTTAAGGGGTTAATTAAGACTGCCACCTGGTGTTCAGGCAATTCCCCTACATTTTAAAGTTTGTCACAACAGTTATTCTATTACATTCTGTGGGGGAGGTGAGTCACTGGCTAGTGTGCTCTGTTATAGTTGTTATAGTTCTGTAATAACATTTAAAGGGGGCGCTTCTATCCAGCCTCCTCCGATGACATAGGCTTTCTGTCTGTAAGCTGGAGCTGCTTTTATTCATTTAATTTCTCCAAACAAGAGGTTTTTTAAAAAAATGTAATTATTTACAGTAGGTAAAATGATTTAGGCAAAGTTGTAAAGGGGTTAAACATCCCCTTTGAATAAAGCAGCTGCCAGCCGTGGACATACCCTTCTTTTACTTAGATATTTTAAGGTTTTTTCATATATATATATATATATATATATATATATATATAAAATATAAATCTATAATATGCAAACACATGTATTTAGAAAATTTATTTTTTCATAAAAAAATTAGATTCTGTAATCATGAACATTTTTAAGTCTTTAGTGACCAAAGTGGTGACAATCAATTGATTCTGTATGCACTGTACACCCCTCTGGTTCTTAAAGGGGTATTCTCACTGTGCACCTATTAAGCTGTGGTAGTTGTGGTCGATTCATTTTCATTTACAGGAATTTTCTTTATTCAGTTAATTCAGTCAGTTGATTTTCTCCAGAATCACTCCCCTTTTACTTTCAGAGTTCTGCCCTGTATTGTTGTCCTGAGAATTACTTTAACCCTTTGAGTGCCAGAGAGGCATCCAATGCATCTGATACCTCACTAGCACTCAAAGGGTTAATAAGCTAGATCACCACCTTGCAGAATGTTTAGTTATTGTTTATTTTCAATATTTCATGGCAGGTTTGTTTTCACCCATTCAGCATTTCCATAAAATAAGTAATATCCACACTCATGTCATATTTACATTCAGCACTTGATGTTGATCCGCTACGTCAGGAGGAAAAAACTTGCTTTTTTCAAATAACATTCAATTTGTGCCTGAGAATTTTGCAGAATAAATTCTAATGTTGATAGGTTTTTATCATCTCTAAACAGCCATTAGATTATGTGTAATGGAAATCGCAGCTAGTGTTCTGTTCACAGATTTATCTGGTTTATATAGAGGAAAAGAGGATTATCATAACAACAAGAGCGGAGTCCTAAAAGCTGTACATTCGTCTTTAAAAGGCAGATTGACCGTTGTATACCAAGGACGTCTCCAGTGCCTTGTGATCTCAGTGCGTTTTAAGGGGGTTATAAGTTCCATTTGAATCAAAGGGAGTTTGTATTTCTTACCAGTAGTGGTGTTCGATTATTGATCTTCTTTAGCCTTTGTGCATATGATTAAAGGGATAGTGCCAGAGGGGTATGAACACATTCAAGGGTTTACATTAAACACTTGGCAACAGTGCACCCTGGTGTCCAGACATTTTTTTTCTTTGGAATCCTGTGGGGGGGGGGGGGGGGTGTAAGCCTTTTGCTACAGTTTTCAAAAGAGTCTGATAGTAACAATCACACAGATTTGAACTGTAATGAGTTTTGAAGAAGTCTACTCTTAGATACGTGTGTGTTGTCATAGTAACATTTTACTGATCCTTTAACCCTCTAAGTGCAAGAAGGATATGGAAAGCATTGCTTTGCATGCCCCTCTGGCACTCAAAGGGTTAACTCCTTGAATTGTGCGAGTGGTGCCCCAGTTAATTACAGAGTAATGCATTAGACATCGTTCTGGCACTCAAAGGGTTGTACTACAGTTTTAAACATGCTGTGCTTAACCCCATTAACGACCTTTGATGTGCAAGGACTGTTGGTGACCCCGGAATCTATTACAGCAAAAATAAATAAATACAAAATGCCCTGTGTTCTTTAACAGCCAGCCACGCACTGCGTCGGCCGGTCGTTAAAGGGTTAAGAGTTTGTGAGTTGCATCATGACTGTTATCCCAGCTTTTGATGACTGAAGCCAAGCAATGGTTGCCTGATTACACATCTGTGTCTGGATGCGGTCAATCAGAATGCTTTCCATTAATAAACAGACAAAAAGCCGAAGGGCAGTTCTCCAATATAAAAAGTAATTCCTGATGTTTTCTTGCCTGTTTGCACCAAAACATTGGCCTGTTATTTTCTTCCATGTCCGTGAGTGCGCTGGTCATCTGATTGACATTATTTGACCAATTGATGATGCTCTCCAGTGGTGGACAACATGAGAAGAGCTTCCATAATCACCAATAATTGTGTTAGTCGCTTTTAGACAGTGGTTTCTGAGATATTTTGCTTAATTTATTTGTCACATTATGTTGCAGAGATGGTACTTCCTGGTAGGAAGTGGCAGTTGGTAATGCAAAGCTACGTGGAAAGTTTGAGTCATGCAGGCATGACTGGAGGACTTGAAATAAACAGAGAAATAAATAAAGCTGAAGATCTTAATATTGTTTTACATTAAAAAACAAGCCTAACGTAAATATAGTTTGCTTTTGGAAGGCATGTAAAATCACGTAGCTGTTACAAAAGGATAGTTCCGCTTTCAGTGTTTCATATAGACTTCTGCTGCTGCCAGCCATCACTTAGCAGGGTGAATAAATCCTGTATAAATGGCTCTTCACAGCTCAGCAATTCAAACCTTTTATCTAAGTCCTTAACGCCCACGGTCCTGGGAAGTAACCTTCCCTTAAGGACCACTTTGATGTTTCTGACGCGCTGGTACATGTGACCTGTGATGCGTACAGGCACACCGCACTGGGGCCTGAGAGAGACTGCTCCAGTCTTGGAGCCATCAATCTCACTCCCCGTTTTTACTTACATCGCTCCCAGCGGAGCACTGTAAGTAAAATGTACGTGACGTGCTATGACCATCACCGGTCTTTAACGCAAAAAACACGTGACGGTCATAGCACGGCATACGGGCCTTAAGGGGTTAAGAAGGAGTGGGCAATGTGGGCCTCCAGCTGTTGAGCTGAATATCCCATCTTGGACCTACCTCAAAAAAGTGCCACCCCCCCACCCCCAAAAAAACAGCCAGTCCATAGAATGTGATAACAGGCTCCACCCCTTCTTGTCCGTTACAGCTGTAATATTTTTGTATAGAAAAATCACCCAGCGTTGTATTTAAAGGGATAGTAATACTTCGTTTTATCTTTATTTTATTTTGTAGGCATAAAAAAAAAAACATGAAGAACAACACATTCTCAAACCTTTATGTTTTGACAGATATTCACAAGCAAAGTTTCCTCTCATTGATTTGATCCGCGGACCAGCCGTGGCTCTAGAGCAGAGCCAAGATCACGAGATATAAGAAGAACTACTTCATTTGAATAGTCTACAAAGTGTGCATGGTTTGCAAGCACACTTTTTAGACCCTTCCAGTGAAACCGTTATATTTATATCTTGCAATCTCTGCTCAGCTGAAGAGCCACCGGTTGGTCTACGGACCGGATTCCAAATCTGACAGCTAGATGGCAGACTTGACTGTTTTGGTCAGTGAGGGAAAACTTTGCTTGTGAATATCTCTTAAGACTTGTATCATTCTTCATGTTTTTTAATGCCTACAAAATAAAATAAAGATAAAACAAAGTATTATGATCCCTTTAAGGGACAGAGGGGTGGGCAAAGCAATGCGGTGACCACTCCTCTGGCCCTTGAAGGGTTAATGCGGAATTCTGATGAAGCCACACATTTAGGAAGAATTATATTTTTAAGAATATCAATAAACAGATGTTGCTATAAAAAGTACTTGGAAACCTTTACAGTTCTCAGCGAGCTAGAAGGTAAATATATGCTAAAAAAAGATAAAGAATTCTAGGAATATTCTGTTGTCTTTAAAGGGATAGTAATACCTAAAATGTAAAAAAAAAATATGTTGTAGGGTTTATCCCCCTGAGTAAAACAAGAGTACTCCCACTGCTGAAAGATGTTTCATTCAAAAGTTATTAATTTTCAAAGTTGAATTTTTTAGGTGCAATATCACAGTGGTCTGAAATTGTAGAGTGGCGCTGTTGCTACACAATGCTATGGACAGCTCTGGTCTCAGGACCATAAATCTCCATAGGATGGTGTAGCAACAGCGCCACTCTACAATTTCAGGCCACTGTGATATTGCACCTAAAAAATTCAACTTTGAAAATTAATAACTTTTGAATGAAACATCTTTCAGCAGTGGGAGTACTCTTGTTTTACTCAGGGGGATAAACCCTACAACATATTTTTTTTTACATTTTAGGTATTACTATCCCTTTAACACTTTGATTGCCGCAAGTGGCACCTAATCAGGTGCTTAGAGGATTTAACTGGACCAGTCAGCTGAAGACAAGTTTGGTTTGTTTTATAGAGAATGAAATCCTTCCTATATCTTGCACTAGCGGTTTCTCTTAAAATAGTTTTTGTGGAATTAACCATTGTTTTGGTGGCACTGTGTGGCAATTCATGCTAATTTCCTGCACATTATGCTAATTTGTTATGTTCAAGGCCAAACGTGCCTCTTGCTGTGCTATTAGAAATGCCCTAATGTGTGGCCTCTGCCTAGATTCATTCAGAGCATAATGCCGTATGATCACAAGAAAAGTGAGGTTCTCGCGCAAACCACTTGCACTATAAGGGAGAAATACAAATTACCAAAACATCCCATTGATTTAAATGTGGATTTTAACCCCTTGACTACTCGTGAGGGCTCCAACGCTTTGCTTCATAAACTTAGTTCACCCCTGTAGTTGAAGTAGTTTGCCCCAGAACTCCTTTAATTTTCTTTTCAAAACCTACACAGTGTGCGCTAATATTTTTCAGCATATAATCAAATTAACATAAATTGCCACCAACAAATAAAGGTTAATTGCTGGAAAACGGTTTATATTATGTACAAATGACTCAAACCAAAAATATGCAGTTGTTAATCATCTTTTAGAATTAAGTAAATTTATCTTAAGGTGACAGGTCCATTTTAAGATACCAATGAAACATGAAGATTGAAGAGGGTGTACATCTATTTTTAGTTGTCTGTCACCGAGTGTTCCGTATTAAAATGCAATGAGTTCCAGTACCGCGGAATTAGCCAGCGTGTACTTTGGTTCTGTTGCTAGGGAACCGGATATGCATGTTAGCAGCAGCTGCCGGGATTGGATTTAGGTCACCAGGCAGTGCAAATTGTAATTTTTTTTTTTTTTTAAGAGAAAAATAATGCAAATCGCAGATCCGTGTCATGCATTATTATTTGGAAACTTCTAGAGAACGCAAACTAGCGCGTTAAAAATGGAGGAAAATGGAAGGAGATTAACTCTTTGAGTTTGTAATGCATTGCAAATACCTCTGGCCTTCAAAGGGTTACAAATTTACACTCATACCTTGCTGTCATACATAATGTATTGTGTTCCTATGCATGTGGTATAAAAGGCAAAACTGGATAAATAATCCCACTGCATTATAGGGAACCACAAAATGTTCTTTTCATTTAAATGATCCTATTTAAACCTTAGCACTCAAAGGGTTAACACCATGATCAGGGGCTTCAATTGAGGCATAACGGGCTTCAACCTCTAAATTAGTTGTTCCCAGCCTTCTCAGGGGTATCTAACAAGCCAAGTCTTTTGGATTTCTCTGCGTGCTGGAGGGGTGTGCATCCAAGGGTTAAATGAATGTCTCTCTCTAATTAACTCACCTGTGCCCAATCATGGAATGCATAAAGATTTAACCCTTTGAGTGCCAGGGAGGTATTGACTCATTGCGAAGCACCCCTCTCCCTGAGCACAAGGTTGGGCATTGATGTACAAAATCATGTATTTCTTGGTTCATTTAACTCCTTCAATGCTTATAAGCTTTGTGTTTTGTTGAAAATGTCTCTAGCACTCATAAGTTTAACCCTTTGAGTGCCAGAGAGGTACATATTTTGCAATAAGTTCTGTACCCCTCTGGCACTCAAAGGATTAACCCTTAGAGTGCTAGAGATGTACGCAGAGCAATGTGTTGCTTACCCCTCTGGCACTCAAGGGGTTAAAATAAGTCCAGTTTGAACAAAGGGCAAGAATATTTTAATTTCCACTTTTCAAATTACTAAAACCTAAATACAGGTGGAATTTGAATAATTTCTAACAATTAACAAAAAATGTGTAATTTGCATGTTTGTCCTGTTTCCAAGCATTCAAACCCAATTATATATTTATCTCCCAAATTATGCTCTGGGGCTTACCAGGAAGCGATGTCCTTTTCCCGAGCTATAGCCTTGCATTACATTAGTTTATAATATGATGCTGAAATAGGGAGAATTGATGTCCCGGCCTCCTATCTACACCATTCTCGGAGTGTATTAAGGAACTGTGTATAATAATCCAGCACAAAATGAGGAGATGACTGGAAGAAAAAAAATCACATTACCCCATGCATGGTATAAATATTAATTTTTCCAACTGCATGGCAGGAGAATGTTGTTTAAAAAAATATTTTCCTTGCTTGGCTGATTAATTTTTAAAGAAGCAGTGCTACCTTTTTAGCAACTTTCGGTTAATTTGACAGGTATGCAAGAGTGATTTCACAGAGCTTTTTCCGTAAGCATTTTCTAAAAAAAAAAAAAAAAAAAAAATCAGAACTTTAACACTGGTGTAAGTAGCTCTTAATATGTTTAATGCATTAGTGTACCCAAGTATGTGTCCTTTATATAGCAGTCGGGTAGATCTTTGATTATTTTTTGCAGTTTTCCATATATCAGTGGTAGGTAGTCTTTGGCTCTTCAGCAATTGGAGCCTGCAATTCTCATCATCCCCAGTCTATGATAAATATCTATTGATCAGTGTATCACTCTTATCTACCTGTCTGTCTATCTAAAGTTCTCCTTTTAAAGATAGAGCAGGGACTCATAACCACGGGTACATGGGCCTGTGACACCCCTTGGAGTTGTCAGTGCTGGTCTATGGAATGCTTTATGCATCCCTGTGCTTCAGTAGGTATCAATGCCTTGGACCTCAATTGTTGCCCTGTCAGTTTAGGAAGGTAGACAGCTGGTCCCTTTTGTCAATGACTGAGAAACAGATGCCTCATTGTATTTTCCCCGGTGAATTGGAAATGTGACAGGCATCCTTTTATTAAAGCGGAACTAACACCGCTAACAAAGGTGGTCTTTAATAATTCCCTATCTGGCGACTAGCTGCTTAGTAGCTCTAGTCACCAGAATTATTACCTCTTCATGAAGAAATATGCAGTCATCCTCGGCTGACAGGCAGGACGGAGAGCGGACATCTTGCCCTAGTGACGTCCGCGCACCTGCGCACCTTAGTAATGGTTTGGTATACCTTATGCTACCTTCCTGCCTTCCTTATAGTGTGTACTATGGTAATGTTGATATCACTCTATTTTCTGTGACATATTATACAGTGTCCCCCTCCTGTCGGTCTTCTGTCTTCAGAGCTGAAAGTGGATCTTGACGAGGGACAATCTTCTTTCAGTATAAGGAAAAACCTGCCTCCTTCGTCATGTAGGGTTTTCCTTATGCTGACAGAGGGAAGATTGTCCCTTGTTGCAATCTGTCTGGGCCGATGACCAGATTTCAGTTCTTAGGGGTGACATGTTTAATGCGGTATGCAGCCACATGATTTTTAAAATGCGACCTTTTAAAAGTGCACAGCTTTATTTGTGTGGAATTGCACAGGTCGTGTGCTAGTACTTCATCAGTGTTGGTCAAGTCATTTAAGAATACTGGCATTTAGCAGACTCAATTATTCTTAAGTTCTCTAGGGTGTCCATTACACAATGTAGTGTCCAGTAGATGGTAAGGCCCCACTGACATACTAATTCACGTGTGCTTGCTAATTAGATTTTTTTTTTTTTTTTGTTAAAAAATCTCTGGTGGGCCACTTTCTGAAGTCAGATGGACAGCATTTGCAGCAGATTGATTTAAATGAATAGTAATGTTTCACAAAAACACAGCTCCAATTAATCTTCATAGTATTTGAGCCATAGAGAGTGTTATTTCAATATTGTCAGAGTTGTAGTTGAAGAGTAATTGAATGATAAAGTATCCCCACCCTGCCCCCTTTTACCTAGTGTAAGCCGCCTCCCCTCAGATGTGTAATCTGGTCCATAGACCAGACAGCTCACAACAAGGAACAATCTTCTTACTGTGAGAACAATGAAAACCCTGCTGCTCCCCCCAACAGGTTTTTCAGCTTTTTCCCTTATATTAATTGAAGATTGTCCCACTCTGCAATCTAACTGGACACACCCTGCTGCTCTGGCTGAACAGTGTTACATCAGTAAAAGGGGAGGGATACTTTATCATTCAATTACTCTTAAACTACAACTCTGACAGTGTTGAAATAACACTCTCCATGGCCCAAATATTATGATGATTAATTAGAGCTGCTTTTATTATGAATCTTTGCCATCCCTGTAAACGGGACTTTTAGTCAATGTTAGAGAGGTCTCGCAATATGTTGGAAATCTCTCTGACATTGAAGGGTTTAAAATCCCCATTTAAATCAGTGGGAATGTTGCTGTTCCGTATGGTATGGTTGATTTGTCTCTATACATGAGGACCAGTGTCTCATGTCTTATTAGTGCTGCATTAGATGTACTCATCACACAGTGCACAGCATGTCATGTGGTTTTAGTAAGTAAATGAGTAGAAATGATTTGTAATATGGACATTGTGTTGCAAATAGCCCATATATTATATGTAATCAGTGACTTGTACGGCTCATATTTGCTCACTTCTTTGATGTGCAGTAAAGTAAATATGTCTTTGAAGTTCTTTGTATGCTTCTACTCAAATAGAGTACATCTCTTTCTGGTATGGACTCTATTATTATAGTAAAAGAAAACCCGGACATGAATATTATTTTTTTTAATTAGCCATTTACTTTTAAACAGCTTTAACGCTTTAAGAACTAGAGATGCAATTTGTTGCACACCGCCCCTGAAATAATTTAAACAGGTAGGGGTAGAAAACTAGTTTTGTATAATTTTCCTTTCAAATGAAAATGTTTTATTTTTATTTTTATTTTTTTTTTTTATTGAATTTTCTTATTTTCTGCCAAGGTAGTGTTGTTGCTACTGCTGTTCACTGCAATAAAAGCAGCTCTACCATACGGTTAACACGGTACGTTGGATACCTCTCTGACAAGCAAAGGGTTAACAGCACTGTTATAAAGTGTCGCCACATTGTGTTTTCAGATGAGGGAAGCAGGAACAAGTCACACTATTCCTTATCAGACAAGCGTTGCTAAGCATTGCGCACCCTATCTGCTACTTAAAGGGTTAAGAATAGTCTTTACGACACTAAACTATTCTACTGTATTCTACTGTAACCCTTTGAGTGCCAGAGGGGTATGCAATGCATTGCAAAGCAATGCTTTGCGTACTGTTCTGGCACTCAAAGGGTTAAGGTGCATAACCTTTGGGTAGAGTACATAATGTTTTCTACATTTGAAAAGCCCACATTTTCTGAGTCTTGTCTGTTCATTTGGTAAATATTTTACATATACCAAAAAAATATATATTTTTTAACTCATTTACTGCTAGAGGGCACTCCAAAAAAACTGCATGGTACTTCAGTCTTAACCCTCTGAGTGCTAGAGGGGTACACAATGCTTTGCGTTGTGTTGCATTACCCCTTTGGCACTCAAGGGGTTAACTGAGTGCCAGAGTATTTGGCCCTTTAATACCATTTTAGCCCTGACTGAGTTAACCCTTTGAGTGCCACTCAACTGGTTAAAAACTAAGAAATGTACTCCATCCGTGATAATTGTTTTGTATCGGTAATACATTTGCCAAATGAACCATCGAGATTAGCACTGAAAGGGTTTAATGAAGTTTACAGACTTCTTTTCATTCCCTTCAAGTTAAAAAAAAAAAAAAAAAAAAAAAAAAAAAAAAAGACTGCTTGAAATGTCAAAACGGAGCTTTGAAATGGGGTTGCCATATTCATTTTCTAGGCATCCCTTATTGCCCTCGAGTCAAAGGGGCAGACCGGTCTGTCTGAAGCTTTTAATGCTTCTCCATGCGTCCGCGGGTGAACTCAGTTGTGAATAAGCTGATTCTGTTTAATGTTTGGAATAAGAAATGTGATGTGCAGTATATGCCTGGAATAAGCAGATTGTGCACTCAGCCGTAAAACAATATATTATGAGACTATAATAACGTAACATCTTGAGTAGCAGAGCAGGCTATTGCTGTGTACAAGTTGTCAACATTTTTGCTTTCTTTCAAGGATTTGATGATAATTGCAACTTTCTGTAATAAAAGTTCTAAATATTTTATAATGCAGAAGATTTAATTAGTGAGATAAGGATGCAAATGTTTTCTCCTGCAAATTACTACCTATTATCGCACGTGAGGAGAGAGGCTAATATGATTTGCTCCATTTTTATGTAATATATTTTATTAATGGTCGGGATGGCGTTTCGGGAGTTCGGAATACTGAATGTGTATGTGTAACATTAGAACTTCTGGGGGAATCCAGGTTTAACCTGGCACTCAAAGGGTTAAGCAATTCTAACATAGTTGATGAGGCTGAAAAAGGACGTGTCCATCAAGTCCAGCCCATGCCAAAAACACCCCTGTTGATCCATAGGAAAGTAAAAAGAAAAACCCTCTGAAGCAATTTCTCATTTAGCCCCAAGTGGGTAAAAAAAAAATCCTTCCTGACTCCAAATGGCAGTCAGATATTTCCCTGGATCAACATCCTATCTGCTTTGAAGCCATCTGTCATAATTTTCAATATTGTTCCGTGCTAGATAGGCATACATTGCTTTTTTGAAAGCAGTTACATTATCTGCAAGTACAACATGCAGAGGCAAAGAATTCCATAGCATTACCTCCCTTACTGTAAAGAATCCCTGCCTTTGCTTTAGTTGAAAGTGCCTTTCCTCTAGTCTTAATGGATGACCTCTTGTTCTTAGTTCTGCTCTTTGTGTAAATAATTCCTTGGCTAGTTCTTTGTATTGATCTTGAATGTATTTGTAAATGGTAATCATATCACCCCTTAGAAGTCTCTTCTCTAATGTAAACAAACCCAGTTTGGCTAGTCTCTGTTTATAACTCATATGTTCCACTCCGTTTATCAGTTGTGCTGCATGTCTCTGCACCTTTTCCAGTTCAACAATGTCTTTGTTAAGAACTTGCGCCCAAAACTGTACTATTGTAGATGAAGCCTAACCAAGCAATTTATACAAAGGTAGGATATTAACATCCCTTGCATCTACACATCTTTTTATGCAGGCTAGTACTCTATTTGCTCTTGCAGCAGCTGAGTGACTCTGCACACTGCTGTGAAGTCTATAGTCTATCAGTACTCCTAAATCTTTTTCTAGCTTGGTGTCTTCAGCAAAGATTAAGATGCTACTTTCATTCCCACTTCTAGATCATTAATAAACAAATTAAAAAGCATTGGGCCCAGGACTGAACCCTGTGGAACCCCACTTACAACTTTAGACAATTCTGGAGCATAGAAACTATACATAAGGGACAAGTATTCTCTGAATTCCCATTGAATCTCTTGATTACTAGAGTGATCACCAGATTATTGCTTTCCAGCATTCAAAAGGTAGAAATTGCATTTAACCTTTTGAATGCATGTGCGGTGCCCAATACATTGAGAAGCAATGCGTTGGGTAACCCTCTGGCATTAAATGGGTTGTCATTAGGGTATTTTTTATCTCCACCCCCCCTCTACATTCAAGTTGAATTGCTCCACAATTGCTCATCATCTGATTTATCTTAAGTCCAGTTATTGATCTTGCAGACAATCTTAAGCTTATGGCACTTACTTAATTAAATAAAATGGGCATCGTTGTTTCTTTTGTTTACTTTTTAATTGATTATTCTTTCAACCCCATAGGCCGGCATTTAAGGACCACAGAGCTTTTTTTTTTTTTTTTTTTCTTCAAGCAATTAATTGAGAAGTCCCCGATTGGCATGTAGCCACATGGGGACCCCTGAATTCCATGACGTGCCTGCACTGTCATGGGTGCTTAATGCAAGTTTACTGGAATGTCATGGGTCCTTAACCCTTTGAGTGCCAGAGTGGTACGGAATGCATTGCTTTGCAATACATTCTGTACCACTCTGGCACTCAAAGGGTTAAGGGTTTACATTTATTTTGGATGTGTGTGGTTTTTGAGGTAATTTTCAAAAATAAATAAATTAACACCTTAACGACTGGTGTAACGCACAAGGACCGTCAACCCTGTCGAGACAGTATGGAGTGGAGACGGCCCTGGCAGGTTATGGAATTCTGGGATTGCAGTGATGCTACACATGGGTGGTGAAAGAAAAAAAAAAAAAAGTGCTGTGGTCCTGTAGAGCCTCCCATCCACGGACCACGCGATCCTTAAGTGGTGAAAGAAAAATCCACTGTTAAATGGCACTGAAATGTCCTACGGCTCATAACATTTAAGTAAAGCCTTGGGTACCAGAGTATCTCTTAAAGGAGAACGTACACCGCCTAATAACTCCAACTTAGCACATTATGACTGTATAGAACATATAGGTTATTTTGAATGTTCTGTCAAAATCCTCACTCTGTTTATGGTGATAGTGTCACTTTAATTCCTAAGAATCCTTATATGAGAGAGGTCTTCAAGGTATTATTTTGCAGTTCCTTTGTGACCGTTTGCATCCGAGGGGTTAATCTCAAACTTGATTTGATGCTCCTATTACAAAACAATTGTTTCAAGAACTAATCACCCTCCATATGTTTAAATGTCAGCCCACTACCAATAAATCCTCTCTGAGTTAGTGAAACCATATCCTTCCCAAACACTCACTGATCAATGAAAAGTAATATTTTGTCCGTTTTTGTTTTGTTTAGATAGCCCCATTGTCAAATAGGAGCTGTTTATTCGTTCCTTTTTTTCGATTTGTGTTATTAAAAATGTGGCCCTAGTCAAATGGTATTTCTGGTTTGGCATTTCGCCATGTCATGTAGCTGTCAACATGGGGAATCGTGTAAATACCAGTCGTCTCTGACATTTCTTTGTTTTTAATTTTTTTTTTTTTATCATTTGATGTTGACCAAATCATCAGTGTAGTTTAGACATGGAATTTGAATATGACGGCAGATGAGAACCAGTAGCCCATCTATTCTGCCCTTTTCCCTATTTTAAAAGTTGACTTGTTAAATCCTCAGAAGAGGCTGCCTAACTCGAGTTTGTAACTAAATGTATCTTTTTAGCACCTCTCACTTCCACTGTAACGCTTCCATTATCTATCACCCTTTACCTAACTTTTTTTTTTTCCCATGTTTCCTCATAGTGACTTTAAATAATTCACAGAGAAGCCAACTCTTAATAGGGGACAAATAAAAATCCCCTTTGATTTATATTAGGCTATTAAAGGGAATCTTTACACATATAATTGAGCCCATGTGTATTTCAAATAATGATATCATAAGGCATATCCCATGCATGCTTAAATTCTGTCACTGTATTAACTTCTACCATTTCTACTGGTAGTCTATTCAACTTATTTACTACCCTCTCAGTGAAGTAAACCTTTCTTACATTACATCTAAACCTGTGTCCCTCTTAATTGGAGCTGCTGTTTTTGTGAAACATTACTATCCCTATAACATAAGAAAAAATCAAGGACCAAAAAAGGTTTGAGGTTTTTACCATTTCTTTGTTTAATTCAAATGGTAACAAGTAAAATATAAAAACTATGCTAAACTCTCAACAGCAAGAGGCCTCCTAATCTCTTGCCAACTGGGTTGGTACCTCACGAATCCGGACATGAACCAACAAGTACAGAAGGTACTCAGTCACTTTTATCAATCAATATTAGAGCAATTCTGGAGCAAAACAACTGTAACCAGATTTAGCAAAGGAAAACTCCCTCTAATCTGAATGAGCCTTATACTTTGAGTGCCAGAGGGGTACACAACGCATGCAAAGAAATGCATTGCATCGCCCTCTGCATTCATAGGCTTAAAAATAAATATTTAGCTGCTATTGTTCATAATTTGCTTTGATAAATGTGGCCCTGTGTGCTCTCGTGCTCTGGAGAGACCAGCTGGAAGTTGTCACTGTTCAGATGCTGGTCAGTGCACCTCCTTCCATTGAACTCTTGGACTGTTTACGTGTTGTACTAGTTAATGTTTCAGTTAGTTGAACTCTATATATTCTATTGTAATTATCTGTTCCAAGTGTGGGGGCCATTCTGTTCCATAGGGCGGAAATGAAAATGTTCATCAATTTACTTTGGACATTTAACCCTTTGAGTGCCAGAGGGGTATGCAACACAGTGCCAGAGGGGTATGCAACGTGTTGCAAACCCCTGTCACTCAAAGGGTTAATCCATTGAAAGCTGGCGGTCTCCAGTACATTGTGAAGCTTTGTAGTAGAGATCTTTCAAGTATTCATTGGGACCTCATGTAACCCATTGAGTACCAGAAGGTATGTACAATACATTACTACTCAATGCATTTTGCACCTCCTGTGGCACTCAAGGGGTTAAATCAATGGTAATCGAGTAGTTGGTTTGCTCCTGAATCCAGCCCTATCTGACCTCAATTATATCTAACTAGTGTAAAAGCCCGTGCACACGGGCCAAGGTCCGGGTGATGTTAACCCTTTGAGTGCCAGAGGGGTATGCAGCGCACTGCCACTCAATGGGTTAAGAGGCCGGTCCTGCTCTGTGTCCTGCCGCCGACCCAGTCATGCACTGTAGAGACTGCCTGAAAGCACAGAATGCTCCCAGCATTCCGTGCTCCCAGCATTCTGTGAGTTCGGGCAGTCTCTACTGCGCATGACGGCTTCTGACAAACATCCTAGAGAATTATTATATAGGATGTTACAGCTCCCCTTGAATGCTATGGAGATCCCCAGTGCATAGCTTTTTGCCATGTTTTGGAGACCTCACTTGCTTTCAAAGGGTTAAATATCCTGTTCCATACCTTAAAACAATGCATTGGACACCCCACTGGCACGCAGAAGGTTTATGATGAAAACAAAGCCTATTTTTTTATTAATAATTGTGTTTTCTAGTGCTCTCAGGATTTCTGTTAATCTAAGAGATGCAAATTCAAAGAAAATGTGTGATTTAGATTAAAGACTTTGGTATAAAAAATATTAAATATTCTGTTTGTTAGATTTTCATTTTATTTTTACCACATCTTTCTCTGAGGATCAGATGTTACTGTAACTAAACTGACTTCAAAGGATTAAATACAAAGGAAGCAAAATTACCATCAGATGAATCTAAAAAGTTCTTCAATCATAGGGATGCAATTTACATGTAACCCTGAGAGGATGTGTAACAATGCATTCACTGCACACCCCTCCGCTCATCAAAGATTTAATAAAGCTACATTGTAGCAGTGATAAAAATAAAAATGAACATTCTAGAACAGGTGTGAGGCTACATGTGACTGTCCTGCTGTTCTCGGACTACAGCTCCCATCGTTCTCAAACTCCTTGTGTATGTCAGCCTTTTACTAGTTATTTGCTGCTAATCTCACCTCTTGGCCATAGCAGCATTATACATGTGTAGAACCAAAAAGACAGCAAGTGCTCAGGCAGCAGCCACAGAGGACCAACCAAAGAGGCCACCAAACCCCCTGCCAATAACTACTAGGTAATAATCCAAATATAGGACAGATGTATATCCATACCTGAGAACTTTCTTGTCTGGGCTTCCCAGAGGGGAGTTCCATGGTGCTGCTGAAGGAATAGAAGTGATGCAATTAGAGTCATAAAAGGGACAGGGGTTAATCGCGATTGGGGGGGGCAGGACTTGTAAAGCATGAAAAAAATAGGCAGAATAGATTGGGGAAGGAGGAAGAGAGGGCGGGGAGTGGGAGGAACAGGGTGGAAAGTAGCACATGTGGGCAGAGTTTCATCAGAAACTCCCCACATCCGGAGAATCACCTCTGCCCCGGTGACCCAGTAATGTAGAGTCAAAACTGGAGTTTGTGGGGCAAAACTGGAGAGTTCCTAGCTATGTGTTTATCCATGTAACCAACAACTGATATAATGAAATGGCATACAAAAATATAACAGGATAAATGTAAAATTTAAACTAGAAAAATATATATTTCCCACTTAGCTCTGTCCTATAAAGGTCCAGAACACACTATTCTTCAATGAAGCTTGGTAGATGATGATGAATATGGATGACAGATGAGAAGTTGATGAAACACAAAAAACTGGCGATATATCAGATTAATATGAACAACTGATACATGAAAGCCAGAGCTATATCTATACAGGATAAATATCCACGTTAGCCACTAGTGGATCATACACATGGCGCTTCCTATATAGCCTTCCTCCATACAAACAATATGCACAATCTAAAAGTAAAACAGAAGCGCAGAGAGGACAATATAAAAGCAGTGTTTACTAAAAATATATTCTCGTGCACAAAATAGAAACACACTTACAAGATATCTGAAAAAGTAATGTGTATCTCCCTCTCGGAAACCAGCGCCTCAGCAATCACTCCGAAGCCTTTTCCCCTTTACTGGGTGCCACTCTGTAGATATATGGACATGATGATCTATAGTCTTCAATGATGTAAACTAGAATAGAGCCAATATGTCACTTCCCACCCATCTGGAAATATGAATAAGATGTTATTACACACAGACCATGGTTCACAAGACAGGCTCCAAACCTCAACGGCAATCTATGGTGTATATCACTCTGGTGGCACCCTTGCTTCTTGTAGCAGGGGTGGAGCTGTGAGGGACCGTGCTTTAATTCCAACCATAATATTGCCATCGTGTGTTGCGGACTAAACTATCCCCAACCTCAGCACTGAGCAAGAGGACCGTTTAGTCTGCGACACATGTTGGCAATATTATTGTTGGAATTGAAGCAAGGTCCCTCACAACTCCACCCCTGCTACAAGATGCCTGCGTACCGAGGGTGCCACCAGGGTGATATATGCCATAGATTTGCCATACCTCTGCCGAATCTTTGTTTAGTAGTTTCTAGACCTGTTCAGACAGCGGTGTTTCTGCAGTTATGGCTGCAGAATGCTTTGATAGCGTCTGAGTTTGGTTATATGACATTTAGCATCCATCTGGGACTCTTCACACAAGGCTAATTGGGATTTTCCACTTCATTTAGGCTTTTTTTTAATGGGATATATTTATTAACATTTAATGGAAAAAAAAATTCTCTGATTATATATTTTCTTTAGAAAGTCAAGGGCAAGTCATCCAGATGTTCATTCTCTTACCACTAAAAATTGAGCCACGTGTATAAAGACAGAAGTGGAGCAATTCTGTTTCAGATCGGCTGCACCATGGGGGCAAATACAAATATCCATTGACTTTTATGGGGCTTTTAACACCTTAAATGCTTGCAGGGTCTCCAGTGCATTGCAACGCAAGGTGTTTGGAGACTGTTTTAGTGTCCTTGGCTTGCCTTAAAATTGTTCTTCCTTTGCACTGCACATATGGCCATTTGTGTATCTCCCCCCCCCCCCATTCATGCCTTTGGTCCATCCTGTTTGTGCAGTGTTTTTGTATGATTATTTTCCCTGAGAACCTTTTTGCCGCCAGACCCCGGAGTACCAAGAGGGACTAGGGTGGCAGCATCCAAATCACCAAATCTGTTTCATAATGTGGGCAGAGATGAACCCTTTACAGGCCAGAGGAGTGAGCAACAGATTGTTTCACACACCCTTGTGGTCCTCAAGGGCTTAATGAGGTGCGTTGGACTGGGAGGAGGGAAAGTGACGTACTTGCCTGTTTGTGACCCTGTCCTTGATTATGCTCATACGGTTATATAAATGAATCTAGGTAGACTCCACACATTGCGGGCATTTCTAATAGCGTGAGAGGGAAGTTTGTTGCAGAACTAATTTGCATGTTATGCCATAAATTACAATAAAGTGCTATGCAATACCACCAAAACAGATTATGGATAGTACAGCAAAACTTTAATCACCTGTAAAACAATTAAACTGTCCTTAACGTGGTAGATCCACTTTAACTCCTTGAATGCCAGAGAGATCGCCAACATACTGTTAAACATTTGAGTGCAGAGAAGTATCCCGCACATTGCAACACAATGTTTTGGATACCTCTTTGGCACTCAAAAGGTTAAACAATGTGTTGGAGACCTATTTAGCATCCAAGAGCTTAAAAGAGCCCTTTTCCTATAGCTGAGCCACATCAGAACAGCTTAGTTCATATCTGGGCCACTGTGTAGCTGTCTATTGCTCCTGGCAAGTACTACACAAGGAAGCATCACGAATGCTCCTGCCTAAAAGCATCATATTAAGCATGAAAGGTTATATTAAATATGAAGTAAATACATGTAAATCCCATCTGACATTCAGCGGAGCAAGAAAAATGAAGTGCACGCGCTTCCAACAGGTGTTCAGCCACCAAGCTAGCATTGTGTTAATTCCCACAGTGAAGCTAGACAGCTGCTAAGGCAGCCGCCACTGCGAGGAAGTTTTGGATTATGTGTGAGGCCATCCATCTATCAGCCAGATAATAATTCATCTTAATTTAGTTCTGCCTTCATTTCTGTTGGGTATAGCCCCTGATGGTATTTTATTTCTCTCCATTTGTATCTGATAGGCATCCATAGAGTACAAATTCTGTAAAATTCCTTTACTAAGCAGAGACAAGGAAAGCTTGACTAATGTTCTGTTTCCGCAATTTCATAACAGCCAAGTGGACCTGTCACCCTAAGATAAGTGAAGTTAGAGGAGAAGACCTGCTGATTAGTCCAGGGCTGCGTTGTACTCTCTGGGGGAAGGGGGGGCTGGGGAACTGAAAAGAGACCCTTGATGCTCCCCCAGCATATCCATGCTGCACTGTGTGTGGGACAGTTGCCTCTCCTATACAGTGCAGGTCCCAGTACACCATGTCTGTTTCTGACTTGAAAGCCTGACACAGCAGACCTCTGGGGACTGAAAACACAACTAAAGAGTGTGTGGCTGAGCACCACAGCCTTCTGGGTTACGTCCCAGCCTCTATGGAGGGCATTTTTTTTTTTAAATATTGTTATTAGAAATTAACTTGTATGTTATGTTGGCACGGTGTGTTACTTTACACTAATTCCCTACATAGTAGTGTGCTAATTATGTATTTTAGAGGCCAAGTGTGCATCACTGCTCCATTAGGAATGTGCCCAGTGTGTGGGCTATCTATGTCTACATAAGGAATTTCCCACAAATAGCTTATAAGCTTCTGATAGCTCTTCAGTTATCAGTAAGTGGCTCTCTCCAGTCCAACCTGGTGTCAAGCTAGCTGGCTTGCCAAAGACCGGTCCAGTGGTTGAAATCTGATCCCCAATTGGCTGCAGCCTGACAGTTTCCATCTGTGGTACCCAGCAGTGGTCAGTCAGAGAGCAGATAGTAATTCAGGTAGTGCCTCATAGCATGTTCATTCTTTTAGTGCCCCTCTGCCATAATAGCTGATTACAGATTATTCTGTGTGCTTTCTAAAGACGATTTATATTGTCATTTGGATGGGAAATATGTGGTTTCAGTGGGTAAGAGCCACAGTGTAACTCCATATTCACTCGCCCATTGTAACAAATATTTCCAGCTTATTGTTCTATTTATTAAATGTTTTAACAAACAGCACTTATAAGTTTAAACATACATAATTATGTGCACTATCAGTCTGTGGCTCACTAGAGAGCCACGTGTATTGTCTTTTATAGTGAATATGAATTTCTTCTGCTAAAATGATCCGTCTTGTAAGAGGATTTTGTTGCTTTGAGCTTGTTTTCTGTTATTGGAAGGTGTGGGAAGGAACATAGACTAGATAAGGAAAGCTTTGGTGATTATTTCACACGTATACAGTTATATGTTCATGTATTTTTGATACATTTTACATTAGCTTAGTATGTTTGATTAATAGTAGCTGCTGTTAAAGTGTTAGTAATGTCTAAAAAAAAATAACGTTTCTTGCATTTAGAAGAGCTTAAAAAGCTGATCTAAATGCAAAAACCCGTATCTCTCAAACCGCTATGGTTTAAGAGATACGGGCGTTTAAAGTTTGATTTCTCCTACTGACAGCTGTAAAGCTGTCAGCAGGAGATCCGTGTCGGTCGACACGGTGGCGCTTGAGAAGTGCCGAGATCTCTTTACTTACACGGAATCCCTTCATTGGAATGGTCTAAAACGTGTGCCTAGTGTTCAAGCACACGTTTTAGACCATTCCAATGAAGGGATTCCGTGTAAGTAACGAGATCCCGGCACTTCTCAAGCGCCACCGTGTCGACCGACACGGATCTCCTGCTGACAGCTTTACAGCTGTCAGTAGGAGAAATCAAACTTTAAACGCCCGTATCTCTTAAACCATAGCGGTTAGAGAGATACGGGTTTTTGCATTTAGATGAGCTTTTTAAGCTCTTCTAAATGCAAAAAAAGTTTTTTTTTAGACATTACTATCACTTTAAAGGGATAGTAATTAAAAATGTACTAATCCCCATATTGTAGGCATTAACCCTTTGAGTGCCAGAGGGGAACGGTATGCATTGCAAAGCAATAGATTCCGTACCCCTCTGGCACTCAAAGGGTTGAAAAAGAAAAAAATTAATTGCCTCCAGTGCAATCTCTCAAACCTTTATGGTTTGAGAGATAATCACTCACAAAGTTCCCCCCTCCCTCCCCTTTCCCTGAAGTCGGCGTTCTAGCTGACTGAAGGGAAATCCGGCCTTGCGTGCATCAGGTGGCTCTGCAGCAGAGCCGAGATCGCGTTAATAAAAAAAGAAATCCTTCACTGAAATGGACTTCTATGTGTGCTTGCACTGGGAACTCAACTCAGGTGTTTAAACAGTGGCATTTTGACACATTTTCCCAAATCAGGTATGTTTGAGCCCTGACACTTTGCTTTATCTCCCCAAATCAAGTCCACTTGAACTCTGGTAGAAACCAGATGTATTTTAACTCAAATGCTTTTGTGCATCTCTCCAATGTATTCAGGCTTGTACCCTGATACTTTGTGCATCTCTCCAGACCAGATGCATTTGACACATTTGTGTATCCCACCAAACAACACTTTATTGTACCCCCCCAAACTATGTACATTTGAAGTCTGACACCTTAGTGTATCCCACCAAATAACACTTTATTGTACCCCCCAAACCACTGTGCATCTTCCAAACTATGTACATTTGACCTCTGAAACTTTGGCGTATCTCCAAAACAATGTATACTTGAGCACTGGCACTCTGGTACAGTCACAAACACCAGATTCATTTGGACCCATGCCTGTGTGTAGGACTATTCCGTTTAGATAAAATTATTTTCCTGGGCTTGCTGAATTCCAAACAATTTGCCTTTTCAACCACCAGCACTGTTTGTTAACTTTCCTCTATTAAATGCTATTTTATTGTTCAAGCTCCGTGGAGAAATTGTCAAACAAAATCCAAATGACTTCAGTGACACCGGAAGCTGCGCTCCCATTCCTTGCCAATAGCCTGCATTGTGTGAGTCTTATCACGTTTGCTTTGAATGGAGACAAAAAGGCAAGGTCAGGACTCATATGACCATCTTAAAGAATCTTTTCATAATAACAAAGCGATGCGTAATGCCTAAATGTATCCATGCAAAAACAGCAATGTGGTGTTCTTAGTCGAATGTGAAAGTTTATAGGTTTATTTTCTTCTTTTGATATTTTTTGTTCTGTATTTGAAGTAAGAATATGCATTATTAAGGTGAATTGATGACAGTCCATGGGAAGAGCCAATGTATCACAGCCTCTGAAGTAATTGAAATCCTGTCTGTTTACTGGTAAATTACCTTATGGAATTACAGCTGCACAGATACCCTTAGTGTTAGTAATGTCTGAAAAAAACTTTTTTGCATTTAGAAGAGCTTAAAAAGTTGATCTAAATGCAAAAAACTGTATCTCTCAAACCGCTATGGTTTAAGAGATACGGGCGTTTAAAGTTTGATTTCTCCTACTGACAGCTGTAAAGCTGTCAGCAGGAGATCCGTGTCGGTCGACACGGTGGCGCTTGAGAAGTGCCGGGATCTCGTTACTTACACGGAATCCCTTCATTGGAATGGTCTAAAACGTGTGCTTGAACACTGTAAGTAACGAGATCTCGGCACTTCTCAAGCGCCACCGTGTCGACCGACACAGATCTCCTGCTGACAGCTTTACAGCTGTCAGTAGGAGAAATCAAAGTTTAAACGCCTGTATCTCTTAAACCATAGCGGTTTGAGAGATACGGTTTTTTGCATTTAGATCAACTTTTTAAGCTCTTCTAAATGCAAAAAAGTTTTTTTCAGACATTACTAACACTTTAACACCATGAATGATACAAATTTATCCAGTCCATTGCTTCACAGTGTGTTGGAGATTTCTCTAGCACCCAGAGGGATCAATAAGAGCTATTAAAATAGTTATCAAAATGAAAGGATCAGTAAAATTGTAACATGAAAATTTTATGTAGGGCTTTTCCTGATGAGTAAAATAATATTAAAACCATATGCCTACTGCTGGGAAATGCATTATTCAGAAGATATTACAGCACAAACTGTCAAGAAGTGATGTATACTGTCACATTTTATGGAAAACTGTAACCAATGGGTCACCTCAACCATAGACTGCACAGAATAACTGTCTGGACAACAGATGAACTGTTTGGATAACAAACATATGAAATACTGCTAAAAGCAAAAAAAGAGATGGCTCCCAATAGTGCCTTATCATTCTAACACTGAAACGACATAGTACATGAGTGTTGATACTCACGTGTACAAATGGTTGATGAGGGTTTATACCACTCATCAACAATGATCACAGGCAGAGAAATGTAACCTGGATCTGTTTAGGTTCATTGTAGGGGGGGGGGACACTGTTTCTCCATTTTAAAATACATTCTATAATATCTCTTTATTAAAATAATAACAGATATATGTAGATCGTTTAGGCCATTCAACCTCGGTTCACAGTGTTATACTGCTTTATCAAGAAACCTTGGACATAATCAACAAAATGAGAAAAAAGTGATTCCTTAAAGGGATAGTAATACTTAAAATGTAAAAAAAAATATGTTGTAGGGTTTATCCCCCTGAGTAAAACAAGACTACTCCCACCGCTGAAAGGTGTTTCATTCAAAAGTTATTAATTTTCAAAGTTGAATTTTTTAGGTGCAATATCACAGTGGCCTGAAATTGTACAGTGGCGCTGTTGCTACACCATCCTATGGAGATTTATGGTCAACTGACCAGAGTTGTCCATAGGATCGTGTAGCAACAGCGCCACTGTAAAATTTCAGGCCACTGTGATATTGCACCTAAAAAATTCAACTTTGAAAATTAATAACTTTTGAACGAAACACCTTTCAGCAGTGGGAGTACTCTTGTTTTACTCAGGGGGATAAACCCTACAACATATTTTTTTTTACATTTTAAGTATTACTATCCCTTTAAGAACCGGCGGCGTGGTGCGGTCACTTAAGGACCACGGAGCATTTTTTTTATTTTGTAATTTCCAGATCCGGACTCCCCAAAGACAGGCAGCCGCGGGGGGAGCCCGGAATTCCCTGGCTGACATAGTACGTCATGGGTTGTCAACTCGGATCTACCCATGATGTACTATGACCGTTAAGGGGTTAAGGACCCTTGACTGACCTGGCACGTCATGGGTTGGGGAGCCATAAGGACCCACGACATGCCAGGACCGTCATGGAATTCAGGGCTCCCTGTGTGGCTGCACGGCGTTAGGGAAGCCCTAAAACAGGTTCTAAAAATGTTTTAAAAAATGGTCCGTGGTCCTTAAGTGCTGTCCAGGTCCGCAATCATACGGTCCTTAAGAGGTTAAATATCCCTGCCCTAAGCAGTCATTGGCCCAAACATCATATAAACAAATCCTCACCCCTTATATACTAATAATAATATAAATTCATGCAAGTATAAAAACATAAGTGTAAAACAATGACCAGATACAATGCATCCTAGTAATCTGCTAACCTCAAATTAATTAATATTGAAATTGTTTGGTCCAACGATTTTTACTGTAACGGATTTTTTTCGAGAAAAAAGTGAACACAGAGGTTAGAAGTATCACTTCCAATCCAAAATTCATTGTCTACTCGATCACACCCTCGTCCAAGGAAGTGTATAGTCCATAATATCACAGGGCCCAATCATAACCTGATTCCCCAGAAATAAGCCTATAAATGTGTGTTGCTATTCATCACAACCTTAAAATGTCTCCCGCCTCAATATACTAATTCAGTAGTTTGTGGACGATCATGTGAAGTTCTTATAAGCCATAAAATATTTGCTAATTTTGAACTAGCCTCCCACCCCACAAATAATGCTATTTCTGGAACTTTTGTCCTGTTTTTTTTTTTCTCTTTTTCTACTGCTTTGCTTGATTTTTAAGTTTTCAGTTTTATTTTTGTATCCTTATTGTACTAAAAAGGTAATGTGGCTTCTTTAAGTATTGGATGCCCAGTGCCCATGCATCATCCATCTTTGTTTCACGCAATTCTATACAAGAATGTATCTCTTCCCAACTTTGCTTCCCAGGGATCAAAGTGGGTTCATATCTAATTGGATGAACTATTCTTTAGAATGGTCATCCTTGGGGCTCTGTTTTGAATTGATACGAGTGCTATTTTAGAACAGGTGAAGAGCCACAATTTCTTTAACCTATGCATTGAAAACTGCAGTCCCCAGAATCCTCTGTTTCCTGGGTTTTTCTAGGGTAGAAACCATCTTACTTTCCTATCACATGTTTTACAGTGTCTGGTCTTTCCTTTCTTGTCTGTTCTCTCCTTCCTTCCTGCCAGTTAACCTCTTGCAGTCAGTTTTGTTTTCGTTTATGTAAGTACTTTTATCTTACTTTTCTAATATTTTTTGCTATTTTGTCCTACTTCTGGGGATTTTTCTTTGGAGAAGTCAGATCCCAAAGGATACATGGGTAAATTCAAAGCTAAAGATTCTGGGGTCCCCTTAACCAATTGATCCTCATGCCTGAATACTCTGGTACCTTACTCTTTTCTTGCAGTGTGGTTCCACTCCAGCTCTGGAGCTGTCTACTGCAGAACACAAACCAGTCTGGGTTAAGACTCTGATTTCGTCAGTTGCCTCTATTTCCTCATCTATTCAAGGAGCCATTAACTCTTGATTTGGGCCCTGAAGGCCCCTGTTAGGCACCTAAGTCCTATTTTGGGGTGCCATTCACAATTTGTTGGGGATTCTTCTGAAGATTAATGTGAGACAGATGGGGATGAACTAGATGCCTTTCTGTCCATGAGAGATGTCTTTTGCACATAGGTTTAGGGTTTTATTGGTGTGATCCTGGAGATCCTTCACGTCTATTGGGCCTTTGGTTCTAGTTCTTCAAGACATCTTCCAGAAATGTAATAAAGGAGGCACCTATTTTTTTTCCTTTCCATTACTATTTAGTCTAGGTTCTCCTGGAAGAATGGAGGATACCTGATAAAAGCATATCTTTAATGTCTATCCTTTTTCAGTTGAGCCTTTAACAGAGTGAGCTATCCCACTTGCTATGAATCGCCTAATATCTTGCCTTGTTAAGAACACTGTTTGCCAGATGTTGTTTCTTTAAAGGATCAGGCAGTTAATTGTTTGGATTCCTTACTAATGGTTAATTTTTCAGCCACTGGTGCTGCACTGTGACCCATTTTTGCTACTGTTTAGGGATATGACTATACGGGGTGAACATCTCTCAGATGCCATCTAATTGCTTGCCAAAATTCTGGAGTTAAATGCATACCTTACAGAAGCGGTCTTTGATGCTACCAGATTTTCTGTAAAGAGCCTGGCTTTCTTGGTTGCACATTGAGGCTCAAGATTTGGTCGACTGACCAGTCCTCTAAATTGGTGTCTCTTCCCTGTTAGGAAACAGCTTTGGGGCCCTAACCTAGACAAATTATTAGTCACTCTACGTGAGGCAAACGTGCCCTGTTGCCTCATGTTCTTCTAATACTTGCCCTTTCCCTAAGAAGACGTGGATTCTCTTACCCAGGCAAGTGTGGGACACACCGTGTTCAACCCCCTCAGGCTATTCAAGCTCACCCCACCCCAAAGACCAGACAGGCTTAGTCAGACAAGAAGTTTTCTCATAAGCCTAAGATTAAAAAGTCCACTTCTGCAGAATTCATGGGGTCCTGGTCTGTCTCTGCCCATTGGGTGTCGCCTTCCTCCCTTAGAGACAAGTGGCAGTCTTAAGTGAAGGATCACTGGGTTATGCAGGTAGTTTCGGAAGGGTATCACATAGACTTCAAAACCCTCTGGACCTGGTGTTTAATAGATGCAGTATCCTCCCTACTAGAAAAGCAGGTTCTCCATTCCAGCGCAGGAGTGCTTCACCAGATCATACTCAAATCTCTTCATCTTCCCCCAAAAAAGACTGGGGCAGAAGCTGATTCTCTGGTGATGGGAGTTTCTTATGAAATTGTACCCACATCTGCTGCTTCCCACCGTGTTCCTCCAATTTTCTGCCCTGCCCGCAACAATCTTTGTGTTTGGCATGGTTTCTCCAGCTGTACCAGTACAATTCTCATTATCCCCAGCCAGTTGTATATTTTCCTTTTAAGAATTGTTTCATGTTGATAATATAGAAAATATCAATTAATGTCAAAGGCGTGACTTGATGCCGTTGGTTCTGTAAGGTAAATCCTAGACTAAACATCTTAAACAAAATTAAGCTTAGATTGCAGTTGGTAGGTAAGAACTAAACACTAGAAACCAAAACTTACTGAACTTTGAACCATGTGACACTGACAACTGCTAATGTTACTATGTAATGGCCATGCTACTAGGTAAATATTAACCCCTGTGCTTTTGGAGCATGTTAGCAGTAGTCAGGGACACAGTCAATCTTTTATCTATTTTGGGTTTTTAAGGTTTACTGTTCCTTTAAATATTTCCCATTTTTAGCACTGGAAAGTGAATCAAACTGACTGGGGCCATATTTGGAATGAAAAAGTGAATAAATTCTGTGGCAGGGCATCTGCATCATGGAGACATTTAGCATTCACTATGACTCAGAGCTTGTCCTGAGGCAAGTCTGTGTTTGACCAATAAATAAGCTATGACTGCCTCACTTTCAAGATTTTCTGGTGTGTCACTGTCTCTGAAACAAGGTCGTCAGTGTGAATGATCCCTAAAGGTGCTTAGAGTGGTTTCTGTCCTGAATCATACCTTGTGGCGCTGAATATTAATACTTAGCAGAGATGTGCACTTGATTTACAATTTGTTGGAATGAAGTTGCCAAAAGTAATCAGCACAAACGTCATGAGGAGGACAAAAGCTAAGGTGAAATGCAGAGTTAATTATTTAGTTTCAATAACCTTAAAAGGTTTTTCTGACGCTTTTAACCTTGTATCCAAAAAAAATCAGGCAGTAGCAGTGAATCTTAAAAATTCTTCTTTGCATTTCCAAATAATTAGTCTGAGTCCAGTCAGGACAATGGATCCATTTGCCAAATAAGCAAATCAGCCAGTGAATGATTACTGTAAATAGTGAGGGCTCTTTCACACAGTTAAATTTGTAGCACAATTTTTTGTAGCAATTGAAAATGTTGTGCCAATTTAGTGTTATTGTGTAGCAAGGTTTTCTCAGTATCCAGTTCTCTTGATAAAATTGCAGAGAAACTGCAGCAACCTTTGAAAGTTGAGCCCTTTTAATGTGTTTTCAGTGAGATTGTATTGGAAGCAGTACTAAAAATTTGTAGTTGCTTTATGACTGTAAGGAAAGTTGCAGCATGCTACTTGTCTCTGCTACAATTACAGCACATGTTGCCTGTGTGAAATGCCCCAAAGGACACAGCGATTGACAACACATGCGTTTTCCAAGATTTTCTGTTGCTGTGATAATGTCGCCATGTGAAAGGGGTCTAGCTCCCTGAGGTGTTGTGTGTTTGAGTCTTCGGCTACTCTAAACCTCTTGATTGTTAGAAAATGTTCCTATGTATTGCTTTGCAATACGTAAGTGATGTCTTTAGGAACAAAGGGGTTAACATAGACATTTTATTTTAAAGAGAAAATGCTGTCATATGGAAAATATATATTTTGTAGGGCTTTTCATGATTAGTAAAGGTGCCCATATAAGGGGCGGTTTTGCTTGGAACTGACCAGCAGTCAGATTGCTTGTGATTCTTCCCCACATAAACACATACCAAATACAAGCAGTTTGATCACTCACTAGCTGTGTTACCTGTTTATCGGTGTGTCTGGGGCTGTGCAGATTCTATAGGGACACACATCTCACAGCTTCTGTCAAGATCTGTGTCTCTGCCTGTGTGTCTGTCTGCGTGTGCGTGTGTGCGTGTGCGTGCGTGTGTGACTTCAACATACCAAACTGGGCTGACCAGTTTAGTGGGCTTGATCTGATTAGCTAGCCCCCATACACATGAAGGTAACTGGCCAATCTGCTCATTTTCAATTAAGTTGGAGCGTTTCCCATGACAAGATCACCCTGTGCACAGGCAATTTAACTCATTAAGGACTGGTGACGTGCCAGGGCATTCAGCATTTTTCTGAAGGGCCGGTGATGGTCCTGGCACGTCATGTACTTTTTACTTATAGCACTCCTGTGGGAACACTGTAAGTACAAGCGGGGGTCTGAAATAGACTGCTCCAAGACCGGATCGGTCTCTCTCAGACCCCCACTTGGTGCGCCAGTCACAGGTTATGTATGCTGGCGCGCTGTCAACAATCAAAGCATTCCTTAAGGGAAGTTACAAAAGAGCAACAAGCAGATGAGGGCGCTTTTGTGAATGGAAACAAATGGCATCATGTAATAAAATCAGTTTTACTCACAATTAGTGGTCCACCGGTTGAACTATAAGCAACCGGTATATAGCTGCAGGGATTTGTATCCGCCCCTGTACAGGTAACTCCAGTAATCGCTTACAGCATAATCCCAGATATCCAAATGATATTCAACAAGGAGGCGAATGATTAGATGATATCAATAAAATATTTATTAAATAATGCAAATACACCAACGCGTTTCTGGGTCTAAACGATCCTTTCATCAGTGTGTCGGATTCTATAGTGGTCTATAGACACCCGCTGAACTTTTTCCCCATTGCTTTTGAACGACTTCCTGGATGTACATGTACGTCCTCTGTCAGTAAGTGACAGTTTCTGCGGGACGTACATGTATGTCCATTGTCGGGATGGGGTTAAGGGAAGGTAATTTTTCTGGACCACTGGTCGTTAAGGGGTTAAACTAAGAGTACATGCACAGTTTGTAGGTGCAGTGCTTTCTTGGCCTGCCCTTTTAGGGTGTTGCCACAGCAGTAAGTGGAGGGCTATTTGTTTAGACAAAAGTTGCCCTTATGGAGCAATAGCAACAGCTCCACAGGCCTAAAAAAGGGAGGGTGTGCCATATTAACTTTTAACCCTTTGAGTGTCAGAAAGGTATCCAATGCATAGCAATACATTGCTTTGGATTCCTCTCGGGCACCTTCCAGCGGTAAGAGTACCCTTATGTAGGTCATCAGGAAAACCTGGCAAAATATACATTTTGCATATTTCATGATACTTTCCCTTTGACCCTTAAAGTACCAGAGGAGTGTGCAACGCAACGTGTTCACCCCTCTGGTCTTTAAAGGGTTCATTTTTAATGAATTATGTAGATGTCTTTAGTGGGAAGAATTGACAGTGATTCTTTAAAACGATGTTTTTTCCTTTGCATATGCAACGGCTCAATTATTCATCTCTTAATAGCAATATTCCAAATCAGGCACTTTGTTTTTGGGATGTAAATATGCTTGATTTCCCTTAAATCAATCAAGATAATGAGAACTCTCACATTCATCAGGCTTCCAGATACAAGGTTCTGTTTTAGCTTTTGAACCTCTTAAGTGCATAACCCGACACAGTAATGGTGTCATGAATAAATGAGTGTTAAATCTGCCTTAATTTTATAGAATGAATCGTTAACAAGTCCACATCAATACACCAACCTCGTTTTCACTCCAAACTTGCTACCTCTTTTTCAGTACAATTTGACAAAAGTTATTTCTTATTAAATATTAAAAATGCGTCCTTTTCTGATGCCCCAATTCGAATCACAAAGAAAAAAAACATTTTAGGTTTCATAAGGTTTGCGTTTTTGTGGACGAGAAGTAAAATGGACCTATGTACATATCTGGGAATTGTCAGGGTTTGGATCACAATTTCACAGTAACAGGCTAAATTCTCATGGTTAGAAAGGCCAGTATTTCCTACTACACGATATGTGCAAATTAACTTCTTCTTTGGGATCTAAATTGGGGCCCTGCCTACCAGAAAGGAGGAGGGAGAAGTCCTGCATGTTTTGTGCATGTTCAAGTAGTGACATAGCAAGTTAGAGGCTTATTGAAGACTGATTAGAGAATGTCTTTGTTAAAGGGATAGTAATGGTAATGGTGTACCTTTCCAACATAACTTTGTTGTTTGATTCTATATTAAAGGGATAGTAATGTTTCAAAATAAAAGCAGCTCCAATTAATTTTCATAGTATTAGGGCCATAGAAAGTGTTATTTCAATACTGTCAGAGCTGTAGTTCGAGTAATTGAATGATAAAGTATCCCCTTCCCACCCCTTTTACTGATGTATCATTGCTCACCTCAGAGCAGTAAGGTGGTGTCCAGATGGATCGCAGAGAGGGACAATCTTCAGTGAGCATAAGGAAAAACCTGAAACACCTTCAAAGGGGGCAGGGTTTCATTGTTCTCACAGTAAGAAGGTTGTCCCTTGCTGTGAGCTGTCTGGTCTTAAGCAGCATAGGGGCAAATGTCCAAAATATCTCTTGATTTGAATAGGGCCTTTAACCCCTTGAATGCTAGAGAGTCCTTCGGTGCAGTGTCATACCTGGGAACTATCTGGCCTTGCCCAGAAGATTCCATATAATTACCCATTCTCCATCTATTGCATATCAGTGCTTTGCAGATGTCTCCAACACCCCAGAGGCCAAGACCATGTATCATTGCTCGTCCCAAAGAGCAATGATACAGATTCTAGTTTGGTGTACACAATGTTTTTTAAATAAACATTTTGTTGAATTGTTTTCAAATTACAAATAAAACCTTACATGAAAGGGAGAATGGGACATTTTGGATAATAGTTGTTTAAAAGAAGAACCCAACACCAGTTTGTTAGGTATACAGCAAGAAAATCTCTTCCCACAATTGAAAAACAATGTCTAACACTGACTAATCGAGTAAAACCGGGAAGAGTGTATAGTAAAGGGGATAACAACAGTGCAAATTGAGTGGAACGCTGCGTCCACCAGGGTACCCAGCGAAGTTATTCCGGTAAATAATGACCCCAGTGGAAAATCTGCTAAACAGTAACAGCACACAACACGACGCAAAACAGGTGCACACCTCCGGAGGGACCCAACCCCTCCCCCCCAAACCCAAAGTGATAGAAAGAAAAACAGGTTAAGGTTAAAGAGAAGGGTTGACCACTCCCGGGTCCTCATCCCCAGTTTCTACATGTGGAAATGAGAAATCACCCCCCTACCCCCAACAGGGACTCCAAAGTACCATCCATCAATAATCTCTCCTCCATCCATGAAGTATACCAAATGGGCAAGCGTCCAATGTAATCTAGTGAAGTGAAACAACTTAAGCGTCCATTGACGAAGTAGGGGGGCTGGGGCGATAACAAAAGCTCCAAAATGCATTTTAACGCTACTATGATAGCAAAATCAACTAACTTAGTTTGACAGGTTGTTAACTGGGAGGAAGAAGTATAGATCCCAAGGATAAAAGCTGGAGAAACGAAATCAATAGGAAACCCAATTTTATTTATGATGTAAAAGAAAACCTTGGTCCAAAAGGAATGGACATGTGGGCATGGATATATCATATGGAGTAAAGTCGCACTGGGCATTTAGGACAAGAAGAAACTGAGGCAAGACCAATGCGGTGGGCTACCAAAGGAGTCACGTATATCCTGTGCAATAATCTATAAGTGAGGAGGTGTACACAATGTTTAACCCATTGGATGCTAGAGAGGTCTCCAACACTTTGTTGGATGGTTATATAAGCCCCTTTTATTTGGAACTGTTCCTCTAATAATCTTTAACCCTCTTAGTGTCAGTGCATTGCATTACAATGCATTGGCTCCCTTTCTAGAACTCAGAGGGTTAATGACCAGAGGGATGTGCGAACCATTACGTCTCAATGTTGCACAACTTTCTCTGATCCTTAGAGGGCGCACAACTCTGATCCTTGCACAGCTCTCTCTGATCCTTGCACTTTTCCAAGTTTGCAAGAACAGGTTTTTATATGTTACGCTATTGATCTGGTTCGTGCATTGTCTGCCTGTTAACAATACATATCAACCCATTAACATCCAAGGGGTGCAAGCCACATTGCAAAGCTCCCCCCTCTGTTCCATAAGGTACTAAGCCTCTTTATACAGCTCAGATTAAAGACAGGACTAATCCTGTGCAAGTGGCTTTGTCTGTTCTGCACTTTTACAAAGTCCAACTCCAAAATGTCAGCTAATGTGCAATATCTTCAAATATCTCCGGACACGCGGCATTTTTAATCAAGGGGATTAAGTATGATAAATTAGATTGTTATTTTTTTTTAACTAGAACTTCAGGAAAACTGCTAATCCCTTTTATGCAGACTATTTCAGATTTTTTCCTGATCCCCGTTAACTCTGAAAGGGTTTTGTATTAACTCCTAGGATAAAAAGAATAGCATCCATCAGTTTTTATAACACATTTGTTGTGTATGTCTTTGCAAGATTGCTGGTGATTCCTCCTCACTTCTTCCCATTGATGCCATGGACATATGTGTGGATATCTATTTTCCAAAATGATTTGCCTTGCTTACCTTTTCTTAATACCTGTAATGTTTATGATCTTTTTAGTGCAGGCAGGTTATTTGAAAAAATAATAGTGGTAGATGTAAGTTCATGCTCCTGTCACTCCATGTGAAATGTTAACCCATACAAATAAAGGTACAGTTTTTTCCACGGGCTGGTAGCAGGTACCGAATACAGTAGGAAATTCCATGGTTTTGTAAAAAATAATTTTTTTTTTTTTTTTGAGTATCTCTGGAAGTAAATGTGCACGCTAGACATGGCGTAGAAATTGAAATAGCTCTCATTTGATGTGATTGGCTGTCTACTTTCCAGTATGGCATGTTTTGTCTGTTTATGTTAATTTCTGCTGTTTTTAAAGCTTTTTAGTACAGGCAAGTCATGTTAGAAAAATGACCTTAAATCAGGTAAAGAAGGCAAATCTATGTACAAAATCATATACAAAATATACCTTTTATTAAAAAAAAAGAAAATTTGAATACACAAACTACCCGGTGCTGCAACAGTGTGACCATGTAGCTACCTGCATATAACAGCCACAACCTAAAAAACAGTATGTCCATGGAGGCACTCGCATTAATCCAACAGTCACTGAACAAGTACGAAAAATATGAATCAATCCAAGATAGATCCTGATGTTAAAATGCCTAAAATTAAACCAGGATTACATCTGTTATAAGGCTGTCTAGATAGTTATGTGAAAAGAAAACAAAAAAGCACCTATGTATTCCGAAGTGAATGAGGAGTTGAGGAATGTTTGTTTTTTCTCCCTATGATGTGTTTGATTTGTTCCAGTATTGCTATCCTTTTTACATAGGGCCACCTGTACGTAATGTTCCGTAGCTTCCCTCTCAGATGATACAGTATTGTGTTTCATAGCTTCTTGTTTCATGCCATTCTCAGCTTCCAATTAGGAAATGTGTAGAAAATGAATAACATACTCCCCATAGTTCTGTCTTAAAAAAAAAAAAAAAAAAAAAAAAAAAAAAAAAATCAAGGTCAACTGACAAAATTAGGCCACCTTTATAATCTTAAAACTTCGACAAGGACATATAGTTGGCTTTCTAAGAAGCTTAGACATAGCTGTGCACGAATTTGTTTCCCTTTTAAGCTGAAGATGTTGAGTAAATTTCATAGCAATCAGAGGGGATTTTGTTATTCCATGTATAATTATTCATGTAGCTTTTACCTCTTTGTGTGCCACAGGGGTGCCCAACACACTGTTTCAAAAAACGATGATCATCCCTCTGGCTTTCAGAAGATTCACATTAAAGTAGAATTTGTAAGAAAAACATGATTCTGAAAGGGCTTACAAAAACATCTATATCTGTGTTCTAGTTTGAGATATATATAGCTTTTATTTATTTGTCAGTTTAAGGATCTAGTACTCCCTGGAAGGAAGTGGCAGTTGGGAGAGAGAGAGCAGTATTGCAGTGCCTGTCGGATATGCACTAAGTGACAAATAAAGCTAAATATATCATACCAACTGGTTTAAATAAAAATACCTAACATAGGTGATTTTGAAAGATCTTCCAGAATTACCTATTTATTATGAAGTGAAAGTTCTATTTTAACCCTTTGAGTGTCAGAGTGGTGTGCAACGCATTATAAAGCAATTCGTTGCATACCTCTCTGGCACTCAAAGGATTAAGGGCTTTATTCAGTGAACAGTTAAACTTAATCGAAGGGGACTGATAAACTTTCCCACTGATTTAACTTTTTAAGGACCAGAGGTCTTTAATGGATTAAATGTTGATTTTTTTTTTTTTAACTCCTTAAATGCTAGAGAGGTCTCCAATGCAAGGCTTCTCCAGGTGTTGGAGACCTCACTAGCATTCAAGGGATTAATTGTGAGCTTTAAATCAATTAGAAGCTTCCTTTCTTTCCTACGGTGCAGTTGGTTTGCTCCAGAATTGCTCATTTTCAGCACCTTCTCTGTTTTCTAATCATCTGAATAGACTTCTGTGCCCCATGTGTTCTTATGTTCTCCTTCTGTATTATACCCTTTCATTGATTTCTATGCATCTACCACCCTTTCCATTTAACCCCATGAGTGCTAGAGGTATCCAAAGAATTGCAATGTGTTTAATAACTCTCTGGCACTCAACGGGTTAATGGAAGTAACACCTCTTAAATAACCCCACTTACCTTACTATGTACAGGAAATTCTGTTGGCTTCTATGGAGTTTGCCACTTTTTGCCATTATTAAAGGGATAATAATGTTGTAAAATAAATGTCCTATTGATCAACCTTAATAGTTTTTTGTCCATGCATCAGCGTTATTATAGTATTGTCCAATTTGAGTTCAAGAGTTAAGTTATAAAGAGATCCCTCCCGCCCCTTTTACCTAGTGTAAGCCGCCTCCCCTCAGATGTGGACAGATTACAGCGAGGGACAATCTTCTTACTATGAGTATAAGGAAAACCCTTGACGAAGGAGGGCAGGTTTTTCCTTCTGTTCACTGAAGATTGTCCCATCCGGACGGGATTGCTGCTCTGAAGCGAGCATCTTACATGAGTGAAAGGGGTGGGAGGGGGACTCTTTGTAACTTATTAACTGTTGAACTACTAATTGGACATTATTGTAATATGCTGCTCAATGACAAAAAAAACTATGAAGGTTAATCAGTTGTGCATTTATTTTACAACATTACTATCTCTTTAACCCCTTAAGGACTGGCCACGCACGCGGCGGTCACTTAAGGACCACGTGGCATTTTACTTATTTATTTATTTATTATTATTTTTTTGAGAATCTGATTCCGGACTCCCCGAACAGCGTGCAGTCGCACGGGGAGCCTGGAATTCCACGGCATACATGTATGTCCTTGGTCCTTTAGGGACCGCAGCCTCATGACGTACATGTGCGTTAAGGGGTTAAAGTGATAACATCATCAATCAGTCCTGAATACGCTGCCCTTGAAGGCAGAAATGGCAGTTCCTTCCAGGATCACAAAACACAAACTCCTCCCACTGCACATGCATTTAACCCCTTGGAAGCTAGAAATGTCTCCAATGCAATGTTTACATCTATTCTATAGAAGCTAAGGGGTTAAATGAGCTATGAGCCATTTTTATTTTTAGTTCATGCTGTTCCTTTAACACTCGTGTTTTTAAAGAGACCCACAACTGTTGTAAAGAGAGTTAAGATTTACCTATAACTATTTAAAATATCCAGACTTAATCACTTTCAAATGTTGGTATTTCTGGCAATCAAGTCGGTTTACCTTAGCTAGCAATTACCTTTCAAGCTGTTTGATGCTTTAAATTCTTAGGAAATTGAGAGCTCAAACCGTTACAATTAAACTATAAAGTTTGTTAGTATCACTGATGTCCTATCAGTGACAAATGCCTTCCATGTGCAAAGGGTTATCTTACACCTATATTTATTTTACTGAGAGTTGTAAGGCATGAGAGATGTAAACATGCCCTTAAGTATATACGATTTGTCCTTGGCTGTATAGGAATCTGGGATGATGGAACGTTTCCCTGGAACTTGTAATATTTCATGTTTTCAGTGCTGTAAAGATTGATATTGTTTTGAAAATGTGAGTGGTTGCTCAAAGCCCCAAGAAATGTCCAAACCTCTTTATTTTTTTTTTTTTTTGTTAAATGATGATTTTCACTCAAGTAAGACTGTTACCAGAGTGGCCATCACACTGACTTAGGTCTTTTCATTTCAATCTTATATATGGACTTAGAACTCCTGCTGTCATTATTGCAATGTCTGTGTCTTTTTTCCACCCACTGTGTCATTATTGCACAGAGGGTCTGTCTTTGTGGCCCGTATCATTATTGCGATGTTTGTCTTTTTTTTTTTCCCCTACCGTGTCATTGTTGCTCTTTCTCTCTATTGGACCCCATCATTGTTACACTTACCTTTCTTGCAAGTGCAAGCTGGCCACCATATTTCTGTAGTAATGACGAGGAAGAAAGAAAGAAAGAAAACCCAGTAGCTAATTCTTTAAAAAAAAAACAAAAAAAAAACTTAAAGGGATAAATGTAGGTCGCCGATTCTTCTTTATATTAAATATAACAGATTGCGCTATGTGTAAGAGCTTACTTGTACATAGTTCAAAAGTTAAGTGGAGAAACCTCACCTGCCCTTTCTGGCCGCCTCCCACTGAATCTGCAATCCGGTCATGGGATCAGACAGCTGCAGCGAGGGACACATGTCAGTATGTGTAAGGAAAGCCCTGCCCCTTGATGAAGGCGGTCAGGATTTCCCTTTGTTTACTGAAGATTGTCCATCACTTCATCCATCCGGACCAGACTGCAGCTTCTGCGTGACGTGGACAGAAGGGGCGGTCGGGGGATCGTTATCTCTTAATAACTTTTGAACTACACGCAAGTAAGCTCCTACACATAGAGCAATGTGTTATTTTTAACATAAAGACGACTCGGCGAGCTACTTATATAATAGACATTAGTATCCCTTTAACGTTATTTAAAATTCCTATTGTGACAATCACACTTTAACATTCTCTAGTCACAGTTCGAGGAGAAAAATATAATACGGTTTCCCTGAGCTGCTTAGGAACAGCAATGATAATTTAATAATAATGTACATTTGTATATATAGTATGTTCGAATACAATGTCCTTTCACCTAAAAGCAACTTTTATTAGACTTTTTAGCATGTTTTTTACATGAAGGTTTCCTGGCAGTCAATGAAGTATTTGATACTTTTCACTTTAACCTCTTTGTTGACAGCGATATCCCCAGGGGTTTAGTACCGGAGCGGTAGAACTGTTGAGTGCTTTTTTTTTCCCTCCCAACATAATTGGCTGGAATATTAGTTGGAATTCTCATGTCCTGGGAGTAAGCAGAAAAGCTTTCACAAGACTCCCACAAGCTGCCATTTCAGACTCCCACAAGCTGCCATTCCTGACAGTTAACCCCCTCAGATTCCAGAGAGATATCAATTACATTGTTTCACAGTCCATTGGATATCCCTCTAGTATTCCATACCTCCCAAGTATCCCTCTTATGGAGGGACAGTCCCTCTTTTGGTCTCAAATCCCTCTGTGCCTCTTTCCCACCCTGATGTCCCTGTGGTAGGAGACCAGACTGTGTGGTGTGTGTGTGTGTGTGGTGTGTGTGTGTGTGGTGTGTGTGTGTGTGGTGTGTGTGTGTGTGGTGTGTGTGTGGTGTGTGTGTGGTGTGTGTGTGTGTGTGGTGTGTGTGTGTGTGTGGTGTGTGTGTGTGGTGTGTGTGTGTGGTGTGTGTGTGTGGTGTGTGTGTGTGTGTGTGTGTGTGTGTGTGTGTGTGTGTGTGTGTGTGTGTGTGTGTGTGTGTGGTGTGTGTGGTGTGTGTGGTGTGTGTGGTGTGTGTGGGTGTGTGTGGGTGTGTGTGTGTGGGGTGGTGTGGTGTGGTGTGGTGTGTGGGTGTGGGTGTGTGTGTGTGGTGTGTGTGGTGTGTGTGTGTATAAGTGTATCACGTTGCTCCACAGCAATAAAACTCACATTAAAGGTATAGTAATACTTAAAATGTGTTAAAAAAAAAAAAAAAAAGTTGTAGGGTTTATCCCCCTGAGTAAAACAATGGTACTCACACTGCTGAAAGGTGTTTTATTCAAAAGTTATTACAGCTCAAAGTTTAATTTTTAGGTGCAATACCACAGTGGCCTGAAATTGTACAGTGGTGCTGTTGCTACACCATCCTATGCACAGCGCTGGTCCCGGGACCATAAATCTCCATAGGATGGTGTAGCAACAGCGCCACTGTACAATTTCAGGCCGCTGTGAGATTGCACCTAAAAAATTCAACTTTGAGGTGTAATAATTTTTGAATAAAACACTCTTCAGCAGTGGGAGTGCCCGTGTTTTACTCAGGGGGATAAACCCTACAACATATTTTTTTTTCCATTGTAAGTGTTCCTATCCCTTTTAATGTTTGTTCAAATTTCAATATGTGTTTATAGATTAGTCTGTGTAAATAAAATACTTTCTTCTGTGTCCCTCCCCGGCATTTACCAATGGGTTATGTCTCCGCCCTCCAGCTGGGTAGGACTTCCTCTACTTTCAAAAGGTGGAGATCCGGTAGAGGCACCAGTTTCTTTTGTCCTACCCAGCTGGAAGGACGGCGTGGAAGCGCGCAGATACTCTCCTACCTTCTCTCCTTCCGGGCCGCTGAGTCTGCCCTTGGAGCAAGCGGCGAGGCGGCTCTCAGTACCCGCGGCGGTGCCATTTGTCTTGCTCCGTTATCGGACCCTTCCTTGCCCTCAATGACGGCGAGCAGGGCACACCTCCAGTCAAGTTTCTTGTCCTCCGACTATTCAGCGTGGTGTTGTGAGGAGAGCGCAGAACCGGAAGCAGCGCTTTTATTTCCTTGCGTTCCAGGAATGGAACGCACGCGGCAGGAACCCGTGTGGTGCCGATTGAACGGACTGAGAGGCGGTTTTCCCGGTTCCTTGATCCTCCCCTTCCCTATTCTGGCTATTTAAGGTAAGTATTCTCTTTTCTATTGCAAATAATAATGTCTTCTAAACAGAAAGAGAACAAGGATAAGGGAGAGAAGGAGAAGGATAAAGAAAGAGAAAGAGAGAAGGATAAGGAGAAAGAGAAGCTTGAGTCCACTACTAAAGAGGACAAAAGTATTCCTAAGTCTAAATGTTGCCTTAACTGTAATAATAAGTTAAGTTTATCAGAATCTGGGAAACTTTGTCAAGAATGTATCAAAGTAGCTGCTGGAACGGATATGACGTCACAGTTCTCCAATTTTTTATGCTGGATGAAGTCATCCATGCAAGACACCTTCAAAGCTATGCAAGAGGGAGAGCCTTCAAAAAAGCGGCAGCGTCTGGACCCTGGGGAAGGCACTTCAGCCATGAGGGAGGAAGATCCACGTGAATCCAGTATATTCGATCCAGAATCAGAATTTTCCTCCGAGGAAGAAGGAGAAATCAACGAAGAATCTGGCTCCTTTAATTTAGACAGAGTTGATGGTCTGATTCGTATTATCCGTAAGTCCTTGGGTCTATCTGATACACCACAGGACCTGAATATAATGGATGCAGCCTTCCTAGGAAAAAAGAAAGAAGTTCCTGTTTTTCCCTTACATCAATCAATTTCAGAATTGGTAAAAGAAGAATGGAAGTTGGGTGACAGACGATCCACAGTCCCCAAAAGATTTTCAAGAATGTACCCCTTTAAGGAGGAAGATACCAAGCCTTGGACCTTCCCCCCCAAGATTGACGCATCTGTAGCCCAAGTTGCTAAACGTACTACATTGCCTTTGGAAGATGGAACCTCTCTCAAGGACCCCATGGAAAGAAAGCTTGACGGGACCCTCAAGCGCCAATTTTCAGTTTTAGGTCATTGTCTCAAAGCTGCTACAGCAGTAGATTGCCTAGCTCGTACCATGAGAATATGGTTGAGTAATCTTGAAGAAAAAATTGAGTCCAACGTTTCCAGGTCTAAGCTCCTGAAAGAGATGGCCGTCATGAAGGAAGCAACCAACTTCTCCTGCGATGCATCCTCAGATATTATTCGCCTTACAGCTAGATCATCTGCACTCTCAGTGGCGGCCAGAAGAACCCTGTGGTTAAGATCATGGAACGCAGACACATCTTCCAAGAGTAAGTTGATATCTTTGCCCTTCTCTGGAACCTCTTTGTTTGGCGAACATCTGGAGGAGATTATTAAAAAGGCTTCAGGGGGTAAGAGTTCCTTCTTACCACAGGACAAGCGCTCAAGACCTTCTTCTCCAAGACCTTCAAGTTCCAGAGGCAAGAATACTTCCTTTCGTGACTCATCTAGATTCCAAGGAAGATCTTATTTCCATAAGAAGCAGGGATCAAACCAGAATTTCCGGGGCGGCTATAGAAGGGATTTCACTAGAAAGCCTCAAACCAAGAAAGAAATCCCATGAAGCGAAGCGGGCCCTAGTTGCAAACTCAGTTGGGGGCAGACTGAGTTTTTTTCTGGCAGCCTGGGATCAATTAGCAAACACAGATCGTTGGGTTCGACAAATATTACAACTAGGGTACCCGCTAGAATTTCTCAAGACCCCGTTACATCACAAGTTCATTCAATCAAGAGTTCCATCCAATCCGTCAAAAGCCATAGCCTTCTTGGATGCCATCAAGAGCCTCCTGTTCAACAACGTTATAGAACCAGTTCCTTTGCATCAGCAGGGTTCTGGCATCTATTCAGTCCTGTTTTTAGTTCCCAAGAATTCGGGCGGCTTTCGGACTATTCTAGATCTCAAGGACTTGAATCAGTCAATCAAGACGTCTCATTTCAAGATGGAAACAGCCATCTCCATCATAAAAGCGACATTTCCAGGGGCATTCATGTCCACAATCGACCTCAGAGACGCATACCACCACATTCCTATCAGGGAATCTCACAGGAAATTTCTCAGGTTTGCAGTAAAAGGGAATCACTATCAATTTACTGCCCTTCCCTTCGGCCTATCCTCTGCACCCAGAGTGTTCTCCAAGATTCTGGCTGCAGCTCTTCAGCCTTTGAGGAAGCAGGGAATTCATGTCATCTCATACCTAGACGACATCCTGATCCTGGCGGCATCCCAGTCTCAAGCTATCTTACACACTCAGAGGTCTCTGACGCATCTACGTCAGTTAGGCTGGTTAATAAAGGAGGAGAAAAGCCATCTGACTCCAACCAGATCAATCATCTTCCTAGGACTGAGATTGGATTCAGTGAAAAGCTTAGTCACCTTGACGGAGGACAGGATATCCAGAATATCCAGGAGGGTACATCATTTCAAAAAGAAACGAGTTCACTCAGCCCAAGAATTTATGGAACTTCTGGGGAATCTCTCATCAACCTCTCAAGTAGTTCCATGGTCAAAATTGCACCTTCGCCCCATCCAGTGGAATTTCTTGAGATTTTGGGACAAAGATTCTGGGAATCCTTACCAGAAGATATTTCTACTCCCATCCACAAGAAAGGAGTTGAATTGGTGGATAAAAAGAAGGAACCTCAAGCAAGGAGTCTCCTTAGAGGAACAAATTACGGAAGTCATATTTACAGATGCCAGTCTTATAGGATGGGGAGGCAAGTGGAGATCAATTCTAGTCCAGGGGAAATGGACACCATCGGAGAAACGTCTCCACATAAACATTTTGGAAATGAGAGCAGTCTGGAATTGCCTACAGAGTCTGAAGTCCAACATAAAGGGCAAGAAGATCCTAATCTATTCGGACAATTTGCCCACAGTCATGTATCTAAAAAACCACGGAGGCACAAGAAGTCTCGGTCTATACAAAGAGGCGCGAAGACTTCTGCTCTGGGCAGAGGTACATCTCCAGAGCATCTCAGCATCTCACGTGTCAGGAAAAAACAATCGCGTAGCAGATTATTTAAGCAGATCCACCTTGAATCCAGGAGAATGGTCTCTGAATCCAGCAGTCTTCCATCAGATATGTCTCAGATGGGGTCAGCCGGAGATAGACCTCATGGCCTCCAAGACAAATGCCAAGTGTCCAAGGTACATCTCAAGATGGCAGGAACAGACAGCAGAGGGACAAGATGCATTACAGATTCCATGGACTTACAACCTAGCCTATGTCTTCCCTCCTATCCCAATCCTGATGGATGTAGTCTGCAAAATAAGGAGAGATCGGGCAAATATTATTCTGATTGCTCCAGATTGGGCCCGAAGGCCTTGGTATTCCTTCCTGGTAGCCATGTCTATCCAGCCACCCTGGCAGCTTCCCCTGGTTCCCAATCTCCTGACCCAGGGGCCAGTACTTCATCCGAACCTCAGTTTATTACGTCTGACGGCCTGGAGGCTGAAAGGCTCATTCTGAAGAACAAAGGTTTGTCAGATTCTGTTGTTAGTACCATTATTTCTGGTAGGAAAAAATCTACTTCAACGGTCTATTCCAAAGTCTGGTCTACCTTCCTATCTTGGCTAAAATCTAATTCTCTTCAAGACCATCTCATTTCTGTTCCAATAATTTTGGATTTTCTACAGCATGGTTTTCAGGCAGTCCTGCGACCCGCCTCTATCAGAGTTCAAGTTTCTGCTCTATCTGCCATTTTAGCTACTCAACTATCGGATCATGATCTTATCAAAAGATACCTAAGAGCAATCTCAAAGATTAGACCTACTATTCGTAGTATTGTGCCTCCATGGGACCTGAACCTGGTCCTGGATCAACTATCCAAGTCTCACATCTTTGAACCGCTGGAAGAAGTTCCATTAAAAGTTTTGACCTTCAAAGTACTTTTTCTAACCGCTATTACTTCTGCTCGCAGAGTGAATGAATTACAGTCTTTGTCATGCTATAGCCCCTATATGGTTTTTCATCAGGACAAAGTAACTTTGAGACCTAAACCATCCTTTAGAGGCAAAGTTATTTCTGACTTTCACCTAAATTGGGAGATTGTGCTACCATCGTTTTGTGCCAACCCACAGAACCCTAAGGAACTACAGTTTCATAATTTGGACTTGGTTAGAGCACTTTCAATTTATTTGAAGAGGACAAAAGATTTCAGAACCTCGGATTCACTCTTCATCTATTTTCAAGGAAAGCTCAAGGGAAAATCCGTTTCCAAGTCTTCTATATCCAGATGGATTACCTCATGTATTCAGTTGGCTTATAAGGAAGCAGGCCAACAAGTCCCAAAGAACTTGAAAGCTCATTCTACCAGGGCATTATCCACTTCTTGGGCCAGGAAAGCTGAAGCTTCTCCTTCTGAAATTTGCAAGGCAGCAACCTGGTCCTCATTTTCCACATTCATCAGACATTATCAGTTGGATGTCCACTCTTCATCAGATGCCAAGTATGGGAGAAAGGTGTTGGAAGCAGTCATCCCTTCCTAAGCAAGTAGGATCTGTCCTTCTTCCATATTTATACGCATATATAGGTGTTTCTATGTATATTCACTTTTTTCTTGGTTGCTTATTATATAACCTGTTCCCTCCCCTTGCTATGGGTACTGCTTTTTAAGACCCATTGGTAAATGCCGGGGAGGGACACAGAAGAAATGATAAATATTTGTCATTCTTACCGTTATTTGTATTTCTTCTGTGTCCCTACACGGCATACCCTACCCCTTCTCGTTTATATTTTTTATCTTCCTATTTTCTACAGCTTGGCCAAAAGGGAAACTGGTGCCTCTACCGGATCTCCACCTTTTGAAAGTAGAGGAAGTCCTACCCAGCTGGAGGGCGGAGACATAACCCATTGGTAAATGCCGTGTAGGGACACAGAAGAAATACAAATAACGGTAAGAATGACAAATATTTATCATTTAGTCTTGCTCTAAATCATGTATTTTTTAATACAAAAAAGGTGTCAGTAGGTCATTAAATAACCTAAAAATTCTGCCCCATCCACCTGCCATGCCCCCAGCAACACCAACTAAAACAGAAGTGTCCCTCTTTGACCATTTAAAATGCTGTGGAATACGGTATTCAGTGAGTTAAAGCAGGGGTGCACCAAAGTATTAAAAATATAGTGTGGAGCCAGACAAGTAGGCTGATGTACTAAGGAGACATTGAGTAAACCAATTGTACCATAGGGACCCAATAAAATGCTAATCGATTATATGGGATGTGTAACCTCGTCAACCCGAGAGGTCTCCTAAACAGTGCAAATCTCTGTTTAAATCAGAAGGGATTCTTGAAAAGTTTTAGTTGTTCCCCCTGTTTTGTAGTTTGTTTTAACCCTTTAAGTGCCAAAGCGATGGCCAGCACATTGCAAAACAATGCAATGGACACACCTCTGGCACTTGAAGGGTTAATCCTGAATTACCTGCAACTTTGCAGCTCATCCGCCTCAGTCTTTAGGGGTCAGAAAAGAGACTACTGAGTGATGTCTATGCGTAGGGGATCACACCCACAGTAACACAGGAGACAAGTAATATTTCAGGAGCCGTGGCTCCCATCTTCCTGGGATTGTTCTACCCTTAAGTTAACTCTTTGAGTGCCAGAGGGGAATGCAACACATTGCTTTGGAATTCATTGCACACTCCTCTGGCACTCAAAGGATTAAAGGAATGAAACTTTTATTATGGGGGGAAAAAAAACACATTGTAGGACTTTTTTCTGCTTTGTAAAACAAAGGTATGCCCACTTCTGGGAGATGAGTCGTAACAATGTTATTACAATTAACATTTTTTTTAATATATTAACCCCTTAACGACCCATGCATACATGTACGTCATGAGGTTGCAGTCCCTAAAGGACCAAGGAATATATGTCATGGAATTCTGGGTTCCCCACGTGGCTGCATGCTGTTCAGGGAGTCTGGAATCAGATGAGTTAAAAAAAAAAAAAAAAAAAAAAAAAAGGGGGTTAACCTGCAAGCAACTGTGCCCCTGGAGTATAGACTGTTGTTCTGTTGCATTCTCTGTGAGAGGTGAGCCGCTGGCTACAGTTCTCCATAGAATGTGACATTAGAAGCGCGAACACGTACCGGCAGTTTGAACCGGGATAACTTTTTAATAAAGCCACTTTCTGAAGAGTGAGAACGCTTGTTTTACTTGTCAAGAATAGCCCTACAATATATTTTAATTGAAAATAAAACTTTGCTGATTCCTTAAAGTTGCTACTTTGCTGAATAAACATTTGGATGCCTAAAGGATAAGCATGTCAGTAAACTCCTTAAGCCCAAACTTTTTTTAAGACCGTTTCCTGCCAGAAGGGACAGAGCAGCAAAATTGCAAACTGTGTGCTCCGAGATGAGATAGGCCGAATTAGATTAAGCTGCTTACTGTTGACATGTCTATTGATCTGGGTCCCGCGCAGTTTCCTGTCTGGAAGCAGTCAGATTGCTGTGTACAATAACACTGTGCCTTGGTTTATGTGGAATTGGGGACTCCAAGCATCAATTACTTCAGGAAGGCAGTGTCACAAGGAGATAAGGTTAATCTTCTGCTGGAACCCAGGCAAAATATTTGCAGCATAAAACGTGACATTAAATGTGACTGAATTCCATTTCTGAAGTTTTATCGGTTGTATTGTTTGTGACCGGCGGTGCTAGGCTTCTGTGCAAAACGACTTATTGTTATGGAATTATACCTTCTGAATTTATATTCTGTTTTCTGTAATAAATCTGTGTCACTGAAACATAAGATGTAATGCAGTAAGCTAAATAGGTGTGCAATTCATGAGCAAATTAACCCTTTGAGAGCTAGAGGGGTACAGAATGCATTGCAAAGCAATGCATCCCGTACCCCTCTGGCGCTCAAAGGGTTAGCTGAACCATTGTGGGGTGGGGAGCACAGAAACTTTTAAAAATCTCATTGGATTAACGCTTTGAATGCCAGATGTGTACACAAATGCATTGCTTCACAGTGTGTTTACCCTTCTGCCACTCAAAGGGTTAAATGTGGCTTTTAAGCCCTTGAATGCTAGAGTGGACTCCTATGCATTGCTTTTCATCAAATTTCCACTCCACCAAATAAACTGTCTAAAAATAACAAGTTTGTTTTATGTTAAAGGAATAGTAATGTTTCACAATAACAGCAGCTCCAATTAATCTTCATAGTATTTGGGCCATGGGAAGTGTTATTTCAATACTGTCAGAGTTGTAGTACAAGAGTAATTGAAAGATAAAGTATCCCCTTTCCGCCCCTTTTACTGATAAAACACTGCTCACTTCAGAACAGCAAGACTGTCCAGATGGATCACAGAGAGGGACAATCTTCATTGATCATAAGCAAAAACCTATCAAGGGGGCAGGGTTTTCATTGTTTTCACAATAAGAAGATTGTCCCTTGCTGTTCTCTGTCTGCTCTGTGGACCAGATTCCACATCTGAGGGGAGGTGGCTTACACTAGATAAAGTATCACCCCTCCCTCCCCTTTTATCATTCAATTACTCTGGAACTAGAACTCTGACAGTATTGAAATAACACTGGCCTAAACACTATGAAGATTAATTGGAGCTGCTGTTTTTGTGAAACATTACTATCCCTTTAACACCTTAACGACCGGCCAATCAGCGCGGTCAGTTAAAGACCACGGAGCATTGTTCTTTTTTTTTTATTTACACTTCCGGACTCCCCGAACGGCACCCGGAATTCCATGACGGTCATAGTACGTCATGGGTCGTAAAGTCAGATTGACCCATGAGGTACTATGACCGTCAAGGGATGTTAACGGGTTAACATATTGTAGGTGGCGCCAGGACTGCAAAACTGCACCTATCGTAATAATTTGGCTTTATTACATTTTATCACATATGACATATCTGTATTAAAATAATTGTAACAAATGCAGATATGAATAAAAGGTAGACAAGCATATCATGTTTTGGGAACTGGTTACCTCAAATGAGGGGATACTTGTTTTTGTACCCCTAGAATGGGGTGCACAAATAGTTGCAGAAAGAACGTGTCACTGTGAGGGGAAAAAAAATCCTAAACTGGCATTTTGATTTATTTATTTTTCATATTGTTAGGTGATAAGAGATGTTTTGTTACCATATAATGAAGTTTAAGACTTTGCCACCTGGAGCCTCTGTTTACAATGGTAACATTCTGACAGCTTGTACTGCAAGTCTATGCGTCAGAGTCAGACCTACAGACTTTTGCAGGAGGGTTGTGTATAGTGATCAGATATTATAAGGCATGGGCATCCAATGTGCGCCCCACCTAACCCAAAGGTGCATCCTGCTGAATTATTTTTTTAATATCTATTTTACCTAATTAACTAGCACATAAGAACTAGTAGGCCAGTACGACATAATTGCCTGCCTGCCAGTAACGTATAGTAATGAAAAAAAAATGACCCTCATGCTTATGACTGAAAAAACTTGGTCGCCCCCATGCAAAAGTGAGCCATTAAAAGTAAACATTACATATGCTTATTTTTAAAGGGATAGTAATACTTAAACCATACAACAAGTATATTTTACATTTTATCTCCCTGAGTAAACCAAGGGTACTCCCACTGCTGAAAGGTGTTTTATTCATATGTTATTGCACCTAAAAAATCAACTTTGAACTGTAATATCACAGTGGCCTGAAATTGTGCAGTGGTGCTGTTATTACTCATCTTTCTATGGTCTGTAGACCATAAATCTCCATAGGATGGTATAGCAACAGCGCCACTGTAAAATTTCAGGTCACTGTGATATTGCACCTAAAAAATTCAACTTTGAGCTGTAATAACATGAATAAAAAGCCTTTCAGCAGTGAGAGTACCCTTGTTTTACTCAGGGGGATAATCCCTACAACATATTTTTTTTACATTGTAAGTATTACTGTCCCTTTATGAAAGCAATGTTAATCTTTTGCGGACCAAACCTCTGTTACTAAAATTGTTAAAAATGTCTTTAACCCTTTGAGTGCCAGAGGGGTACTCAACGCATTGCACAGCAATGCGTTGCGTACCCACCTAGCACTCAAAGGGTTAATGATGTATTGGCATTTTACAAACTATTTGTAAAGAAGTGGAGCTGTCTGTTTCCATTAACCCTTTGAGTGCCAGAGAGGTAGGTATCCAAAGCAAGGTTAACCGTCTTGGATGCTAAAGACATATTCAATGTATTGCTTAGTAATGCACTGCAACCGTCTCTAGCATTCCAGGGGTTAATTGCTTAGAGTGACATTGTGTATACAATGGGGGGAAAAGTGATGTATAATGCTTTCTGCAAATGCAAGAAGTTTCTAAATGGCTTTCAATCCCTTGTGACCTTGAAATAACCAGAGATCAGTGTTATCCTGGCTGGAATCCGCTCCTTTTTTCCTTCAGTTAGTGCCTCTATCTCACTCTCACTGCTGAGTTCAGTAATTTGTTTCTCTGTCCTGTAAACAGTATCAGTCTTTAAGATTAAGAGCTTGTTTTCACCCTCCGTTTCCTGAAAATAACTTCTTAAATCCATTTGAAATTTGCAGACCCTGTTAAAAATTCCTTTCTGGATCAGCACATTGTGTCATTTAGAGCATATTTTATTTAATTTGTCATTTCTGGGAACTGAAGTTGTTTATATGCATATATTCAGCCAAAAAATGGGACATTGGAACATTTCTTAACCCCTTAAGGACCGGGAAAATCTGAGGTCGTTTTCCCTTAAAGGGATAGTAATACTTAAAATGTAAAAAAAAATATGTTGTAGGGTTTATCCCCCTGAGTAAAACAAGAGTACTCCCACTGCTGAAAGGTGTTTTATTCAAAAGTTATTAATTTTCAAAGTTGAATTTTTTAGGTGCAATATCACAGTGGCCTGAAATTGTACAGTGGCGCTGTTGCTACACCATCCTATGGAGATTTATGGTCAACTGACCAGAGCTGTCCATAGGATCGTGTAGCAACAGCGCCACTGTACAATTTCAGGCCACTGTGATATTGCACCTAAAAAAATCAACTTTGAAAATTAATAACTTTTGAATAAAACACATTTCAGCAGTGGGAGTATTCTTGTTTTACTCAGGGGGATAAACCCTACAACATATTTTTTTTTACATTTAAAGTATTACTATCCCTTTAAGGACCGGAGCAATTCTGACCTTTTTGACTATGTCTTTGTTCAACAGTGTTTTCCCTCTTAGGCTTTTATTCCACCCCCATAAATTATATACTGTTTTTTTAAGCATAAATAGGGCTTTCATTTGATACCCTATTTATATGGATAACCCACCATTCACTTTAGTAAAATTCAAAAAAAAGGTAAAAAAATGTAAAAAAAAAAACACCATTTTTGATTTTACTCTTAGGATCAATTGGCCACAAAGGGTTACATTTTTATGGAGACTGCATGAAAGGTATGACCGGTCAGTCATACCTACAAAATGCGCAGTTTAAAGTGGCCACTGTCCCCCCTGGGTGAAAATCCCCATGTCCCTTTTTCCCACCCTATTTTGACACTTTTTTATCCCTGGCATTTGGAGGTGTATATAAGTGTATTACATGGCTCCACAACAATCACACTTGTAATATTGTTTAATTATATATATATATTTTTTTTAAATAAAAATGTTTTTGTAAAAAAAAAAAAAAAAAGTGTAAAATTGCAGGTCAAAAATTGACCTGCATTTAGCCAGCCTCCTGCACCAGCAGTGAAGGGGTTAATACCCCCAACTGCTGTATTTTTTTAAACCACTAGGTGTCTCCTGTCTACTTCTGTCTCCCTTACTTTGAGAGCAAGGGAGACAGAGGCAGACGAGACAGGCACAGACAGCATGCTTTGCATGCTGCCTCTGTCTGTCACTATGCCGGTACATGTGATCGCTGATACGGCGATCGCATGAACCGGAGGAAGAAAGAAGGGCTGAGACTGAATGCCCCGGTCTCGGAGTGCTCAGTCTCAGCCTGGATTTAATGATAGCAGCGTGCACAGAGGCACGCTGCTATCATTTAAGCCATGACGGTCCTGGACCGTCATGGGTCGTTAAGGGGTTAAAGTGAAACTATTGTAGGAATAGTGAATAGGGCGTTCTTAAAGGCGAACTGTCCAGGACATACATAAAAACATTTTCTAAATCAATCAATCACTCCCTAATACCACCACCACACAGACATATGCACACGCGCTTACATCACTCTGGCCAGAAAATTCAAATGGCCCTTATGAATTTTGCTCTTGCGCCTTTGTTCAAGAGAGATAATTTTCAGTCAATCCTGATATCATGCCCATGGAGGGAGGCATAACAGTTGGCAGTAGGACCACAACACACAAACTCTTCTTACTCTTCTGCCTATGGTAATTATTATCCCTTTAAGGGCCACAAGGGTGTGCAACTCATTGATTCGCAACTGCTTGCCACTTCTTTGTTCCTTAGCCTTATGAGTGCAAAGCAATGCGTTGTGTACCTCTCTGGCACTTAAAGTGGTAAAAGTAGGCTTGTGCACTCCTTCAGTTTGAAAAAAATTGCTAGCAGCTGTCATGTCTGCCTCCATGGACATGACCTCTAGGACTGATTTAACCCTTTGAGTGCCAGAGGGGTACGCAGTGCTTTGCTAGGGCAGATTTGAGGATAACTCTGATCTTGAACATGTGGCATGATTCAACTGCAAGAACCGATGACTGGGACATGTGCAAAAATCAGGGTTATACCCAAAACAGCACTCATCCCTTAACCCTTTGAGTGCCAGAAGGGTACGGAATGCATTGCAAAGCAATGTGTTCCGTACCCCTCTGTCACTCAAAGGGTTAAAAAGCAGTCCCCTATTCTAAAGGGCATGTAGAGCTTGGTTATTCTGGTGTGCCATAGATTTATAATTATCCCATCTGTCACACTAATTTGCTCTGATTCTTGCAGGGTCAGGTGAAGCTGCTGTCTGCTTCCTGCTCTGATCATAGGCTGGATACAGGCTGTGAGAAGGGACAGAATTCCTCCCTGCTCAAAGTTCATATCATATGGTGCATACACATGTGTCAATCTCTAGATTATGGCAGAATAATAATACAAAAAAAAAAGTTTATAGATACACTCTGGCTGCTTTAAAGTGATTGTAATGTCTAAAATAAAGTAGATTGCGAGTCTTCATTATGAACAGCATAACAATTTGTGCTACGCTTAATAACTTACTTTGCTGTAGTTCTACCTGCCCCTTCTGGCTGTGTCAAGATCCTCTAAGCGTGGTCTGGATGGAGAGCAGTGAGGGACAAACTTCAGTAAGCAAAGGAAAATCCTGCCCTCCTTTATCAAGTTTGTCTCTCTCAGAGATACGTTTTTTTGTGTTAAACTCAACTTTTTAAGGACTACAAACTGAGAAAAACATGTAAAGGGACATAACTGTCCCTTTAAGGGCTAGCTGTTTCATTTTGGGTAATTAGTGTAGCTTTCAAAATTCTTCACTGTATTTACCCATGTAACTTCACATTAAGGAAAGTACAAGGTGTCACCTACATGCACTTGACTTCCGAATATGTTCAGTATAGAATACAAAGACAGTGAAATGAACGGAAAGGAAAATGGACGAGTCTCTTTCCAGCCTGAGTGAGGAGGATTGCCAATAGTTTATAAACAGTATAGCAGTGCTCTATTGGATTCCTGGCAGTGGGACAGTACAAAGAGAAAGGAGGCACTTCATTTCAGCACTCTAATGCTGTAATGTTTATCAGTGGAAAGATATTTTATTTTATATTACCAAGTGTGTTCCCATCACAGTAGTCATTGACCTGTAACATGTTCTCATACAGAAGGTATACACAGCTTCTTAGAGTGTCAGCTTTCTCCATGCACAATTGAAAAAGCTATTAACTACTTACTGCAGGGCACAGCTCTCACTTGGGCAGACAGCTTGGCTTGTCTACATTAAATTAGTCTGCTACGTCTTCTCATAAGTCAGGAAAGGGACGGCAAAGTGTTTGATGAATGACCAAGGAAGGAAAAAAACTTGATAAGGGATCTCTGGGCAAAGAACATTTCAATACTAAATTATTGATCACTATCATTACATTTTATTTAGAACTGAATTTACTTTAATGTGGAACTGTCTCCCTTGTCTATGTTCATACATAGGTGGGAGCATCCATCTTGACAGGATTTGCATTATTGTCAGATTTTACTAATTATCTCGTACTGCCTGATAAGAAGTGGTAGGTGGGAAGAAGAGCAGTGTGGAATGGTGGTACCTAGTTGGCAGGTAGTGGCTGAGATAACACTGTTGAATACTGATATCTGGTTGGTAGGCAGTGGTGGGAGGGAGGGTAGTGTGGAATGTTGGTAATTGGTTGGTAGGCCGTGGCGGGTGAGAGGGAGAGCATTTTGTAATGTGTGTATCTGGTTGGAATGTGAGGGAGAGCGGTGTGTAATTTTGATAATTGCGTGGCAGGTGGGAGTAAGAGAGGTGTGGAGTGTTGGCATCAGGTTGGCAGGGCAGGCAGTGGTAAGTAGGAGGAAGAGCATTGTGGAATGTTAGTATGTGAGTGGCAGGTGGAAGGGAGAGCAATATAGAATGTTAGGTTGGCAGTTAGTGACAGGATGGAGAGCAGTGTGGAATGTTAGGTTAACAGGCAGTGGCAGAGGGTGGGAGAGCAGTATGGAATGTTGGTACCTGGTTGGCAGGCAGATGGAAGGTAGAGTAAAATTAAATGTTAGATTATCAGGCAGGGGGAGGGAGAACAGTGTGAAATGTTAGGTTGGCAAGCCGTGGCAGGGAGTGTGGGAGCATGGTGTGGAATGTTGGTATTTGGCAAGCATGCTAGTCAATACTTTCTAATTTGCATACAATAATGTTTTAAATAAAAAAAAAAAAAGCTAACAAAAATATAGAAGAGATTGAGTGAATGCTCGTGCAAAATCACCTGAATTCTGAGGTGTTGGTTCCACTTTATAACTTGTTAGTGCTCCGCATTGTTTTGCAAATCCTTTCTGGCACACAGTGTGAAGCACATCTTTGGCAGTTTCAGCAAAGGCTGTGTGCACGAAGAAAAGTGGAGCAGTTATGGATCACATTGCCCTGGCACTCAGTGTTAAACAGACATGGCATTTTCAAACATGCATTTTTCACGAACCTTTTTCAAACCACATTGCACAAATGAAAAGCACAGCAATTCTGGAGCATACCAAGTGAACCAGTGGGAACAAGTAAACAGTCCCTATGATTTAAATGGGACTTGGAACCTCTTGAATGCTAGCGAGGTCTCCAAAACATAGCTGTGCAATGTGTCAGAGATCTCTCTAGCATTCAGTGGATTAAGTGCCTTATTTACATCTTTGGGCATTTGGGAAATATCTCTTTCTCCCTTATAATGCAGTTGGCATGGCCCAGAATGGCTCTTCTATTGGTTTGTGCTTAAGGCCCATTTTGAGACTCTCAGCGCGACAATCTGCTGTTTTACGGAGGTCATTAGAGGGGACTTCAGAGAGCGCAAATAAACATGTCAGTGTAGGCAAGCATCCATCTTTTTTGACAACAGAAGGAGAAAAAATGGATTGTGGGGATTATAAAATGTCTTCATTATGTGCTATTCCAATATGTTGGTTGTACATCACCATTGTTTTCAGCATATTTCTTCTTGATTTATGCCCTTTGGAGGGTAGGTGGTAAAACATTTTGGCGTCACAGCTGTTCAGTAATGAGAAATCCCACTGACAGACAGCACTCATGTTCCTCTATTATTTTCTTGTTCATTTCGCGAGACTTGTCGGCATCACTTCTCTGTAACACACTGTAATGTTGGAATACAAAAAGCAATTTAAAGGAACACTAATGCTGAGATACGCGTTGCTTTTATATGAAAGAGCATGCCCTCCTCACAGACAAGTATGTACGCTTCCATAGCCTGACAGTTGAAATATCAAGTGCTGCATTTTAGCAAGCTGGAGGAAGCAGTTTTATTTTGCACAATATGCAGAAAAAAGTATTAAAACTTTTCTGAATACATCTCTCGTCTATCATACTCCTATGATAAGAAGTTAAGACTATTTTAATCAAAATATTAATGACAACACACAGGAATCTTTTTTTTTTTTTTTTTTTTTTTTTTTACTGTCTGCTTGTACCCTGTCAGACTAGGAAAAAAGCCCATGCTGTAATATACAGCCCCAAAATGACTTCTACCAACCCTTCTGGGATGTCAGAAAACAGACCGCTTTGGCTTTAAGTGGAATGAAACGATCATAAAAACATAGAATTTGACGGCAGATAAGAACCATTTGGCCCATCTAATGTGCTCCAAGCACACTTTGTAGACCGTTCCTATTTATTTTTCAATCACACTATTGCAACTCTGCTGAAGAGCTGCCTGTCTGTTCCCGGACCAAGAACTCCTGCTGTCAGCTTTACAGCTGACGTCAGGAGAAGGGGAACATTAAAATGCTCTATCTCTCACACCATAAACAGGGCCGGCCCAAGACATTGTGCTTCCTGGGTCCAAGGATGAAATACTGCCCCCCACCACCAAACCACACCCACATCCAGTATGTTATATTATGCATGAGGTAACTATGGTGCTTTCCTTGCTACTCCAGACTAGAGAGAAGACCGAGGGGCGGACCAGAGGGGAGACTGAGCCTCTTTGTCTTCTCTGTGATACACATGGCTATATTAAAGGAACACTGACACTTAAAATGAACTTAGGCTATTTACACTTAAGTACCATACAGCCATCTGTTGCTCAAAGGAACATCAACATAACCAGTAGCTGTTAACAAAGTATATGGGACAGGGCTCTATAAAAGACACTTATTCCCATGATGTTTTAGGGAATTAACATCCAGAAGTCATTTGTAGACCTTCAAAATAGTGACCATAAGTAAACTGATCTGCTACACCCTTAAAAACATGAAACTTGGGAATAATAAAATTTAAGTCTTGGATTAAAAGCAAACATTTCAGTGGAATAGCAAGGAAAGCACCTTAGTTACCTCATGCGTTGTGCCTCACCTCTGCTACGTTTTATTACAGTCAAGTCTTCATGATCGTCCCAGGAATTCTGCAGTTCAGTTTAGTTATGCTCGCTAATTTGGAAGTCTACAAACAGCTTTTGGATGTTCCTTCCTCACAGCTCGGCAAGAATAAGTGTGTTTTATGGAGCCCTGCTGTTCTGCATACTTTATGAAAAGTTATTTTGCAAACAATCAGGTGCTCTCACCTACCCCAGGATCCACTCACTCACTGTCTCACGAGTCACAGTCCACCTCATGGGCACAATGCATGTGTCACAGACTCAGTGCCGCTGTCCCCGCTGTCTCACGCCACACGCACCCCAGCTAGCCAATGAGGACGGACTACAAACGCTCCTCTTTAATTGGCTGCTGGCGTGCACATATAGGTAGGCTGTGAGCACACTGAGTGGAGTGGTGTGTGTCTGGACTGACTCTCACTGACTCAGCCAGCACCTTTCATTGAACCAGAGCCACACTGTACAGCCACAGTGCAGGAGCAGATGGGACTCTTTATTGTCCCGTGGTGGGGGGGATGCGGGACACAGACCTGGCGCCCAAAATAACATGCCTTGGGGAGGCAAATTGCCGCCCCTGTCAAAGTACCGCCCAGGTCCCATGGACCCACTGGGACCCATGTAAGGGCCGGCTCTGTCCATAAAGGTCTGAGAGATAGGAATTGCATCAATGGATTTCTTATTTTATGGTCTATAATATTACTTTTTATATAATAAAGACATTACTATCCCACACAACCTGGAACTTTTGGGGCACCCCTAACATGTTTAATGTAATTTTCTAGGTAGTAATAAAGGGTACAGTTCATAAATATGCAGATATTATTAGATCTCACAATCATAGTAATAAAAATAAACATATTATTCATAACAATTTCCATATTTATACTTTTAATAGACAATGTTCACATTTTTGTCAGGCTTCATATAAAAAAAATGGGGTACCCTAATTTTATGTCCGCGACACACCAAAGTGCCACGTCACCCTGGTTGAGAATCATTGCTATATACCAGAGGTTCTCAACCCGTGCCCTCAGTGGCCACTAACAGGCCAGGACTTAAGAATTTCCCTGCTAGAACACAGGTGTGGTGATCAGAGGCTCAGTCACATTGATTAACTCATCTGTGCTCTTACAAGGAAATTCTCAAATCCTGGCCTGTTAGTAGCCACTGAGGGCACGGTTTGAGAACCACTGCTATAGACCCTTGTGGTCCAGCTTGGAATGCCTTTAGTAGGGTCTGTGTAGGTTACATGCTTTCTGTTTCATACCCCTATGGCACTCAAAGGCTTAAAGATGGTAAAGTCTCATAGTTCGCTCCTGCTCATAGGACTGATTGAACAACTTTTCAGTCTATTGGCTTAAAGATATAGTAATGTTTCAAAATAAAAGCAGCTCTAATTAATCTTCATAGTATTTGGGCCATGGACAGTGTTATTTCAATACTGTCAGAGTTGTAGTTCAAGAGTAATTGAATGATAAAGTATCCCACTCCTGCCCCTTTAACTGATGTAACCCTGCTCACCTCAGAGCAGCAAGACTGTCTGGATAGATCACAGAGAGGGACAATCTTCAGTGAGCATAAGGAAGAACCTGAAAAGCCTGTCAAGGGGGGCAGGGTTTTCCTTATGCTCACAGTAAGAAGATTGCCCCTTGCTGTGATCTGTCTGGTCCCAGGATCAAATTCCACATCTGAGGGGAGGTGACTTACACTAGGTAAAAGGGACGGGAAGGGGATACTTTATCATTCAATTACTCTTGAACTACAACTCTGACAGTACTGAAATAACACTCTCCATGGACCAAATTATATGAAGATTACTTGGAGCTGCTTTTATTGTGAAACATTACTATCTCTCTAATATACAACCTTGACTTCCTTAGGTCTGCTCCCAGGGTGCTATCAAAGAGACAGTTTACCTTTCATTTTAAGGGGGAGGGGGGTTTGTTTTATGTCCTAAGTGACAATTGTTATAATAAAGGACATTTTAATTATTGACCTTTAAGAATTCATATATTCTATATAATAATTCGCTAGGATGTTTGTCAGAAGCCATTATGCGCAGTAGAGACTGCCTGAACACACGGAATGCTGGGAGTTCTGTGCTGGGAGCATTCTGTGCTTTCGGGCAGTCTCTACAGTGCATGACTACGTCAGCTGCAGGACACAGAGCAGGACCGGCCTCTTAACCTTTTGCAATGCATTGCGTAGCCCTCTGGCACTCAAAGGGTTAACATCACCCAGACCTTGGCCCATGTACACGGGCTTTTACACTAGTAATTCATATAAAAAGTTTAACACTTTGAATAAAATTTGAATAATATTTTTAACCCTTTGGATACTGAGGTCTCCAGTGCATTAATTTGTAATGTTAGACCTCTCTAGTGTACCTGAGAATGAAAAGCTTTTTTCACTTCACATAATATTTGCATTACCTTTCAGTCTTCTACTCCATTTTGGATTCTCTTTTTTTTTTTTTTTTTAACTTTCCCCCCAAATTAAATAAATAAAAAAAAAAATCTGTTTTGGAACTCCAGCCGTTCTAATTACAGGTGGCTGTATTCCAATTAGAAATGTAATTAGGTTTTTTCCTCCACATCATTTGCATTGTTGCGGTTATGCAGAGTATTCCCTGGTGCGGCTGACAGTTCAGTTCCAAGTCACCGAGCTTGATGTAAATATCAAAAATCTAAAGAATCCGCGCAGTAAAATACTTGACAATCTTTCACAGTGCTCTGCTTTATATGGCTGAACCTCCACTGTGGTTCACATTTCATTAAAGGCTTACAGGGAATCCGGGTAAATGAGACTGACGTAATATCGTGTTGATGGGCTTCCTGGTTCCAGAGCATGGTGGCCTCGGCATCAGGTCAAGTGCCCCAGGCTGGTGGTGTTTGAATGATTTCGGCTATCATGGAAGATCACGTCTGTCATGAAGATCAACGCTAGAAAGTATGTAGCGTTTGCAGGACCTCTTGGGAAACATAGCTGTCAATCGCCGTTTTGCTGCATGTCATAGAAAGACCTCATGAAGTAAATTCATGATTGACAGTTCTGCTTCCCAATAGGTTCTGGAGCAGCTGAGGTTTTCCAGTTCCAGAGTTTTCTGGATAAATGGACTTGTGAGATTTCCTGATGTGCCTTCATGACCAGTGGACGTGCATGGACTCATCAAGAACTGATATATAGGACACAATCCTCTTTATTTCTTACTTAGTGTAGTGGATATGTTATTCATTTGTTTTACTTTTAAGAAAAAACGTGTTCTAGTTGAACTTTGAGGGCACTTAAAGGGTTAATGTCTATCTCTTCTCTAGTATTTTTTATCTCCTATCAATTTGTTCATCTATCATTTTTCTCTCTTTCTATAATTTTTCTCCATGCACTTGTCTGTGTGTGTTTCTCTCTGTCTCTCTCGCTTGCATAGAAAATTCTGTTGTAGTCCATAGCTGAAGAACCCACAACTGACTGCCCTTGATTAAAATAGTTTTTTTTTAATTTTATAAAATGAAGCCTTTAACCCTTTGAGTGCCAGAGGGGTATGCAACCCTCTGGCACTCAAAGGGTTAATAGTTTAATTTGGATACAACTGAAGGGGCTAACTTTAAAACACTATATAGATCAGGGGTGGCCAGCTGAGGATGATGGGAGCTGTAGACACACACAGCTGCAGAACCACAGGTTGGCCACCTTTGGAACGGATTGATAGCTCTAGACAGTTAATTTGCAGCTTTGTGCACACTGGATAGTAAAAGAAATGATGAATGGAAGGAGTGATTACTTATTGACAGAGGAATATCTATTATACAAGCGCTCTCTGGGATTTGCTTGTGCAGTCCTTATTACGAACCATTTATTGGACATAGAGTTAATCCCAGCTGTGTTACTTAAGGGGGTAACCCTTTGATTGCAAGGGCAAGTGAGCAAAGTTATGTTTCACTCACACTCTTGCACTTTGTTTTTATTAACCCTTTAAGTGCCAGAGAGGAACACAACACATTGCTTTGCAATGTGTTGCATACCCCTCTGGCTCTCAAAGGGTTAAATATTTCTTCATGAGTAATGTGTGGCAATATGTGTGAAAGGTTACTTATTCTTTTCTTCCAGTCAGCTTACACCGGCACATAAAGTAGCTGAATTTAATTAACCCCTTGAGGACCGGAGTGGTGTGTAATGCATTGCTTTACAATGAGTTGTACATCCTTGCTGGTCCACAAGGGGAAAAATGGAATTGGGCCAACTGGGGCAATTTTTGGGGCAGACCAACTACACCATACAGGACCAGTAAAAATGTCCCAAATTTCTGTTGATTAAGTTGGGGATTTTAATCCCCGTCTAAATAAATGAGAATTCTTATTTGTCTCCTTTGTGTCTGTTGGTTTGCCACAGGATTGCAGTTTCTTGCCTTTACACATATGGACAATTATCTTCTAAATAAAGCTTATATTCAGTGAAGTATGATAGGCCGTATATATTCTAATGGAGTAGTGCAATTCTTGGGTAAAACTGCCATGGGGGGCAACAATGGAGACCTCTCTAGCATTCAAGTGGTTAAATAGACCCATTTAAATTGGTGACAGTCTAGGAAATTTTTGTGTGTCCCCATGCCGTGGTACGGTTGGTTTGCCCCAAATTAGAACTACTTCACGCTTATATTCCAATGTCATATTTATAAAAATGACTTCTTAGCCTCAAAATCTGTGACAAACGTACTTTTCTTATCAATGTATATGGTGCGTTTACAGCATCTGACATATCCTTATTAAAGCTCCTAAAAAGTGGTAATTGCAATGCATGTCCTAATGGAAACCAATCAGAGATGAGAGTTTCTGTGAACCAGAAAGTGAAGGGATCCAATCGCAATGCAGGAATGTGTGTTTGAGGGTTTGTTACTGAGAAAGTTTAACCCTTTGAGAGTCTGACACTCAAAGGGTTAAAGGCACTTAATGACTCTTAGTAATAAAACCCCACTTATCTTAATCTTGGTAGGAAATCCTAATGGCATCTGGCAATATCATTCCTGTGGACTGGTTCTCCAAAATGAATTGTTAAGTGGGGGAAGAAATTTTATGTGCGCTCCCTGCTGAGTCTTCCACAGAAGAATTCGGCCTCCTAAGCAGGAAGCGAGGAGTGCAGTGGGAAAATGTTCTCCCCAGCCTGCTGCGTGATATCTTTCATCTAAAGTGGTGGGAACCTTTACATCTGTGTGCCTTATCCAGAAATGAATATGGGAGCAATTCTGAAAAAGACTAATTACACAGTAGGGAAGAAATAAAAATTCCTGCAACCTTGATTTAAATGGCCATACCTGGGAATTCTCTGGATCTGACCCGATGATTCCTTTTTAATATTTAATTACTAGAGACAAGAAGATTACCAGGAACGGAGTGTAAATGAGGGCTTTTAACCCCTTGAATGTCAGGTCTCAAACACCTTGAGAGTTTATTGGATACTTCTCCAGCATTCAGACTGTTAACCCTTTGAGATGAGAAATGCGTTGTGTACCCCTCTGGCACTCAAAGGGATAAAAGTGCCATGTAAATCAATGTGAAGATGTATTTGTCCCCTGTGGTTCGGCTAGTTTGCTCCAGAATGACCCCTTTCCTTTTGTGCATTCAATCCTGTATCTTTTACAGTGTGCCATTTCATATAAAAACAACTGGGATGTTTGCCTTGGTTTTTCTGTAAGACCACATGCACACTTGCCTGTGTCCTGTGGATACTTGATGACATGAGTCCTTCTGTGATAAAATACAGTATTTCCTTTACGTCGTATAGATTCCCTCTTTTGTCGTTTGATCAGACACCTGACCTAATATGTGAAGGACACCCGGGTAGAATTGGACACAGACATTACGTCTCATGTTACCTTGTGTCTTCACTGGTCTCAAGAGGAACAATCATGAAAAGAAAATGCTCTGTGAATTTTCCTGTGAACTGTCTTTTTCTCAGAAATATGTTATTTTGTTGAGTGCTATATAAGTAAACTGCTCTCTGGAGCTCATTGACAGCCCGCCTCGTGATGGAAATAATCTGTAGATCAGGCAGTAACTACATCAAGGTGACCGCAGGACTCTACTAGGACTTTGTGTTTGCTTTAACCCTTTAAGGACCAGTAGAGTGTGCATAGCATAAGTGACTCTTAACGGGACTTAACGTGGCTAGTATCATTTATACCGTACAGCATAGGGACATTTTACTACCATAAGTATGTATACAAGACCTTTCACAGTCATGACCTGGACATTTTCTCTATGGATCTAGCCAGCCCTACTGGCTACTGCTGAAAGGTGTTTTATTCAAAAGTTATTGCAGCTCAAACTTGAATTTTTCAGGTGCAATATCACAGTGGCCTGAAACTGTAAAGTGGAGCTGTTGCTATACCATCCTATGGAGGTTATGATCAACTGACCAGAGTTGTCCATAGGATGGTGTAGAAATGGTACCACTGTACAATTTCAGGCCACCTGAAAAATTCAAGTTTGAGCTGCAATAATATACCTTCCAGCAGTGGGAGTATCCTTGTTTTACTCAAGGGGATAAACACATATTTTTTTATATTTTAAGTATTACTATCCCTTTAAGAGCATGGTTCACTCTCTGTGGCTCTAGCCGGCGCCACCTGTGATTCTTAAGGGCAGGAATTTTTCTTTATTGCTCTAGCCCACCTCACCCACCGTTCTAGACGCTTTTATATACATTCCCGAGGTAATAAAGTCCTCATGCTGTATACATACATGGCAACTCTCCAGATCTGCCCTGGAGACTTTTTTAAAGTTAATTACCAGGTCTTCGGGAACAGCGACTGATTATCTGATAGTGATGAGTTTCTTATTGAACTCTTCCCACTTCTCTTCCTTCCCCACCCAGTTCCTCCCATTTTCCACCCACTTCTCCTCTTTCCCCACCCAGTTCCTCCTGTTTTCCACCCACTTCTCCTCCTTCCCCACCCAGTTCCTCCCATTTTCCACCCACTTCTCCTCTTTCCCCACCCAGTTCCTCCCGTTTTCCACCCACTTCTCCTCCTTCTCCACTCAGTTCCTCCCTTTTTCCACCCACTTCTCCTTCTTTCCCACCCTGTTCCTCCCATTTTCCACCCACTTCTCCTCCTTTCCCACCCTGTTCCTCCCACTTTCACCCACTTCTCCTCCTTCCCACCCTGTTTAGCCCACTTCCCACCAACTTGAATACAAATTATGTTCAGCCCTGCCCCTTTGTTATAGGAACCGTGTCATTTATGTCCCCTAGTTGCTCCACACGAGCCCTCTACGGGGGCCCAAGAAGACAAAGTTCCCAGGTATGGATATATAAATGGTACCTGCCACAGTGTGGTCTTCTGTTAAATTAAGAGCTTATTCCAAGGGGATATTTCCCATTTAAAGATCAGAATAGTCATGTGTCTTCAGTTCTCTAACATACAGTAAGAAGCCACATCTGTAATGAACGCCTCTTCAATATACCATTGAAGCTTTTTTGCTCTACAGATACGTACTTTGATTGATCTTGCAGAATTTTGACGTAATTGATGATATTGCTTTTGGTTGAGTCTGTTGGTACAAATAATTATTAATCAATATGCACTCAGCTCTTGCTTTGGAAGATAATTTTAATGCATGATTTATTTTGAACATTTCAATTGAGCTACCTTTACAAGGAAAAAGAAAATCAATTGGTTAGTGGGCTAAAGCACTTTAATTATCTAAAGAGCTGCATCTTTTCTGGTGTTTTTAACTTGTAACTTATTGTCCCATACCAGATGTATCCATGTATATTTTGGCCTGACAGGATCTTTTTCATCACAACATTAGGGGAGTAAAATACTGGTATTTTTATTGACCTGTTTTCTTAATGTGAATCGATCATTTCGTAGCTATCCTTTAGATAGTGCCCTGTGAAGCTTGGGCTACATTGTAAGCCCCAGTGGATCAATTGGGGGAGAAGAATCTGGGGTGTGAAATGAGGTCCTGCTTCAGAAACTAAACTGGGAGACCCTAAAGTGTTGCAATTCCTTACACACCCTGGCAATAGGGGAGTTATGCACTAAGGTGGATAGAGAGGTGATAACGTGGAGATGACTTCTCCAGTGAGATCACTTCTCCAGTTCATATATTATTCTATAGAGCCTATGCACTAAGGTCTCCAAAGCAGGAGAAATCTTAGTGCATAAGCTCCATAGAATAACATAGGAACTGGAGAAGTGATATCACTGGAGAAATCCTATCCACATTATCACCTCTTTATCACACCATAGTGCAGTGTTTCTCAACTCCTGTCCTCAGGACCCACTAACAGGTCAGGACTTAGGGATTTCCCTGCTAGACCACAGGTGTGGTGATCAGAGGCTCATTCACATTGATTAACTCACATGTGCTCTAACAAGGAAATCATCAAATCCTGGCCTGTTAGTGGGTCCTGAGGACAGGAGATGAGAAACAGTGCCTTAGTGCATCTCCCCACCTGATGTCCATGCTGTACTTGAAGTTTGTGGCTGAGATCTGCAGACTTCTGAGATGCATTCCAGCTAGGGTGGGGGGAGTTTTTATTACCCAAATGGCAGTTTTGGGTTTGCTCAGCTATACCCCAGGCTTTTTACAAAATCTGATCCCAGAGGAACAGACTTGGTTAAAACATGATAATTTCTCCTTCAAAGATTTCACATATTGTTGTATATTTTCCTCTTTCACATATGCACTAGTTTGCATAAAGTGTTTTTTGTAATCTTGCTTATTCGTTTTGTGGATTTTGCAGTTCTCTCCCAGCTTTCTTAATAAATCTTCCTTTGAGACTGACACACTGCATTTTTGTAAAACAGTAGTGGTCAGTGACATCACTAATGAGCCTCTAATTGTGTTCTGTACAGAAAATTGTGGTGAGGCAAGTCAGGGATATTAAACAATGTCTGGATCTATGAAGCTACATGAGTGTGTGGTTTATAGAGTGAGTCTTGGCTAGTGCATTGCACAGAAACAGGCTGATATTGTGTAAGGAAGAATGGGAGCTGCAGTCATATATCAACCCTCCGGCACACAGGGTTAAACCGGATTAGGAAACAACTGTTGGAAATTGGTAGGGGTGATGGGAGATGTAAAGGCTGTCTGCACTTGTTTTAGATTAAGGCCCTTAGTTATTCTAGAGTCTAGAGCAAACCAACTGGAGGGGTTTGTTGAAATTTTCATTAATTTACGTTGGCCTTTCAACTCTTTGATTGCCAATGAGGTCTCCAACTCATTACTTTGCAATTCTTAGGAGATCTCAGCAGCACTTAAAGAATTAAAAGACTTGGTGAGAATTTTGGGCAAGACAACTGCATTATAGGGGGCAAATAAATAAAAATTCTCTTAATGTTAGAGAGGTCTCTAAACTCCGTTCAAAGCAATGGTGACCTTAAAAAGTTAGTAATGGACGGGGGAAAAAAAAAAAAAAAAATGGTGCTCCGATTGCTGTACATAGTTAAGATAATATAGAGCGGTGTGACAATAGTATGCTATGTGTAGTTCAATAGTAATGTAATTATAAAGAATCCCACTCCCACCCCTTTTACCCATGTTGTTTTGCTTCTCATGCCGGTCTGGATGGATTGCAGCGAGGCACAATCTTCACTGAACATAAGGAAAATCCTGTCCTCCTTCATCAAGGATTTTCCTTACGCTCAGTGTATGAAGATTGTCCCTTGCTGCGAGTTGTCCGGTCCGATAAACTGATTCCACAACTGTGGGGAAGCAGCTAGGTATAGGTAAAAGGGGCCGGAGGGGGATGCTTTATAATTACTACTAGACTACACATGGCATACTATTGTCACACTGCTGTAAATGTTAAAGAAAAACAATGTAGATCAGTCGGACTCTGATCCTTTTTATCTATTACTATCCCTTTTAACAGTATTCACTGAGTTAAGTCCCATTTAAAGAGACAGTAACTCTTGGCATTGAAAAATGATTTATTCCCCCATTTATTCTGCTGAGTAAAACAAGGATTCTCCCACTGCTGAAATATATTTTGCTCATTTTGTTACATATTGTTTTTAAGTATAAAGAAGCACTTATTTTTAGGTATTTTAGACAGGCGATGATCTGATTTTTCTCTGTGTAGGTTATTCCTGGCTTTCGGAGTTGTGAATAAGAAGGCAGATTGACCAGTTTCTATTAAGCTTTACTATTCCTTTAATTCAATGGAAAGTTCTCATTCGTCTCCTGTTGAGAAAGATGGTTTGGGCCAGAATTGCTCAACTTTGCCTTTTACATTGTTTTAAAGCAGTGTGTTGGAGACTTCTTTAGCTTCAAAGGGGGTTAAACCAGGGGTTGACAACCTTTGGCACTTAATCTGTTGAAGACTAGTCAGACGCTGGTTGGGGATGATGGGAGTCGTAGTCCCAAACAGTAGGAATGACAGAGGTGAACTAGATAATGTTCAATGTGTTGAGGTTCCCGCTTTGAGTAAAATGACCTTCTACATTAAGAATTCCGGATCATTCCTTTAACCATTTGATTGCCAATGCTCTTCAATGCTTTGCGTGCCGCTCTGGCACTCAAAGGGTTAAAAAGATCATCCTCCCTTTCATGCAGGACTACTATGATTACTACTGGTCTGCAGTGGTTCCCGTGAAGGAACGTAGCATATTTTTTTCATGTGCCCTTTTTATTCTGGGTTGACACAAGTGATAAGGATATTTTACCATTGAATTCTGTGGACCAGTTTACACAGCAGAACACTGTATGCTGTAACCCCTCTGGAACCTGCAGAATAGCATACATCAGAGATGGAGCATGCGTGATATGCATGGAAGACAATGGGCCACCTGCATCACTGGCGATATTGAAAGTTGCAATACCCTTTGCAACCTCCAGTAGCTAACTGACCCTCGTGGGAGTCGGCCATTATCATAAGGCTGATGTTGGTGTGGACTGGGCTCCATTACATTTTTTCCACACCCTCCGATGCCAGCAGATCACTGGAGATCAAAGGCGAGTACATGGTCTTGAATTGTATCTCCGTTTATGTGCCCAGTATTAGCCTTTGAATACCAAAGGGGTACACAACACATTGCTAAGCAATGCATTGTTCAACCATCTGGCACTCAAAGGGTTAAGTGACAGTACATTGGAAAGCAATGTGTTTGCCGCCACTAGCACCGAAAGGGTTAACTGGATGATCTTGAACTTCTAACCATGATGGGAGTTGTAATCTCCAACAGCTGGAGAGCCAAAGATTGGCCAGCCCTGCACTAGAGTGCCTTATTGTGCATCTCCCCTGGTGTCTGTGTGTTTTCCTGTCCTGTGAGATATAACAGGAGCTCTCCCGAGGCTGATTAGTCTGGCAGAGCTGATTAACATGTTGGTGCACAGCCTTTTTACTGGAAGTTTTCATGTAACATGACTGCAGTCTGGAGCCCTGCCGTGTGATGAAGTAGCCTCTTCAGGTCTGGACACTGCACAGGAAGAAGAGTAAAGGGAGTGACAGAGGAATACATCATGATTGGGAGGAATGGAGGCTGAGGATTGATTGCATATGTCTCTGTCCAACTGGGATTTGGGGATGAGCTCAGCCCTTTCATCTTCACATGTTGACTAATTGTGTACAGAAGTGTGGGGGGGGATCGCTGCACCTAGCCACCCGCTTACTGCATTCTTATTGTGCAACCTCTAACCCCTCAGATACTAGTGATATGTCCAACACCGTGAGAATGGATAAAATGCATCAGATAATCATGGCTGTGCTCTCTTCACAGAAAAGACTGATGAAGCCTTTAACCCTTTGAGTGCAATGTGTTCCATACCTGCCTGGCAACTCAGGGGGTTAATGTCTTGCAATAATGTCATGGCCCTATAAGCATTTCTCAGTTTCAGTCACATATGCAACCAGATTTACTCTGAGGGCTGCAAATGAGGTTCTCAAGTTTCCAAAAGGGCCACAAGTGGTTTACAAATCTAAAGCAGGATTGGGGGAAAAAATCATATTAACCTCTTGTCTGCTGGAGAGGTCAGCCATTATGGTTAAGGAGGACATTATGTATTGTGGGGCGTATGTACAAAGATATAAGGATCTATCAGTGTGTATAGTATATAAATGTAACACACAAAGGGTTAAGCCAGGCATCATAGATATTGGTAACATCACAAGTGATCTCACCAGTATCATTGATGTCATTTGTGATGTCATGCGCAATGTCGTCACCAAAGCACATTTTTCCTCAATTGGGGCTATTAACCTATTGAATGCCATAGAGGTCTCACAGTAGGACAGGGTATGCTTGAGTCATTGACTGCCAGAAACACAGTGAAATGAGGCCAGGCTGGCAGCAGTGTATGTTGGGGTGTGAGAGAGCATGTATCTGTGTGGCAAATTTAATGAATGAGGGAGGAGATCTTAAGCACTTCAGAGGCCAGTTCCATCGATTGTCAGTAGATGGCAGCCTACCATAACCTTAATAACCTTACCCAGTAATATCCTCTTCACTGAGCATGTGCACCAATGGTATTAATTATGGTCATCCATTCTTCGATTTATTTATTTATTTTTACTTTAAATGCTAATATCTGTGGTTCTGCTTATCTGGTGTATTAACTTTAAAGGAATACTAACACTTCTATGAAAAAAAAAAAAAAAAAAAAGGATATATTGTAGGGTTTATCCTCCTGAGTACAACAAGGGCACTCTCGCTGCAACTCAATCTTGAATTTTTTTAGGTGCAATATGTCAATGGCCATAATTGTAGAGTGGCGCTGTTGCTACAACATCCTATAGAGGTTTATAGTCAACTGACCAGAGCTGTCCATAGGATGGTGCACCAAACAGCTTCACTGTAACATTTCAGGCCATTGAGATATTGCACATAAATAATTCAAGTTTGAGCTGCCATAACTTTTGAATTAAAAAAAAAACTCTCAGCAGAGTGAGTCTCCTTGTATTGATCAGGCCCTTTTCTCTACCAGTTCTGTTGCCAACCCATAAGCTAGTTTGAGCTATAGGTGTAAATAAAGTTTCTCATAGCACCAAATGGGAAACTTGTTTTATATTCTCCAGCTACAGCACAACCAATTTTTATGAAATTGCGGTGTTTGAAGGGACCTCAAATCAGAACTTAAGTCAAAATTTTCAGCCAATTTTGCTGCTGTAGTGAAAGTGGAATGTCAGATAACATAGAACCTTCAGTTAAAAGTAACTATAGTTGCTATCCACAGTGGAATAACCAGTAGAGGGCCTCAGTGCAATAGTTTTTGGGGCCTCTATCACAGAAGTATTTTCACAGAGACATAATAGAACCTGTTGGACCCTGGGAGCGGATGGGGGCCCTATTGGATGCAGCATCCTCTGCACCTACTGTAGTTATGCCCCTGTCTATTGGGCTTCTGTTATATAGACAGACCGTGGGTAGACATCTCTTGGCTTCTCAGCTGTTGGACTATAAATCCCATTATCCCTACAGAAAATCAGTTGGTAACAGAATAACCAGTAACTGCAATAACTATTGATTAAAACATCTCTCAGCAGCGCCTGCATGCTTGTCTTAGTAGGAAACTCCCTAATTTAACCCTTTGAGTGCCAGAGGGTTATGCAACGCATACTACATTGAGTATCCCTCTGGCACTCAAAGGGTTATGGGGGGATTTGTATATACTAACCTCTCTCCTAATTCAAAAGGAGCAGTAAACTTTCTCTGTATTCCAATGTAGAATACATGAACCACGGAGTATTTTATAACTTGACCAGGAAGGAGAGTTACCCTGTGGTTCCTGGATTCCACATGAACTAAGAGAAAACGATTTATTGGTAAGTACACAATAATGAAAACCTTTGTTATAGGGCTTTTCCTGTTGAGTAAAACAAAGGCACTCTCATTGATGTTAGTTTATTAAAAATGTAAAACCGTTCAAAGTTTCAGGAAGTAAATAAAGACATCATTGCTGGCTGACAGGAAGTGACTCAGCAGTTTTTCACTTTCTATGGAGGACTGTGTGTCGGTGCCTTACCACTTCCATAGAATGCAACTGAATAAGTATTAGAAATCTGACTGATTACTGCTGCTTTAATTCAGGAGTAGGACACTTATGGCTCTCTAATAGTTATTGAACTGCACTTCCCAATAATAATTGTGTTGGGTTGTATATTGTTCTTATTTATTCATGGGTTGTGAGCCTATGACTTTCTAGCTGGACGTGAACTAAAACTAGGGTGACCACGGGTCCCGGAATGTCCGGGACTGTCCCTTATTTGAATCCTATGTCCCGCGTCCCGGGTCATCTCCCACCGGGACAATGAAGTGTCCCGGAATGAAGCCAAGCCACCCACACAGCAGCACAAACAGTCACTCTCTTAGTGACCTCCCAGTGTTTGTTGTGTTTTTTTTTTAATATATGCCGCCCTGGATGTCAGCCTGCAAGCGGTGTGTCACATCATGGACGCCGCGAAGGAGCGCTTGGTTGCATAAATCAGCGCTCCCTCGCGGAGTCCATGATGTGACACACCGTTTGCAGGCTCACATCCAGGGCGGCAATCCAGCTGAGCCTGATCTCCTGGAGGCAAGCGCTCTAGTAATACAGAGCGCTGGGAGATGAGCATTACTGAGCACAGCGCGCGGGAGCTTCAGCTCTGTGCCGGAGGAGGCACAGAGCACTTTCCACACCGCTAGACTACCAGGGACTCAAGGTAGGGCATCAAGGGGCAATGTGGAGATGAAGAGGAGTAGGGTGACCACATGTCCCGGAACGGAAATGTGGTCACCCTAACTAAAACGCCCATTATCCAGCTGAGTATGATGAGAATTGTAGTCCAGCAAACCCATGAGAGCTTGACTCTTAAAAGTGCCAGAGATGTACCCAACGCATTGCAATGGGTTGAATACCTTTCAGGCAGGCAAAGGGTTAAGTTGCACACCCTTGTCTTCCCTTGAATGACATTTTCCTATTTTCCGCTGTTAGTGAGTAAATCTGATTTGGTTAGAGGCAGCCAGCTGGACAACAGTGCAATTAGACAATACATGTATTTTACACTCCAGTGTTAAGCCTGTATAATCATCATAATTAATGTTGTCTAATATAGAACGTTTAACTCTGCACACTATAAACAAACAGCAAATATTTCCTCTCTTACTCATGATGCTAATGATCCTGTGGCAATAATCAAAACCATTAGTCACTGCATTATAAACAGTTTTCTCTAATTCCAAATAAACAGTGCGTTCTGTCCTAAATTATATCTGTATCTGATCAGGGTTTGGGACAACTTTATTTTTATGAATTATTTGTAATTTAGGGGTTTAATAAAGGGGCAATAAATAGATGCAAAATGGAACGTGTTATATATGCATATAGATTGCAAATTGCAATGCATCACACATGCTTTTAGCACGCAAAAGGTTAAAGAGGAGCAGCCAACCAATGAGATGTTTAGTTAGGAAGTTTGGCCTGAGTTTCTCAAAAACAACTTGTCACAGAAAATGGCTATATCATGAAGGAAATTTTAATATTCTGTAAATAAACTAAACTTTCCTTAATGGGATAGTAATGTCAGAAAAAAAATATTAACTATATGGTAGATACAATTAAAGGAGAGTACTTGCACTTATTCATTATGGCTTGAGAGATATAGAGAATCTGTAAAGCTGTCAGAAGCAGATTCTGGTTCCTGGATCAGGCGGTGGCTCTTCAGCAGCGCCCATATAACGATATCTAAAGATAAATACTTCATCGGAACGGTCTACAACGTGTGCCTGATTCGCAAGCACACGTTATAGACTATTCCGATGAAGTATTTATCTTTAGATATCGTTATATTGGCTCTGCTGAAGAGCCACGTCTGGTCAGGCAACCAGAATCTGCTTCTGACAGCTTTACAGCTCATCAAGCAGAAAGGGGAGGGAGCGGAGAACTTTATTTTCCTATATCTCTCAAACCATAACGGTTTGAGAGATACAAATAACTGCAAGTACTCTCTTTTAATTGTATCTACCATATAGTTAATACTGACATTACTATCCCTTTAAAGTGGACCTACACAGCTTTTAAAGATTTCTATTTAAGCCCTTAGACGGCCGATCACGCAAGTGGCCATCACTTAACCCTTTCAGTGCCAGAGGGGTACGCTACGCAATGCGTTGCTTACCCTTCTGGCACTGAAAGGGTTAAGGACCACTGACCATTTTGTTTTTTTATTTTCACATCCTGTTCAGGGCTCCCCGAACGGCGTGCAGCCGCATGGGGAGCTCTGAATTACATGACAGTCCTGGCACATCATGGGTCCTTAACGCAAATTTACCCATGACGTGCCAGGACCGTCAAGGGTCGTTAAGGGGTTAAACTGCCTATACCACATGCTTTTTATTTTGCAAATAGGTTAATAGTTTGAGATTATTGTTGTAGCCATTGGGGAATCTAATCTCAGCAGAGCTTTGTTCTCTGTTTTAGTCAGATGAAGCTGTATAATTAATTAGCCATGTCCATAAAATCCCCTCTATCCACCAGAGGGGTGGAATAAATTGGTAAGGAACAGTAAGTAGTAAGCAAATCCTACAATAGTACAATACTAACTTAAAGGATCCTCCTCCCACCCCTTTTACCCACGTCACGCCGCTCTACACGCTGGTACGGATGGAGCTCAGCAAGGGACAGTCTTCAGTGAGCATAAGAGGAAAATCCTGTTCTCCTTCATCAAGGGGGGGGGGGGGGCAGGGTTTTCCTTATACTCAGTTTGTGAAGATTGTCACTCACTGCAGGTTGATCTGTCCGATGCCTGGACTCCACAACTGAGGAGAGGAGGCTAAGGATAGATAAACTGGGCGGGAGTAGGATCCTTTAGAATTAAATTACTGTTGAATTGCAAATCACATACTATTGATCTACATGCTCAAAAAACTGTGTAGAGCCATCGGAGCGCCATTCGTTTTCATCTTTTACTATCCTTTTAAGTCTCATTGTGACATCAACCAAAAAGTGAGCGGATGTCAATACTCAGTTGTTCTACGTACTAGTACAGCACTGGCTTGATTAACTGTATTCCCACAGACCTTCCTAGAGGGAACCATTCGCACAATTGTTGCCCTGTATATCTCTGATAATATTGATGGTTTGTCAATAATAAAATGTATTACAACTATTTATTTCTACGATTTTTAGGAAGTTATTGGCTTTAAACATTCGTCGGGCCTCACTAGAAGACATAAAGGGCAATTATCATGATTTACTAAGTTAGATCCTGTCAGCATTTTTGCGGGTTAAAAAAGTTAGCCAGGTCAGCAGGCTGGAAAACAACCCGGAAGAGTTGGGATTGTCAGCTCTTCACTAAAGCCTATAGGGGCTGTGCATTCAATTAACAGAGACTGAACTACAAGACCTGTAGAAGTCTCGTAGTTCAGTCTCTCTCACACTCTATCTGGACCAGCACAGAGCCCCAAAAGATCTCTCTTCAGAACTCAATTTGCATACCTAGGATCTTTCAAAATTAGCCTATCTTGAGATCTTTGAATTACAGCATGTAAAGGGTTCCTTGAGCACCAATAATAACACCCCCAGGTTAAAGTAAGCAGTGATACACTGCCTAAAACCTACATTCTGGGAAACTTCATGGGTTAATATTTCAGAGTTTTCACTGCCTTAAGATACACAGAGAAAAGGCTTGTTGCTCTCTGTTTTTCTGGTACAAATGGCATACATATAGGGACTAAATGAGCAGATGTTTGGAGCAGACGAGATAGTAGTTAACACTGAGCTCTCCCACCCTGAGAATATGGTCCTTCACCCTGAGACCTGGTTCAGAACCCTGAACGTTCCCAGTTATGCCAATCTGGCTCTCCTGCATGTCAGCCAGAGCTCAGAATACTGCCCTAGATGCCTTCTGGATCTGCTTATAGGTCACTATCCATGTGATAGTTGCCCTTTAAGTTATATCTGGACAATAAAAGAAACATATCTAAAAAGAGGAGGCTGTTTCTTTCAAGCACACTAAGATGAGAACAAAGGGAAGCAGATTGTAGTAATTCAGTGGAACCATCTATGCAACCTCATTCATAGCTGCTGTGGCTGAGAAGGGCCCAGCTATACACAGGAAAATCCATTTGGTATGTGTGTGAGATCAAACAGCCCAACCTCTGGCATCCATCCCAGCAAGACAACAATTCTCCTCCCTGCCTCTTGCCTGCTGTCTTCAGAGACTGGGATTCAGGGACCCGCAGATCAGAAACATCTGTCCATTGTGTGACTTGTGGAGAATAATGAGGCCACAAGTCTCATGTTATCCAAATCCCTTCCTTGCCTGTTTTCCTGACCTTATCATATCGTCACCAATAAGATTTGAGTCCAAGTGAATGCCTCTCTTATATAGTGTGACTTTCACTGCTACTAGAAATTACCTTGACAATGTCAGCTCCGTTTGTGATGGGTTTTGTCACAGCTGACGGCCTTATTTACAGTGTGGGATGGAGAATGGTTTATCTTGCATCATGTCTATTGTTTACATTCACATGAGCATATATTAGGCATGGGCAACCTGTGGCCCTCCAGGTTTTGATGGGCTACAACTTGCATCACACTCTTCCTTCTCTTGGTCACAAGTCGACATATTCTGCTCTAGAACATACGCTATAGATGTAAGACAGGTGTTCCATTGATGGGGTACATCTCCCATCATACTTAGCCAGCCAGTGGCTGTTAGGGGATGATGGGAGTTGTAGTCCCCAACAGCTGAAGGTGTAACAATTGACTACACCAGAGTTGTAGTCCATCAGCAGAACATTAAGATACTGTTAAAATAAAGAAAATTAAAAAAAAAAAAAACCACTAGAACACTGTGCAACTAGAAAGTCAGTCCATAAAGGACTAATTCACGGAACCAGCTCAGTGAATTTTTGGATTTTCATGTGTGGTATATGCATCATACTGCATCATAATTCTGCGTCAGAGCATTCTTTCTTCTGATTGGCTGATGAACACTCACAGGTTGAGCACATCCACGTCTTAGACTGTGACTAGTTAATAGTTTCTCCTATTTATTTTTTAGGTTAACTTTCCTCCATGAAAACATATTCTAGCCAATTATTATTTTTATAATTTATTAAGTGCCAGTATATTACATGGATTTTTGCAATGATCTAATACATTGGTTTATCAACCCGAGCCTTTAGGGACCACTGATAGGGCATAACTTTTGGATTTCCCTGCTTGAACACAGCTGAGATAATCAAAGGCTCAGCCATTCTGATTAAAGCTGGGAAATCCTCAGGTCTTGGCCTGCTAGTAGTTTCCATGGACAGGTTTGAGAACTGGTGGTCTAATATAATGTAAAGACTATAACGATACAAAAATTGTTTTGGCAAAGCAAGGCAGTTCTGTTTTTATATATATATATATATATATATATATATATATATATAATATCTAATTTGCTAAGCTCCCTGTTTGCGTAACTGCACATGCGCAGTAGAGACTGCAGGAAAGATGCAGTCATGTGCAGTAGAGACTGGCTGAATGCGCTTATCCGGAGCAGGGAGCTCCGAACGGCTCACCTTGACTGTTTTGTTTTATTCACTGATAACTTCTATTCAGTAACAAACCAGGGCTCTACAATGCATTACACACACACACCCTCCGACAATGAGCTTTAGAAACCTCTGCAGTTACATTAGTAATTGCAGCGTGGGTGATGGATTATCTCTATCATTGATGTAAAGACTGTGAGAACATAATAGCACTAGATATATGTATATGGCTATATTTAATAGAAAACCCAAACTCCGTGGTTTCTGTTCATGTAATTTTCGAGTCAGTCAAGGTGAGCCTGTTATTCTGTGCATTCCCATTCTGTCAGATTGCATACATAGGATTACTTACCCATGCAGCGTATGTATAATGAGGTCCACGCCAACTAACCCCTTACGTATCATCTCATTTTGCCTTCAGATACTCTATAACATTGGTTGTTTTAATGATCAGATAACTGCTATTCATGTTTTCGTTTACATATATGGTTGAAACTAGGACACTGGAGTGGGGGGGCTCTACTGGAAAAAAAAATGAAGAATGTTATAGATTTTGCTGATTCATTTATACCAGTGGCTCTAAAACTTTATCCTGCGGGAGGAACCATAACAATCATACCATTTGCAATGCGTTGCGTTACCCCTCTGGCACTCAAGAGTTTAACTATTTAGTTGATCAAGAGGTCTCCAAATGGAGAGAGATCTTACATCCAAGGTGTTAATATACTCCCAGTATGACATGTATGTGAATGCTGGGAACAGAAATATCAGGAAAAAATGTATCTAGTAACCGTTGCCAGGTAACTTTAGAAGGTTCTTGGTCACAGTGCTTCTTAATATTCTTACAGAAAACAAAATTGTTCCGTTTGAAATGTTTTAAAACCCTTTGCGTGCCAGAGGGGAACATACTGCAATGTGTTGCTTACCCCTCAGGTAAACGGTTAATCTTCATTTCCTTTGCTATGCTTAAAAAGCTAAGGAAAATGTACATCAGCCTCAGCAAGTCTTGCATAGATTTTAACCGTTTGATGTCAGAGAGATGTGCATCAAATTGTGTTGTCCATTCCTCTAACACTTATTGTCTATAGATGTGCTTCTGTTTTGGAGACAATTTATGGAGCCTTTTCCTGTGTCCAAGCTAAAGGTCAGCCAGGGATCTAGGCCAGGAATCATTGATTTTTCTTCATGTGGGTCTGTAGGAAAGGAAGACACACTGCAGTGCTAAAAGGTACATTCCCAGTAGACTTACATCGCATAGAAAGATGGACATCAGATAGACAGATATTCTTGTGTGGAAGGTGAAAATAAGACTAGGTTTATTTCTTGCTGTAACTGGGATCTATTTAGTCTCCCTTTGCCATTTCTGATAGAAATGGCACCACCCTGGTTCAGATCATGTCACAAGTAACACTGGACTCCCTCATCCTGAGAATTTGGCCTTCACTGTGAGACATGAGAATTGTGACAGACCTGTGATTCATATTGTCAGACTCTGATGGTTAGCAGATTTGGTGATGTCCCTGGGTTTAAAATATAATATGAATCCCACATTCTGTGTGCTTGTCATTAAAGCAGAATTTTGTCATAGGAAGAAGTTGCTCTTAATGTATTTAACAGAAAGGCTTACCTAGGTAGGTGCCCTTCAAAGAGCAGTCCATTATATAGATATAGCTATATTGTTGTATTATTGTTGTGCTCTCTGTCTTTTAGTCCACTGCATATTGTTTCTTTAAAATCTGTTAACTTGAGTCCCTTATGAGTCAATCAAGTCTGTCAAAGCCTGTTTGCTGTGACCTATGTGCAGACTTCAACAAAGATCAGTATATTCAGGAAACTGGTGACATAATGCAAAATATAAATAGATATACATGTCAGATGTATGAAGGCCACCTACTTAGGTAAGTTAATGTGTTAAACACATTAAGAATCACTTATTCCTAGAGTAACTTCCCCATTTAATATGGTTTAAGGCTGTAAGCTTTGCAACATATGCTAAAGGGGTAGTATAGGGTCAGAACATGTTAATTTTAGTTCAAACGATAGTTCAGACTGGCAACAGCAATGTCTTTATTAATTAATTAGTTTTACTCTTCCCAAGTCACTGTTTTTCTTCTAGAAATATATCACAGATTGTTTTAGTGCTTGTGGGATATCCCTATAGAACACGTTGTAACCCTGTGTCTGCGACAGCGGTCTTTTCACAGGTTGTAATAGAAACAGCACCACCTGGCTGCAAAACATTTTGAACTCAAGCGATCAGAAAAAAATACCATATTATAATTTTAATCATTTTGAAATAAACATTTCCAAACCTTGGAAAAAGCCCTACGACATATTTATTTTGTCATAATTAGGGTATACTGACCCTTTAATATTATTTATACAGCTTCATGTAGTATATTATGCTTGCATAGGTAATGCATTCTCTGTTGTGCTGGTGTAACTATGTCTGTTTTACACGCCTTTCGCTTCACATTGTTTTACACATTCCTATGGACCACCTGGCTGCCTAGGCTCTGGAAATGTGTGTAAAATATTACCAAGTGTGCATGTGGCTGCATCGGATTCTCTTATTTGCTAAAACAGAAAATAGAAAAATATAAAACCAAAAGGGACAGCGTGAGCAGAAATCTTCTTTTCACGTGGATTTCTTTCTTCTGCGCTGGGCCTGTAGTTAAAAATGTTCCCGTAGACTAATGTGGAACTATGCGCCAATACTCAATTCTAGCAAAAACAAAATGTTCCTCTCTAGGGCCATGTGTATGAAGTGGAGCAATCAATTAAACTGTAAAGATCAATTAAAAATATTTATTGGGGCTTTTAACCCCTTGAATGCAACAGAGGTCTGCAGAGCAATGCTTTGCAATGTGTTGCTGACCTCTGTAGCATTCTAGGGGTTAAAGGCCACATTTAAATCATTGAGATTTGGGAAATGTTGTTTGTCATCCAGGGTGCAATTGGTTTACTTTAGAATTATTATTTTCATATATTCAAGGGGTTAAACTCTAGTGTCTGTTTTAGGATGATGTTGGTGGTTGTTCAAAAAACAGCTGGAGCACCACATGTTTGCCCGCCATTGCCAAAGAACTTTGAGCCCACACACATCGCCATGTCCTGCTTAGATATCAATACAGAGCAGTCATTCAGAATGCATGATTTAAAGGGACAGTTCTACTTCCCTTTCATGTCACTTCAGTGGCTATATTGTGCTACCACATTAACACAACTTCTCGCACTGTCTGTTTGCTTCTCTTCCTGTGTTCTGCACTAGCCCAGAGCCATCTATTTACTTCCATCTGTTGTACTTTGTTTCTACTGATTTCCTCTTATGCCACAGCTGATTTAAGGACTGCATAAAATACCCTCTGGGGCTGCATCTGTCTTACAGGGTTGCAGCTGGGAAGCCTTTGTAATAGACAATGGGGGATTCATTGTCTAAACGTGCATATTCACCTCTCCCTGTACTTAAGAGTGAAAGCACTAGGGGCATATTAAAGATTGACCAGTGGATTCATCAGCATCAAACTTATTACAGCAGCCCTCCTACTCCCATATTGGAGTAGATTTATTTTAGGAAGAATTGCCCTTTTACGATCATTCTTGTCATATTTTTTTCTTTTCTTTAATCAGTTTGTCAATTAACTTTGAAGTATGATCTCTACCAGTGTAAACTCCTCTTTATTTTAAGGAACTCTCCTATTTATCAATTAACTGTAATACATAATCAGGATGATTTTCCCTGCCACCTCCCCTCCTTCTACCAGCTTTCAAAATGAACTTTATGCGTAATCACAATTATTTTGCCTGGTCATTTTTATTTTTGTGTTTTGGTTGTTGTTTTGTATGTTTTCTTCTTGGCACTGACAGAATCTCATTATTTATTTATTATTTACGTGTAGTATAGTTTTAGACCCATAATATACTGTTTTGAGTATAAAATACCTTTTCGCTCATTTTCATTCATACCAGTACCCCAGTATTTTCAGGGTCAGCCACTGGCAAATCCGTAGAGATTTGTCTACAATTTATCTAATCAAATTCAGCTGTTGACTTCTTCTCAACCTATAACAAATCAGCTTCATAATCTGACTGTTTTGTTTAATTTATCCCCTTGATTGCCAGTGATATCCAAGGTCTTTAACAGCAACTCTTGTAAAACTGAGGGCCATAGCTCAAAGGCCAAAGTGGAGCAATTGTGGTGTAAACCAACTACACCACAGGTGTCAAAAATTTGATTGAAATGGAGTGTTTACCCCTTTGCAAAGCAATGCGTTGCGCACCCCTCTGGCACTCAAAGAGTTAACCAGTGCCAGAGGGTTAGACAGCGTCTTTTTGCAATGTGTTGCGTACCCCTCTGGCACTCAAAGGGTTAATTTCACTAATGACAGCTGTCCATAGTCTGCTGTAGCAAGAGCACCACCATAAGTCTGTGAGGCCAGGGATGTACTGCACCCAAAACAATGCAAGTTTAATTTGTAATAACTTTTGAATAAACGAAAACAAGACAGAGCAAAACAGGAAAAAAAGTGTTGTAAGGGCCGTATGTTCGAAAGAAAAATAGGAGTTCTGGAACAAGCCATTTGCACTATAGGGGAAAATAACCATTCCCATTGATGTAAATGGGGATTTTAACCCCTTGATTACTAGAGAGGTCTACAGCACAGTGCAAAACAATGAGTTGGTGACCTCTCAAAGCATTCAAGGGGTTAAAATCCCCATTTAGATAAAAGGGAATTTTAAGTTTACCCCCACTTCTCTTCTGAACATATGGACCGAAGTGTAGTAGTGGTGATATTCCATGTATCACCAATATATATGTAAAACCAATGATAAAAAAGCCAGTAGCCATAATGGAATATGTTAAAGCAAACAAAAGTAACATCTTAAAAGGAATAAGTAGATTTATTAATATGTAGAACAAAATAAGATATAATATAATATATGTAATATAGTCTGTATGGGCTTTAAATTGTAACATATAAAACACTTTTAATCCATAACAACCATGTGGCTGTTTAAGTATATGTAAAAAGGAGCATATTGTATCAGCAGAGAGAGGTGTAACAATAGGTATAAATGTGTTCTTACATTTGGGGGGATATGGCCATGTACAGTCTATGCTTATAGCAAAGATAAGTGCAATACGGTATATCGCATATCTTTTCCACTGTGATGCATCCTCTACTTTTCTTTGTGCATATGAACTAAATGTCTTATTTAAGTCCAAATGCTACCGTGTGTTTCCAACCTTGGAAAGAGAGAGGTGTGCTGGACGATATCAGCATATTACAACTGATGGATAATTAGCTAAGTGCTAGCCGGTGCCTTGCTCCACTTTCCTCAGTCATAAGAATTCCCTTGAAAGTACAAAGGAGCATTCCTTTCACCCCTATGTGCCCACTGACAGGCTAATAAGGAAGAGTGATGAGTGTAATAAACTGGGGTCTTGCTTGCATTCTTCAGATTTCCTTGGCTGTAAAAGGATGTTCCTTCTTCAGAACAACCACTCAGGGATTCAGGAAGTAATGTGTCCTGAAGAGTTTAAAGACGCTGCAACAGTGAGGTGACCTCAATCTGGGCTTTAAACCATCCGCAGCCCAGCGGTGATCACATCAAAAAGAAAGGCACCCTATTAACACTCATTAAGACAATCGCTTCAAACCAGATATTATTTCTGTCTGTTTTTAATTTGTTGTGATTTATTGCAGGGATGTGGGTGTGAAATAGGCAACAAATCACTGTGGCAGAATGTGGAAATGAATTTTATCAAGTGAGCAAAGTTTAGGGCCTTTGGGATTTGCATAAGTCTGATTATAATTCCTTCCATATTTAACACCCATAGCTGGAGTGTTGGAAATAGAAAGAAAATGACAGATTTGCCAAGTGTCTGGTTTAAAATGTCTACATCGATATTGTGCCTATTAATCTTGGTTTGTGCACATATGTAAACACAAACACACTTTTTATGCTCCATTTTGGGGAAGAAGCAAGTATTACAACCTGCTATATAAGCGATGGCCACCCTGTGGCAACCCAGTTTATGGGGGGAATGCAACTCCCAAACCAGCCAACAGCTGTAGTGCCAAAGGTTACCTACCTCTGTTCTTCATTGTGTGAACAGATTAGAAAATACAGTAGAAATGTTACAACTGTATATTGAGCACTATACTGCTACTTATCCTTATTCCCTGGAGATTATGGAGAAGCCACAGTGCAATTTCAAATGACTATAATATTCCAAATTCAATAAAAGTATGTGGAGGCGCTAACTGGTGAATCAATCTTTCTTTATCTTATGGAGTAACAGAGACGGTGTCCTGCAGCCTTGACCTCTGGGGCTCCCGGCAAACCCAAATCCACAGATGCAGTCAAGTTTTCTTCTAATGAACTCGGCGCTAACACCTCTCAAAAACCCCGTATAATACCTTCAATCCGTAATAATTGTTTTGATACCGGACAATTCCGGTCCGGTATCAAAACAATTATTACGGATTGAAGGCATTATACGGGGTTTTTGAGAGGTGTTAGCTCCGACTTCATTAGAAGAAAACTTGACTATAATATTCCACTAGCCAATGGCGAGTGAAAATTTAGCCCTGGTGAGTAGAAATTCAGCCCTGGTGGGTATGCTATGGCTTGCAGTGGCGAGTAACTTTTCAGGTCTGGCTAGTAGCAAAGGACTTCAAATTTTAAGCCCTGGACTATATATTATAATGATTCCTCACTCATGCACTGACTTTTTTTGTGGTGTTCCCCAAACCTGTTACACTGTGTGGCAAAATAGCATCACTTTAACCCCCTTGGGAGCCAGACACTTTTCCAGTGCATCTGCAAAGACATTTGCAGCATCTAAAGAGTTCATTGTTTGTATTTTTCCCGTTGATAAATTGGAGAATGGTTGAATGTGCCAGGATTCAGAGGATTTCCTTGTACATCCAACCATTGATATTTTGATGTATAGTCTCCTCCGTGTTTGAAAAATGAGCAATCCTGGTGCAAAGCAAGTGCACCATAGAGAACACTGGGTTTGCAAGAGTGAATGATTCTTCTCAAAAATAAGAAAAGATTTTGTGTTCCTCCAGCTGCCTATGTCAATGTACTAAGATACTTACTCCAAAACTCACCTTCACATCGCCTGCGCCCAGGGGAAGGCAGTGTACTTGCATTTTAGCACATTCCTTTCCTCTGCACTTTAACAATATGTTTTAAACAAGGTGCAGTGGAAACAGTGTAACTTTACTCCTTTTTTCCTGCTAATGCTATGGAGATAGCGTAAGGTGCTTGCAGACATTGACATTTCAATGATTGAGCTTAGTGTGAATGCCAGTATACACTACAATTTTCATACTAGTCTGTATATACCCTGATGTGCTGCTACTGGTACTGGTAGCAAACGTCAGTGTAGATTCACTGTGGAATTTGTACATTAACAGATGAGAGTTGGTACTGTGTTAGCCACAGAAATACAGGAGGCAAATATACTTGTTGATACCTTTATTGGCTAACTAAGCAGATTTAGAATTCAGGCTTTCAAGACCTTAGGTCTCTTCCTCAGCATGTTATACAGATAAATATGAAAACATCTCTCTTAAATACAAGTACACATTACATTGTTTAGAATGGAAATCAGATAAGAGAACACAACCCAGATCCAGACAACCAGTCAATGATAAATTGCAGTCCTCCTCTGAGGCTTTAGAGGTATTTATGATGTGGGCCTGTTGGAAACTTTAATCCACTAAGTGATAATGTGAGAGGAATTCCCTGTCTTTATTCAAACCATTATGAATAGTATTAAACTTTAACATTAACTTAACCTCCCATACTTTTCTTTCCCTCTGAGTGCGGAACCAGTCCCATTAATACAGTTAACTTAATGTCTCTGACACTGTGTCCATTTTGCCAAAAATGTTCTCCCACAGGTGTCTGTCTTTTTGTTGTTAACACTGGATCTGTGGGAATGAAATCTTTTATGTAATGGCTGTCCAGGTTCTCCCACATAAAGATCTGCTGGCCATTTTGCACACATGATGAGGTATATTACATTGGATAATTTACAAGTGAAGGTACCATTGATCTTATAATGTAACTGCTTAGTTGGCCAATAAAGGTATCAACAACTATATTTGCCTCCTGAATTTGTACATTCACTCCATTGTTAGCTATGTTCTAAGTCAGGTGTTAACAGCCTTTGGTCTTCAGATGTTAGGAACTACAGATCAGGGATGATGGGAGCTGTAGTTCCTAACACCTGAAGACTGAAGGCTGACCACGCCTGATCTAGAACATAGCAGAGGATATGAAACTGGTTCATGGCCCTTCCACTCTAGGCTGTCACATCTCAGACAACTTAGATTGCTTCTAAGGGAGAAAAAATGTTGACAATCTGGTCATAATGGGGCCTGGAAATTCGAGAACTCCGTTTATTGCTTTTACTGAGCTCAGTTGTGAAAAGCACGGTCATAAACAACAATATTTTTGTATCAGATGCCCAATGAATTTCATTTACGGTTTTATTTAATCATTGTGACATAATAAGGCCAGTTATTCGTCATGGTGATGAATTCAGTGTATGGTTTATAGTCCTGCACTATTCTTCCTGCATGTCATTATGGAGGTGTTTACCGTGTCAGATTTCATTCTGCGCAATTAAAATGGAATACTGAGTGCACAGCTGCTCGGCTGGCCCCATAATTCTCATCTCTTAGTCTAGTTTAACCTTGCAGCATAGAAGGAAAATACCAACTCTGTGTTTGTATTTCTGCCTTTCCATTTAAAGGAACACAAACATGATAAAAAGTCCATTTATCTTAACTTAGACCTGTCTCTCTAAGATGAGATTAGCTAATTTTAAAGAGAATTAAAAACTGAGAAAGAAATTAAACTGAATTTGTTAGTGGCACAGAGTGGGAATTTAAGCCAATTTATCTCTTTGCTGGGACAATGTTAACACACACTATTCTAACAGTGGATCTAGACATGAGAGCTATATCTAAAAACAGCAAGAATTATGTCCTCAAACTGAACTCATTTTCATACTGTGCAGCGAATTAGCATAAAATGACATCAAAACAAAAAAAAAACAAAAAAAAAAAAATTTGTTTTTTCAGCCGTTATTTGGCTTCTGTCCAATGTTAAATCTATGGAGGGAATGCCTTGGCCAGTATTTTTTTTGAAGGAAAGGTGACAACCCTGTTTCTTATAGAATTATGGCTAGCACAATATAGCTTTTAATTATGTTTAAAGGAGCAGTAAACTTTTTCTATGAAAAAATATATATTGTAGGGATTTTCCTATTGAGTAAAATAAGGGTACTCCCACTGCCAAGAGATTCATATTTCCAGAGTTATTACAGTTTTAAACCCATGTTTTTTACATTAGCAGTGCCCTCTAGTGGTCAAATTCTAATTAAATTTCCTGTTAGATTCTAATGGAAAGGAAAGAAAGTCAGTGTTATACAGATCTCCATAGAATGTGACAGAAACTGCCAGTCACTTCCTGTCAGAACTTTCAGGAAGTAAACACAGTAATTTCACTTCCTGGTTATTTGAACTGTTATAAATTTTGAATAGAACATCTGACCGCACTGGGAGTTCCCTTGTTTTATTCAGCATAAAAAAAGTTTACTCCTCCTTTAACCCTTTGAGTGCCAGAGGGGTACGCAATGCATTGCTTTGCAATGCGTTGCGTACCTCTCTGGCACTCAAAGGGTTAACTAAAATTATGGTCCTAAAAGCAAATCAGTTCTAAGTGGATTAGTTCTCCAGAATTAGTCTTTAACCCCCTGATGACCAGCTGCGTGTACAGCGCATTGGAAAGTTAGTACTGAATATCCTGTTGATAGGTGTAGACAAGATTGTATTTGTATGACTCCATTGGCCTTCTTCATCAGGTACAATTTCGGAACAAACTAATTGCACCAAACCACGTCTCTTATTCGAGGGGTAAGTGGTACAGGTTGTCACATCGTCAAAAAATTTCTCAGAATTTCCATATTTGGTTCACAAGGTTTCTTTCGGATAACTTTCCACAAACCCATGCAAATATGTAGATTTATTTTCAGAACAAGTTGGTCTTTTTATTGGTGCCTTTCTTAAGTGCATTTTATGATGTAACCCAGATTTTATACCGTAAACCTAAAAAAAGAGACTGTACCAAATATTAGTGATGCTGTCCCCATTATCTTTAGTAAATTACATTGTATTAATATCCATACTGTAATGTATTGACAGAGGAGGGGAAAATAAATACATTTTCATTATTGGGCTGGTAAAATAACTTTTCCATAAAAAAAACAAAAAAAAAAAAAAAACATATATTATTTTTTTTTTTTTTTTTTTTTTATTATTTATTTATTTATTTTTTAAGCACAGTGAGTTTAAACATAGACAGCATTTGTTCCCCATAAATTGTCTATCTTGCATTATCTTCAGCAAAACAGAGAAACATAGGAGGCAAAATAGAAAATAAAAATGTTTTTGAAATCTTGGGACAAAATTAAATAGAATATTTCTCTCTATAAATACTTAGATTGTAAGCTCTACGGGGCAGGGACCCTGTATCCTAATGTATGCTCACCTGGTGTTTCCCTTATGATTGTCTATATAAGCACTTAATCACCCCACTTATTGTACCCCTTGTATATCAAATGTAAACTGTACAGTCCTAAGTACACATGGTGGCACTATATAAATAAAATATACATACATACACACAACTACAGGTCTTTTCGGAAGAATTGGTAACTAATTTGTTTATTTCCATGTTATGGGGGTTCTAAACTGCACTTACCACAATACAAACAACTCAGAAAATTATTTGCAATTTTTAACCCTCTAAGTGCTAGAGGGGTTGCAATGCGTTGTTTACACCTCTGGCACTCAAAAGGGTTAAACATAGTTTCTGCCTTAATCTCCTTCTGATATCACCCCATCAGGTGACCCAAAGGGGAGAGCTATGGTACAAGAGGGACCAAGGGACTCGCTATTACGTGCTGTGGTCCCTCTGTAATTGTAGTGGGGTTTTGGGGAGTCATTTGATATTTGGTTGCCTGGGGGTTCTGATAGTCACCAGCAGTCATCAGTAGAAGGCTCCCCTGTACCCTCGTTCTCCCCTATACCTTTTTATTGTCATTTTCTGTAGGTAGGGTGAAATATTCCCCTCCGCGTTCTGTTATACTAAATGTGGAGCTCATCCCCAGCTGTCCCTTCCAGTGCCAGTACTTCTGGATTCCACTGACAAGGCCTAGAAGACCAGGTGTGCCTTAGATTAGATTTTGAATTTTGTCTGGTTCCTAATAAATGAGCAGATGTTCAAAGATAACTCATTACAGTAATTAAAGGCTAACAACATGCAAATTGCCCATTGGTTCAGGAGGATATTTTCAATCAATAAACAGATAGATCTGCAAAGTGTGTCAGACTAGTAGTGAGTACCTGTCTGCATGACCTGTACACAATGGAGTATCCCGATACATTAACTTAGCCTGCACATTGAAAACTCGGAGCTAGTCAATAGAGAACGGTATTTGTAGTTCAGGCAGCAATAGTCCAGAGGCATTTAGCCACGCCTACTAGGAAGGAACTCTCTGCCTTCCTCATAGCCACACCCTTTCCCTTAACCCTTTGGGTACCAGAGGTATATGCAATACATTAACTTTGCCCCTGCCTTATATACTGTTGCCTGGTGGATAAAAAAAGCCCTTAACCCTTTGAGTGTCAGAAGGGTGCGCACCCCTCAGGCACCCAGAGGGCTGAAGGGCCCTTATGTTCAGTAGAAAACAGAAGCAATGCTGTAGCCAGCCCACTGCTCATAGAGGCAAATAAAACTCCCCATTTATTTAAATGGTGCTTTTAAGCCCATGAATGCTAGAGAAGGTAATACATTGCTTTGCACCTCCGGGGCATACACAGGCTTAAAGGGATAGTAATACTACATTTTAACTTTATTTTATTTTGTAGGCATTAAAAAACATGAAGAACGATATAAGTCTTATCGCTGAAACCTTTATGGTTTAAGAGATATTCACAAGCAAAGTTTCCCCCCCCCTGTTCAACCAGATCAGAAGGGAGATGCCCAGGTAGACTGCAGAGAGGGACAATCTTCAATTAAGATAATGGAAAAAGCTGAAAAACTTGTCAAGGGGGGAAGGTCTTTCATTGTTTTCATACAAAGAAAATTGTCCCCTTCTGTTATCTGTACTGTCATACAACCTGATCCACATCTGAGAAGAGATGGCTTACACTAGGTAAAAGGGGCGGGGAGGGGAACTTTGCTTGTGAATATCTCATAAACCATAAAGGTTTGAGAGATAAGACTTACATCATTCTTCATGTTTTTTTAATGCCTACAAAATAAAATAAAGTTAAAACGAAGTGTTACTATCCCTTTAAACAACTGAGAGCCTGTGGGCTAAAAGTCCCATTTAGATCAATGGAATTTGTGGGAAGTTATATTATTCCCCTACATTGCAATTGGATTCTTCCAGAGTTGCCCTAATTTTGTTTAGTACATCTGCCTTGCAAAGCCCTAAATATATGTGTGTTTGTATATATAATGTATGCACTCACGCCTCTTTTCTGCCCCTGCCCAATTCACTGTTATGTCTGCTAGAAAAATACCAAATACATACAAAGTCATAAAAGTTACACAAAACAATGCATTGTCAGCTCCCACAACTCAGCTGGTTGGTCTGTATAGGCGAGCTGATGCGCCCCACACATTTACATGTCCTAGTCTGTTTAATGGGCACTCCTGCCCTAGTGATACAGCAAGCTCATTTACAGGCAGATAGTGTAAGTTACTGTTCCAGTTTCATAATAAAACGTCCATGCTGGAGTCATTGATTAGTCAATGCATTGTGTGGGTAGCTGTTATCCACTGGATTCTTTGGATGCACATTTGTAAGTTATAAAACCAAATGTCAAAGCCATTTCTGATTAAGTTTATTTAACCCTTTGAGCACTAAATCATGTGCAGTGGATTGTGGTGTGACATGTTTACCTCTCTGGCGTACAAAGCGTTAAGGATGCCTGATCAATCCTCCATTCAGTTCCCCTTCTCCACTAATGATAGGCTTGCTTGTTGCATTTCATTCATCCTTCATTTAATCTCGTTTAGACCTGTCAGATAATTACACATTCCTGCACGCCCAATTGTTAAATAGCATTTCCAGTAGTGTTGAGGTGAGGGTCAGGTTTAGTAACCTCCCTGTTAATCTTCTCATTGTATCACATTTTACCCATTTACTGTTAGGGAAGCTCAGCATGAGCGGTATATATAATGGGGAGTAATCTCGAGAAGCATACACTAAATCAGGGGCATCCGTTTATTTTCAGTTGTGGGCCAACTGATCATAAAGTCACGAGGGCCGCATAATTTATTTTTTTTTATTACTATTGATGATGGTGAACTATAGCCTGTCAGCTTTTCAAAAATATGGATTTATTTATTGATCAAGTCAGCGACAAGCCTGATATTTAAGAGACAACTATTCTTGAAGCGTATGGAATTGGCGGGCACTGGATTAGGTCTTACTGGCCTATGTTTGCTAGTTAATTAAGTACAAAATAATTTTTTTACGATTTCACCTTGGAGTCAGGCAGGCCTCATGATGGACAACCATGCACTAAATACGTGTTGCCCTTATATTAAAGGGAATGCTGGTTTCCATTTGGACACCTACAAATTTAAGTCCTTCTGTTACAGAGTTGCTGCTGATTTTTTTTTTTTTTCTTTTAAGCACTGTAAAATATTAAAACAATAAAGCCTAAAACTAAACCACCTAAAAACAAAGTTATTGTGTCCCTTATTACCACTATTTAGTTCAGTAGCCCAGGATTTAGTGCTTACCGAGTCACTCTCCCAATCTCTCTTTAGTTCATTCAAGGTCAGCTGAAGGGCTCCTCTTGATAAGATTTGATTATGGTGCCTTAGAAGGAAAAATGAAACAAATGAAGATCCCAGTATCCTTAGTGTATAGATTCACTTTATGGAAACAGTAAATGAGAACTTTACCTATAGGATAAGGTACTCTTAGTGTGTGTAACAGAAGCACTTACGTTACAGCCTTCATACAGCCGCAGTGTATAAGATAGGTATACCGTAAAATCTCAGGTATAATACGCACCTGTGTATAATACGCAGGTGTATATTATACCTAAGATTTTAGGGGAAAACAAGAGTGCCTATGTATAATACGCATCCTTGTTTTCCCCTCTCATGAAAAAAAAATTAAGCTGGCCAGAACCCTTCCCTCCCTCCCGCAGCCCAATTAGCTCTGACAATAATGCTTACTTACCCCCACTGACGTCCCCACTGAGGTCCACACTGACAGTGAGGCTTAGGGTACTTCCTTCCACTGAAGTACCCATCTTCCCAGCGGGCGGAAAGCTTGCATTTGCTGCCCGCTTCCCTCATGGGCTTTCAGGACCTTCCACCTCCAGCCAATGGTAATAGAAGCAGAAGGTCCTGAATGCCCATGAGGGAAGCGGGCGGCAAATGCAAGCTTTCCGCCCGCTGGGAAGATGGGTACTTCAGTGGAAGGAAGTACCCTAAGCCTCATTGTCAGCGCGGACCTCAGTGGGGGCAAGTAAGCATTATTGTCAGAGCGTATTGGGCCGCAGGAGGGTGTCAGCACATTTAAAAAAAAAAAAAATAACTCTTGTGTAAAATACGCACCCCCACATCACATAAGGTGAAATGGGGTAAAATTGTGCTTATTATAACCGAGATTTTACGGTAAATATTTTGTTTTGTCCCGTATTTGCAGTTGCCGCGATTTACTGTGCATCATTAAATTCTATAATTTATAGATTTTACCCATAGAGAGCCCCTCCTATGATTCTGCTGGGGAATGAGAACTTTTTCAGTTCAGTAATGTGCATAACCAGAAAGTCTCCGGATTTCCTCAGAACCCTGTTTCTTAGCGTTCATTACTGGGTTTTCCAGCTGTGGTGAGTTTCCTGAGTAACTCTGCCAACTTCTCTTCCTACTTCCCACCCTGTTCCGCCCACTTCCCAGGCGAATCATAGTTAAACACTGCCCACATGATTAAACCCCACCCACTTTAACATGAATCGTTCCATTAACCCTCTGAGTGGCAGAGGGATATGCAACGCATTATGTTGCATACCCCTCTGGCACTCAGAGGGTTAATGAAGCCTAGTCGCAGCCCATGAGTCCTTTCCAGGGGCTCTACAGAAGGAAATTCCCAGGTAAGGCAATGCATCCCTGTTCAGCCGTAGACTACAGCAGAGCTCAAACACAGAAGAAACAGCAAGTGAATGTAACTGACTGCTGTATGAAGGACACACTCCCAACCAAGTAATTCATTTTAACAAATTAACCTATAATGGTGTGCAAAGCATTTTTTGCAATGGATTGCACCACACTCTAACCCTTAAAGGGTCAAGAGCCACATATATCAAGGTTATAATTCCACATTAATGTGTATCTACATCATACAAGTAGTGTTGCTTTTAGTGTACAGGAGGAAACGACTTCTATCCAGTACACTGCAGAGAAAGTGTTATATGGATTAGAACTGAGGCTTTTACTGCTGCCCCTATAAATCCTGATGTGTAGAATGGCAGCTTAGCATGAGACAAACGGTGCCAAGGTGATGATGATCTGGTGAATAGCTATGTGCCAGTTCAAGCCTGTGAATCATGACATTTTGATCTCAGGCGCTTACCAGAGGTCAGAGATAAAGCCTGTGAAATCTTTTATCTTGTGCAATGGAGATATGGTCCGCAGTCTTCCACTCCACTGCCTCTTTGTTTCTCAGACTTAATATTTCTGGGGCACGATTCATTTAACCACTTCTAAGGAAGCACTAAACACTGACACTTTAACACCTCGTGCCTGGCTGGGAATCCTTGTGACTTAGTGCAGATGAAAACACACACTGCTGTATAGGAAGCAATGATTTAAAGACTAAACTCTTCTTAAAGGAATAGTTTGTATTGTAAGTGCTTTATTGTAACCCTTTGCAAAACAATGAGTTACTCAGCTCTCTGGTCCTTAAAGGGATAGTAATACTTAAAATGTAAAAAAAAAATATGTTGTAGGGTTTATCCCAGTGAGTAAAACAAGAGTACTCCCACTGCTGAAAGGTGTTTAATTCAAATTTATTAATATTCATAGTTGAATTTTTAGGTGCAATATCACAGTGGCCTGAAATTGTACAGTGGCACTGTTGCTACACCATCCTATGGACAGCTCTGGTCCCGGGACCATAAATCTCCATAGGATGGTGTAGCAGCAGCGCCACTGTACAATTTCGGGCCACTGTGATATTGCACCTAAAAAATTCAACTTTGAAAATTAATAAATTTGAATGAAACACGTTTCAGCAGTGGGAGTACTCTTGTTTTACTCAGGGGGATAAACCCTACAACATATTTTTTTTTTTTTTTTTTTTTTTTTTTTTTTACATTTTAAGTATTACTATCCCTTTAACCCTTTGAGTGCCAGAGGGGTACGCAACGCAAGTCAAAAGGTTATAACGGTTGAGGATACTAAGCACTTATTTTGACTTATTCTGAAGTGCAAACGTGTAAGTCATATTGTCTATAGTTTATATTTATTTTTCCGTCTTCACTTTCTCGTTCATTTACTTCTATCCTGGTCATTTAGCTCCATAGGTCTGTTTGCAGGGAGCTTCCTGTCAGGCAGTATGAAAGCAGATATAGTGATACAGTGTAGAAGAGACGGGGCAGAGGCCATTCTGTGGAAACAGATCCAGCGCATTTACTGACTGAAGTGTAGGAAAAAGATATATAAAATAAAACACATAAGTAAGATGGGACATGTATAGGCAGTTTGACAATATCAGTGCTTCTCAATATTTTTTCACTCAAGGCTTTGCAATGCGTTGCGTTCCCCTCTGGCACTCAAAGGGTTAACCCCCTTGTTGCTGGATAGATCAAATGCTTTGCAAAACAATGCGTTGGTGATCTCTCTAGCATCCAAAGGGTTCAATAAAAATGTTTATAGGGGTATAAAACTTGCTAAGGCCACACCTGCAATTCTGAATGTGGGTGTGGTCAGCACAGTTGAGGCACCGCCCCCTTGAAATGTAGAGCTCTAGGTAGATTCCTACTGTGTCTATTGGGGAAATCTGACCCTGCAACTCTGGCAACTGCACTAAGGTGATAATGAGAAAATAACTTGTCCACTGATATCACATCTCTAATTCCTATTTTATTCCATGGGTCCAATGCACTAAGATCTCTTCCACTTTAGATGCATAGGCTCAATAGAACAACATAGGAAGAACTGGAGAACGGATCTTATTGGATAACTGATAACTTATTTCTGCATTATCACACCTTATCATACCTTAGTGTATCTCTCCCTGACGTTCACACAGATTACCTGGTGTCTAAACTACTGTTCTATTGCATTCTGTGAGAGAGGTGAGCCACTGGCTACAGTTATCCATAGAATGTGACCGTAACAGCTCTACCACTTCATGACAATTTGAACTGTAATAACTGTGAATAGAGCATCTCCCAACAAAGGGAGTAACTCTTAGCAGAAAAAGTCATATAATATTATTATTATTTTAATAATAAAGTTTTCTTGTTTTCTTTAAGCCTGTTTGTGTTTTCAGGCACTTTTTTGTGACAAGACTTCATATTCACCTAACGGTTCAGTGGGTCACTCAGACGACTTTAGTGTTTGGAATAGATTATACCCCATGTGTGTGTCAGTGCATGGCATTGTGACAAGACATAAAGTAATGATCTGAAACTTTGCTGGTCATCGCCTGCTTGTTGTTGGAAATCTGTCACATATTTGCCCTGCTGAGCCCTCGCTTTCACTCGCTCTTTTATTTATTTTGCTTTTAGACTGATGTTTAGATGTGGCCAACGCTCCGCTTATTTTTTCATGCAAACTGGAAATAGATTGACAGAAGGCAGACATGTGACTGTTAATGTTACACTAAAGGGATTTGTTTTTTCATGTTATGCTGAAATTAATCACCACTTGTCAGGGCTGTGGCTCACATGGAATGGACCTTATTTCTACTAAAGCATAAGAGCACAACAGCTCTTCAATTGCAAGAGAGGACAAGGTTGTGCCACTTGCAAACAAAAGATGCTTGTCAGGATGTCATCTGTTACTGAAAAATGTAGCAACATACTTTTTTTTAATTATTATTTAGTTAGACACGAATCAGTGAGCAAGGCTAATTGATAGCTTAACAGAGAGGGTTGGGAAAAACGTGCAAATATAGATGTTGAAATGAATTGCAGACCTTCGGTGTAAGCAACAGAGGGCGCTATGAACTTAAACAGGGATAGTCCATGTTTTGGCCTCCAGCTTTGGAGACTACAACTCCCATAATACCACTCACTCTAAGGGCAGTGTGTTAAAAAGATAAGTGGTGGAATTCAGGGACAAACCATTTGCACTATAGGGGAGAACTAAAAATTCCCATTGATTTTAAATTGGCATTTAATGCTAGAGATGTCTTACATTGCAATGCGTCAGGGACTTCTCTAGCATTCAGGGGGTTAAATTTCCATTTTAATCTGTTTTATTTATTTTTTCATTTTTAGTTTGCTCCAGAACTCAACCACTTTTTTCTTTTGACCTCACAGCCTTATAAGCTTTAAAGTCAATCCGTTGCCCTAAGGTAAGGTTAGTTAAAGTGGAACTTTCATCTGTATTCAAGTTTACATATTTGACAACTGCAGTAAAAGCTGCCTATGTGTCATGTTAACCAAAGGTCAAGCAGGTGTGTAGATTAGGAGATAATCACACACTTATTTCTGGGCAAAGTGAAAGTGAACATTTCCTGGTACTGCACAAAGCTTCATTAGCACATGAAACATCATTGAAACCTTCATTAGCATATGACACTTCACTGAAAAAAATGAAATGTCACTTAAAAGCTTACTTAGGATATGTACCTCACTGGTACCTCAATTAGAATACATTATCATATGGTAACAAGTGTGAATATCGCCTTAAAGTGATAGTAATGTTTCACAAAAACAGCAGCTCCAAATAATCTTCATAGTATTTGAGCCATAGAGAGTGTTGTAGTTCAAGTGTTGTAGTTCAAGAGTAATTGAATGATGGTTCCCCCTCTCGCCCCTTTTACCTAGTGTAAGTACACACTCCGCAGATGTGGAATCCAGTCTATAGACCAGACAGCTCACATCAAGGATCAATGTTCTTACTGTGAGAACAATGGAATCCCTGCCCCCCTTGACAGGTTTTTCAGCTTTTTACCTTCTCTTAATTGAAGATTGTCCCGCTCTGCGATCCATCTGGACAGTCTTGCTGCTCTGAGGTGAACAGTGTTAGCAGGAGGGGGGTATTTTATCATTCAATTACTCTTGAACTGCAACTCTGACAGAATTGAAATAACACTCTCCAAGGCCCAAATACTATGATGATTAATTAAAGCTGCTTTTATTATGAAACATTACTATCCCTTTAACTGTAGTACATTTGCTGGACTTTTTGGCTAACATGACGAATAGGCAGTTTTAATGCCGTTTTCAAATAAGCAAGCTTGATTTAAGGTGAGAATGCTACTTTAATTTTAAAGACTATTAAAGGTATAGTAATGTTTAAATTTAAGTTTATGTAATATAGTAGGCATAAAGAAAATATGTACAACAATGTAAGTCCTGTCTCTCAAATCTTTATGGTATGAGAGATATAACCAGCTAAAGTTCCCCTCTCCAGACTATTTCAGACAAGTCAGCTCTCTATGGGACAGAGCAGATTCTGGTCATTTGGCCGGGCAGCCGCTCTTCAGCAGAGCCAAAGTTGCGCTATTTAGATATAAATACTTCATTGGAATGGTCTACAAAGTGTGCCTCGTTTGCAAGAACACTTTGTAGACCGTTCCAATTACGTATTTATTTCTAAATAGCACAATTTCTACTCTGCTGAAGAGCTGCCGGCTGATCCCGGACCAGAATCTCCTGGTGTCAGCTAGAGGGCAGACTTGTCTGAAACAGCCTGGAGGGGGGAACTTTAGCCGGTTATAGCTCTCAAACCATAAAGATTTGAGAGACAGGACTTATTTTTTTAATGCCTACAATATTAAATAAACTTAAATTTAAACATTACTTTCCCTTTAACCCCTTAAGGACCCTTGACGTACCAGGACCGTCACGGTCCTTGAACTACTCAAGGACCGATGACGGTCATGGTACGTCACGTACTTTTTACTTACAGCGCTCTACCGGGAGCGCTGTAAGTAAAAATAGGGCCTGAAATAGACCGCTCCAAGATCGGAGCGATCTCTTTCAAGCCCCATAATGACGCGCCGATACACGTGACAGGTCACGTGTACCAGCGCGTCCAAGTGCGCCTATGCGGTCATTATGGGACGGAAATGTCCCATGACCGCCGGTCCTTAAGGGGTTAAAATCTGCTTATATTGTGTGCTGTTATCCCAACAATATAAGCAGCTTAGAGTCAAATACTTCTATATGGCTATTCATAACCCACTCTAATTGAATCTGCTTGAATCTTCCCCCAGTGGAGGCGAGAGTAATCCCAATTCCCATGTTGCAGCCACAAAAAAATACGGCCTGCACTCCACAGAGACCAGATCAATATTTAGTAAATAAAATCAACAAATATTTCCATCACAATAAAAACTATATTATGACTCACCACAGTTCAGCAGTCTAAGATGTAGCCACTGGTCCATTCATCTTATAACAAGGGTACGGTAGATTGTGACCCACAGTCATATAAATTAAAAGAACCTATCAGGGGTCCTATAGAGGACCCCCTAACTGTGGTGTCTTGTGAGAATATGGAGTACTAAAGAAGGAGTCAACTTTTTTTCATGAAACAGTGTGTAATTAATTTTCTCAGCAGGAAAAACTTTAAGTTAATCCTGCTGAGGTGAGAGTTCTCCTTTAAAAGTTATTACAATTCAAACATTTTTTTTTTTTAAGGAATAGCTCCACCTGGTGTCTAAAATGAAAATGTGCATTTGAGAAGTGAGATGTATTTACTTCCAATTACCAGTGCCCTTGTTTTACTGAGAAGAAAAATATTGATATATTGACCCTTTGAGTGCCAGAGGGGTATGCAACATGTACCCCTCTGGCACTCAAAGGTTTAAAAAAAAATCTCTCTAGTCCTTAAAAAGTTAAAACCATCCCTGAAGCCTTCCATGCTTGATCTTAAAAGTTTCCCAGTAGGTGGTGGACTGTTTTTATTTTTCAGTCTGCAGGGATTGTTTGCAAACACATAATGACCTAATGTCCCGAAAAAAGGACATCTGTGGAAGAATTATTTGTACAAGGTGAATGTGCTTTATACACAGGAGTGTAAATAAGTAACTGGCATTTGCTTGAAAGCAATCCATCGCCTAAAGCTATCTTGCAATAATTGACCTAATTACCTCAAACCCTTCGCTAATAAAATCGAGTTTAAAGAGAAAAACCATGAAAGCGTAAACCTAGAAGATTCTGACCTTCCTGCCGATAAACTCTGTTTTTCTCTTATATGTGGAATTATGAGGAAATGGGGTGGCACGAAATTCCATAAACATTAATATTATAAATGTATAGTTCTACACATAATGAGGAGTACAATATCAGATACAAGATATCCTCAATCTTAGATTTACTTGATATGCTCATTCCTTAAACATATGCTGAACCTTTTAAGATGATGCAACACATTTCTTTGCAATGTATTGCTGGCTTCTCTGGCAATCACAGGTTTAAAGGAACACCAGCAGCTCTTAATTGTAATCTCTCACTTGCTTTGACCACTAAAGTGCCATGCACATACCGAGCACATGGTTGGAAATGCGTACCAAGATCAGCAACATGTTGGGCATGTGACAGTCTACTATTAGGCCTTGTTTGCGGGGGAGATCAGAACCCTCTCAATGGGCTGCCACACTCTCCCACCTTCCCCCTTGGTATTGATCACCTATCTAATTGCAGTTTCCACTATTCCACCGGTAGCCATAATATCACACACATCCTGTGTGCATCCCCAGCCTGGTTCCACTGGTAGACACAGAACCACACATACACTGCTTCCCCAGCCTTGTTCCTCTGGTAGACACAGAACCACACTTACACTGCGTCCTCAGCCTTGTTCCACTGGTAGACACAGAACCACACATACACTGCTTCCCCAGCCTTGTTCCACTGGTAGACACAGAACCACACATACACTGCTTCCCCAGCCTTGTTCCACTGGTAGACACAGAACCACACATACACTGCTTCCCCAGCCTTGTTCCACTGGTAGAAACAGAACCACACATACACTGCTTCCCCAGCCTTGTTCCACTGGTAGACACAGAACAACACATACACTGCTTCCCCAGCCTTGTTCCACTGGTAGACACAGAACCACACATACACTGCTTCCCCAGCCTTGTTCCACTGGTAGACACAGAACCACACATACACTGCTTCCCCAGCCTTGTTCCACTGGTAGAAACAGAACCACACATACACTGCTTCCCCAGCCTTGTTCCACTGGTAGACACAGAACCACACATACACTGCTTCCCCAGCCTTGTTTCATTGGTAGACACAGAACCACACATACACTGTTTCTCATCCTTGTTTCATTGGTAGACACAGAACCACACATACACTGCTTCCTCAGCCTTGTTCCATTGGTAGACACAGAACCACACATACACTGCTTCCCCAGCCTTGTTCCACTGGTAGACACAGAACCACACATACACTGCTTCTCATCCTTGTTTCATTGGTAGACACAGAACCACACATACACTGCTTCTCATCCTTGTTTCATTGGTAGACACAGAACCACACATACACTGCTTCCTCAGCCTTGTTCCATTGATAGACACAGAACCACACATACACTGCTTCCACAGCATTGTTCAACTGGTAGACACAGAACCACACATACACTGCTTCCCCAGCCTTGTTCCTCTGGTAGACACAGAACCACACATACACTGCTTCCCCAGCCTTGTTTCATTGGTAGACACAGAACCACACATACACTGTTTCTCATCCTTGTTTCATTGGTAGACACAGAACCACACATACACTGCTTCCTCAGCCTTGTTCCATTGATAGACACAGAACCACACATACACTGCTTCCACAGCATTGTTCAACTGGTAGACACAGAACCACACATACACTGCTTCTCATCCTTGTTTCATTGGTAGACACAGAACCACACATACACTGCTTCTCATCCTTGTTTCATTGGTAGACACAGAACCACACATACACTGCTTCCTCAGCCTTGTTCCATTGATAGACACAGAACCACACATACACTGCTTCCACAGCATTGTTCAACTGGTAGACACAGAACCACACATACACTGCTTCCCCAGCCTTGTTCCTCTGGTAGACACAGAACCACACATACACTGCTTCCTCAGCCTTGTTGCACTGGTAGACACAAAAACACATATCTGCACATACAGTCTGCTTTTCTGGCCTTGTCCCACTGGTAGCCATGCTCCTGGCACCCCTTAGGGTATATCAAGATATACCAATGGGGTACCATTTTTTCTTGGCTGGCACTTGCTACTGAATACAGTGGAACATTCCAAGGCATTGAAAGATTTTAGTATCTTCATATAGGTGCTAAGAGAGGATTCATTTAATTATAACTGCTCAGACTTTTTTTTAATCATACTCTAGAAATACCTTGAACTGGTGTTCAGAAGACAATATTGTTTTATATTTCTCCGGAGAGATTGAGTCTGACAGTGGTTCCTATCTGTTTCCTCAAGGCCACTAACAGGCCAGGATTTGAAAAACTCCCTACTTGAATAGACTGTAGTTGTGTGAATCAAAATGACTGAGCCTTTAACTCACCTATGCTCAAGTCCTGGCCTGTTGGTGATCTCTGCGGTCATGGTTTTAAAGGTTGTCTTAACCCATTCAGTGCATTGCAAACCACTCTGGCACTCGAAGGGTTAAACTATCGATTTTTACAGGAAGTGATACGGGGAAAAGCTCCACTTTGGAACCACAGTAGAATTAGCAGTTCAATTAAAAAAAAAAAAATAAATAAAAATTGAGCTTTAATAACTCTAGAATGAAGCACGGCCCAACAGCAGGGATACCATTCTTTAAACGGGCAGTATTGTTTCTTTGTGAAACATTATTATTCCCTTAAATATCATACAGACCAGTAGTAGAGAGTTGTAATTTACCCGTTCCTGCTCATAAGCAGTTTTTCGCTGCTGTAGCCATAAGTTCAACCATTTTCAGTTACATTACTGCTTCAAAACAGTGGAACTGAACTACTACCCTTCCGCAAAGGGAATTCAACATCTTTCAACCTACGTTGTTCAGAAGGAGGTGTTCAGCAAGTGAGTGTGACAGCTCCACACTATCGCTCTGTCAAATGAGAAGATAGAATAGAGCTCCCAGCCTCACAGCTCCCTATTAAAGCATCTGTGATGTTCAGTTAAAAAGCGGAGCTTTCCTGCAGTTTGAAGGCATTGCCTTGATCACATCAGTCTGCCAAACTGACAGTGGAGCTGTACTGCATTTCAGCTCGGTTTAATTGCCTAGCAGACTGCAATTGGGTGACAAGAAATTAAAAAGTAAAAACATGAAAAAGAGGTTTTTAAATTAGTTTTTTTTTCTCCTTTTTCTATATGCATTTCCTACATTCTCTGTTTTTAAAGGAGAAGTAACACCTTGTAATTATAACATCTGCTTGCCGTACGATGGCCTGAAATTCATTATGTCTCCTAAGAATTTTGCACTTTGTGCCTTTGTTCAAGTGATAACGTCTTCAGTCAGTCCTGATGTCATGTCTGTGGAGGCGGACATGACAGTTGCTGGGCCATAAAGGTTGATGATAATAATAGGCATTTGGCGGAGTTTGTGTCCTGTGGTCCTTCTAGAAACGGTGATGGCACTTGACATCCCGGACAGAATGAAGACATCTCTTCAACAAAGAGCAAATTTATAGGGACAATTAGGAATTTCTGGGCATAACCTTTTGAGTGTCAGAGGGTATGCAACGCATTGCTTTGCAATGAGTTGCATACCCCTCTGGCACTCAAAGGTTTAGTAACGTTAGTGGGTTATTATTAGATGTAATGTCTCCTTTAATTTTAAAAAGGTACACTATTGTAGGACCCCTGTTTTGGGCGACTACAACTTCCATTATACCCAGTCAGCCTCATTCATGTAAATTTATAGCACAATGCTATATGATGTGTCAAAAGAACGTTAAAAACTGGTGTCTTCTAATAAGATACTGGCTTCATCATATATTACATATATATAATCGTTTTGCACATGTGATATCTGATTGGATTCACAGATAATGTTAAATATCTGTTAAATATTCCCAATGACACTAAATATCTCTAATATATATAAGATGTATAGAAAAAGCAATAATTCAAGTATATAGAACTATATAATATATCTAAAATATATAGAATTAGGCCATTAAAAAAATATCACTTTGCAATTGAAACATTGAGGAATTTCAAATTCCATGAGAACAGTCAGGATTTGAATAAAAACCACAAAAGGATTCAAATGGGATTAAAGATTTATTGAGATATGTATAAATACATACATCTAAGATGTTACTTCTAATCTCTGGTCACTTTTGATCCCCTACGATTACTTTAATTTACAGTACTTTTAAGTGCCACGACATGTTTGAATATAACTCGTTTTTTATAAATGGTTGCCACAGATCTCATTATGGATGCTAATTTGTGATGGTTACTGAATGGCCAGTGTACCTGCCAGTCAACCGAACTCTGTTCATCCTCCACTGTATAAACCCAGAACTAGGGGAATTCGGTAACACAGTATCCCCTGATGAAGCCGTGAACAGACAGCAAAATGCTTTGGCCAACTGAGGGGGAAATTATGTGTATCCCAATCTGTGGTTGTAATACTAGCGAATATCTCTCCATCCTGAGAGTAGATCTTCACTAACATCTATCATTCTTGACTTTTTAATGTGACTCAGAGAATCTAATACAATAGTCTTGGGCTATACTCAAGGCTATAGGGATTAATCACTATTAGGTTACTTCTCTTTCTATTCTATAAATTGTAATGAAAACTGATGACACTCATCTGTAGCAAGTAAACTGATATTACAGGTTTACTAAGCGGTAGCATTAACCTGTATTAATAAAACATAACTCTGAAGCAGAAGAAGTGAGATATACCAGTTATACTAATGTGGTAATTTGCCTCTTAGGGGCTGTGAACACTCACTACGCTGGTAAAATATTCGTAAGCTTTAGAGTATTGGAGCGTAAAAAGGCCAGGCCAATTTAGAGACCAGACATTTTACTGAAACACTGTTATGCCTCTAACTACTAGAGCAGTGGTTCTCAACTCCGGTCCTCGGGACCAACTAACAGGTCAGGACTTAGGGATTTATCTGCTAGAGCACAGGTATGATGATCAGAGGCTCATTCACATTGATTAACTCACCTGTGATCTAACGAGGAAATCATCAAATCCTGGCTTGTTAGTGGGTCTCGAGGACTGGAGTTGAGAACCACTGTACTAAAGGATAACACTGATGGTCACAACTTACTAGGGAAGAATAGTGGAGCTTACAGTTAACCCTTCAGCTGCTGAGGTTTAGGGTAATCAGAGCACCGAATGAAGCAATGGTCTTTTACTACTGACTAATATGAGCATTTACCCTAAACTTGTCTTTGAAACAGTAGCAAATAAAACCCTTTGAGTGCTTACTAATGATATCACAGAGTGAGCTGCACTCCCTCATTACATTTCGATTTTATCCTGGTGTGTATGTGAGCGCTGTGTCTTGGGCACTGGAAAACATAAACGGTCCCAAGTTAGTGTGTCCAATACATCATTTTAAATCCGCTTAACAATTTGTCTTTCACTAAAAGCGACAATTTTGTTTTAAATTATACATATTAAAGGTTACGTTTTATGAGTGCCACTCATATACAATATGTACATACTATTGGCTAAGTACTGAACGGGCTTCGATATTGCCAAAAGCACTTGTGACTAGTTCTAGTCTAAGGCAATATATACTTCTTTTTTCTTGTTGTTTGTTTCTGTAAAGGCTTAGAACAAAGTTGTAATATCCGTAGTTGATGTCTCCATGTAGAAGTGGAGATGTAAAACAAGAATGCTTCATTATAGTGTCTGGTCTGATCAGGTAATATCTTTCTGGGTTCATTAGAATTGGTTCCTAAACAAAGTATCACTAGCAGACTAGGGCTTTAAGGAGTTTGTGGATTGAGCACAGGTGTTGTCAGGCAGGGAAATCCTGAAGTATGGGGAATCCCACCAACCCATTCACACTGATATCCGTAGTGGGCAGTAGATTAGTAGATGTTGTGAACTGGAAGAAATCAGCTGCTGCAGAACCTTTTGGTAAGATGAGCTGGCAATCATGACTTGAAGCAAAGGGTGATCAAATGTTCTACTCCCTAAGAGCTTCCACAGCAGCCCCAGGCTTCCCTACACTGATCTCAGTGGTGGGTGGATTGAGGCTGATACGCCAAGAAGAATTGGAGAAATCCTGAAACTAATTAACCTTTTGAGTGCTAGAGAGGTATCCAACACCTCTGGCACCCAAAGGCTTAACTGTACCACGAGGACAAATTCAATTCTCCATTGATTTAATTGGGGCTTTTAACACCTTTAGTGCTTGAGCAACCTTCAGCTGATTGCGAATCAGTGCTTTGGAGAACTATGGGATTGAATGGCTTAAAAGCCCCATTTGATCCAATGGCAATTTGGGGATTTGTATTTACCCTCTATGGTAGTTTTGGTTTTCTCCAGTTCTCAGTGCTTTGGTCTTGTCTCCCATATCAGTATGGAGAGCAAATGCAAAAAACAACACAAAAAATATATATATATATATAAAGTTGAAAATCTTTCCCTTAACCCTTTAGGGGACCAGAGGGATGAACAACATGGTTGCAGAAACCTTTAGTCTTTAAACGGTTAACTGTGCTACTGATTTTCGTGTATTCTCTTACCAAATCACTAACACACACTGTACGGTAAGATGATCTAAGTACAATCAGTCCTTAATGCGCTGTGTATAATTTCAGGACATGAAACACACAAAGATCATTTTTATTTTATTTGTAACTGGAAGCAGAGCTGAAATCACCCAGTGATATAATCAGAAGCCTGTTCGCCCTTCCTTATCCCCATCTGTAAATGTTTATGCATTAAGTCCCTTATTTTGCTTGTCACAAATGCTTTGCCGTGTAACCGTGCATCCACAGTGAATACTCCTTGGTCTTGTGTTATTTTCATGCAATGAATTGGTCAGTCCCCTTTATTTGCAACTACTGTAAAAGCCCATGTAGACGGGCCAAGGTCCGGGTAATGTTAACCCTTTGAGTGCCAGAGGGGCAAGCAATGCATTGCTTTGCAATGTTGCATACCCCTCTGGCACTCAAAGGGTTAAGAGGCCGCAGCGCTACCTCACTGCTCCACACGATGCAGTCTTGTGTCGCCTCACTCACTCAAATGTGGGCAATCTCTACTGCGCATGACTGCATCGTGACAAACATCCTAGCGAATTATTATATAGGATGAGTAGCAGATGGGAGAAGCCAGGTACAGAATTCTGGAACAACCAAACTTTTTTTCTTCTTGTTAATTCTGGACAAGTTTTAACCCCTTAATGACCGGACGCGCAGGCACGTGGCAGTCACTAAAGGACCACGGAGCATTTTTTATTTCCGGACTCCCTGAATGTCGGGCAGCCACGGGGGGAGCCTGGAATTCCATGACGGTCATAGTACGTCATGGGTCGTTAACTCAGATTTACCCATGACGTACTATGACCGACAAGGGTCGTTAAGAGGTTAAAGTGAGCATAAAAGAACAGGGGGATGGGCTTTCTAAATGTGGGACCGGAGGCCGGTTGGGTATGATGGGAGTCATAGTCCCCAATAGCTGGAGCTCCGGTAATTGTCAATTTCTTCTGTAGTCAGGTACCTGCCAGCTGTGTGAATAGAGTTCTGAGTGCTTAAAACTGACTTTCTCGCTCTCTGTTAGCTTTGCAGAGATCTGAAATTTGCAGGGCTGGGTGACATCAGCACGTCCCTTGGCACTTCTGGGAAATTTCTCTCCTTTCCATTGAAATCCATTGTCAGCAAATTTGAAAACACTGGACTTCAATGGAAAGGATTGCGATGTTGTTTCCTATCCCAGAAGCTCCCAATGAAATGCTGATGTCACCAGGAACTAATAGAAAATGGCAGCGTTTTAAGCTATGGGAGCTTCATTCCCATAGCTGTCCGGTAATTGCCTAAATTAAAAAGCACATTCCCTGACCCTTTACTGCCCCTTTAACCATGTAAATAACATCCACTTAGTTTGTAATTTGTTCAATATTGTCAGAAGTTACAATGCTAGACCATAATGCACTAAAACAAAGTAACACGGGTGTAGCACACTGTTTCTGGCCAGCTGAGGAGGATAGGATTTGTAGTCCATCAACAGCTGGGAGACCCATTTTAGTCCACTCTGGAGATAAGCTCTAAAACAAATTCTTGGATGTAATAAACAACATTAAACTTTCTTAACTTCCCACTGACCTTTAGATCAGATGTGGAGTGACGCAGAACAGAGCGTCTCTGAACGTATTTTACATTAGATGAAGTGGTTCATCTGATTTGTTTTATTTTAACCCTTTACAAAAGATTAGCATCAGCTTTTAACTCGGAGAGCTTCTCAACAGCAGTCATCAAGTTCACCTAACAGTGCTTGTTTTTATAGGCAACTAGTCAGACTTATAGACACATTATACACCTGTATTCAAGCAGGGGAATCCTTAAAGCCTGCACTGTAAGGGGTATTTGAACAAGGCAGTTGAGGATCTGATATAAATCACAGGACAGAATGGAACATGAGAAACTGGGATTCATATTTTTATTTTTAGCATCAGCTCTCCACTCCTTAACCCTTTGAATGCCAGAGAGGTACCTTTCTGGCACACAAAGGGTTAATACTGGGTATTCTATTTGTTGGACACTGCAGATTCTATCATCACTGTAACCTGCAACAGCTTGGGATCCAACAGTTGACTTCCCTGTTCTAATATGGCATCATTGTAGATGCTTGGCTAACCTTCCAGGAGAATGCAATGTAGTTGTATACCATTACTGACAATTGTTGAAATGTTAAAGACTTAACCATTTGAGTGCCAGAGGGGTGTGTGACACGTTGCACACCTGTTTGGCACTCACTTTGTTAAAGGGAAATTATTTATTTATTTATTTATTTGTACATATTTGTTAAATGTTCCTGCTGTGTAAGGCAAGGGTGTGCTCCCTGCTAGGTGACGTCTGTTTCATTCAATCATTAACCCATTGAGTGCTAGAGAAGTACACAACACACTGCGTCCATTCTGGAACTGAAAAGGATATTAATGTAGCAAATTATTGTTTTTCCATGACCCATCTTAACCCCTTAAGGACCAGCAGTTCTGGTGTGTGTAGTCCTTTAAGGACCCCATAGGGAAGTGTGACTTGCCAGCACACGTGACTGATCACATGTGCCGGCACGCCGAATTGAGGACTGATAGTGATCGCTCTGGTCTTGGAGCCGTCAATTTCAGTCCCCGCCATAGCTGGGAACTCTGTGATTTCCCCAGAGACTCCGGTTTTCACCCTGCATTACCGGGTCTCTGGGGCAGAGTTTGATTCTCCGGGGTGTGGATAGTTTCTTAAGATACTCTGCCCATTGGGGCTCTTTTCCTATTGTTCTACCCACTACCTGCCCAATTCTTCTTCTCCAGCCTATTCCCCTATACTTTTACACTTGTCTGAAACCTCACCCCCAGTCACGATTAAGCCCCACCCCTTTTTGATTGCGTTATTTTTCTTCCTCAACGGCACCACAGGCCAGAAGAAAAAGTTCCCAAGTATGGTCTCCGCTACTACTCTCAACGCTCCCGCAGGAGCGCTGTAAGTTAAAAAAAAAAAAAAAAAAAAATACATGACGTGTCAGGACCGTCACTGGTCCTTTAGGCAAAAACAGTGGACCTTAAGGGGTTAAGGTGGTGCTGTTGCTATCACTACCTATGGAAAGTTTTGGTCATTAAAGCGTCTCTAGTGCTAGAGAAGATAGAGGTGATTTTCTGGACATGTAATTCATTTTGAAACTTTATCTGAGCAAGTTGGAGAACAAAGCTCTGTTGATATTAGATTCCACATTTAAGCCCTGATTTTTTATTTTTTTTTTCCCCCAGCAGCACTGCCCTTTAGTGGTCACATTCCAATTAGTTATTCTGTTACACTCTGATAAGTCACTGACGAAACATTCGTATGATAGAAACTGCTGAATCACTTCCTGTCTGTTAGAACCTCCAGGAAGTAAACCCACTGTAAATTCAGTTCCTGGTTATTTGAACTGTTAGACATTTGAATAAAATACCTGACAGTACTGGTGACTTCCTTGTTTTACTTGGCAGGAAAAGCTCTATAACATTTAGGTTTTCATAAAAAAAAGTTTTTCTCTTTTAATGTGAACTGAAAATACTAATGGACACTGAATTGATTCTTGGTTGGCTCACACCCAAAAATGTTATATTTAACTAGTACTGGATACCATCTCCACAAAGGTGGATAAGATTGCTTGACTCTGGACAACATGACCCCAGTCTTCTTCCACTTACGTCTTAAGATGAAAAGTAGATTTCAGTTGGAAGAGTTCGGGGTCCCAGAATCCTGCAACAAAGATTCGTGTCTGCTTCCATATCCAGTATTAAATATTTATTTTTGAGACCCAGTCCAGATAGGATTGGTTCGTAATGGCTAGTAGGATTTTCTACCTGTATGATGACATTTGGGGGTTTATTATTAGGTATTCTTGTTCATGAAGCTGCTGGTTTCCTTATAAACCTCTCAGGGACTAGAATAGCCAAGAGGAGATACTGTAGACTTTGTTCAGCGTCTGGGAGCTGCTCTTGTCCTGACAGCACCATTTATACATTTAATATTTTGTAGTAGATGAAATATATTTGAAAGGTTTTAGTTATATTAGCGTTTGTTTTAAATCGTGTTAGACTAGGAGATTTAATTTTCAGTGGAGAATTGTTATTAAATAAGAGTGTAACGGAAATGATTTGTTGCACTATTAAATTATGTATGAACTATTGAAGGTTTGCCAGAAACGCTGATGAATTGGTTCATTTTCACACATTTAAAAATGTATTTTTATGGATGCTATTGTTATTGCCAACTAAGGTTACGTAGATGAGTGTCTAAATCAAATATTTAACTTCCATGGGATTTAAATAAATACTAAATGAAGGAGGAACTCCAGGTTAAGCACTTGTTTCTGTGCGTGGAGCATAAGTAATTGGCTTTCTATGTTATTGTCTGTGTACAATGTAAGTCGTTACTGACAGGAATCTATAATCATACCTGAGAACACTCTGGATTTGCCCCGGAGACTCCGGTTTTGAGAGTGCATTGCTGGGTCTCTGGGGCAGAGGCTGATTTATTGGATGTGGGGCATTTGCTTCAAAACACTGCCCACTTCTGCTCCTTCCCACCCAATTCCTCCCGCATTTCCTTCTTCCCCCCATTTCCTTCCACTTACCACCCACTTGTGTGATGCATCAGAAATCCCCGCCCCCATTCATGGGTAAACCCTACCCCAATTTGCAGCAATTCTACTACCCAGCGGCATCAGTCAGAGGAATCCACTCTGAGGTATCTATAAATGAAAGTTCCCAGGTATGTCTATAGCACACTAGTGAAAATAGCCTGGCCCCACCATGCATACCTCTCCACATTTCAAATGGCCAAAGAGGGACACTTTCATTATAGGTGGTGTTGCTGGGATTGTGGCTGGTGGGTGGGGCATTATCGAGAATTGTTATCTACAAACTACCTGTCCACCTCTGTAGAATTCATATCCCAGCCATTTACTGGAGTGTAGAAATTGCATCTATTCTCGAAAATTAGACTGAAAAAGGGTGACTGTGCTCTGTGTGCGCGCACGTGTGTGCGTCCGTGAGTGAGTCCGTGAGTGAGTGTGCACGCAGGGCGTAAGATGTTTTGGTCCTTTATTACACTATATATGGGATAAAACGGTGGTCTTTTTTGTGAAGAATCCTGTGAGTTATAACTGAATCCAGTTTAACTTGTTAAGTGCTAGAGGTATGTGCACTTTAGTATTTCTATTTCTTTATGTATCCTTACTGAAAAATACACACGGTAAATGAGAAGTAATTCTGTAATGAACCGACTTTATTGTGGGGCACAAATAAGACTTCCCATTAATTTAAATTGGGTTTTTAATCCTAGTATACTAGAAAGCGCTCCAGCGTGTTGCTTTACAATGCTTTTCAGACCTCTCCAGCATTCAAGAGGTTAAAACTCTATTCAGATCAATGGGATCTTAAATTTGCATGTGTGTGTGGGGGGGGAGGGCTTGCTTTATGCATATGGGCCATGGTGCTTTGTTTTATTTGTGCTCTGTTATATAGTCAGGTATATAATGTAGCATGCTGTAAGTTCTAATTACATTAGTTACGATGTCTCCCAAACGGAATTTGTGAGCGATCTGTGTGGGCAATATAAAACAACTGATTGTAAAATGCAATATTGGCTTTAGCTGGCCTTGAAATGATTATCATCTAGCTATCATTTCAAACCACGCAGAACAGAGATGCCAAATCTTTTTAACTCATTCCACGGCCAGATACCACTAAATAATAGCACCCCTCTGGTCCTTAAAAGGGTTAAAGACCAGCATTTTTGTAGACATAAAATGAGTACTAATGAGGACTAGTGTATGCAATATCTGGTTAGACTATCAAGCGTCATGATATTTTGCTATGTAAATTAATATACTGAGAATTAAATGTGTGCCTCATTTCTTAAAATAAGTTCAGGATATGATGTTTTTGCAGCAAGCAACACTTAACCCTTTGAGTGCCAGAGGGGTACGCAACACATTGCTCTGCAATGCTTTGGGTACCCCTCTGGCACTCAAAGGGTTAATTCAAATTGCATGAAGTGACAGATTGGCCATGCCTGGGGGCCATAAATGATCCAGGGCCTTAATTAGGATGTCCCTGCGGCAGACTATCGAAGTTTAGTTTCAGAATGATAATCTACTGTTTCTAATTACACGATTAGTTATTTTTAGGACAGTTTAATCACTCAACCTAGTTCATTATTAAGTCTGGTAACAAGTTCTGATACATTTGTAGTCCTGGAAACCAGGGATTGAAGATGCACTTAGTGCACAATACGAGGATTTTACTGTAACTGTCAATGTAGACATTTTTGTTTGTAGAGTCACTGCATTGACTAAAGCAGTGATTCATTTTCAGTACATTTGATGCAGGAACAATACTGTAGGTACAATTGTTGAGCAAACCCTACTCTATAAGGGAACAATAAAAATGATCTCGAATTCCGATTAATTTAAATTGGACTTTTTAATATATAAATGCTTGAGATGTCTCCAAAGCATTTACAGACCTTTTTGATTCTAGCTATCTGCCTGTACAGAATTATGAAACAGATTTTCCATTTAGCAATAAATTGACAAATTATAATGTGGTTAATGATAGAGAGCTCTCTAATGCACTGTTTTGCAATCGGGACAGGTGAAAGGTTATTGCTTTGTGGTGGTAATGTCTGTTTTGACATAAATTCCCTATCAGCTCTTTCCAATAGGTAATCATAGTGATGCACTTACTATATCATCTTAACTCCGACCATGATCGCTATCCAGAATACATACTGAAGCTGATGTCCCAAGAAGATCTAGAGACATTTTGAAACAAACCATAAGATATTTGTGAATGTTTTGTCCTCTGATACAGTTTGTTTGCCCCAAAATTACTCCATTTTTTCTTATTACATCAGTGTCACTGTGGCTCGTACAAAGACATCTCCATTTGTCAGGCTGCCTCTTTAAGATGTAGCTCCCGTGTCTTGTCATAAGTAAAGGGTATCAGCCACCCAGAATAAACACAGACACATATCTTGGGGACAGCAGACCACAGCTTTATTTAAAATACTTCCATTAACATTATTTTTTAACCACAAATAATTAATTATTAAACCTGACAGTCATTGCCAATATAAAATGACCTGAACCAAGATTGGCCAAATTGCCTGGACTCATGCTAGAATCTCAGCATCCCATTGGCCATACACCTTAGCTTCAATGGGTAACATCACACCCACGACCTAAATCCGGGACAAAACTTCCAAAGGATAAATCCACATCACTTTACCACATAGGTTTTCGATATCTAAAAAAAAAAAACCAGGCAAGGACTAACTGCCCTGCTGTGACAAATCCCACCACAAAACTCACCATAATAGGGAGGGATGCTGCTTCTTGCTCCCGTCTTACTTTAGCGACAGGCTTCTTCCTGCATCAGCCTCAGATAATGCCAAACCTACTCCTCCCATGACACCCAACATCTACATCCAGTGCCACCCTCCCCATGACATGTATCCTCCCCCTAAAAACTAGTGCAGGGTATGAGTGGGACCACCTTCAGCTGTACACAGAACTACAGAAGCACCCAGTAAAGAGATCATGTCGCTTTGCCACTTAAGCTGTTAGGGACTACAACTCCCATCATCCCTAACAAGTTAATGGCTGGCTGGGGATGATGGGTGTTGTGGTCTCCAGTAGCTAGAGTGCCAGCAGATAACACTGAAAAACAGATACTTTCTTTAAAGCAGCAGGAATTCAATTTCCTTAACTTATATGGTTCTCAGTTGATGTAAAGTATCTTTCTTTGACCATTTACTATGCCTTTAAGGCATTCTTGAACCTTGGTCTACAGAAACCTCATAAGTACAGGTATTTGATCTTCACTGGAATCCCAAATCTGCAGCCCCTATTCCCAGCTGACCAACCTGACATGTAGGTGGAAGCAGTGATATGCTTCTGCCCTCCCATTCCTTTCATTCCACTGTAATTAAATTCATCCCCAGGTCAGATTACACACCCTGACTGATTTACATTGCCGTGTCAGGTACAATAACCTTACCGTTACATGCAGCTCTGCTAATCAGTGCAAATGCTTGCAAGAGCTTAGCTAATTTCTGATTTCATGGCATATAGATTACAGAATAGTTACAGATAGTAATAGGTCATGATAAGTTTGAGATGAGCATACAGAATGAAATCCTCAAGTCCTGTGCTTATTGTCTGTGAGGACTGGTTTAATTAATAGTCACAGGCCATGCATGTAAAATTGCCAAATCTCTTTCATACTGACTTCCAGTGCTTTCTGGAGATAGGCTGCAGAACAACTTCTGCCATCAGATTCTTAATATGCCTTGTAGCCAGTGATTGTCATTAAATACACAAAAATGTGCCTGATAATATATTATCACTATGAATCAATTCTGCATGGATTTGTTCTCCATATTTAATCTTTAATTAGGACTGTATATGATCATGGAAGTAGGCATGATTCTTTATTTTAGGCTTTCAGGATCCCAACATTTTTCCACTGAATTGTGCTTTTTAGGAAGGGAGGAAAAGGTTTGTGGAAAGTGTGAGGTTCCGGAGGCCATCAGCAAAGATGGACATGATATTCAATACTAATTAAAGATTCATTTTGAGGAACCACTCTACACAGTATTAATTAAGTGTCCAGGATAATTTTCTATTCAGATTAAGAAAAGTGGTAGTTTAATATTAGGAAACTATAGTGATTCTTTAAAGACTTATGTCATATTGTCATTTTAGATTTTTACACATGGTATTATTAGGGTCTGAGAGAGACTGCTCCAGTCTTGGAGCGGTCAATTTTCAGAACCGTTTTTACTTACATCGCTCCCGCAGCAGCACTGTAAGTAAAATGTAGGTGACCTGCTATGGCAAGAACCGTGTGATGGCCATAGGATGTCATGTGGGCCTTCAGGAGTTAACCAGGTCACTCTGGGTGACGAAGTTCTCATACACACAAACAAATACAGGATCAAACAGCACTCAGCAAAATTATGTGAATGTTTCAATACATGACACAAGTGAATAAAACACTTTTTTCACATAATTTTGCTACGAGTGATGATTGATCCTGTATTTGTTTGTTTGTATGTAGATATATAGTTGAAATGGAGGGAGGTGGTAGCACTCGCTCTAAGTCAGCTATTGCCCAGGTGCACATTGCCCCTATAGCTGGATGAGGTATAGATAAAGGAGGAGGGGGCAGCACCTGTGTGACTTATTGGAAAAGCTTTATTTTGCAATAGATGGTCAGGAACAGATGGTCAACATTTTGGTCGCAAGATAATGTGACCATACCAATAGTAAAGTTTTGTGTAACTTTAGTCTATTTTTCTACTTTATTTAGTGAGTGCCAGCATATCCCACAGCACTGTAATAAATAGGGGTAAGAACAATCATTGACATACAGAATCTTATTGAAACAAAAGGTACTGAGAGTGTACAGTCTTACAATGTAACACAGCCATTATTTTTGTTCTGCAAAGTCTTCCCTGAACTTACAAACTTAGCACACAGCCAGAGAATGTATTATTGAAATGTGTAATTGAATATATATGGGTTTTCCCACTGCTCCGAGGCTCACAAAGACTTGATTTGACAGTTCAGTATCCAGATACAGAATTAACAGCCGAATTCCCAGCTCTGGAAGAGCTGACCCAATTGCTTCAAAGCCTCCGCTCAGCTGCCTCCGGCGCTCTTGTTCTCACTTCCCCAAGGAGGCTTTGGGAAAGAAATTCATAGTGCAGCTCTATTCAGAACGATGTTTTTATGGGGGAAAGAAATATAACATTTTATTACTGCGCGCTGTCCTAATATTGTAAATATAGAACATAGCGCCTATATAACGAGGATATTGAGGCTGATGAAAGTAAAAAGAACTGGAGGAATTCTGAAGCAAGTCTACTTTACCGTAGGGGAAAAATATACATTCTCAAAATGTTAAAATTATCTGAATGGGGCTTTAACCTTTTCAGTGCCAGATGATACGCACTGCATTACAAAGTGAAGCATTGCGTATCCTCAGGGAATCAAAGGGTTAACCCCTTGAATGCTAAAGAGGTCTACAGAACATGTGTAGTTTTTTGTTTTTTTTTTATCCCCTTTGATGAAGTTGGTTTTGCCCTCTCAAGTTGTTGCAGAAGTAGGACTCCCATCATCCTTAGCTGTCCATAGGAGTTGTAGTTCAGTAAGTTGGAGAGATTCAGATCTGTTGTAGAGACAGCCAGTTAACACTGTAACTAAATGGGTGATCCAGACCACACTGATGGAATTGACTTTGCCCCTTGGAATCACAATCATATGTTGGTTTGGCAGAGGGCAGTTGGGGTCACCTGTAGCTTTCTGTTTCCAGCAAGTGCTTGACCCACTCTGACCCACTGGTAAACGCTCTGATCAGATTATTATGGATTCAGCTACTCTTCTTTCTGTATGAAGCTGGGCGGCTATGTTAGTAACCAGTTCAATGCTGGAAGACCAAGGACCCAGTTCAATACTCTTCTCAAATCCTGACTCTCTTTGGTGGTGCAGATTCAGTTACCTCTGGACAAAAGTATCTGTGTTCCCTAAGGGTGCACCAAAATGAAAATTCTGAACTGAAAACTGAAACCGAAAATGACTTTTTTTTTTTTTTTTTTTTTCACCCACCTTTTTTAAAATAGCTTTTGTGATAATTGTATTATATTGAAACCGGAAGTGAGACGGGAACCGGAACATGATCTCTGATGTGGAGAATGACAGACTTACTATTTCTTGCCTGCACGGATTTTCGGCTGTTTTTTTTTTTGTTTTTTGTTTTTTTTTTAAATTCTGTCTTTTTGCCAAAAATGCCATTTTCGGCTACCGAAATTTAGGTGCACCCCTAGTGTTCTGGAAAAAAAAAAAAAAAAAAAAGCTGCTAATCACAGTGGAACTCAGTGAGACGAGATGCTATCTATCCCTATATCTAATCAAACCTTTTTTTTTTTTTTTTTTTTTTTTGAGGGGGGGGCAATTAAGTGTTAATTTTTTTCTCTTCAATGCAATACCAAATACAACTAAGTACTCCAATTATTAAACCAATTATTAAACTCACATGTCCAAGTAACATATAAAGGTATACTGCAGTCCCATTGCATAAGGAAAAGGATAGGGCGTAGATGTGTGTAACTGTCTCTCCATCAGACGCTGTAAAAGAAAAATTATATAGTTAAAGTGGACTTGTCGACTTATGAAAATTTTAAAGTCAACTAAAGAGCTGTAAAAACGTATGTGTGTTGTATTAACCATTTGTTTGTAACTTAAATAGTTTTGAAAAAATTAACCTTTTTTGTTGGTGGCCAGTTGTGGCACTTTATGTTAATTTGTGCTTTGCCAGTCACTCTGCTAAAAGAATCCAGACAGCGCCCTCACATGGAGAGCATTTCTAATAGCACAGGGAGCCCTAAGTTTGGATTTTAACAGAGCTAATTTGAATACTGTACCCCCAAAACATGTTAATGTCCCAGAGGAAAATGTCTAGTACAACATATATTAACCCTGTAAGTGCTAGTGCGAGTGGGGTAGCCAACACATTGCTTCACAATGCATAGGCTACCCCTCTGGTAGTCAAAGAGGTAGTTATGTGAAACAACCTGAATGTTCCTTAACATTCCAGGTCCTTTTTGAAGCTCAGCCTATTACTGGGTAACCATTGCTCCTTTGTAAGTAGCAACATTCTAAAACTGCAGCCCTCTGTGTCAGGTCTTCCTTGAGCTGCTTCTCCCTGGAGCTATTGCTCTGTGCTCCAGAGAGGCAGCTAATGATGTCTGTTGGGTGTTTTGATGTCATTCGCATCTGCACAGCAAATATGAATGAGGCAGCCACTGTCAGTTTCATCTCCTGCTTAAGGTGGGACAGAAACAGAAGCCCTGAGCAGACTTGCACAATTAGGGATCTATGTTTCAATGCTGTACTTCAGGAACTGTGAGAAGCTAAGATTAACTAGTAAAAAACTGTATTTATCATGTGCCTTTTTGTATTTTCGTGTAATCTGCCCTCCAAGAACTCTTATCAGAGAGAAATGTTTAGTCTACATCCTATATAATAATTCGCTAGGATGTTTGTCAGAAGCAGTCATGCGCTGTAGAGACTGCCCGTTCAGTCATGCGCAGTACTGACTGACTGAACGAGCCACTGCTGATACGGAGCAGGGCGCTCCGGCCACCAGCTGTGGCCCATGTACACGGGCTTTAAAAGTAGAATTAAATATTTCTGAACTTTTTAAACTTTTGTAAACTTCAGTGTCTCTGTATGAGATGCATGGGCCCCAAACCTTGAGGTGTATATTTGATATTTTATTCATTTACACATACAGTATGTATAATTTCAATTGAACCGCTGAAAAATCAGTTCTTTTTCATAGCGCTTTGGCAAAATATTATGTTCTTGCCATCATAAAAAAAAAAAGTCTTGTCTCTATCTGAACACTATGAAACTGGTGCATCCCTGAGGGAGACCCTTTCACAAGGTAAGAAAGTGCATACTATTTTCTGAAATTGCCATTACATTTGTAGTCCTCATTCAGTTGCTTGTCTACATTGATAATTTTTATAAAGGCTTTTTAGTACGTGTATTGATCTTCGCAGCTAATTGAAAACAGTAATTGAAACACAGCCTGCCTCGTGTGTGTTTTATAGCTGCGTGCTGCCATTAACAGAGGGCAGCCCTTTGACCCGCACTTTTCCCAGGAGCTCCACTACAGTGTGAGAGTGGAATAGGCTCTTATGTAATACTGATCAAAACGCTGGAGTAATCACTTCTTCCTTTTAAGTAATGCGTTGGAGAAGTTTCAAGCAATCAAGGGGTTAACAAATCTTTGTGGGATCAAGGGGAGTAATACGTGACCTGCTAGCTACATTTATCATATACACCTTCTGTCACTGCTGGCAAACATCCTAAAACATAGCACATAAATATTTAATGAAGGAAGCTTCTTCATTAGTCAAGGATGTTAATAATTTACAAAATGATGTAGTGCGTGGTGAGGTTTTGACATTGGTGTTTAGTAATACATTGGTATTTTGTACAAAGGCCTTGGAAATTAATCCTTTCTCACACAGCCTCTGTTGAGTGTCTTTGTTTTGGGCAAATTATATTCTAATCATACCTTGCTGCATGCTCATTAAAGGGATAGTAATGTCAGAAAAAAGTATTAACCATATGGTAGATACAATTAAAAGAGAGTACTTGCACTTATTCGTATCTCTCAAAGCATTCTGGTTTGAGAGATATAGGAAAACAAAGTTCTCTGGTCCCTCCCCTTTCTGCTTGACGAGCTGTAAAGCTGTCAGAAGCAGATTCTGGTCACTTGACCAGATGTGGCTCTTCAGCAGCGCCAATATAACGATATCTAAAGATAAATATTTAATTTGGAACGGTCTACAACGTGTGCCTGGCTTGCAAGCACACTTTGTGGACCGTTCCAATTAAGTATTTATTTCTAAATAGCGTAATTTCAGCTGTGCTGAAGAGCCTCTGTCTGACCAAATGACTGGAATCTGCAGCTGTCAGCTAGATGGCAGACTTGAGTAAAATAGCCAGGAAAAGGTAACTTTAGCAAGTTATATCTCTCAAACCATAAAGATTTGAGAGATAAGACTTACATCATTTTTAATCTTTTTTAATGTCTACAATATTAAATCATCCCTTTAACCATCCCTTTAACCATCGTGTTGTGTACCCCTTTGGCTCTCAAAGAGTTAAATACCATGTTGGCCCATTGCAAGATCAAACCAGAGATAAATATGTTCAGTTTATATTCTTATATATTATACTAGTGGAACAGCCCGTTACACGGGCCACAGTGCCTCTGGCAGCCGGTCGCGGGGCAGTCACTCTCAGTGGAGACTGCCCGCACCACGGCTCCTTCGGAGCGCCCAGCTCTGTATCAGCCGCGGCGTGGGCAGTGTCTACTGCGCATGACTGCCGCACGTGCAGCAGTGTCTACTGCGCATGTCAGGCGTTACACACGATTTATTTAGCAAATTATTATATAGGATTAAATGATTTTTAAACAATGTAGATTACTACTCGGATGTCTTATGATGTTTTCATCACTATGTTGCTCAGTGTATGCCAGTAAATGTACAATTGTAACACTACAGTTTAATAGATTCAGTCATTCTCAAACTCTTTTGGAACAATTTGGTTTCATACAAAAAAGAAATGTGAATCATTGGATTCTAGATTCAAGACCTCACTGTTGTCCAGGTGGTTAATATAGCCTCAAATCAAAGTTACTGGAATGCTAGTTTGTACTGATAAATTACAGATAAATTATTGAGGAATAAATTTCAGACAGCAATTTTTTTTTTTCAATGCGGCTAATCTAGAATGCTAATTACATCACAGAGAGACATGGTTAGATGGCTGATAACATGGGAAAATTTGTCATGAGATCCTTGGGGGGGATTTTTGATAAATATGGCACACTTTTTCTATTCTGCATCAGGAACAGGCAACCTTTGGCTCTCTAGCTGTTGGGTTGTTGATGGTAAGAGTTGCAGTCTTAAACCTCTAGAAAGCCAAAGGTTGCCTACCTTTTATCTAAATTCACAAAATATTTTCCATGATAAATATTACTATATCTTTAGTTAATGGGACATACCTCAAGGCAAGTATGTATAGCATTAAAGCACATGTGGCATTTTTTAATACTAGGTCTATCCAACAGGCAACACTTGTTTTAATAAAAAGTTGAGGAGCTTTCTAGGACTGGAAGGCTGCATTTCCTTATGTTGCTAAAAATCCAGCACCTCTAGAACCCCTTCTTCAGCCCATACACCCATAGTACACTCATTGATGGCTCCTTGTGTGGCTGGTAAAGCCTCACATGGTGTCATTCACTGAAGCTCAGAAGGAGCACTGTGTGTGATTTCACATGGTAGGCCTGTGCACTACAGCTTCCCAAATGTTCCCAGTTCCCCAAGACCACAGTTACTGCAGTATAGGTGGCCCAACATCAATGGATGTGTTAAATCCATATAAATAATATATAATAGTCTGTTGAAGAAGTCTAATATTATATTTACATCTATTAAAAGTTGGGGGGGGGGTCACTTTTTAAAAGATTTTTCTGTTACAAACAACTCATCTACAGGTCATTTCACTGCTTTAATCCAAGAGCTAATTGTCATGTTTACGTAGATGTTTGTGGTTCTCTTTATTCACTAGCTGTAATTACATCCACTCGTCCCTTTGTATGTACAAACAAGAACAGCCACCTCGGTGCTTCTCAGAAATACGGCCTGTCTGTTCTCACATGAACATTAACCTTAACCTTTCCTAGTGATGCATCCTACTGCTAACAGTAATAAGGGTTAAACTCTTATTCCTAAAAGTTATGAGAGCAGATACTAAGGAAGTGTGTAATATGTATAGCATTATATATCACTAATACACAAATGTGCATTAACCCTTGAATGCTAGAGAGGTCACCACCATATTACTTTTTGTAATGTTGGAAACCTTTCTATAAACCAAAAATGTAAGTATCAATTATAATCTCTTCTTCTCTGCTTCTATGACCAGTGTGATATTGGATGGCAAGTACTGTCAATTGAGAGTGAAGTCATTCAGTTGAAAAATGTTAAGCAAGTATTTTTCAAAATGTGTTGCGTATTAATTATAAAAACAACATAATCATAGGTGGAAAATAATGAGTGCTTGGGGGGCCAATAAAAGAAACGTCTAAAGAAGCAGACTGTAGTGGTGTCAGATGTTCTATATAAAAATTCATCCCCATGCCCTTCATTAGCCTCTCCAAACATATCACTTTACTCATATGAACATAATTTACCAAAATTGCTACACCTTTTTTCTTAACTTATTTGGGAAAATATATACACTAAACTGTGAAAGATTAAGAATGTAAGTCAGATATAGAAGTTAATTTTGGGTGTACAAACTGAAGTGGTAAGTATAATTTTCTCACTCTTCAGCAAATTAAAAATTCTACTATCGATAGGCTTCTAGGAAAGAGATGGGATATTGTGTTCAAAAACACATTTCATATTGCTACCATTAATTTGGAGTTGTTTAAAAAATATTCCCATTTCCATGAGATGAAATTGATCTGTGAGAAAGCATAATGGTAGGGCCATGTGTTTTGCAAAAATGTAAATGATAATTTATAGTGTGTGGTTTTTTTCAGGTGTTTGAATGGCTATTTTCAAGGATATACTTTTTATATTAGGTAACTGGGAGATTATTTTATTAATATTTACATTATTTATAAAATGGGTGTGAATCAAAATTACATAAAAAAATTCTAACAATGATATAATTATATGTATATGCTATAGTTCGACTGATATCTTACTAGCTAAAGAGGCATAGCATTGTCTGTGTATGAAAGATTTAGAAAGAAGGATATGTGCCTTTTGAAGTGTACAATTAGATACGTTGATATATAGATAGGATTGTATTGCGTACTTCTGTAACTGTGTATTAGTGAAAGGATTGTATCAGATTAATGAATTGGTGAATGTTCTTTTAATGTTTACTTATTGGCCAGTGTATTGAACATCAACTTGGCATCAACTTGGTATAGCAACCGAAGCAGGATTTTATGGTTTGGTCCATGTGAATCATGGTGAGGCCACCATGCTGATTTGGTCCGTGGAGAAGCTATGGTGTTACATGTTACCTACGTCTGGGTGAGTGAGGCTGGTATACAGATTTCAGCCCAATATGCCCATCATGCAGTAAGAAGGGAGGGAGGGTGGGAGACTGTGAGTGGTGGAACCACAAAAGAGAAGGAAAGCAGTTATGGTGGTGACTGCATAAGTATTAATGATGAGGCATGAGAGTGAGAGAGGAGGGCGACGAGAATGCGAGAGTATGGAAGTCTCCTCATGGTGCCTACTACCTGCATACAGGAGGCAAAAATGTAGTAAAGTTGATACCTTTATTGGCTAACTAAACAGATTTAAAATGCAAGCTTTCAAGACTTCTTAGGAAGAGACCTAAGAAGTCTTGAAAGCTTGCATTTTAAATCTGTTTAGTTAGCCAGTAAAGGTATCAACTTTACTACATTTTTACCTCTTGTATTTCTACGGCTAACACGGTACCAACTCTCATCTACTTCCTGCATAATGTGACGTTAAGAAGAATATGGGTTTTTGTGGCTAGAGGAAGTCATGCAGTGATCTGAACATGCCCAAAATACTGCCTGTGGCTGTATATGGGGCTTGTCTGGTTTGTTTGTTAGTTGTTTGGGGGGTTCCGCAGCACGTCCTGCAGTAATTTGGGCATGACGGTAGATGGAGGTGGGAAGTGTTTTGAATATGAAAGCACAAAGGGCTTTAACCCCCCCCCTCACTCTCATGCCCAAATCACTGCCCTAAGCAATAACAGTGACACTGTAACTCATTACTGTGTGAAACCCCACCCAAGTTATCCCATTGGATTCAGAAGGTAGGATTTAACATAACTCCTCCCTCCTGATGCCCTGCAGTTTGGCTTCCACCGGTTCAGAAACAGACTAACATTTATATATAGATATTTCCAATGTACAAGACTTGAAAACCCACTGGTTTGCAGGAAAGGGTGCTGGAATGTCACCCAGTCATATAGAGTATGACACTGACTTATAAGACCTACATTTGTTTACCTCTTTCCATTTGATATAGGAGGCAACCATGATGGGTAGGTTATATAGACACGTGATATCAGCTAGCCTTTATTTTAATAAAATATTTAGTTAACCCAGAGTTTTTCCAGATTTCCTTAATGACCCATTCTGTGTTTGGAAGCACTTACAGACCATAAACTGACCCATGTCAAATAAACCCCAGTATGAGGGTCAGGCCTCTAGTCTAGAACCATGTGTCATTGCTCCCTGCTTGAATTTCCTATTCATCTGTAATTGCTTTCAACACCAAAAATGATTGCAGAAGATTATACCTTTCTGAAGGCAATCTCAGCATCCACTTCAATGGAAAAACATTGTGGCTAAAATGCAGTGTGTCTTGCTTAGCAATTACGTATCTTGTTATACCTAATTTCAAAATGCCTAAATTGCCACTTTTTTCCCTTCTGCCTGTACAATTTTCTATCCTCACAGCAACCAATAAAACTGTCTGCCTTTTTTTCTTTTCTTTTTTTTTTTTTTTTTTTTTTTTTTGTGGATGTTTAGTCCTGGGGATAAGATGATTCTCTTATCCTTGTTTTGATAGCTGCAACAAAAACTCACCCGAAACTGTTCTATAGAGCCCCCTGCAAAGATGACTGGTTCAGACACTATATTGTCTCTCTCTCCTCCATAGTGCTCCCACTGGGAAAGCATTATTGCGTGTAAAGTAGCATATCTATTCAGCAATTTTAGGGTTAGCTTACTATTTTTTTCATGATTGCCCATGATGCTAGGCTCACATAAAGCTACTTGGGAAAATCAATTGCAAGGTTTAAAATTGTGTAAGTGGTTGTGAGGAAATTAGATTGAAAGCTGTCGTGGAAAAAAACATTGTACAGTATTCACAGGCACAAATGGCTCAAGTCTTGGGCAAACCATCTAAACCATGTGTGGATGGGGTCAATAAAACCTGCCACTGATTTCAAGGGATAGTAATACATAATATTTACAAATATATTTATTGTATGGTTTGTCCTTCTGAGGTAAACAACGGTACTTCCACTGCTTAAAGGTGTTTTTATTCAAAGGTTATTTCAGTTCAAACTTTATTATTTTAGGTGCAATATCACAGTGGCATGAATTGTTACAATGGCGCTGTTGCTACACCATCCTATGGATATTTATGTCAACTGACCAGAGCTGTCCATAGATTTGGGTAACAACGCCACTATAGAATTTCAGGCCACAGTGATATTGCACATAAAAAAATTCACGTTTGAGGTGTAATAACTTTTGAATAAAATACCTTTCAGTGGTATGAGTACCCTTGTTTTACTCAGGGGAATAAACCCTGTAAAATATTGAATTGTTTACATTTTAAGTATTACTATCTCTTTAAAATTTCCAGTCTTTGAGTGCTAGAGAGATCTGCAACCCAAGACTCCCACTTAAAAGGGACTTGTTTTAACTTGTTTTAACCCCTTGAATGCTAGAGAGGTCTCCACATATTGCTTCCTGGTGTGTTGGAGAACTCTTGGGCATTCAAGGGGTTAAATCCAGCTGCATTTAAAGGGGAACATTCACATAAAAAAAATAAAAAAAAATTGACCATGGGTTTTAATCGATAAAACAAGATCAGTGCTGTTTTTATTTGTGTTTTTTTTTTTTTTTTTTTTTTTTTTTTTTTTTTTTTTTTTAACTTACCTACAAGTGGAGATATGAAGCCTTCATATCGGGCGCTTCCGTGTTCTGCGGCACCCTGTATTTGCTGCTAACGCCACAGGACTTCCCAGACGCCCCAGGAAGCACGTTCACGCTTCCCTTCGTAGCTGTATTTTTGTGGGCTAATGTTACAGCAGGCTCCGTTTACAATGCTACTGAAGTTGCAACCTCCGTAGCTTTGTAAACGGAGTTTGCTGTAACATTAGCCCACAAAAATACAGCTAGGAAGGGAAGCGTGAATGCGCTTCCTGGGGCGTCTGGAAAGTCCTGCGGCGTCTGCGGCACATGCAGGGTGCCGCAGAACATGGAAGTGCCCGATTTGAAAACTTCATATCTCCATTCGTAGGTAAGTTTAAAAAAAAAAAAAAAAAAAAAAAAATGATCTTGTTTTATTGATTAAAACCCATGGTCACATTTTTTTTGTTATGTGAATGTTTTCCTTTAAGTGAGTGGGAATGTTTATTGTTTGCGTATGGTGTAGTTCTTTCACCCAGATTTGCTCCACAGTTGAGATTTGATTGTCAGCATATTTCTATGTTATGTTGTCAATTCTTATTAAATATAAATATTGCAGTGTTATGACTAAATACTCCTTTTAGCAGCGTTATAAAACATTTTTATGTTTTTACATGAAACAATTTACTTTGGCTTTTATGGTAATTAAAATAAAAATTATTATGGCAATATAATGCTTGAAAGAACCTTTACTGAAAAAATAAAACACTTTTAAGATCCTAACTTATTATAATTATTATCATATCACTAATCATATGTATATTCGGGTATCACTTCCAGATAACCATACCCATTGATATTTAGTTTCAGAAAATTAATTGAAAAGAAAAAAAAATATTGTTTCTTTTTAAATTTATTTAGTTAAATTAATTGCCTGTGTAGGCAGTCGTGAAAGGAAAATGTTATTACTGTGTTCAGTTACCAGTTCAAACGAAGGTAAAACAAAATATTTTCTCTCAGTTAAATTTAATTTGCAGCCTTTACCTTTAACCCTTTGCATGCTAGAAAAGTGTTAAAGGGATAGCAATGTTTAGAAAATCAACAGCTCAGATTGTTTGTTATGCTGATTATTCCTGATGTCTGAGGATCTCCGAAGCTCATAACGTGATAGTTATGCAGTAACCGTGTGATCAATTTAACCCCTCCCACCGCTTTTCCCGTTCTGAAGCCTCCTCCCATCAGATCTGAGAGCAGATTACGACGAGGGACAGTCTGGCCTCTGCCAGTATAAGGAAAAACATGCCCTCCATGATGAAGCAGGACAGGTTTTTCCTAATATTAACTGAAGGTTGTCCCCCCGTTGTGATCTGTTGTCAGATCCAAGGGGCGGAGGCTTCAGAACAGGAAATAACACGGGAGGGGTAAAATTCATCATACGATTACTGCATAACTATCGCGTTAAGAAGTTTGAGATCCTCAGACATCAGGTCTATTCCGTATAACATGATCTGAGCGGCTTGATTTTTTTAAACATTACTATCCCTTTAAGTGCTTTGCTTCACAATGCGTTGGAGACCTTGCTAGCAATCAGGTGTTAAATGACCCTTTAATATCCGTGAGATATGTTTTTGTCTGCTACGGTGCAATTAATTTAACCAATATTTTTTTGTATTTTTGAGTGCCAGAGGGGCATGCAACACATTGCAAAGCGTTTCGTACCCCTCTGGCACTCAAGGGTTTAAACAAAAGGTCCTGTGACTTTAAGGCGAAGCAAAGTGGGTTGAGCAGCGCCATGCACCATGTGAATCCATTCCCGTATCCATGCAATATAATGTCCAATTATAGATTGGTATACGTTCAGATTCTCCTCACCCCCACATCATACACAGTAGATAAATTACATTAATGTGAACACGAGCTTCGGTTTAGTCCCAATCTCTTAAAAGCCTGGTCAATCCTCACTGACATGAGTGCAAATGAACTTGTGGGAGGAGGAAAAAATAAAAAAATAAATATATATATCCTATAACATAAAGTCCTAGGATGCGTCGCTCACTGTGTGCGTAACTGCACATGTGCAGTGGGGACTCGCAGAACAGTCTGATTCAGAGCGGAGAGCTACGGAAGGCTTACAGGCTGTCTGTGCTCCCAGCTCCGGGCTTTGTAACTAGTATATGTATGTATGTATGTATGTATGTATATATATATATATATATATATATATATATATATATATATATATAATATAAAAAATATAAAATGGTGTGTGTCAGGACATGCACAAGAATTAAATTATTGCGCACTTTCCAAGACTTTATGAAGAGGCGCATTGGACAGTCATGCTTGACCTTATGTTTCTTGTCTCTCAATATGTTGATTGATTCATGTATTCATAGATGTCAAAACAAGAAAATTCAGACCATCAATCTTACCACTTATTTTCTTTAGTCGATTCTTGGCAGCTTTATCCAAGCTTTCTGATAGCTTGATTTCTCTTATCGCAAAAAACTACTTTGCAAAAGGGGTTAGAACGTAATCTAGCAAATGATATGTGGGACTGCTTCTGAATTCCACGAGGCACTTGTCTAGGAAGCACGTATAATGAAAAGATACAGTTTGCATAGAAATTCAGAGGGATGGAATGTGTAACATGGCTGTTTCAGCTGTAATCTTGATTGGAACCGTCAGAATTTTAAAACCTATTTAAGTCAGATGGAATTTGAAGATTTTTCCCTACTTTAATTAGAGGTCTTCAATTTGCAAATACTTTTTCACATGCATCTGTATTGCAAAATCTAACTTTTATATTACATATTTTTAGGAGATGAGAATGCGTGTTGTGTGTATGCAAGTGTATCACATTGATCCACAGCAATTCCTTTCACTTTAATGTTCGCTTAACCCTTTAAGAACCAGAAAGTTGTGCAGAGAATTGCTGCACAATTTGTTGCACACCTCTCTAGTCCATAAAGGGTTACACTTCAATATCTGTGAATATAAATTAGTCTGTGTAAATATACTACTTTGGTCTTGTTCTAAATCATTTATCTAACAATGTATCAGTAATGACCCACCAATGAGTCACACGTCCAGCAACGCACCTAAACATAGCTGGCAACTCTCCGGATTTGCCCCAGGGGACACCGTTTTATGCTGCTAATTACCGGGGCAGAGGCTGATTTCTCTGGATGTGGGGAGTTTTTAAGCAAAATCTATCCACTTCTGTGTCTTCCCATTCTGTTTCTCCCATTCCCCGCCCACTTTACCTCCTTCCTCAGCCTATTCTTTCTGCTTTGGTCTCTCATATTAAGCCCCACCCCCACTCATGACTAAGTCCCACTCTTTTTTTACATGAATCTCATAATTTTTCTCCCCCCTGCGGCACCACAGGACTACCCTCAAAGTTCCAAGGTATGCACCTAAAACAAGAGCGTCCTCCTTTGGTAAGCTATCATTTTAGTAGAGAGGTTGTCAGCATTCAAGGGTTAAAAAATTCACATTTAAAATAATCAGCGTTCTGGGAATGTTCATTTCTCCCTATGATATAGTTGGTTTGTTCCAGAATAGCTCAACATTGCATTGATATGTATTGGCCACAGTGGTTGATTAATACCTTGCAAGGTACAGCCCTTCTCTCGTAAGACAGATCAATGCCACTCACGGCTGCCTCGTGCTTAAGCGCTAACCACTACAGCAGTTGGAAGGCAAATGAATGGACAGGACCTTATCGATTGGTGAACATGGTGAAACTGTATGTACAGACAGACTACTCCTAATTAACAAGGCAGCAATATATGCCTGACAGATGGATAGCATTTTAAATGGTGGCCAGAAACAATCACCTCTCAATGCACACTTACAAATTAAACAGCATTTTAATGGCCACTCATTTAATTTACTTTTAATTCAGATTGAGAGCAGAAATGTACTTGCTTTGCTTTGCAATGCATCTCGTACCCCTCTGGCACACAAAGGGATAAAGCCAGAAGGGGCGCAGTGGGGTAAATCAGCTTAACCTTGGAAACAAATACCAGTTTCCATTTATTTAAATGGAGGAGGATTACTCATTGTATGTGAGAGAAAACCTCTCTTGCATACAAATGGTTAAAAGACCCTCCTTTAAATCAGCAGAACTTTGTGTGATTCTTATTGCTTTGCTCCGAAATTGTTCCACTTTGGCTTTGTGGATATTGCTTTGATCTCCTCCCTAGCATTCAGTGGGTCAAAACTCCCAATTTCAATGAACCCTTCAAGTGTCAAGGGGTGCTATGCATTGCGCACACCTCTGGCACTCAAAGGGTAATGGGAATGTGTAGAATCGGTTTGCCCCAAAAGTGGTTCAGTTTGCCTGCATTTGGCCCTGTTGCACATATTTCAATGTGCTAGAGATCTGTCCAGTATTCAAGGGGTTACATCTGCACTTAAATCAATGTTTTTATTTACTGTTTGTTTAATTGCTTGTTATCTGGGGTATAGTAGGTTGGTGCTAGAATTGCTCCTCTCAGCGTTAAAACCATTTAAGTGCCAGACTGGTATTCAGTGCACTGTATTGCACATCTATGATGATATCAAGATGAGGCAATAACAGGCATGTTTCATCTTTTTTGTCATCATCACTGTGCACGGATTCATCACTGTGCACATTGAGATTCATCATTCTCTGTTTAGGTGAAGGTTGTCATGTTAACTATTACATTGGCTGTTTATCCATCCACCATTGCCCGGTTCCTGATGATCTTTGCTTTCCTTTTCCTCTTAAAATCAATAAAAAAAAAAAAAAGTTTGACAAACCATTGATTTAAAATGATGGGGGGTTAACTCTTTGATTGTTAGAGAGCTCTCTGATACCTTGCTACTCAGTACATTAAAGACCTCTTGCATTCCTGCTATTTAACCCTTTTAATGCCAGATAAGCAATGCGTTGCAAACCCCCTCTGGCACACGGAAGGTTAAGTCAGTGGGAATTTGGAGAATTTTTCTTTGTCCCCAATGGGGCAGTTGGATTCTAGCAGAATTTCTGTATTTTTCGTTCATACACGTAAGACCCTTGGTGTAGCTGTGGTCAAATGAAAAATCTGTCAATCTCGTTTTTAGAGAAAGTTATTACAAGCAGTAATATATTTACATTACACCTGGGGTTTGACAGGGGAGTTGTGGATTGGTATTTTATTATAACATGCCGTTTCTAAATGTATTTATTAAAACCCTTTGAATGCCAGAAAGATGTCTACAGCATTGAGTTGTAATATGTTGGATACCTCAGGCAATCAAACGATTAGGAAAAAAAAATTGAAGGCCATAAAAATTGGGCCTTCATCCCCATCATAACTTTCCATGAAAATGTTGTCAGGGCTAGAGCCAAATCTACAGAAAACATGCCTATAACATGTCACACACAGCTTTTATGGGGAAGAACAATTTGTTTTCATTTACAGCTTAACCCTTTGAGTGCCTGAGAGATATCCAGAGCATTGCAGCGCAATGCTTTGGATACCTCTTTGGCACTCAAAGGGTTAAAACTCTCATTCTGAGATACTGAGCTTTAATTTTGCAGTTTAGCACACGTGTGCTATTTTATTTAATTTTTTTTTTATTTATAAAAGTGGATAATGTTATTGTGCAAGCACACAGTGAAGACTTTGTACCACGCAACTCCGATTCATGTAAATTGAGTTATAGATTCAACAAGCGTGTGCAGCAACATTCATCGTCTAAAGAAAAGCAGAGAAGGAAGAATTTGCCAGCTGTGCACACCAGCTCCAATAAACGTAGTGTGATGATTATTGATAAGTACGCAGATGACTAAAACATGACATTATGGCACAGGGGTAGTCAGTTATTGGACCTCCAGCTATTGAAGACTACAACTCCCATCAGCCACCATCCAGCTGTTGGCCGACTTTCCTTGTTCTAGACTTTTTACTTATCCTATATAATAATTTGCTAAGTGTGTGTTTGTCAGAAGCCGTCATGCACAGTACAGACTGCCGGCGCCACGGCTGATAACGGAGCAGCACTCCGAATTCAGACTGTAATCCTCGACTCCGCGGCGTGGGCACTCTCTACTGTGCATGACTGCACCATGGCCGTTGCTGGGTGGCACTGTGGCCCAGGTACAAGAGCTCTTCAACTAGTTGATAAATAGAGGACTTGGGGTATTACTCTATTTATCAAAATAATAACTGAGTTCATGAACCAGAATTGTGAATATAGAACAATCTTACCATTCTAATAGTTTAATATAATGTATATGTATTTCAGTTCTGATAAAATATGAAAAATGTAAGTTAACCCTTTGAGTGCCAGAGGGGTACACAACACATTGAAAAGCAATGAGTTGCATATTGTTCTGGTAGCATAACAGATATAAAGTAACAGCTTTGCATTTATCCTTTACAATGTTATTCCCTTGTATATTAGAGAGGTTATCCTATGCATACTTCCCAAGTGCCCCTCCTTAGATGGGACAGTCCCTTTTTGAGCCCCAAATCAGTTGCACATCTCTTGAATCTTAACCCTTTGATTGCCAGAGGGGTATGCAACGCAATGCGTTGGGTTCCCTCTGGCACTCAAAGGGTTAAAAGATGAATCAGACTCAAGCTCTCTTCCTGCTTCTGTTCTAATAAAAATCTGCCAGCAACTGTCATGTCTGCCCCCGTGATCATCACATCCAAGACTGACTGAAGATGTTATATTTTCAACAAAACCAGAAAGGAAAAATCCATGAAGGCCATTAGGATTTTCTAGCCATAGTAAAGTTAACTGTGCGCTATCATTAGCAGATGTTACTTTTTCTTTAACAACAACTTTTTCTTAGAGTACAGTCCACCCCCTTTAATGCTGTAACACCAACAAACCGTGTTATGGTTCAGTATTTTAACCGTATTGTCCAATTTTTTTTCTCAGTAACCGATCAACCCCAAGCAACCATGACCGGATACAGCGTCTTCGACAGGAGTTTCAGCAAGCCAGGCACGAGGACGACGTAGATGAACGCAGGCGAACATACAGCTTTGAACAGCCTTGGGTAAGTGCCTAGAGCAGCCATTAATTAATTCTGAAACGAGGACCCTTATCTATGAATACACCTATTGTTCTTGCTGGATTTAAGACGAACTACCACCTATTAGAAACGTGGTGCCAAATAATTAACTATCTGGCGACTAGCTGCTCAGTAGCGCTAGTCGCCAGAATTATTACAGCGTTCATTAGATTTATAGACTGTTCCGGGAATGACAGGCAGCAAACTGCACAGACATCTTTCCATAGTGACGCCTGCGCTGTCAGTCCCTTTTGTGTGTTTAAGTATATTTGAAACTCTTGCCCCTTTCTTTATTATTCTAACTGTATTCTAAAGAATAGTGATACCATTCTACATATATAATATCAGGGGTACGGTGAACCTGTGCTAAGAGTAAGGTATAATTGCCCCATGAGTCCTTATATGGGAAGAAAGGTCTAACCCGCTACAGTTAAAGGAATGGTAGCCCTTTATTTTTACTTTCTATAACTACATATGTACATTCAAATATCCTAATCTATTAAATTATCTTAAATTACTTTTTTTTTTTTTTTTTTTACACTTGCATGTCTCTGACAGAGAGCTACTGGGATTTCATTTTCCAGAGAATTTTTGTGTTGATAGACCATCCAAACAGTATGTTATATATAATATCACATCACACTCTGCGTGCAGCACCTGAATTCTCTGTGTGCTATCTTATTTACATTGTACCCTTTTATATTATATCACAAAACCTTTTTTTCATGTACTCTGACAGAAAGCTTTCTGCAAACCGATTCAGGTAGCTCTTTGTCAAGGACATAAGTGTACAAAAAAAAAAGTGAAAGTAAATAAGGAGTACAGGCAGTTTAACTGTAAATATTAGATACTTGAAGAATATGAAAAGTCAAAATAAAGGGTTAGTAAGGGTTACTTGATGGACTTGTGTCTTATTGAACCAAGTACTAGTGACCTTTCAACCCACAGCCTTTCTATTATCATGGCCAGTTCTCCATTAGGGATAATTTAATTTCTTATCTGTCTTATCCATCTGTCTACTACTTTAAGAGAGATCATGTTTCTTTGTTGGGTAGCATAACAATTTTTTTATTTATATGATTAATGTATTTTTTCTTGAGAAACGTAACCCTTTAATGACAAGAGGAGCGGGCAACACATGACCAAGCAATGCATTGAACATCTCTGGTCTTTTAAGGGTTAAAAAAATTTTGTTGTGCAAATGAGCCATAATGATCATTTGTTAAAAATAATAATGATAATCTGTGCTTATATTTCCAGAGTAATTAATGAATGAGAATCTGTAGTAAATATAATGCAGATAATCAGTGTAAATCAGATGGACAAAATATACCCACACTGGCATTAACATCAGACACTCAAAATACACCTCTCATTCACTCATTTATACTGTCCGCAAGCGCACCTCTCATTTACACTGTCCGCAAGTGCACCTCTCATTTACACTGTCCACAAGCGCACCTCTCATTTACACTGTCCGCAAGTGCACCTCTCATTTACACTGTCCACAAGCGCACCTCTTATTTACACTGTCCGCAAGCGCACCTCTCATTTACACTGTCCGCAAGCGCACCTCTCATTTACACTGTCCGCAAGCGCACCTCTCACTCACACAAATCGCACTCAACTCACTCATATGAATCACAGTCCCCTGTCTTGCTCACACGAATCGCACTCTCCTCCCACTCACACTCCTCCCACTCACGCAAATCACACACTCCTCCCACAAATCACACTCTTCTCACGCAAATCACTCGCATCTCGCACACACAATCACACTCGCGTCTCGCTCACACAATCACACTCGCGTCTCGCTCACACAATCACACTCGCGTCTTGCTCACACAACCAAACACCTCTCTCCTTCACATACATCTAACACACACACAGCCACACACACCAATCTGTTGTACATACCTCTAGCACTCTAGGAGTTAAAGAAAAACATGTAAACCTAAAAAAAAATGCATATGCAGATTGAAATAGCACTAGTAAAGTTATTTAACCCTTAGTGCGCCAGAGTAGTGTCAGTGCATTGCTGTTACTCAAAGGATTACGTTGTCTTCACATGCCAGAGGGGTACCCAACGCATTTCAAAGCAATGTGTTGTGTATCCCTCTAGCATTCAAAGGGTTAACGTTGTGAATGCAAGAGACATTGCCAGCATGTTGCTTTGCAAACCGTTTGGAGACGTCCCCAGAATAAAAGAAGTTACATTTTGTGTTTTTCAATAAAATATGTCCAACCAGTCAGATAAAGATAGATTTGCAGTATTTTGATATGAAATCGCAAATTGCATTATTCTTTACCTAATAAATTCCCCTTTATTTATAAAAGTGAATAGATAGATTCATGTGTACTGCCAGCTTTGTTTTGTTAATTCGCTTTGATACTGCCCTGAAATTCAATTTACTGTATTTCAAATTACATCTACGGGACTTGGTTTAGAAATATGTTCCTCATTTGCTAGGTGATTCTCGTTCTAACCCATATGGAGAGAATCCAGGGTAGATGCTATCATAATCGAGTGTAATGTATTGCTAACTCTTTCACTGCACGAAGTCCGTTATAAATCAGCTTGTTAATCATTAACCTGATACTTTCACAGTAGCTTTTTTCATGTTCTTATCTGTATGTAAAGATTTACTTATGGCATATTTCCACCATGTAGATTTGCTTCCTCTGTCTTTTCGGTTGAAAAATGGCAAATATTTCTTGGGAAAGTTTCCTGAGAAAACCCTGAACTCTCTGAGACTGGTTATATAGCTACTGGCGGGTCACGGGTTAGATTAGGGCCTTTGTAAATCCCAAAAGAATGTCCAGACTAATAATACGACCTGATCTGTGTGTGTTAGTGTGTGAAACTCAGAATTACTTTATTACATGTGCAAGCAAGCTTGATTTTCCCTCTTCTGGTGTGTGTGTGTTTACATATATATCATGCAGAACCTTTGTCGTGAAATGTTGATAAATGCTCCATAAGAGCCAAAACATTGATGCGCTATATATGGCTTAAATTAAGATAATTATTTATAGTTTCATAAAAATCCTTTGAGTACTCTACTTTTTGAAATCTATATATTTAGCTGTGGTTGCGCCCTGATCATATGCTACACTCTATACAAGTGCTAGGAGATATCAGAAGATGAAGTTGCTATTCCAAACCCCATAATTTTACTTCTCTGCTGATTTTTTTTTTTTTTTTTACACATAGTTGTAAAAGCATCGGCACCACTGGACAAATTACATGTTTTCTTGATTTTCTAAGTGAAAAGACGTTAAGAAAATCTTTTCAGTGAACAAACTTAAACTTAACCCCTTAAGGACCGGCGTGCGCACACGCGGCCGGCACTTGAGGACTACGGGGCTTTTTTTTTTTTTTAATGTTCCGGTTCAGGGAGCCTTGAACTCCATGCTGTGCCAGGACCGTCACTGTTACTTAAAGTGTTAGAAATGTCCACCCATAAGTTTTTTGCATATAGAAGAGCTTAAAAAGCTGAGCTATATGCAAAAAAACGTATCTCTTAAACCGCTATGGTTCAAGAGATACAGGCGTTGTAAAGCTGTAAAGCTGTCAGCAGGAGATGTGTGTCGGTCAACATGGAGGCGCTTGAGAAGTGCCGGAATCTCGTTACTTACAAGGAATACCTTCATTGAAATGGTCTAAAACGTGTGCCTGGTTTTCAAGCACACGTTTTAGACCATTCCAATGAAGAGATTCCTTGTAAGTAACAAGATCGCGGCACTTCTCAAGCATCTCCGTGTCAACCAAAAACGAATCTCTTGCTGACAGCTTTACAGCTGTCAGTAGGAGACAGCGAACTTTAAACGCCTGTATCTCTTGAGCCATAGTGGTTTGAGAGATACGGTTTTTGCATATAGCTCAGCTTTTTAAGCTCTTCTATATGCAAGAGCTTGGACATTACTAACACTTTATGTGCTGGACTGCCTTGATGGTCCTGGCATGTCAATGGTCCTTAAGGGGTTAACAGATGACAGTTGGTACCATGTTAGCCGTAAAATACAGGAGGCAAATATAGTTCTTGATACCTTTATTGGCTAACTAAAGAGATTTCGAATGCAGGCTTTCAAGACATCTCAGGTCTCTTCCTCAGGCATGTTACTCAGATAAATATGAAAACATCTTTTTATGTACCTTGGACCACTCAGAGGAAGACTGCAACTTACATCATTCTCCTCTACCATTGACTGATCAAAGTCTGAACTAACCTTCCTTATCTGATTTCCATTCTAAACAATGTAATGTGTACTTGTATATAAGAGTGATGTTTTCATATTTATCTGTATAACATGCCTGAGGAAGAGACCCGAGATGTCTTGAAAGCCTGCATTCTAAATCTGTTTAGTTAGCCAGTAAATGTATCATCAACTATATTTGCCTCCCAAAATTAAACTTGACATTTAAAAAAAAAGTTGTATTGCACAGTTATTTATTTGCTGAGTTTAACAGAATGATAAAAAATAAAATAAAACAAAGTGTGACCTGTGCAGAAGTTTGGCCACTCTTTCAGATGATCCACCCGTGTTATTTTTATTTATTTTATTTTTTTGTAAGGTCTCAGTACTTAATTAACTTGTTGGTCCTTAATCTAAGTTAGGTGATGACAATTCCAGAGTTTAATGAACTCCCTCTCACGGTATTGTGCTTACACTCAGCTGACTGAGGATCAGAGAAAAAAGATAATTGACCCGTACAAAACAGGGGAAGGTGATAAAAAATATACATAAATGCTTCCTGCTAGCAATTCCAGTTTCCTAAATGTCATTAAGAAATGGAAATGAAGGGGGCTGCTGAAGTCAGGACAATGTCTGGAAGAACAAGAAATCTCTCCAATAAACCTGCTCATAGACTGGCGACTTGTCAGTAATGCAAATCGGAACCCCCATATCACTACAAATGACCTGCAAGAAAGTTTAGCTGGCAAAGGAGTAGTGGTGCTTGCACAAACATGATCTCCACGGAAGAGTCATGAGAAGGAAGCCTTATCTGCGATCCCATCACAAAAATCAGCGTGTAAAGTATTCAACACAACACTTGGAGAAAACAAAAGTGTTTGGAAACAAGTGCTGTGGTCTGGTACTTAAAAACAGAACTCTTTGTCTACAATCACTAAAGGTACGTTTGGAGGAAAAAAGCAGAAGCAAAAGAACCTCTTGCCATCTGCTAAGCATGAGGTGGATCTGTTTTGCTTTTGGGGTTATGTGGCAACGAGTAGCACAAGGGATATTGTGTGGTTAGAGGGAAGAATGGATTCTACTATCAACAAATCCTTGAAGCTAATGTCGCACAGTCAGTGAAGAAACTGAAGATAAATAAGACAATGGTCCAAAACATACCTCAAAATCAACCACAAACTACGTCAGGAAACAAATGCTTTGAGGATTTGGAATGGCCTTCACAGTCACCAGTCTTCATTTCTGCCATAGGGGGTATTACTAAGTACCGACTGATAGGATGGCTAAACACGTGCCATATTTTCAGTGTTTTTTTGGTTTTTTTTAGTCTGTCAAATTTAGCAAATAAAATTTAAATGAACATTACAATTTGCATAAATATGTCAAGATGAAGTTTGTTTGCTGCAGAGGTCATGTTAACTTATTTTCACTTAAAAAAATCAACAAAATATGTAATTTGGGAGAGAGATATAATATAGATATAAAGGATATATGTATGACAAATAGATATATTTAGATAGATAAAACCAACAGCAATAACAGGGTTTAGATAAAGGGAATACATTTGTATGTGAACACACATGCAGTTGTCAGCATTTCAGCTCTGAATCTGTGACAAGTGCAGGGCCAAGGTATTGACCGCTGTTTGTGCTTAAACCCTTAAGGACCAGAGAAGTGTGCAGCATGTTGCTTTCCAATACGCTGTGCAACCCTTTGGTCCTTTAAGGGGTTAAAATATCTATTTTGACTAGATTTAAGTCTTTTAAGGGCTAGATCTTTTTGCCAGCCCTGGTAGTTATTGGACATTCAGACATCTTCTCTTGAAGTTGTAAGCGTAAAACAATTTGGAGAAACTTTTCAAATGTTTCTTTACTTTTTAAAAAAAACTCTAGATTGATACTATCCAAGGGGCATCTAGAAAGGCAAATCCGTTCCTTGTAGACAAACTACTGTGTTAAGCATCCTACTTTCTATAGGTCAGCTTGTATTTCAGATCTTCATATTAGTCCACATTATTTTATGGGTAACCCTTTAATGCCAGAGATGTGTCCAATGCATTGCTTCACAATGCTGTTTTTATTAAAAAATAAATAAATAAAAATAATAGATTTATAGGAACTTTAACTTTATGAAAAGTATTTTTTCTTTTTCATATGTGTTACCTGTTAATTTGTTCGTTTGGTGCTGTATTTTTTTAACCCCATAAGGACCGTGTGGTGCAATGGAGGGTGGCTCTAGGAGACCACCCCACTTTTTTTTTTTTTTTTCTTTCACAGCTGCATTCTGGGGTCACAGAACGGCAATGCTGCAATCCCAGAATGCCATGACCTGCCAGGATTGTCACTTTTCCTTCATGTCAGGACACGTCATTAGGAGGTTAATGTACAAATACACAAGTATAAATACATATGACATATTCTGCATTGCCATTTCTATATGCAGAGCAATGTAATTTGCTACATGGCTAATTTTTAAGACCAGCAAATACTTACCTACAGAATAGGACAATTTTCATGCGTTTATAATCATGATGCATTTCAGTAATATATTGTCACAATGCTTCACTGAGCACTGTAGTAGTTACTTGTATCCTTTGGAGACACAGGAGCGCCTCACCTCATTGTTCTGAAACATGTTGGATGTTACCCAATGGGGGAAACATAATCCTTTTTGTCAGTGTCATTAAAATGTTTATTTTATCATTAGGTTAATGAGAAAACAGCTCCGATCCTGTCACTTGCATCTGATATTCCGCAAATAATTGAACAATTGCTTTTTGGAGTCATCAGTCACATTTGTTAAGGGGATCTATATAATTATATATATATATATATATATATATATCTTTGAAATACACAGATTTAAAATAACAGGGAAGGACTGATAGGTCATGTCATCGTGTCTGATATCTATTTTAAGGGCCTACAGTTATTCTTCATAAAGACATCACCCAAATAAGGAAACCACCTGCGATCTGATGTTCAGTTACTAGAGGGACATTTAGAGTTCACCAAAACATTCTCTATCCTACTTGTTGAGCAGATGTCCTCTTTCTGATGGGGTGTCAGAGGATCAGAGCAATATAATTTACATACTTAACATTCAGATTTCAATAATTCCTTTGTTGAGCAGATGGCAGCCTGCTGAAATTGAATATGAAAGAGAGAGATAGTATCTTTTCATATAGTTAACCTCCATAGCACCATAAGTCAGGGCATGAAATACAATCACCCATCAAAATAGTTTTGAGAGCTGCATAAGGTTGGATTTGTTTTCAGTAACTGCTGGTAATTTTCTGTGAAGTGGATAAGTAGAAGGCTCCCGGTGAGAAGGGGATCAGACTGGAATCTACAGCATTATTTCTATAACTGTTCAGTACAGCAATGCAATGGAAGTCTGAAGGTCACACCTGAGCACTCACTCTCCACTCACAGCGCGGGGCTCCTGTGCTAAGAAAAGCTGGAGTCATTCTGTAGTATACCAACTGCACCAAAGGGGACAAATAGTAATCCTCAAAATTCCATCAAATTAATGTTGGCCCTGTAAGGGTATGCGGTATGCAACATATTTATTGCAATGAATAATGCACCCCTCAGGTCCTTAAAGAATTAAACAAGCAGTACATTTTTTTATTTTTTTTATGAAAAATGTTACAAGGATTTTACAAGTTATTACATCTCAGACTTTCCTTAACCCCTTAAAGACCGGCGGTCATGGGACATTTCCGTCCCATAATGACCGCATAGGGGCACTTTGACGCGCCGGTACACGTGACCTGTCACGTGTATCGGGGCGTCACTATGGGGCTTGAAAGAGATCGCCCCGATCTTGGAGCGGTCTATTTCAGGCCCTATTTTTACTTACAGCGCTCCCGGTAGAGCGCTGTAAGTAAAAAGTACGTGATGTACCATGACCGTCATCGGTCCTTGAGTAGTTCAAGGACCATGACGGTCCTGGTACGTCAAGGGTCCTTAAGGGGTTAAAGGGGGGGTAGTAATGTTTCTTAATAAAAGCAGCTCCAGTTAATCTTCATAGTATTTGAGCCATAGATAGTGTTATTTCAGTACTGTCAGAGTTGTAGTTCAAGAGTAACTGAATGATAAAGTATCCCCCTTCAGCCCCTTTTACCGATGTAACACTGCTCAGCTCAGAACAGAAAGGTGGTGTCTAATGGATTGCAGAGAAGGACAATATTCAATTAGCATAAGGGAAAAACCTGAAAAAACTGTCAGTGGGGGAAGGGCTTTCATTGCTCTCACAGTAAGAAGATTGTCTCTCACTGTGAGCTGTTTGGTCCGTGGACCAGATTCCACATCTGAGGGGGAGGTGGCTTACATTAGATAAAAGGGGAGGGAGGGGGATACTTTATCATTCAATTACTATTGAACCACAACTCTAACAGTATTGAAATAACACTCTCCATGGCTCAAATACTATGAAGATTAATTGGAACTGCTGTTTTTGTGCAATGTTACTATCCCTTTAACAATATATATACACACCTGGGAGCTTTCTGTTATAGAGTCCAAGAAGGGGAGTTCTCTGATTCCGATGGGAGGTATAATTGACGTGAATCGGGGTGGGGCTTACCCATGAGTGCGGGTACGTCTAACACACATCACAAAAGTGGGTGGGAAGTGGGGAAAAACAGAATGGGGAAGGAAGAGAAGTGGGAGGAACAGTTTCAGTAGAAACTCCTCACATCCGGAGAATCCGCCTCTGCCCTGGTGTGGATGTGTGTGGATGTGTGTGGATGTGTGTGGGTGTGTGTGGGTGTGTGTGGGTGTGTGTGGGTGTGTGTGGGTGTGTGTGGGTGTGTGTGGGTGTGTGTGGGTGTGTGTGGGTGTGTGTGGGTGTGGGTGTGTGTGTGTGGGTGTGTGTGTGTGGGTGTGTGTGTGTGTGGGTGTGTGTGTGTGGGTGTGTGTGTGTGGGTGTGTGTGTGTGGGTGTGTGTGTGTGGGTGTGTGTGTGTGGGTGTGTGTGTGTGTGGGTGGGGGTGTGGGTGTGTGTGTGTGTATTATAATATAAATACTGAATGATCAGTCTGTGGCACTAGTCGTACCCACTCCCACCCACATTGTTCTGCAGAGCCGTGCAAGAAAAGGATCATAATGTTAACCCTTTGAGTGCCAGAGGAGTACTCAAAGCATTGCAAAAACCCTATGAGTGCCAGAGCTGTACGCAACACATTGCAAAGCAATGTGTTGCATACCCCTCCGGCACTCAAAGGGTTAACACGATTGTCTCCAGTTGCACACTTACGATGCAAAAAAATAAATAAAAGTGTAACTAGAGTCACCCGACTGTTGTACAAGGAACTCCTGGGTATTTCCTTCTGTTAAATTAGGAGCCATTTATTCCTAAAGGTATAGATGTAAACATTATTTATTTCCTTTTTATATATTGATTTATTATGTATTGATTTTAGACATTTAACATAAAACAACTTGTTACAAAATCTTTTTGAAATTGCATGATATTTATCCCTTTGAGTGCCAGGGAGTACGCAACTCATTGCTCCGCAATATGCTGTGTTACCTGTTTGGCACTAAAATGCTTAAATGCATGTCATTTTCAATTTTAGGTATCACTGTCCCTTTAAGACCCCACTGAAGTACACACTTACTTGGGCAGACATCCTTTTCTGTTCTGGCCTTCATACATTAGTTGAGAGTCATGATGCCCTTTAGAGAATTGCTTTTCAGTTTGTTCTTGCATACTACCCAGGGGGTATACAAAAGTCCTTCAATTCCCTCTGAATTAATACATCTGCTACCAATTGCTTTCCTTTAATAATAAAAAATTGCTGCATGTTCCCCCTAGCAACCTTAAAATATGAAATGAAAACATATTCAAGGGCATCTCTTGAACTATTGAATTGCAGGGTTGTAATTTTGGTGCACAATGGCTAGAATTCAGTTGGATCTACTGAACATATGTATATAATATAATTATATATTTTCAATTAGTCCAAGCCGTGCTTTGTAAATGCACCACTGACATTGCAGGGCTGACTTTGTACGTAGGATAGGATTTATATAACCTGTGTTTAGATAAACAGTTCTTCTGCTATAGCGAAGTGGCTAAGGTCCTTATGTTCAACTGAAAACTGGGGTAATTCTGGATGGGAGAAAACACAAATGATTGATTTCAGTGGGTAGTTTAACTCTTTGAATGCGATTCCTTCTCAGTTAGTTGGAGACCGCACTTTCATTCAAAGATTTAAAAGCGCCATTGAAATCAGTGCTACATTTTTTTCTCTGCAGTGGTTTGTCCCAGATGCTCTCTGCTTTTCCTTTATACCGTACATAAAGCCTTGTGTATGGTGTGCTCTCTGAGACCTTGAGAAATGTAGGATTCTGTACTTGTGAGCTGTGCAAGCAACATTACTTGTGTTATCTCGAAGGAAATGTCATGTGCCTTGTGCCTGAGAACTCTGGATCTGACACACAGACTGCAGTATTTATAATTAATTACAGGGTCTCAGGGGACAAAGGCTGATTCTCAGGGCTCAGTGAGATCCTTTGTAACTCTTCCCACTTTCACGCTCACTCTCCGCCCTGTTATTCCCGCTCTCCACCCATTTTAAGGGCAAGCCTCACCAACTTTAACATCAGTGATGTCATTTGGACACGCCCACTCCAAGGCATTAGTGGACCTTTCGAAGTATTAGGGCAAGTACGCTTCCAGTTATGCTGATGCGAGACATATACCATCTCAATTAAAATAGGCCATTCTTAACTCTTTGAGTGCCAGAGAGGTAGCATCACGTTGGAGACCTCTCTGGCACTCAAAGGGTTAACCCTAGTGAAGAAGCCACAGTGAGACAATATTTGGCAACTTTTCTGCATAATTTTAACAGAAACTTTTAATTAAAAGTGTCTGTTTAAACAATACCTGTGAGTGCTGTATTTTGCCTTCTGCCACACTGTCTACGTCACATTGTACATCCTTTCAGTACAATAGACTCACCAAAACTATCCGCTCCAAGTCCGGTACATCCTTAATCCTCCCCTGATTGCTTCTCAGTGTGTTAGAGGTGGCTAATGGTCATTGCATATTTCATTTCAAACACTCACCTATATTGTTGCCATCCTAGTTCTACTATTGTTTTTTAGTATGGTTACATACAGGGTATGACAGAATCTGGGAGCCAGGTTACCATGGAGACTAAAATTGGTTCCTGGTGAGACTGGGATTTACAGTGCACATAATCAAAGTTAAAATTTAAAGAGCCAACTCCAGCATTGTATAGGGCCAAGCCATCAACATTTTTTTTTTTTTTTTTTTTTTTTTTTTTTTTTTTTTTTTTTTTTTAACTGTTCAGGAACTCAGAATTACTTAACCCATTTAATATTGTGGAGGTCTGCAACACATTAAGAAGCAATATATTAGAGACATCTCTAGCATTCAGGGGGGTTAAAGCAGAGGTGTCCATGTTCAGTTCTCAAGGGCTACAAACAAGCCAGATTTTAAAGGGATAGTAATGTTTCAAAATAAAAGCAGCTCTAATTAATCATCATAGTATTTGGGCCATGGAGAGCGTTATTTCAATACTGTCAGAGTTGTAGTTCAAGAGTAATTGAATGATAAAATGTCCCCCTACCATCCCTTTTACTGATGTAACACTGCTCACCTCAGAACAGAAAGGTGGTGTGCAGATGGCTTGCATAGAGGGACAATCTTCAGTTAGCGTAAGGGAAAAACCTGTCAAGGGTGAAGGGTTTTCATTGTTCTCACAGTAAGAAGATTGTCCTTTGCTGTGAGCTGTCTGGTCCCAGGACCAGATTCCACATATGAAGGGAGATGACTTACACTAGGTAAAAGGGGCGGGAGGGGGATACTTTATCATTCAATTACTCTTGAACTACAACTCTGACAGTACTGAAATAACACTCTCCATGGCTCAAATACTATGAAGATTAATTGGAGCTGCTTTTATTATGAAACATTACTATCACTTTAAGGATATCCTTCATTAAGTCCATGTGAGTTAATCAGTTAATCATTCATTTTGACTGACCCAACCATGCTCTAGCAGGGAAATCCTTAAATGAGAGGCAACATCTCCTTATAAACCTCTACTTACCTTTCTACAAAATCCTAATGGCCCTTATCAATATTGGCATTGGAGGACTGAAAGGAAATCTTAACTAAAAATGAAGTGAGTGTTCTGTTAAATACTTTGTATTTGAGGCTAGCATCTGTAAAAGTTGTGTGTTACTGAAGGGCAAATCTAGTCTTGCATTGCCCTCTTGTGATATCTATTCATTCTTTGCACAGGACCCTATTAGCACAGTAATCTTGATTAGAGTCTGAGAAGTGACAGTGCAATGTTGTCCATACTTTCTCAGAACAGAAGAGTGGTGAGTACTTACCTCAGTATATTAAAGGGGAAATACTATAGAAATAAAAGACTTTTAATTTGCTTTGAACGAGAGACTTACATAGTTAAACAGTCTTCAAACAACTGTTGTTTATGCTGGCATACTGTTTTTGCTGTATTTTCCTGAACCCGGGGATGGGCTTCATGTCTCATTATAACAGGTAGAACATCTTGCTATAGAGGTGGATATTGCCAACTCCCAGACTAACAGGCTCTTCACACCTCTGTGTTACTGGACATTTCTTTGTTTCTGGGGCTTTGATCCAACCCTGTGAATATCATTTCATATATTGTTCCCCGTTGTGTATACTCATATAATTTGTTCCAAAAGTATGTCATAGTCTGTAAATATAAATACAGTACTATTCCAGCTATATTTGTTAACTCGTGCCTGAATAAGGGACTTTAGTGTCTGGAAGCGTGCACTTTTTATGTCCTCAGTTAGCAAGTAAAAGGCATCACCTTTAGATCACTCTTGTGAGTTCTTTGTTACAAACTTACATTGAACCCCATATAATCTACTGGCCAACACGGTGCCACACTTTTTCTAGTCCATAGCAACACTGTTTAAAATCTGATAACAACTTTGGTCTCCCATGAGGTCTACATAACTATGAAAACAAACAAACAAACAAACAAACAAACAAACAAACAAAAACACACACACACACACACGCACGCACGCACGCACGCACGCACGCACACACACACACACTCTCTCTCTCTCTCTCTCTCTCTCTCTCTCTCTCTCTCTCTCTCTCTCTCTCTCTCTCTCTCTCTCTCTCTCTCTGACTGTTGTATGAAAGAAAGTGAGCTCATGTTCCCTTGAATATTATCTGCAGGTATGACTAGTCCTAGATCCAGGAATACCACTGCCCACAAACAGAGTTGGATAAAATCACTAAGTCAGAGCCAACAATCTCTGTAGCTCTGTAGTACAGGACTTGGTAAGGATACTGTGTTCAGTTGTGGTTAAATGGCTATGGAGAGCTGGTGGAGAAACTCTGCCACACAGGATTCTTGAATTGGCAAGGATTTTGAGATTGCCAGCTCTGACGGTTGTTTATTTTAACCCTTTGAGTGCCAAGCAATGCATTGGAAACATTTCCAGGGCTCAATGTGTTACAGAATAACTATTGTTGACAGAGATGCAAACAATTTAATTGCATTTCTACAGCCAGAAATTATGTGATCAGCCTGTTTGGACATTGCTGCCTTAATGTCTGCTCTCTTGTTACCGGGTGTCAGAAATATAACCCCCAATCACCAGCAGCCCAGCGCTTTGTACTCTAGAAAGCTGTACAGTTGCCATATGTTGCCATGTTAATTTGATGGGTCAATTATAATTTTTTCTTAGTAATTATACCCTACACGAAAGCAGAAGTGTTTGCACAGGTGCTAACAAGTCCTTAGTAATTCTAAATTACATCAGATGTCTTTAGAATTTCAGGTCATTTCGTTTGTTTGGGGCACATTTGCACACTTCTTTTTTTGGCCTCTTCTTATAACTTTTGAAAGTTAAAATATTTATTCATGTCAGATGTACAAAAGCAATGCGGTCCAAGTCTTGAAGGGATTTTCCTGATTAAAGATACTTTTTTACAGCATTTTCTGTTAGCACCGTATATATATATATATATATATATATATATATATATATATATATATATATATATATATATATATATATATATATACACATATATATATATATACACACACACACACACACTCACTCTATTATACACACTCTATCTGAAGGGGATTGTATGGTTTCCATGCAAAGAGCCGTTTTCGTGTTCTGAGTAGTCATGCCTGGAAATTTTCAGGGTGTGACCTTGAGACTCAAGGGTTTAATCCAAATTCCAGAGTCTCTGCATGAAGGGCTAAAGTCTCAAGGTTAGAGAATCTAATGTTATTTACGTCATGATCTGCACTTACTGCTTCTTTAGTCTTTTCAGTGGTACTAATTCTGTGACAAACAGAGTGTGAGTGTGTTGGGACATGTAGTGAACTATCAGTAGCATGGTAAGGGTTAAACAAAACATTCTGACACTGCAGTATTCTGTTCTTGCACTCAAAATGAAACTAAATGTTTACAATGAAGCAAACTTTTTATGAGCCAATCTAAATAATGGTGTTCGAGCATCACCCTGCCAAAGTAGCCATATTGTAATTATCAAACTGACATTTCTTGTCAAATATAATGTGAAAATGTCCTCAGCAGAGACAAAGTCCAGCCATTTAGCGCTAACTGCCGACCTTGCAGCCTTGTATTCTACTTATGCTTGAAGTACTCTTTCATTCTGTTTGTTTTTCTATAGCCAAATTCCACAACATATAATCAGAGCGGACGACATTCGGTATCTGTTGAAGTTCAAATGCAGCGACAAAGACAAGAGGAACGAGATAGCTTCCAGCAAGCACAACGGCAGTACAGTTCCTTACCCAGGTAATATCACAGTATTTCTCTCCATCTTTCAAGAAATTATAAAATTACATGGGACCAGGAAAGTCTGATTATGAAAACAATCTGTATTAGGCTATTTTCATGATCACGTACACCCATGCCAGTTCAAAACATTATTACAGTTCAAATTGTCACAAGGACGTGCAGCTGTAACCATAATCTGTGGAGAGAAGAAGATGAAATATTAGCTCTCCCAGGGAATGCAATAGACATGCCTGTGTGTATTCCAGGGGACGCTGTTACTAGAGGCTTCAACAAACAGATATTTTGAGCTGTAATAACTTTTGACTAAAGCATTTTCCAGGAGAGGGAGTACCATTGTTTTAGTTCTCCCTAATTGCCCCAGAACGCCTCCACTTTTCATTTGAACCTGCAGCCTTTTAAGAGTGTTTTATGTTTCATCTCCTCCGTTTACAAATCATCATTGTTCAGAAGTGGGGTCTTCCTTACATCGACCTGATGGTGACAAGACACAACAGGAAGGTTCTGTTCTCGGTGGAGGGACCCTCTAGCTCTGGCGGTGGATGCAATGTCCGTTCCTTGGTTGTTTCCTCTGGCCTATATGTTTCCTCCCCTCCCCATGTTGCACAGGGTGTTACAGAAATTGTGACTGGACTGCTGTCCAGTCATTCTGATTGCTCCGTACTGGCCTCTCCAAGCTTGGTTTTCAGAGTTGCTGGATCTGTCGATGGTAAATACACTATTTATAATAGAGATCACAGAGCTAGGTAGACCTGAAGATTCAGCCCTACTCTATAATTACAGCATTAATAATCACTACAATCCCCAGACTCTTGGGTGTGACGAGCGCAAAACAAACAAAAATACAAAATAAAATAAGGAGAGTACTAAATAATGCTGTAGCAAAAATATTTTACTAATGTATCACAATAAAATAAGCAGCAATGACAATAATACATATACTATGTGCAAATGAATGCATAGACACTATAAGAACAAATGCTGTATGCTCCGGAGCAAGAACTATATACTCTATTAAAAGTATATATAAAGAGAGTAAAAAGTCTCAGTATTCCCAAATCTACAAGCTCCTGCTATTGGACAATGGGAAGAATCGTGATCCAAATAATGGTCGACAAATCAGTCAATGTCCGGTCTCAGTGGCCTCTAATATCTCTCTTTTATATTTGTGTAAAACTGGAGTCCAACTAGTGTAAATGCGGGCAGGTTTCTATGTATCTGATTTGTACAATCTTGATCGAATGATATGCTGTTTGTAATGTAGCACAAAATGATCTGTAAAGCTTACTATGCTGTAGGCTTCTCCCGTCTAGGAGGACATGAAATTGAATGATTACCGATAGTTGAATTGGCTAACTGCTGCCCGCGTAATAACGAGACCGCATAATACTAAGGGACTATCGCAGCTTAGGATCAAGAGCTAAGCGCCCACCACCATTAACAGGACCTGCAGAGATCCAGGTGGAAGAAACAGTTTGCAGTCTCCATAGACGGGAGAAGCCTACAGCATAGTAAGCTTTACAGATCATTTTGTGCTACGTTAGTGACATTTTCCTCCATACAAACAGCATATCATTCGATCAAGATTGTACAAATCGGATACATAGTAACCTGCCCGGATTTACACTAGTTGGACTCCAGTTTTACACATATTAATATAAAAGAGAGATATTAGAGGTCACTGAGACCGGACATTGACTGATTTGTGGACCATTATTTGGATCATGATTTTTCCCATTGCCCAATAGCAGGAGCTCGTATAGTTGGGCATACTGAGACTTTGTACTCTCTTTATATATATATATTTTTAATAGAGTATATTGTTTTTGCTCCGGAGCATATAGCATTTGTTGTTAGTGTCTGTGCATTCATTTGCACATTGTGTGTGTGTGATATTGTCATTGTTGCTTATTTTATTGTGATACATTAGTAAAATATTTTTGCTACAGCATTATTTAGCGCTCTCCTTATTTTATTTTATATTGTGTGTATGTATATATAGATATATATAATCTCCACACAGTGTATGTGGCGCCTTACGATATACGTATGTTACGATAAATAAAAGGGGATAAGTGTTACATTCATAAAAACAATAGGAAAGAGGTCTGTGCTCCAAGGAGTCTACAGTCTAAATGGAAAAGGCTGGTACAGCATAAAGGCAGATAGATCTTAACCATCCGTAGACAAGCTAAACTTATCTTGTGATGGCCACATAACGATCTATCATTTCCACAACTTTGTTGATGATATACGTCATATGTTGTGGTCCAGTATTTTACTCTGTTCTCTCCATACATGCATCCACACAGGTTGGCTGCTTCTCACTTTTGTGCTATAGAACTCGTTTGAACTTTATATTTCCCTTATCCATTATTCATGCTACCTCCTGAAGATCGTGTACACTCTTTTATTTAAGAAGTCATCAGTTAATAATAAGCTAATAAAACCAAGGAGACTATAAGATAAACATCCCTTGAAGATAATCAGCAAAGTCTTAAAGAACTATGGTTTTCTACACATTGAAAATCGGTGATCCGAGCAATTGTTGCTGCATTTAAAGCTTTTGACTAGAAGCTAAATGGGCAAAGGTCAAAAAGAAGTCAGATCTACGACAAATATTTAGCAGGCAAAATCTATGCCGCTGCATAGAAAGTGAGAATTAGCTTGTTCATTTCAAGCTAATAACAAGAGTTCATTTAGAATTCAGGAGAACTTTGTATTGAATGGAAACTTTCAAGAATTATTTTCATTTTTTTCCCTCAGATAACTGAAAGTCTTTGATCCTATAAGTGAGCTTGTACAATTATGGGAAACCCTTTCTTTTTTCATAGATATCCTGGAATTGTCCTGGCTTTTTACAAAGTGCATGAATGAGATTTTATTTTATTTTACATGTCTTTCCCTAAACAGAGTCTTTTCAAGACCCTGTCTAGGGACCAAAACACTAACCAATAAACTCACATTAATTTGGAATTATCAGTTATACAAAAGTTCCCCCCAAATAATTTTTACTATAGAGAAATGCATATATATCCTTTGACAATCCTTATTGGGTCCATCAGTATTTTGAAAGAAAAGTTTTCGGAGACTCCCCTGCAGACAACAGCTTAGACATCTTGCCGAAGAGGCATCTATGCTCCTTTGCGGTCCATCTCTGTCTCCTCACTGATTGACTAGGGGGAGTTGCACTGTACCTTAAGGTACTGACAGGGACGGACAGCAAAAGCGTGCAGATGTCTCTTCAGCAAGATGCCTGTCTGTGAGTCTCCGAATAACTTACATTTCTAAATAATGCCGGACCTAATGAGGATTACCAAAGGATTTATATGCATTTTGCTATAGTAAAAATTAATTTGGGGGGCACTTTTGTATGACTGATTGTTATCTTTAATTCACATCAGCAAACGATGTACAACCAACCTGCACAATCTGGGGCAAATTTGCCAGAAAGAATGGCCCAGAATGAATCAGAGACTGTGTGTGTATAGCTGGTACATACTTACCCTAAAATACCTAAATCTGTTATTACTGCAAAAGTTGATTCTAACAAGTATTAACCCTTTGATTGCCAAAGGGTTAAAGCAACGTATTTCAGTTTTTTTTAAAAATATATCCCAAAGTAAAACCACAACTATGCATAAACAAATTAAAGATTTATTTGTTTATTTTTCCAAAGTCAACTAGAATTTCCTTCTCATAAGAAATGTTACACACTGATACAGGGTTACAGATTCTGTCATCTTTATGGGTTTCTAGCCAAAACATAAAACAATCTTTCCATTACCCACATAACATTTATATTAAAATCATCACTTTAATTAAACTGTTCTGATTAATGTTTCTTTGCTGGCATCCCTATACACACAGAATGCTTTCTGTTCAATTTTCCGACTTTCATATGTACTGATAAATTGATAGAGTTTAAAGTGACACACGATCACATCTGGAGGCTAGAAATTCCAAATTATGAACAAGTTCTGTTTAAAGCCAAGTTGCAATTAAGAATATAATAATTACTCATTTTCTTTTTCAAATACTGGAAGTATTTAATCAATTGACTATGAAGCATGAAAACATATTGATATCATTGGAAAAGAGGTTCTGTTGATTTGGATTCCGATTAGCAGTTTATCAAATTAGACTGTCACTATAATCACTGACTACCAGAAGCCGAACACATTGCAAAGTGATCCGTTAAGTGTGTCAAAGGGGACGTTTCATCCATAGACAAGTTTAGTTTGCTTTACTGATAATTAGAGTATGCTTAAATGTTGTTCTAACCATTGTAAGTTAAATAAATTGACTTTGTGAAATTTACCTTTATCTTTTGATGGCACACTGTTGTACTTTAAAGGAGCAGTAAACTTTTTTTTTGTGAACACAAACATTTTACAGAGCATTTCCTGCTGAATAAAACAAGGTCACTCCCATCGCTGTCAGATGTTTTATTCAAAAGTGATAATTGTTTAAATAATCAGGAAGTTTATTTACTGTGTTTACTTCCTGATAGTTCTAACTGACAGGAAGTGACAGGCAGTTTCTATCACATTCTATGGAGAACTGTATGTCTCTGACTTTTCTGACTTTCCTCTCCATTAGAATCTCACGGGAAATCTAATTAGAATTTGACCACTAGAGGGCACTGCAAATGTTAAAAAAAAAAAAAAAAAAAAAAAAAAAAGATGGGTTTAAACTGTAATAACTCTGGAAATCTAAATCTCTCGGCAGTGGGAGTACCCTTAATTTACTCAGTAGGAAAGTCCCAACAATATATATTTTTTCATAAAAAAAAAGTTTACTGCTCCTTTAAGCAAATTCTCTTCAAAGTGTACTTATTAGTTCTGTTCCAGGACAAACATATCATTTGCTGTGCTAACTGGTCTAATTGCGTGCACTCATCCTAAATGCACATCTTAGCTCAGTGTGCGGTAATATTGTCACAGCAAGAAACTAATTAGCACAAAGTGCCACGCTTTGTCACCAACAAAAAAGATTAATTTCTCAAAAACTATTTCTATTACAAATAGAAGTAGAACGCATAGGCAGAATTTCATTCTCTTTATTTAAGGTGACAGATATGCCTTGACTGAAAATGTGTAGGACCCCATTCTGGCACTCAAAGGGTTAACTGAACAATTACAAATTAAGTTTTAAAAAGCTATTTAACCCCTTAAGGACGGCCAATCGTGCATGCGGCCATCACTTAAGGACCACGGACCTTTTTTTTTTTTTTCCCAGCATCTGCTTCAGGGCTCCCCGAACGGGTCGTTGTCGTTAAAGGGGAACTACCACCCCTTAAAAACTTAACCTGTGCTGATTCTTCATCTGGCGACTAGCTGCTTAGTAGCGCTAGTCGCCAGAAATATTACCCGGTTCTGAAGATTTCTGCCTTTTTCGGACGGTCACTGGAACAGGAAGCACGGACGTGTCTTCACAGTGACGTCCGTGCGCCTGCTCTGTCAGTCCCTTTTGCACCGCGCGGTTCAAAAGGGACTGACAGCGCAGGCGCACGGACGTCACTGTGAAGACACGTCCGTGCTTCCTGTTCCAGTGACCGTCCGAAAAAGGCAGAAATCTTCAGAACTGGGTAATATTTCTGGCGACTAGCGCTACTAAGGAGCTAGTCGCCAGATGACGAATCAGCACAGGTTAAGTTTTTAAGGGGTGGTAGTTCCCGTTTAAGGATTTAAAAATGAGGCCAAACCAGATATTTGAAAGTGTACTGGGTTCCTGCGTCCTCTATCAAAATAATCTCTACAATTTTGAATTTATTGCTGGGATTTTAATGTACAGATCAGCAACTTCCATTAAGTTTGCAGTGTGTTAGGTACCCCTCTGGCACTCAAAGGGTTACACACACACTCAAAGGGTTACACACACACACACACACACACACACACACACACACACACACACACACACACACACACACACACACACACACACACACGTACATTCTCTCTCTCTTACTCAAAGGGTTATACACAAACACACACACACAACCCCAGTAGAACACAGGTGTGTAATTAGTGGAGACGTCCTTCTGTTTAGTTCCCCTGTGTTTAGGCCAGAAGAGTCCTGGAAGCCTGCACTGTAAGGGGGGTGGGGGTACTTGAGGGGCCGTGGCTGAGGAGCTGCTTTAGAACACTCATTTTACATAGTCCTGCTTTCTATGAGATTTCCAACTATAACACCATGGTAGCAGCTTAGTGTTTCCATTTATCTGCTGGCAGTTCCAAAGAAGCAGTTGTTTCAAAGACTGACCTTCCTAGAATTAAGAGATTCTTGGCACATGCTGTTCTTTTTATACCTTGAGGCGACCACTTCAATGAACGTTGGTGACCTTAGATCTATGTAGCTTGGCACAGCAGATACCACCAGCACAGACACAATTGTGGAGATACCACTCCTAACGGGAAGCCTAGAAGCAGTGTCTGTGTCCGGCTAGAAGAAGTGGTCAAAGCAAATAAACCCATCAGAGCTGTTGAAAGATATATAACTAGGCTAAACTCCACATGGTAGCTGTTATGTTTGAGGCTTTATTTCTTTGATACTGTCTTTTATAAAGCCATGGTGCAAGAGGTCATGAAAGTCTTCTTGTCTCCTTTCCCATACATTGTTGAGCAGTAGAGGGGTGTCCAGCTCATTGCCTTGCAATACTTTGGACAGCCCTTTGGCACTCAAAGGATTCATTATATATCTGTCTGGAAATATGTATAAGGCTGGAGACAACATCACTTCTTATGCAATGTCAACCCTCCTACTCTAAAATTGTAGGACTAGAAAATAAGAGAAATGGAAGGAAATAGCTACTTTATGAAAAGGTAACAGATACATGGAGCAGTCTCCCTGCAGAAGTGGTTGAGGCTAAAACTGTAACTTGAATGTAACCCTTTGAGCGCCAGAGCTTTGCGTACCCTTCTGTCACTCAGAGGGTTAAGAACTCTCAGGATATATGGCTAGTCTAAGAATAAAACAAGTCTAATCTAAACCAGACAGAGGAACAGACAGACTAGATGGGCCATTTGGTTTTTATTTGCCTTCAAATTCTATCTTTCTGGTACTTTAAAGGAGAACAGTGCTCCTGGAATAAGTGCCTCTTAATTTGGTTAACCCTTTGATTGCGTACCCTCTGGTACTCAGAGGGTTAACAGCATGGTTCAGTAGGTAGGTGCCTTTCATACAGCGGTCAGTTATATCACCACGTATCATCATGTTAGCCAAAAGGCCAGCAGATGGACAGTTAGTCATGTTAATACTTACAGTTCTGTTAATTAATCCGAGTGTAGCAAGGTAAGGTATGCTAATTAAGCTTTTCAGTACTCACATTTTTAAAAAGGAAATATCCTCTAGGGAAAAGTGACTTGTGTTTAACAGATGAACTTATCAAGGTATGTGTCCTCCTTACAGCAGTTAGGTAAAATATATTGGTTTCAGAGGCATAACTAGAAGCCACCGGGCCCTAGTGCAAGAATTGCCATGGGCCCCCCGACCACATTGGCCCCCTCCACATTGCCCCCATCTCCACAGTGCCCCCCAATCTCCAAAATGCCCCTTCCACAATGCCCCCTTCATCTCCACAATGCCCCCAACTCCACTTTGCCTCTTCATCTCCACATTTCCCCTTCCACATTGCCCCTTCCACAATACCCCTACCTCCAGTCCTTGGTGGTCTAGCGGTGTGGCTTGACAGATCTGTGCCTCCTTCGGCACAGATCTCTAGAACTGAAGCTCCCGCGCGCCGCTCTAGTAATGCAGACGCTGGGAGATGATGTCATCTCCCAGCACTCTGTATTACTAGAACGTTGCGCCGAGTGGGAGATCGGCTAATCGACTGCTGCGGGCGAGGGGGTCGCAGGGGCGGCCGGGCCCCTGGAGTGATGGGCCCGGTCGCAGGTGCGACCCCTATTACTCCACTGATTGGTTTGTTTCCATAAATCTGTACCTTCCTATAAATAGCAATCTCTATGGAAGTCTGTCTCCAGAGCTCACTTCCTCACAGCAAACAGTGGGCTTCAACATACCTGAAAGACTCATAAGGGCTACTTGTATTTATCAAATTGCAAACAACTAGTAAAAGATAACAGGGATGAAATCCAAATGTACAAAAGTATAGCGATATATCTGACCACTGTATAAAGGGAACCTACCTAGGGAAGCGATGCTGGTAACCCTTTGAGTGCCAGAGGTTTACACAATTCATAGGGAGGTGTCCTCCATACATCACCCTTTTCCTTTTTAAAATCTTAGTACTGCACAAAGCTTAATTAGCATAAATTGCTACACTGAGATAATTTTCCAAAAATGCAAGTATTAATATGACTTTAACTATCCATCTGCTGGTCTTTTAGCTAACACAATGATACGTGTTTTGAATTATGTTTTTACATATGCAAACTACTTTCAAGGTGACAGGGCCACATTAAAATGGCTGCCAGTTCTGCTTTATATCTGTCGACAGGAAACCAATCTTCATTGAAACTGTTTCATTAAAGGTGATCTATCACCCCAGTACAAATGTGTGTTTAACATTAGAATACCTAGCCATTAAGTGGAATTCTTGAATTTTTTTTTTAATAGTCTGTTGCTGAAAATTAATTTTTAAAGACTGCACTTCTGGATAGACTGCAGGTACAGCTGTATACCCGCAGTCTGTAACTCTGCCTCCGCTCCCCTCCCTCTAACCAGCCTCCTCCGATGATGGAGGCTTCTGTCTGTAAACCGGAGCAGTCTCATTGGCATAGATCGATATCTAGCCAATGAGATTGCTGCAGCTTACAGACAGAAGCCTCCATCATCGGAGGAGGCTGGCTAGAGGGAGGGGAGCGGAGGCAGAGTTACAGACTGCGGGTATACAGCTGTACCCGCAGTCTTTAAACATTAATTTTTGGCAACAGAGGATTAAAAAATTATATATATTAAAGAATTCCACCTAACGGCTATGTAATCTAATGTTTAACACACACTTGTACTGAGGTGATGGATCCCCTTTAATGTCACCATTTTGTGAACGTATTGAAACAGGTAAAATATAAGATGATCCGCAGCCTAGGAACAGTGTCATTCAGTTTACGCCAATCCTCTGGGTTCCAAGTCTGGAAAAAGGTAGGAATGGATGATGCTGAAGATGGGAGAGATTAAGTCTTATTAGCTTGTTCATTTAATTAAATCTAATTATACATTAAAAAAAACTGGATGTTTCTGGAGACTTTTTGTCTTCCTGTGGTTCAGAGGTGGTCAGCCTGATACTGCCCAGCTGTTGGACTATTGTAGTCCAGCAACAGCTCAACAGCCCCTGGCTGCCAACCGTTGCTCCAGATCAGAGTTGTATAGTGCATTTTGCAGTATTTAAAGCATGTTGCAGGTGTATATTACACTCTTTAACCCATTGAGTGCCAGTGGGGAAAACACTCTGGCACTCAAATGGTTCATACAGTGTAGTTTGAAAGGTATTCAGATTTTTATTGTCACCCTCCCTTTCCCCGTTGTTAGATCTTTCTGCAATGAAGTAGCTGACCTGGATGGCAAAAATGCATTGAATCCTTACGGACATCCAGCATTTACCGAAGCGTTTGCCTCATGTGAACTGTTTCACTACATCCTGAGTGCAACTAGTCAGTGATCAGGATCCAGTGGTAGAGATAACAGTAAGGCAAATGCTTCAGAGTGTGAGTGTCAATCAGGTCGCTATGGAAACTGAGCTGTTGCTCAATGACCAACTGAATCAGCTCCTTCACTGCAGAAACAAATGGGAGGTAGGCAAAAAAAAATATATATTACATTGAGGACCAGTTGAGTGTGCAACATAATGCTTTGCATTTTGCATCCTGCTGGTCCCAAAACAAATTGCACAATATTTAAATGCGTGGGTGACATCAGACACACTCTTTAATACTGTAGAATGCAGTGCTCTCTCTTTCATAGTGAGATTTCAGTTTTTAAGAAAATGTTTCTGAGGAATGTAAAATGAATCCTCTCATTTTGTCTTTGTCTAGGCAAAGCAGAAAAAATCCTAGTTCAATCTCCCAAGATTCCTGGGATCAAGCTTATCCTCCTGGAGAAGGGTTCCAGAGCGCGAAGGAGAACCCCAGATATTCCAGCTACCAAGGGTCAAGAAATGGTTACATGGGTGGGCATGGGTTTAATGCCAGAGTCATAATGGAAACTCAAGAACTGCTTCGACAGGAACAAAGACGAAAAGAACAGCAACTTAAAAAAAAGGTTTCCACAGAAGGCTCAAATAATTATGACTCATTCAAGAAGATGTCTGATCCCAGCTATGCCCAACCGAAAGGTCCTTTTAGACAGGATGTGCCACCATCTCCGTCTCAGGTACCACGGATGAACAGATTACCACAACAAGAACAGGGAAGACCATTTTACTCCTGAGGAGCATGAACAATCAAGGCAATAAGGATATTTTCACAGAAGACTTTGTATTGTTTGGAAATGAATGGTACGATGGTGCATATCTTGTTTGTTTCAGTGCCTTTAGCAATATGGGCAAAGCAACAGTGGACTTCATTCTGCCTTTGTCCTCTTGGTCAAAAGTGTTCTTATCATGGAAGGATTTTTCACAATGAGACAATCACAGGGAAAAGGAGATACATGCCCAAGAATGATATTGTTCACTCTGGTTTCATCAAACTTCAAGAGGCTGATTTAATGAGCAATGGAGCAATTCTGGAGCAAACCAACTGCATCTTAGGGAACAAATGAAAATTACTTTGAGTTAAAGGATCAGCAATAGGTTTTGTGAAACAATAGATGTTCTAGGTCTTTTCCTGCTGAGCAAAACAAGGGTACTGCTACTGCTAGAAGTCATAGGCTATGACTCTTCATATTAACAGATAGCAATGGCGCCACCTTGTGACACAATAAGTTTAAGCTATAATGACTTTTTGTAATAAATGTTTCCCATCATGGGGCATGCTCAGAAGGAAAAGCCCTACAGCATTTATTTTTTCTTAATTCAGATCATATACTTCTCCTATATATTGTGCTTTTAACCCCTTGAATGCTAAAGAGGTCTACAACGCGTTGCTGCACAATGCGCTGTTGACCTCTTTAGCATTCAAGGGGTTAATGGCCCCATTTAAATTAATAGGAACTTTTATTTACTTTTCTGTGCTCTAGATCTTATTAAACCAGCCTCTACTGCTTTGCTAAATTGTATTTTGCTTTGCAATGCATATTTTACCAATATAATATATTGTGGGGGAAAAAAAAAAAGAAATGAACTGAGATTTCTATATATTTGTCTCCATTTTTATACATATCTAATACAAGTCACTTAAGTATTATTTCAGCGTTATTTAGCAGCCCGTAATTGGAGGTATAATCACTTACAATACTTTTTGATTTTTTTCTAAGCATTTATATATGACTTTTTTTTGTTTTGTTTTTTTAATTTTATGTATATGAAAGAAGATACTCATGACATTTTCACTGTCTTTTTAAGGATGCCTTTCATCTCAGAGAAATATGTAAAAATTACATTTTTGTGTTGCCCATGAGTAACAAATGTTCCTTTTAAAGGAGCAGTGAACTTTTTTAATGTTGGGTCGTGTGTGTGTGTAGATATAATATATATATATATATATATATGTGTGTGTGTGTATATATATATATATATATATATATATATATATATAGCACACATATAAAATGTGTGTGACATAGTGCTTATCCTGTTGAATAAAACAAGGTTACACCCAAAGCTGTCAGATTATTTTTTCAGTTCAAAGTTATTACACCTCAAACATCTTTTTTACTACAACAATCTAAAAAGCTTTCCATAATAATACATCAGAACAGCACTACCTGATTATCACAGTAGAAAGTTAGTTAGTTATATTTAAAAGCACTACCTGGATGGGAATGCAATAAGGTATGATAAACCTGCAATAAACTTTTCCAATGATATCACATATCCAGTTCCTATGGTATTCTGTGGAGCCTATGCACTAAGATTACTTGAGAAATTGTAGTGCATTGGTTCCATAGTATAACATAGGAAGCAGGGAATTGATCTTACTGGATACATTAAAGGAGCAGTAAACTTTTTTTATGAAAACACATATTTTATAGAACTTTTCCTGCTGAATAAAACAATGTTACTCCCATTGCTGTCAGATGTTTTATTCAAAATTTATAGCAGTTTAAATAATCAGGAAGTGAATTTACTGTGTTTACTTCCTGATTGTTCTAACTGACAGGAAGTGACAGGCAGTTTCTGTCACATTCTATGGAGAACTGTATGTCTCTGACTTTCCTCTCCATTTGAATGTAACAGAAAATCTAATAAGAATTTGACCACTAGAGAGCACTGCTAATGTAAAAAAACATGGGTTTAAACTGTAATAACTCTGGAAATATAAATATCTTGACAGTGGGAGTACCCTTATTTTACTCAGTAGGAAAATCCCACAATATATATTTTTTCATAAAAAAAGTTTACTGCTCCTTTAACTCCTCTTATCACACCTAAGTGCATTTTCTCCCCCAGGTGATCATAGCAGAAAGCGACAGTTCAATTTGAAACCACTATCTGGTCATCACAGTAAAAAAGTTACTGTTCACTTGGAAAAGAAAAACAAAAACTTTGAGCATTAATAACTTTTGAATGAAAAATCTACCGGCAGTGGAAAAACCCTTGTATTACACAGTAGGAAAAGAACTGAAAAAAATATTTAAAAAAATTCCACAAAAACTTTAATGCTTCTTCCTTTAAATATTACGAGTAGAAGTCCTGTAATTCAAGGAAGTTTTTTTATTTCTCTGTTGAATTTTATGATGTACCAGGTTACATGAATGATCCTCAGATTACTTGTAGTGCGTGTGTCTGTCTGTGTGCGTGCGTGCATCTGTCTGTCTGTATGCGTGCGTGTGTCTGTCCTGTGTGCGCACGTGTCTGTCCTGTGTGCGCGCGTGTCTGTCCTGTGTGCGCGCGTGTCTGTCCTGTGTGCGCGCGTGTCTGTCCTGTGTGCGCGCGTGTCTGTCCTGTGTGCGCGCGTGTCTGTCCTGTGTGCGCGCGTGTCTGTCCTGTGTGCGCGCGTGTCTGTCCTGTGTGCGCGCGTGTCTGTCCTGTGTGCGCGCGTGGCTGTCCTGTGTGCGCACGTGGCTGTCCTGTGTGCGCACGTGGCTGTCCTGTGTGCGCACGTGGCTGTCCTGTGTGCGCACGTGGCTGTCCTGTGTGCGCGTGTCTGTCTGTCTGTCTGCCTGTGCGTGTCTGTCTGTCTGTCTGCCTGTGCGTGTCTGTCTGTCTGTCTGCCTGTGCGTGTCTGTCTGTCTGTCTGCCTGTGCGTGTCTGTCTGTCTGTCTGCCTGTGCGTGTCTGTCTGTCTGTCTGCCTGTGCCTGTCTGTCTGTCTGTCTGCCTGCCTGTGCGTGTCTGTCTGTCTGTCTGCCTGCCTGTGCCTGTCTGTCTGTCTGTCTGCCTGCCTGTGCCTGTCTGTCTGTCTGAGCGTGTCTGTCTGTGGGTGTCTGACTGTGCGTTATTATCATCAAGATGAATAGAGGGAAAGGTTTGATCGAGGACAAAGGAGAAATATAAAAGACTTGCATCATTGTACAAAGTGCTCTAATGTATAGCTTTTCTAAAGGTTTCGAAGAACGTCATGTCCTGAGTTTCTATATGCCTCATCTTTTGTGTTTAATAAGAAGCTGACAGTGTGTGAATAGAAAGTAAATGGAGATAAACTGTTACACAGTGTTACGAATCATGCCAGATTTACAAAATAATTGTTAAAGCACTAGGTCATGTTTGGGAGTGGGTGGTAATTTTCTATCTTACATTAAGAATGAATTTAAACCTTGTCATTGTCTGAACCCTACGGCCCTTTGAAGGATACTGATGCAGAGAGAGTAGCTGAAAGAACAAATTGAGGGTATTTATTAATCCCTGGGATGCCAGAGAGATCTGCATTGCAGATCAGTATGTTAGCGACCACTTTAGCATTCAAGGGTTTGAGGTGGTAGAGCACAACAGGACTGCTATTGACTTAACCCTTTGAGTGCCAGTAAGGTATGTGTTGGATACTTCTCTGGCACTCAAAGGGTAAATAGTTGGCATACCTGGAAACTTTTGACATGAGCTCACCCTGAAATCTTTTAAATATTAACCCTTAAAGCTCCCAAGAAAGTAGATTTTCTGTGTTTATGTCAATGTTTGCTCTAACTCAGAGATGATCCAGTCAGTCTTCAATGAACCTTTAACATGTTACAGTTTTGGGATGTCACTTATTAAACACTCACAAAACCAGCAGTACGCCTCCCTCTACCTCTCTGGTAGAGATGTTACTGATTTGAGCAATAAATAAGCAGTAAATTGGTGAAAATTATATAGTAGGCAATGCTGAACACACTCACCCTGAGAATTTGGCCCTTCTCCCTGATATTTGAGTCACAACCCTGAGTCTCGGGGTCAAAACCCTGAGAGTTCCCAGGTATGATAGTTGGTGCTTTTGTATTTTTGTCCCCCCTCCCCTTCAAAATACCATTCTGGTTACCATTGTGCTTTGACCCTTTGAATTCCAGAGGGGTGACTGAAACAGTGTTTTGGAAGCTACCTGACACTCAGAGGGTTAATCACTTTCCTTCCAGAAGTCTTCCCTTGGCAAGGAGTGGGTTCAATATTTTTCTGCCGTATTACTAGCAGTCTCTTGTAAAGCAATGCATTGCTGGTCCACCATCTTGGTAAAAGGGGTAATATAACTAACCGTAGACACCATTCTTGATGTTTTGATCCATGAACGTTAACTGCTATATCTCAGAACAATCATTCCTTATGATAAGGATTAAACTGCTAGATATTATGTGGCACATTCATTGGATTTTGTAAAAATATACCTTTGTTCTTCAAAATGATTATGATAGCCCTGTGCCCACTGAAACAATAGCAGCAGGTGAAGTATAGAAAAACCACATCACTCTGGACTTATGTGCAGTAAAAGTGATCTTTACTGAAGACAAAGCTTAGGTGAAGTTTTTTACACTTTCATGAGAAACAAATCCAAAATATTTGCTTTACTAAATATCCTCTAATTGCAGCAAGTCCGGAATACCCTGGTTTCAATATAGTCCACTGTATTTTGCAGTCTTCCATCTTCATTTATCACTGCCATGTAGCCTAAAGCTGATGATCATCGGTGGTTCCTGAAGACCAATATCGGCCATCTTCCCCAAGAACCCTAGCAGTGCATGCCTTAAGGATCTTCCACTTGAGCTGAGGTTTATACGTAGTGGATATTTCACTCTAATTGGTTCATCTGTGCTCCTTTAACCTGCAGTGTTAGAGGAACTTGAGGACCCCACTGTAGTTCCCAACTCCAGTGCTTGGTAGACACACAGCACAAGTTGAAGTATCTCCTCACAGTACCATTAATAACCATATTAGTGGCCATTACTGGAATTGACTCTTCGACTAATCGATCTGCCTGTGCTCATTTGACTTACCTTGAAAATGAACATAGTTTGTGTTTTCCTTAGCTGGATTTGGGAAAGCTATTGTGTAGGTTGGTGATGGTTCTCAAACAGTCCTGGTTATATTAGTCTCTTCGAAAATATATTTAAAGATCTATATACTGCCTGAGTAGGTATTTCAGTTTCCAAAATTGCCACTAAGATTTTCTGTTGTGCTGATTTTTTTTTCTTACTTTAAACCACTGTACAAAACATCAGGAAATTATTTTGATAGCTTGTGGTATTTTGATTGTGTTTTAAAAACAATAAAGTTGGGCATTCTTGATTGGCAAATCAATAAATCTTTAATTCGGTAGGAACACAACTTGGGTGTATTTTTACTCATTCTTGCTTCATATTGCAGCATCTTTGTTTTTATATTGGGAACCCAAACATGATCTGATGTTTTAAAGGGATATTGGTGGGTTTTTTAGCTGATCTTGGGGGATCAGAAATACACTAGAGCTACTTTTTTTATTTTAGTTTCTTTTCCACCTTGGATGCATACTCTTGCTCTGTTAATTAAAGTGCCTACAGAATCCACTTATGAGAATGAAAGAGACAGCTTGATGCTGGGTCAGAATAGTGTACATTACACTGTGTTACACACACTCTTGGTACTCAGCTTATTAACCCTTTGAGTGCCAGGGGCGTATGCAGTGCACTGCTTACCCCTCTGGCACTCAAAGGGTTAAATGAGAAGTCAACACTTATTATTGGAAAAAAAAAACTGTACTGGAATTTTTCCTGCTGAGCTCAACAAGGAAACTACCACTACTTGGAGATGCTTTGTTTCAAAATGAGTACAGTTCAAACTGAAGGAAAATATGCGCAGTATGTTTTTTCATATTAAAACTTTACTGATCCCTTAACCTCTTGGGTGGTAGAGTTAACTTTAGTGCACTGAAAACCAATGCATTGGTAATATCTCTAGCATCACAGGGGTTAATAAGTAGAATAAAAAAGCAACAAGAAAAAAATAATGCATTATAATAAAAATATCTTTTGTTTACAAGCACATTTTACTTTTGACATGAATTTGTTTTTAAAAAAGAAAAAAAATACGTGAGACTGCTAAGCACATGTATGTACCTGTGTCTTTTTAAGATTTTTTTTCTTTGTTATTAATGTACTACAGTGTTTAAAGTTATTACTAATGTAAGCACAGTGATATGGAACAACTTTTTATTTCATTTTGTTAAAAAAAAAAAAAAAAAATCCGCCTTATACTTGTAAATAAATCATTAGAATAAAAAGCAGTTCCCATCAGGATTTCTGTGTTACTTGAATTCATATGTTCCAAACATCATCATACTTTAAAGTAAATTTCCATGTCACTTTTTTAGACTGTAATGTTCACAAGCATATAATGGCCCATATTTATAAAAGCAAAGTGCAGTTTTTATGGAATAAAATAACTGCACCATAGAAGAAAAATAAATTCCTGTTAAATTAAACTGGGCTTTTGGTTCCTAGGAGACTGAAGAGGACATGCTTTCCTGCATTCAGAGTGCACAGGTCTAGTATGTCCATGTCTGTCTGTCTGGAATGGCCCTCTGTACATTTCCTTATTCTGTATTTTCCATCTTTTAATTTGTGTTTAACGCACCTTCAGTTTTTGGGGCTTTAGTGCCTTTAAGAATGGACACACATTGTAACCATATTGGAATGGGTCACAAACAGTATTAGGGACACTAATTGGGCTTTTATATCTTTGATCTGCATAGCGATGACCCGGTTGACTCCCACCACCGATATGGGGGGGTGCGGTAGAAGCACCACTCCATTTTGTAAAAGGGTATTGACTAATGACTCCATTCCCTATAGGCCTGGTTTTTCCCAGGCATAGGGCTTGGGAAAAGGAGGTCCACCTAGGTCGATACTTATCATTTTTCACTTTAGTGTGGATCTCATGAGAGAGGACCTTCTTGCATGTCACTTTAACCATCTCAGGCTGATAAGTACTTTGAACTTTATATATGTATATTTTATGATTTCTTCTGGCTATGTATCTGCTTAAAGGAAACATGGGCAAACTAACAAAGTTTCCCCCCCACCACCACCACCACCTTAAACACCTTGATTCCTTTCCTCCTCATATCCAATTGGTCCTACTATTGATTTCTCTGGTACTTTGTTTCTTTTGCTCTGTGGCCCCCCACATTGCTCCCGGGGCCCTCTCCTAAAGATCAGGAGCATGCACAGGTTAAGGCCCTAATTTCTTCTATGAGTTCTATACCTTCTTCTATTCAGGTATTTGAGAATCTTGGTCTCAGGATCATCCTGTTTCCCCAAAAAGGCATAGCAGCCAATTACACAGGAGGAAATTTTGACATGGTACATGACTCCTCAGTAGAGGAAGGAGACTCTGATGAGAATGATCTGGATTTGTCCTTCGCAAAGTAGTCCTGGAAATGCTAAGGGTTTCTGTGACCTCAGATTCCAGTTCTTCTGCCCCTTTTTTCCCCTTCGCCATTCCTTACACCAGGTACTCCTGGATGAATTGGGGATGCCTCACAAGTGGTTGTGCCTTCCCAGACTTAGATGATTTAGAGCAGTGGGCTACCCCCCCCCCCCCCACAGTAGGCCCTACATTTTCCCTCTCCTTTCCTAGAATAAAGCATGGCCACTTGCAGGTGTGGCAGATAAGCACCTGGATTCTGTGAAGGCCAACATTGTGGCTTTTGATACAATTGTATGTTTCACCTGACGAGGGCCATGGCTGTTTTGGGGGGGAATCGGCTTTTGACAGCTTTCAAAGCTGACACATCTAAGGAGCCATATGGTAATAGCTATCCTAAGACCCTTGAGACTAATGCGTATCTGCAGAAGAGGCATTTGCATCCACTAGATTTACTTGGAAGGTCTGTTTTTCCTGTTGCTGTGCTTTGTACTTTGTGGCTATAGATCTGCAGATGATTTATAAGCTTATAGATTTGAAGCTTTGATAAAGCGGCATTCTCTGTCGTGAAACACATAAGCTGATTTTAATGTATAGACACGTGTCTTTTATTTTAAATAAAATGCATATTTGGAAACTGCAGCCTCCAGATATATTTTATAACTCTAATTCAGTGTTTCTGAATGGAGATAAAGGTCATAAACCCTTATGTAACGGTGAAGAGCTAGATTGATCTGACCACCGATAAAACTTCTGAATACATCTCTACAGCTACAACTGAGAGACCCTGAGCAGAGACGGGGGTTAAAAATCTCCGTATGCGGGCATTGTCAGGTTCATCTGACCAACTAGAAATGTGAGTACAATTCTCTGTTTATTCCACCATTGCGAATATAGTATTACGCTATTTGGTCACCTTCTGTTTCTGTGTCTTTTACTTCATTGCCTCAGATTACTCCTAAATGTTCCTTCTTTGCACAGAAGATGCTTGGTTTTCTTTATCCCAGCCAGTATGGCTTTGCACGCAGGTCTTCTACTCCATCAGCAACCCATGCATGTTGTACCCCAAAATCTGGACAGGCAAGAAGTCTGCTCAGAAGCCTGCAGATTACAAGTTTACTACTCCATGACTCACAGAGGACTGGTCTGTCTCGGGCAATAGAAGGTCGTTTGTGTCTTTTTCACAGCACTTGGGCTCTTTTAACCATGATGGATCATTTGGTTTTGCAGTTAATTTCAGAAGGGTACTGCATATATTTCAAGCCCTCCTTCCCTGTAATTTCTGTCCAGAGTTCCTTGTGAACCTGTGCAAAGTCATCTATTAATACACACAGTCTCTTCCCAGGTAGATATCTAAGTTTTGGTACCTGTTCCTTCTCAGGAAAGTCTCATGAGTCTCTATTCCAACCTATTCATAACTTCCAAAAACAAGATGACAGATGTCCACCCCATCTGGACTTGAAGCTCCTCAAGCATTTTGTTCTTACGCTCTGATTGAAAATAAAGTCCTTGTGCTTTGTCTTCACTGCCATGTGTGCAGGGGAATTTTTGGCCTCTGTGGACACTTAGCTGCATATTTCTATCAATGCAGATCATAGTTTCCTACAGTTTGCTTCTCTAGACAATCCTTTTCATTTCCCTTTGAGTATCCTCTGATTCACTGGTCTTTACAAAGGTCATGAAAACACTGGCAGCTCACACCCATTCTCTAGGGATCTCCTTCACTTCCTATCTGGACATCCTTTTGCCAAAGGTTCCTTTAGAGGAGACTCTGTACCCTCCAGATTCAGACTTGGTATCTGTTCTGGAGCAGCACAGCTGTGTTATTCAATTTCAAGAAAGCTTCTCTGTTTCCATGTACTGCTCTTTCACCTTATAAGATTTGACACTCTTATGTGAAGGGTCTTCCTTCCAGAAGACAAAATGTTGTCATTGCCTCACCAGCTGTCTCAAGTCCCTTTTCCATCATCAACAATGGTACGGTAGTACATGAAGGTGCTGAGAAATCTGGTTTCTGCCCTGGAGGCAGTCCATATTGCACAATTCCATATGCTGGAGCTGAGTCTGGATATTCTCAGGAACAGGTCCGGGAACCAATGTCATCTCTCCTGTGTCCAGTACTTGCCAACTGGATTAATGTGTACCTTAGTTGGTGGCTACAGAGGTCTTATTAGTTGCTGGGACATCCAATGGTCATTCCAAATTGGGTTATAGTCAAGAATTATGCCAGCCTGATAATCAGGGGTGCCACTTTGGGCCCTTACATGCCTCAGAGTCTTTGGACCGGATTGGAGAGTCTTCCCATTAATGTTGTGGAGCATCAGGCAGCATGGTCCAAGGTTCAGCTGATCCACACATGGGTGGTAGCTCATGTACAGGCACTCTCCATTGTTCATATTCCAGGGCTAGACCACATTGTTACAGGCTTTCTTAGTCACCAGCTCCTGGATCCCAGGAAGGTGAGTGTTCAACCATAGTTCATCGACAGGGTCCTCTGACGGAGGATCTAATGGCCTCTCAATTGAATTGCAAGGTTCCTCGATTCTGATCCAGATACCAGGGCCCTCTAACTTTTCTCTGGATTTGATGTTCCTACCATGGTGCCTTCCTTTGGCATATGCTTTTCCTAAATTTTTGCCATGATTTCCAGTATGCTGCAGAAAATCAGGATGGAACAGGTTAATATACTGATCGTCGCTACTGGTGGCCTCGTCAGGCCTGTTTTCCAGATCTTCTCACTCTGTCAGAGCAGTTTCATCGCCGTCTGCATCCAAACCTCTTGACTTGGAGTTGGGTTTGTTGGCTTGACTTTTGAACTCCGTATCCTGAGCAAGAAGGTTTTTTTTCTCTTACATCCAATATGGAACACAGGAACCATGAAGGGGAGTTTGAGCTCCTCCTCAAGGAAAGCAGAACCACATCACAAAAGACGGGATCCTTAAAGTATAGGTTCAATCCCTTTCCTGTAGCTAAACCCCTGCCTACTCTCAGATTCATGTTCTCTGCCAAGCTGACTGGAGTGCAGTGGCCATCCTCTTAGGAGTTTTTGTATTATTTTATGTTTAGATATTGGATTATAGAGTTAACAATTAGATGGGGTCCCATCACTGGATTGCCTAGTTCACAGGTGCCTTGTGGAGGTTGATGACAAGTCTTTTTCTTCATGGCTTAGTCTCTTTGAAATTCTGCCCTTTTTCTCAGAAGACAGAAGATCGATGAGTAACCCTTTAAGTGCCTGGTCCACTCTATGTCCCATATTAAGCTTGTTCACACAGTCTTCATGTTTTTCTCTTCAGTGCTCTCACTTATAACGCTTATTCTCAGCATTGGGTCTAGGGTACAGATTGCTGCATGGTAAATTTATAGATTAAGACTTCCCCTGCTGTCCTGCAACGTATCTGTTAATTGTGGGAAACTGTATGATCTAGGGTATTTTGAAAGGCTTGTTTTTGTCTTTTTTTTTTCTTCCCCTCTCCCAGGTGACCCCAGAGGGTTTGCGACTGTCTTATAAGCTTTATTCCTATTTTAGTGGCATGGCTCTTTTAAGATTCAGGGAGGGCTTTTTGTCTTCATGCTGTATCGTGTGGTCTACCTTCTGAGTGTTCACGGAGCATGCCACGTCCCGCAACTGGAGATCCTTGTGTTGCTAGGCAATAAGCAAGGGAGGAAGACTACATTTGCCATAATCATACCTGGGAACTCTCCTGATTTGCCCCAGAGATTCTGGTTTTTGCTGCTAATTACCGGTTCTCCGGGGCAGAGGCTGATTCTTAAGCAATCTCTACCCACTTCTGCGCCTACTCAGTCTGTTCCTCACACTCCCCGTCCACTTATTTTCCTTCCCCAGCTTATTCCTCCTGCTTTGATCATGCATAGTAAGCCCCGGCCCCACTCATATCTAAGCCCTACCACTTTTGACTCTAATCAAGTCATTTTTCTCCCCACTGTGGCACCGCAGGACTCCTCTCCAGGGAGTCCAAAAGTCAAAGTTTCCATGTATGGCCATAATCTCCTGATTCTTGTTTTTTGTTTTCCCAATTGGCTGGCACACTAATTGGTGGCCATCTAAATTCTACCTTGCTTATCCTATGCAGAGGCTGACTCTCCAATGGCAATAGCTCTAAGACCTTCTTCCTGCCCTTGGCCAAGGGGGGGCTGTATGTGGACCATGTAATAGAACTCTAGTAAGGCTCTATGTCTTTGAGGCCAGAAGGTGGTCCCAGAGCTGTTGCCATCAGAGCTCCATACTCTTGATGCAGAGGATATCTGATCCATAAGGACAGGAGAATGAGCCTTTACAACAATCAAACTTTCTCTTACCTTCCTGCTGTCTATCATCTTATATTATGAACACTGGGTAATTATATCAGCGTCTTCTCAGATCATCAGCTGTTTCAAGTGATGTCACTTTTAATATTTTATTCATGTACCAGATTATACATAACTACAATATTGCTGCATTTCTAGTGTCTACTTTTATTGAATTTTTTTATGTTATATCAATAAAATTATATCTTGTATTTGAGACTTAGAGCACTTAGCCTTTACGTGTGCTTGTTCCATATTTCATATCTGTCCACAATCAGATTTTTAGGCTAGAGAGCGATCTATGTCTCACATTTATATTGTGTTGTATTGTCTGCACCCTAACACCTATACCTAGTTTTTTCTGTGTATATAATATTGCAGTGCTTTTCATGTAAAACAATAGTATGCCAACTGTGGCAGATGTTTTATTCAAAACATATTGCAACTCAACCTTTTTAATACATAGAATGTATTTGTCAATAGCTGTAAACTGTAGACTGGCTAGGTTTAAATGAATACTCTACCTAATAATACATTTCCAGATAATCCTATTGACCACAATGAATCAGTCTTGTGCTGATTGGTTCTCCACAATGAAGCCGGATTTCCCAATAGACAGAAAAGACAACTGCCTAGAGCTCCAAAGATTGAGGGACACCTGAGCTGTACTGGCCAAAATCTCATTTTTTAAGTTTTGGAGACCACTTAAGCATACAAAGTTTTAAAAACCCCTTTGAAATCCTTGACATTTTGGGGGAATATTATTTTGTCTCTAAATTGTAGTTGATTTTCCCTTTAAATGACTCAGTGTTGTCTTTCTGTTTAAGGTCCAAAATCCTATTAAACGTAGTGGTCTTATAAGTGCTCTTCAACCATCTCAAGAGGTGGGGCAAACCAGCTGCATCCCAAGGGGGGTTAGCTGAACCTTCCCTACTGATTTAAATGGGGCTGGTAACCACTTACATTCTAGTGAGGTCTCCAACGTATTGTGAAGCAATGCATTGGATATCTCTCTAGCATTCAAAGGTAAACCCTTTAAGTGCCAGAGGGGTACACAACGCATTTTCACTGTCGTCCAATACAGGTCACTGGTACTCTGGGAGGCGTAAGTCCCCTTTAATAGGCAGGAACAACTATGCAAATAATTTGCAAGGGGCGGAGCCTCCCCTCTTACTTAAGCCACCTTCTGGCCAGAGCCACTTTAGATTGATTTGTTCCTGGTGTGCTTGCACACCAGGTAGAGAACATCTATGCATCTTAGTATTTTATTATTTTTTATTCAAATATGGAATACCACCATTAGGAGGGTGACCATGGCTGTGAATTGCCCTCTTTAAAGTGGCTGGTGCAGCTTCCAGGGATTTTCTGTGGACCTTATGCCCTGAAGAGGGGACAGCTTGTGTTAAGCAGCTCCCCTGTTGGGGAATTTACCTCTGGTTCTTTCCCTCCTTATCATGGTCACCTGAAGACAGAAGTCCAGCAAGGAAGGTGAGTCACCCATTGAGTGCTGAAGGTCCACTTGTCCCCACAGTGTCCCTTTGATGGGCTTGTATTTGGGAGTTTTAATACACTCCAGCACTCATAGGGTGTTTTTATTGCATTATTACTGTTTTATGCAATTTCTGTGGTATTCTCTGGGTTTTGGAGCTTTGGGTATTCATTTATTTATGTTTCTCATGTGTTTCATGCTTGTTTGGGCACTTTTTAATGTTTTCTTAAACTTTATTAAAAATGGTGTTCCGCGCCTTTAAGCGCGGCTTTTTCCCGCTCAGACGCAAGGGCTCCTTTACTCTCTATGGGAATTCACAGTATGGGACATATCTCTGGAACTGCTTGTCACAGCAACTTCAGAGAGGGCTCATTTTACTTCTAGGCTCCTGATCTATCATCCGGAATGTGTTTTATTCATGTGGGGTGTTCAGGGGGGCTTCGGGCAATGTTTGGGGTACTTGGACAGGAAAACTACATTTCCCATGAGCGCTTGGTTCGCGCTCGTTTCTGATTGGCTGTCATGACGGCCGCCATTTTGTGGTACTTTTCCTAGGCGAGTACACTACGCAGGGACCGAGCCTTCTCTCTCCTCAACAGATTAACCCTTCGCTGGCCAGATAAGTCCGTTTTTAGAACATTTCTGGGGTGAAACTTTAATCTTTAACACTTTTTCTGGGTGATAGTGTTATTAGTGGGGTATATTTGACGCTGTGAGCATGTCTACTTCACTGGAGCTAGGGGCTAGACCCAAGTCTAAGGAGGATGGGGGGTCTGCTACCCCCATGGCGTTTTGCTCCTCTTGCCACATTGGGCTGGATGGCGATAATGTGGGGGATCTATGCCCTATTTGTACTGGTCAAGATAGCAACCCTGGGCTTCCCAGCCACGCTATTGAGCCATCTTGGGTGAGGGAGTTTAAAGCTGCCACTAGGGATCTCAGATCCACGCTTCAACTCTTTCCCTCTCAGATACAGGGGGCTCTCCAGGTCTGGCAGACCCCCTCTACTATCAGGACCTCCTTGCCTAAGCCACAGGGAGCTCCTGATATCACTGATTCTTCTGAAGAAGAACTTTTACAGGATTCTGATGCTGAGGAACGTACTGTTATTGAATCTAACAGGTCCATTGGGGACCCCTATGAGTGTGACCCTGAAGTTTCGGCTGAGGGTCTGATCAGAGCGGTTCTGAATACGCTCAACCTTCCTCTGACTCAGGAATCCACTTATGATCCTACTGATGTTTTTCAGAAAAAGCCATCTAAACCAGTTGTTTGTTTTCCAACTAACCCTACTCTTGCCCGTCTGGTCTCTGAGGCATGGAAGCATCCTGATAGATCTTCTTCTGTCTCCAAAAAGTTTGCTAAACTTTACCCTTTTCCTGAGGCGGAGCTGGCAAAATGGGTTCATCCTCCCAAAGTGGATGCTCCTGTGTCTAGACTATCCAAATCTACTGCTTTGGCTGTCTCAGATGCCTCTGCCTTGCAGGACTGGACGGATAAGAAACTAGAGCTCTCTCTTAAGTCTATTTTTGCCTCCATTGGCACAGCCATGCGCCCCACTTTTGCTGTGGCATGGGTTAATAGAGCTATTGCAGCCTGGACTGAACGACTGACTGAAGCAGTTCGCCAGGATGCGCCGGTATCTGAACAGTTGCAGCTGCTTGCTAATATCACTGAAGCTCAGAACTATGTTGCTGACGCTGCTTTTGATGCTGTGCGCATGATGGCGAGGGCCTCCACTTCTTCTGTGGTGGCTAGACGCGCTCTTTGGCTGAAAATTTGGTCTGCTGATACAGCCTCTAAGAAAGCCTTGCTTTCCTTGCCCTTTCAGGGGAATTTGCTTTTTGGGTCTGAACTCAAAGAAATGATCAGTGAGGCTACTGGCGGTAAAAGTACTCTTCTACCCTCAGTCTTTAAGAAAAAGTTTCCAGCCAAACGCAATCGGTCCTTTCGTTCCTTTCAGACTGAGACACGCTCCTCGGCCCAAACGGGTCCTCCCACTACGCGCTCCTCCTTCAAGCCCAAACAGTCCTGGAAGCCCAAAGTTGCCTCCAAGGCCAAGACCTCCAAGACTGCTTCGGCATGACTCGCCGAACCCGGGTCCGCATCCGGCTGTAGGCGGTCGTCTCCGCATCTTTCGCCGGACTTGGGAGGAGTCAGTGGCGGACCCATGGGTTCTTCAGGTGGTGTCAGAGGGATACAGGATCCCTTTCTCTTCCCTTCCTCCTTTTCGGTTCCATTTTACTCGTCCTTCTCAGGAACCCACAAAAAGGCGTCTGTTCGACGACGCTATTCAGGATCTCTTGGACAAAGAGGTCCTGGAGGCGGTTCCTCAAGGGGACACAGGTTCAGGATTTTATTCCAACCTGTTTGTGGTAGCCAAAAAGGACGGAGGAGCCCGTCCCATTTTGGATCTCAAAGATCTCAATGCCTAGGTGGTGACTTCCCACTTCCGCCAGGAGTCCCTGCGCTCTGTGATTGCAGCAATGTCTCCAGGGGAGTTTCTTGCCTCCCTGGACCTTCAGGATGCTTATCTTCACATCCCTATTCATCCAGAGAGCAGGCGGTATCTCAGGATTGCCTGCCACAGGGGACACTTTCAGTTTGCAGCGCTCCCCTTTGGGCTGACTTCAGCCCCTCAGGTCTTCCAGAGGGTGTTGGGCTCCTTGATAGCGGTGCTCCATCAGGATGGGATCAGAGTGACCCCCTACATGGACGATCTCCTACTGAAGGCCTCCTCAGCGGAGCTTCTCCTTCAGCACTTACAGATGTGCATGCACACCCTGAACCGTCATGGCTGGATCCTGAATCTGGACAAGTCGGACTTGATTCCATCTCAGAGGCTTCTGTTCCTGGGTCTCCTGTTCGACACTCGCCAATGCATGGTGTTTCTTCCAGAGGACGTGGCTCACCAGATAGCTGTCAGAGTGGCTGGAATTCTGGACATGGACGAGATTCCAGTGCCGAAGTTGTCGTCCTTAGTGGGGAAGTTCATTTCCACAATCGAAGCAGTACCATTTGCCATGGCCCACTCCAGGGATCTCCAGAGATTTGTGATCCAGACGTGCAAGAATCATCCAGATCATCAACATCTGTCTGTTTCTCTTCCTCCTCATGTCGAGTCGAGTCTGCACTGGTGGTTAGATCTCTCTCATCTCCTGAAAGGGAAATCCTTTCTAGTTCCTCCTTGGACCACAGTCACTACGGATGCCAGCCTTCGGGGCTGGGGTGCAGTCTGGGGTCGCTTCAGTGCTCAGGGGAAATGGGGTCTGGAGGAATCCATGCTCTCCATCAATGTTCTGGAACTTCGAGCTGTCCGGCTGGCCCTGAGGCACTGGGAGTCTCAATTGACCGGTCTTCCAATCAGAGTGGAGTCCGACAACGCCACGGCGGTGGCTTACATCAACAGGCAAGGCGGCACAAGAAGCGGTTCCGCCTGGTGGGAGGTCAAGGATATTTTGTCTTGGGCAGAAGATCACGTGCCTGTCATCTCTGCAGTTCATATTCCAGGCGTGGACAACATCATGGCAGACTTCCTCAGTCGTCACACCGTCGACAGCGGAGAATGGGCTCTTCACCCAGAGGTGTTTCACATGCTCACTCAACGGTGGGGGATGCCTGTGGTGGATCTGATGGCTTCCAGACACAACAGGAAGGTTCCGGTGTTTTGCTCCCGGTTGAGGGACTCCCTTGCTCTAGCAGTGGATGCCCTGTCGATCCCTTGGGACTTCCCTCTGGCTTACATCTTCCCTCCTCTTCCTCTGTTGGTCAGAGTTATCCAGAAGTTGAAGAGAGAACGTTGTCCTGTCATCCTGATTGCTCCAAACTGGCCCCGCCAGTCCTGGTTTCCGGAGTTGATGGCCATGTCAGTGAAGGATCCGATCCCACTTCCAGCCCGTCCGGACCTGCTTCTTCAGGGGTATCTGTGGAAGCAGGATGTTCACTCTCTCCATTTGATGGCATGGCGGTTGAATCCTCGATTCTAGCAAAGAAAGGCTTTTCTCCTTCTGTGGTTTCGACGATGCTCAGTGCTCGTAAGCCTGTGTCTTCCAAGATCTATCATCGCATATGGTCAACTTTCGTGACTTGGTGTTCTGACAAGAAGTTGTCACTTGACTTCCATCTTCCCACTGTCCTGGCCTTCTTGCAGGACGGTGTGGATAAGGGGCTCAGTCTGAGTTCCCTCAAAGTTCAGACTTCTGCCTTGTCTGTGTTTTTCCAGGAACGGATTGCTGTCCTTCCTGATGTGAAAGTCTTCTTCCAAGGTGTGACTCACGTTCGACCTGCCTTTAAGAGTCCTGCTCCCCAGTGGGATCTCAATTTGGTGCTGGGAGTTCTACAGCGACCACCGTTTGAATCCTTGGCTTCCATTCCATTACGTCTTGTGACTTGGAAGATGGCCTTCCTCTTGGCTGTTGTGTCAGTGCGCCGGGTAGCAGAGTTACAGGCCTTGTCTTGTAAACCTCCTTACCTGGTGTTCCACAAGGATAAGGCTGTGCTTCGCACTACCAAGGAATTCTTACCCAAGGTTGTGTCTGAGTTTCACATCAATCAGGAGATTGTGGTTCCCTCTTTCTGCCCTAATCCTTCATCTGACAAGGAAAGAGATCTCCATTTGTTGGATGTGGTGCGTTGCCTCAAGTTTTATGTTCATCGCACCGAGTCTATCAGGAAGTCTGACGCTCTATTCGTCATTCCTGAGGGGCCTAGGGCAGGGAGACCGGCTTCCAAAGTTACCATTGCCTCTTGGATTAAGGCTACCATCCGTGAAGCCTATAAGTTGAGGAATAAGCATGTTCCCTTCCGGGTGACTGCCCATTCCACCAGATCTATTGGGGCCTCTTGGGCCTACAAAAATCAAGCTTCTGCTGATCAACTGTGCAGAGCGGCCACTTGGTCCTCTGTGCACACTTTTTCAAAGCACTACCGAGTTGATGTACTGGCGTCGGCTGATGCCAGTTTTGGAAGGAAGGTCCTGGAGGCAGTTTTGCCTGTGTAGGTCTTCCGCTCTGTGATCCTTAGTGCTTCCTTACTGTTGACCCCGGTTGGCTCTAGTTCCGTGTGCTGTGTTAGTTCAGGGATTGTTCCCTTGGTTGGTGTCCGTTGACACTTACAGTTTGGGCTATGTTATCAACTGGTCATAGCAGTTCTAGTGACTTGGGCCTTGCGCCTGGTCCTTGCCTTACTTCCCGCCTCTGGATCAGCTCAATGTTTGTACATCCCAGAGTACCAGTGACCTGTATTGGACGACAGTGAAAATAGGATTTTAGTCTTACCTGTTAAATCCTTTTCACTTAGTCCATACAGGTCACTGGTCTCCCACCCTGTCAAGGGACCAGTCTTGGCTCTCCTGTGGCATTCAGTGGGAGACCGTTCGGGCATGCTCACAGGAGTCTTTCTTTTTGCTTACCTGAGGTCAGTTTTAGGGTCTCAAATCAATCTAAAGTGGCTCTGGCCAGAAGGTGGCTTAAGTAAGAGGGGAGGCTCCGCCCCTTGCAAATTATTTGCATAGTTGTTCCTGCCTATTAAAGGGGACTTACGCCTCCCAGAGTACCAGTGACCTGTATGGACTAAGTGAAAAGGATTTAACAGGTAAGACTAAAATCCTATTGTTTTGCAATGCGTTGCATACCCCTCTGGCACTCAAAGGGTTAAAGCCCCTTTTGAAAGCAGTGGATATTTATTGGGATATTTATTTGTCCCTTATGTAAGGCTCAATATCACAGAACAGTGCTTTAGTTTAACCCTTTGAGTGCCAGGGGTGCGCATCCCTCTGGCACTCAAAGGGTTAATCCTTTTCGGTGTGAGATCCTATGTTCTAGTATTTATTTTATGACGACAGTAGCTGTCACTATATAAATACAGATGCTCAGTGCCCTCTCCATGTGCATCATTTTGGGTATGCAGAATCCCGAGCAGACCGCGTGCGATCACTGTTCATTATCTCCATAAATGTTATACATAGCACGGCTGAGTGTAAGGACAGCTCAGCTAGGGGTCTCCATGAAATGTGTCTCATTTGGTTTAAGAAACAGAAGCATGACAGCTTCCTCCTCCAGGGCAGTGCTGATAGAAGCTTCCAGTCTTGGCCCATGAAACCAGATGTGACAATGCTCTCAGGTTTTAGGACACATTGTGTCGAGTCTGGCCCTCTTCGCCTGAAGCGTTTTGGTCTCTCGTAACTCTATAGGCAGCAGTGAAAACCATGGAGAAACTCGCCTTCCTGTTAGTTTTGTTTTAACTCTTTAAAGACCAGAGGGGTGGGAATGCATTAACCCTTTGAGTGCCAGGGGGTGCAGAATGCATTGTTTTGCAATGCATTCCGTACCCCTCTAGTACTCAAAGGGTTAATTCGCAATGCACACCCCTCTGCTAATTAAAGGAATGAGTGCTTCATTAATTTGCAGCTGATACATTTTTTCTTCTGGTTTTATATAATTCCTTTTGCTGTCTATGGGGTTGATGTAGCCAATGATAGAGTTGTCTCCTGCAATGAAACTGCTTCTACTGGACACTCCAGATATTTTCTTTTTATTCTCATTAGAAGCTACAGACATCTCGATCACATTACTTCTCAATATATTGTATACATCTCTCATCTGAAGAGTTAAACACTAACTTAAAGGGGATGTATCGCCCCTATACAAGTTAGCATTAATCGTTAGCTTGCAGAGCGAATATAAGTAAATGCATATTTTTTTATGCATTGACAGAGGCTTTCTGTCTGTAAGCTGGAGCGATCTCATTGGCAAATCGCTCCAGCTGCAGGCAGAAAGCTTCCGTCATCGGAGGAGGCTGGATAGAGAGAGAGAAGCAGAGTCTGAGTGACGGACTGCAGTTACAGAACAGGTAACCGCAGTCTGTCCGGAAGTAGCTGCAGCACAGATATTATAACTTCAATTTAGACTAACAGGAGCTTTTTTTAAAAAAAAAATTGAATACACATTTACTTATTCTCGTTCTATAAGCGAACAATTAATGCTAACTTGTATAGGGATGATACATCCACTTTAATACACAAGTTTAACTTATAAGAATGAGTGTGATGTATTATGTGCAGTTGTGAATTTGAAAGTGTCCATACCTGAAAGAGAGAGTAATGTCTCAGGATAAATGATGGTTTGATCATTTGTTACATTTAGTATTATTATTATTCTTTCTTTATATAGCGCCAACTAATTCCGCAGCGCTGTACAATTGGGAATAGACATACCGAGGTATTAATCAGATGTGGAGAACAGAAGTAATAACGCTGTCCACTGTTGCCAATGTTCATATCAGTCTAGTTAATGTGTAACTATGTTATAAAGTTTCCCCCTCCCACCTCTTTTTACCGACATCACTATTCTTTACTCAGAGCAGAAAGCCGGTCCGGATGGATGGCGACAAGGGACAAACTTCTGTAGGCATAAGAAAAACCGACCTTCCTTCATCAAGAGGGTAGGGTTTTCCTTATTCTGACAGACAGAATATTGTCCCTCGTTGCAATCTGTTTGGCCAAGCAACTGGATCTCAGATCTGAGGGGAGAAGAATGACATCTGTAAAAGGGGTGGGAGAAGGACATAATATAATTACACATCAACTAGACCGATATGTAAGTTGGCAACGGTGGAGAGCGTCATTACAAAGTGTAAAAAATTATCGAAACTTAATTTATCCTGAGACATTACTATCTGTTTAACACTTTAGGAGCTCTGAGGCTGCCAACACTGCTGTGAATTGATGTCCGCCAGCTACAGGTAAACATTAGGATCCTCTTGAGAATTTTTGGATATTTCCTGTTTTAGGACAGCAGCCTTATTTATATGCTATGCACCCACAATAGCCTCAATCCTCTTTGACCAATAGTAAAGGTTCCTTTATGTAAATCTAGGACTCCTGGGAGACCCCAATGAGCACTGGAAATGCCCATGTATTTAAATGCCCCAAGTACTATCTTTCAGAAGGCAAGGAGAAGCATTTTTCCTTTGCACACCACTTCCTGTGTCATAAACCGTAAAATATAGACTTCTGAATATGAAGAGAGATTAGCAAAGATAATATGTTTCTCCCAATCAGTAGTCAATATTTGGACCCCCAGATGTTGGAGACTATAATTCACATCATGTCCAACATTCCATTGGCTGGTTGGGGATAATGGGAGTTGTACTTTCTAACAGCTGGAATATCAAAGCTCCATTACCCCTGTCCTAAGTTTTACTTTTTCTCTGAAGAAGTGTTGGCAAGTAGGCACAAAACACGTTGGAATATTGTACTACCTCTAGTGCTGCTACAAGTCCCTTCATGGTTTGAGAGATATATACTTCATGTTTTCATGATGTTTGTGAGCGTTATCCTAAACTTTCAGCAACAAGGATATTACATTGCTATATACATCTGATGTCCGTATATGCCACTCAAGGAGAGGGGGTATGTTCCCAGAGTTAGGAGAGAATAAGCATATTCTATAGCAACTCTGCCCACTATATTGCACCTGATATCTGAAAAGACAGAAAGGAGAATACCCCAGAGTTAGGAGAGGACTACCGCAACACACTTTCGGGTAAGACTCTTCAGGATTGCTACACCATATATGCTCCATTACACCAGACAGCTGTATTACCAACATATTCAGTTTTTGTCTGCTACAATGGGACTATTGAGAGCAGTTCCCTCTACAATATTTGTACTATCCACTTGTACTAATATATTTGATTTGAATACGAGCATAGAGGGTATCCTAGCTATTATACATCATTCTGTTTAATTATTAATTTTGTTAATTTTAGTCAATAAATATTTTTGCATATATATATATATATATATATATATATATATATATAATTATTTTCCCACCAAAATGCCTACTATTTGGCAAAGTGCCTGAAACATGAAAAAAAATCCAGAATCCTGCACAAAAAAAAGGGGATCAGGCGGACGTAAAAATCTACCGACAAGCCTATTGCCAGTGGTCTGCAGGGTTTCACAAAGGTACTATTGAGAAGAATGGACACAATACCTAACATGGTGTATCCTAATGAACAAGCAGGCTTCAGGAGCGGTTTCAGTACAATGGACCATATCCAGACAGTGCAACAAGTTATAGAGCGACATAATGAATGCAATCTTCTGTTATGCATAGCCTTCATTGACGACTGCAGTGTTGATCTACTCTGTGTTGTATTTAACCTTGTGAAGACCAGAGGGGTGTAAATCACATTGATTTGAAATGTGTTGCAAACCCTTTTGGTCATCATGGGGTTAAACATATGTACTAATAGGAAGCAGTGGACTTTGGTGTAACTTTACTCAATTTCCTTATAAGTTATATGGGGAGGTGTTCAGGGCTTGTTCATGTTAGTCTTCACAGTAGTGAAATGTGTGTCTGGGTATGGAGTAAAGTGGTTGTATTTTTAGTGTATACCCCGAGGTGTATGACATAATTGAAAACGTAAAATTTCCTGAAATGGAAAGGGGCAGGCCACATAGCAAGAAGACCTCATGGTAGATGGATCAAACGAATTTTGGAATGGATTCCACTTGATACTAAATACCCAAGAAGAAGACCGAAGACAAGATGGGTAGATGAAATTAGCAAATTTGTTGGTACACCGTGGCAACAAAAGCACAAGACCGAAGTTGTTGGAGATTACCTGAGGAGGCCTTCATCCTGAAGAGGATCGACAATGGCTGAAGATGAGATATATATATATATATATATATATATATATATATATATATATATATATGTATGTGTGTGTATGTATTGATGTATGTATATATACATATATACACACACACACACTAGTGTAAAAGCCCGTGTACATGAGCCAAGGTCCGGGTGATGTTAACCCTTTGAGTGCCAGAGGGGTACGCAATGCATTGCCGGTCCTGCGCTGCATCCTGCCGCAGACACAGTCATGTACTGTAGAGACTGCCCAAAAGCACAGAATGCTCCCAGCACAGAACTCCCAGCATTCCGTGCACCCAGCATTCTGTGCATTTGGGCAGTCTCTACAGTGCATTACAAACATCTTAGCAAATTATTATATAGGATATATCATTTTTTTTCTTTTTTCAATTTTGATAGGGTTTTCTTTCGTAGAGCTGTTCCAATATATATTTGCTTTTTTCTATATTGCTCACATTTTGTTGATACAGTTACCAGCCCCTAGGTATACAGATATCCACTGTATCACCCAACAGTGCAGGTACCTCCTACATTTTCTGATGAAGTAACAATGTTAGAAAATGTGTTGAGCATTTGTATTTGTATGAAATATGATCTTAGCATATATATTATTTAATCTTGTTTAATTGTTTTACTTTGTTATTCCATCTTTTGCACTACAATAGTCTTAACATTGTTTTAATTACATTTTGATTAAAGGGACAGTAATGTCCCCAAAAAATATATCCACTTTTGTAGCCTTTAAAAAAAAATCAGTATGGTCAAACCCAATCTCCCAAACAGCTATGGTTTGAGAGATATAAGGATTCAAAGTTCACCCCTCTCACCCCTACTCCTGACGTCATCGTCTAGCTGACAGCAGGAGATTCCGGTCAGGGGACCAGCAGGCGGCTCTGCAGCAGAGCCAAGATCACGTTATCTATAAAGAATTCATTCATTGGAAATGTCTACAAAGTGTGCTTGCAAATTTTTTATAGATAACTCAATCTATGCTCTGCTGCAGAGCCTCCACAAGTCGTACAAATCAATTCTCCTGCTGTCAGCTTTACAGCTGACATCAGAACAAGGGGAGAGAGGGGGGAACTTTGAATCCCTATATCTCTCAAACCATAGCGGTTTGAAAGATCAGGTTTGGACCATACTGATTTTTTTTAAAGGCTACAAAACTGGATATATTTTTGGGGATATTACTGTCCCTTTAAATATCCGTATTTGAAACAAATTGTTTATTCAACAGCAGAAATATACCGTTATAAATGTATCATAAAAAATAGGTTCCCCTCTAGTTTGTTTATCAAGGACATCTATCAAGCAAATTAGTGTGACATTACACCCTATAAATTGGATTATATAGGCTACCAGGGTGAACTCTAACTGCAAAGGAGTGGAAGAGGAAGACCTAGGAGGTACTCACACTGGGGGCTGATCCAGTGGATGCCTGTATACCTAGAGGCTGGTAATTGCCTAAACAAAATGTGAGTAATATTTTTCAGCTCGCAAGAAAGTGCGAACATATGGTGGTGGAGAACATTTATTCAACAGTCTACCCTTAAAGTGTTAGTAATGTCCAAAAAAAAGTTTTTTTTTGCATTTAGAAGAACTTAAAAAGCTGAGCTAAATGCAAAAAAAGTATCTCTCAAACCACTATGGTTTAAGAGATACAGGCGTTTAAAGTTTGCTGTTTCCTACTGACAGCTGTAAAGCTGTCAGCAGGAGATTTGTGTCGGTCGACACGGAGGTGCTTGAGAAGTGCCGAAATCTCGTTACTTACACGGAATCCCTTCATTGGAATGGTCTAAAACGTGTGCTGTCAATGAAGGGATCCATTCCAATGAAGGGATTCCATGTAAGTAACGAGATCTCGGCACTTCTCAAGCACCAGCGTGTCGACACGAATCTCTTGCTCACAGATTTACAGCTGTCAGTAGGAGAAATCAAACTTTAAACACCTGTATCTCTTAAACCATAGCGGTTTGAGAGATATGGTTTTTTGCATTTAGCTCAGCTTTTTAAACTCTTCTAAATGCAAAAAAAACTTTTTTTGGACATTACTAACACTTTTAGAGTATGTGCACCTGACTCTTTTTTTTGTTTTTTTTTATGTATCTGAGTAGCTTCATTACTGAAAGCCCATGTAGAAACAGCAACAATAACAAATGAAGGACTGAAAGGATTATTAGTATAAGGTCCTATTTATCCCATATGGTATTGGTGAGATTTGTTATTCTGTTGCCTCTTGTAATAGTGCTTGGGAAATGAGTTTGTATTTTTAGGGCCTGTTCACATGGAATACAATGCTTGCAGATCTTGGGCTGGATTCTATTGCAGGTGCTAATATTTTCTCTGCTTTTATCTCTGGGTTTCCCCATAGACTTCAATAGCAACATTTTTGATAAAACGGGAGGTAACACCTGCAATAGAATCCAGCCCCTTATGTCTTGCAGCATGGGGCAGCTTTGATACTTTCAGTGCAAATGCTTCCAAATTGCAGCGTGATTGATCTGCACAGCAGTATATGAGGCCCTACCTACAGATCATTCACACAAATGACATTGGAGTTTCCAATGTTCTCCACAGCCTCCAGTAACTGGCCAGCCACATGGCTATCAGCTGATAGTATATTGCTGTCGCTTGTGTGAGGGATTCGCGATACACCCTGACCATGTGCCCTTGCAAGGCTCGCCAAAGAAACACAGGATACTGGGGCTGAGTAAATGCCTGGCTTGAGCAGGACTGTATTGCCACAATGTTTACCACTTTGAGTGCCAGAGTGGTAGCCAACACATTGCTTCACAATGCTTTAGCTATACTTCTGGCACTCAAAGGGTTAAGCTACCCGACTGAACGGAACAAACTAGTGAACATTACAGGTGCTCTTCGTGGAAGTTCAACTTGTATTTTACAATTGGTTTTTCTTCAAGATTTGTTTCTGTATTCTGATTTCAACATGTGTGCCAGTTCCATCACTCATAAAACCGGTACCTTTATGACTCTGCAGATGGAATACTGATAGCACATGATTCATTTAGCGCTTTAATGTGCAAGAATACTTACCAGCTCTTACCCATTTCACTTAGCAGTTGTATTGCATGACTAAGCTTGTAATTTCTCATAATTGCATTAAAGGGAATTAAAGAGAATTTATCCTTATAAATATAAAATCCTATTTACAATTAAACACATGCTTAACACCTTAAGGACCGGGAAAATCAGAGGTGGATTTGACTTAAGGACCGGAGCAATTCTGACCTTTTGACTATGTCTTTGTTCAACAGTGTTTTCCCTCTTAGGCTTTTATTCCACCCCCATAAATGATATACTGATTTTTTATAAACAAATAGGGCTTTCCTTTGATACCCTATTTATATGGATAACCCACCATTTACTTTATTAAAATTAAAGAAAAAGGTAAAAAAAATGTAAAAAACCCAACATTTTTGTTTTTTCTCTTGGTATCAATTGGGCGCAAAGGGTTAAATTTTTATGGAGACTGCATGAAAGGTATGACCAGTCAGTCATACCTACAAAATGCGCAGTTTAAAGTGGCCACTGCCCCCCCCCCCCGGCTGAAAATCCCCATGTCCCTTTTTCCCACCCTATTTTCCCACTTTTTTGTTCATTACATTTGGCGGTGTGTGTAAGTGTATTACATGACTCCACAACAATCACACTTCCAATTTTGTTTCTTTAGATGTTTTTTTTTTAAATAAAATATTTTATTTGTAAAAAAAAAAGTGTATTGTTTTTATTAAAAAAAAAAAAAAAAAACTGCATTTAGCCATCCTCCTGCACCAGCAGTGAAGGGGTTAACACCCCCAGCTGCTGTATTTTGTATTTACACTAGGTGTCTCCTCCCTGCTTCTGTGTGCCTTACTTTTATGTAAGGGACACATTGGCAGAGAGGAGACACTAGAGGCAGTAAGTAGCACTGCCTCATTCATTTTTTTAGAATGCCGGTACCATGTGATCGCTGACGCAGCGATCACATGACCTGGCACAACCGACCGAGGCTGAGACTGAACGGTCCGGTACTGGACCGCTCAGTCTCAGCCAGGATTGAATGGTAGCAGCGTGCACGGAGGCGCGCTGCTACCATTTAACACTTGACGTACCAGGACCGTCACTGGTCCTTAAAGCAAATTTACCCTTGACGGTCCTGGTACGTCAAGGGTCGTTAAGGGGTTAAGTAGTGCAGAGTGTGTGGTTTTGACTACTGTATTTTTGTAATAAAAGTTATTTATTTTGTGGTGTTTGTTATTCCTGTTTTCTACCCCCTTCTGAATAAATATCTTCTAGAGTTTCACATAATAATAATATATCAGTCGGTAATGCCCTCACTAAGGCCCTTTAAGTGTTGTAGATGAAGGAACCATGTGTGAGTGGGTCCAAGAACATGGGCTTTTAACACCTTCACTAGTGGAGTGTATCCTATATAATAATTCGCTAAAACGTGTGTAACTCCGCGTCATGCGCAGTATGAGACTGCCCGCGACCGGGTGGCACTCTTCAACTGGTATATTAATAATTTCTTAGTCCAAGATATATTATATATTATATATATATATATATATATATATATATAATATGAGAGAGAGAAAGAAAAGAGGAGAGAGAGATTGTTGTAAAGCCATGTAGAAGGAATGGACCATAACAAGAGGCTAGAAAAGAAAGAGAAACTGGCAGTGTCTCGTGTAGTATATTTGAAAATCAATGTGAAACAATCACTCATTTGCTAAGTGGATACTCACATTAAAAAGTGACTACCATCATTGGACTGGCAGTGAAAGTGCCTGTGGAGGATATTATCTCTGCCCCCACACAGATATATCATATCTCTCAGCTCGATCCTTCACCTGCGCTGATCCATGGGAATCACTCGACTTGAAATATAAAAAGAAAAAACACTAACCAGAAGGAGAGCACACCGACAGGCGTAATAAACTCCGACAGAAAGTGATATATACAATGTAAATATCTCTGTACTTACATTTTCCACAATGACCAGCCGTAACCCTTCACATGCTGGTCATAAAAGCACACTGGGAATTTTGGATGTAAGTCCTCCCCGTTAATAGACTGTGTAGAACACCAAGCTCTTATCCAATGTCCAGATACATGATCTCCAGCACCAGAAGATCGATATAAGGAATAAATTTATTAAGAATACATATGTAAAACAAACATACGCTAATTAAAATAAAACATTTAAAATAAAAATTATAACTCTATCCCAACATGTTTCTTACTCATTCAGACCATTTCTTCAGGTGAAATAGTAACGATCTACTCGACATGGTATATATAAATGTATACCTTATATTGATCTACTCGCACTTAGTATTCTACACAGACAGTCTATTAACGGGGAGGATTACACCCGAAATTCCCTGTGTGCTTTTATGACCGGCATGTGAAGTGTTACGGCCGATCATTGTGGAAAATGTAAGTACAGAGATATTTACATTGTATATATTTTCTGTCTGAGTTTATTACACACAGTGATAAACAGACACATGTGCAAACACACACATATACAGGGGGACACACAGTGATAGACAGAGACACATGCAACACACATACATATGAACACATGCACTGACATACACAAACAGTGACACACACATACAAATCAGAATATACATACATACAGTGTGAGCAGTGTAAGTAACATACCTCCCAACATTTCAAATGGCCAAAGAGGGACACTTGTGTTTTCGGTGGTGTTACTGGGGGTGTGGCTGATGGTGTATTTTAGAGAATTTTTAACCCTTTGAGTGTCAGGGGGTAAGCAATGCATTGCATAACCCCTGCACTGAAATGGTTAAGTTACTCTTTCTGTAAGTGAGTGATTTAGAAGATGAAAATATTTTTTACACAGACTAATTTAACAAATATATACAGAAGTTTATACCCACATTACTGTGGGTTTTATTGATGTGGAGCAATCTGAGACACTGGTATATACACTACACAGTGTGATCTCCTAAATTAGGGTGACCAGACCTCACCTTTAACGAGGACAGATATGAAAAATGCATACTGCAGGGCTGCTTTGATTTCAGTGCAGGCTGAAATATGCCTATTTTCTATGTGTCACAGGTTAAAGGTGAGGTCTGGTCAGCCTATCCTAAATAGAGGAGCAGAGGGATTTGGGTGTCAAACAGGGACTGTCCCTCCTATACTGTATAGTGCCAGTCCTTATACACAGACACATGCAGACTGTATACTATACAGCAGAGGTTCTCAGCCCATGCCCTCAGTGGCCACTAACAGGCCAGGACTTGGAAATTTCCCTGCTAGAACACGTGTGTTGATCAGAGGCTCAGTCATATTGATTAACTCACCTGTGCCCTTAAAAGGAAATTCTAAAATCCTGAGAGCACAGGTTGAGAACCACTGCTATACAGTGCCAGACCATTGTAGAGAATTTTTAACCCTTTGAGGGGGTAAGCAATGCACTGCATCCCCTCTGGTATTGAATGGTTAAGTTACTCTTTCTGTAAGTGAATGATTTAGAAGAAGATTAAAGTATTTTTTACACAGACTAATTTAAAAGATATATACAGAAGTGTATACCCACATTACTGTGGGTTTTATTGATGTGGAGCAATCCGATACACTGGTATATACACCACACAGTGTGATCTCCTAAGTAGAGGAGCAGAGGGATTTGGGTGTCAAACAGGGACTGTCCCTCCTATACTGTATAGTGCCAGTCTTTATACACAGACTGTATACTATACAATGCCAGACCATATATAAATAGTTTGTCATACATGCTATACAGTGAGCTATGTACAGCATGGAGATGATTGCAGGAACTGGCACCTCTACTTACAGACAGACTGACAAACAATCTGTTCTCTTTCTCTCTCTTTGTGCAATATATAAATACAGTCACATCCATGTTTCTGCCACTTACCAGCTCAGCTGCAGCCCTGCTCTGCACTGCCTGATCATGTCTCTGCCGTTGTTCCACTTTCCCAGCTTCTCTGTAGCAAGCCAGCTCCCCACATCCTGCCTGCTGATTGTTTAGCAATCAGTTCACCATGGCCTTCCATCTGTAGCTTGAACATAGTTCCCATCATCCTCAGCTGCTCACCATGCATGTGTGTGTCTGTATGAGTGTGTGTGTATGTGTCTGCCAGTGTGTGTGTCTGTGGTGTAGGCATGAGTGGCAGCCATTTTTTTTCTTCAGCCTTAGATAGTAGTGGGTGGGCTGGATAGTGGGGGCGGGCCAAAAATCACACCCACATTGAATCACCCAATGGGAGCAGTAATCCTCTTTACTGCCGCCCCTGGGTGTGTTTTGCCAGGCACAAAGTCTTCTTTTATATATATAATTATATATATATATATATATATATATATATATATATATATATTTATTTATGTATCCCTTTGCAAAGTGTTGCGTACCCCTCTGGCACTCAAAGAGTTAAATATATATACCATAGTATGTTTATTCTGTAAAGCATCTTGATAAAGACCCAGGTTGGGGCCAAAACGTTGATGGAATAAACTAGCACGTTTTTGAAAAAGACCTTTTGGATTATCTGCAACATGTTTATTATGGATTATCACCAAGGTCAGAGGTTTAGTATTACAAGTGAGTGCACAGTTGTGGGGATTACTATATATATATATATATGAATTGTGTTGATGCATGTTTGAGATTAGTATTATGTGTATATATATATCTCCTATAATATAATAGGCCAGATGAATGTTTGTCAGATGCAGTCATGCACAGTAGACACTGCCTGAACACACAGAATGCTGGGAGATGTAGTTCTGCAGTTTTACAGGCTTTAACACTAGTAAATCTAGTCAAAGGGTTAAGGGGAGGCATAAACCGAAAACAGACTGCAGAACAGGAGTCTGCCGCTATAGAGAGCTGAAAACTTCCAAAGAAAATTCATTATTTAACCCTTTAAGTGTCAGTGATGCTGTGCAATGTGCCCACCTCTCTTGCAATGGACCATTATTTTTCATTACTTTTAAGCAACACAGGGCTGTATACACAATGAAAATGAGGTGTAATTTTGGAGCAAACCAAATACATGATAGGGGAAAATAAAAATTCTCCCTCTGATATAAGTTGAAAGCAATGCATTGGAGACTGCGCTAGCATCCAAGACAGTTAAAGCATTCAAAGGGTTAAAACCTCAATTTACATCTAACCCCTATAGTGTTGTTGTTTTGCCCCAGAATGATCCTCCTTTTTTGTGTGTTTGTATAAGACACCTAATAAAAAATGGATGTGATTTATGTCAGGACAGATTTATCAGGAAATAATAGAAACATCCAAGATTAAAAACAAATAACCATCTTCTGCCTTTTTCTCACAGGAAGGAAATATGAATGATACATTCCTCATTCAGGATAAGTCTGCTCTGAATTTGATGTTTTCAAAAATAAATCAAATTATATCCACTCTGAATTTGGTCTAACTGTTCTGAGTCCCTCTAAATTACACGTAATGGATCTGCGGCTTTTATGCCAAATAAAGCTGTGGTTTTCTTTGCTCATTTGAATTTGATTTTTTGAATTTATGGCTTCCAACTACACTTGTTTTATTGCTTCTCTACAGATTTCTATTCCACTATTTTTTTTTTCTTAGCAATTCATTTTTTCCCCTGATGTGTGTATAAATGTATATTACAATTTAAATGAAATATGGCAATAATATTTATCCAAATACAACAGGACATATTCAGAAGCACAGCAGGTGCATATAATTGGAAGGGCCCTTCAATGAATATAAAACAAGAATGAAACACAAGCGTCTGGGTGTTTTCATCATTATAATACAGAAAAATGATTCTCAAACTTTTTGTTGATTTGGAGCCAGATAGTTTAAAATGAAATACTGCAGAACACGTACTATGAAACCCTTTAACCACTGAATGTTGAAGACCTCTATACATGCCTGGGAAGTTTGTCTTGTGGATGGGGAGTCCTGTGGTGCCGCTGGGGTAGAAAAATGACATGATCTGACATGATCTGTGTAAAAAGGGCCATGGCTTAACCCTTTGAGTGCCAGAGTGGTACAGAAAGCCTTGCTTTGCAATGCGTTGTGTACCATTCTGGCACTCAAAGGGTTAACCATGTGTGGGGGCGGAGCTTAAAATACATTCCCATAGTAGGAGGGGTAGACTGGGGACGGAGGAGACATGGGAGGGGAGTGGGAGGAACAGACTGGGAAGACGCAGAAGTGGGCAGAGTTTGATAAAAACTGCCCACATCCAGAGAATCAGCCTCTGCCCTGGAGACCCGGTAATTAGCAGCAAAAACCAGAGTCTCTGGGGCAAATTCAGAGAATTCCCGGCTATCCCTCTCTAGTAGCCAAATAAAATAGGAAAAATAGGTGCAAGAACCAATCTCAAACGTGCATCAACACTATTCACATCATACCTTAATCTGTAATACTCGTGTAAATTGTACTTGTAGTGAGTTGATGTAACACAGGTTTATCAGGGCTTGCAGGATTAAAGTTTCAGCCTCCCCTGCTCAGGCTACAAAAGTCCTTTATGCTGTGTTAGCTACTTACTACTGGGCTTGTCGTTGTTTGATACATATATATTTTTTAGTACATTAATTTTGGATACTTTGGAGTCATGTAGACTACCCTTTTATTTGAAGCAGCTGCAAAACCTTGAGTTACCCGAACAGAGATGGGTTATACTTGTTTGTGCATGCATCAGCTATTCTATGTGCTGAATACTCTGTATGTGAGTACCCGTTTACCTTGTTTTATATTGTGAGTTTTGCACTATTGGGTACCCACTGTTTGTTTATTTTTCTGTAAATGCTTTTATTTCAGCATTTCTGAAAAACTTTGACAAAATATACAGTATTTCTCAAACAAAATATCTTTGTTAGCACATACTGAAAATCACAAATTCTCAACATTTTATATGACCACCATTTGCCTTAATGACTGCTTTAAAGGGATAGTAACACTTCGTTTTAACTTTATTTTATTTTGTAGACATTAAAAAAACATGAAGAATGATATAAGTCTTATCTCTCAAACCTTTATGGTTTATGAGATATTCACAAGCAAAGTTCCCCTCCCCGCCCCTTTTACCTAGTGTAAGCCATCTCTTCTCAGATGTGAGTCTGGTTGTATGACAGTACAGATAACAGAAGGGGACAATTTTCTTTGTATGAAAACAATGAAAGCCCTTCCCCCCTTGACAAGTTTTTCAGCTTTTTCCATTATCTTAATTGAAGATTGTCCCTCTCTGCAGTCTATCTGGGCATCTCCCTTCTTATCTGGCTGAACAGGGGGGGGGGGATACTTTGTTTGTGAATATCTCTTAAACCATAAAGGTTTCAGAGATAAGACTTATATCATTCTTCATGTTTTTTTAATGCCTACAAAATAAAATAAAGTTAAAATGAAGTATTACTATCCCTTTAACTCTGTCTGGCATTGATTCTAGAAGTTTGTGCAGGAATTTACAATCGCCGTTATTCCAGCTCTACTTTAGAGCATCTCAGAGAGTGTCTAGAGCTGCCAGTGTGTTTTGCCTTTTTCCTTTTCAAATGTTCCAAAGATGTTCAATGGAGTTGAGATCTGGTGATTGTGGTTGGAAAGCCATGCAAATTAGCCCTCCTTTCGCTTCCTTGGACTTCAGACACACCTGGCACAGTGTCGATGTGTGTTTATTATCACTGCTGGAAAATGAATCCTCTTCCTCACAGCTTTAATCCACAAGGGATAGCATGCCTCTGCAGAACAGAGTGGCACTTCTCTTTGATGAAGTGTAGTTGATCTTGTGCAAGTCACCAACTTCAGAATAGGCAAAGCATCCCCACATATATACTGGTCTTCTGATGGTATGGTCACTTTAGGTCTGCCTGGTGTTGTTTTAGATGAAAATGATTTGGTTTCAGTGTGTGTTGTACTGCTGTAATGACTGGTATGGAAACATAGCATATAGGGACCTAGCTGGGTGAGGCTTGAGAGTGAAGATACCCAACTAAGAAAAAAATAACAGGTGCACAGGATACACAATACAGCAAAAGAAAACTCACAGATAACTATGGGGAACACCCCTGCAGCAAGGATGCTAAGAAACGGAGAAAAGAGAGTATAGCTGGCTAGCGTGGACTACCCCTAAAAACAGTTGTGCTGAGGCCGAAGATGGACTAAAGGTGCTAGTTGCAAGAGTAGTTTAGTGTGACCGGAGGAGCTGACCCACATCTAGGATGACTGCCTAGGAATATTAGCTACCTACTGAGGATGCTGCAAACAAGAAGGTAACAGAAACAAGGTACCTTAAAGGGATAGTAATCCTTCATTTTAACTTTATTTTATTTTGTAGGCATTAAAAAAACATGAAGAACGATATAAGTCTTATCTCTGAAACCTTTATGGTTTAAGAGATATTCACAAACAAAGTATCCCCCCCCTGTTCAACTAGATCAGAAGGGAGATGCCCAGGTAGACTGCAGAGAGGGACAATCTTCAATTAAGATAATGGAAAAAGCTGAAAAACTTGTCAAGGGGGGAAGGGCTTTCATTGTTTTCATACAAAGAAAATTGTCCCCTTCTGTTATCTGTACTGTCATACAACCAGACTCACATCTGAGAAGAGATGGCTTACACTAGGAAAAAGGGGTGGGGAGGGGAACTTTGCTTGTGAATATCTCATAAACCATAAAGGTTTGGGAGATAAGACTTATATCATTCTTCATGTTTTTTTAATGCCTACAAAATAAAATAAAGTTAAAACGAAGTGTTACTATCCCTTTAACTCTGGGCGAATCACTGCTGTGCTGGATCTTGTTGAGAGACTGAAGGTTGAGGAATCGAACACTGATTGAGCAAACACTGATAGTCTAACTCCAACAGATCTGGAACCATAAATAGTCAGACACTCAAGTGAGTCGAACACCGACTAGCAGGAATAGGAAACGACTGAAGTCTGACAGTCGAACTCCAACTTACCTGAAACAATGGATTGACTGATGGTCGAAGGAGTTGGACACGGACTGGACTGGAACAAGGAATCAACTGTTAGCTGAAGGAGCCGAACACCGACTGCACTGGAGAGGTGAACCGACTGGAAATTTAGAGAGTGGGACCAGCAGACTCAGCAACTGTAGAGCAGAAATGGTACAGAATCAGCAGGCTGAGGAATAGTCAAACAGGAGAGCCAGGGTTGAAAACGGAGTAACAAAAATGGGAGCGAAGTACAGAAATGGTAAGCTAGCAAGTACTCGATAGCAAAGTCAAGGTCGGTAATGAGGAAACACAGGAAGAATAAGTGTAACAGTAACACAGGAAACAAGGACTAAGGGCCATATGTTCAGAGGAGTAATGAAATAGCTTTTTGTCTTTTGTAACGACTTTTCAAAGTACAGTGTCGTTGGGATCATTAATATTTTCAGAGAGTGTCGGTTGCGATAGGAAATATGTTGTTTGTCCTGACTGAAATTGTTGTATGTAAAGATGAAAATGTCTTAACTAACGACAAAAATGTCTCAACTAAAGACAATAATTCTCACATTCAGAACCTGAAATTCCCTCCACTTTTTTCTTAACATACAAATTTTGTCTTTTGTAAGACTTTTTTGTTGTTAGTTTCCTCTATACTACACTGGAGAATAGTTTAGCCACGCCCTTTCCCCGTCCCTTTGCCCGGCAATTCTGCAGTTGTGTCGTACACAACGGACATTACTAGTTTTTGTTGTATATGCTATAGAAAATATGTAGTTCATGCACACAATTACTTATTTTTGTTGTTCATACAACATTTTTTTGTCATTATCCCTTTGAACATACGGCCCTAACACCGAACTGTAGCACCCATTGGAACTCTAAGATCGAGTGCCAGTACTGGGATGCTGGAGCTTAATGGGATAGTAATGTTTCATAATAAAAGGAGCTCTAATTAATCATCATAGTGTTTGGACTTTTAAGAGTGTTATTTCAGTTCTGTCAGAGTTGTAGTTCAAGAGTAATTGAATGATAAAGTATCCCCCTCCCACCCCTTTTACTGATGTAACACTGCTCAGCCAGATCAGAAGGGAGGTGCCCAGGTAGACTGCAGAGAGGGACAATCTTCAATTAAGATAAGGGAAAAATCTGAAAAACTTGTCAAGGGGGGCAGGACTTTCATTGTTCTCATAGGAAGAAGATTGTCCCCTGCTGTTATCTGTCTGGTCTATGGACTGCATTCTACATCTGAGGGGAGGGGGCTTACACTAGGTAAAAGGGGTGGGAGGGGAATCTTTGCTTGTGAATATCTCTCAAACCATAAAGGTTTGAGAGATAAGACTTATATCATTCTTCATTTTTTTAATGCCTACAAAATAAAATAAACATAAAACAAAGTATTACTATCCCTTTAATAAAAGCACAGGAGCAATCATAGACCTGAACAAGTAACGAGCAATACAACACACCCTAAAGCACAGCATAAACTCAGACATGGAATAGGCAAGAAAACACCAGTCAAGAGGGACAAAGTGTGACAACTGACCTTTAGAAATATTCAGGCTGCTATTTGGCTCAAGGTAAGTTCAGAGCTCAGGAGAACTACTTTTCCTTGAATTATTTCACTAAGTTCCTTTGACGTGATTACAAAAGGTATTTCAACTGACGTCCTTCTTGAAAATCCCTAACAGGATCACTAGTAGAAGCGCTAGCAGGACCATATTAATAGAATTAATATCAGGTGTTAATCGTTAAAAGACAGATACAACTCATATGTCCCAGAATGAAAATGAATAATCAAATGGTGTGTGAAGAAGATATTCATATAAATGGCAATTTCACATAAAGATTTAACAAAGAGATAAAAAGTGTAATTGTCTCCTGAATAATAATTATCAACTGATGCTATTTTATTACTTTTTAATGAATGCCATTTTAATCCTTTAAGTGCCAGAGGGTTGTGCAGCACATTGCACAGAAATGCACTACAAACCCATCTGGCACTCACAAGCTTTATGCATGGGATGCCCAGCTTTTTCTGGGGATCTCCAGTTTCAGGGGGCCCCCTTGAGTCTCTATAGGTCTCAGGTTTTCCTCAAGAAATCAGTGCCAGAGAGATATCCAATGGACTGCAATGCAACATGTTGGATAACTTTCTGGCAATTAAACAGTTAATCCTATGACCAGGAAGATGAGAGTTTGTCCTGGGTGCACAACACACCATTGTGGCTGCTCTTCCTACATGTATAATTGGGCCTGCAGAAAGTATCCAGGGACACGTGCCTTACAGTTTTTATACAATGCTCCTCTATTTGAACTCTAGTTGGTGATAATTGGAATGGGCAGATCTGATTTGGGACATATAATTGTACCAAGAACTGCCATCAAGAGGACAGGCAGTGTCATGTATGGGACCCAGGCTGAGCAGGAGTCCTGCCTCCCCGATCAGACATGGAGGCAAGAGAGCATGGCAGATCACATACTGGATTCCTCCATCAGAGGAGGAGGTGGCAATGGGGAACTATTGAAAGAAGCAAGGAATGACAGGTTGCGGGGCAGAACTGTGCCACAGCTTGCCCTGAAGTGATGTTAAGTGGTTAGATTCTAAAGCTTATACCTCTGTTAATACAGCTTTTTTTTTTTAAAAAAAGAAAACCGTTTGAACACTTATTGGCCAGCAAAATTTAAATAAGAAGGACTTTCCACGAGGTGATTGTTCCCCTTTAATGATATTTGTATTTATTATGTATATATATATATATATATATGTCATATCCCAATATGTCAATTAGGAATTGGAGAGTGACGAGGAATGTATTAGGAGGAGGGATAGAGGGAGACATAAGTGATGGCACTGAATGTAGAAATATGCACAAAGGCAAAAATGAAGTAATTTTGGGGCAAATAATCCCATTGGTTTAATCCTTTGATTGTAATGCGTTCGATACCTCTCTGGCACTTGCAGGGTTAAAATATTACAAACATTCCTTAATAATTAGCCCTCTCTTAACCTTAATATTGGCAGAAAATCTGAGAGTAGTGATTCACAAAATGCAATCTTTATATTTTACTGCAATATATACTGATTGACACTTTGAACAGAAATTTATATCGCTATATATCTGGGCTGAATTTCACAATACCACAGTAGGTAAATGAACAAATAATATTTAATAAAAAATATAAAACAAAATCTCTCATGTGTTCGTGACAGACGATATATGCAAACGTATAATAATGTATTCAATCTTAATGTAAAATTGTAATGATGGGAACTACCAAAACTGATGTTACCTTGTCTACTGAACAAGACAATGTATTACATCACAGTCCCAAACTATAATCTGTATATCACACCATACCTAATATATAAAAGTGCCAGTGAAATACCACATGCCATAGTATGTAAATCCTTCCTTGGAAAGTGAACATAATAGAATGTGCATGGATCAGATGCTATAGCAACAACATATAACTGATTGCTTTGATGAAGATTGGACATATGGAAATAACGTTTCAACATATCGTTCAAAAGGAGATATTATTGAAAGAACAAAACAAGTTTTGAACACCCTCAATCTGATGAAACACTGAGATTAGATATTATTGAAAACGCAATAAATCTTGCAAGATACTATCTTTTCAGAAATTAATGTATTAGAGTAAAAAATGTCAATATACACGAAGGACACTAACATCACATGTCATATTTTACATATATCTGTATTTTTATATGTTTTATTATTTGGGAGATTTCGTATCAGATAGATGGGATAAGTGTAGTTTGTAGAGTTAGAAGTTTCAGTATAGTCCATATGGCGATGGTGGGGGTCCTGTAAGGCACTGTTGGGGCTCTTGGAGGATCTTCTGTTGTGGTGTCATCTTGATAGAATTTTTGAGATATTATTTGCTATGGTGGCACAGCAACCGTGAAGAGACAGAGAAGCTGGAGATCATGTGTTCTTCAGTTTGAGTCTATTGAGGCACCCTTTAGTGCACTGGGGAACCATCACGGTCAACGTGTTGACAAGTAGGTAGAAACATTTGTAGTTCATATGCTGTTGGTGTGGTCCCTTTAAGGCACTGTTGGGATATTGATAATTTTTATCGAGGTGTTGCTTTTAGAGTATTAGTTGCTGTGACAGCACACTGATAGAGAAGCTGGAGAGCATGTGTTCTTCAGTTTTCATATTGATAGTGTTAATATTAAACTCAACACTAATTTATAAATTGGTAAAAAGCTAGAGCATAGGATTTTAACACACCAGGATTATATAGGTTAATTTTGGTGTGATATACAGATTATAATTTGGGACTGTGATGTAATACATTGTCTTGTTCAGTAGACAAGGTAATATCAGTTTTGGTAGTTCCCATCATTACTATTTTACATTAAGATTGAATACATTATTATATGTTTGTATATATATCGTCTCTCACTGACGTGTGCAAGATTTTGTTTTATATTTTTTATTAAATATTATTTGTTCATTTACCTATTGTGGTATTGTGAAATTCAGTCCTGATATATAGCGCTATAAATTTCTGTTCAAAGCGCCGATCAGTATATATTGTTGTATTTTATTTTATGAAACTATGAGGCACATTTTCTAGATTTTTGGCTGCTGAAGAGAATTGTCCTATTTTTCCATATTTGCGCTTCTTTGGAAATTTCCTGTATTTCATTTATTTTTTACTGGATATCAAGTCTACAGAGGGGACATGATGATATATTTCTAGATCACGCTGAAGTCCAGGGCTAGCTGGAGGCTTCTTAGGAAGGAAGAATTCAGTGTGTGGGAGGAGTTTGGAGTCCAGTGACAAATAATCATGTCTGTCTCCGTGAACATGACATCCAATACTAATTAAAGTTTCATTTTGGAAAACCAATCCACAATTGGTTTATAGCTACCATAGAATTTTCTACTCCAAATTAAGATAAGTTGGGTTTATTATTAGAAGGTGTCAATGATGATTTAACCCATTGGATGATGGAGAGTAGGGTTGACAGATAATCTATTTAAAGGGATAGTAATACTTCGTTTTATCTTTATTTTATTTTGTAGGCATTAAAAAAACATGAAGAATTATATAAGTCTTATCTCTCAAACCTTTATGGTTTCAGAGATATTCACAAGCAAAGTTTCCCCTCCAACCCCTTTTACCTAGTGTAAGTCATCTCTTCTCAGATGTGGAATGCAGTCCATAGACCAGACAGATAACAGCAGGGGACAATCTTCTTCCTATGAGAACAATGAAAGCCTTGCCCCCTTGACAAGTTTTTCAGGTTTTTCCCTTATCTTAATTGAAGATTGTCCCTCTCTGCAATCTACCTGGGCACCTCCCTTCTGATCTGGCTGAACAGTGTTACATCAGTAAAAGGGGCGGGAGGGGGATACTTTGTCATTGAATTACTCTTGAACTACAACTCTGACAGAATTGAAATAACACTCTCCAAAGTTCAAATACTATGATGATTAATTAGAGCTGCTTTATTATGAAACATTACTATCCCTTTAAAGCTGTACACATATGAAAAATGCCTGCTGCAGAGCTGCAGTGGTTATTACTGGTTGCACTGGTTACCATGTATCCATGCAGCAGACATTTTCCATATGTGTCCTGCATAAAAAGCATGATCTGGTAACCCTAACGGGGAGGTCTTCATTGCCTTGAAATTCACTTTTTCTAAATCATCTGGGTTGCTTCCATACCGTGTTTTCACTGATAAAACAGTCACAATGTTATTTAGTAAAAAAATGCACTCCACGACAGCTATTTAACCATCTTAACTAAGCCTGTTCGTAACTTGGCCTGCAAACATATTGGTATGTGGCTCAACCCCTAACCTCACTTATGGTCTTCATCCAAACTTTACAATAAAATAGGCGTTCTGTTTAGAAACAAATCCTGTCCAAGTGCCCTGGTAAGAAAATGCATTGTTCAGCAGATGTTAATGACAGTCATAGGCTATGGGGTTGTATTGTATGCGCCACAAATCCATCATGGTAAAATCAACACTCTGTATAATTCATTATGTCGCTTTCTCATCCAATATAATTACATTACTTATCATTGTGATATGTTTAAAGAACTAAAGTGGCTATCACTCAACTCTAGACGGGTTCACTTTTGAAAGTGATCAAAATGGCGACATGACAATCTCGTACTGCATGACAGAGCAAGATTGTCATGTAGCCCATGTAATGGTTGCATACATGGCATTCAAACTGGCCGCTCATTCACACCAAGCACGCACAATACCTTTGATCGTGCTTCTTATTATGTGTGCAGCACACGGAGGCGTTCCAGCTGTTAAAAATCTTTTGTGGCACAGGGATGATGGTATAATAGGAAGATACCATCTCCTCCTCTATATAGTGTGTGCTCATTCAGTGTTTTATCCCAGCTCCCTGTGTTTTATCACAGCTTCTTTGTAACTATGTGTGCTTGGTGTGAATGAGCGGGCAGTTTGAATACAGTGTATACGACCATTACGTAGGCGACATGACAATCTCACACGGTCATGCAGTGCGAGATTGTCATGTCGCCATTTTGATCATGGCGACGTGTTGAATTAGTTAAAACATTTCAAACGGCTACCCTCTAGATGTACCTTCATTGTTCTTGCCTAGTTCAGAACCACTTCTGTTTAAAGCTACCAGACTACCTGAGCAGTATGCTCACTCCAGCTTTGCATAAGACACATAACATCTGTTCATACTTGGGGACTTTCTCTTTTAGAGACCCCTGAGGGGACTCATGTGGTGCCACTGGTTGATAAACATGACTCGATTTGTGCCATAAGGGGGCAAAGTGTAATTATGGGGGGGCGGTGCTTAACAGACTGAATCATAAAGTGGGTGGGAAGTAGATGGGAATTGGGCAGAACAGGGTGGGAAAGGAGAAGCAGTGGGAGGAACAGGCTGTGAAGGAGCAGAAGTGGGCAGCATTTCATAACAAACTCCCCACACCCGCCTCTGTCCTCGGAGACCCGGTAATTCAGTGTAGAAACTGGAGTCTCTGGTGCAAATCTGGAGATTTCCCAGGTATGAGAAAGGATTAAGCAAACCTCAATTTAAGTTTCAATTGCTGTTAAATAATGTGATACTTACATATACACACACACTATACATTCTGAGGGGCACCTCAGTTGGAAAGAGGGATTTGGTTCTCGAAGCGGATCTGTCCTGCCTAAAGTGAGACACTTGGGAGGTATGCTACATTATATTTAGATACAAACAGATTTTTTTTTTTCCTTTAATGATCAGTGGAGTGTGCAACAAATTGCTTTTTAATGCAATGAGCAACCTTTGGGTCCTTACAGGGTTAATTAACCTGCCCTTGAACAAAACATGAACACACATTTATTAGTGAAGAAAAATAGATCCTTCTGAGAGCCTCTATTTTTAAAGGTTATTTGTGTCATATAATAAGCATTTTTTTTAAAGTGGTAATGAAAATAGGAAAATAGTCTACTACAGGTGCCACAAAATGAAGGGTTTAAAAGCACTGAAGTCAAATAGATGCTTGCACTGAATATTATAATTGGGCACCCTAAATATCATGTGTGAGTGCTGTTAAAATAACGACAGTGACTTTTTCCTGCATACTTGTCAGATCGATAGGTAAAACTCTGACACTAATGAGGTGGGTGCAGCGGTGAGCAGTTCTCTCTGATCATACTACCTGCTGGGATGGGTTGTCATTGTGCTGAATGGCGCTAACAATGATCATTTAGAGATAATATATTGTTTTATACTAGACCCAAAGCAACTCAGATCATCTTCATCTTCGCTAAGACTTACTGAATAAAAGAATACTTTAGATATTAAATCACCTGCATTTTCTCTGTACCAAGTCAGCTGTATTAGCATGGCTATTAGTATTTTATGAGTTAAGAGACAGCAGGCGAAATTACAATAGTAATTCTGCGCTGGAATCGCTGTTTAGTCCCTACATTGCCTAATCTCCATTTACTAAACTACATACACCAAAAAGCCTCTTAATAACACTGCTAGCTCCAAGTGGAGTGTAGCCTGTTGAAGTTTTAGGGTGTTCCTTTGTCAATGCCAAAAATCTATGCTTTGTATTAACCCTTTGAGTGCCAGAGGGTTATGCAACGCATTGCAAAGCAAGGCATTGCGTACCCCTCTGGCACTCAAAGGATTAACATGGCATGAACAACATGGCCCCTGTCTCTGTCAGTTTTCCAGCTCATGCTATGGGGTTGGCATGTGAAACTTGCTAGCTGCAAAGTCCTAAGATGGCCGGGTATATCTTCCAGTTTCCACCACCATGATCATTTTCATTTTAAAGGGATAGTAATACTTAGTTTTATATTTATTTTATGTTGTAGGCATTAAAAAAACATGAAGAATGATATAAGTCTTATCTCTCAAACCTTTATGGTTTAAGAGATATTCACAAGCAAAGTTTCCCCTCCCTGCCCCTTTTACCTAGTGTAAGCCATCTCTTCTCAGATGGAGATCTGGTTGTAAGACCAGACAGATAACAGCAGGGGACAATCTTCTTTATATGAAAACAATGAAAGCCGTTCCCCCCTTGACAAGTTTTTCAGGTTTTTCCCATATCTTAATTGAAGATTGTCCCTCTCTGCAGTCTACCTGGGCACCTCCCTTCTGATCTGGCTGAACAGGGGGGGGGGGGATACTTTGCTTGTGAATATCTCTCAAACCATAAAGGTTTGAGAGATAAGACTTATATCGTTCTTCATGTTTTTTTAATGCCTACAAAATAAAATAAACATAAAACGAAGTATTACTATCCCTTTAAATGTAGCTGCTGGCATTACATTGGAGGCATTCACAGCAAAAGGAGACAACGTGCACCAGCGTATACATAGATGGAGCATTCTAGACTTAATGGTTGGGTGTACTCTGAAGAAAAGCATAAGCAACTAAAACATGTAAGGAAAAGATATCCCAAATAATGCAAATCCCTCCAAATGAGGCACATCGCCCCAAAAATGTCAATACAAATAGTTGAATTTTTATTAGTACAAATCATTTATAAATCCAGCAGTATTTCTGGCCAAATATATCATGGGTTCAGCAAAAGAATATGCAAGGCAGAATCAAATAGCTGACTCAGAAATACATTATAATATATAATAAATATAATATAACTTACTGCAACCAAAAAAAGAAAATACAAAGTGTATCATGTGAACCATGCAGTCTCACAATATTAAAGTGCTGGTGCATGAAAAGGACAAATGTAGTAACAGTACTGCAGACAAAAAATTGCAAAGTCAAGCAAATACTGTGCTTATCATAAAATATATATTAGCCAATGGCTTCATTGGCACATAATACATTAACATATGCCACATTGGGTTATATGTACAGACACATAGTGGAGGGCTTCTTGGGCATGCCAACTGCTCCATGGAACACAAATAACATTTCTCTTAATTTCCACTGATTTATATGGCTCTTCGATTGCCAGTGAGGTATCTAACACATTGCATTGCAATACATTGACTACATTTCCAGTACTCAAAGGGTTAACCACTTGAGAGACAGACTGAGAGTCACATGAGACTGATGTGCAATAGAAACTGGAGCAATTCTTAAGAAAACCAACTTCTTCCTAGGGAACAAATAAAGAATTCAGACTGGTTTAAATGGGATTTTAATTAATTGAATGCAAGCAATGTAACTAACATGTTATTAATGTAAATTTGAGGAATTTGTATTTGTCCCCAATTGCTTCAGAATGCTTTTGGATGCATTGGATACCCCTCTGGCACTCAAAAGGTTAATACATCAGCCCCAACATATTCATGTGTGTCATACAGCTGGGCAATGCAGGGCCATGTATGACAGCGTTTAATAATAATAAGTTACGTTTAACCCCTTGGATGACAGAGATCTCCAACATATTTCAAACCAAAGCACAGGAGACTTAACTATCATTGAATTTCCTATAACCCTTCCAGGATTTGCATTAAATTAAAATGAAGGCTTCGGACCCCATATTGATTACTATTACACATCCTTGTACTGAACAATAATATGGAGGTGTCAGATCCAATATATTTCACTCATTAATCCCTCCATTGCCAGTAAGGCTAATTGTAGTCAACATGGCATTGAACAGGTTAATAATCTTTTTTGGATTGGGTGGGGTTGTTCTGTATTTTTTTTAGTTTTTTAACCAGTGATACTACTCGTGGTTAACCCCTTCATTGCAGGAGCAGCAACATCATAGAGTGGTTATACATTTCTGTGGATGGGGGTGGTACCTTGTGGCACAGTTGTTTTTTTGTTAATGGAGGTTTTCATCATGCATTCCTATTGGGAAAGATCTAGGTGAATCCAGTACTAATTTTATTACCTGACATTTAATCCAGCCTGCACTTCTAAAATATGAATGCCAACCAATTAGACTCTCAATATCTCTTTCTCCCCTAGCAATGCACTGGAGATCTCTTTAGCACACAAGGGGTGAAATAATAGCCTGTAATAGGGCATAAAAATCTGTGTATGACATTGACATTGCCTGGAACATGGATGTGGTCAGCACGGCTGAGGTGCCCTTCAAAGTCTGGAGCCCTAGGCAGTTGCCTACTCTACCTATTGAGAAATCTGGCCCTGATTGTCATCTCCTGGGATCAGAATGGCAGGACATGTCCACACACTCCCACTCTATCCACCCATTGGATCACTAGGCACACAGCAACCATTTTACCATGCAGTGAGCTTTGTACACCGGTGCTTGTTTGGCAATACCTTCTGCACCACTTTGATAGGTAAGAATGCGTGTTCATACATTTTCAGTACATAACACTATTATGTCTGGGAATTTCTGTGGGCAGCGCTACTTCCATTTTGTTTAGTATAAAGACATTAGAGCACACCTCCTCAGATACTAACAGATCCTGCGTTCATCTCCTATCTCAGTATAGTAGTTCTTTATTCTTCTGAGAGTAGCTGAGCGTGGATTTCTACAATTGCTCTTTCTTGGATTTGAAAGTCTGATTGCTTGAATAATTTTCTCATCTTCATGCAGAATTTTGTGTTGACTAAAATATTACTAATCTAATTTCCTATTAAAAAACTCATTTCCAGCATTGCAGAGCTGAAAGGTGCTACCAAGCATTTAGTCTGGAATTTACATACAACAAATCCTGTAATCCAGTAGGGGTTTTCACACAAGGCTAACTGCAAGCAATTACTTAGGCAAAAAGGAATAGTCTGCTTTAAGCCTCTCTTTCAGCTAGTTTTTTTTTTATTTTTGTTCTTTATTTATTCTAACTTGTGTTTGAATTTACTTTTTATGAAGGAAAAACACAAAATGAGAATACACACAGTCTCACAAACTCACATGACATACAGAGACACACAAACACACATTAACACATACACTTAAAGTGATAGTAATGTTTCACAAAAACGGCTCCAATTAATCTTCATAGTTTTTGAGCCATAGAGAGTGTTATTTCTATACTGTCAGAGTTGTAGTTCAAGAGTAATTGAATGATAACGTATCCCCTTCCCGCCCCCTTACCTATTGTAAGCCACCTCCCCTCATATGTGGAATCTGGTCTTGAGACCAGACAGATCATAGTAAAGGACAAACTTCTTACTGTGAGAACAATTAAACCTTGCCTCCTTGACAGGTTTTTCATGGTTTTTCTTATGCTGATTGAAGATTGCCCCTCTCTGCAATCCATCCAGACAGTCTTGCTGCTCTAAGGTGAGCAGTGTTACATCAGTAAAAGTGGCGGGAGGAGGATACTTTCTCATTCAATTACTCTTGATCTATAACTCTGACAGTATTGAAATAACACTCTCCATGGCCCAAATACTATGAAGATTATTGGGAGCTGCTTTTTTTGTGAAACATTACTATCCCTTTAACACACTGACGTAATGTTACTTAGGGGTTTCTTGACTTGTACCTTTTGGCTTCCATTTAACCTTCTAATTACAAGAGGGGTATGCAACACAATGTAAAGTTTGAATTGCGCTGCACACTCCCAGGAGGTAAATGGAAACTACTGTATGTATAGGGACCTGAGGGGTGATGCACTATACCTTTTATAACAATTCTCCGAGATATCGATCAGGAAGTTTTGTGGAGTGATATTATGGCTAAATGGTAAAGTTCTCAACTTGACGTTGCATATCGGACTACTGAACTTGGGGGGGGGATAACATGTTGGCCTCTTTATTTTTTTCTTTTTGGGGGGGACCTTGGGCATGGTTCCAGACGTGGATTGCCTGGCTGACTGCTTGATCACCCTTTGCGATCTTGGGATTGCTTCAGGGGTCTCACTGGAGGGAGAGGTGGGTGCAGTAGAACCCTCTGTTGATCACTGCTCCCTCTCCACACGCAGGTTCTCCCTGCGGTTGTGGTCTCTGACATCCACCAGCAGCTGCCCCATCATGTCCATCATTCCTGCATGGTACTGCCTGAGTTCTGTGTTCATCAGCGTTAGCTGTACCTCCAGGGCATGGATGCTGGATAGTATCCTTTGAGTGTTCCTCAGGGAATCCCTTTGGAGCCTTCTGATGTACATGTTGGTCCTCTGGGATTCCCTGAGTTGCCTCCTTTGTAACTCCAGGCACTCCCCCTCCATCCATGTTCCTGGTGAGTGTGCTGGGGGGGTGTTGCTGCTGGTGGAGTGTCTGCTGGTGCTCTGTCTGCCGGTGGGGTTGCTCTGTCTGCCGGTGGGGTTGCTCTGTCTGCCAGTGGGGTTGCTCTGTCTGCCGGTGGGGTTGCTCTGCCTGCTCTGTCTGCCAGTGGGGTTGCTCTGTCTTCCAGTGCCATGTCTGCTTGTGGGGTTGCTGCTGCAGATGTCATCCATGTGCCCACCACATCCAGTGACCCCAAGCATCCCACTGATCCCTGTGGTGGTGGTGGTGAGGTGAAGTGTTTCCTCGGTTGAGGGCTCTGGGGCTCCCCAATCAGGCCCAGGTGCTTGTATTCTAGTGGCCAGGGGTCATACCTTGGCCATTGGTAGCTACTTGGCCCCCACCTTGGTTTGTATCTGGACCGATGCTGGGGAGCCATCCAGGAGGGTAGGTCAGGAGAATGGAAATATGGCCCATATGTAGGGGTGGCCACAGTCCCGGGCAGCCAGGACCTTCTTGGTGGTGGTGGTGTTGCAGCAGGGTGGTAAGGTCCCAAGGAGGATGGCTGCATGGACCTCTCAAAATAAAACCAATCAGGGTAGTGTGGGGAAGCAGCTGGTGGGACAGCAGATGCTGAAGGTTGTGGGTCAGCATAAGATGCAGGAGGTGGTGGTACAGCTGAGGTTGCTGGAGGTGGTGGTTCAGCTGTGTAGGATGACCATGTGCCAGTCTCATCCTCTTGCTTCCCAAGAGGAATCTCTTCTGTGGATGTGTGTGCCTCCTCCACAGCCTCCTATTGCGCTGCAGGCCCGTATACTGTGTGGGGAAATTAAATGGTGTGATTAGTAATGTACACAATGACAGAATGAATGCAAGATTATTTAATTGACATGTGGATCTCTGGTTGTCATGATGGTATCCTATGCATTGCGTTGAGATGCATGGAATACCACCCTGGCGATCACAGTGACATGAGGTCTATCCAAGTTACTTCCCCAGGGCACCAATCAGGTCAGTATTGATGGATTTCTATGATTAAGGTATGTTGCTGTTTGGATCATTCGCTCCATCTTTGTGAGTGACCCAGCCTTGCTTAATCAGGCATATATATCAATCATTGTCTGTTGGTGTGCCACCTACAGTGCTTGACATTTGGTTTCCATGTATATCCTGTAAATAGTGGATGGTATTACATCCTTCCATAGCATCACCACTCCTGAGGATCCATATGAAAACCAAATGTATGATATGACAGTTCAAGTGAGAGGAAATGATTGCATACACAATACAAAGGCCTACTTGGTTCTCCTTTAATTCCACAGTGTTGGTTGCTTCAAGGCCTGTGTGTTGCACATACAGCCAGTTAGTCTCACTGGCACTGTGATGTTCATCCTCATCCATCTCTCTTGAGATTCAGTGAGCGGTGATGTAAACCTTTTGGAGTGGAGGTAAAGTGGAAATGATGACTTCTCAAATTATATAATTTCTCCATTTCTAATGTTTTTCTATGGAGTGTATCCAATAAACCCTCAGTAACTTTATCCATTTTCTTCAATAGTCTCCATAGACAAACATGGGAATTGGTGAAGTGATGGTATGGAAGGGTTAAATTCACTCCATCATGTCTTTTACATTGCTTAGTGAATGTCCACTGTGTAGCATGTAACCCTAACCCTGTTGAATTTTGTTTGTCGTTGGTTAACCTTTGAGTACCGGAGGGGTTGCCAAAGCAATGTTGAGCGATGCATTGATAATCCCTCTAGCACTCAAGGGTTTATGTGCTGACTTCCCTGTGGGTACATGGGTGACACTGTGGAGGAACAGTAATGATGTTTAACAGACAACACTTTAAAAAGCATGGTTTGGATTGTGTGTGATCAGCACAGCAACAAGAGGGTTGAACTGGGACTTGGACAGGTTTGGGTCTGGTTGAACCTTGCTATTTGTCCTTGTATTGTGTCCTGTTTGAACCCTCAGGATGCTATATTGGTGCAGTTGTGTGGATGAATGATGGGCATGTGTGGCGGTGTGACTGTGTTTGAGTGTGCAGCTTGTTTTGGTTGATGTGGTGTGTGGTTATGTGAGGATGCACTTAACGATAGTGTGGAGGCTCCTTTCATCCCCAGTGTCCGATCCTTCAGGGACTCCCTCAATCAGCGTGGATGACAAGGTCTGCCGCAGCCTCTCCTCCATCCGCTAAAGGTAATTGGGACAGGTAGACCACCTCCGGTGCCTCGGGCATGCATGGCGACTTCAGCCAACTTCTTTTTGACCACCATCTTGCAGTCACCCCATCTTTTCTTGAAGGATTTCACATCTCGTCTGCAGCTGGCCACCACATTCACCTTGCTGCATATCTGATTCCAGACAGCCTTCCTCCTAACAGGAACCCTCTCTCTCGGAAAGAGGACACTCTCCCTCTCTAGAACAGCCTCCACAAGAGCACTGTTCTCCTCTTCCGTGTAACGAGGATCCCTGAGCCTCTCCTCCTCAGCTCTGGCCTGCAAAGTGTCAGAGTTGTGCCCATAATGTCCTGCCTGCTCTGCCCCTGCCTGTGCGTGGTGCTGTGCGACAGGTACCCCTTGTTGCACTGACACACCTGTCCCTGCCCTCCATGTGCCTACTCTTCTGGGCCGGGTCCCCCTCCCCCCTGCGGATATCCCTCTCCCACCCCTACACTCAACAGGGATGTCCTGCTCTCCTTCCTCCTCCTTCACTACTCTCCCTATCCCTCTCTCCTGGCCATCATTCACCCACTCACACCCAGGCACTCCCACAGGCCCTCACAGATGCACTCAATCCCACTAACTCTCTGTCACACTCTTTCACTCACAGATTCACACTGTAAAAATAAAATTTAAGATATGTGTAAAGTGTTACACATACATACACATAGTCTTTTTTTTATATGTGTTTGTGTTTGTATTGGTGTATGTGATATGTGCAAAAGTGTGATATGTGTTTACTTAAGTGCAGATCTCTCCTCTCCAAACTCCAAAATCAAAACTCCTTCAACCTCAAATGTCAGCTCCTCTCTCCCTCGCTCTAAACGCTATCCTCCGTTCGTGGGTCCTGTGATCTAGCTTGCCAAAACTCAAAACACAGACAGGGTGTGACTGTTATTTTGGGGTATATATAAGTGTATTTGAAAATTTTTGATACTTAGGGACCTTGGGATTGGCTATAGTTTTGAATTTTGTTTGTGCATCTATCAGGATTGCTAGCCAGTGGCAGCCGTAAAGTTACATTTTGACTCAAGTTGTGTTTAACGGGTGTTTGGGATGCACGGTGATGTGAAAACAGTTGCGACTCAGGTTTTGGTGTTACGTGTTTTTGTTGTGTCTACGCTCGATAGCTATTCTTGTAGAGTTACTTTTAAATCCGCCATAAATCATGCATTATTTGCGGCCGATGTGCCTTTTTTACTTAGTGGCTGGTTTAACAGCTGCCTTTAAATCTACCCCATAATCTCTGAGTATAATGGACAAATGCGAGAGAAGGTTTGTGATCATGAAAAGATTGCTCCCCTGGTTAGAAGTAAATTAATTCCAGATGCTACATGAAATTGTCACTGACCAGATGAGAATGCAACACAGAATTTCTGAAGTTGTTCAATAAATCAAGAGATTTTGGCACAAAACATAATGTTATATTTACAAAATTACCTCAGTTAGATTACCTTGAATCTTTATGCCACTTTGGACGAGATTCCATTCCAGCTATAAGTATTTTCTGAATTGATTTTTTTTTTATGTGGAAGATATTTCCAGCTGGTCAGTTCTGCAATCACATTCTGATAAAGGGACACAATTAGACTAAATTTTTTTATTCCTTCCATAGAAGACTGAAAATGCTCCACAATAACTTTATATGCTCTATTTAATGTAAAAAATGTGTTTTTTTTGGATCCGAGGACCACTTTCATATTTTGAATATTTCCCATCCTGATCTTCTCAGGATGGAGAGATAGGGAGATAATTTTATCCCCCCAAATATTGTTTTTAAATATACCAGGGCTTTATATTCAATGAATGTTTAATGTTTAAGATTTGCTGGGCTGGCTGGAACACATTGATTACAATGCTTTCCCAGTCACTCCAGCAATGGAGTGGTGAGGTTAATGATGCAAGGGTGTTGGTGCAATGTATGTTCATTTTCTGGGCAGTTAACCCCTCCAACTTCAGACAGTTACAACACAGTGAAGATCTAGAGTCGGCACCCTATCCCTATTTGCAGAATGCTTACTGCTGTCAGAATTTCTTCCACTTTGAAGTGTTAATTGCGGAGAAAGTAAGAAGAGTCAAATTTGCAACTAGGAGGGACCCCTGGGATGTTTTGGTACCAGGAAGAGAGTAGAGCATGTTATTTCCTTCTGCAGGCCTCCTGGAACTGGAGGTAGAAACCCAGTCAAGTCCTGAAAAGCTGCAAGGAAAGGTTTGTGATGCTGAGCAGCTCACAGAACCTGAGTAACCATAAAACTGGACATGAGAGAGGTAGAGAAGGGAATTGTGTAGCTTTCCTGAATGATGTTGCTCAACCAAGAATCACTTGTAAAATCTTGCCTTTGAGGAAGGAAATTATGCCTCCTGATGGAGTAAAAGGCTTGACATCAGAAACGAAGCTTTCTAAACCCTTCTTGAGAAGTATTCTTGGGGTACTTGATACCTTTAGAGAAAAAGGGCATATTAGCTGGCATTTTTTCTTTTAGGTAACTTCCTGTGATCCCTGAAGGAACAAAGCCCTCTTGTGGAAGGAATTTTCTTTCTTCAGATAGAGAATGAAGAAATGCATGTATCTGTTAACCGAATAGAAAGTTTCCTTCAAAAGAAACAATTGCAAGTTTGCTCTTTAAAGGGATAGTAATACTTTGTTTTATCTTTATTTTATTTTGTAGGCATTAAAAAAACATGAAGAACGATATAAGTCTTATCTCTCAAACCTTTATGGTTTAAGAGATATTCACAAACAAAGTATCCCCCCCCTGTTCAGCCAGATCAGAAGGGAGATGCCCAGGTAGACTGCAGAGAGGGACAATCTTCAATTAAGATAAGGGAAAAAGCTGAAAAACTTGTCAAGGGGGGAAAGGCTTTCATTGTTTTCATACAAAGATAATTGTCCCCTTCTGTTATCTGTCTGGTCATACAACCAGACTCACATCTGAGAAGAGATGGCTTACACTAGGTAAAAGGGGCGGTGAGGGCAAACTTTGCTTGTGAATATCTCTTAAACCATAAAGGTTTGAGAGATAAGACTTATATCATTCTTCATACTTTTTTAATGCCTACAAAATAAAATAAAGTTAAAACAAAGTATTGCTATCCCTTTAATTAAAAATCAGCAGCTCACCGATAAAACCAGAATATTCTGCTCCCTGCAGTAGCCAACACTTAGATCTTGCTGCCATCCTGACACTTCCCATAGAGGCTTCACTGATAAAATCAGCTGCTAACAAAACAATGAGATAAGATTTTAACAAATCTTCTCTAGGGACTTTGTTGATCATGTCCTCCTCTAACTGAAACTAAAGAGCTAAGGAACATTTAACGTATACACCATATCTCCCCAATATCTTTGAGTTCTCTATTCCCTTATATACCTATTACTCTTAAATACAGACTCCTGATTTAAGCATTTGGCACTGTCATTCATCTAGTGCTGAGATAATAAACTATAATGTGGACGGTGGAATATTATGGATCTATGATTCTTTGTACCCATAATCCCCATATTTCTTGGGGCTATCGATCTTTATTTTGATTGTATGTACGTTATGTTTGCTAGATTAAGCCAACTTATGAGTGGTTTCACCACTGTGACTCTACGATTACCCCTATATTAGGAGGCTGTGTAATTCCTTGCAGCTCCCTCAGCATATCTGTCCATCTTATAGGATTGACACTCTGTTGACCCAATACAGAGATAACCACCAGGAGTTTAACCTACACTCAAGTTAAACCCCAGGATGAATGGAACTCCTATTTAATATTAGGAATTAGCTGAGATTATTCAAATTTGATAACAGGATGGGGTCTAGCGAGCCCGTGGACACACAGCCTATGCTTTATGGGGGTCATCTTCCCGGATTACGAGGTAATCATTTGCAGATATCTCACAGCGTTATGATGAACCACTCTAGCCTGTCCTTTTAGGTTACTTTATCTTTCATGCCACATACGGACAACATTGTATCATATATTGCATAGACAGATGAGAGGCTGTAAGTATACCATGACCGGACCCGATGATTCTTTAAAATTCTTTAAAAATATGTATTTATCTCAGTCAAGCAAATTATCGCGGATCAGGGAACTAAGTTATGGTTACAACACCGCTTCTATGTTTGGCGCAATTAATGGATTACAATATTAGTTGCTACTCAAGTGAGTGGAAAGATAAAGCCCTATGTATTCTCCTTAGTATATACAACATCGATATTGGATATTCGTTTCACAAATTTCTCTTGCAATGATTAATTAACAAGGACTCAGATGTTTTTACGTATGTCTGATTGGATGACGTCACGGTAATGAGAACACTGGCTTTTGGTACCTCCTCACACAAAAGGATATTTAAGATGGGGATATTTTCACGGTATGTGGTCCTGAGGAAGGCTAAGCAATGTAGCCGAAACGTTGACTAATAAATGTAAACATTTTTTCACATTGCAATATATATATATATATATATATATATATATATATATATCTACACATACATACATACATACATATAAATTCTGCATCTGCACTATGTACTAAGTTAAGTCCTCAAGGGCTATCAACAGGCCAGGATGTAAAAATTTCTCTGATTAAGCACAGATGAGTCAGTTTAAATGAATGATCCACTGATTAACTCACCTGTGGTTAATCAGGGAAAAACTTACATCCTGGCCTGTTGGAGGCTCTTGAGGATTGAACTTGGATAGCCCTGTATTAGAGTGTCTGCTCTCCTGGTGCCCACGTTGCATTGTTGTTAAGACTTTAATGAGAGTCCCACCTCCCCTATAGCAGGTGCAGGGAAAGGCTCCCTTTGCATATTGTTGGTATATAGCATTAACCCCTTAAGGACCCTGGCCTTGACGGTCCTGGCATGTCATGGGTTGGGGAGCCATATGGACGCATGATGTGCCCAGAATTCACACCGCTTACGGAGCCCTGAATTGTATTCTAAAAAAAAAAAAAAAAGGTCTGTGGTCCTTAAGTGCCAGCCGGGTGTGCGATTGGCCAGTCCTTAAAGGGTTAAACAAGTCACTGAGTAAGAGAATCATCAAAACACCCATATACTTCCATGTACTTTGGTACAAGAGCAGAGCGAAGAGGGCAATTTTCGGGTTAAAGGGATAGTAATACTTCGTTTTATCTTTATTTTATTTTGTAGGCATTAAAAAAACATGAAGAATGATATAAGTCTTATCTCTCAAACCTTTATGGTTTATGAGATATTCACAAGCAAAGTTTCCCCTCCCGCCCCTTTTACCTAGTGTAAGCAATCTCTTCTCAGATGTGAATCTGGTTGTATGACCAGACAGATAACAGAAGGGGACAATTTTCTTAGTATGAAAACAATGAAAGCCCTTCCCCCCTTGACAAGGTTTTCAGCTTTTTCCCTTATCTTAATTGAAGATTGTCCCTCTCTGCAGTCTACCTGGGCACCTCCCTTCTGATCTGGTTGAACGGGGGGGTGGACACTTTGTTTGTGAATATCTCTTAAACCATAAAGGTTTGAGAGATAAGACTTATATCATTCTTCATGTTTTTTTAATGCCTACAAAATAAAATAAAGTTAAAACGAAGTATTACTATCCCTTTAAGCACAATGGTGAATAGGCATTAGTGCTATTTTAAGGGCAGAATCATACTAGTAGATCCACACAAACTCTTTTGTATAACAGATATTTTAGCATTAGCATTATTATAAGTGCATATTTAACTCTTTAACTCTGAGATACGTTGCATACCCATCTGGCACTCAAAGTGTTAAGAACTAGAAGGGTATGCAGTGCAGTGCGTTGTAATGCGCTGCACATCCCTCTGGCCTTTAAAATTTGTAATACATTTCTCTTGTTAATTAAAATTCAGTGTCTTTGATTGCATAGCATAAGAGCCAGCAGTCTGCCTGGAATAATCTGTCCTCTATTCTTTATCACTGGGAAGTTTAAATATGTTTTCTGTGGTTTCTTTGCTGAAGTCTAAGGGATAATCTTAAAATTACAACTCAAATAAATTGGTTTCCCACAGTTTATATTCTAATACCACTGTGGACTTTAGTAAGTCTTAACATTAACATATTTCAAAGATTTAAAACGATTTTAGTAACTTCCTACATTAATGGAAGCTCACAGAATAATTCCAAATGTTTTCGGGTTGGGCAAATGCTGAAAGCATGTTTGCATTTAATCTGTGGAGACATAAAACTTAACTGTTCAGAAGATACAAAAACATTAATTAAACTTCTCTTTTCCTTTGAAAGTGTTTATGGAGCCTTGATGAAAGTGAAATCTTTAACCCTTTGAGTGCCAGAGTGGTACTCAATGCATTGCTTTGCAATGCATTGAGTTCCCCTCTGGCACTCAAAGAGTTAACCTTCTGATTTCCAGAGGGGTAGCCAACAAATTGCTTTGCAATGTTTTGGCTACCCCTTTGGCACGCAAAGAGTTAAATGCAGTATAGATGGGGGGGGGGGGGTTTGCAGTTAGAATGGGTTTATACCAGAAACAAGTATCTCTGACCTTACATCATCATTTATTATAATCTGTTTAATCTTAGCAATCATGAGTAATGTCATCACAGGTCACTTGCTAACAACATACACACAAGAGCTGATCCATCCCATGCCCCTATTTGAAATTCAGAATCAAAGATGAAAGGAATTGCTAACCATCACAATGATTTATTTGATCCCCCCAACAAAATGACACCCTGTGCACAGTGACTCTCGTAGTAGCTGGGAAAAGTACACTCATCTTGATTGCTAAGGGCTAAGAATTCAAGGGCGGTTATGCACTAAGGTGTGATAAAGAGGTGATAAAGTGGAGATGACTTCTCCAGTGAAATCACTTTTCCAATTCCTATATTATTCTATGGAGCCTATGCACTAGATCCCTGAAGATGAACTGGAACAATCTTAGCGCATAGGCTCCATAGAATAACATAGGAATTGTGATTTTGAAAGTGATTTTGCTGGAGAAGTCATTTTCTCTTTTTGTATAGCAAAAAAGAAAAGAAATAGGAAGCACTCAATAGTGTAATATTGTTTTAGGACAGAAACTCTAAAACAGAGTAATATTACTCACATTAGCAATATGTAAGTCTGGTGTTATCCGCACAACTGACTTAAAAGCTTACGGAGATACTTCTACCTGTCTCCGTTCAGGTCTGTGATTTCCCCAATCGGAATTCTCTCTGTCGACAGGGTCAGTAGTGCAGGAACCAGCAGAAGCAGCTAAAGAGTCGGAAGCGTCTCTTCACTTAAAAATTATAATTTATTAAAAAGGATATTATATACAAAATATATACAAAATTTAAAAGGGCTTTATCCTTTATGCATTTCACGGCACAGACTCCACTTTGTCAAAAGGTTTTTGGCCCAAGCAAATTGCACCATAGGGGGCTGCAAAGAGTTCCAAAATTCACATCTCCAAACTAGGCCTCAAGCCTCTCCAATAGTCATTGTTTTAAGGACATGCCCACTAAGACAGGCCAGTCAGCTGTTCAATCATTTTGATGGGTCCAGCTGTGCATTTAAAACTTGCACTATTGGTGAGACTGGAGGGCTGGATTTCAGAACCTTTCATCTATGGTGATTAACAATGGGACTTTTTTCCTCTAAATTCAACTGATCCTGGCAGGGGTCATGTTTATTTTATATTTAGTCATAGTGCCCTACAATACTCTTAGTAGTATTGACAGTCCAATGCCTTGTTCCTGGCTCTGCAGTTATCTACCTTCATTAATATGGTTAGATGTCCCCCGAGGACAGTGGTATTCCTGTACTGTTGTATTACTATCTACTAGCACCAGCTAATGAAGGAGACCTCACTGAGACATCAGAGCACATCCTGGGCTCTTCCCAATGTGCACATCTGACAGTGAATGGCATTAAATATACAGCAACTTCTGGAACCAAATTTCCAATCTTCTCTTGAGTCCAGTGGTGAGAACCTGTGGAAAATCAAACAGATCCTCCCATCTTAAACCTTTAACCCTTTGAATGCCAGAGAGAGAGAGAGATCCAATACATTATGAATCAATTTGTTGGATACCCCCTGGAACTCAAACGGTTAAGGACCAGAGGTCGCTGTAATACATTGCTTCACAATATATTGCACAATCCGTTGGTCCTTGAAGGGTTAAGGGGATTTATGCACAAAAGAAAAGTTGAGTAATTCTTTGGCAAACAAGCTGCACCTAAAAACGCAAATTAATCCACAGGGGGCTTTTAAAGGGATACTAATGTTTCAAAATAAAAGCAGCTCATAGTATTTGGGCCATGGAGAGTGTTATTTCAATACTGTCAGAGTTGTAGTTCAAAGGTAATTGAATGATAAAGTATCCCCCTCCTGCCCCTTTTACTGATGTAACACTGCTCACCTCAGATCAGAAAATGATGTCCAAATGGCTTGCAGAGAAAGACAATCTTCAAATAGCATAAGGGAAAAAACTGAAAAACCTGTCAAGGGGGGCAGGTTTTTTATTGTTCTCACAGTAAAAAGATTGTCCCTTGCTGTGAGCTGTCTGGTCTGTGGACCAGATTCCACATCTGGAGGGAGGTGGCTTACACTAGGTAAAAGGGACGGGAGGGGGATACTTTATCATTCAATTACTCTTGAATTACAACTCTGACCGTATTGAAATAACACTCTCCATGGCCCAAATACTATGAAGATTAATTGGAGCTGCTTTTATTTTGAACCATTACAATCCCTTTAACTCCCTGAATGTAAGGGGTTAAGGAATTCTAGTTAATATAAAAGTCCTCAGCAGATCTATAGCTGCTGACTTGAATACAAAGCAGGGGCAACGGGCTCAAGATTGACTTTAATTGTGACCAATCTAAAAATGGAAAGAATCACCTAAAAACAACTTGATTTTGAAAGACCTTTCTTAATCATCTGTATGTTTTAGAAACCATTTTTTTGGCATTTAGACTTATACATTATGCTAATTAAAGAAGTATTAACCTTTTTTATGTGAAAGCATATCTTGTAGAGTTTTACCTGTTGAGTAAAAAAAAAATGTTGCTGCTGAGAGATGCATATTGTCAGAGTCGCTACTGTTTAAACTCTTTTTACATTAACAGTTCCTTCTAGTGGTCATATTCAACATAGTTATTCTGTTGTATTCTAGGACATAAGTGAGTCACTGACAACAGTTCTCTATAGAATGTGACAGTAACTTCTGAGTCACTTCCTGTTAGCATGAACTGTCAGTAAGTACCCCAGATCTCTGTTTCTGTAGAGCATAACTGGTTTGTACTGTTCTACCATTTAAATAAAACAGAGAGATGTAGACAGGTGTGGGAGTGCCCTTGTTTTACTCAGCAGGAAAAGCCCTATATAACATATAGTTTTTCATAAAATGAAGATTTCTGTTCTTTAACCCTTTGAGTGTCAGAGTGTACGCACTCCTCTGGCACGCCAATTGTTAAGGAATGCTATGTGGGCACTTCTTCTCTTCCCCGTACATTACTTCCCCTACTCAATCACTGACACTTAACTCTTTCAGGCAGGAGAGGTGGGCAGTAAGTGGGGAGGTAATATAGTGCTAAGGCAGGAACTGTCTGCATGTTTATGCCTTAACCCTCTGAGCGCCAGAGAGGTATCCAGAGCATTGCTTTGCAATGCATTGGCTATCCATCTGGCTTTTTTAGGGTTAATTAGCATAATCTCCAAATCTAAATATTTTAAAAATTAGCTAATAAATGGCTAATACAGCCTATAGGGGACTTTGAAGTGCTTTCAAAATCACCAAATTTGTCTTTAGTTGATAGGATTCCTTAACCCCTTGAATGCCAGAGAGGTCTCCAATGCATTTCTAGCATTACACAGGTTAAAGTCAGTGAGGTTGATGTACTATGCTGAACTGGAGAAATCCTTGAGCAAATTGATTGCACCATAGAGGCACCATACAAACCCCATTGGTTTAACCTCTTAAGGACCAGCTGTCCTTCCTTAAAGGGATAGTAATGTTTCATAATAAAAGAAGCTCTAATTAATCAACATAGTATTTGGACTTTGGAGAGTGTTATTTCAATTCTGTCAGAGTTGTAGTTCAAGAGTAATTCAATGACAAAGTATCCCCCTCCCGCCCCTTTTACTGATGTAACACTGTTCAGCCAGATCAGAAGGGAGGTGCCCAGGTAGACTTCAGAGAGGGACAATCTTCAATTAAGATAAGGGAAACACCTGAAAAACTTGGTAAGGGGGGCATGGCTTTCATTGTTCTCATAGGAAGAAGATTGCCCCCTGCTGTTATCTGTCTGGTCTATGGACTGCATTCCACATCTGAGAAGAGATGACTTACACTAGGTAAAAGGGGCGGGAGGGGAAACTGCTTGTGAATATCTCTCAAACCATAAAGGTTTGAGAGATAAGACTTATATCGTTCTTCATGTTTTTTTAATGCCTACAAAATAAAATAAAGATAAAACAAAGTATTACTATCCCTTTAAGGACCAATTTACTCTATGCTGATGTGCACACTGGACATGTGATTTGTACTGGTGCGCCGAACTGGTGGACCCCATTTTTTCAGACCCCTTAACCCTCTGTGTGCCAGAGGGGTACGCAACGTATTGCAAAGCAATGTGTTGCGTACCCTTCTGGCACTCAAAGGGTTAAGGACCTCCCTCGGTCCTTAAGGGGTTAAGGAGTTAAAAACTACATTTACATTAATGGGAATTTGGGGATGTTTTATTTGTATCCTATGGTGCTGATTCATTGCAGAACTGATCCAGTCTCTCTTAGTACATCAGTCCCAGTAGCTGCTCCTATCCTAACCTAACCACATACAGGACAATATTTCAGTGGTTTCCCAATCAGCCCCTAGGGTACAATAAAAGGACACGATTTAGGGATTCCTGTTAGATGTACAGTAGACAGTTAATCCTTTGAGTGACAGAGCGGTATCCAATGCATTTCTACCACAAAAAAAAGGGTTAAGCAGTGTGCCCTGTATATGATAGCTGGCTAAAAACTTGAAATCTTACAAAGGACATCACCATAGACCACATATACAGGGATAAAAAACATAAAAGTATAGAAGACGAAGTGATTCAGATGAGACTATATCAATAGGTGGTATCCAAGTAGTGTCTTGGCTTATAAATAGACAAAAAAGAGAATCTCAGAAAGACAAATACTAGTAACAAATGTCTCTCTGTAAAAAATACAATTAAAATGATAAAAAAAAAAAATGAAGCAAAACCTAATAAAGCAAGATAAATATAAATGTCCACTCAAAGTCCCCAGATATATAAAGGTCACTCACATGTAAGTCCACAGTGTTGGATGATAAAATTACTCTCAGATGAGGCAGGGATACTTGGAGTTGGATGGATGAGATGAGGGATAAACAACGATATAGAGAGAAAGTATATCCTTTCTGTCACCTCATCAGCAGCTGCGTCACAGGCTTTTCCACCATAAATAATATAATCTACAATGAAGGTCCACAAAGAAGTAATCTAAAAGCAGTGTTGTATTATAATCTCAATAAGCAAGGTAAAATACAGGTTTTATAAGATCCCTGATGTAATAGCATGCACAGGGCGGATTGTAGGGGATACTAGCCCGGGCATTTTTATTTAAAGCAGCCAACTGTTCTCTTCTGAAAGATGGTTACATTATCTCAGTCCATTTAAAGACAATGCAGAATGATCACTTCTTAGACCAGTGATTCTCAACCAGGGTGATGTGGCACTTTGGTGTGCCATAAGCATTAGCTAAGGGTGCCCCATGTTCTTTACGAAGACATTTACAAAAATGTCAATATTTACTTTTAATTGTAGATTTATGGAAATTGTTATGCACAATATGTTTACATTTGTTATTATGATTGTGAGATATAATAATAACTGTATATTTATGTATTTTACCTTTCATTATGCACTTGATAAATTACATTAAATATGTTAGGGGTGCCCCGAAAACTCCAGATTGCCTGTTAGATTGAGAACCACTGTCTTAGACACTTTATAAGATTGCTGTGGTAATGGGAGGCCTGGAGTATTATTGCTTTGGCTTGTGACATGCTCTGCCTAAAACGCCCATGTGCGGATCCTTATCAAACTCAATAATACCAAATATATTCATTTTTTTCATTTGTGGAAATGCATCTCTGAAATCTCCAACAAGAACAATTCCAACAGTGTGATTTATATATTCAGGAGAAATTGTGGATGAATGGATCAAAGGCAGAGAACAGAGACACAGCATTGTCTTTCATTGAGTTTGTTTTATTACCGCACAATCTGTACTTTCTGTGCCTACGGCAGTGGAACAGTTACAGATGGGCATGGATGTTTCATATGTAGTTTGAAAGAAGACACATCTGCCCAGTTGTCTATAACTTTATTTTATTGAATTCAAACATTACACATGAACCCTCTGAGTGCCAGAGGGGTATCCAATGGATTGAGGGTCTGTGAGTTTTATTCTCCAATGACACTCAAATGGATACAAGCAGGGCATGTCTTGAGCTTACCCATGTGAACACCAAGGCCTAAATTCATCAAAGTGTAAGAAGGGCAATATATCAGATTCACCGCTCTGTGGTGGGATCACTGACAGATCTCTTTGGATATTTACCCCAAACTCACTTTTCATCATTATACTGATAAATTAACATCCAAACTTTATCCTAAAATGGACACTCTGTTTAGAAATAAATCCTTTTTTGTGCCCGGCAAGAAAACATATTGTTCAAAAGATACTAATGCTTCTGTGGCACATTTCCATCTTGGTAATCTCAACACGTGGTATAATCCATTATGTTGCTTTCTCCTTCAGTGTAATTACATTACTTATCATTGTGATATGTTTAAAAACTTAAATGGCTAATACTTGAATCTAGGCGTACCCTTCACCTTTCTTGCCTAGTTTATAACCACTTCTCTAGAAAGATACCACACTACCTGAGCAGTATGCTCACTCCAGCTCTCCATACTCACTATAACCTGCGCTCCACTGCTAACAACTCACTGAATATACCACAATACAAGAAAGAAGCTGGTCCAAATGTCATCTCTTTCAGAGCTCTGAAAGCCTGGAATAACCTACCTGAAAAATCAGATCTTCTTCCACTCTAAATTCCCTAAAAATAACTGCTTCTTTGTATCTAAAAAGCAACATGTAAATGTATGTATTTGTATATCTATGTGTGTGTATATATGTTGTTTCTCTATTGTAAGGTTTTACTGTAAAAACTCTCCACAACAGACCTGAAATTGAGTGAAATTTCAATGTATTCTTCCTGGTAAAACATTTTCTATATAATCTCAGAAATGACAGCTTCCATCTCAGGCACACAAACACTATCATTTTAGGCAGACTAAGTGATTATAGTACCCAGTTTAAGGGGAACTACCACCCAACACAATCTTTACCTTCACTAAGTCCCCATCTGGCAACTAGCTGCTTAGTAGCGCTAGTCGCCAGAATACTTACCTTATTTAATAAATTTCTCCTCTCTTCCGTGGGTGACAGGCAGGACGGTGCGTGGACATCTTGTCATTGTGACGTCTGTGCGCCCGCGCTGTCAGTCCCAGCTGGGTCTAGGAGGAGTTGCTAGGAGCAATTTGGCTCAGGCTGGGACTGACATCGCAGGCGCGCAGACGTCACAATGGCAAGATGTCCGCGCTCCGTCCTGTCTGTCACCCACGGAAGAGAGGAGAAATCTATTAAGTAAGGTAATTATTCTGGCGACTAACGCTACTAAGCAGCTAGTCTCCAGATCGGGACTTAGTGAAATAAAGATTGTGTGGGTTGGTAGTCCCCCTTTAGTGCCGAATTGTTTTGGTACATTCATCTCTTTTACTTTTTCAGAAATAAAAGTATTAACCCTTTAGTGCCAGAGGGGTAAGCTGCTCTGGCACTGAATGAGTTAATATATCTTAGGCTGTACATCTGCTAGTCTTTTGTATAACGTGAAACAGTCGTTTTTTTTAATTAGGTTTTCTAATAAGTTCAATTCAATGTGACAGGTCCACTTAACATCTACTAGATCTGGACATCAAGTCATATTTTTTAAATTATTTTGTAGGTACATTTGCCTTCATTATTCTTTAAGCTTCTCCTGCAATATAACTGCTTTTTACAAAAAGCAAGGCCAGATTTACATCTGAGGCTTCCCTCAGCAAAAGCACCCAAACTCCCCATTGTTCCACAGATTACCATAACCCCACTCCTAATAAGACTCCACCCTTGTTGGCAAACAGCATAATGGCCTGTTCTAAATCTAGTCACCACTTCAAAGCATCATGTTTCAGCTCTAGTGACATTACAGAGAAGAAATCCCACATATACATTAGACTAATCCCTCCCAAAAGGGTGGTCCAGTTCCACAATGAAGGACAAGTCCCCCCTGCATGGGAACACCAGCTAACCCCAAATATACTCTTTGGCCTTGTTAGGCCTCGTCAGAGAGGTGCAGCTGAATTTCCTAGGCACTGGGAGCAAGGGCTCCACATCTGGATTACCCTTTACTCTTAGGCAGACCCCCTAAGAGTATTCAGAATACATATACATTATGTGAGAGGCTTCTGAGGAAGAGCAAACAGCACAATGGCCTGTTCTACAGCTAGTCAATGCTCCGAAGCATTATATTTTAGCTATCGAGTGCCATTACAGAGGAGAAATTTCCACGTTCATGTTAGAGCGGTCCAGTTACGAAACGACAGGCAAGTCTCTCCTGCACTGGAACATGAGCTAACCCCAGGCGTAAGTTTTGGCCTTGTTGGGCCTTGTCAGTGGATTATTTAGGCACTGAGAGCAAAGGGTCTATGTCTGGATTACCCTTCACTCTTAAGGAGACTCCCTAAGACTATTCAAAATACAAATACAAAATACAGCAAATGGGTCTGTAAACTTGCAAATAAACAGGCATCCATAACCCAGGAGCACTAGATGCTTTCAAGCAACACCCATAACACAGAATGTGCATACCTGGGGACTTTCTCTTCCGGGGACTCCTCTGGTGCCACTGGGGAATATATTTGCTGTGAATCACAGCAAAAAGGGGTGGAGCTTACTTATGAGTAGGGCGAAGCTTAAAGGGTGCATCACAAAAGTGGGCAGAAAGTGGGAGGAACTGGGTGGGGGAAGGAGGAGAAGTGGGAAAAATAGCATGGGAAGGAGCAGAAGTGGGCTTAGTTTCAGAGTAAATTTCCCACATCAAGAGAATCAGCCAGAGACCTGGTAATGCACTGTCAAATCTGGAGTCTCTGGGGCAAATTCAGAGAATTCCCAGGTATGAGAATGTAGGTGTGGCCAGCACAGCTAAAGCACCTTCAGAACTTTGCATTCCAGGCAGTCACCTACTTCGCCTAATGGGAAATCCAGACCTGACTGCAAGGCAAATAGGTAATGGCATTTATCATCCCTCTGGCAATGAAATGGAAAAACATGAATGAATTCATCAATGTAGTAAATACATTTATTTGCCTTTTAAGCTGCGTTGGTCCAAAAACATAATAATAACTACATTGCTTCCTAAAAAGTGGCAGAAGTACACGTAGCTCTAAAAACTTGGGTCTTCATAGGAGTATTGCAATTTTAGGCAACAGATGACCTTCTCTATTTTTATTAACCCTTTGAGTGCCAGAGGGGTATGCGTTGTGTCCGTCTCTGGCACTCAAAAGGGTTAAATAATTATAATGCCTTATTGAACTTCTGTTAAGTTTTCAAATCCAAGTAGTGATAGAGAGAATATAAGGCAATATGCACAGTTCAGTAGCGGAACAATTCTGGGGTGAACTAGCTTCACAAAACAAAATAAAATCCCCATTGTTTTAAAAGGGACTTTTAAACCTTTGAATGCCAGGATAGGCAATGCATTGCAAAGTGTAGTGTTATGTACCCCTTTGGCACCCAAAGGGTTAACCCCTTGAACGTTAGCCGAAGTCTCCAGCACCTTGCTTCAGCAATGTGTTGGAGGCCTCTCTTTCACTCAAGTGGTTAACCATTTGAATGCCAGTGGGGTACGTAACACTCAAAGGGTTAAAAGCCCAATTTTAATCAAGGTGGATTTGGGAATTCTTTTTCCCTGTCCTGTAATTGTTTTGATTCAGAATTGATCCTCTAGCATTCACGTGGTTAAAGGACCAATTTAACTTAACAGGAATTTTTATTTATACCCTATGGTGCAGCTGGTTTACTCCAGAATAACTCCAGTTATTATTATGCTATTATAAATATGGGTCCTAGTCTCTGACATGGATGCAATCAGGAATGTGTCTGTTTCCCTCTAGGCAGGTTATGTGTTGGCACTGTCAGAAGAAGCCATCATTCCTGCTGGGAAGGATTGTCTAATGAAGGTGTCTACTCTCCCTCCTACCTAGTAGCCAGACAAGTGAACAGGCCAGGAGAGATTGATGGAGATGGATTTGGAAGCCTTAGAGTAATTAGCTTGGCTTTCAGATAAAAACTTGTATTTAAGGACCATGTGAATATTTAAAATACCTGAGGTTCTGTCATGAACTGCTCTCTGAAATACTTGGTAACTGACCCACAAGTGCAGAGGACAACTGCTATGTGAGCAACAGGATAATGATGGAGGAGTTAGACTAGCCAGAGTACAGCAGATGGGGAAGAATAAACCAGTGTCTACAATTCATTTCTTCAAGAACCAGACTGAGATGAGTGTAATGAACTGACCAGCTTTAAGATAGCTTAATATGATGCCTCCTTTCTTGTAATAAAATTTGAGGATTTTCCTAACTTTGTGAATGAAAGTAAGGATTTTATTAAAGGGATAGTAATGTTTAAATTTAAGTTTATTTAGTACTGTAGGCATTAAAAAAATAAGTACAACGATGTAAGTCTTATCTCTCAAACCTTTATGGTTTGAGAGATATAACCGGCTAAAGTTCCCCCCTCCAGGCTGTTTCAGACAAGTCTGCCCTCTAGCTGACAGCAGGAGATTCTGGTCCTGGGACCAGCCGGCGGTTCTTCAGCAGAGCCGAAATTGCTCTATTTAGAAAGAAATACTTCATTGGAATGGTCTACAAAGTGTTCTTGCAAACCACACACACTTTGTAGACTGTCCCAATGAAGTATTTATTTCTAAATAGAGCAATTTCGGCTCTGCTGAAAAGCCGCCATCCGGTCAAATGACCGGAATCTGTTGCTGCTGTCCCGTAGAGAGCTGAAACAGCCTGTAGGGGGGAACTTTAGCCAGTTATCTCTCTCAAACCATAATGGTTTGAGAGATAAGATTTACATTGTTGTACTTATTTTTTTAATGCCTACAATATTAAATAAACTCAAATTTAAACATTACTATACCTTTAAAGACACAGAGGTGAATATTATCCCTCCCAGATGTATCCAACCCTATCATGGTTTCTATCTCTTCTCTCCATAGGGATTTCACAGATGTTGCTGCTTAAAGGGGAACTATCACCCCAAATAAACCCCCCCAATATTTGCCATCTAGTGATAAGCTTATCAATGTTACTGTTATCCAGAATAATAACCATATTACTCAGAAATCCTACTTGTGCCGAGACTGACGGCCAGGCAACAGCACAGACATCTTTGCTTACAGACGTCTGCATGCCTGCGCTGTCAGTCCAGGTCTGCTCTAGAAGGCGTTGCATGGTACCTTTAGGTACCAGAAGGGACTGATGGCGCAGGCATGTAGATGCCTCTAAGGTGCTGTTGCCTGGCCATCAGTCTCTGCACAAGTAACACGCGAATTATTCTGGATAGCAGTACCATTGGTAAGCTTATTGCTAGATGGCTAATTATGGGAGGACTTTATTTGGGGGGATAATTCCCCTTTAATGGAGTAGTTATTGTTTCTGCTGTTAAAGAAAGGAAGTTTTTTCTTTCCAATTTTATACGTTATCTCATCAAAGAAAGAGGAAGCTGTGCCAGGAGGGAAACAGCTTATACTAAGGGCCGTTACGTGACTGGAGAAGAGTGACTTAGAGGCTAACTCATAATAAGCTATACTAGTGTGTTGTGTTCTGTGTTTTTCCACTTGTTAATTTTGCTGCTCTCTGGAGTAGTAAAGATAGACTGAAGCATAATATTCCCCTCTGTGTCTTTAATAAAATCCTTACTTTCCTTCACAAAGTTAGAAAAATCCTCAGATTTCACCTGTGTGAGCTAAGCCTTAAAGACATACAGCCTCATGGACACAAAACAATATATTATACTGAATGTAGTGTGCAGTCTATTGCTAAGTTAATAAGGCACCTTACATTTAATACATTAATTTACATATTCGGTATCATTTGTTTGCCTTATTGCTAAAGATAGGGTAAGGATCATTATATTTTGCATCAATCTCCATAATTTAACTTACTTTGTACTAAAGGGTGAAACCTAGTATGGACTTGCCCAAGGCAAAGAGATCTTAATGTCAGGGAAAAGTTACTTTTTAGGTTCTTTGTCAAACACACCCAGGGGTGGGGGAATAGATTACAGAAGGGGTAGTCGATTGTTGTACCTCCAGCTGTTGGGAACTACAATCCACCTCATCCCCAACCAGTCAATGGCAGGTTTGGAGTGATGGGGGAGATGTGGATTTTAACAGTTGGAGTTCCAATTATTGACGTTCCGTGAGTAAAGTACTGCATTCTGGAATCTGTAGTCCTGCTTTACTAGTCAGTGCTTGGTTTTATGGAAGCTACTGTCCAGTCACAACACAATTGAAACAGAATTTCTGTCACATAGCGCTAAGTACCAATGCAATATTTAAAAACATTCACCTTGGTAGATGTTCCAGACTGTTAGTAAAACAACTTCTCTACATTTTGCACTGACTTATGCTATGTTCATATAGACAACTGGAACACCACAACATGTACGCCATTCATTAGAGTTACAATGAAGGGGTAAACTTTTCAAAACATGTTAATTGTCTTTAAAGTGGACCTGTCACTTTAAGACCAATCTAGTTAATTTAAAAGTTAATTAAACATTGCCTATATGTTGTGCTAAACAGTTACTATAAATTATTTTTGAGAAATGATTCTTTGTTGCTGACAGTGTGGCACTTTATGCTAATTAGTTTCTATGCTGGTCCAATATTTACACACAATATGCTAGAATGAATCTAGGCAGAATCCACACAGTGGAAACACTTCTAATGGAACACTGAGAAATAAGTTTGGTCTTGGACATAACTAATTAGCATGCTGTGCAAGGAATTAGTATACCGTGCCACACTGTACCATCAAAACATAAAGGTTCATTTCTTAAAAAAGGATTTATTTTACTGTAAAAAGAATATAACATATAGGCAAATTTTAAAAATCTGCAAAACAAACTTCTCTTCGGGTGACAGGTCCACTTTAAGACGAGAGTCTAAAGCATTGGAGACCCCTATGAATAACTAATTGCACTTTAATCCTTTGTTGTTGCTCCTCAGAACATCTGGCACCACTGGTAACACAGCTGATGCTACTAGGCACACAGAGCCATATCCATGTGTTGCAGGATGCTACAGTGCATTGTTTTACATTTAGATGCAGCGGTGTTGCATTTTATACCATACTACTGGCATAACTACAAGGACTGAAGAAGGTGCAATTGTGTGGGGCCCAGTATCCCGGGGGGCCTGTTTCCTTTGCACATTCCTGCACATCATTCATTCAAATCATGTGGTTTTGGATTTGAACAGCAGCAGCAGCCTCCGCTGCCCGCTATGGTTTGAGAGATATTGGCAGTCAAAGTTCCCTCCCCTTCCCTTGATGTCAGCTGTAAAGCTGACAGAAGGAGATCCGTGTCAGCTGACACAATGAAATGTAAAAAAAAATCCTTAAATCTGCTCCTATAAAAGCTGATCCCTTAGGCTGGAACGCAACCCATAAGTATGCGGCTCTCAGTGACAAACTGGTTGTGTGTGCAGTCTCCACAGACCCTCTGTATCAGGCTTTCAAACCAGAGACATGAGCTCAATGGGACAGTGTGTGCGGGATAGAAAACTGAACTGTGAAACCTCAGGGTCATTTCATAGCTCCGTTCTCCTCCCCCATTGTGCAGCCCCAGGGTAGCAGATCTGCCAGTGGTGCATTATCCTGACTATACTGATTTAGTTGCCATTTAACATCTTAAAAATAAGAAGAGTTTAACATTTAAAGTAAAATTTAATCTCAGAAAGTCTTTAACCTATAAAAGTCAGAATGGTGTGCAATACTTTTTTAAAGCAATGTGTTGCATATTCTGCTGGCTCACAAAGAGTTAAATATGAGGACCGCATGAGTATAATGGGTTTTTATTGCAAAAGCTTGTGGGTGCTGTTATTGTACTCACTGTGCATTTCTGGCTGGAACTTACAGTAGTACTTGTAAATACAAGCTTTCATCAGATCAATATCCAACACATGACCTATTGTTTGTCTTCACTTGCATTTTTTAATAGAGCACCATCCTAATATATCAAATGAAAAATGAAATAAAGGAAGAGGCAGTTTGAGGACACTCTGCTCTAGGAGCACTCAGCTTGTCTTGGGAAAGAAAAATTACATTATTTTGCTTAATGCAACAGCGCAAAAGTTTCATTATATGAATATCAAGTAATATTTCTGGGAAACGCAACTTTGCAAGCCTGACACTTGACTTATGAGCATAGTGCTCATAAAATCATAACTGTGGTGAGACACAATGTATGATACTCAAACATTGTTTCAAAGTTTTTCAAAGGAATAATGGTAACCTTTTATTTTTACTTTACATATAGTGCAAGTGCATAATATATCACATAAAATTGCCTAAACAAGTACAAACTGAAAGAATGTTTCTGAAACTTGAGACTGTGACTGATACAGAAAAGAGATGGACTGGCATACAAATAAACAAACAGGCAGTGAGTTAGACAGGGCAGATAAACAGAAAGAGACACAGAGAAAGAGATACATAGAAACAGTAAAAGCTATAATGTAACATAGAGCGGGAGCAAGAGGGAGAGTGAGATCGAGGTAGCATGAGAATGTTGCATACTTGAGAGAGCGAGTATGCAATAAAGAAGAAGAAGAGCATGAGATAGGGACCCATGGACTGGAATGCTGTAGAGAGAGAGAGAGATCAAGAGTGTGTGATACAGGGCAAGAAAGAATGAAACCGTGAAAGCAAGATGGCGATAGTTAGAGTTAAAGTGAAAGAAACAGTGAGGCTGATGGACTAATCAGAAGTGGAGTAATTCTAGGGTAAACCAACTGCACCATGGGGTACAAATAAACATTTTCATTGATTTAAAGGGACATTCTTGACTCAAAATTAATAGGGTTCATACACTTTAAAATAATATGTACCCCTAGGCAGTGTTTGTACATATTTTATGTTAGGCGTATAAACCTCCCAATCCTATATAATAATTCGATAAAATGTGTGTAACGCCACAATCATGCGCAGTAGAGACTGCCAGTGACGAGGCTGATACAGAGCGGGGCGCTCCGAAGGATCGTTCTGCTCTGTATCAGCCGCAGCGCGGGCAGTCTCTACTAAGCATGACTGCACCGCGACCGGCTGGCACTGTATCAACTGCGGCGTGGGCAGTCTCTACTGTGCATGACTGCCCCACGACTGGCTGCCAGTGGTACTGTGGCCGGTGTAACGGGCTCTTCAACTAGTATATTATAAAAAAATATTTTCCTATTCGTGTGGAGGCAGCTCTGCAAGAGCATGTGACCCCTCTTCGCTTGCTGGTGAGATAGCTCAGTGGTAAATGCCCTAACTGCATAGCCTGCTCTAACCTCAAGGTTGCAGGTTTGCTTCCCGACAAGGTCAACTCAGAGCTTCATCCTTCCAAGGTCGATAAATGAGTGCCATTGATTGGGTTTATTCAACTGACAATTTGATTAATTTTGAGAGTGTGTGTTGACAGCCCTTGAGTCCACTGGGAGAAAGGTGCTATGTAAATACTAGTTAAAGGGATGGTAATTCTTAAAATGTAATATGTTGTAGGGTTTATCCCCCCTGAGTAAAACAAGGGTACTCCCATTGCTGAAAGGTGTTTCATTCAAAAGTTGTTAATTTTCAAAGTTGAATTTTTTAGGTGCAATATCACAGTGGCCTGAAATTGTACAGTGGCGCTGTTGCTACATGATCCTATGGACAGCTCTGGTCCCGGGACCATAAATCTCCATAGGATGGTGTAGCAACAGCTCCACTGTACAATTTCAGGCCACTGTTATATTGCACCTAAAAAATTCAACTTTGAAAATTAATAACTTTTGAATGAAACACCTTTCAGCAGTGGGAGTACTCTTGTTTTACTCAGGGGGATAAACCCTACAACCTATTTTTTTTACATTTTAAGTATTACTATCCCTTTAAGATAAACAAATACAGACAAGAGTTTCAGTGAGCTAACCTGGGTGGGTTCTAATCTCAGCACAATTATCATTGTTTATGGTTGTATCAGTTTAATAACAGGCCTGATAAAAATTGGCCAAAAATGCCCCCTTTTACCCTTTATTTTGAAAGATTTTAGAACGGTATCATCAAAGTACATAATAAAAAAATGCTTTCTTGGAGTACATACAACTCTAATGGATTTGAACCTTTTTCATTTTTTGGAGATGCTGAGGAAAGTATATAAATCTATTATAATAAAGAATGTATTTGTAAAATCGTCACAAAGCAACACATGGATGTATATAAAACCATTTATCAACATTTTTGCTGTTTACTAACGCCACTCATTTGAGTTTTTTTGAAAGAAGAGTAGAAATGCTCTTGGTCCAAATTAGAATTGTGTTACAACATATGTATAAAGAAATTTCTAATTGCGCTAAAAATAAAGGTGGTTTTAGTGGTTAAATGTTGACACCTTGTATAACTTATTCTTAATGGGATAGCAATACTTCGTTTTATCTTTATTTTATTTTGTAGGCATTAAAAAAACATGAAGAACGATATAAGTCTTATCTCTCAAACCTTTATGGTTTGAGAGATATTCACAAGCAAAGTATCCCCTCCTGTCCCTTTTTCCTAGTGTAAGCCATCTCTTCTCAGACGTGGAATCTGGTTGTAAAACCAGAAAGATAACAGAAGGGGACAATCTTCTTCCTATGAGAACAATGAAAGCAATGCCCCCTTGACAAGTTTCTCAGGTTTTTCCCTTATCTTAATTGAAGATTGTCCCTCTCTGCAGTCTACCTGGGCACCTCCCTTTTTATCTGGCTGAACAGTGTTACGTCAGTAAAAGGGGCGGGAGGGGGATACTTTGTCATTGAATTACTCTTGAACTACAACTCTGACAGAAATGAAATAACACTCTCCAAAGTCCAAATACTATGATGATTAATTAGAGCTGCTTTTATTATGAAACATTACTATCCCTTTAATAGAAGAATATAGAATGTTAAGTGATAAAGTGTAGAAACGATGTATGTGGAAAACATTTTCATTAGTGAACTTTCTTAGATAGAGGCATATTTTTAAATGTGGCTTTAATTCTCTATAAATGTGACCCTTTACTGCAAATTTTAGAGACAATCATTAACTCCTTAAGGATCATTGAGGTGAGTAACACATTGGAAAACATTCTCCAATACAGTTAAAATTGAGAGTGGAGTCTCTCATGGTTCCGTACTTGCTCCACTGATTTTTAACATCCTTAAAAATGAAGTGGAAATAGGTATAGAAAGCAAATATTTTATATTTTCAGATGTCACTAAATCATGCAGGGTAATAAACTCAGGTCAGAATGTTTATTCTCAATAGAGTGATTTACGTAAAATGGCAAACCGGGCAAACAAATGGCATATGAAGATTAATGTGGGAAAGTGTAAAGGGTTCACTATTGAAATGTCACCCACTGTTGTGTGACCAACCAAACGGAGCATTAAAGAGATACTAATATCCAATAGTAATGTTATGTTATATTGTAGATTTAAAAAAAAAAAAATTATGTGGAGCAAATCCCATCTCTCAAACCTTTATGGTTTGAGAGATATTTGCATCTAAAGTCCCCCCCCCTTTCTCCTGACATCTGTGCTCTACTGACACCAGGAGACCCCGGTCCTGGGATCAGCCGGTGGCTCTTCAGCAGAGCCAAAACAGCAATATTTAAAAAGAATTACTTCATTGGAACGGCCTACAAAGTGTGCCTGGTTTGCAAGCACACTTTGTATACCATTTCAATGTAGTAGTCCTTTTTAAATATCGCCGTTTCGGCTCTGCTGAAGAGCTGCCTCGTTTCGGCCGATACAATCTCTTTCTGTCAGCTTTACAACTGACATCAGCAGAAGGGGAAGGAGGGGGTAACTTTAGATGTGAATATCTCTCAATGTCAGCCACCCGTCGGACCCATGCCGCTAAGTGGTCCTTACCTCCCGGTCACCGGTCGCGGCTGCCGTCTTCCAAGTGGCCAGTGCCCAGTGTAAGGCCGCCCATTGGATCACCACGGACAGACGGCTCCTGCTCTCTCGCTGCCTGTCACGGTGGCCGCCATTGGGGGCCCACTGCAGCTCCACTGGGGCCGATGCCCGTGTCAGCCGACGCGCACACGTCCGTCCTTCCTCGTGTGCGCATCCTGTCCAAAGACAGAGAAACTTCCGTGTGTTGCTTTGGCAGCGTGGCGCTCGGCTCTGCCCCTCGCCACTCCCCCAGCCCTCACTATATAAACACTGAGTGCTCAGCCATCTACGCTCATTGTAACTGAAGCTTCCAGTTGTACACTTGCGCTCCTGCTCTCCTGAGCTCCTGTATTTGATCCTGGTTATCCTGTGTTCCTGTAATCCTATTTACCTCCCTTGAACTCTGGCATATTGATCTCTGGCTTGATTCCTGGACTCTTCTGAACTCTGGCATGTTTGACCTATGGCTTGATTCCTGGACTCTCCTGAACTCTGGAATATTTGACCTCTGTTTTGATTCCTGGACTCTCCTGAAGTCTGGCATATTTGACCTCTGGCTTGTTTCCTGGTCTTTCCTGGTCTCTGGTATCCTGACTCCTGGCTTGTCTCTTACCCTCCTGGTTACCCGTGCTTGCAGTCCACTCTAGGGGAGGGTCTGTGTTCTATCTACCAACCCTCTTCCGGTGTACTGCTCTAGCAAGTGTGATATCCTGCTTCAGGGCTCCTATCTCAAACTAGTGAGTAACCTCTGTTCTACTCACCTAGCACTCAAACCACAAAGGTTTGAGAGATGGGATTTGCTCCACATAATTTATTTTTGGTATTATTTGGTATTATTTTGGTGTTATTTTTTTACTATCCCTTTAAACATGTTGCCGTGTTTGGGGAAATAAAAATATTGCAAGCTGCAGTGCCAACACATTCTTATGTCGAGTAGCCTCTGCTCCATAAAGAGTCCCAAAACGCATCTTCAACCACAACAAACAGCTGAAAAGTCATATACTTCTGCCAATCTCTGCTGCAAAAACAGTTCCAGAACGCATCTTCAGCCACAATCTACTATATAGATGCCAGGGAGGCATTGGTGAATGGTACAAGCTGCCATCAGGAGAGATGGCCTAACAGCCCTCAACCTCGGGCCTCAACTAGGACTTCCTGCACTCCGCACCTCCGGAGGAAAGTGCACTGAGTGACTGTTGGCCCCCTGCGACTTACATGGAGTACGTGGAAAAGATCTTATTAAGAGAGGTAAATGTTATGGTAGTCCTTTTACCTCTCTTAATAAGACCTTTCCCACATACTCTATAAGTCGCAGGGGCCCAACAGCCACTCAGTCTGCTTTCCTCCAGCAGTGCGCTCCTACATAAGTAACCCTCTGGGGGCAGGAGGTCCTCATTTCGGCCGGAGGTTGAGGGGTGTCAAGCATTCTGTTTCCTATTGGTAGCTGGTACCGCTCATCTATGCCATCCTGGCATCTATATAGTAGATTGTGTAGATTGTGGCTGAAGATGCATTCCTGGACTCTTTATGGAGCAGAGATCGGCAGCAGTATGTGACTTTTCATCTGTCTGTTGTGGCTGAAGATGCGTTCCGGGACTCTTTATGGAGCAGAGGCTACTCAACATAAGAATGAGTCGACATTCTGATGTGTTGAAACTGCAGCTTGAGATATTTTTATTTTGCCCATTTCAACACGGTGACATGCTTAATGCGCCAACTGGTTGATTGCCCAATAGTGGGTGACATTTCAAAAGGATACCAATGTAAAGTTATGCAATTTGGAAGAAAAACATCTCAATGCTACTTATGAACTTAATGGAATAATTTCAGTGACTTGTTGGTAGAGAAAGATCTGGGAGTCCTTGTAAACTACAAACCTGGAAACAGTGACCAGTGTCAAACAGCAGTGGAAAAAGCAACAAAGTCTTGTCTTGCATAAAATGGGTATTGAAGCAAGAGTGGATAACATAATTTTTCTACTGTACAAATCATTGGAAAGACCTCACATCAGATATGCTGTGCAGTTGTGGACACTACAGAGTACATTGAAGACAAACAAAATTAACTAAGAGAATGGAAGACTTGAAGTATGAAGAACGTCTAGACAATCTTGGTTTATATACTCAAGAGAAAAGATGACTAAGAGGAGATCTTGTGACACTGTATAAATGTATGCAAGGTCAATACAATGATCTCTCTAGAGAGCTTTTCCTTCCAAGGCCTGATCAAATAACTAGGGACCACCCCCTTAAGATTAGAGGAAAGGAGAGGAAATGTTCTTGTACAGTAAGGGCTGTTAAATTGTAGAATTCCTTGCCCAAGCATGTGGTAATGGGAGATACAATGGATACACTGAGGAGAAGATTATGTGCATTTCTAGCAGAAGGGAACATACAGGGTTATACTATGTATTAGTAGGTAAAACAGGAAGTTTTGGAGTAATACAGAGTAATACCCATTTAGGAATCAGGAATATTGACATAATTCTTATTTTCTTGGTTTAGATTGGGCAAAGGTTGAACTTGAAGGACCTGTATCTTTTTTCAACCAGATTTGCTACTTAACTATGTAACTATGAACACGCAAATAAGAATGTTTTATACATCCCCAATGTCCCTTTAATTGAGTCTTGTAACCTCCTTTAACAAGCATTGGAGGTCATTCTAACAATCAGTAGGTGAAAAAGCCCAGTTTAAGTCAATGAGAATTTGGGGATTTATTATTTGTCCCCTATACTGCTGTTGTTTTGATCCACAATTATTCCTACTGTTCTTTCTACATCATCCTTAGTGAGAAAAAGAGACATGACAGAGTGACAAAGTGAGAATGACACTGGGGGGTGTTTATGTATGGTATCCATTTAAAATATTGCAGAGAAAACATAGTGCAAGTAAAGGCGCATTAACCCTTTGAGTGCCAGAATGGTACGGAATGCATTGCTTTGCAATGCATTCCGTACCACTCTGGCACTCAAAGGGTTAAAGTGATAGTAATGTTTCATATTAAAAGCAGCTCTAATTAATCTTCATAGTATTTGGGCCATGGAGAGTGTTATTTCAATTCTGTCAGAGTTGTAGTTTAGGAGTAATTGAATGATAAAGTATCCCCCTCTCACCCCTTTTACTGATGTAACACTGTTCAGCCAGATCAGAAGGGACGTGCCCAGGTAGACTGCAGAGAGGGACAATCTTCAATAAATATAAGGGAAAAACCTGAAAAACGTGTCAAGGTGGGCAGGGCTTTCATTGTTCTCATTGGAAGAAGATTGTCCCCTGCTGTTATCTGTCTGGTCTATGGACTGGATTCCACATCTGAGAAGAGATGGCTTACACTAGGTAAAAGGGACTGGAGGGGGAAACGTTGCTTGTGAAAATCTCTTAAATCATAAAGGTTTGAGAGATAAGACTTATATCGTTCTTCATGTTTTTTTAATGCCTACAAAATGAAATAAAGATATAACGAAGTATTACTATCACTTTAAGCACGTGGCCGTAATGAGTGTATAATGCTGTGTAGTAGGGGAATCAGTTATTGGACCAGCAGCTGTGGATCTATAACTACATCATCCCCGTCAAGCCAATGTAATCCCCAACAGAGGGATGTCCATCATTTATTCTAGTATAATAGTAATAATAATAATAATTATAATAATACAATTTCAGATAGAGAAAATATTGCTACCTGAAGAAGTCTCCAGCATCCAAGGAGTTAAGTGCAGTAGATATTCTGTGAAACCAGAAACTGCATTAACAGCTAGATCCACATAACCATTGCCTCATTTAACTGGGGCAGTCTAAATGGACTTTAATTGAACCACATGATAAAAGACTGTATCCCTGCTTATCTTAACAGCATCATAACAGTCATAACGGTATAAAAGTGCAGCACACCACTCCTATCAATGCATCACACTAATGTATGACTCTCACACACATTTACTCTAAATACATAACTTATCTGTAATACTCATTTGTTTGGTAATCTCATTTTTCTCTCTTTTTGCCTTCTATGTCATTGTTTAATTTACTTCTTGTTTGTTAGAGGTGGTTCCCATGCAGAATAATGTCAGGATTTGTGAGAATGGGAATGATGTGTATCCGAGTTCTCTATTCAAGGGCACTTTCCTACTATTGTAAAGGTGATAAGTGCTGCGGCGAACAGACAGCCAATGAAGAAAGTGTTACTTTAATGCATCTGGGTGTGAATTGAAATGTTAACAATTCCTTTTAGACAACTCAACTTGCACTTACATTTAAACATCATACATTTATAATAATGACAGAAATCTATGTGAATTTTTTTTTTACTGTGAATCTAAATCTTTACAGCACTCTACATTTCTTAAATCGTATTCTTTCTAGCAAGGCTGAGTCTAATGTACTAAGAATTAGCGTTATTCTGGAGATTCTACCTTCAACGCATAGGAGAAAAAGATCCCATTGATTTAAATTAAGATTTAACCAATTACATGCGAGAGAGGTAGACAATGTCACCAGGGGCGTTTACGTAAATCAGTGGGAATATGGATCATTGTATTTGTTTAGTTTGCCCCAGAACTGCTTCTCTTTTCTTTTATCCATAAGGCCATAAATATTAACCCTTTGAGTGCCCATTGCTTTTCAATGTGTTGCATACCTCTCTGGCACTCAAAGGTTTAATAATATTCTAGATTTCATGAATTGTACTGTTTCCATTGTTTATCTCACTGATGATTCAATTTGATGCTTTTCCTTGTATACCTCCAAATAAGACTTGAGACTGATCAGTTGATGAATTCAAACAACTATGTGTTAGTTTCTGTCACAGGTGATATATCGCTGGTGATCTCTCCGAAGATGTAATAGACTATAAGAGAAAAGTGTGATATAAAATCTAGTGATAAACTGCAATATTATAACCTGTATTCTAAAGATTTTTTCCTGGGTTATAAACATTATAACTAGTGATGAGCGAGCACCCCAATGCTCGGGTGTTCGGGTGCTCTGACCGAGCACCCCCGGAGGCTCGAGTGCTCGGCCGAGCACCCGAGCCCCATTGAAGTCAATGGGAGGACTCGAGCATTACACCAGGCACCCCCTGCTCTGATGAGGGGAGGGTGCCTGGTCCATAGGAAAAGGGCAGAAAATGATGGAAACACCACAGAAATGGTTCAGGGACAGCATAGGGAGGATGTCTGGATGCATCTTGGACTCCAACGTCGCTGCTGGGAACGATCTTTCGCCCGTAGTATGCCATTTTTACAGACTGACCGTAAAACACACAAAAAGGCAGATAAAAACGACTTTAGGCGAAAAATTGTTACCAAACAGTATTTGCTGTATATTTACTTGTATATCATCTGCAAATTCTCCCAAAAATGTCCTCGATTTTTCTGAACTGAGGCCATGATTAAGAGGGAAACGTGCGCAGAGGCAAATTCTCCCAAAAATTTCCTTGATTTTTCTGAACTGAGGCCATGATTAAGAGGGAAACGTGCGCAAAGGCAAATTCTCCCAAAAATTTCCTCGATTTTTCTGAACTGAGGCCATGATTAAGAGGGAAACGTGCGCAAAGGCAAATTCTCCCAAAAATGTCCTCGATTTTTCTGAACTGGGGCCATGATTAAGAGGGAAACGTGCGCTGAGCCGACCATCCAAAACATTATGGGTGAGGGTCTGCTGCGGAGCTGACCATCCTAAACATTATATGCGAAGGCCCGCTAGTGAGCTGACGCTATAAAACATTATATGAGAGGGCCCGCTAGAGAGCTGACCCAATAAAACATTATATGAGAAGGCCCACTGGTGAGCTGACCTATACAAAAATTGTCAAACTGCGCCCGCTGGTGAGCTGGCCCTATATAAATATTATATCACAGGGCCCGCTGGTGAGCTGGCCCTATATAAAAATTATATCACTGGGCCCGCTGGTGAGCTGGCCCTATATAAAAATTATATCCCAGGGTATATGGAAGAGAGTCAACCATATACCCATTTTTTGGGTGGAAGGGGTGAATGGGAATACAGAGTATTCCCATCATTGTAAATAACATATATAAAGTGAGTTTATGTTCCCCTGGGGCTTTCCTCCAGTGGAGTGGAGAAGTCAGGGGAAATCCAGGCCTTGTTCATTTTTATAAGTGTCAACCTATCAGCATTGTCGGTGGAAAGGCGGATACGCTTATCTGTTATGATGCCACCAGCAGCACTAAATACCCGCTCAGACAGAACGCTGGCGGCAGGGCAGGCCAGCACCTCCAAGGCGTAGAGTGCCAGTTCATACCACGTGTCCAGCTTGGACACCCAGTAGTTGTAAGGCACAGAGGGATCATTGAGGACGCTGACACGGTCTGCTACGTACTCCTTCACCATCTTCCAAAACTTTTCCCTCCTTGTGACACTAGGCTGCGCATCAGGGTGAGGGTGCTGGCGGGGTGTCATGAAGGTGTCCCACGCCTTGGAGAGTGTTGCCCTGCCTTTGTCGGAACTGCTGTGTGCTCCCCTTTTCTCCCCTTCTCGGTTGGCCAAGGTAGCACGTACTCTGCCGCCAGTGTTGTCAGATGGAAAATTTTGGAGCAATTTTTCAACAAGAACCTTCTGGTATTGCACCATTTTGCTTGTCCTCTCCACCGGAGGAATGAGAGATGAGAAATTCTCTTTGTAGCGGGGGTCCAGAAGGGTGAACACCCAGTAATCCGTGTTGTCTAAAATGCGTGTAACGCGTGGGTCACGGGAAAGGCAGCCTAACATAAAGTCAGCCATGTGTGCCAGAGTACCAACAGGCAAGATTTCGCTGTCCTCACCAGGAGGATGACTCTCAATCTCCTCATCCTCTTCCTCCTCTTCTGCCCACCCACGCTGAAGAGATGGAACTAAAGTTCCATGGCTACCCTCTGTAGCGGAGGCAACCGTGTCTTCCTCCTCCTCCTCCTCCTCCTCCGCCTCCTCCAATTGTCGCTGAGAAGACGAAGTGAGGGTGCTCTGGCTATCACCTTGTGTAAGCTCTTCCTCCCGCATTTCCACCTCTTCCACATGCAAAGCGTCAGTTTTAATTGTGAGCAGCGAGCGTTTCAGTAGACACAGAAGTGGGATGGTTACACTGATAATAGCGTTATCGCCGCTCACCATCTGTGTCGATTCCTCAAAATTGCGTAAAACCTCACAGAGGTCTGACATCCATTCCCACTCCTCACTTCTGATTACAGGAAGTTGAACGGAGAGGCGACGACCGTGTAACAGCTGGTACTCCACTACTGCCCTCTGCTGCTCACAAAGCCGGGCCAACATGTGGAAGGTGGAGTTCCAGCGCGTGCTCACGTCACACAGCAGCCGGTGAGCTGGCAATTGTAAGCGCTGCTGCAGCTTCAACAGGCCGGCTGAAGCTGTAGATGACTTACGGAAATGTGCACACACGCGGCGCACCTTGGTCAAGAGATCATGCAAATTGGGGTAGGTTTTTAGAAATCGCTGAACCACTAAATTAAATACATGCGCTAGGCATGGTACGTGTGTGAGCTTGCCGAGCTCCAAAGCCGCCACCAAGTTACGCCCATTATCACACACAACCATGCCTGGTTGCAGGTTGAGTGGCGAGAGCCACTGCTCGGTCTGGTGACTAATCCCCTGCAACAGCTCTGAGGCCGTGTGCTGTTTGTCCCCAAGGCAGATCAGCTTCAGCACGGCCTGTTGACGCTTCCCCACTGCAGTGCTACACTGCTTCCAGCTACCGGCTGATGGGTGAGTGGCGCTGCGCGCAGAGAATTCGGAGGTGGAAACGGAGGAGGAGGAGCCAATAACGTAGGTGCTGGCGGAAACTCTGATGGAGGTAGGGCCCGCAATCCTCGGCGTGGGTAGCACCTGTGCCATCCCAGGGTCCGAGTCGCTCCCAGCCTCCACGACATTCACCCAGTGTGCCGTCAGGGAAATGTAGCGTCCCTGGCCACAAGCACTTGTCCATGTGTCAGTCGTTAAGTGGACCTTCCCAGTAACTGCGTTGGTCAGGGCACGGGTGATGTTACGGGACACATGGTGGTGTAATGCGGGGATGGCACACCGGGAAAAGTAGTGGCGGCTGGGGACCGCGTACCGAGGGACAGCTGCTGCCATCAGGCTGCAGAAGGACTCAGTCTCCACAAGCCTAAATGGCAGCATTTCGATGGCCAGTAATTTGGAAAGGTGTGAGGTTAGTGCTATGGCCTGTGGGTGGGTGGCTGGGTATTTTCGCTTGCGCTCAGATGCCTGGGGTAACGACATTTGGACGCTGTGCTGGGACAGGGAAGTGGATGTGGTCGCTGATGGTGCTTCAGATGGTACAGGTGCAGGGCGGGAGGTATGCGGGCCTGCGCCTTCGACAGGCGATTGGGCGGCATCGAAAACAGGGGAAGAGGAGGCAGTGGTGTGGCCTGCAGACACAGATGGGCGATCCAGGCGTTCCTCCCACTTATTACGGTGCTTGGATGCCATGTGTCGGATCATGCTGGTGGTGGTGAGGTTTCTAGTGTTCATGCCTCGGCTCATTGTGGTGTGGCACAGGTTGCAAACTACAATTCTTTTGTCGTCCGCACTTTCCTTAAAAAAACGTCATACCGCGGAACACCTACCCCTTGGCAAGGGAGATTTACACAAGGGGGTGCTCCGTGGAACATTTGCGGGCCGGTTTGGTGCGGTCCGCCTTCTTTCTGTAGCCACACCACTGCCTCTTCCAGCCTGTTGCGGTGCTGCAGATGGCTCACCCTCAGGACTGCTGTCATCGCTCGGCTCTACACCTTCCCAGGTGGGGTCAGTCACCTCATCGTCCACCAAGTCCTCCTCCACTTCCTCACTCTGATCATCCTCCTCATGTCTTGATCCCACCACATACTCAGTCATTGACAACTGTATATCATCCTCCTGGAAGCAGTATCAGCTGACATCCAACCGACCACCTGTTCGCAGTGGTCGGACCTCGAGAGTGATGTCCTGCGACGCCCTGTAAAATGAGACATGAAGCTAGGTATGGTGGATGTCTTTCTGTCTTGTGCTCTGGCACCAGGCGCAGTTTCTACGCGTCCTGACCCGCGCCCTGAACTATCAGGATCACGTCCACTTCCCCGTCCCTTTTTACCCGCCTTCTTCATATTACACGGAATATGTGCTGCAAATCTGCAACTTTGCACAGTACACAGAATTTGCTTCTTAACTGCGGCTACGCACAGTGAATGGAATATGTGACTTTGATATTTTACAGTTTGAAGACTTAACAGAATTTTTTCCTATTCTGAAACTGTGCACAGTACACAGAATTTGCTTCTTAACTGCGGCTACGCACAGTGAATGGAATATGTGACTTTGATATTTTACAGTTTGAAGACTTAACAGAATTTTTTCCTATTCTGAAACTGTGCACAGTACACAGAATTTGCTTCTTAACTGCGGCGACGCACAGTGAATGGAATATGTGACTTTGATATTTTACAGTTTGAAGACTTAACAGAATTTTTTCCTATTCTGAAACTGTGCACAGTACACAGAATTTGCTTCTTAACTGCGGCGACGCACAGTGAATGGAATATGTGACTTTGATATTTTACAGTTTGAAGACTTAACAGAATTTTTTCCTATTCTGAAACTGTGCACAGTACACAGAATTTGCTTCTTAACTGCGGCTACGCACAGTGAATGGAATATGTGACTTTGATATTTTACAGTTTGAAGACTTGACAGAATTTTTTCCTATTCTGAAACTGTGCACAGTACACAGAATTTGCTTCTTAACTGCGGCTACGCACAGTGAATGGAATATGTGACTTTGATATTTTACAGTTTGAAGACTTAACAGAATTTTTTCCTATTCTGAAACTGTGCACAGTACACAGAATTTGCTTCTTAACTGCGGCGACGCACAGTGAATGGAATATGTGACTTTGATATTTTACAGTTTGAAGACTTAACAGAATTTTTTCCTATTCTGAAACTGTGCACAGTACACAGAATTTGCTTCTTAACTGCGGCTACGCACAGTGAATGGAATATGTGACTTTGATATTTTACAGTTTGAAGACTTAACAGAATTTTTTCCTATTCTGAAACTGTGCACAGTACACAGAATTTGCTTCTTAACTGCGGCGACGCACAGTGAATGGAATATGTGACTTTGATATTTTACAGTTTGAAGACTTAACAGAATGTGCTCTAATCTGCAACTTTGCACACTAAACAGAATGTGCTCTAATCTGCAACTTTGCACACTAAACAGAATGTGCTCTAATCTGCAACTTTGCACACTAAAAAGAATGTGCTGCTAATCTGCAAATTTGCACACTGAACAGAATGTGCTCTAATCTGCAACTTTGCACACTAAACAGAATATGCTCTAATCTGCAACTTTGCACACTAAAAAGAATGTGCTGCTAATCTGCAACTTTGCACACTGAACAGAATGTGCTCTAATCTGCAACTTTGCACACTAAACAGAATGTGCTCTAATCTGCAACTTTGCACACTAAACAGAATATATGAAGTTTTTTTTTTTTGGTTTTTTTTCCCCCCACACAAAATAAACTGCTGCCCCCACACACAGTAGTCCTAAAAAGGACTTTTGGGTCTTTTTTTTTACAAATTTGCTTTTCTTCTCCCTACACTGACTTTCCCTTCCTATCCTCATCTCTCCCTGGCTAAGACTGAGCCGAACTCGCTGGTCAGGTGCTATACAGCACCCGATCACGGGTTCTGGCCAGCCAATCAGTGTAATGCCAGCAGCCAACATGGCTGCTGGCATTACACTGATGTCAGAGCCTCCCTGCACGTTTATTGGCTGCGCAGCAGCCGCGAAACGTGCGGGGAGGAGACCCGAACATTGCGGGCGAGCACATGCGGTACTCGTACGAGTACCGCCATGTGCCGAGCAGAGCGATGCTCGAGCCGAACCGAGCTTCGGCCGAGCATGCTCGCTCAACACTAATTATAACACAAGGTATAATGTTATACACCTACCCTTAATGAATGGTAGATTTATGACATTACAGTTCGGGAGGGAGATACACTAAGGTGTGATAAAGAGGTGCAATACCATTTCTTCTTTGGCGATCTTAGTGAATGGTTTACTTTTAAAAGGTTACATGCAAAAGAGAGTACAACCAAATGACACAGTTACCATGTTGTCATAATAAAAATGGCGACATGAGAATCTTGTACTGCATGACAGCGTGCAATTCTCATGTCGAGTACTGAAAGGTAACATCCCAGTCCAACAAGTACCACAGTGCATTTGTATGACTATGACTTTGTAACATCATGCTGGCCTGGCTCTGTCGCTATTTGCTATGCTATTTTTACAAGGGATAAGCTACAGAAGAGTGAACAGTGCATTTGTATGACTTTGTAACGTCATGCCGCTCCGGCTGTATCCCATCATGCTGCCCCGGCTCTATCCCTATTTGCTAAACTAAAGGAAATTGCCGGCCAAGATTATTCCTATTTGACTCCATATACACAATGCAGCAGAGCGTCACTTAGTTGTTGGACTGCAGCTCCCATCAGGCTGCTCCGGACATCTAATTACAGAAGGAGAGCAAACTGCCGACGGGCAAGGTGAGGCTCAGCTACATTGTGTGTATGGTGTAAAAAAGGAATAACTTTGGCCGGAAATTTCCTTTAGCTTAGCAAATAGCAATAGAGCCGGGGCAGCATGATATTACAAAGTCATAGTGATACAAATGCACTGTGGTAGTTCTTGAACTGGGATGCGACCTCTCAGTACTCAACATGAGAATCTCACTCTGTCATGCAGTGTGAGATTCTCATGTCGCCAGTTTTATTATGCGTATACATAGAAGAATGGTCCGCACCAGTCACAAGTAAAGGCTGTATGTTAAAGGGTTAAATAACCCCGGTGCACCCAGGGCTTAAAAAATGCTGCAAATACCTGTGATGGGAGACACTGTATCCAATATCACCCACCCAAAAAAGAAAAGCCCTTCAAAAATTGAGGCACTACAACAATTAGCCGAAAAAATGAAAAAATATATTTTATTGAACAAATGTTGATAAAAAAAGAGACAGCTTAAAAACAATTAAAATACAGACAGGCTGTATCCCTGGTAAGTAATCCATAAAATATGGTTGACTTTACGAATGATACAAACAATGTAACTCATAACACCCAATGAAAAAGTGCTACAGTATAAATTCTAATGATAAGCAAGTGATGTACGTGCTAAAGTGAAATCAATAATAAAGGGAAATAAGTGGCAATATGATATACTTATCCATAGAATTCAAACGAATGGTCAAGTCCACAGACACAGCCGGTCAAACCTCCCACTACCCAACGTGTATCGCCATTTACATGGCTTCGTCATTTTTATTATGACAACATGGTAACTGTGTCATTTGGTTGCACGCTCTTTTGCGTGAGATCTTATAAAAGGATCCCTTCGTGAATAGGATCTATAGAATAACATAGGGACTGGAGAAGTGCTATCACTGTAGAAGTTATCTCCACTGTATCACCTCTTTATCACTCCTTATTACTTAACCCCCCCTCCAATGTCACAATTGTATCATAATAAGGGTTCTTTGTTATTACTGTAACCTTATGGGGATTTTAATGCATATTAGAAAGGATATAATACGAGATGAAGTGAAATACACCTTTCAGTTATAAATAATGACATCCTTATTGTGTTACATCCTTATGACGCTATAATTCAGGTGTCTAAACTGTAAGGTAAATAGGACTCCATTTAAATATTGTAATTCAATATTTAAAGATACACACACGTCCATACATACACGCTTGTACACTCACTTGCTTTAACCCTTTGCAATGCATTGCATATCCCCTCTGGCACTCAAAGGGTTAACAATTCCCTCAAACCCTAGGATGTTAGCAAGGTCTCCAACTCATAACTTTGCAATGCATTGGAGACTACTCTAGTACCCAAAGATTTAACCCTTTGAGTGTCAGAGGGAGCAATGTGTTGCGTACCCCTCTGGCTCTCAAAGAGTTAATAGTCCTTGTATTATAAGGAATAAAATACTTCCAATTATACATAATTATAGAAATTACAATTTGCCTCAGAGTCCCATGACCCAGATTGCACTATAATCCACATAATCCTCTTTCGGACAGTTATTCAATTCCATAGACACGTCTAGCACCCAAGGGTTTGTCGTATCTGGAGGTAATAAACTGATGTCAAAAATCAAAGAAAAAGTACTTTCCCTTTAAAGCAAATCCCACTAACACTGATAAATGGGAACTTATCCTAAAGAATTGCATGACATATGAGCAAACCCAGCCTCTGTGCTTAATTATATTGTTTATTCGATACAATTACTGTTTGCTCAGTAGTGCATTTTCTACCTATTATTCTGCAGTTGCCTTGAATCAAATTGATTTTCTCATGCAGAGTTCAGTTCACACAAATCTAATCCATGAACCTGATTTGGCCAAACCTCGAACATGACAGTAACTTCTGTGTGGCGTTTAGTTTTATGATCCCGGGCTTTTGTAAAGCAATGTAATGGAGTCTTCTCTGGTATCTGAGGTTAAACTTTACTCCTGAATATTTCACCATTGATAACCAGGGACCTCTCTCATTTACTTGGTGCTCAAGATGAAATAAGTTGTAAAACTGTATCTTGATTTTTGGATTATATATATGCTAGATCAGAAAGAATTTTATAAAAACAAATGTACCAGGTCACCACATTCCTGGCTATCAAAGGGTGTAGTATACTAGTTTGATGACCATGATGTGTTACTTTCCAAATAAATTTTGTGTAATGTGTGCTAACTGCTTAGATATAATATTACATAGAGAATGAGAAGAGAAAGACAGACCAATGAGAGATGTAAATAAAAAATAAAATAGAGCCTCAGGAATTTAGCTGAGCAAACCATAAACCAAGTAGAATATATGCTATGGGTATCTGATTCAAATAACTTTGCCTACATGGCCAGCATCATTAAGGCACGCCCACAACATGTTGCCTGTTAGAATATCACCAGATGAGTATCTGTTTGGTAAGGTTATTGTCTGTTAGGTTGGGTTAGGGACAGTTAGGTTATTGTCTGTTAGGTTAGGGACAGTTAGGTTAGTATCTGTTAGGTTAGGGACAGTTAGGTTAGTGTCTGTTAGGTTAGAGTTATGTTAGTGTTTGTTATATTAGGGACAGTAAGGTTAATATCGGTTAGGTTAGGGACAATTAGGTGAGTGTCTGTTAGGTTAGGGACAGTTATGTTAGTGTTTGTTATATTAGGGACAGTTAGGTTAGTGTCGGTTAGGTTACGGACAGTTATGTTAGTGTTTGTTATATTAGGGACAGTTAGGTTAGTGTCTGTTAGGTTAGGGACAGTTATGTTAGTGTTTGCTCTATTAGGGTAGGCTAGTATCGATGTCTAATATCTGGTTAGGGTCACTGTCAGTCTATGTTAGGCTTGGGGAGTGATTTAGTTTAGTTGTAAGGTTTAGGGTTAGCTGTTAGGTTAGGTTGGGACATCTATCTACATTTTACAGACAATTTTAAATGTGCCCTTTCACACTGGTGACATTTTTAGCCACCATTTTGATGTGTGCTGCTACAATTGGGACATTTAAATAATAATATACTTTCTATCCTATACCAGCAGGGCAATAGCAGTAGGACTTTCCATAAGAGATTTTGTGTACATTTAAATTTGAATCTTTTATTGAATGCCAGAGTTCTTGGTTCCTGATCCACACACTGGATTTCAGGAGGCTTGTTGTTGCCTCCATGTATAATTAGTACGATACCTGTCTAGGCGTGAAAGGAATGCCCCCCATTTATTCGTTTGCAGTGTTCTTATGCTTTTCCTTTGCGTGTTTTTATTTTTTTCCGCAGTTTTGACCAGCTTTGAAGTGTGGTGTACACCCCTCTAGTCCTTAGGTGGTTGAGGAAGTGGCTCTTATATCTGTCCCCAGGAACCACTAAATGGCCAGGATGTAAAAAATATCTTGTTTTATCTCAGCGGAATACTGACATAACTCTCACTGAATGGTATTTTGCACATTCATGTATAATGGTAATTATGACTAAATGCATAGAACACAATGATACTGGAGTTAGTCAAAGTTCCAATTTTTTTTTTTTAAAGGAAAGCTATCATCTCCTAATAATAACTCACCTTCCCTCACACACTTACCTTACTATGGCCAGAAAATACTGATGGTCCCTATGAATTTTTACCTTTTTCCTTTGATCAAGAGGTAACCTGAGTCCTGGATGTCATATATACATGGAGACAGACATGACAGTGGTTGTAATTTTTTTCACACTGAAGCAGGCAGAGTGCATGAGAGTAAGAACTCATTCAGGTTCAAGAGGGGTATTCCCTCTGATCCTCAGTGGGTTGAGATCACCATGTGTAATCAGCAAAGTTTGAAGTTCTGCATAGCTTTGTGGTCCTGCTAGCAACTGTCATGTCTGCCTCCATGGACGTGACATCCAGGATTCATTCTATATGTTATCTCTTCCACAAAGACACAAGGCCATTAGCATTTTTTGGCCATAGTAACGTAAGTGGGTGGTTAAATGTAAATGATCTAAATAACAATGTGGAGCTCCTAATCTATTAACCATGTATGAACCAAATAGGCTTACGTAAGTAGATGTACTTCATACATGTCAGATATGTCTACTTATATATGGTTGTACTTCAACAATGCTTTAGTCTCCATCTGGTGTATTTCATTCCATAATATGACACTCTTATGTACGTCTGTAGAACAATGGATGATAGTTTTCTCTAAGGAATTTCTCATTCAGTGTTAGAAAGATCATTGAGTATTATGGGGAAGCATGAACTGATTACAGACTTCAGCAGAGATTAGTAAATGCAGGCAAAAGCAAATACAAAAATAAATATGAATGTCATTATGGCAGAGAGGTATCCAACACATTGCAATGTAATGCATTGGGTACCCCTCTGGCACTCAAAGTATTAAAGGAACACTAACACCCACTACCAGGATCCTTTTTCCTCCTGCCAATCATCTGGTTGTGATAGATATTCCCGGTCAGAGACTTGCGCACTCTGCCGGGGCCGTGATGTTCTGGAACTGTCTCTATGTCTGAAGATGGGTGTAGCACACTACTATACTGATATTCTGTATGTACAGATTCAATTCAGTATTCTCCTTTACATATACTTGAATTTTTACATATTTATGTACTTTGGTTGATTATTGTTCTCTATATTATTCTATTAATCACTCCCTATTTTTATATGCCCCATATAGTTACTTTTTTATTTTATTTTTATTTCTATATTATTATTATTTTACCCCTGGTGAGTTTTTCCTATAGTTTTCACTTTATTAGATTTTGCTCTACCATTGCTGCACTTCAGTCGTATGTGAGATTTCTGTGTATTACCTTTTGATAAAGACAAAGTTTTATATCTTGTAGCCATCTTTTTATCTCTTCCATTTATTTCTCCACTCCATTCATGTTTGAGTCAGTACCTATCTGGATATGTGTGATCGTTTCTACGTGTTCATTCTATTACTATCTCTGTCTATACCCGTTGACTCATTGGGCTCTGTGAGTATATATATATATGTCCATTCATTTTATTTTGTTATTGTTTATTTATTTTCATTTTGACCACACCTCTCTATGATCAGTCTCTTGACATTCTTGTTTATTATGAATTCTGTACTTTACTTCCCCCTGATTCTTAGGAAAAACCCAGGAGGCGATATTTCACTCCTCATAATTTGAGTTCTGTTACTTGCTCTGTTGGATTTGTCCTATCATGGGGACAGAACACACGTGAGAGTTATCTCCTCATATTTTGGCACATGGCCATTCTTGATTAGTTGGCTCCTCTTAAAGTATAAGTTTTTATAAATCAACTTTACCTCTATATTCGTCCTCTGTATAATTTGTCTTTATATTTATTCTTGGTCTTTTAGTTCTTATTTATATGTATGGATCGTTTAAGATATGTATGTGTCTTTATCTTAATAAATTCTACACTTAGAATCTGTATGTTGCTCTGTCCTTCCCCTCCCCATTCTCAACTGAGCTAAAGCCATTTCTCCACACATGACCTGGGCCCCCTTTCTCACCTGGGTCCAGGCCAAAAGTTCCCCCTGCCCCCTCTTAGTGGCAGCCCTGACTCTTTGGGGAAGATGCACTAAGGCATGATAAAGAGGTGATAAAGTGGAGATGACTTCTCCAGCTTATCACTTCTCCATTTCCTATGTTCTTCTATGGACTTAGATTTCTCAAATTTTGGAGATCTTAGTGCATTGGCTCCAAAGAATAACACAGGAAATGGAGAAGTGATATCACTGGAGAAGGAATCTCCACTTTATCACTGTTTTATCACGCTTTAGTGAATAACCCCCTATATTTTGCAAGGAGTTTAATAATTTTCTAATGTGGATTGGATAAAACAAAGGATAAATTGCTAACACAGAGCTTGTCTGATGCCCAGGGATGCTTAAAACTTGGCTCACCCACTTTAGAGAATAAGTTGGGTTCACAGTAATCATTTATGCTCATATTTTTTCTTCAGCCAAATTTATATTCCAGGCCAGGGCTTCCTGCACTCAGAGTATGTCAGAGGCTGCTATTCTATTTCCTGCCTTGCCTGTTAATCATTAAGGCAAGACAATATCTAAATCATTCTAAAACACAAAATGCTCAGGAGGAAAATTGGGAGAGGGAATTCAACCGTAACGTCCAGTGGGCTGATTCACAATTATAATAAGTAGATTCCGTCCACGTATACAATTTGATTCATATTGATAAGGTAACATAGGTAATGATGTATTAAGAATAACCAAATGCACCATAGGGGATAAATAAAATTGTCATTTGATTTAAACGGGGCTTTTAACCCCATGAATGCTAGAGAGGTCTTAAATTCTTTACTTTGAAATGTTTTGAAGAGGATGCTAACATTTAAGGTGTTAAAAGTCACATTTAAAGGAGAGCAAACACCTTCTAATAAAAGCCCACCATTTACTTTACTATGGCCAGAAAATCCCAATGACCTGTATGAATTTTGCCCTTGTTCCTTTGTTCAAGAGATAAAGTCTTCATTCAGTCCTGGATATCATGTCCATGGAGGCGGACATGACAGTTGCTGGTAGGAGCACAGGAAACAAACTATAATCATTGTACATAGTAATCTTCACCCTTTTTAGGACCAGATGGGTGTGCACCACATTGCTTTGTAATTTGCACAACCCTCTGGTCCTTAAAGGGTTAATTAGGCTCATGAACTCTACTCGTTTCATTCAACGTTTGAATGATGATAGGCTGATACACGTGAAGAATGCATTAGAATGGTAATGATTTGTATGTAAATATGCTTAGAGGTAGAATAGGGTACACTAAAGGTATAAAATGGACTGGGAGTGTATACTAGAAATACAATGAACACATAACCTAAACAGGGTTCTAGTAGGAAGATACCACCTAAATATGGTCTAGTAGAAGAATATCATCTGAATATGGTTCAGGACATGACAACACCTAAATATGTCTCTTTTAGCAGGATATCAATTGAATATAGTTCTGATAGAAATATGCAAACTGAATATGGTTCGGTAGTAGGACATTACCTGAATGTGGTCTTAGTGCTAGGACATCACTGGAATACAGTTCTACTGGCAGGACATCACCTGGATATGACTCTAGTAGCAGGACACCATCTAAACATGGTTCCAGTAAGAGAATCCTGCCTGAATATGGTTATAGTGGCAGACACAGTACATTACCTTAATATCATTCCAATACCAGGACAAGACATGAATATAGTACTAGTGGCAGAACATCATCTGAATATGGTTTTAGAAGCACATCACCTGAATATGGCTCTACTAGTAGGTCACCACATAAATAAAGTTCTATTGCAGAACACCATCTGAATATATTTTTAGTAGAAGGACACCACCAAAATGGTCCTAGTAGCAAAGCATCACCTGAATTAGGCTACTAGCATGGGTTCAAGTGACAGGACATCTCCTGAATATGGTTCTAGTAGCAGGACATCCCATGATTATAGTTGTAGTGGCAGATTATAGCCTGAATAATATTATTCTAGTAGCAGGACACCACCTGAATATTGATCTAATTGTAGGGCATTATCTGAACAAGTTCCTAGTGGCAGGACACCATCAAAATTGTCCTAATAGTAAGACATAACCTGAATCAGGTTTTAGTTACAAGACATCACCTGAATATGGTTCTACTAGCATTACTTCAAGAGACAGGACAACTCCTGAATATGGTTCTAGTAGCAGAACATCGCCTGAATATTGGTATAATAGCAATACATTATGTGAGCAAGTTCCTAATAGCAGGGCACCATTCAAATATGTTCCAGTAGCAGGACATCACCTGAATATTTTTCTAGCAGCAGAACATGACCTAAATATGGTTCTAGTTGCAGGGTGTCTCCTGAGTGTGGTTCTAGTAGCAGGTCATCATTTGTACAGGATTCTAGTATCAGGAAATCACATGACTATTGTTATAGTAGCAGGATACCACATGAATAAGGTTCTGATAGCAGAACATCAACTGTATATGATTCTAGTACCATGTTAGCAATAGCGATATTTGGTAAAAAAAATAATAAATACTTTCACACATAAAAAACATACATACATACATATATACATACATAAAATATTAGCTAGAAGGTTGTGTTTAAAAACTCTTTTGGGTATACAGTATCTGAAAAGGAGCAGCTCTGAGATAAGCCAGTTTTACCATAGAAATACCAATGAATTATTTGAATAAAATCTGTAATAAATAGATGAGTTTGTAGTTACCTAGAGCTGCTTATGTTTTGAAGAGCATAAGCTATGTTGGCTACACCTGTATTCTGAATGATGACAGTATCCAGTGCTCCTGTTATATGGTAACTACTTAAAGGGATAGTAATATTTCATAATAAAAGCAGCTCTAATTAATCATCATAGTATTTGGACTTTGGGGAGTGTTATTTCAATACTGTCAGAGTTATAGTTCAAGAGTAATTCAATGACAAAGTAGCCCCCTCCCGCCCCTTTTTCTGATGTAACACTGCTCAGCCAGAGCAGAAGGGAGGTGCCCAGGTAGACTGCAGAGAGGGACAATCTTCAATTAAATTAGGGAAAAGGCTGAAAAGCTTGTCAAGGGGGGCAGGGCTTTCATTGTTCTTATAGGAAGAATATTGTCCCTTGCTGATATCTGTCTGGTCTATGGACTGCATTCCACATCTGAGAAGAGATGGCTTAAACTAGGTAAAAGGGGCAGGAGGGGAAACTTTGCTTGTGAATATCTCTCAAACCATAAAGTTTTGAGAGATAAGACTTATATCATTCTTCATGTTTTTTAATGCCTACAAAATAAAATAAAGATAAAATGAAGTATTACTATCCCTTTAAGGCACATTTTTATACTGCCCATTACCTAACGGGAACCTGACATCTTGAATCTAAGCTTGCGTATTTGAAATCTTTGTTCAAATCTGTCTATGTGTTGTATTAACCAAAAGTCCAGCACATGCATAGGTTATGAAATATATGAGTTACATGGCTTTGGATACCTCTCATGCACTCAAAGGATTAAAAGACCCATGTAAATCAATGGGAATTTGAATTTGTCCTTTATGGTGCAGTTGCTTGCCCCCGAAATTGCTCCAGTTCTTTTAGTACATCAGCCTCAGTAAGTGGTAAGCAGCAGTTCACTAGAATGAGGCAACATTCGTTAATCATCCCATTGACTGAATTAGGTAGTAACACCCAAAGAGCTAAAGAAAAGGTTCAGAAGGATAGGGGATTTACACAGGCTAAGGGAATTTTCTGTGCTAGACAACAGTGGATTGAGCAGAAGTCATGTGAGGAGTGAAAGTGTGGCCATGGGCAGCGCTAATGCACCTAGGTTGCCTTGACTGGGGAGCTTGAGATGAATGTCCCACCCTGATTGTGCTAGAAATCATATCTCCATTTTCTATTTCCACTGCTGATTATATACTAGACTGATATGTCATTAAATCTTAAGCAATGTTAGAATGCACCCATGTTAGAAAACATTTTTACATGGCATTTATGCCTTTTGGTGCTTTTGCATGGACGTAATTTATACAAATATGGTTTTACTACACTAGTAGTATTGTAGCTTTTTTAACATTAGAAGGTACATATTGTTTTATGCAAGTCCTGTGACGCAATGTGAATGTTAAAATGGAACTAACACCTTGTAATAACTTTTCTGATATTGAAAAACCTTTCAAAATAGTCTATATACTATTGTAACCATTTTTATATAAGACAATAGCTTATTAGACATTTAGCTTTATTAATTTGTCATTTTATGCACACTAAGTTGTACTGACCAGCAGGAAGTATCCAGTGGGGAAGAGGGAGAGCGGTGTGGAATGTTAGTATCTGGCTGACAAGGAGTGGCAGGGGAGGGGGAGAGTGGTGGGTTTGCGTGACAAGTGCTCCACGTCTGATTGTACTTATGACCCAGTGAAAGTCTGAATAGCTGCACAGTACACAACCATTCACCGACACAGAGTACAATGTGTGCCTAATTACACTCTCTGTAGCTAATCAGGCTCTGGTTGTTCACAGCTGGTGTGCTTAGATTGTGCTCAATTAGGGGTGCAAATTCCAACAGACTCCTGATTGTCTCGTAGTGTGTGACTGCTTAGGTGAACATATCAGCTTCCTTGTTAATTGATTCTTTACTGATTCCTCAAATTCTGCACCAAGCTAAATGTGAAATAACGCTAAAAAAATGTTCAGTAACTATTGCAATTTTTGACATTTTACATAGGCGTACAGATACTGGGTACTATAACATTCAACCATTTCATTGTGCAGTGGATTGAGAAGTAGAAAAGGCTGTGTGCATGTGTGTGTAGGAAGTTGCCAAGGATACTCAGAATCTGGTCTTTTGGAGCAAAGTTCACTAAGACTCAATGGACAAGGACAATTCACTAAGGCGTGATAAAGAAGTGATAAAGTGGAAATGTCTTCTCCATTGTAATGAAATACATACAGAGCTGGATGTTGTTTCTCTGCAGAAGGATTTTCATAAACTGAGTGAATGGGCATATAAGTGGCAGGTGACATTTAATGTAGATAAATGTAAGGTTATGCATTTGGGCTGTAGAAACAAACTTATTACATATACTCTAAATGGTAAACAACTTGGGGAATCCTCATTAGAGTAAGATTTAGGAGTACTGATAGACAATAGAATTCACAGCAGTGTGCAGAGTCACTCAGCTGCTGCAAAAGCAAATAGAGTACTAGCCTGCATAAAAAGAGGTGTAGAAACAAGGGATGTTAATATTACCCTACCTTTGTATAAATTCTTGGTTAGGCCTCATCTAGAATATGGAGTACAATCTTGGGCACTAGTTCATAAAAAAGACATTGTTGAACTGGGTGAAAAGGTGCAGAGATAAAGGAACTGGAGGATCTGAGTTATAAAGACAGACTAGCCAAACTGGGTTTGTTTACATTAGAGAAGAGACGTTTAAGGGGTGATATGATTACCATTTACAAATACATTCAAGGTCAATGCAAAGAACTAGCCAATTAATTATTTATGTAAAGAGCTGAGCTAAGAACAAGAGGTGAACTACTAAGACTAGAGGAAAGGTGCATTCGGCTAAAACAAACACAGGAATTCTTTACAGTAAGGGCGGTAAAGCTATGGAATTCTTTGCCTCAGGATATTGTACTTGCAGAAAATGCAACTGCTTTCAAAAAAGGTACAGGTAGTATTTCAGAAAGTATTACATAGAGGTCCTTTGCTTAATCGTATAACCTAAATCCCTGAAATTCTGATTAAGAAACCTCCAATTGTTACAGATGAGCAAAGAGACAGATATTTTTTTCTCGTGGGGAATTTTGTGAAAAACATGATATCCATGAGTGGTTCTGTAGATAACAGAGCAACTGGACAAGGCTAGGACTCTTGGGAGCTCAGCAATTATTGGTGATTCTTTTTCTACCAGTGCAGTGGATAAGGCTGGGAGGTCACTAAGTGTGGTTCCATGGCTACCAGTGCAATGGGACAAGGCAGGGATGTGTTCTTCTATGGAATCTCTGAGACAAGGCTGGGATTGTGGGCAATGGGATTCCATCCAGCTGCTTCCACACTACAACTCCCATCATTCCGTGTCAGCCCACAGCTTGCTGGGAATGATGAGAGGTATAGTCTGGCAGCATCTGGAGTGCTTTACATTGCCCTTCATGCTCCAAACTACCGTTGGACAAGGCTGGGGCTCAGTAAGTGTGGCTTTATGGCTACCAGTGCTGTGGGACAATGCAGGGGGGTTCTGTATGTGTGGTGTTATAGCTACCATGGGACAAGGCTGAGGGTCTTTACATGTGGTTCTATGGGGGTCATTATGTGTTGTGTTATAGCTACCATGGGACAAGGCTGAGGGTCTTTACATGTGGTTCTATGGCTACCAATGCTGTGAGGGGATTTGATTGTAGTGCTTCTGGTGACAGATTACTCTGTCTTCCTAATTATGGAATCCAGTACCACCACCATCTGTCTGGGTATTCCTGAATCTTGGATCACATTTGAACTATAAGCAGGGCTGGATTTGCCATAAGGCAGAATAGGCATCTGCCTACAGGCACACCCCACAGAGGGGCGCCTGCCATTTGAATCAATATTTTATTTTTTACATTTATTTTATTTTTTTTTTTAAAGTGGCATGCCGTGCCACCCGCCGCATGGTAAGGTCTGTGCCTCACAGACCTGTAGCTGCTGAGCTCCCCCTGCTCTTTAGTAATGCAGAGCGCTGGAAGATGACATCATCTCCCAGCGCTCTGCATTACTGAAGAGAAGACAGTGCGGGAGCTCAGCAGCTACAGGTCTGTGCAGAAGCACAGATCTCTCCTGCCGCTGGACCACCAGAGAGGTAGGAAATGTGAGGCTTAATGTGAAGATGATGGGGGCAATGTGAGGGCAACATGGGGGGGATGGGGGGCAATTTGGAGCTGATGGGGGTCAATGTGAGGGTAATGTGGCGATGATGGGGGCAATGTGAGAGCAATATGGAGCTGATGGGGGGCAATGTGAAGGCAACATGGAGCTGATGGAGGCAATGTGAGGGCAATATGGAAATGGGGGGTAATGTGGAGATGGCCAATGGGAGGGAGGAGGGGGCGCTTCAGATTTCTGTGCCTACAGGCTCCTGAGATGTAAATCCGGCCCTGACTATAAGGGCTGTTTTCCTGACTGTTAGAGAGAACAGTCTTCTCTAGCAAGGGCATTCCTGTGCCAACACCCCAAACATCATCGCTGAATGTTAAAAATCTGTTAGTGTGACTAGATGCATGAGAGTTTTCCATATTCCTCTGTCCCTCCTTGCTATGTATAACTGTAATGCATCTAGACACCTGTTCCTCCTTTATGCAATCTCCACCCCTCGGTACTACCTATGATAGCTTCCTTCTGCTCAGAGAGCAGCAAACCACTCTAAAGACTGGCCATCTCCTTCAATGTTGCAACTTGCCTTTCCATGTTTCTAACTTGAGTTTCCTAAAACATTTAGGCGCCAGCCTAGGGCGCACATTCTCTGAGGGTGCATCGGCCCACGCTGCTGCTCACCACGTAAAAAAAACAAAATGAAAAAAAAAAACAAAAAACCCGTACGTTTCGGAGCCCTCCCTCAGCTGGCTATTTTTTTAATGTAGCACGGCGATACCTATTTCTCTCTCCCCCTCCGCTCCTTCAATCCTGGACCAGGATTGAAGAAGCGGAGGGGGAGAGAGAAATGGGCATCGCTGTGCTACATTAACCCTTTCAGTGCCAGAGGGGAACTCAACGCATAGCTTTTCAATGCATTGTATACCCTTCTGGCACTGAAAAGGTTAAAAAAAATAGCCAGCCAAGGGAGAGCACCTTAACGTACTCACTGGGGGAGAGAGAGACGTGCACCGGAAAGAGTAAGTGGAACAGGGGTCAAGTGAGGGGATAAACAGTCAGACTGGGAGAGAGAGAGAGTCAAAGGGGGGATCAGCAGTCAAGAGGGGGAGAGAGAGAGTCAAAGGGGGATCAGCAGTCAAGAGGGGGAGAGAGAGAGTCAAAGGGGGGATCAGCAGTCAAGAGGGGGGGAGAGAGAGAGAGAGTCAAAGGGGGGATTAGCAGTCAAGAGGGGGATCAAGAGTCAGACAAGGAGAGAGAGAGTCAAAACAGGGTCAACAGTCAAGAGGGGGATAGAGTCAAAGGGGGTGAGAGTCACATATAGAGAACATACACTCTGTCACACTAATACACATATAGAGAAGCACACACACATACTTACACACTGATATCCTTACAGAGACTCACACACACTGACACACTTATGTACATATAGGGAACACACACTGACACACTTATATCCATACAGGGAACACATACACGTATAGAGAACACACACACAAACTGACACATATAGGGAACATACTGACACTTAAACACATACAGAGGCGGGGCATAAATGGGTAGGGCACAAGGGGTGGAGCCAAGGGGCAGCAAAATTAGGTTTTGCCTAGGGTGGCAAAAATCCTTGCACCAGCCCTGTTTGAATCCCCCTGCTTTTTACATTTGCAACACTTATCCCACTACTGCACTGACACACACACACACACACACACACACGCACACAACTGCAATAGCAGAAAGCCACCAATTACACCCAAGCAATTAAAAAGAAACACACCTACCACAGACACAGACTGCAATCACTTGTACACATGCAGGGGATAGCAAAATAACGTTGTTTCCTACCCCTCCCTTACTACACTAACAGAACACAGGTAAAACAGAAAATACAGTAATTCTATTAGGTCACCACAGAATATACCACAACTTAGTCTGTTTCAGTTCACGGCTTACAGACTTCATTCTCCTTCTGTTCTATATAGCAGAAACCACCAATTACACCTCAGATAACCTGTAAACTGAACAATCCCATCCTGAATTTGTGGTTTCCAGTAAAGCAATAGTGAAATGCAGTTTGGAGTAGATGGCAGAAGGAATAAGTCAATACATCAGCAAGCTGTGAGAGAGGACATAACCGAAGGTAAAAGAAAAATGCATGTGTGGGTTTTTTTTAGCAGGTTGAAGGAAAATATTTTCTTCAGCGCTCCTTCCTGGACAAGAGACTGTACCATAGAGTACAAAGAAAAATAGTGCGAATAACATAGAATTTGAAATAGAAACACAGAAATATAGAATCTGACAGCAGATAAGAACCATTTCGGCCCATATAGTCTGCCCAATAAAAGTTCTTCCCCCCCAACATAATGAAAAATAGCTAATTCACTATCCTATCTTTTAAATTGTCAAGATATGGAAACATTATACAGGGCATTTACTAAGTAAAGAATTACCCTTTTATACATATACTTGGGCCTAGCAGGAAGCGGTTCGCTTCTTTCCATTTGTCTCATGACTAGGCCTGAGTGACAAGAAGACCGCATACCTTCAAATGGCCAAAGAGGGACTCTTGTGATTTAGAGGGTGTGGCTGGTGGCCGGGCCATTACCAAAGATTTTTAAGTTATTTAATGTCCTACTGAAACCTCTTTGTGTAACTAGAGTATTCTACCTACAACTTTAATTACATTTTGATTTAATTAAGCATTGAAGTGGAACTTTCACCTTAATTCAAGCTTGCATATTTGAAAGCTACATTAAGCTACATTGAAAGCTACATAAAAAAATGCTTATATTATTATTTAATTTATTTAAGGTCCATATTTTATACAAGCAAACTGGGATTGTTTTGGAGTAAACCAATTGCACCAGAGGTAATGAATAAAACCAATTCCTAAATTCCTATACACTTGAATGCAGCTTTTTAACCCCCTGAATGCTAGAGAGGTATCCATTGTATTGTTTTGCAATGGATTGGAGACCTATCTAGCATTTTAAGGGTTAAAAGCTCAATTTAATTTAACAGGAATTTGTATTTGTCCTCTATGGTTGAGGTTAAACCCAGAATCACTCCTTTAAATATGGGTCCAAAAGGTTAAAACCGATCACTGCCCATCCCTGGATGCTGAATTGTTACAATCACAAAATTGCTGCAAGTGATTAAAGGGATAGTAATGAATCTAATAAAGTAGATCTCCGAGTCTTCTTTATAGTAAATGTAACACATTGCGCTATGTTTAGCAACTTACTTTTGTGTAGTTCAAAAGATATTAAGTGTACAAAGTTCCTCCGCCTTCCCCAACTGACCATGTCACACTGAATCTGCAGTCTGGTCCGGACAGCTGCAGCCAGGGACAAACTTCAGTAAGTATAAGGGAAATCCTTCCCTCCTTCATCAAGGGGGCCAGTGTTTTCCATACACTTACTGAAGTTTGTCCCTCTCTGCATCCGTCCGGACCAGACTGCAGATTCAGTGGGAGGAGGCCAGAAAGGACGGGCAGGGAACTTTCTACACTTAATATCTTTTGAACTACACAAAAGTAAGTTCATACCTCCCAAGTGTCCCTCTTTCCCACCCTGATGTCCATCTTTTTAGGAGCTTAGATTGTGTTTTGTGTGTATATAAGTGTATCACATTGCTCCACAGCTATAAAACTCACATTAATGTTTGTTTAAATGTCAGTATATGTGTTTATAAATGAGTCTGTGTAAATAAAATACTTTGGTCTTGATATAGGTCAATTATTAGGTTACACTAGGAGGTCTCAACAGGTCATGAAATAGCCTAAAAATTCTTGATAATGTCCCGCTCACCAGCCACACCACCAGCAATACACCCTAAAACACAAGTGTCCCTCTTTGGCAATTTGAAATGTTGGGAAGTATGGTAAGTTGCTAAACTTATCGAATGTGTTACATTTACTATAAAGACTCAGCGGTCTACTTTACAAACATTACTATCCCCTTAAAATGAGTGTTTAAAAATAAACAATTCTAGAGCCTTATTCTATATACCTAAATATATGTATTGTTTAATAGCAGGAAGACATAACCTAGCTATGGGAATACAGTTTTATACCCATGTATTATAGAGTAAGATATTATTGTTACAACATACGTTTTAAGCATTCACATATTGAGGCTATATAACTGCTTAATTTAAAATTGATAGCAGAGGGGCATTTGAACAGAGATATAATGTCACTTTGGTGCTTTCCAAAACCATTGCCTTGTGTATCTTACTTTGAGACTGACAAACTATACCGCCGTTCAGCAATATCCATGCTTCAAAGTGATAGAGGAAGTATGAGAAAATTAATGCTATCTTAGAGTGCATAACTATTGAATGTCCACAGGCAATAATCATTTGAAACCAGCTCAGTCAAAAAAAAAAAAAAAAGCCAGCTTATTAATGTTAGTCAGGTAGCATTTTCTACCTTATCAGTACCTGCAGATGTAAACACATGCTGATAAATACTACACCGCCGGGTGAGATGAAAGTGGAATTAGAAAATATTACCTTCAGGAGATACCGGGCTTCAAAATGCTATATGCAATTGTAATGATGATAGCATGGAAAACAGACAATAAGTAAGGATTTAAATTCAGACGTGACCTTCAAAGCGCTTTAACTAATAAATACAGGAAAAAACCACAAACCTTCAAGAGAAAGCCTACCAAAGCCTTGACAGCTCTGAACATTTCATTGTGTCTTATTTTCTTACAGTATTAATTTTCTTAACCCCTTGGATTCTAGAGAAGTCCTCAATGCAATGCTTTTGTGATATATCAACCACTTAGTTAAAAGTAACATTTTTGTTCTATTTAATTCATTCTTGTTTATTATTTTAGCTTTCCCTCTCTACCAAGAAAATATCTGTAGATACTGTCTTACATGAGATTGCTCTAAGGCCTTGTTCCCTTATGGAACTTAACGGACCTGTGCTATAGGTCCGTTCAAGCCATCATTTTACCTTCTCTGTCCCTGAGTTTCTCCATTGATATTTTTGCTGAGGGTTATGTCAAGCCTAAAGGACAGCCAATGTGAACTTCATCCATGTATCACCAAGTAGGTATCTACCATTCATTGGACATTTAGATAGTATTACAAGTCAAACTCATCAATGTGAACGATGTGCACAATGGCTTATCAGTGATATGCAGATTGCCTCTTTTGAAATCTCTTGCGCACAGAGGATGAGTGCAGTGAAGTTGCAGCATGCTTCTTTAGGTAGCTTCCTCGTGTGGGGAAATTGCTTGAACAGGCTGAAATGATTGATTTACTAGTAGTGATTAGTCTAATGTTAAAACTCCTGCTCTAATGTTGCCTGTGTAAACATAGCTTTAACCGTAGAAAGCTTAGATTAGTCAAGACTATTTAGCAATTTTCTAACTGCATATAGATAGACTGACTATGATGGTCAGTTGTATTCTATGAGTTAAGGAAATAGCAGCACTGCAAGTGTAATTTGCTCTAATTTTATCTGTGAACACACGCCACCGACAGTACTAAACATTTTAATAAAGATTAGAAAAATAAACATATTAATTATAACACAACAATATTTTCAAAACAGTCAGTGAAATACTTGCTGACAGGGGTGGCTCCAGGTTTTTGAAGGCCCTAAACGAAAAACTCACATGAGGCCCTCCTCTACCCCCTCATCTGTATTCCTAATAAGACATTGTTGTCCGATTTTGATTACATGCAGTGGTACTGATAAATGTTGTGGGGCCCTCTGATGAAGTGAGCCACTTCATCATTATATTGTAGCACCACTGCTGTATCCAGCATACTGCTAGCTGAATCCTGCAAGAATTTATAATTGAACATTTTAGAGGCCACCCTACAATCTGTAATAATGTATTCTCTTATCCCATCAAGGAACAGAGGGGCATGTTACATATTTAGAAACAATGTGTTGCACACCCCTCTGTTTCTTAAAGTGTTAATAATGTTTGTTTAGGAAAAGATGAGGAGGGTGCCCAGTGGAATTGTAAAGTCAGATATAAGGGTTAAGTTTAAAGAAAAAATGGTGACTCACAAATCACAATCAGGCTCAAGGAGAATTTCAACCTGTCTATACTCAGAACACATGTAGAGTCAAATCCTCAATGGATAGAATGATAGGATGGTGTCAGCCATCACTCTATTAAATTAAATGATAAATATAAAAACAATAAATAATCATTAAAAACTGTTACAAGGCCATAAAAAATATTTCTGTGGCATTTTGCAGTGTGAAACCACTGCTTTCCCAAAGACCAGGACAAGCACTTTTACGTTTTTGTGTTGGGCCTGTTCTTTGAGAAAAGCAGTGGTTTTCACACTGAAATTTGTCAGATATATTTTTATGGCCTTATAATCATTACTGATTATTTATCGTTTTTATATGTATTATTTAATTTAATAAACAATCTTCATTTTATCTATCTAGGATTCAACTCTATATATTTCCAGAGCGGAGACGGGTTGAAATTCTCCTTGAGCCTGATTCTCAGCACATCTTCTAACTAACACATTTGTGAGTAACCATTTTTCTTTACACTTAACTCTTATATCTGACTTTATTATGCCACTGGGCACCCTCTTTGTTTTTTTCTGTATATGATGATGCCAGTTAGGAGAGTGAGGTGTGGAGGAGCTGCTCATCCTGATCTTCGATAGTGTTCCTTGGGTTTGCTGTATTGGGACCATTTTTAATTCCCAGTAGGAGCTTGAGATGTTTGCTACATGTATATACTGCAGCAACAGATCTTATGAGTGTTCACTCAGTGTGGTGTATAGGTAGATGTTCATCATTTTTGTTGTATTCAATGCAAGGGGCACACCCTGTTTCTCTCTTGTCTTTTTCTACAATGATGTTTGTTAATAATTTTATAAAATGTATAATCTCCGGCTTTCTCCCAGTGTGTCTTTTTTTGTGAAAGAATTTTACCAGAAAGAATATTGAGATTGTCTCCTATTTGTCCTCATATGTCCTGGACTCATTTTTATCTGCCTCAGAGGGGTGAAAGGCTGAGCTGACCTTGCCGGGACTAGAACCTATAGCAGGTGCATTAACCACCTGAGCTATCTCATGTTGAAGAAAGCAATAACATGCAAGTTTTTTTTTTTAAGTCCTGAATCTTTCTAATCAACTCCCAACTTTTCTCCTATATAGGTAGGCACTAAGTCCACTCATTGTTGTGGATCTAGATGTGTAAACTCTATAGTTCAATTTAATGTTATGGGAGGGAAGTTCAGACTCTAGGTAACTGACTTCAGGAGCAGAGTGAGCTGTAGGGAATTCGGTCATGGACTGAGGCCCCGACTCTTGGGGGGGCAATGATGCACAGGGGGAATTGGGGGCATCTTTATACTCCACCTGGCCAGCAGGCAGCCTGACAAAGCCTATGGATCTAGCTGGTGGCAATGTTTCAATTTGCCATCCGCTTGATCTTTTGGTTTCCAGGACTTGATTGGTCCTATATGTTCAACTTAATGTGACATCTGGTTGTACAGTGGCTTCTGTGCATGCTCCTGGCAGATAATTAAAGAGAAGCCATGAATCTGGTGGCAAATTCAAGCATGCAACCCACTTGGGAGGTAAGGGGATAAAAAAGAGTGGGGGGGGGAGTCTAGTGCCCTACAGCTGAACTGGAACTAAATGATACCACAGCTCACTATTTAAATGGGGCTAATCAAGTAATACAACAAAGCTTACAGTTGGATTGAAGCTACACAAGTGATACCAATGAGCTTACAATTGAAATGGAGCTACACTAATATTGTCTATCCATTTCAATGTTAAGCTCTGTGGTATCATTTGTGTTGCACTATTTCATTTGTAAGACATTTGGTACCACTAGTGTAGCCCCTTTTTAATTGTAAGTTTTGGATATTACTAGTATAGTTACATTTCAACTGTAATCTCTGTGGTTTCATTAGTTTAGCTACATTTCAATTGTAAGCTCTGTGGTATTACAATTGAAATGGATCTACACAAGTGATACCACTGATTTTACAATTGAAATTGGTTTACACTAGTATTGTAGCTCAATTTCAATTTTACTTACTTTTGGTATCACTAGTGTAGCTCTGTTTCAGTTGTAAGCTCTGTGGTATCACTAGATTGGCTCCATTTCAGTTGTAAGCTCTGTTGTATCACTAGAGTAGCTCCAGTCCAATTGTAAGCTATGGGGTGTCACTTTATTGCTTTATTTATATTGTAAGCTCTGTGGTATCAGTATTGTAGCTCCATTTCAATTGTAAGCTCTGCTGTATCATTAGTATTATACCATGTCAGTTGTAAACCCTGTGATATCAATATTGTAGCTCAACTTCAATTGTAAGCTCTGTGGTATCACTTGTGCTTCAATTCAGTTGTAAATCTTGTAAGCTTAGAGTAATTGTAGGGAATCTTTTATTACCATTGAAATGGAGCTACAGAAATTATACCACATGGCTTACAGTTGAAATGGAGCTACATAGGACATAAATGTGGATGGGGCATAACTCGTACGGGGAAAAGGGGGCCCATAATTATCTTTCCCCTTGGGTCCCTGGGTGCTGTCAGTCTGCACTGGCTGGCTTTGTTGGTCACTTGGTTCTAAAATTGTCTTTTAGTGAATTGCTTTCATTGGGGATTGAACACTTAAAAGAAGGTCTAATGTTGTTAACTTAGAAACTTAGCATGTGACAACAGACAGATCATTTCCCTATTTTTAAAGCTCAGACTTACTTAATCTTTATAATAGCCATACATCTATCTAAAGAGTTCTTAAATTAAAGGAACACTAATATCTATTAATTATAAACCTCCACTTACCATAATCGGGGCAGCAAATCAAAATGCCCAGTTTGAGTCATTTTTTGTGTTCTTTGGTTCCCCAGACTGAATATTTAATTACACATGCATATCATGTCCATGGAGGTGTCCATTAATCTTTGCTGCTGGACTGCAAGATACCAAACTTCTCTCACTGAAGTCTTTCTCCTTCTTAGGATCGATTACCCATATTAAAGGGGTTAAAAACACACTCTAAATGTACATTTTGTAGATTTAAATTATTTCCCTATGTTGCAATTCGATTTTCCCAGAGCTGATCCAATTTTTTAGTGCATATGGCCCATGTATTCAGTTCCAACAGCAGTGGATTATTGATATGAGCAATGGTATCAACATTAACTTCATGCTTCTGGAAAATGAAGATTCTTTACAACTGTCAGTGTACGTTTAAATGTGAGATGTACCAGCACAAAACAGAAATTTGTACAGTGACTGGCCTATTTATGCACTGATGTAGATAACAAGGTATTGGCAGCCTCTTTTACTGCAGGTGATAAAATGGAAAGAAATCCAAGGAAATCGATACAAAGCCAGTACCACCTGCTGATGCTTAATCTTCCATTCCAAGGAGAGATCAATTTTTCTTAATTCTTTAGAATTACATATTGTAATAAAAAAATGAAAACTATCAGTACATGAATATTGTTCCACTATGCCTCTGCTTATGTGGATTTGCAAAGAAGATCAAATATTTGATAAATTAACTCAATTTGTCATATAATACCAATATATGCTACGGAGGCTGTGGCATGTAGTAGACTTTTCCATTGCAATTCCCTGGATCTGCGAAATGTGTCTCATCCTATAATATAAAAGGCCAGATGTATGTTTGTCCGATGCATTCATGCTCAGTAGAGACTGTTCGAAATTGTCCAGTGCAGTCATGCACAGTAGAGACTGCCCGAACACAGGCACTTTAGCCCGTGTACACGGGATTTTACACTAGTATGTAAATATGACACATAGAAACAGAGAGGCCTGGATTCCATTATAGTTGATAAATGTTATCAGTTGGTTTTTATCAAATAGGGGGAATTTGTAGTTAAACTGCAGTTAAATCCAGACCTGAATTTGATACCCATGTAGTATGCTTATGTTCCTGGAATGCTATTCAATATAATATACAGTCTCTACTGCACATGACTGCAGCACGTGCCGCAGTGTCTACTGCGCATGTCTCGGCGTTACACACGATTTAGCGAATTATTATATCGGATAATCTTTTCTGTAAAGTAGATTTTTCTCACATTTCCTCCTATTTTCTACCCTCTAATTGCAGGTCAGTTAAACTTGTTCTAATATTACTTTTATTCTGGAAATCCAACAAAGAAATTGACGAGTTTATGTCACTGTGAGTGCATCTCACCTTTATAATATTTTAGTGCATAACCCCCTGGATTGTTTCCTGATATGGTTTGTTATCTTCACCCTGCGCTATATTAGCAGCCTTTTTTGAATAGTCTCTAATTTATAATATATATAATTTTAATAAGCAAATACTACAACAAAAGTTGTACTTAATGTACCAAAAACCCTTTTGAAATGTTAAATCAAAAGAGAATGTCCTTTGATACATATAGTACAAATGTTTGGTTTCTAATTTATTACACATTTACGTTAATACATATGACCCATGGTTTCCAGGCCCTTACACCATACTGCAATCATTAATCTATAAAGTGATATTGGAACATCTCTTTTCCAGGTAATACCTCTTCCTACACAACCATGTATCTTTTTGGCTTTTCTTTCAACATTGCTTACCTACCTTCAAATCATCCGTAATACCTAGACACAAGTCCAAGTCCATTTTTTCTGCTTTTGTTGTTAGAAAAGTACCATTAATTCATATTCCTTCTTCAGGTTTTAATGTACTATTTGTTTTATTTTGCATTTTGTGGCATTACATTTTAGAATCCGTACTTTACATGTCTCTAACTTTAAAAAATTATATCAAAAAATATATCCTTCCTTGTAAAATACTTTGATTATTACTTGATGTACCATTCAGTACTGCTATATATCTTCATGCAATCTGCAAAATAGTACATTTTCTCTGAGGACCACCAGTAATTACTAATAAACATGTTAAACAGACCTTAGCATTGAACCTTGAGGTACTCTGCTAGTAATTCATGCTTAATCTGAATGTATTCAATTGACTTCTGCCCTCTATTTGCTATCCTTCAGCCAATACCATATCCAATCAACTACCATTCAGTCAATAACCAAATAATGCAGCTTGTGAATTAGATTTTGTGTGGCACAGTGTCAAATTTAGAAACATCTGCTGCCCTACTCTGATCTAGGATTTTATTTACATAGTTCAAAAATCACACATTTGTTTCACAAGATCTTCCTATAGTAAATTCATCCTGATATCTGTAGATTTCAGATTGCAACAATTCTTTCCTTCAAAATGGGCTCCATTCATTTTCCAACTTCTGATTTCAGATTCATGGTGAAACTACATCAGAAATTTTCCAATCATCTAGCACTTTTCCCATCAACAGGGACTAATTAAAAAGAGTAGCTAATGGTTACACAATGGTCCTTTATTTTTTTGTAGATATACTTCAGCTGGACTAACTGACGTTTTAAGTGACTTTTTGACTTTTAATTTAGATAATAACTCTAAGACTTCCTCCACCAGCCATAAATAGACTGGATTTCTCTATTTTTTCACCATTAATGTGCTTTCCACTGTCTATTTTAGAAACTCACACATCTTTTCTCTTTGTATTAAATCTAACTAAACCACATTCATTTTTTTCCCTTCGCTAATATATCTAAAGAGAGGCATGTCACCACTTTACAATGACTGGACTATTATCCTCTTCTGTCTGGGCCTTGAGGTTACTGCTGATACTCTTATAATCCATTTGTATCCTCATGTACTTTACTGTCATCATTTACAGCAATATGTTTTGCATTCCAAAACCAGCCACCTTTCAAGAGAGTTAGTGTAGCTTTCCTTTTCTTTTACTTTGGCTAATATACCCGGGGTCAAAGTTATGTCTTATTTAAAACTGAACTGGTTCTGCACGCACCCAATTTTTTGTTCTGGAGATAATATATATATATATATATATATATATATATAGATCTATCTATCTATCTTAACAATCCAAAGGTAAGCACTCGCATCATCAATTCAGATCTTACCCAGGTGCATTGCAAGGAGTAGCATATACATTGCAGTATGGCAAGCACTTATGGGACTTAAAAGAAAGGCTTGATAAAGGCTTAGCAGTTAGTCGAAACGTTGACATACAGCATTGCTGTCCAAATGCAGTCGTCAAGAGCCACCAACAGGCCAGGATGTAAGGATTTCCCTGATTAAGCACAGGTGAGTTAATCACGGATCATTCATTTTAACTGACTCACTCATGGTTAATCAGGGAAATCCTTAAATCCTGGTCTTTTGGTGGCCCTTGAGGACTGAACTTGGACAGTATAGTCAGTATAGTTTGACTTTATCTAAAATTCCTAATGAGTGCCAGTCTGTTACTTTTTACTATTGGGATCACCTTGATGGGCACTAAGGCCATTAACTGTTAAAGGGATAGTAATACTTTGTTTTATCTTTATTTTATTTTGTAGGCATTAAAAAAACATGAAGAACGATATAAGTCTTATCTCTCAAACCTTTATGGTTTAAGAGATATTCACAAGCAAAGTTCCCCTCCCGCCCCTTTTACCTAGTGTAAGCCATCTCTTCTCAGATGTGAATCTGGTTGTAAGACCAGACAGATAACAGCAGGGGACAATCTTCTTTATATGAAAACAATGAAAGCCCTACCCCCCTTGACAAGCTTTTCAGGTTTTTCCCTTATCTTAATTGAAGATTGTCCCTCTGTGCAATCTACCTGGGCACCTCCCTTCTGCTTTGGCTGAGCAGTGTTACATCAGTAAAAGGGGCGGGAGGGGGACACTTTGTCATTGAATTACTCCTGAACTACAACTCTGACAGAACTGAAATAACACTTTCTAAAGTCCAAATACTATGATGATTAATTAGAGCTGTTTTTATTATGAAACATTACTATCCCTTTAACTACAGAGTGCCAGCTAAGCAATCAATATATATATAAATTAGTTTAAAATCCCATTTACACAGGCTAAGGTCCGGGTGAGGTTAAGAGGCCGGTCCTGCTCTGTGTCCTGCCACCGATGCAGTCATGCACTGTAGAGACTGCCCGAAAGCACGGAATGCTCCCAGCACAGAACTCTCAGCATTCTGTGCATTCGGGCAGTCTCTACTGCACATGACGGCTTCTGACAAAAATCCTAGAGAATTATTATATAGGATATATATATATATATATATATATATATATATTTATATTTATAATATTTATTTACGTTTAAACATATGTTTAACCCTTTATTGCCTAGAGAGGTGTGCATGCTTTGCATTGCTTATACCTCTGGTCCTTAAAGAAGTAGTATCCCTTTAAATATTATGCAAGTAATCAAAACTTACAGTCTAATAGCCTATATGTTTTATTTATTTACACATTTATGTCTTTCATAAAGAATTGTCTGCAGAAAGATATGAAAGCAGGTCTAGGGATTAGTGTTGAGCGAGCACCCCGATGCTCGGGTGCTCGGGTGCTCTGACCGAGCACCGCCGGAGGCTCGAGTGCTCGGCCGAGCACCCGAGCCCCATTGACTTCAATGGGGCGACACGAGCATTACACCAGGCACCCCCTGCTCTGATGAGGGGAGGGTGCCTGGTCAATGCCCCCTTCATCTCCACAATGTCCCCCTTCATCTCCGCAATGTCCCCCTTCATCTCCGCTATGCCCCCTTCATCTCTGCAATGCCCCCTTCATCTCTGCAATGTCCCCCTTCATCTCCGCTATGCCCCCTTCATCTCTGCAATGCCCCCTTCATCTCTGCAATGTCCCCCTTCATCTCCGCTATGCCCCCTTCATCTCTGCAATGCCCCCTTCATCTCTGCAATGTCCCCCTTCATCTCCGCTATGCCCCCTTCATCTCTGCAATGCCCCCTTCATCTCTGCAATGTCCCCCTTCATCTCCGCTATGCCCCCTTCATCTCTGCAATGTCCCCCTTCATCTCCGCTATGCCCCCTTCATCTCTGCAATGTCCCCCTTCATCTCTGCAATGTCCCCCTTCATCTCTGCAATGTCCCCCTTCATCTCCGCTATGCCCCCTTCATCTCTGCAATGCCCCCTTCATCTCTGCAATGTCCCCCTTCATCTCCGCTATGCCCCCTTCATCTCCGCAATGCCCCCTTCATCTCTGCAATGCCCCCTTCATCTCTGCAATGTCCCCCTTCATCTCCACAATGTCCCCCTTCATCTCCACACTGTCCCCCTTCATCTCCGCAATGCCCCATTCATCTCCGCAATGCCCCCGTACCTCCAGTCCCTGGTGGTCCAGCGGAGCGTCTTCAGATCTGTGCCTCCTCCGGCACAGATCCCCGCCACCCGAACATGGCGGGCGAGCACATGGCGGTACTCGACGAGTACCGCCATGTGCCGAGCAGAGCGATGCTCGAGCCGATCTGAGCATCGGCCGAGCATGCTCGCTCAACACTACTAGGGATGCAATGTAAAAAAGAAACAATGTTAAAAAAGCACACAGTGCATTCAGTGCTGCATAGAGAGACTGCACCATTGTATTTCATTCTACTATGGTGGTGTCTGGAGCCCCTGTACTCCAGGTAAGGTGTGTGTGTGAGACAAATGTATACATAGACGAATCCTGATGTCAGAAGTCATTTACACAAAAAATCCATACAAATCTACCACCACATGCTGCTGCTAACAAAAAATCCCCCCACCCCGTATTGCCTGGGCTGTCGCCCAGACCACAGTGAGGAAAAAAAAAGAAACAAAACAGGGATTGGCTTATATGTATCCCTGTTTCAATGTTTTCACACTCTATTGGCTGAGAAGTGGGGTTATGGAGGGCCCTGAATGGATAAGGAGAAGGTGTCACACACAAGTGATGCATGATCCCTTCCTTAAACCAGTCATGGACCTCTTCCCCTCATCTGTGATTGGCCGGAAGTTGAAGGGATAGTAATACTTAACACTTTTTAAAAATATATGTTGTGGGGTTTATCCCCCTGATTAAAACAAGGGTATTTCTACTGCTCAAATAAATTGTTTAGGTGTCACCATACTATCCTATGGAGATTTATGGTCAACCGGCCAGAGGTGCTAACCACTCCCCTGCTGGTGCAGCTAGATTGCTGCAATCTGGCAATGGAGGAGTTAATTTTGGGGCGGTTTTGGGGTCAGTGGTGGACATAGTGATTGAGGGCCCTGGTGCAAAACAATTATTCGGCCCCCAGTTCACTATAAGCTACTAATAATCCTTGTTGTCTGGGCTGGTACTTTGCACCTGCTACACCAGTGGTAATTTAATCCCAGTTTGGGATCATTTGGGCCAGGGCTTATAATTTTAAGTCCTTTGCTACTAGCCAGATCTGAAAAGTTACTTGCCACTGCAAACCATAACATACCCACCAGGGCTGAATTTCTACTCGCCAGGGCTAAATTTTCACTCACCATTGGCTAGTGTCGAGTGGAAATTTTGAGCTCTGATTTGTGCAATCCATTTCTGACACTTGGTTAGAATGTAATTGCAGAATTGAGAGATGGAAATATCTGCCAAGACAAAAAAATAGTCATTCATCAAATATTGTGGCCTACCGTAATTAGTTATGATAAGCCAATAACTCAGGACACAGTGGACTGCACGCACAGCAGCAAAGGTGGCAATTTTGGGGCAAGCTAACTATACGATATGGAACGAATAAAATACCCAAACTGCAACAAATTTGTGTTGAAGACTCCTCTGGCCTTGAAGGGGTTGAAAGACTCTTTTGAGTGCCAGAGAGGTATCCAACATATTATGTAGGAGTAAATCAATGGAAATCTTGCACATTTTTATCCCCTTCTATAGCGTAGGTGGTATACTCCAAAATGTGCTTATTATTGGCTTTCTGTAAAAGGCTCAAATAGTGTTGCTTTGTAAATATAATGTTTTTAGGATTCAAAAATAGTTCAGCCTTGAATAGGAACACAGTGTGCTCTGTGATACAGCATTTATTGTTTGTGGTTTCAAGTAGAAATGTCATGCATTCTATTTTATTAGTGCTTTTTTTTATTTTAGCACAGTTCTAGTACCTTGGTAGATTATTACAGTGTTCATTGAAGGGGTAAATGGAGGGTCTGCAGAAGTTTTCTATCACCACCCTCTGTGTTGGAGTCCAGCAATTGTCCTCACTGTTTGTGTCAAATAAATTCAAAGAGGAAAAAAATAATCATTTGTATTCACCGAGCAGAGGCAGAAAAACAGCTTATCTCTGAAGCAAGACATCACAGTACTTACAATTTATCCATGGCTTTTTACAATTTAACCCCAGGCTTTTCGGATACATTTACATTTTTATTAGTAGCTATTGCTAAACATACTAGCTTCTGTTTTGCATTCTCATTAGTTGTTATTAGTTACATAGTTATTATGGAGAAAAAAGACACAAGTCCATCAAGTTCAACCTTTGAAACAGTGTACAACCCAGAAAATGAGAATTATATGATTATTCCTATCTTCCAGATGGTCGTTAGTCTATTTACCAGAACTGGGCAAGACTTCCTCAAAAGAGAAACATGTAACAAATAATGTTTACTGCCTTTGGAAGCTGTTCCAGCAAGAAGTGCCCTTTTTATGCTTTACTAGTTGAAGTGCCCGTTACACAGGCCACAGAGACACTGCCAGCCGGTCGCAGGGCAGTCATGCGCAGTAGAGACTGCCCGCACCGTTGCTGATACAGAGCTGGACGTTCTATTGTATCAGCAGCGGCAGTGGCAGTCTCTACTACGCATGACTGCAGCACGCGCAGCAGTCTCTACTGCTCATGACTGCGTTGTTACACACGTTTTAGCGAATTATTATATAGGATTGCAGAGTTTCCTCTGTTTATTCACACTGTGCAAAAATATAAAGGGTTGTCAGTTTTCTGTAGGTTGCCAGGCTGTGTGTGGTAGCAAGGTATTGCCTGGATAGGTGGGGTGAGGGGAAAATAGGGATGAAGAAAGAAAGTTTCAAAATAAGTAAAAAAATAAATAAAAAAAAAAAAAAAAATTTTTTAATTGATATATGACAGTGACAGACAGTCAGGTGATCCGTCTTACCTGAATTGGCTGAGTGAGCATGAAACTTAACTGAGACTGAGTGACAGATACTACTCAGACAGACACTAAGATATTTGGTAGCAAAAGCTGCTAAATGTCTGGAGTTGGTTGAGGTTGCTGGGAGTGTGGATATTATTTGTAGACAGTGACAGCGACAGACAAGGACAGTTAAAAAAATAGAAAAACAAAATAAAAAACTTTTGACTGATAGGTGACAGATCAGCAGGAGATCCTACACCTGAGCTGAGAATGACAGATGCTAGAGACAGAAACATACATCATACATTATTTTCATATAGATGACTACAGATAAAACATCACTCCACAAGCTAACAGCTCTGACTTGTACTTTACAGTAAAAAATGAATACTACTATCATTATTTCCACCAAACATGCTAGGTGTAGGGGTAAGGGGAAAGAACTAAAAGCAGTGCATGAACGTGTTGGTGCTAGTAAAATCTTAATGCAAAAGTTGATTGGCCATGGTTGCTGCAGCTTGTGCAGTAAATGATCATGATCTTCTTCCTCTTGAGGAGGCTGTTTGTAAAAGTGGTATGAAACATTCTACCATAGTAGTACTAACGCTTTTAACACAAAACTTGCTGACAAATCACATTCTAATGTTGTTGTGATAGTGGGGGTGGATTTAGCAGTGAGACCAAATGCTGTATCAACTGTGATGCTGACATCCTGCTGTAAACTAGTGGTCTATGTTTAAAAATCCTCCAAAAGAGAAAGGTAAAATGAAACTTTTTTAGATATATAAAACTATAAGAAAAAATAGTGAGATAGAGGATGCTGCTGCTGATGCAGATGCCTTATTATTGATGATGTTGATTTAGAATATGTCCCTTCACTTTCATCCTTGTACTTATAATGCTGATGAAGTAGAATCTGAGAGAGAGAGCTAATAATAAGGCAAAAAATGCTATACCTGAAAGGAAAATCCTCAATCTTTCAAAACTGAAAGCCGGAGCAGTATTCATGTTAATAAAGTCTTTGAGAGATCAACAGGAATGTTTGTACAAGTAAAGAAGTCCAGCCTCCATTCAGTCACACTGACTATTATTGATAAAACAGCAACACAAGTAAACATCCACAACTCTGCCTATGATTTGTTCTGCTGTTGTTCAAATTGTAGCTCCACTACCAACTGCTGTTAGCACTATTGCAACATCTAGCTCCTGTAGTAGTTGCAGTAGTTATACTAGTCCTCTAGGAATCCCCTCAGTCTATGAAATCTCCATTATAGATATACTTCACACATGATCCAAATGCTAAACATGTTCTTTCTGTAGTCTCTGTAAGAAAACGTGGGCAAGGGAAAAGCAGGATCACATCTAGGCATATCCTCATTGAAGTCCCACCTTAAGCACAATCATAGTTCTAAGTGTGAGACACACCAGCAGCACAACAACTAAAAGCAGTGGAAGTACTCTGAAATGTGCACATTTGACAGGCACTTGATAATGGTGTTGTAGAAGTCACAGAAACTAGGAAACATTTGCTCAGTAACAAAAACAGAAATGTCTCCTACTGCAAATGCAACAAATGGAGTAAGATGACTGATTTATTTGGAGGTGACAAGAGTCATAGAGTTCCCAAACCTGCTCCCACCACCATCTCAACCATCACCACCACTAGTCATATTGTTTAAACAATAACGTTATATAGCTCTTCTATGTGCTGCTAACCCACACTTACTGAGTTTTTTGAAAGAAGTCAAAATGCATAAAACTTAGAATAGTGGAATAGAAAACTTGCCAAAATGTTGATGGTTGATAAAATGTCCTATTCTTTTGTTGAAAACTGATGCCTTGTGTTGCACTCCACTGGTATATCTTAAACCACAGTTATTTTTGAAGGACAGCTATGCCAGAATTGTATAAGCGGGTGCTACATTTGGTGCATACTCACTGCACAGTGCAGCAGGCAACAGGAGCATTACAGCTGTATTGGTGCTAACTCTACAACTCTACCTTCAAACTATTATTTTTTACACTTTCTGTTTTCATAACTCTTTCTTTGCCAAATAAATTTCTAAGCACAGCAGGAAGCTCTGGGTTTTATAGTATTGTTGAGGGAATTCTCTTGGTCAAAGATAATATAGCCACAAAATGCCCAATTCATTCGTTGTAGCAAAAAGGATAACATTTTATGTATTTCCTATGCACTGGAATTTCTGCAGAAGCAGCAGTAATTCATGTTTTTTCCAAAATAATTCCCACCAAAAAATGTAACTCGTCACCCATTCCTAGTTCTTAAATCTGCCATTGAGTCTAGTAAGCATTCTTAGAAGCATTATAATGTGTGAGGAGACATGGTTTACTAAGACCACTGGAGCGTTTGTGATGGGTTACAATGTTACATAAAGTCATAGATTTTTTGGTGAGGGATAGTTTGGAGCAGATAAAACAATCTGGGGAGAATAATCATCTTGATTAGGTTTATGTGGCCCAAAAATGAAGCTGGTTTCCATTTTGAAAGATTATTTTTGCGAAAGGAATACATTTGATGAAAATTGACAAGAACTGTATCATTAAGAGAGGTGTAAGTTTAATACCCAAATATGAACGTGATAGTGTGTTATTGGGATATATAAGTGTATTTAGGGGCCTGGATAGTGGTATCAGGAAGAGAGATATTAAGAACTTCTGTTTTAGACTTGTTCATCTTAAAATGGAAGAGAGAGTGATATACAAGGAGATTTCTTTAAGGAGAGGAGGAAGAGAGAATGAGGAGGTTGTTACAATGCTAGTTTATACTCAATGATTGAAATTGGAAAGCCCTGTATAGATTAATTAAGTCTAATATGAGATGTGAAGGGCTCCAAACCAAAGGCAAAGAACAAAGGGGAAAGGGGAGACCTTACTGGGTGCCAGGGCTTAAAATCTGAAGTCCTTTGCTACTAGCCAGACCTGAAAAGTTCATCGCCACTGCAAGCCATAACATACCCACCAGGGCTGAATTTCTACTCACCAGGGCTAAATTTTCACTTGCCATTGGCTAGTGGCAAGTGGAAATTTTGTGACCTACTGGGTGCTATTAGAAACTGAAAAGGGGTGGGACAGATAATCTTTTGCCTATATCCGGGCAGAAAGGCATGTTTACAGAGTGAGACTGGGAAGTAATTTAAAATGATATAGAAAGCAGCATTCAAGGCCCAGATAAAGCATTGGGTCTGTGTAAAATATGTATTAATTATTTTAATTATTATTTATATAGATGTATTATTGTTTAAGTATTTGTTTAATTTATTGAAAATTCCCATATCATAAACATGTTATTGCCCACAGTGTCTACAAAAAAAGAATGTTTAACAAATGGTACAGAATCTTATCACGTTGTATAAAGCCTACACAGCTAATCTCTAGCATATGGACTTATCAGAGAGACTGTGCACAGAGAGAATGAAAGTCTATTAGAGTCAGTTAGGTAAAATGTGTAATTTGGAATGACAGTTTAGCCAAAAATAACTTATTAACATAAATGACCAGTGAAACAACTCCTAAACACAAAGACATGGGGAAGGGTAGCATAGGATAGAGAAGTATAAAATAAAGACAAGCTGATGCATGTTTTATAGAGAGAGACTATATGACTGATTTTGTCCACTTGTCAATGGAATAAGTAAATGAAGATTTCCATAACTTAAAGGGAGAGTAATCTCACAAAAAATACTGTTTGAGTTGTAGTTCAAGAATAATTGAATAATAAAGTATCTCCCTCCCACCCCTTTTACTGATATAACACTGCTCACCTTAGAGCAACACGACTGTCTGGATGGATCGCAGAGAGGGACAATCTTCAGTGAGCATAATGGAAAACCTGTAAAAACCTGTCAAGGTCGGTGGGGGCAGGGTTTTCCTTATACTCACAGTAAGAAGACTGTCCCTTGCTGCGACCTGTTGGATCAAGTGACCAGATTCCACATCTGAGAGGAGGTGGCTTATACTAGGTAAAAGGGGCGGGAGGGGGATACTTTATCATTCAAGTACTCTTGAACTGCAACTATGACAGTATTGAAATAACACTCTCCGTGGCCCAAATACTATGACGATGAACTGAAACTGCTGTTTTTTGTGAAACATTACTATCACTTTAAGTATACTGTTAGTATATTAGTAATGCTTATTACGTAAAAAATATAAATTGCAGAGTTTATTCTGCTGACTGAAACATGGGTACTCCCACAGCTGAGACATGCTTTATTGCAAGGCATACATTTTCATTTTGAGGTGCAGTACTTCCATGACCTAAATGTTATGGTGGTGCTGCTGATGTAGATATCTATAGGTAGCTTTGTCAGTGGACCATAAACTTCCACAGAATGCTGTAGCAACAGCAGCATATTACAATTTCAGGTCATGGAGGTATTGCACACACTGTAAGTATGAGCTGTGATAACTTTTGAATAAAACATCTCTCAGCAGTTGAATTGTTTTACTCAGCAGACCCTGCAATGTATATATCTACATATTTATATATACATATATTTATATCTATATATTTTTCTGGTTCATTGTCAGCCCCTCCCTGGAGTGACAGTGGGGACAGTGTGAGACCACACCCTGCATATCGCCATGGGACAAAATCACTGCAGGAGGACTCAGAGAGGTGCTACTTTTCCCAGGTGACGCTCCCCTGGCCACTACTGTGATTTTTTTTAGCGAGCTCACTACCATCGAAGTCCAACAGTTCCCTGAAGTTAAAAGAGCTTCAAATCCAATGGCCCACGTCATGCAACATCTGCTAGTATATTATCTATCTATCTATCTATCTATCTATCTATCTATCTATCTATCTATCTATTTATCTATCTACTATATGTGTTTGCTAATGAATCCATGCACATGTTTTGCTGTCTCTTTTTATTATGTTTAGAATACACCGCTCCCTACCTCTCTGACAAACCTTAAGTTTTGTAATGCGTTGGTATTCAGTGTCTATGTTTCACAGCCATACATAAGGACTAGAAGGACACATTGGTCAAAAACCTTTCACTTGAGGAAGAGTGGTACATTTGCCTTAAAGACAGTACTGCTATGTTGTCCGAATGCTTGCCATTTAAATTTTTTTCGTACCTCAATTTCCATCACAGTGTTTCCATCTGTTGACATTTCCTGTCCAGTGGTGGCACTACAATATAAGCAGAATAAGTGACTGCTTAGGGCCCCCACTTGGTCAGAGGTCCCCACAGCACTTGTACAGCACCACCGCAGCATGCAAACAAAATCAGATGGCAACTATCCTATTAGAAATACCGACGTGTGAGTGAATGTGAATGTTTTGCTTAGGGCCTCCTAAAACCTAGAGCTGCCGCTGTTCCTGTCCAAGGAAAACATACCTTTCGCCTTCTTCTAGTTCTTGTCCATCGACTGTGATTTTCCTTGGTATGGTAAATTTGTTAAACATGATGTGTTTTATTGACATTCATCTTCAGACCAAAATATTTGCTTCCGGGTTGTATCTCTTCAATGCGTTCTTGCAAACCACATAGCAAGACCTGATGGTAGAAGGACCAAATACATTTTGGAATGGATTCCACTCGATATTTAAAACCCTAGAATAAGACCAAAGACAAGATGGGTAGATGAAATTACCAAATTTGTTGGCCTGGGGAGACCTTCGTCCTGCAGTGGATTGACAATGGCTGAAGATGATGATGATATATATATACTTAAATATTAAGCATATATATATATATATATATATATATATATATATATATATATATATATATATATATATATCTTTATGCATCTGGCTAATAAAGTTTGGCTAGATAGGTATGGGTCTAGCCCAAGTGAACTGCCCAGAGACAGGCTGAAAATTGCTTCAGCGAGACTTACTACCATCAATATGCAGAGGTTCCTTGATGTGCACAGAACACCAAATCCAATGTGTAACAATGTGCAGCATTTGCTATTATATATAGCCTGTAATAGTATAAGGGCCACCAGGTGAGCAGTGGCAAAGACATGGGTCTAGCCCAAGTGAAGTGCCTCAACACAGGTTTATCCTTTCAACAACCTTTGTTCAAAACCACCCTATGTGAAGCATGTCACCTATTTCATCAGTACACGTCCAACATTGGGATGAATGAATAAATGAATGGCCTGGCTATATTTTGGTTTCAAGGGTATCACACACCAGCAAGAGACAATGTTATAACTTTTTTTCCTAGCTCGTGTAGCCTTTGTGATGTTCCATGGTATTTAAATAATCCTTTCCAAGTTATTTTAGAAATTATGGTCCCCTTGCCTTGGATATTAGCCAATTTGAGCACTGAATCTATGTAGGGCTGAGTGATAATGTTATTGTTACGGTTCAGTACACTTAGACACGTTAGGTTTAGGTAAAAACACAGCTTTATTAAAGCACACAATGAATAACGTAACTCTCACGGGTCCAGTATAGCACAAACTGACACAAGACAGGTTACAAATAGATACCCACACAGGTCCAGTAAAGTGCAAACACCCTACTGACACAGGTCAGGTCAAAGATAGATACAGTTTATGAATGTCCGGTGTTAACCAGTGCAATGCTGGTCGAAACAAAAATCAGACTAAATGTTGCCTGTATGTAGGGGAAAGCAACAAGGACAGGACTGCAACCACAGGCTCTGGACGCCTGTAAATGAGAGTAATGGTGGATGCCCACCAACGACTACTGACTGGTCAGATCTCGTGCTTAAACGGAGGCCCTACCGGAGCAACCCAGCACCATGTGCACGTACTACCTGAAAGGGTTAATGGGCTATGTATAAATGGAAGGCCACCGGATGTGCCCCAACTGGTCAACAGGAGACTTATAGCCCAAGATGCGCAGCCAAACAGAACCCAAGATGGTAGTGGTATCGGAGGCCCCTTCCCCCGAAGGGGTTAATGTCACTGTGGTTTGGACAACGGTAATTACCGGAGGCGCCCTGCTGAATCTACACAGACCAAGCGAGTGCAACACGGAGTGGAAGCAGAGAGACTCTGACCGCTGGTCTAGTATGCGAGCAACCGGAACACAGAAACTAGAACCAGCCATCCGGAACGGTACCCAACTGGTGGGCAGACAGGAGTAATTCGGATGAGCCACTGGAAGAGCAGGAACAGGAACCACGGCAAGAAGAGTCGGTAGACAGTGCAGGAACATCAGCCAGGCCAAGTCGGTACACTGAGCAGGATCCTCAGACGCGCTGGGTTGGTACACAGAGCTGGGTCGTCAATCTCGCTGGGTTGGTACACGGAGCAGGAACATCAGCCAGGCTGGGTCAGAACAGGAAGCATGAATGTCAGCCAATCCGAATCGGTACACAGAATCAGGAACGAGACAATAGCATGGTTAGGCAGTCCGGGGTCATACACTGGATCAGAACAACAACAACTAGCGCCAGGCATCAGGTACACCACAAAAGGGCACCAGCGGTGTGACAGCCTGGGGTTTAAAAAGGCTTGTCACTAGGAGGAGCAGAACAGAGCAGCTAATGGGAAAGCAGCATCAGCGAGATGGACAGAATGTCGCCCAGATCACGGGAGCCGTGATAGTTATATATTTTGGATAACTTCATCTTGGGGCATTGGGGTAATTCATGTAAGCTTCAAATTGTATTAGCTTCCTATTAGAGTATTACTGTGAGATTGTTTTGTAAAAGGTAGTTGTCTATTTGTCTATAAATTCAACTGTCACGTGGAGTTAGAGCTTTGTTTCTATAAAGATATTTAAGTCATAGAAGATAGTTATCTAGGACTATCTGATCTATTGAATGTATACTGTTGTGGAACCAGTTAGTAAGATTACCAATACCTGGGCAAAATACTGGGTTACCTATGATTGAAAACTTAGGGTTGTGGTCTACGCTTGTTCAATTCATTTATCTGTTTCTATACATGTAGCAGGTGATAGATGATAGCATGAGAAATAAGAACACTACATAAGAATTTTGTATCGGTCTATGGATTCGAGATGTATAGTCTTTAGATGGCACAACATTGTGGAATCTTAAAAGTGTCAAAACATTTTCAGCATAATATTGTGTAATGATGTTGTGTAAGCCCAAGTTACCTAATTCAGGGAACAGGCAAAGATAATGCCAGTGAGGAATCGAAACTGCCAAAAAAAAGACAATTTTGGGGAGGGAAATTATTTTGAGAAGATTAATGGAATGAAAAAAGGGATTCCAGGTGGACAATTCCCTTTTTGATTTCTCTATAAGTGGGATGAAGCTGGCCTTAAGAAAGTTTTTTGGGGATTTGACATAGAAGAAGTTTCATTGTAAAGAATATTTTTGTTTTAGGTTTGTAACTTGTGGCAGAGTGACATTTAGTTTCAATATTTGTGACTCTGAGAAATGTATTTTGGGTCATGAAAACTCTCTATTATCATGTAATATATAAACAAGGAAGGGCATAGTGGTACAGAGTCTGTCAGTAACATTAACCTGTTGTCTGTAAAACTTGCTAGTTTTATTTGTCCAGCAGGTGTGGGTATTTCTGAGGCCTGCTCAGGGGCCCTAACAATAGTATAAAAAATAGTGGAAATAGTGGGCTTCCTTGTCAGGTTCCATCTGAGATCAGGAAAGGGTCAGATAAACTTTCTTTGACCTCACTTTTCCAGACGGAAGTGTATATAGGGAACTTATGGCTCCCAGACAGTTGAGTGCTCAAGCCATATTGTCATGCCACAAAGTCAGCTTGATCCAGATGAATCAGCTTGCCCCAGAGCTATGACAGTCTCTCAGTTAACACAATTACATGAAGTTTAGAAGCGAAATGGGTCTATAACTGGTGGATAGAATTGTATCTATGTTAGGTTTTAGGCAATTTCAATTCTGCTTCAAATGGGGGGGTGGGGGAGGAAATTCATTCTTGATTCCAAATGGCAATCAGATTTCTCCTTGGATCAACAGCACTAAATAAATATTAATCCCAAAACTAACATACATAGCGCTCTATGTTCTGCTCTTTTAAAAAAGTATCCAGGCCCTTTTTAAAGGCATCCAATGTATTCTATAGCAGTGAATTCAGTGTATTCAGGCAGAGAATTCTATTCACTTATTGTCCTTACTTTAAAGAATCCCTTCCACTGTTGTAGACGAAATCTCTTTTCCTCAAGTCTAAGCAGGTGATCCCTTGTCCTTTGTACCGTTCTGTTATTGAACAGGTCCTTGGAAAGCCCTTTGTATGGGCCCTGAACATATTTATATAATGTTATCATATCCATTCTAAGACACATTTCCATGTTTCTCATAAAGTAGAAAAGGGATCTGCAGAGGAAGCATGGAATTCTATGAAACCTTAAATACATGTGTGTGCATGGAAGCAACAATCTTTGTCAAAAAAGAAAGATTCATTGAGCTTTCTTGTTTAATTGCACTAAATTTTGGAAAGAGGAAGCTGTAGAGAGAGACAGAGTATGATTTGACTATGTATTCTGATTGATGTAAGAGTCTATGACAAATTCAAGGGATCTCTGGCAGGAGGTAAAGAAAAAGTCTAGTCTGGAGTAAGATTTGTGTATATTCCAGAAAAAGTATAATCTTTTTCATCACCATTTGCAAGCATCCAAGGGTTAGGAAGATAGTGAGAGCATAAGGACCTATGTATGGATTTAAGAAGATGTTACTTGAACTAACATACTTGTTAGAAGAGGAGTCACTTAAAGGGATAGTAATACTTCGTTTTAACTTTATTTTATTTTGTAGACATTAAAAAAAACATGAAGAATGATATAAGTCTTATCTCTCAAACCTTTATGGTTTAAGAGATATTCACAAGCAAAGTTTCCCCCTCCCGCCCCTTTTACCTAGTGTAAGCCATCTCTTCTGAGATGTGAATCTAGTTGTAAGACCAGACAGATAACAGCAGGGGACAATCTTCTTTGTATGAAAAGAATGAAAGCCCTTCCCCCCTTGACAAGCTTTTCAGCTTTTTCCCTTATCTTAATTGAAGATTGTCCCTCTCTGCAGTCTACCTGGGCACCTCCCTTCTGATCTGGCTGAACGGGGGGGATACTTTGCTTGTGAATATCTCTTAAACCATAAAGGTTTGAGAGATAAGACTTATATCGTTCTTCATGTTTTTTTAATGCCTACAAAATAAAATAAAGATAAAACGAAGTATTACTATCCCTTTAATGGATCGAGAGTAAAGAAGAAGACATTTTCCCCAATGATGATGTCTTTGTTTGAAAGTCTCCATGGAGGGTATAATACTACAAGGAAATACTTCAGAAATCCACCATTACAAGTTCTTAGAAGGAACCCGAAAAATGCACAAATTTGAAACAAATGTACACCTGTAGAAAGGCAAACTAATATGTTGGAAGCTGACATACTGCCCTATTCCTTTGTTGAAAACAGAGGTTTTAAAGAATTGTTGCTATGTTTTGCACCTACAGTTATTTTTGAAGGCTGGCAGTGCCTGAGCTGTACAAACAGGTGATCAGTGTGGTGCACAGTCACTGCAAGTACAGCAGTTCTCTCTCTCACTCTCTCTTGAACCATACAGTTTGGTAGGAAGCTCTGGGTTTCTATAGTATTGCTGTAGGAATTCTTGTGGCCACCGAAAGCAAAATTGGGGGAAATTCCAATTTTGGAATTTAACTTTATTTTATTTTGTAGGCATTAAAAATACATGAAGAACGATATAAGTTTTTTCTCTCAAACCTTTATGGTTTGAGAGATATTCACAAGCAAAGTTTCCGCCCCGCTCCTTTTACCTAGTGTAACCCATCTCTTCTCAGATGTGGAATGCAGTCCATAGACCAGACAGAAAACAGCAGGGGACAATCTTCCTCCTATGAGAACAATGAGCACCCTGCCCCCCTTGACAAGTTTTTCAGGTTTTTCCCTTATCTTAATTGAAGATTGTCCCTCTCTGCAATCTACCTGGACACCTCCCTTCTGATCTGGCTGAGCAGTGTTACATCAGTAAAAGGGGTGGGAGGGGGATACTTTGTCATTGAATTACTCTTGAACTACAACTCTGACAGTATTGAAATAACACTCTCCAAAGTCCAAATACTATGACGAATAATTAGAGCTGCTTTTATTATGAAACATTACTATCCCTTTAAGCAGCAAAATGTGTTTTTTCCAAGAAAATTCCAACAGGAAAAATGGGCTCGACCTAGCTCTAGAAAATGCCCTTTTAAATCAATAACAATTTTTATTTCTCCCCCATTATTGCAGATGGTTTACCAAATAATTGCTACACTTTTATACATATACCCATCTTTCTGTAATTAGAGCGTTCTTGAGTTAGTCCCTCTGTGTGTATTTCCAATGTGCATCTGTTTTCCCTTCAGTTGTTTGCCTTAGAGCTCCACAATCAATCCTCTTGCAGTTTCATTTTCTTTCCCTCGTCATGAAAATGTTGTCTTTTTTTCTTGCTTCTCCCATAACATAGCCTTATTCACTTCTCTCCATTGGTTACATTTTGGATTACATTATTTTTACTGCACAGCAGGGCCTTTGTAACATTTGTGGTGGCAAGTGTTGTCCTGCTGATTCATCTACCTTTAAGCTCTTTGCCATTTCATTATTCTGTATTGGGCTCTGCACAGTTACTCAAACAACAAGATAGGCAAAAGAATAAAAGTATTATGCCAATTAAATTGTATCTGCTGCTTGTTTTATCATACTTAAATCTTCAAGGAATTGGTTATTTTATTTAAGATATTTTTTTATGAGAGTATCGTAGCAGACATGGGTTCGTTCTCAATTGTATTATACTTTAATGGAATATAATGCTGTTTTTAAAGGGATAGTGTAACACAGCAACATAGTAAATTAGGTTGAAAAAAGTCCATCAAGTTCAACATTTGCCTCATAACCCAGAGACATGAGAATCATATAGCTTTCCTGCTGCCAAATAAGATTAATATTGAAAAATATTTCTTGTAGGGTTTACCCCCCAAGTAAAACAAGGGTACCAATTCCATCTGCTGATAGATATTTTAATAAAATGTATTGCAGCTCAGACTTGAACTTATTTGGATGCAGGACTTACATAGCCTGAAATGTTTGTTTGTTCTTCTGCTACAGCAGTCTATGACAACTATTGTCAGGGACAACAACCTCCATAGGCTGCTGTAGTAACAGTGCAACTATAAAATCCCAGGTACTAGTGGTACTGCACCCAACAAATGTAAGTCTGGGGTGCCATAATCCTATGTAATAATTTGTTAGAAAGTTTGTAACGACGCAGTCATGCACAGTAGAGAGCCCGTGATGAGGCTGATACAGAGCGGGGCACTCCGAAGTAGCATCCAGCTCTGTATCAGCCGCGGCGTGGGCACTCTCTACTGAGCATGACTGCACTGCGACCGGCTGGCACTGTATCAGCCGCGGTGTGGTCAGTCTCAGGGCTGGATTTACATCTCAGGAGCCTGTAGGCACAGATACCTGAAGCGCCCCCCCCCCCAGCCATCTCCACAATGCTCCAAATCTCCATATTTCCCTCACATTGCCCCCCATCACACTCACATTGCCCCCATCATCTCAACATTGCCCTCACATTGACCCCCATCACCATCAGCTCCACACTGACCCCCATCAGCTCCATATTGACCCCATCAGCATCAGTCCACATTGACCCCCATCAGCTCCATATTGACCCCATCAGCATCAGTCCACATTGACCCCCATCAGCTCCACATTGACCCCATCACCATCAGCTACATATTGACCCCATCACCATCAGCTCCACATTGACCCCCATCAGCTCCACATTGACCCCATCACCATCAGTCCACATTGACCCAATCAACTCCACATTGCTTGCCCCCCATCATCCCCATATTGACCTCAGATTGCTCCCATTATCCCCAGATTAACCCTTTGAGTGTCAGAGTGGTACGCAACGCATTGCTTTGCAATGTGTACCACTCTGGCACTTAAGGGGTTAAGCCTCATTCATCTGTTTCTTACCTCCCTGGTGGTCCAGCGGCTGGAGAGATCTGTGCTTCTGCACAGACATGGAGCTGCTGGAGCTCCGACGAGACCTTCCCTTTAGTAATGCAGAGCGCTGGGAGATTTTATCTCCCAGCGCTCTGCATTGCTAAAGAGCCGGGAGAGCTCACAGCCTACAGCGGAGGCTGGCGTCTTGGTGCAGCATGGCAAGCCGCGCCAAGTAAAAAAAAAAAAATAATTGTAGTGGCAGGCGCCCCTCTGTAGGGTGCGCCTGTAGGCAGATGCCTACTCTGCCTTACGGGAAATCCGGCCCTGGGCAGTCTCTACTGTGCATGACTGCACTGCGACCGGCTGGCACTGTATCAGCCGCGGTATTGGCAGTCTGTTCTGTGCATGACTGCCCCGTGACTGGCTGGCAGTGGCACTGTGGCCTGTGTAACGGGCTCTTCAACTAGTTTTAGAATAAAACATCTCTCACAGTGAGAGTAACCTTTTTATCTCAGAAGGATAAGCCTTGCAACATATATTTTTTCCATGTTACTTGATACTATCACTTTAAAAGAGAAACTGTCCTCTAAAAATAAGTGGCTTTAAATTGTTTAACCCCATGGAAGCTGGCGACGAGAGCTGGATACATCTCATGAGTTGGCTTCACCTCCACCAAGTGGTTAAGATAGTGGTGGACAACATGATGCCTGCAGCTTTTGTTGGACTACAACTCTCATTGCTCTTTGCCAGCTGCCTAAACGGAGGTGGAGGGCCTCAGGTTGCTCACCTCTGTTAAAGGAATAGTAATGGATACTTTTAACAAAGCTTAATAGTGCAGATATTAAAAATATAAATGCAATGACCTACCTCCCAGGGGTGAACAAACCTGTCCCCAAGCCTCCCAAGAGTGCATGTTTTCAGAATCTCCTCCATTAAACACAAGTGAATGTCATTAACTCAGGCAGACCCATCAAAATGAATGAACCACTGATTGGTTCATATGTGTTCATTTGAGGAGAGCATGAAAAACTGCCCTGTTGGGGGGTGTTGAGGATAGCTTTGAGTGCCCCCCTCTCACAACAAACAGTGGGCTTGAGAAGACTCTTGAAGGTCACTAGTATTTATAAGATTGTGAACTGAAACAACTAGCTGTAGGCTACAAATGACATAAAAAAATCAAATCATGAATAAAATATATAACTTTGCAAAGCATTGGAGCCCTTTCTAGTGTTCCCATTTAACTCAATAGAGATTTTGACATTTTAAAGGGATAATAATGTCCTTCATGTCTAAAAAACATCAGGGAAATAGGAGGGAGAGGAGAACTTTAAAATGGTCCAAGAAAACTGAAAGGGAAACTGGCGCTCCAGGGGTTAATATCCCTTAATTACAAATATGTAAGACCTTAATTTAAAGAGATATCTATAGAAGCTGCTACAATCCCTAGATCGATGTGTAAAAATCTAATGCAAAGGAATTTAATATCTAGTATTGGGATGAGCGCTAAACATTGAAAATAAATAATTATCCAGCCTTCTATTGTATAGTACCCATGCAACAACGCAAATCCAAATTACAGAACTATTTATTAAAACAAATACACAATAATAATACAGTATAAAATGAAGATATATATAATATCTAAGAACTCTAAGGACAATTAATACACATAGCCACCTAAACAGTCCCTAAATAGGTATGCAGATAACTCGCCGTGTCGTCTTATTGGAACAGTCCCCGTTATCTGCGCTTCATATATAACAGTTAATTGCAGAACTTCTGACACAACTCCCCCGTCTGTAATATTAATCCGCTACAGTGTCTCACTGACCTGTTTGCAATCCATATGGGATGCCCCTCTGGTGGCGGGCGCTGCTAAAGATGTTTGTTTGTAGCTCTCCTTGCTCTACCGGGTAATGTTCCTAGGGCTTCCCTGGTCGTGTAAACGGATATGACGCGGGCAGAGCGTGTTCTAGCTCAAAGACAACCTTCTGCTACTATGTAGCTAGTGCTGAATCTCTGTTCCAAAGAGGTGCCTCTCCGGTGGCTAGCACTATTGTATAGTATCTATTTCTTCGTGCTCACTAAGCTCACTGGGAATCTTTCCAAAGGCTACCCCAATAGATAGACAAATGATTATTATTCTGGTATAGGTTACAATCTCATGGAGTTAACCTCTTTTTCATTCTTCTGTTAACACTGCCACACTTGTTCTCTTTTTCTGCCTTGAGACCTCAGTACTGCAAAAAGTGGCTATTCTCCAACGCGTTTCCTGCCTCCTGGGCACTTCATCAGGGATGGGAATCACTCCCAACTGTGTGTTTAAATAGTCCTCAGCTTGCACTCCTTCTTAATATAACAATATATGGATTTGCGTTGTTGCATGGGTACTATACAATAGAAGGCTGGATAATTATTTATTTTCAATATTTAGCGCTCATCCCAATACTAGAACTTTATAATGTTCTGTCTCTCAAACCATAAAGGTTTGAGAGATAGGACTTGCACCGGTGGATTTATTTTTAATTTATCTGCAATATTGCTTTTTATTCTTGTAGGACATTACTATCCCATTAATGTGTCTCCTGTACTGCATTTGGATTGCATCAAAACTGCTCCAGTTTTTCTTAAAACATCAGTCTCAGAATGGCTTGATTAATCGTTTGAGCACCAAAGGGGTATGCAACACATTGCAAAGCAATGCATTGCATAATCCGCTGGCACTCAGAGGGCTAACCCTTTGAGTGCCAGAAATGTAGCCAGCACATTGCAAGGCAATGTATTAGATTCCTCTCTGGTACTCCAGGGGTTAATGGAAACGGCTCAACATGCCGCGCTCACCAGATACCAGGTAATCTGCATAAGAACATATGGATAAAAAAATCATTTAATTATTGAGGATTAACTTTAACTGTGAATCTGGAGAATAAAAGGAATTAAAAAAGCACTTAGTTTTAAGATAATCTGTTACATGCATTTCCAACGGAGCTGTTTCTTTTCATAATTTTTCTGTCTAGCTTTAAAATTAGCCTAATCCTAATGTTTACTAAATTTATTTAGGATCAAACTGCAAGAACTCCAGGGTCACTTATTCTGAATATAATAGTTTTAATATTTATGAAAAATAAATTCAACATGGTATTAAAGTAATCCAAAAGTTAACAGTTTGTTTAAATAAATTGTTATATAATGTTTGGATTAGTTAAGTTTTCATCTTCCTGACATTGTTAAAATGTTATTTTTTTTTTACGATAAATGCTGCTGATTATTATTTTATGGCTGTTGAATTAATTTATTAAAAGCATTTATTCACTATTAACAGTACAAAATTACTCTTTGATCCTTCACTGGAAACATGTTCATATTACGCATATGATAATATTAATGCTAAACAATTAAAGTTGACCAAGGCAGCACCTCACCAGGAGAACCCTTCCACCAAAGAGGAAGACAGCATAGACTCAAAACAGGTGCCCATTAAAGCCCCTTACACCCACAAAGACAAGTACTTTCTCCTCTCCTACAGTAGGTAGGAAGTAGCACTGCATTTGTTCTTTTTTTTTCCTGACTCTAGGTTTGGGAAGAGGAGACAGCTTTGTTGGCAGCCACTTGTGTCACCTGGTTTATGGTGGCAGAATGCAGTTCTACTATCAGATCCTTCTGCTTTCTTTTGGAGCAGGCATTCTTCCCTTTTGCGTTATGTGCTTTTGTGTACTAGATATCAGTAGATGCTCTGATGATGATGTCTCCTCTCAGTGTAGGGAAAGGGTAGGCTTGCTTATGAACATCTGGGCTGGACAAAAACATGGTGATACGTTATTGCTTCCTGGGGGAAGCTTTATTTTGAGCACACATGCAGGTTTCACTTAGAGGACGTCCAGAAATGTTTCCATTTCTGGCTGGATGATGTCACCTGCTGAGATGCATAGGTGGCTTTCTTTCTTTCTTTCTTTCTTTCTTTCTTTCTTTCTTTCTTTCTTTTGTGATACAGCTGGACCTTCAAGTTGTTACCCTGTTTCTTGAACCCTGCCCACCCAAGTAAAAATTTTAAACTTCCACTACTGAAAAGAAGCCCTAAGCCTGTTTATAAACTGTTTGACAAATTGATTGGAAAGTCTGACTCAGACCCAGTAAAGATGCCTAAAAATGCACAATCATCTTGTCAGTCATAATCAGTATCATCACCACTTCCAATTCCAACCCCCACCAAGCAACACACTCTAGTGTTAAGTAACCACCAGCAACACAAGTCATCAACATCTGATCCAACTCTAGCTATGATGAGAACCTCTGGTGTTTTTGGAAGTGCAACACCTTCAACACCAACTAGAATAACTGCAACATCTAACCCCAGTAATAGTAATAATAGCAGCCGCTCAGGAACGCCTCAGTCCATGAAGTCTACAGTATTGAGATACTTCCCTCATGATCCAAGAGCTAAACATGTTGCTATCTGTTGTCTATGTAAGAAGCATGTGAGCAGGGGGAAAGCAGAATCCTACCTAGGCACCTCCACACTGAGATCACCCCTGAAGGACAACCACAGGTCTGACTGGAAGGCACACCATCAACATGTCAGAAATGCTACAACTAACAACAGCATAAGAAGGGGCATATAATAGAGGTAACGTTGATATTTTAGGGAATGTGCCATTATTTCTAGTGATGAGCGAGCATGCTCGGCCGAAGCTTGGTTCGGCTCGAGCATCGCTCTGCTCGGCACATGGCGGTACTCGTACGAGTACCGCATGTGCTCGCCCGCCATGTTCGGGTCTCCTCCCCGCACGTTTCGCAGCTGCTGCGCAGCCAATAAACGTGCGGGGAGGCTCTGACATCAGTGTAATGCCAGCAGCCATGTTGGCTGCTGGCATTACACTGATTGGCTGGCCAGAACCCGTGATCGGGTGCTGTATAGCACCCGACGCGCGAGTTCGGCTCATTCTTAGCCAGGGAGAGATGCGCTTAGGCAGGGAAAGTCAGTGTAGGGAGAATAAAATTGTTGAAACTCTTTCAAGACCCAAAAGTCCTTTTTAGGACTGTTGTGTGTGGGGGCAGCATTTATATTTTGTTTGGGGGGGCACAATTTCCTTTTTTTTGTGGGGGGGATATTTATAAGGTGACATATAATACTAGATGCACAGGAAGTCAGTGTAGGGAGAATAAAATTGTTGAAACTCTTTCAAGACCCAAAAGTCCTTTTTAGGACTGTTGTGTGTGGGGGCCGCATTTAATTTTTTTTGGGGGTGGCAGAATTTCATTTTTTTGTGGGGGGGACATGTTCTAAGGTGACATTGTACTAGGTGCACAGGGACAAATATTTCACAGTGCAGTGACAAGCTGACATATTCTGTTAGGTGCACAGGGCCAATGATTTTACAACGCAGCGACAAAAAGGGCCATTTTAAACGTGTGCCTAGCCATAGATTATTGTCACATTCTGTTTAGTGTGCAAATTCACAAATTAACGTCACATATTCCGTTCACTGTGCCTAGCCGCAGATTAGCGTCACATTCTGTTTCGTGTGCCTAGCCGCAGATTAGCGTCACATTCTGTTTCGTGTGCCTAGCCGCAGATTAGCGTCACATATTGTTTAGTGTGCCTAGCCGCAGATTAGCGTCACATTCTGTTTCGTGTGCCTAGCCGCAGATTACCGGCATATATTCCGTTTAATATGAAGAAGGCGGGTAAAAAGGGACGGGGAAGTGGACGTGATCCTGATAGTTCAAGTAAATATACAGCAAATACTGTTTGGTAACAATTTTTCGCCTAAAATCGTTTTTATCTTCCTTTTTGTGTGTTTTACGGTCAGTCTGTAAAAATGGCGTACTACGGGCGAAACATCGTTCCCAGCAGCGACGTTGGAGTCCAAGATGCATCCAGACATCCTCCCTATGCTGTCCCTGAACCATTTCTGTGGTGTTTCCATCATTTTATGACCTTTTCCTATGAACCAGGCACCCTCCCCTCATCAGAGCAGGGGGTGCCTGGTGTAATGCTCGAGTCCTCCCATTGACTTCGGCCGAGCACCCGAGCCTCCGGGGGCGCTCGGCCAGAGCACCCGAACACCCGAGCATCGGGGTGCTCGATCATCACTAATTATTTCCTTTCTTTGAACTAATAACTATGGCTCCTGCTGCAAAGGAATTTAACTCAGCATTGCAGGAGATGGCAAGAGTCACAGGATGCCTTCACATGCTGCCGCCACCCCCACCACCACAGTTTTTCTGTCATATTGTTGCTTTCTGGTTTCCCTACCGCATCTGTACATGTCTCCTCTTGCTAACGGTGAAAACACGGGCCTCTCTGTTCAGAATTGTGGACGTTGCCTCTGCCTGCATCATGATGTCAGACTTTGCAGAGGTGTATATAATCCCTTGTCTGCCTGTCTCTGGTGCTCTTATGACGAGCTCCCTTATTCCTTGAGTATTGTATTGTGCCCTCATGACGTTTGCTCCTTCCTCTCGGTTTTTAGCTTGTTCTCAGTCTACCCCTGACCATCGGCTTGCCCATCGATGTTGCTTCTGTTTTCAGCCTGCTCAGACCTTGACCTGTCCCTCACCATTCTCACAGTTTACCCCCTCTGGCTTGTCTCTTCAATCTCCACCAGTGCTCAAGCTGTTCCATACAACCATCTCTTCTATTTTTATCATATAACTGTTTGCTAAACTCTGTGTAACTCACACTTCACAGAGCTAGTTTTCAGGCAGCTAACACATATACTGCCAACCCACACTTTCTGAGTTCTTTGTAAGGAGTCAAACACTTCATAAAAATAATCCCAGTGGAATGACAAAGTTGCCAAGATGCTGGCAATTGACGTGCTACCATACTCTTTTGTAGAAGATCGAGGTTTTAAAGAAGTGATGTCATGTTTTGCACCCTGATGGCATAATCCCAGACAGCAGTTATTTTTCAAGGGCTGTGCCAGAATTGCGCAGGTATGTGGTTAGTGTGGTCTGCAAAATGCTGGAAACTTCATGCAGAAAGAAAATTGACTTGCCAACATATAGATGGACAAGTGGGCAGAGTACAGATTATATGACTTCCAGTGCTCACTGGGTTTTCCTTCCCATCAGTGAGCAGTAATAGCTTGCAGTATCAGATGACAGTCAGTAATCATGCCTCTGGTACTGGAAGTAGTATTTAAGGACAGCTGCAGGATAGCCCATACCATAGGCAAGCCACTTTGTGAATGCAGAATACCACAAAGATGTATAAAATATACTAGAACAGGTTATAAAGACATGGCATTTACTCTGCTCCTTAAAAGCTGACCTTGTGTCTGCAACATAATAGCTGTCTTGAGAATAGGTGATATGGTGCAAGCACTATGCTTTGCCCATATGTTACTTCTAGTTGTGAATAAATTCCTCTCTGAATCTGTCACCCTCAGAGAGATACTGAATATCACATGCAAAATCTGTGCCCATTTTAACCACTCGCACAGTATTCGCAATGCATTATATTCCATACAAGAGCATAACAACCTGTCCCATCACCAGAAGAAAATACAGGTCCCTACCAGGTAGAATTCCACACGGTATATGTTAGAGCATTTTTGAGCTGAGTAAGGCCATTAGCAAGTATACAATGCAAAACTGGAAGGCTTTGAAGGGAGCATCTTTGTTACCTGAGCAATGGCAAATAATGTGTGACCTATGTGAGCTGCTAAAACCTATTGAGAATTCAACCTTGTTGGTTAGTCACGTACGGGCAGGAATTGGTGAGATTACTCCACTGATACATTTAATACAGAGAAAACTGAGCATGGCTGGCAAATTTTATGATAATGACAACACACACATGAACCAGCTAGTGAATGGCATGTTAGCATGCTTTGAGCAGGATCCTCATAATGTCCATTATGAGGAATACATTCTTGCTACTTCGCTGGAACCCCTTTAAACATAATATTTCTGAATTTCTGCCAAGGCTTGATCAACAGCACCTCTCTGAGGATTATGTGAAAGAATATAAATATATGCTGATAGATACAGTGTAGGGTTGCTTTGTGGATGTTGAGAAAGAGAGATGGGGCACAAAAAAATAACAGAAAGCATAATGAAAAAGATGTAAGCAGCCTGGGCTTTCTTTGAAGGAAATTGATTGCGGTCTTCAAACAAGGCTAGCTTTGAAAAAAAGTTTTACGGGCCTCAGGCTGCAATAAACAGGTTTGGGAATATTGTTTTATTATGGCATCTTCAGCATTCTTATCATCATAACATTAGGAAAACCATGTTCCAACAGTGTAGACAACTAGCAGTTTATAGTTACCATTATAAATATATATATATATATATATATATATATATATATATATATATATATAGAGAGAGAGAGAGAGAGAGAGAGAGAGAGCGAGAGAGAGAGAGAGAGAGAGACTTTATGTAACTGGGGTTATATTTAATAAAAGATCACTGAGAAGTCAACCATCTTATTCTTATTTTCCATTTTTTTATGTTTATTCTTTTCCCTTTATTTTTCTTATGTTATGATTTATCACACTAATTTACAATTAGAATTTAAGTATGTTTTTATAGATATTTCAGTTATGTAATTATTTTTGCCAATTTTTTCATTTGAAATGGTTTTAAAGTTTATTTACCTTCCTCTAGCTCAACGGTAGTGATGTGGCATGGGCTGAAATTGATGGACATATGTCTTTTTCAACCTCATCATCAACTGTTTTGCTATGCTGTTATATTTTATATTTATTATTATAATCCACTAATGTTTTTTCTGGTTGCAGATAATATTCACTTATCTATGTAGTCTATATATGTATTCTTTGCAGATTATGGATATATGTGGCAACAGTGAAAAGGTTTTCATTTGTCTTTTCATAAATTATTTTTTATTTTCATTAATGGTGTCTTCTTTACAGTCATCAAATTTATGGCGGATGCTTCAAACATGTTTATACCCGTATATAAATATATATATATATATATATATATATATATATATAAATGGAAAAATTAGGAGGCAGCACCAGTGAGGCTTTTTCAATATTTTATTAATGGGGCAATCAAGTAACAAAAGGGTCAACATTTCGGTCCTATAGCAGGACCTTTTTCAAAACCTTTCTCTTGAGAAAGGTCCTGCTATAGGTTCGAGACGTTGACCCTTTTTTAACTGGATTGCCCCATTAATCAACCTTTGAAAAAGAATCACTGGTGCAGCCTCCAACGTTTTCCATTTCCATTTAATTTTCTGAGGATTTTGCACCTGGGCATTTAAAATATGTAGAGTGCCTTTAGCTCCCTTCTGTTACTATATATATATTTTATATATATATATATATATATATATATATATATATATATAAAGAATAAGCCTCATTGCATAATTTATGGTATCTCACACACAGAACATAATTTATGTCTCCTCAGAAAACAAACACACATTGAGCAGAATGCCTCATTACATAATTTATGTCTCATTAGGAGTGATTGAATGGGGGCATGTTTATCATACAGGGAGTTGGCCCGCCCCCTTCAGCCCACCCACCACTATCCAACTGACAAAAAAATATAGCTGCCACTCGCTCCTGAAGTAGGGGATATCAGTAACTTCTCCTGGTCCACACACACTCACTCAGGATCATGACCCCACAAACACACTGTTTCACCTCCCACAGATAACAGTAACCCTCCATACACTCTGTTTCAGTACGAGGGTGTAATGTTCACATAAAATACAAACTCAGGGGTAAACTTAATAGTCCACTACTGGGACCGAAACTTTGACCAGATTTGTTGATTTTATATCTAATAAATAGCTTTTGATAAGTCCCATGGGTCCTTTTGCATGCTGTACAGATCTTCAGGGATTGTGCACCTGGGCAAGTTAGACAAACGGAGAGAGTGTTTTCACATCAGGCCTCTAGGATGGTGTATATATATGTGTAGGATGGTGCAAGATACAGTAGTGTTTTCTTGTAATGGCATTTCTGGAGGGTTGGGAGGAAGTTGGGAGGGGAGTCACTGGTGGTGGTGGCTGCAAAGACTGATGGGATATTGCTGGTGGCTGATGTGGGGATTCTGCCATCATTTTGGTCTTCTTAGTGGAGGTTTTCTTGTGTCCACATTTTTGACGATGAGTAGTACTAGCAGGGTCAGTAACAGAAGCAATGGCATGGGAGTGGGACTTTTTATTTTTTTCGCATACACATCAGAATGTGTGTGCTTTTTCACACAGGGTGCATAAATCATTTGCAGTTTTCTTCACTGTTCCAGACCCCAGTGAGAAATATTCCCATACCAAGAACTTCAGTGCAGGAGGAGGAAGAAATGTCACTGAAACACCTGCTGCTCCTTCTATCATGGCAACTGAGAGAGCACCCCAATTTAAAGGCAGCCTAATGCAAACATGATGAGCATGATGCCATTGATGGACTTCCTTTCCCCCCCAAGTCCTACTCATTTGATAGTAAAAGCAAGTCTCTTACTATAAAGGGAAAAAGTATTATAAAGAAAATAAGTATTATTAAAAAATATTTTTATAAAAAGTTATATAAAAATTAGTGATGAGCGAGCATGCTCGGCCGAAGCTCGGTTCGGCTCGAGCATCGCTCTGCTCGGCACATGGCGGTACTCGTACGAGTACCGCATGTGCTCGCCCGCCATGTTCGGGTCTCCTCCCCGCACGTTTTGCGGCTGCTGCGCAGCCAATAAATGCGCGGGGAGTCTCTGACATCAGTGTAATGCCAGCAGCCATGTTGGCTGCTGGCATTACACTGATTGGCTGGCCAGAACCCGTGATCGGGTGCTGTATAGCACCCGACCAGCGAGTTCGGCTCAGTCTTAGCCAGGGAGAGATGAGGATAGGAAGGGAAAGTCAGTGTAGGGAGAATAAAAGTGTTGGAACACTATATCAAGACCCAAAAGTCCTTTTTAGGACTGTTGTGTGTGGGGGCAGCATTTATATTTTGTTTGGGAGGGCACAATTTCATTTTTTTTTTGTGGGGGGGGGGATATTTAGGTGACATTGTACTAGGTGCACAGGGACAAATAGTGTACAACGCAGCGACAAAAAGGGCCATTTTAATAGTGTGCCTAGCCGCAGATTATTTTCACATTCTGTTTAGTGTGCAAATTTTAAAATTAACGTCACATATTCCGTTCACTGTGCCTAGCCGCAGATTAGCATCACATTCTGTTTAGTGTGCCTAGCCGCAGATTATTTTCACATTCTGTTTAGTGTGCAAATTTTAAAATTAACGTCACATATTCCGTTCACTGTGCCTAGCCGCAGATTAGCGTCACATTCTGTTTAGTGTGCCTAGCTGCAGATTATTTTCACATTCTGTTTAGTGTGCAAATAATAAAATTAACGTCACATATTCCGTTCACTGTGCCTAGCCGCAGATTAGCGTCACATTCTGTTCAGTGTGCCTAGCCGCAGATTATTTTCACATTCTGTTTAGTGTGCAAATATTAAAATTAACGTCACATATTCCGTTCACTGAAAATAGCCGCAGATTAGCGTCACATTCTGTTCAGTGTGCCTAGCCGCAGATTATTTTCACATTCTGTTTAGTGTGCAAATTTTAAAATTAACGTCACATATTCCGTTCACTGAAAATAGCCGCAGATTAGCGTCACATTCTGTTTAGTGTGCCTAGCCGCAGATTATTTTCACATTCTGTTTAGTGTGCAAATTTTAAAATTAACGTCACATATTCCGTTCACTGTGCCTAGCCGCAGATTAGCGTCACATTCTGTTTAGTGTGCCTAGCCGCAGATTATTTTCACATTCTGTTTAGTGTGCAAATTTTAAAATTAACGTCACATATTCCGTTCACTGAAAATAGCCGCAGATTAGCGTCACATTCTGTTTAGTGTGCCTAGCCGCAGATTATTTTCACATTCTGTTTAGTGTGCAAATATTAAAATTAACGTCACATATTCCGTTCACTGTGCCTAGCCGCAGATTAGCGTCACATTCTGTTTAGTGTGCCTAGCCGCAGATTATTTTCACATTCTGTTTAGTGTGCAAATATTAAAATTAACGTCACATATTCCGTTCACTGTGCCTAGCCGCAGATTAGCGGCACATTATGTTTAGTGTGCCTAGCCGCAGATTATTTTCACATTCTGTTTAGTGTGCAAATATTAAAATTAACGTCACATATTCCGTTCACTGTGCCTAGCCGCAGATTAGCGGCACATTCTGTTTAGTGTGCCTAGCCGCAGATTATTTTCACATTCTGTTTAGTGTGCAAATATTAAAATTAACGTCACATATTCCGTTCACTGTGCCTAGCCGCAGATTAGCGGCACATTCTGTTTAGTGTGCCTAGCCGCAGATTATTTTCACATTCTGTTTAGTGTGCAAATTTTAAAATTAACGTCACATATTCCGTTCACTGAAAATAGCCGCAGATTAGCGTCACATTCTGTTTAGTGTGCCTAGCCGCAGATTATTTTCACATTCTGTTTAGTGTGCAAATATTAAAATTAACGTCACATATTCCGTTCACTGTGCCTAGCCGCAGATTAGCGTCACATTCTGTTTAGTGTTCCTAGCCGCAGATTATTTTCACATTCTGTTTAGTGTGCAAATTTTAAAATTAACGTCACATATTCCGTTCACTGAAAATAGCCGCAGATTAGCGTCACATTCTGTTTAGTGTGCCTAGCCGCAGATTATTTTCACATTCTGTTTAGTGTGCAAATATTAAAATTAACGTCACATATTCCGTTCACTGTGCCTAGCCGCAGATTAGCGTCACATTCTGTTTAGTGTGCCTAGCCGCAGATTATTTTCACATTCTGTTTAGTGTGCAAATATTAAAATTAACGTCACATATTCCGTTCACTGAAAATAGCCGCAGATTAGCGTCACATTCTGTTTAGTGTGCCTAGCCGCAGATTAGCGGCATATATTCCGTGTAATATGAAGAAGGCGGCTAAAAAGGGACGGGGAAGTGGACGTGATCCTGATAGTTCAGGGCGCGGGACAGGACGCGTAGAAACTGTGCCTGGTGCCAGAGCACAAGACAGAAAGACATCCACCATACCTAGCTTCATGTCTCAGTTTACAGGGCGTCGCAGGACATCACTCTCGAGGTCAGACCACTGCGAACAGGTGGTCGGTTGGATTTCAGGTGATACTGCTTCCAGTCGGTTAAGCACCACCCTGTCTTCAACCAAGTCCACTCTCAGTAGCTAAGAGTCTGGTCAACATAATCCTCACCCTGATCATCCTTCCTCCCACCATAGAGGGTCTGGCCAAAGAAGTGATCCCACACTGGGATATAGTGAGGAGCTCGTCTCATCACCAATCCTTCATTTGAACCTCTCTCCAAGCACGCTTGCAGAGGAACATGAGATCTTGTGCCCTGATTCACAACCTCTAGAGGGTACCCAATCACAAGAAGATGACAGAGGGGAACGGCATTTAAGGTCAAAGGAAGTGGATGATGATGATGATGAGACACAGTTGCCATCAAATCAACCACTATTACTGTCTCAAGACCTTGATGAGGAGGATGATACACAGTTGTCAATGACTGAGTATGTGGTGGGATCAAGAAATGAGGAGGATGATCAGAGTGAGGAAGTGGAGGAGGACTTGGTGGACGATGAGGTCACTGACCCCACCTGGGAAGGTGGAGAGCCGAGCGATGACAGCAGTCCTGAGGGTGAGCCATCTGCAGCACCGCAACAGGCTGGAAGAGGCAGTGGTGTGGCTAAAGAAAGAAGGCGGACCGCACCAAACCGGCCCGCAAATGTTCCACGGAGCACCCCCTTGCGTAAATCTCCCTTGCCAAGGGCTAGGTGTTCCGCGGTATGGCGTTTTTTTAAGGAAAGTGCGGACGACAAAAAAATTGTAGTTTGCAACCTGTGCCACACCAGAATGAGCCGAGGCATGAACACTAGAAACCTCATCACCACCAGCATGATCCGACACATGGCATCCAAGCACCGTAATAAGTGGGAGGAACTCCCGGATCGCCAATCTGTGTCTGCAGGCCACACCACTGCCTCCTCTTCCCCTGTTTTCGGTGCCGGCCAATCGCCTGTCGAAGGCGCAGGCCCGCATACCTCCCGCCCTGCACCTGTACCATCTGAAGCACCATCAGCAACCACATCCACTTCCCTGTCCCAGCGCAGCGTCCAAATGTTGTTACCCCAGGCATTTGAGCGCAAGCGAAAATACCCAGCCACCCACCCACAGGCCATAGCACTAACCTCACACCTTTCCAAATTACTGGCCATCGAAATGCTGCCATTTAGGCTTGTGGAGACTGAGTCCTTCCGCAGCCTGATGGCAGCAGCTGTCCCTCGGTACGCAGTCCCCAGCCGCCACTACTTTTCCCGGTGTGCCGTCCCCGCCTTACACCACCATGTGTCCCTTAACATCACCCGTGCCCTGACCAACACAGTTACTGGGAAGGTCCACTTAACGACTGACACATGGACAAGTGCTTGTGGCCAGGGACGCTACATTTCCCTGACGGCACACTGGGTGAATGTCGTGGAGGCTGGGAGCGACTCGGACCCTGGGATGGCACAGGTGCTACCCACACCGAGGATTGCGGGCCCTACCTCCATCAGGGTTTCCGCCAGCACCTACGTTATTGGCTCCTCCTCCTCCGTTTCCACCTCCGAATTCTCTGCGCGCAGCGCCACTCACCCATCAGCCGGTAGCTGGAAGCAGTGTAGCACTGCAGTGGGGAAGCGTCAACAGGCCGTGCTGAAGCTGATCTGCCTTGGGGACAAACAGCACACGGCCTCAGAGCTGTTGCAGGGGATTAGTCACCAGACCGAGCAGTGGCTCTCGCCACTCAACCTGCAACCAGGCATGGTTGTGTGTGATAATGGGCGTAACTTGGTGGCGGCTTTGGAACTCGGCAAGCTCACACACGTACCATGCCTAGCGCATGTATTTAATTTAGTGGTTCAGCGATTTCTAAAAACCTACCCCAATTTGCATGATCTCTTGACGAAGGTGCGCCGCGTGTGTGCACATTTCCGTAAGTCATCTACAGCTTCAGCCGGCCTGTTGAAGCTGCAGCAGCGCTTACAATTGCCAGCTCACCGGCTGCTGTGTGACGTGAACACGCGCTGGAACTCCACCTTCCACATGTTGGCCCGGCTTTGTGAGCAGCAGAGGGCAGTAGTGGAGTACCAGCTGTTACACGGTCGTCGCCTCTCCGTTCAACTTCCTCTAATCAGAAGAGAGGAGTGGGAATGGATGTCAGACCTCTGTGAGGTTTTACGCAATTTTGAGGAATCGACACAGATGGTGAGCGGCGATAACGCTATTATCAGTGTAACCATCCCACTTCTGTGTCTACTGAAACGCTCGCTGCTCACAATTAAAACCGACGCTTTGCATGTGGAAGAGGTGGAAATGCGGGAGGAAGGGCTTACACAAGGTGATAGCCAGAGCACCCTCACTTCGTCTTCTCAGCGACAATTGGAGGAGGCGGAGGAGGAGGAGGAGGAGGAGGAAGACACGGTTGCCTCCGCTACAGAGGGTAGCCATGGAACTTTAGTTCCATCTCTTCAGCGTGGGTGGGCAGAAGAGGAGGAAGAGGATGAGGAGATTGAGAGTCATCCTCCTGGTGAGGACAGCGAAATCTTGCCTGTTGGTACTCTGGCACACATGGCTGACTTTATGTTAGGCTGCCTTTCCCGTGACCCACGCGTTATACGCATTTTAGACAACACGGATTACTGGGTGTTCACCCTTCTGGACCCCCGCTACAAAGATAATTTCTCATCTCTCATTCCTCCGGTGGAGAGGACAAGCAAAATGGTGCAATACCAGAAGGTTCTTGTCGAAAAATTGCTCCAAAATTTTCCATCTGACAACGCTGGCGGCAGAGTACGTGCTACCTTGGCCAACCGAGAAGGGGAGAAAAGGGGAGCACACAGCAGTTCCGACAAAGGCAGGGCAACACTCTCCAAGGCGTGGGACACCTTCATGACACCCCGCCAGCACCCTCACCCTGATGCGCAGCCTAGTGTCACAAGGAGGGAAAAGTTTTGGAAGATGGTGAAGGAGTACGTAGCAGACCGTGTCAGCGTCCTCAATGATCCCTCTGTGCCTTACAACTACTGGGTGTCCAAGCTGGACATGTGGTATGAACTGGCACTCTACGCCTTGGAGGTGCTGGCCTGCCCTGCCGCCAGCGTTCTGTCTGAGCGGGTATTTAGTGCTGCTGGTGGCATCATAACAGATAAGCGTATCTGCCTTTCCACCGAAAATGCTGATAGGTTGACACTTATAAAAATGAACAAGGCCTGGATTTCCCCTGACTTCTCCACTCCACTGGAGGAAAGCCCCGGGTGAACATAAAGTCACTTTAGATATGTTATTTACAATGATGGGAATACTCTGTATTCCCATTCACCCCTTCCACCCAAAAAACAGGTATATGGTTGACTCTTAATCTTCTCATCCTCCTCCTCCTCTTCCATATGCCCAGTGATATAATTTTTATATAGGGCCAGCTCACCAGCGGGCCCAGTGATATAATTTTTATATAGGGCCAGCTCACCAGCGGGCCCTGTGATATAATTTTTATATAGGGCCAGCTCACCAGCGGGCCCAATGATATAATTTTTATATAGGGCCAGCTCACCAGCGGGCCCTGTGATATAATTTTTATATAGGGCCAGCTCACCAGCGGGCCCTGTTTGACAATTTTTGTATAGGTCAGCTCACCAGCGGGCCTTCTCATATGATGTTTTATTGGGTCAGCTCTCTAGCGGGCCCTCTCATATAATGTTTTATTGGGTCAGCTCTCTAGCGGGCCCTCTCATATAATGTTTTATAGCGCCAGCTCACTAGCGGGCCTTCGCATATAATGTTTAGGATGGTCAGCTCCGCAGCAGACCCTCACCCATTATGTTTTAGATGGTCGGCTCAGCAGCAGACCCTCATTCCTAATGTTTTAGATGGTCAGCTTAGCGGCATGCCCTCGCCCCTAATGTTTTAGAGGGTCACCAGCAGGCCATTAATCCTAATTTTTCAAGGGTGTGTATGATGCCCTCCTTTATGTGTAATAAAGGGTGTATTGGAGTGACATTTCAGTCTAATTTTTGGCAGCCCTTTCACTTAGTGCATAGGCTTTATGAGTGTTGGACCACTACCTGAACTATTGTACCACAATGTGAATGAGGCCCTCCATTTTGTGATATACAGGTTGTATCGGAGTGCCTCAGGTCCTCCCATTGAATTAAATAGGGCTGGGGTGTTCGACAGAGCAGAAGGTAGTTCTTGGCTTCATCCACTAAGTCACTTCGTCACTTTTACTCAATGGATCAGACCCCACTGTTCCGACTATAAATTTTGGACTTAACAAGGGCAAACGGACATGTTGTAAAACCTGTGGTAGCTGCGGCCTCCGTTCCTGAATGCTGTACCTTACCCGGGCCATAACCACGTTGAACACCTGCTTTACGCTGCGCACGTTTCCCTCTTAATCATGGCCCCAGTTCCGAAAAATCTATGACATTTTTTGCAGAATTTGCAGATGATATACAAGTAAATATACAGCAAATACTGTTTGGTAACAATTTTTCGCCTAAAGTCGTTTTTATCTTCCTTTTTGTGTGTTTTACGGTCAGTCTGTAAAAATGGCGTACTACGGGCGAAACATCGTTCCCAGCAGCGACGTTGGAGTCCAAGATGCATCCAGACATCCTCCCTATGCTGTCCCTGAACCATTTCTGTGGTGTTTCCATCATTTTCTGACCTTTTCCTATGAACCAGGCACCCTCCCCTCATCAGAGCAGGGGGTGCCTGGTGTAATGCTCGAGTCCTCCCATTGACTTCAATGGGGCTCGGGTGCTCGGCCGAGCACTCGAGCCTCCGGGGGCGCTCGGCCAGAGCACCCGAACACCCGAGCATTGGGGTGCTCGATCATCACTAATAAAAATATTAATGAACAAAACACACATACACATCACTCACTTACTAAACATTTCACTGACCCTCACAGCTCTAATGCTACTTACACAGTCTGCATGTACTCCACTGCCCTAAGACTAACCAGTACCCTAACACAACTCACACTCACTTCAGAAATAGCAAATTATTTATTAACAGCTCTCCTCTACTGCAACACCTCTAGTCCTCTCTCTCCTAACAAAACCCACACTGAACTGTGGGGAATTATTTTATAGTATAGGCTGGCAAGAATTTAAGGTTGTTTTTCTTTGGGGTGGGAAATTCCTGCCACCAAAAAAATCAATAGTATGGGAGGGCATAAAATTCTATGTTGTGAGAAATTCTGACCTGAAACAACCAAAAGGGTAGAAAATCACTGGATTTTTTTTAAAATTATATTTCTTGCAGGAAAAAAAACTTGGATTTTCGCCCATCTCTACTGAATACTATTAGTTAGTAACCCTTCTAATATCTTATACATTACGGAAGCTAAGCTCTTAGGTCTATGATGTCCTGATTTAGATTTTGACCCCATTTTGAATAATGGTACTACATCTGCATTCCTCCAATCACAGCACACTATGCCTGATGGTACTGAATCAATAAATATTAAGTATAAGCTTCTTGTTATTGCTGAATTAAATTCCTTAACCCCTTAAGGACCAATGACATGCCAGGACTGTTATGGGTGTCCTGCACTGAAGGACCAGTGACAGTCCTGACACGACATGGAATTCAGGGGTGCCCGCGTGGCTACCGAAAAAATAAAAAAGCCCCGTGGTCTTTAACTGCCTGCCGTGCACCGTGTGGCCACTCTTTTAGGGGTTAAGTTCTATTGGGTGTATGTCATCAGGTCAATGTATTTTATATACCATAACCATTTTCAGGTTCTTTTGGACATTATCGTCAGTAAGACATGTACATTATGGGTTTGACCACAGCCTGTCATTCTTGTATATAAGAATATGAATGTGTTTAATGCATCAGCCATTGCCTTATACTCACTAATTAATTCACCAGTCTCTGTTTGAAAGGAACATTTATATACTTGAATTATTGTTTAGGTTTTTTCTTGCTCTGTTTTACAATACTTTTCTCATTTTCAATTTTATCTAGCCTAATTGCTTGTTTGGAGATTCTAATACATTCTATATAATTTTTAAATGATGCATCTAACCCTTCTGACTTAAACAGTTTGAAATCCTGCTTCTTCGTTCTCATTTCAGTACAAACTTCTATATTAAGCCTAATTTTTCTTAATCTTCTCCTCATGTATTTATTCACTAGTGCATTTTTATCTTTGAAGATTACATCCCACTGAATTTCCTTTAATACTGCTTTTAGCATTGTAAGGTTGAATGTTTTAGCTAAACTCTTGTTGATGAGTTTCTCTTATATCAAGTGTCAAAGATACTGCTGCCCCAGTGTTCCCTCACCTGTATATTGTATACCATTTCAGACTAGTTTGAGACATCTGTAATCTCTTTTTCCTCCTCAACTCTCAATCCCTATTCATGTGGAAAGTTGTGTTATTCTGGCATAGATCTGGACGGGCCAGACTGCAGCAGGTATGAATTGTGTTCCAAGAAAGTGGACACGTCCTAGGTTTTGAGGAACAGTGACACTTGGTATGACAAAGTGTGTGTCAACACTGGGTTGCCTTGGTGTGGCAGGAAAGCTTGGGCAAAACCTCAACTTGAAAAGAGGGAGTTAATATGTGAGTGGTATAGGTAGTAATATATTCTATACACAGGTTCACATTTTCCCTATGAATGCCAGATGGATGAGCAATGCATTGGCATGCAAGGGGTTAATAAATGCATATGACGAAACACATGTGCCTTCTTTTACTAAGGAATGAAAGACTCTCCACAAACCCCTGAAGACTAAGAAACATACTACTTTATAGAGATTGCTTCAGTGTAACCCTGAAAGTAATACGTATCTATATTACTGCTTATAACTCCAACATATTCAGTCACTTTTTCAAGTTGGGGTTTTGATTACATAGTTTTACCAAAATATGTTCACGCTCTTCTACTGGGCCAAGGCCCTCCATTATAGGAAAGTACTAACACCTTTATCCTTATCATATAGCTTACAAAAGGCTCCATAGTAGAGATTAAAGGCATCTGCACATGTATAGATATATAAAGTACATGGGGAAAAAGAGGTACGGAGGTAGCAAAGCAATGGATTGTAGGTATGTCCAGTATTCTGTGGGCTAAGATCTCCATGGAAATTAAAGGGGTTTCTGGAATGTTTATTTATTCCCTATGGTGCAGTTAGTTTGCCTCATAATGGCTTTACTTTCTTTATGTGTAGAGCACCAAGACATTCACACACAAGCGTGCATGTATCGATTATAACGTAAAGCGGAACTATCATAAATTAAAGTTACCGTCAAATAATTATGCACATAATGATGAGCATATCCATACTATTATCATCTGGAATAAGTCCAGCGATATTGAGAAATACAACTTGTTCTGAGATGCTCAGGCAGGCATCAGCATAGACATCTACCCAAAGAGACATCTGTGCTCCTGCGCTGTCCGTCCCGGTCTTCTCTAGGAGGAGTTGCATTGTACCTTAAGGTACAGGAAGGGACTGACGGCACAGGCGCACAGATGCCTCTACAGCAAGCTGCTTGCCTTACCTCAGAACGAGTTGGATTTCTCAATAATGCTGGATATAATACTAGTTTGGATATACTTATTGTTATGTGTATAATTATTTGGGGGTAACTTTAATTTGTGTGATAGTTCCTCTTTAACCTCTTGAGTATGAAAGGATGGATCTGCGATGGCAACTCAACTGAAAATGTAACTTGTGTATACTTTTTTTTTTTTTTAAATATCATTAACAGTTTCCCATGAACATTGGTAAGGTACTTTGCCTTGGATTTATAGGAAGGTGCTAAGACTTCACACATGTTATGGTTCCTTCAAGTGGGAGGAAAATAATGTGCTCCAAGGCTTAGTATTGTCTAGTAAATCTGTTTATGAATCTCTCTGGGAACAAGGTATCAGATGGTGGTATCAATGTTCTGTAAGCTAGAAAACCTGCACCTGCAACCTTGCACAGTATATTTGTCAGCATCACACAATCAACTGAAGTAATTTTGGAGCAAATCAACTGCATCATAGGAGACAAAAAAAATTCCATTGACTTAAATGGAGCTTTAACCTCCTGGTTCCAAGAGAGGCTTCCAGTGATTCAACAGGCAATGCTTTGGAGAACTCAGCATTCAAGTATAAATAGTTATATTTTCTGCTTTAATGGAAATTTGCTTCAGAATTACTGCAGTCCTTCATCAGGCTCACTGTGTGGAATCTAATTGAAGTAGAAAATGCTGTACATAATAGGCATGGAGGTATGCAAAAGTCAGTAAGGAGGTTTGCAACATAATTAGATGGATAGGATTTAAAGGGATAGTAATGTTTCACATAAACAGCAGCTTCAATTAATTTTCATAGTATTTGGGCCATGGAGAGTGTTATTTCAATACTGTCAGAGTTGCAGTTCAAGAGTAATTGAATGATAAAGTATCCCCTCCCTCCCCTTTTACCTAGTGTAAGCCACCTCACCTCAGATGTGGAATCCGGTCTCTTGACCAGACAGATCACAGCAAGGGACAATCTTCTTACTGTGAGCATAAGGAAACCCTGCCCTCTTGACAGGTTTTTCAGGTTTTTCCTTATTCTCACTGAAGATTGTCCCTCTCTGTGATCCATCCAGACAGTCTTGAAGCTCTGAGGTGAGCAGTGTTATATAGTAAAAGGGGCGGGAGGCGGATACTTTATCACTCAATTGCTCTTGAACTACAACTCGGACAGTATAGAAATAACACTCTCCATGGCCCAAATACTTTGAAGATTAATCCGACCTGCTTTTTTTGTGAAACATTACCATCCCTTTAAATGTCAGGTGCCAACAGTCATGGCATCCTTATCTTCTCTAGCCTTATCCATGGTCACGCCCACATTTCTCACATGACCCCCCCATCAATTGCTTTGTTGGTCAGAAAATATCTTTAACCCTTTGAGTGCCAGAGGGGTACGCAATGCATTGCTCTGCAATAAGTTGCATACCCCTCTGGCTTTCAAAAGGTTATACTGTAACATATAAACAGAAGCCATCTCTAAACTAAACTTGCAGGTACAGTGATATTTAAAGTAAAGAAATAACCATATGTATACCATATAAAGTCAGAACTGAAACTTTGCCCAGAGCCCAACAATGGATTAATCCTTTGAGTGCATTGAGTGCAATGGGTTGGATATCTCTCTGGCACCCAAAGAGTTAAAGTGGATCAGTCTTTACCTTCAACACTGACCTGTTAAAAGCTGCCATCATCCGCATTACCTGAACTTGTATGACACAGAAACTGGTTGCACACTTTTTCTGTTTGTAATATAGATTTAGAGTGTCAAAGAAAATCTATAAGATGTCTCTCCAGACAATCAGTCTCATTATTAATATTGGAAATGCCATTACACTATTAATTCTACCTTTGCCTAAAGAGTCAGTTACTTAATGCTATTTGACACATTAAAGGGAGTCTTTAACCTACCTCACCTGTACTTCATTAAAATAGACTTCTCAGTATTTCTTTACAAACTGAAGAAGGACACGTGTGGTGAGCTGCCAACATTTTATGTTGATTTAACTTAAAAAAAAAAAAAAGAGAGAAGATCAGTGTTTCATTTAAAAATCTATCCAGAAACCATCCATCCTTCAAATTTCATTACTTTCATTTTATGGACTGAATGCTGAAATAAAGCAATTCTGGAGCAATCCAGCTGCACCACTGGGGAAACATTTCCATTGGCTAAAATGGGACTGTTAACCCCTTGGATGCTAGATAAGTCTCCAACACATTGCATCACATTCAGAGGGGTTTAACCCTTTAAATGCTAGAGGGATAGTATAGGCTCTTTTTTGTTCATTAAGTAATGGGGTATATTTTTTTGTTCAATCCATTGCATTATGTAATTCTGTGTATAAGTCGTAACCCCTTATACTATCAATGCATTATTTATAGTGGTGAAAGGTGCTTTCTTTTCACCTCTTCTATTTGTATCTAGAAAGATTTGTGCCAAGCCAGTTTTCTTGTCCCAGCAACAATTATAAAGTGTACAGACTTGTTCCCTAACAAAAAACGGAAAACAATTCCCCTAATACTAGCACTCTACAACTAATGGCTCTAGAAAGTGTGTGGGTATATAATATATAATATCCAGAGGCCTAAAGATAAAGACAATACATGAATGAGATAAAACCAAAGACAAAGACTAGATACACGTGGATATACAATAAACACAATAATAGCTGTATCTCACCATATACCGACAGCACACAATTGATCTCACGGGGAGACCATATCAAGGAAATGTGCTACAAAATGTCGTCAAATAACAACTTTAAGTGTGAAGTAGAGCTGTGGCTGATCCCACACCTCCAGCCAGCGGGCTAGAAAAATAGCCAATATAGTTAATGGGGCAGCATGAGCCAAAGGTAGGATTGTGTTTATTTTATATCTATTTGTATCCAGTGGTTGTCTTTGGCTTTATCCCATTCAAACTTGCCGTACTGCCTTCATCTTTATACTTCCGGCTGTCGGTGTGAATCAACTGACTTTATATTCAGAACCTTGGTTTCTTGACTTATAGCGTGTTCTAGTCTATTATATAGGTGACATATGGTCATATGGTGTGGATTATTGTAGTTATATTTTGGTAGATACTAGTGTTGAGCGAGCATGCTCGGCCGATGCTCGGATCGGCTCGAGCATCGCTCTGCTCGGCACATGGCGGTACTCGTACGAGTACCGCATGTGCTCGCCCGCCATGTTCGGGTCTCCTCCCCGCACGTTTTGCGGCTGCTGCGCAGCCAATAAACGTGCAGGGAGGCTCTGACATCGGTGTAATGCCAGCAGCCATGTTGGCTGCTGGCATTACACTGATTGGCTGGCCAGAACCCGTGGTCAGGTGCTGTATAGCACCTGACCATCGAGTTCGGCTCAGTCTGAGCCAGGGAGAGCTGAGGATAGGAAGGGAAAGGCAGTGTAGGGAGGAAAAAAACAAAAATTGTGAAAAAAAAAGAACCAAAAGTCCTTTTTAGGACTACTGTGTGTGGGGGCAGCAGGTTATTTGGTGTGGGGGGAAAAAAACAAAAAAAAAAAAAAAATATATATATATTCTGTTTAGTGTGCAAAGTTGCAGATTAGAGCACATTCTGTTTAGTGTGCACAGTTGCAGATTAGAGCACATTCTGTTTAGTGTGCAAAGTTGCAGATTAGAGCACATTCTGTTTAGTGTGCAAAGTTGCAGATTAGAGCACATTCTGTTTAGTGTGCAAAGTTGCAGATTAGAGCACATTCTGTTAAGTCTTCAAACTAAAATATCAAAGTCACGTATTCCATTCAGTGTGCGTCGCCGCAGTTTAGCAGCACATTCTGAGTACTGTGCAGAGTTGCAGAATAGGAAGAAATACTGTTAAGTCTTCAAACTAAAATATCAAAGTCACATATTCCATTCAGTGTGCTTCGCCGCAGTTTAGCAGCACATTCTGTGTACTGTGCAGAGTTGCAGAATAGGAAGAAATACTGTTAAGTCTTCAAACTCAAATATCAAAGTCACATATTCCATTCAGTGTGCTTCGCCGCAGTTTAGCAGCACATTCTGTGTACTGTGCAGAGTTGCAGAATAGGAAGAAATACTGTTAAGTCTTCAAACTAAAATATCAAAGTCACATATTCCATTCAGTGTGCTTCGCCGCAGTGTAGCAGCACATTCTGTGTACTGTGCAGAGTTGCAGAATAGGAAGAAATACTGTTAAGTCTTCAAACTAAAATATCAAAGTCACATATTCCATTCAGTGTGCTTCGCCGCAGTGTAGCAGCACATTCTGTGTACTGTGCAGAGTTGCAGAATAGGAAGAAATACTGTTAAGTCTTCAAACTAAAATATCAAAGTCACATATTCCATTCAGTGTGCTTCGCCGCAGTTTAGCAGCACATTCTGTGTACTGTGCAGAGTTGCAGAATAGGAAGAAATACTGTTAAGTCTTCAAACTAAAATATCAAAGTCACATATTCCATTCAGTGTGCTTCGCCGCAGTGTAGCAGCACATTCTGTGTACTGTGCAGAGTTGCAGAATAGGAAGAAATACTGTTAAGTCTTCAAACTAAAATATCAAAGTCACATATTCCATTCAGTGTCTTTCACCGCCGTTTAACAGCCTATTCTGTGTACTCTGCAGAGTTGCAGAATTATAAGAAATACTGTTAAGTTTTCAAACTCAAATATTAAAGTCACATATTCCATTCAGTGTCTTTCACCGCCGTTTAACAGCCTATTCTGTGTACTCTGTACAGTTGCAGAATTATAAGAAATACTGTTAAGTTTTCAAACTCAAATATTAAAGTCACATATTCCATTCAGTGTCTTTCACCGCCGTTTAACAGCCTATTCTGTGTACTCTGTACAGTTCCAGAATTATAAGAAATACTGTTAAGTTTTCAAACTAAAATATCAAAGTCACATATTCCATTCAGTGTGCTTCGCCGCAGTTTAGCAGCACATTCTGTGTACTGTGCAGAGTTGCAGAATAGGAAGAAATACTGTTAAGTCTTCAAACTAAAATATCAAAGTCACATATTCCATTCAGTGTGCTTCGCCGCAGTGTAGCAGCACATTCTGTGTACTGTGCAGAGTTGCAGAATAGGAAGAAATACTGTTAAGTCTTCAAACTAAAATATCAAAGTCACATATTCCATTCAGTGTCTTTCACCGCCGTTTAACAGCCTATTCTGTGTACTCTGCAGAGTTGCAGAATTATAAGAAATACTGTTAAGTTTTCAAACTCAAATATTAAAGTCACATATTCCATTCAGTGTCTTTCACCGCCGTTTAACAGCCTATTCTGTGTACTCTGTACAGTTGCAGAATTATAAGAAATACTGTTAAGTTTTCAAACTCAAATATTAAAGTCACATATTCCATTCAGTGTCTTTCACCGCCGTTTAACAGCCTATTCTGTGTACTCTGTACAGTTCCAGAATTATAAGAAATACTGTTAAGTTTTCAAACTCAAATATTAAAGTCACATATTCCATTCAGTGTCTTTCACCGCCGTTTAACAGCCTATTCTGTGTACTCTGTACAGTTCCAGAATTATAAGAAATACTGTTAATTTTTCAAACTCAAATATTAAAGTCACATATTCCATTCAGTGTCTTTCACCGCCGTTTAACAGCCTATTCTGTGTACTCTGTACAGTTCCAGAATTATAAGAAATACTGTTAAGTTTTCAAACTCAAATATTAAAGTCACATATTCCATTCAGTGTCTTTCACCGCCGTTTAACAGCCTATTCTGTGTACTCTGTACAGTTCCAGAATTATAAGAAATACTGTTAAGTTTTCAAACTCAAATATTAAAGTCACATATTCCATTCAGTGTCTTTCACCGCCGTTTAACAGCCTATTCTGTGTACTCTGTACAGTTCCAGAATTATAAGAAATACTGTTAATTTTTCAAACTCAAATATTAAAGTCACATATTCCATTCAGTGTCTTTCACCGCCGTTTAACAGCCTATTCTGTGTACTCTGTACAGTTCCAGAATTATAAGAAATACTGTTAAGTTTTCAAACTCAAATATTAAAGTCACATATTCCATTCAGTGTGTTTCAACGCCGTTTAACAGCCTATTCTGTGTACTCTGCAGAGTTGCAGAATTATAAGAAATACTGTTAAGTTTTCAAACTCAAATATTAAAGTCACATATTCCATTCAGTGTCTTTCACCGCCGTTTAACAGCCTATTCTGTGTACTCTGTACAGTTCCAGAATTATAAGAAATACTGTTAAGTTTTCAAACTCAAATATTAAAGTCACATATTCCATTCAGTGTGTTTCAACGCCGTTTAACAGCCTATTCTGTGTACTCTGCAGAGTTGCAGAATAGTAAGAAATACTGTTAAGTTTTCAAACTCAAATATTAAAGTCACATATTCCATTCAGTGTCTTTCACCGCCGTTTAACAGCCTATTCTGTGTACTCTGTACAGTTCCAGAATTATAAGAAATACTGTTAAGTTTTCAAACTCAAATATTAAAGTCACATATTCCATTCAGTGTGTTTCAACGCCGTTTAACAGCCTATTCTGTGTACTCTGCAGAGTTGCAGAATAGTAAGAAATACTGTTAAGTTTTCAAACTCAAATATTAAAGTCACATATTCCATTCAGTGTGTGTCACCGCAGTTTAGCAGCCTATTCTGTGTACTCTGCAGAGTTGCAGAATAGTAAGAAATACTGTTAATTTTTCAAACTCAAATATTAAAGTCACTTATTCCATTCAGTGTGTGTCACCGCAGTTTAGCAGCCTATTCTGTGTACTCTGCAGAGTTGCAGAATAGTAAGAAATACTGTTAAGTTTTCAAACTCATATATATTAAAGTCATATATATCGTGTAAGATGAAGAAGGCGGGTAAAAAGGGACGGGGAAGTGGACGTGATCCTGAAAGTTCAGGGCGCGGGTCAGGACGCGGAGAAACTGTGCCTGGTGCCAGAGCACAAGAAAGAAAGACATCCACCATACCTAGCTTCATGTCTGATTTCACAGGGCGTCGCAGGACATCACTCTCGAGGTCCGACCAGTGCGAACAGGTGGTCGGTTGGATGACAGCTGATACTGCTTCCAGTCGGTTAAGCACCACCCTGTCTTCCACCAAGTCCACTCTCAGTAGCCAAGAGTCTGGTCAACATAATCCTCACTCTGATCATCCTTCCTCCCACCATACACGGTCTGGTCAAAGAAGTGATCCCACACTGGGATATAGTGATGAGCTCGTCTCATCACCAATCCTTCATTTGACCCTCTCTCCAAGCACGCTTGCAGAGGAACATGACATCTTGTGCCCTGATTCACAACCTCTAGAGGCTACCCAATCACAAGAAGATGACAGATGTGAACGGCATTTAAGGTCAAAGGAAGTAGTGGATGATGATGATGATGATGATGAGACACAGTTGCCATTAAATCAACCACTATTTCCGTCTCAAGACCTTGTTGAGGAGAATGTTATACAGTTGTCAATGACTGAGTATGTGGTGGGATCAAGACTTGAGGAGGATGATCAGAGTGAGGAAGTGGAGGAGGACTTGGTGGACGATGAGGTGACTGACCCCACCTGGGAAGGTGTAGAGCCGAGCGATGACAGCAGTCCTGAGGGTGAGCCATCTGCAGCACCGCAACAGGCTGGAAGAGGCAGTGGTGTGGCTACAGAAAGAAGGCGGACCGCACCAAACCGGCCCGCAAATGTTCCACGGAGCACCCCCTTGCGTAAATCTACCTTGCCAAGGGGTAGGTGTTCCGCGGTATGGCGTTTTTTTAAGGAAAGTGCGGACGACAAAAGAATTGTAGTTTGCAACCTGTGCCACACCAGAATGAGCCGAGGCATGAACACTAGAAACCTCACCACCACCAGCATGATCCGACACATGGCATCCAAGCACCGTAGTAAGTGGGAGGAACGCCTGGATCGCCCATCTGTGTCTGCAGGCCACACCACTGCCTCCTCTTCCCCTGTTTTCGGTGCCGGCCAATCGCCTGTCGAAGGCGCAGGCCCGCATACCTCCCGCCCTGCACCTGTACCATCTGAAGCACCATCAGCGACCACATCCACTTCCCTGTCCCAGCACAGCGTCCAAATGTCGTTACCCCAGGCATTTGAGCGCAAGAGAAAGTACCCAGCCACCCACCCACAGGCCATAGCACTAACCTCACACCTTTCAAAATTACTGGCCATCGAAATGCTGCCATTTAGGCTTGTGGACACTGAGTCCTTCCGCAGCCTGATGGCAGCAGCTGTCCCTCGGTACGCGGTCCCCAGCCGCCACTACTTTTCCCGGTGTGCCATCCCCGCATTACACCACCATGTGTCCCGTAACATCACCCGTGCCCTGACCAACGCAGTTACTGGGAAGGTCCACTTAACGACTGACACATGGACAAGTGCTTGTGGCCAGGGACGCTACATTTCCCTGACGGCACACTGGGTGAATGTCGTGGAGGCTGGGAGCGACTCGGACCCTGGGATGGCACGGGTGCTACCCACGCCGAGGATTGCGGGCCCTACCTCCATCAGGGTTTCCACCAGCACCTACGTTATTGGCTCCTCCTCCTCCGTTTCCACCTCCGAATTCTCTACACACACCGCCACTCCCCCATCAGCCAGTAGCTGGAAGCAGTGTAGCACTGCAGTGGGGAAGCGTCAACAGGCCGTGCTGAAGCTGATCTGCCTTGGGGACAAACAGCACACGGCCTCAGAGCTGTTGCAGGGGATTAGTCACCAGACCGAGCAGTGGCTCTCGCCACTCAACCTGCAACCAGGCATGGTTGTGTGTGATAATGGGCGTAACTTGGTGGCGGCTTTGGAGCTCGGCAAGCTCACACACGTACCATGCCTAGCGCATGTATTTAATTTAGTGGTGCAGCGATTTCTAAAAACCTACCCCAATGTGCATGATCTCTTGACCAAGGTGCGCCGCGTGTGTGCACATTTCCGTAAGTCATCTACAGCTTCGGCCGGCCTGTTGAAGCTGCAGCAGCGCTTACAATTGCCAGCTCACCGGCTGCTGTGTGACGTGAGCACGCGCTGGAACTCCACCTTCCACATGTTGGCCCGGCTTTGTGAGCAGCAGAGGGCAGTAGTGGAGTACCAGCTGTTACACGGTCGTCGCCTCTCCGTTCAACTTCCTGTAATCAGAAGTGAGGAGTGGGAATGGATGTCAGACCTCTGCGAGGTTTTACGCAATTTTGAGGAATCGACACAGATGGTGAGCGGCGATAACGCTATTATCAGTGTAACCATCCCACTTCTGTGTCTACTGAAACGCTCGCTGCTCACAATTAAAACCGACGCTTTGCATGTGGAAGAGGTGGAAATGGGGGAGGAAGAGCTTACACAAGGTGATAGCCAGAGCACCCTCACTTCGTCTTCTCAGCGACAATTGGAGGAGGCGGAGGAGGAGGAGGAGGAGGAGGAAGACACGGTTGCCTCCGCTACAGAGGGTAGCCATGGAACTTTAGTTCCATCTCTTCAGCGTGGGTGGGCAGAAGAGGAGGAAGAGGATGAGGATATTGAGAGTCAGCCTCCTGGTGAGGACAGCGAAATCTTGACTGTTGGTACTCTGGCACACATGGCTGACTTTATGTTAGGCTGCCTTTCCCGTGACCCACGCGTTGTACGCATTTTAGACAACACGGATTACTGGGTGTTCACCCTTCTGGACCCCCGCTACAAAGAGAATTTCTCATCTCTCATTCCTCCGGTGGAGAGGACAAGCAAAATGGTGCAATACCAGAAGGTTCTTGTTGAAAAATTGCTCCAAAATTTTCCATCTGACAACGCTGGCGGCAGAGTACGTGCTACCTTGGCCAACCGAGAAGGGGAGAAAAGGGGAGCACACAGCAGTTCCGACAAAGGCAGGGCAACACTCTCCAAGGCGTGGGACACCTTCATGACACCCCGCCAGCACCCTCACCCTGATGCGCAGCCTAGTGTCACAAGGAGGGAAAAGTTTTGGAAGATGGTGAAGGAGTACGTAGCAGACCGTGTCAGCGTCCTCAATGATCCCTCTGTGCCTTACAACTACTGGGTGTCCAAGCTGGACACGTGGTATGAACTGGCACTCTACGCCTTGGAGGTGCTGGCCTGCCCTGCCGCCAGCGTTCTGTCTGAGCGGGTATTTAGTGCTGCTGGTGGCATCATAACAGATAAGCGTATCCGCCTTTCCACCGACAATGCTGATAGGTTGACACTTATAAAAATGAACAAGGCCTGGATTTCCCCTGACTTCTCCACTCCACTGGAGGAAAGCCCCGGGGGAACATAAACTCACTTTATATATGTTATTTACAATGATGGGAATACTCTGTATTCCCATTCACCCCTTCCACCCCAAAAACGGGTATATGGTTGACTCTTAATGTTCTCATCCTCCTCCTCCTCTTCCATATGCCCTGGGATATAATTTTTATATAGGGCCAGCTCACCAGCGTGCCCTGGGATATAATTTTTATATAGGGCCAGCTCACCAGCGGGCCCTGTGATATAATTTTGATATAGGGCCAGCTCACCAGCGGGCCCTGTTTGCCAATTTTTATATAGGTCAGCTCACCAGCGGGCCTTCTCATATAATGTTTTATTGGGTCAGCTCTCTAGCGGGCCCTCTCATATAATGTTTTATAGCGTCAGCTCACTAGCGGGCCTTCGCATATAATGTTTAGGATGGTCAGCTCTGCAGCAGACCCTCACCCATAATGTTTTAGATGGTCAGCTCAGCGCACGTTTCCCTCTTAATCATGGCCTCAGTTCTGAAAATCAAGGAAATTTTTGGGAGAATTTGCCTCTGCGCACGTTTCCCTCTTAATCATGGCCTCAGTTCTGAAAATCGATGAAATTTTTGGGAGAATTTGCAGATGATATACAAGTAAATATACAGCAAATACTGTTTGGTAACAATTTTTCGCCTAAAGTCGTTTTTATTTTCCTTTTTGTGTGTTTTACGGTCAGTCTGTAAAAATGGCGTACTACGGGCGAAAGATCGTTCCCAGCAGCGATGTTGGAGTCCAAGGTGCATCCAGACATCCTCCCTATGCTGTCCCTGAACCATTTCTGTAGTGTTTCCATCTTTTTCTGCCCTTTTCCTATGGACCAGGCACCCTCCCCTCATCAGAGCAGGGGGTGCCTGGTGTAATGCTCGAGTCCTCCCATTGACTTCAATGGGGCTCGGGTGCTCGGCCGAGCACTCGAGCCTCAGGGGGTGCTCGGTCAGAGCACCCGAACATCCGAGCATTGGGGTGCTCGCTCATCACTAGTAGATACCATATATTTTTTTATACTTTTTCCATACCCCCATTACTTTTAAATCATGCATGTTTTCAGAGAGAGTGGACGTTAAAATTATACATTTGTAAGTGCAGTTCGAGATATTCTGGAGGTAATCTGTGGTGATTAAAATATGAAAACAACCTCAAAAAGTATAAGTATTGTACTCTTTTGCGTTCCCTGATTAAATTAGTGAACAAGCAAACAGCAGGTTCTGCCAGGAGTAGAGGTATCCTAAAGTCTTTACAGGGATTATCTCTTAGTAAATTAGTAGTAGACACAACTAGGAAGGAAGTTTTACTAGTTTTACTATTTAATAATGGAGGCTTGGTATCAAATGTAGCTGTAGGAGAGTTTTTGGACTCCGTTGATCATCAGTTAGTGTGGTTTAATGTATATGGACAGAGGTTGAGTTGCACCACACTAAAACTAGATTTTATAAAGGCTGATTTTTCTTCAATGGAAACATATTTAGGTCAGTCTTTAATGAAATAGAGATCTTTAGATGGAGTTTGAGAGAAATGGGATTATCTGAAACATGTTTTATCAACCCCTTAAGGACTGTCTTGTTTTCACTTAAGGACCGATGACGGTCCTGGACCGTCATGGAATTCCAGACTCCCCGCAGTTCTGCACGCCGTTCGGGGAGTCAGGGCTCCGATTCTGAAAAAAAAAATGGTCCCTGGTCCTTGTTACCTCACTGTGCGTGCGTGGTCGGTCCTTAAGGGGTTAAAGACAACAGAGCATTGCATTAGACTTGTCAGTAAGGGTAAAAGAAAAAGGAAACCAGTGTGGTACTCTGCAGAAGTCACAAATATAGTGAAAGAGAAAAAAAAAGTAGGAAATCTAAGCAGATGCAGAAGGATGAAGATAGGTAACTGTACAAAGCTAGGCTGAAAGAGGCTAAATACATTATTAGATGTGCCACAAAAAGGAAAACACTGCCCTGTTAACAAAACACTTTTTAGAAATAAAAGTGAGAGGAGAAAAATGTAACAAGGAATAGTTACACTGTCTAAAAAAGATGGAAGTTATGTAAATTAGTGTAACAGTCTACCTGACTATCAGTTTTTACACAGGACGGTGAAGAAATGGGACCTCTGTATGAAAAAAGAAATAGTGAGACATGGGAGACATGCATGTTTACAGAGGAAGATGTTCTACATCAACTCTCTAAGGTAAAAACATAAACATGACCAGATGGGATCCACACAAATTTATTGAAATAACTTAGGAGTGTTCTGGCAAAACCTTTAACAGAATTATTCGAGTCACTATTGACAGGAGTGGTTCTAGAAAACTGGAAGGCAGACAACGGGTTAAATGGATTTGAGAGTAATTATTTCTGATGACTTTAAAGGGATAGTGATACTTTAATATTACTGATCCCCATAGTGTAGCTCTTTAAAAAAATAATTCAATTGCTCCCAGTGTTATCTCTCAAACCTTTATGGTTTGAGAGATAAGCGAACGCAAAGTTCCCCCTCCCTCCCCCCTCCCTGAAGTCAGCGTTTTACTGACTGCAGGGATATCCGATTTTATTTTTCATAAGGCGGCTCTGCAGCAGAGCCGCGATCGAGTTAGCAAAAAAAAATTATTTCACTGAAACAGTCTTCTACATGTGTTTGCAAACCAAGCACATGTAGAAGACCATTTCAGTGAAATAATTCTTTTTCACTAATGCGATCTCGGCTCTGATGCAGAGCAGCAAGCCTGTTGTACGACAGACTTCCCCTGCAGTCAGTACAACGCTGACTTCAGGGAAGGGGGGGGGCTTGCTTATTGGTTTCTCTGGGGGCTACTGAATTATTTTCTAAAGAGCTACACTATGGGGATTAGTAATATTAAAGTATTACTATCCCTTTAAAGCAGTCAGACAGACAAAGCAGTGGGGGAATGCAAGCAGGGTGCTTGTTTATACAGCTAGAGCCATTAGTAGCAGAAAAAGGGAAGTGGTCATGCCACTTTACAGATCTCTAGTTAGACCTCACCTAGAGTATTGTGTACAGTACTGGAGACCCCAGCTCCAGAAAGATATAGATACTCTAGAGATAATTCAAAGAATCACTACTAAAATGTTGAATGGTTTACAGAATAAAAAAACCTCAGGATAGATTAAATAATCTCAACATGTGTAGCTTGGAGGAGAGAAGAGAGAGAGGTGGTTTGATAGAAACATTCAAATATATGAGGGGATTCAACAAAGTACAGGAGGGAAGTACATTTCAAATTTTAGGACAAGGATCATAGTCTAAAACTAGAGGAAGAGAGGCTTAGATGTAATGTAAGGAAGTTTTATTTTACAGAGAGGGTGATAGATAAGTGGAATTGCCTACCAGCAGAAGTGGTAGAGGTTAATACAGTGAGTGAATTTAAGCATGCATGGGATAGACATAAGGCTGTCCTGAACATGAGAAAAGACCAAGGATCAACTAGGGTTTGAAGTTTTTAAAGTAAGAAAAGTGTATTAAGACACCATGCACAAAGCTTGCATGGCATGTTAGTAGCACTTTTTTTTGCAGGATGAAATTAGTAAGCACTACTTGCTGAGGTCTCACACCCTCCTTCTCACAATTTCAAGTTTCCACAATTGGTTTTATACTATGATCAGACTGTATTGTCATGGGCACATTGAGATCCAGACATTGTTCCTCCTTGACTATGGGGGTGAGGGTTGGGGGATTTGTCTCAACAAATGGGCTTTGGGCAGCTGCTTATAGGACCATTGACTGTGGTCCTTGGACAGTTTGACTTGTTCCACTGGAATGGAAATTGACATCATGTCCCCGATAAACCAGTTTGTGAAAGTATTTGTTCTAGGGTTTTTACACCAGTTGTAAAATCAGATTCTTGTTTTTTCTTTTTTATCTGGTACTTCTGAAGTACTACTTAATTTAGTGGATTTGTGTAATTGAGTTAAAATCCTCTTCCCAGTAAGAGCAAAACACATCATACATTTATTTGAGCTTATAATAAATTAATGCCAAGAGAAAATATCTTAGGCACCTTGTAAATATTTATTAGCAATATGTTCCTTAAGATCTCGCTTGATTATCAATGTCAAATCTAAGGTGACAGTCAACGGTTTGATGTTGTTTCTGCAAAACAAGGTATTGTTAAAATTTTGAAACATCTAAAAGTGTCTTATCTGCCATTGTCAAACTGAGCTGTATTTGAAAAACAAAAACATAAAAGAACCCTGGAACAATAAGGTACCGATCTTAGGGACCCCACCTTATATAACCTTCCTCTCACTTCCTGCAAATTTGTAATTTTTAAGTGCCTCTTGGGCTTGGGACCACTGATTGTCCCTGTTCTGTGCAGTCCTCAACCATCTTACTCTACATAATATTTTAGGTGTGGGGAGGACCAGGTTAACTTAAGGGCCCTGTTGGTTGTTTACCTTCAAATTCTGACTACATCCATTTTTATGAATATCAGTCAACAACTCACTTTGCAGCTAAACAACTGGAAAAATGCCCGTCTTGTCCTTCTAAATGTATAAAGCATCTGATTAAAACAGAAAAATCTGAATTACTGACTCATTCCTTGGACAAATTGCGTTGACAAAACTTCAGACATTTCATGCTGTTTTATGAATATGCATGCGCAGGATCCCAACATTTTATCCCATTCAGATAGTTAATTAATTGCACCCGACAATGAAGGGGTTGCACTTTTATGATTCTACTACTTAAGGCCTTGACTGGTGTAAGAGAGGGATTAAATACATTTCATCAACAGAAGTCACAGTAGAAACATTGCATCACATTTTTAAGCAAGTTGTTAAGGGACCATTTATATTATTTAAAGGGATAGTAATACTTAAAAAATACTATCCTGCATCTTGTAGCCCTTAAAAAACTGAGTAAAATGACACCAGCGGCATCTCTCGAACCTTTACGGTTTGAGAGATATCCACTTTCAAAGTTCCCTCTCCCCTGACGTCAGCATTCTAGCTGAGAGCAGGGGAATCTGGTCCCGGGATCGGCAGAGGCTCTGCAGCAGTGCAGAGATCACGTTAATAAAAAAGAAATCCTTAACTTAAAAGGTCTTCTACGTGTGCTTGCAATCCAAGCAAACGTAGAAGACCATTTTAGTAAAGGATTTCTTTTTTATTAACGCGATCTCTGCACTGCTGCAGAGTCGCCGGCTGATCCCAGGAGAGGATTCCCCTGCTCTCAGCTAGAATGCTGACGTCAGGGGAAAGCCAAAAAGAGGGAAATTTGAAAGTGGATATCTCTTAAAGGGATAGTAATACTTTGTTTTATCTTTATTTTATTTTGTAGGCATTAAAAAAACATGAAGAACGATATAAGTCTTATCTCTCAAACCTTTATGGTTTAAGAGATATTCACAAGCAAAGTTTCCCCCTCCCACCCCTTTTTCCTAGTGTAAGCCATCTCTTCTCAGATGTGAGTCTGGTTGTAAGACCAGACAGATAACAGAAGGGGACAGTCTTCTTTGTATAAAAACAATGAAAGCCCTTCCCCCCCTTGACAAGTTTTTCAGCTTTTTCCCTTATCTTAATTGAAGATTGTCCCTCTCTGCAGTCTATCTGGACACCTCCCTTCTGATCTAGCTGAACAGGGGGGGGATATTTTGCTTGTGAATATCTCTTAAACCATAAAGGTTTGAGAGATAGAACTTATATCGTTCTTCATGTTTTTTAATGCCTACAAAATAAAATAAAGATAAAATGAAGTATTACTATCCCTTTAAACCATAAAGGTTTGAGAGATGCTGCTGGTGTCATTTTACTCAGTTTACTACAAGATGCAGGACAGTGATTTTTAAGTATTACTATCCCTTTAAGCCTTTGAGTTGCAGGGGTGAACAATGCATTTCTTACCCTACTGGCACTAAAATGATTATGTTTTTTAACCCCTTGGATGAATTAGAGACCTTTTAGGTACTGAAGTGATTGTAAGCCCTGTTTAAATCAATCACAAGTTTTATTTCTGCAGGCAATTCTTTCCATAAGGTCATTAAGAATGTTTCTTTCTGATGGTTTCTGACAAAATGGTGACCCACCTTGGACTGAGTAGGGATGGTAAAAAGTCCCATTTTGTTTCTGTGGGAATTTAAAAAAAAAAAAAAAAAATTTTTTTCTTTTCCTGCAGGAATTCCAGTAAAAAGAGAAACCCATAGTTTTGCTACCATTTTGCTAACGCCACAGACTTTCGCAAGAGAATGATTCCATTTATCTCCTATGTTTTCTAATGGTGGTGAAATTTCCTGCTTCCATATTATAAAAACCCATAACTTCCTACCTTGTAGTGTGATGTAGTTTAGGAGACAAAGACAGTGCAAGCCTTCAGGCAGAGAGAGAGAGAGAGAGAAAGAAATTAAAAAGTTAAAATAAAAATAAAGTTATTTGGAATGCTGGCTGGCACATTGACCAGCAAGAGAAGCTGGATGGAGCCTATTACTGCTGCTGCTGCTGCTGATACAGAGGTGGATGAGGAAGTCGCAGCACCAGCAGTAAAGCGAGCCATCATATTCCTGGTCCAATTATATAAATTCCCCTGGCATTGCGACTCTGGGATGTGGATGAAGAATGTGGAACTGGTTAGCATTATGAACAGCATCACCCTTCAGCTGCCTGTGCCTGCTGCTACTGCCAGTGTGCCTTCTTCTGAAAAGATGACAATTGTGACAGCAGGGACCCGCTGTCACACTTGTCATCCCCATCTAGTCCCACAGAGCAACAAGAGACTGATGGTGGTAATGAGAGTGAGGGCGATAACGCAGTAGACTGTGAGAGTGTTTTTGGCAGAAAGTGATAAGGAATAGGAGAAATAGATGCAAATGGGGATACGCATCAAGGCCCACACTGGCAATGACATTGCGAAGTTTGCTGCTGCTGTAATTCCTGCCAACCCACCAAAAAATAAATCAAATGCCGCTGTCAGTGTGCCCACTGTGCTTCCCCAAAGGACACAAAGAACATGGTCAAAAACTCCCAGAGCACGACAAGAGAAACCCAGCCTGAAAGTTTGATGATGAACATAACACCTATGTTGTCATCATTTTCTTGTTCTAGGGTCTAGGTGCAGGCAAATGTACCCATTGTCCCCACACCAGCACCCTAAGGGTCCTTTACCTCCTTTTCTGGTGTACCACTTTTGCCTCTGCTACCTCCCCCCACCAGCTGATAGCGAGTCTATAGATTTGAGGATCTGGCAGTTCGTATCCACCCATTGCCCATTGTGTGGTGCACTGAGCACACATGGTAATGCGGTGGAGCAATCAAATGCAGGTTATCAGACAGCATCTGCAGCCATTCTATTGCACTGGATATGGTAAGCTGGTGGCAGGGAGGATTCATTATTTTTGCTATCTTGACATTATGTGTCCTTAGTAGAGTGGACAAAGGCCATAGTGACAGTGGTACTTGGTTTCTTGGGGGATGGTTTCACATTGTTGACATAAGAGTCAAGGTGTTTGGTTGCAGTTGTTCCTGTGGCTTAATATGAGAGTAGATGTGTCAATTATTTCAGCTAATTTACTGGCCATGTCATCATCTCTCACTCTCAGCTTCATCTGTATCTGAAGAAGGAGGATGCTGGAAACATATATCCTAGATCAACATCATCATCAGTAATTAGGTCATCGCCAGCATCACCTGCCGCTTCTTACCCAATACTTTTTAATTCCTCTTGGCTTTTTGATGTCTTAAACAATTTCTTCTTACTTTTCTCCTTACTACTACCTTCAGGGCAGGTGTTGTGTGTGTTGTCTTGTTCTTATAAAATACTCTATCACTTCTAGTATCAGTCTGCCTCAATCACAGCTCATGTCAGGGACTCTTACTTTTTTTTTTATACTTTTCTAAATTTTTGCTTATTAGCTGCACCAATCACCATCAACAAAAAAACAAAACAAACAAATAAACAAAACATACTACCTGTGCAAATCCTTTTTTCCCCAGCCTTCCATAACACAGAGAGAACAGCCAGCTGGAGGAAACTTGCATCACAGCTGCCTCTGTCTTTCTAGTCACAAAAGATTTTTGGTACTTGGGGTAAATCTCCTTTGCTGCTTTCTCACAATCCCAGATTCCCCTAATACAAAGAACAGCCAGCTGGAAGGAACTTGGATCACAGCTGTGTCTTCTTAGTCACAGAAAATTTTGGGGTAATTGGGGTAAATTTTCTTTGTATACAATCCCATACTTCTTTAACACAGATATAGTAGCCAGAAACTTGGATTACAGCTGCCTGTCTCAGTCAACCAAGATTTTGGCTTTTTTCAGTAAATTTCCTTTTTGCCTTCATCCCCCCCCCCCCCGAGTGCTCCCAGACTCCCCAAACACATAGAAAAATGTTCTGACTGCAAGAATCCCTAAAACACATTCCAGCTTTATTTGCCTAACCAGCTGTACTTCTTTCTCTATCTCACACAAGCACAGAATAACATGCTGTGGGAACCTGACACCCCTTTTACACTGTCCTTTTGAGAAAACAAGGGAAACTTCCCACTTGTCTGTGGGGGAATTCAGTCTTACCATTGATTTCAATATTATTAGTTGGGGCCAACATGGTTTTATGAAGAATAGACCATGATAAACTAATTTGCTTGCATTTTACCAAAGGGTAAGAAGTAAATTGATAAGGGGATTGCAGGTGATGTAGTATACTTACAAAAGTCTTTGATGCTGTGCCTCAGAACAGGTTACTGCATAAATTAAAAGGCTTTGGTTTGGAAGTGATGTATGTACATGGCTAGAGAGCTGGTTAAAGATAGATGGCAGAAAGTTGTTGTAAATTGAACCTTTTCAAGTTCTTCTAAAGTTGTAAGTGTGGTGTTACATGGTTCAATCCTGGGCCCAATGCCTTTGTTTGTTTATTAATGATCTAGAAGTGGGTATTGAAATGAATGTCTCAATCTTTGCTGATGACACCATGCTGTGAAAGAAAATACATCCAGAGTAGGATGTTTTTTCTCTGAAGAAAGATTTGGATAAACTGAATGGGTGGAAAAATGGCATATGAGGTTTAATGTAGATAAATGTAAGGTTATGTATTTGGGCTGTAGAAACATGCTACATATACATTAAATGGGAAACTGCTTGGGGAATCCTCATTAGAGAAATATTTAGGAGCACTGATAGGTGATAGACTTCAAAGAAGTGTGCAGTGTCACTCAGCTGCTCAAATAAAATAGGGTACTATCCTGCATATCCTGGGTATAGATGCACAGGATGGGAATAGAATTATACCTGTATATAAATCCTTGGTAAGGCTCATCTAGAATATGGAGTACAGTTTGGGAACCCGTTTTTGAAAATACATTATTGAACTGGAAAAAGTACAGAGACTTGTAATTAAACTGATAAAGGGATTATAGGATCTGAGTTATAAAGAGACACTAGGCAGGCTGGGTTTGTTTATATTACAGATGAGATGTGTAAGATGTGATATGATTACCATTTCTAAATTTATTTGAGGTCAATACAAGAAACGCTCTAAGGAGCTATTTACTCAAAAAAACTGAACAAAAGAATAAGAGGCTATCCATTAAGACCAGAGGAAAGGTGCTTCTGAAACAAAGGGAGATATTTCTTTACAGTAAGGGCACTAAAATTATGGAATTATTTGCCTTGGGATGTTGTGCTGGATATAATGTAACTGCTTTCAAAAAAGTAATGGATCCCCATCTAGCACAGAACGATATTGAGAATTATGATAGCTGGATTCAATTTTTTTTTGCTTTCCATAATTTGGCATGGGCTGAACTGGAGGGGTGAATTCTTTTTTCAGCCTCATCAATTATGTCACTATGTTTAATGAATTTGGCTGGTAAAAGTGGAAAAACAGCACTTTTTTAAATTTATATTTAAGTTTAGATCTGAATTTCCAAACAGACATTTTAAAAAATAGGGCCCTAAAAGTGCCCAAGCTCCATGTCTTTTGTGAAACTAGCAACATTTATGCTTATTGGTAAGGTCTGAGGTAAGGCAGACTAAAGAGATCCCTTCCCACATAATGCATGTTGCAGCATGAGATCTATGACTAAACAATCCCCTTCTAACCTCCTCTTACTCGCACCTACAAGACTTTGCTTGCACTATTCTCTTCCTGTGGAACTTACCACCACTCTTCATAAGAATATCTTCAACTTTTCAGTCCTTCAAATGCTGCTTAAAGTAGACTTGACACCTAGAATTCAAGGCTATATATTTGAAGAGTTCATTCAGAACTATGTATGTTGTTGGCCACATCATTTAAGACATATTGATAATTTTATTGCTGTAATGTGAGATCTGTTAGTGTGGCATAATATGCTAATTTATACTAATTATGCCTTTACTGCAACTCATTGCTTACTCAGCATATAGAGATGCTCTGAAAAACTTACTATTTTACTTGTTTCAGAAATAAAAATATCAATATATCTTAAGCACATGGACAGTTTTAAATTGTTTCCAAATATGCAAACCTGAATTCAAAGTGACAATTCCACTCTAAAATCTTTCAATCCAGTCCCTCCTATGCTCAGAAATGAATGACTCACCTGCTTGAGGCTGCTCTGCCCCCCCAAGTAGACACCCAGCTTGGGTCTCCTGGACTGTTATTCTATTCCCAGTTGCATTAATTTCCTTCTTGTGTTCATACGTACCCTATTACTTCTAGAATGTAATCTCTTCTGGGCAGGGATCTCACTGGCTTTAGCTTTTGTCTGTGACAACTGTTGTTATTAATGTTCCTGGGTCTTATGTATAAAAGCAAACTGGAGTAATCATGTGGCAAACCATCAGCACCAGGGGGAACAAAGAAAAATATTATTTGATCAAAGTGGGGCATTTCTGAGTGTGGATGTAAGGAATATGTCCACAAAAACAATTACCCTCAAGGCAATATATTCCATACTTCAGTTTTGCACAGTATTTTGCCTATGCACTCATTCCCTTTTTTATTGTAAAAATGGATCATGCCTTGTTGATGGGGTGGCATCAGGGCCTTTCTGATTCCTCCCCTCCCCCGAATAGATTGCCTATCTGATCACTCAACTGCAAACTCAATCTGACATTTTTGACTATAGCACACTGGTGCACACCAATCTAAGGGTGAAAAGGCAAGTGACCCCTCATTTAATACCAGTGAAAGTAAGCTTTCTAAATGGTATGCATTATTTACCTTTTTCATATCTGTAATGGTTATGGCCATTTTAGTGTAGGCAGGTCATTTCAAAAAGAAAAGTGACAGATGCAGGTTAGCACACCATACAGTATGGGAACCCATACAGATTGGCTATCATTTTTCATGTGCTGGTAGCAGGTACCGAATACAGTAGGAAATTCTATATTTTGTGAACATTTAAATATCTTTGAAGTGGTGGAAATGTAAAAAGGATCAATTGATAATGAATATAAGTGGAAATTCCCTGCATATAGGTCAGTTATGGTGAACCAATGACCTGCATGTCATGACTGTCAAGCAGAGACCTTTATGATGACACACCTAGTGTTGTCAGATGTTTTGCTCAGGGGATGAAAATCCTGCTGCATTGCCACGTTATAATCAAAACAGAAGTGTACCCTACCATTACCAGCTACTAGCGTGGCTGGGGCCCAAGCTGGTCATCCAGTGTAGAGTGCAGCCATCATCACATCATCAATCATTCACCACAGTAACATGAGGGGGTAAGTCTGAGGGGGACCAGAAGCAGTGTGACTGGAGGAGGGGTTAGGCAGGGATCATGGGAATGAGGTCTGAGGATAAGGTTAAGAGGGAAGCAGAGAGGATAGGGAGTGTTATCACTCATGGCCCAGCACTGAGCTGAAGGAATCACAAGTTTGACTGTGGGAATGGGAGGTCATCTTCTGGCAGCCAGCAAGAGAAGGTGTGTGTGTGTGTGTGTGTGTGTGTGGATAATCAGGAGTGAATTTACTGTGCATTTACTTCCTGATAGTGACTCGGTAGTTTGTATCACATTCTATAGAGAACTGTATGTCACTGACATTCCTCTCCATTAAAATGTAACAGAAAAACTAAACTGGAATTTGACAACTAGAGGGCACTGCTAATGTAAAAAAAACCATGGGTTTAAACTATAATAACTCTGGAAATGCATCTATCAGCAGTGGGGCTGTTCTTATTTTACTCAACAGGAAAAGCCCTATTTTTTCACCAAAAAATTCACTGCGCCTTTAATTCTCACTTAGACTAATATGAATACGTGAAAACTAAATCTAGTGCCTCAACAATTATAAAGATTACGGTTCACAATATGAGTAAGTCATCATGGAGGAATTAAGCAGAATTTAACCCTTAATTCCTTAAGGACCAGAGGGGAGTGCAAAACATTGCAAAGCAATGTGTTGTGTACCTTTCTGATCTTTAAGGGGTTAAATATTCCCACAATGTTATTTTCAGGTTGAACATAAAAGGTTATAATATTATATTCACATGAGTTATCAAGCAGATTGAGCAAAGTAATGTGCCTACTAGTTCACATACTACTCTATGTGCTCAAATTCAACTAGCACTGTTAGAGATAACCAGTAATATGGTGCTCATAGAAAAACGTTAAAAGACACAGTATGATTGAACAGTCCAAAACAAACCTCAATGTCAAGTCATATAAATCAACAGCCTACTGCATATTAGCACAGGGGAACATCTAGAATTCCCATACTAACGTTGTGCAGATGTATGGATGCATATAGAAAGTTATATTATTGCATCACATTAACAAGACCCAGCGAGTTCCACCAATACAGTTGTGTTTCATCAGTAGTTGTATATACAACCATAATTTTATCTCACACTATTATCTAGAGTGTCTCCAAAGCATTATACAACAATCCATTGGAAACATTTTTAGCAACCAAGGGGTGTATATTAAATGCATTTCTATATTTATGTTTTCTTTGTTAATGTATCAGTTGGATGTCTTTAAGTAAAGCAAGAAACACACAGAAGGTACTTTAGATCCTCCTGGTGTAGTGGTGGTAGTGGTGGGGTGACTCTTAAAAACAGCTCTTTATATAATAAAAAAAATTGAACACTCCCTTACAAAGTGTTTTTTATTCTTTAAAGTCAGTGGATCTCAAAGTGTGTTCTGTGGAATCCCAAGGTTCCCTGAAGAAGTGATTTCAAAGACTGTCAATAGAACATGGATAGAGAGGCAGACAGTATATGTGTGGTGTGTCATTATTACAAGTGAACAGTGGAACAATGTTGGGTTGGCAGACAGTGTATGTGTGATCTGTGACTACCAGTGGACAATGGAACAACACACTATAACCTAGAATCCTCTAAGAAACAAAAATACATATTTGATAATTGTGTTAGTTATTAATTTAATGGTATAATTCAAATACATTTTGATATGGATACTGTTAACACTTGGGAGCAAAGTAATGTGTTGGAGACCTCCCTCTGTTCAGTGGTTTAATGTAGGGCTGTCCAAGTTCAGTCCTCAAGAGCCACCAACAGGCCAGGATTTCAGAATTTCACTGATGAAGCACAGGTGAGTTAATCAGTGGCTCATTCATTTTGACTGACTCACCTGTGCTTAAAGGGTTAGGGTTTCATGGAGATTTCATGTTCCACCATAGCAAAACTGTCCATATGCATGCCATATAGAGTCTTTTTTTTACCAGCAAACAGCTGATGAGAACCTTGTCTGCACATGAGACTTGTGAGTGCTCTATATATCATGAAGCTCTGAATCCACATGTCGCTTGATATGCATATAATATTTGACTCATGTATATGTATTTATGCTTCATGCTATATTCTCTTCTCAATATACGTTTCCTAGTTAACCAGGACAGGTACAGTTATATTGATGACTTGTCATGTGTCGTTACATCAGCAGTTTGCAGAGAGCTGACTTAATTGGAATAGCCGCTTGATAATCTAATGGACCAATGATTTTTGTTCAATTTTAGCAAACAGCAGGTCACTCCTGTCAAAAGCAACCCTGGGTATCTAGCAGGCAGTGTATTGATTATCTATCTTCATAGCAGTTTCATACTGTGATCTAATTTCATACTTAGTCACATCTTTTTATGAAAGGGTCAAATAATTAATGCTAAGTGCACTGTGTGCTTCTATAAACGCGTTAGTCAGACATAGTTCAAGAGTTATTTGATTTATATAGAATATAAGGGAGAATTCTATTGTCCTTATGAATTGTATACTTCAGTTTTGCATTTTAATTCCTCCAATTTGTCTTCAAGCTTTCGGCTACGCTCATTTCTATTCTCCATCTTTATTCTCTTTAACTGTTCACTATATTGCCTCTCTGGCTTCCTTACCCAGAACCCACCACTACTGTTCATTTTTATTATTATATTCACTTTATTTTGTGGTAATTTTTATTTTTAAATTTATAGCAACCATTACAATAAGTATACTTTTAAAAAATCTTGAAAAATTATATTCTAGAAATGTTAGTTTCAATCAATATGCTTTCAACATTGTTATCACTAACCCTTTGCATGTCAGAGCGGTATCCAGCGCATTGCTTTGCAATGCATTGGATACCTCTCTGGTGCTCAGAGGGTTAAACATACCTTTGTGATCATTTTTTAAATATTTTACTACTTCAGATATCATAAGAGATTCATCAAGAGTAAGGCATTGCTCACATTTCATTTGTTTGCTCGTTTATAAATTAGTGTCTCCATGACCAAACCATGGGCAAAACAGGCTAATGTATTAAGTAGGACTGGAGCAATTCTGGAGCAATACAACTGCACTATAGAGAACAAATACAAATGTTCATTGAATTAAACAGAACTTTAAACAGTACAACCACAAGGTACCTTTCTTGTCTGCTTTATAACCACTTCTCTAGAAAGCTATCACACTACCTGAGCAGTATGCTTATTCCAGCTCCATACTAACTATAACCTCCGCTCCACTGCTAACAACTCACTGAATATTCCCCACTACCTGAGCAGTATGCTCACTCCAGTTCTCCACACTTCCTATAACCTCCACTCCATTGCTAACAGCTCACTGACTTTTCCACACTACTTGAACAGTATGCTCACTCCAGTTCGCCATACTTCCTATAACCTCTTCTCCACTGCCAGCAACTCACTGACTTTCCACACTACTTGAACAGTATGGTCACTCCAATTCTCCAAACTTCCTATAACATCTTCTCCACTGCCAGAAAATCACTGACTATCCCATATAACCTGAACAGAATACTTACTTCAGCTCTCCATACTTTTTATAACTTCTGCTCCACTGCCAACAGCTCATTGACTATTCAGTGTGCTCATTCTCTCTCTCCATGACACCTACAACTTCCTCTCCACTGCTAACAACTCACTGATTGTTCTACACTACCCGAGTAGTATGCTCATTCCGGCTCTCCACACTATCTCTAACCTCCATTCCACTGCCAGCAATTGACTGACTATTTCATAGACTTGTGCAAATTGATTCAGAGACATTCAGAATTCAAAGAAAATGGGGTCATTCGGAGACATTCGGTCCATCTGACACTCAAGGGTCGTTCAACATAAAAGATCCAACTCCGAGCAGCCCTGGAACGAAAGTCGTAGAAACTTTCGGAAGTTTTGACATTTGACAAATTTCCAAAAGTTTCGACTACTTTCGACCAGGACTGTTCGGAGTCGGATCTTTTTGTACTACCTGCGTGCTCTCGATTACTTTCCCTCCATAATTTTCTCTCCATGTCTCTAGTCCAATTCCATTCTCCGTTTCATGCACTACTTTCCCTCTTTGTCTGCATTCCAATAAACTTCTTTGTGTCCGATCATCATGATAATTGGGCCTACCTGTTGCCATGGGCAGAGTTCGCCAGGAACTGTGTGGTTAATTAATCATCCCGGACCTCCCCGTTCCTCATCAACTACGGGTTCCAACCATGCTTGCTCCCAGACTCACTTCAGATGCAGCAGATTCCAGCTCTGGACGAGCATATCGAGCAACTCCGCTCCACCTGGGCACAGGTACAAAGGACCCTCAGTAAATCGTTCCAGCGTTATCAGCGCCATGCAGATGTTTGCCGGTGGTCTCCTTCCAGGTTGGGGATATGGTATGGTTATACTCCAGAAACCTCAATTTGCAAGTTCCCTGTAATAAGTTGGCTCCCTGGTTCATTGGCCCGTTTAAAGTTATCCGCAAGATTAACCCAGTCTCGTATGCTCTGGATCTCCCAGCATCCATATGTATTCACAGTGTGTTCCATGTATCCCTCCTTAAGCCACTGATATGCAACCGTTACACTACCACTCCTGCGGTCCCTGGTTCTGTCCAAGTGCAAGGTCAGGAGGAGTACGAAGGGCAAAATATCATTGACTCCCGAAGATTCAAAGGGAGACTACAATAATTGGTCCATTGGAAGGGCTATGGCCCTGAAGAGCGTTCCTGGGTCAATCAGAATGACCTCCATGCTCCCAGATTGCTGCGTACTTTTCATAAGAAATTCCCTCAGAAACCTGGTCCCTCCTCTGGGAGAGGGGGTCGTTGAGAGGGGGGTACTATCACGGTGCCCGTGCTATGCTGGCGACATTCTGTCAGTCTTATTCACAGCTGGCTCTTATTGGTTGCAGTGGCCTTGGCCCGCCCAGTATTTGTCCTTAAATACTGGGCCCTGTCACTGCGCTGTTGCCCTTTCGTGGTATTTCTGTACCAGCGTTTGTTCCAGTTTCTCGTATGATCTCAGTGTATGACCTGGACTGCCTGACTACTCTGCTGCATCTATTCCTGCTCTGTGTACTGACTCGGATTGGCTGACGTTCCTGCCCTGTGCACCAACCCGGCCCGGCTGACGTTCCTGCTCTGTGTACCGACTCGGATTGGCTGACGATCCTGCCCTGTGTACCGACCCGGCCCGGCTGACGTTCCTGCTCTGTGTACCGACTTGGATTGGCTGACGTTCCTGCTCCGTGTACCGACCCGGCCTGGCTGACGATCCTGCTCTGTGTACCAACCTGGCCCAGCTGACGTTCCTGCTCTGTGCACTGATTCTGATTGGCTGTCGTTCCTGTTTTGTGTACCGACCCTTTGGGCCTCCATTCCCTATCTGTCCAGGATTGCCTGCTGCTGTCTCTGTGGCTCTCGTTGGGCTTGGCATCCGGGCAGTGTTGCTTACCGCATTATCATTCCTGCAGCCTGGTCTCGGACACTACGGTGTGAGCCTTCCATTCTGTGCCCCCGGTACGCTAGACCTGATTTCCTGCCATCAGCTGAGGTTGGTCTTCCTTGGGCGCCTCAGGCTACTATCCACCTTGGGCAGTCAACATTGGTCTGAGCGTTCGTCTACCCCCATGGGGAAAGGGCCAGTCTCCACCGGTTGTTGGCATTGCAGTCTCCGTTGGGCATCCTCTGGGCATACAGTCTGTCCTCCGCTACTGCTACAGCAGTCTATAAGCTTATTAAGGGCCTCCGCTTACTCCTGTGGCATTACTCGCTATTTATACTCTCCCTCCCAAGTGAGAGTCTTAAGGGCCTCGTGCTAATAGGGCCTGTCAGTCTTCCTGGCCTATTAGTAACCCGTTCACTGCTGCCTCGTTTGAGTATCACACGAATTACCTGACCTGTGTCAGTATATTGTTATTACTGTATTGTACAATTGCTGGACCCGTGTAGGTATTTACTACTGTAACCTGTCCTCTGTCAGTACTATATTGTTCAATAAAACTGTGTTTTACCTAACTTACTGTCTCGGAGTGTCAATAAAACCATTACACTGACACTGAAAGCATATCTTCTCCAAAAAATGTTATTGAGGGAGATAGTTTACCATTTCCCTGTAGCCACCAGGCAGAAGAGGGAATTCATCAGCTCTTCCCAAAATCTGCTGCTGCTGATTTTTCTTCCAGTCCAAACCTACAAGAGGTGGAAGAAGAATATGAGGCCTGCTAAGCTTGATTTTTCCACTGACCTTGATTATTCTCCTGAGCTTCATTTTCCACTGCTGCCCATAGTACACCTCCTGTTTCTCCAGCTACAATTCTGTCTTCTATTGATGAAAACTCACCACCTGCCTCTCCAGTTCCAAATGAGTCTCCCAGGTAAGTAGTAGCTGCTACTGTCTCTGCCACCAGTGTTAATCCATCCTCCTCCACTCCCAGTCCCAACATCCCTGCTGCCAACTTTGGGTCTACTAGTACTCCTGTAAAGGTATGTAGAAAAATAAACCATTGTGAGGTTGCTCCAGCATGTGACGATGAAGAAAGTGTCACCTCAGTTTCTTTTTCTCCCCCACCTTCCAGAGTCATCTGTCGCTCTAAAGTGTGGGACCATTTTGTTTCACTTGGCTAGCAAAATGCAAATTGTGTGGCAGGGAAGTCAGCCGGGGGAGGGTGCTGGGTCATCTAACCACCTCCGGGATGAACCAACACCTGAACATCCACCACAAGTCAGTGCTGATGAGTGCAGAACGTGGTGGCACTACTACATTTACCAGTGCCACATCTTGTATTGACATTCACTTGTGTTCAAGTGACAACATGCACTGTTGGGGTGGTTAGAGGACATGATTGTGCATCCTAGACAACAGGACCATTGCTGAGAATCACCACACAAAATGTGTTAAAGTTGATGTGTCACCTATTTATAACATAGCCTAAATAGGCTACATATGGAATACTTCTAAAACGTTATTCATTATTTATTTTAAGTTTTATTTGTTGTAAATTTAACTTAGAAAATCTGTCCACTACCTACTTCCATATAGACTGCGGTTACCTGCTCTGTAACCGCAGTCCGTCCCTCTGCCTCTTCTCTCTTCCCTCCTCCAATGACGGAGCCTTCTGTCTGCAAGCTGGAGCGGTCTCATTGGCAGTGATCGACATCTAGCCAATGAGACCACTCCAGCTTACAGACAGAAGTCTCCGTCATTGGAGGAGGGTGGAGAGCAGAGGAAGAGCAGTCTATGCGTAAGTAGTTGGGGACAGACTTTCTAAGTTAAATTTTCAACAAATAAAACTTTAAAAAAAAAAAAGAAATAATGTTTTAGAAGTATTCGATATGTAGCCTATTAGGCTATGTTATAAATAGGTGACACATCCACTTCAATTTGAGGGGACTCAGCAAACAAATGGCTTTGTTGTGACCTGAGAACAGGATTGACCACCCCTGCTATGAACAAACTGACAGGTCAGGTTTGCCTTTTAGCCTTGATTGGACACAGGTGGATCATCACTGTCATTGTGATTGATCCGCCAACACTCAATTAGTGCTAGCCTGCAAACGGGAACTGTAGATGTGTGCTATGGCCTGAAGCCAAGCATATGTGTATGACAAGATCATGGCATGAACAAAAATCACATAATGATATCTGTTCATGCCATGATACTGTCGCAGGTATGTGTGACAAGAACACAGATCACTACAGGGACTTTGGGGTTTTTGCAACGCTGTAATGCATGGCAGGGCTTCAACATACTGAGATAACCATCACAGTGCATTAGCTTGTATCCATCATGCCTACAATGTCATCATGTGAATGGCATGAGCATGACAAACATTTCTTACATGTGCTCTATATGTGCATTAGTGGGATATTTAACCCTTGGAGCAGGGCCGGACTGGGAGTAAAAACCAGCCCAGGAAAAAATTGCTTACCAGTCCCATATCATTACGGTGCGGCTGACCCGGTGCGCAGACACAGTGTTCTTCTTCAAGCTGCATCTGACATCACTGGGTGACCTCCATATTGCCCTCAGTCTCCACATTGCCCTTCATTCTCCACATTACCCTCATTCTCTACATTGCCCCCCCAATCTCCACGTTGCCCCCCATCTCCATATTGCCCCATCTCCATATTGCCCTCAGTCTCCACATTGCCCCTCAGTCTCCACATTGCCCCCCCAATCTCCACATTGCCCCCATCTCCATATTGCCCCCTTCTCCATATTGCCCTCAGTCTCCACATTGCCCCCCCAATCTCTACATTGCCACAATCTCCACATTGCCCCCCAATCTCCACATTGCCCCCCGTGTCCATTTCCTACCTCCCTGGTGGTATGGCGGTGTGGCATGAGAGGTCTGTACCTCCTTCTGCAAAGACAGCTTTACTGCTGTTGCTCCCGCACAGTCTTCTCTTCAGTAATGCATAGTGCTGGGAGATGAGGTCATCTCCCAGCACTTGACATTACTAAAGATCAGACTAGGGAACTCAGCTGCTACAGGTCTGTGCCGAAGAAGGCACAGACCTCAGCATGTTGCGGGGCCCTTCACATCTCCTGGCCACAGTCCTGTCACCTTGTGCAATCCGTGGCCGCAAGGTGACAGGACCGTGGCCGATTATTGCTTCTTGATTTTGAAGCAGCCTCAGGGAAGCTCAGTGCAGGCGGCCTATCAGGAATTTTCCCGGTAGGCCAGTCTGGCTCTGCCTTGGAGTGCCAGAAAGGTGAGCAAAGCATAGCTTAGCAATGCTCTGTTGCTCACCCCTGTGGCAATGCAATATTTATATAAACTAGATATGGTTAAAGCAAGCTGGGGTTGCTAATACACATATGGAACAATTTAACATGACTAAAAACACATTTGTACGTGAGGGAGACATCTCAAAAACAACTTACAAGCATCCACCTCTTCCTCCACACTGGCAAGAGCAGTGGCAGTGACCGGCTGCAGATCCAGGGTTATGAATGGTTCCCCCTCCCTCCCAGAGCTACGTACTCCATCAGGGTCATCTGTAATGAGAAGCGAACACCACGTTACAGCACACACATGCATGGACATTGCATAACAAAGTACTACATTACAGTACACACACACATGGACATTGAATAATAAACTGTACTACATTACATTACACACACATGGACACTGCATAACAAAGTACTACATTACAGTAGATGCATCATTTTCAGGCTTACGGTCGTTATATGATGCAGCGTGGAGCAGAATAGTTGCAAGGCTATGAGATACGTCAGAATGATGCAGGGTGTTGTTTTTAGTCTAGGCCTTCTGTGGGCTCCTCCTTCCTACTTCCTGTGATGGGTTTTAAAGTGCAGACTGAGTCTTGACTCAGTTGCCCTTGCGTTGCTGTACAAAGCAGTTCTGTTACTTTGGGATCTGTGTATGACCTGGCTTGTCTGACTACCCTCTCTGGTGCTTACCTGTGGCTCTGTCTGACTATTCTCTTGTTTGTTCCCTGTACCTAGCAGACACCCAATCTGGTGCGGACCTGGGGCTCTGGTAGACTAGCTCTTATACTGACTGCAGACATGAGTCAAGGATCCGCTTCCTCCAAATTGACTGCAGGCATGAGTCAAGTATCTGCTACTACTATTCTGACTGCAGGCGTGAGTCTGGTAGATTCCTCGCTACCCCGGATCAAGACTTCGTGTTCCTGTTACTGTTCCTGGTTCCAGCAGAGACTACCAATGGCTTATGCCTAGTCTCTAGTAGAGTGATCCACCTTAGCAGTTTACTATATCTGGTAGTAGCACTTGCTGGCTATGACTCTCTACTTGTTCCTGCTATTTACCTCTGTGTGCTACCTTATTTATTATTTTAATAAATTGTATTTTAACTATACCGTACTGACTCCTGAGTTATTCTGGGGAATCGTGACACACATGCAATGCATTGCATACCCCTCTGGCACTCAAAGGGTTATAATGAAGCATAATGATGGAAAAGAACAGGTCTACTGCAGGCCCCAGATGACCACGCTACCTCCATCTTCACCCTTTTCCACAGCACCTGCCTTCTCATGTCTTAAACCTGCTTCCTCCACCTGTCTGATGTGTGTGGGGACACTGCCACCTCATTGACAGCTTCCACCACAGTATCCCACATTTCTCTCCTATCCACTATGGTGGTGGAAGCTGCCAATGGGCCAAAGAGCTGGGGAAAACAGCCCTGCAGTGCCCCAACTAGTGCTTCATTCTCCTCCATGCTGAAGGGTAGATCTCTCCTTCTGGCCATTGCTGCTGTTAGTCTGCACTCGATCCTCTTCTTCAAGATGGTGTCTGTTGGGGGATGGTTCTTGTTTGGGGGTACTCCCCACTTTTTTCCAGGTCACAGAGTCATCTTTAACTTTTTTGCATTACTAGTAAGGCACATGGCCAACCAGCAATGGGAATGCTAAGAGTTTGAAACTTGGGCCAATAGAATTTGAAAGCGTGAGCTGGAATGGGTGATGCCATCTCAATATATCCAATACGATTCGAGGAAGATACAACGTGATGTCGCAAAACTAAGCAGGGGCAGGAAGTGACAGATATGGGTTGTTCAACAAGCTATGCAGGGTAGGCGGGGGCAAGGATGGGTTGGTGATGTTTGCTTCATTTGTATTTGACTAACTATGTAGGGTGGGTTATGTTCGACAGATTATGCAGGTTAGACTGTGACAGACATATGTTCGTGATGTTCAACAAACTATGCGTGGCAATCTGTGATCATGCCGGGGAGGCAACCGAGTGCTCAAGGCCCGACGCATTCACTTTCTTTCTAACTTTACTACTACAAGACAACTGTACCGGGTGAACCAAATGCAACTCCAATGTATACTGTACATAACATTACTGCTTAGAGTGATAGCTAGGAAGACACAAGCAGAGCATGGAGGTAACTGGAAAATAAATGGCCAAAGATGGGGAAAATTTATTTTGAATTAGTGGTGCATGGAGCATGGTTGTCGACCTACTGGTTGAACTCTTGCCAGCCCTTGGTGTATGTGAACAAATTACTTAACTCTTTGATTGTCAGAGAGTTAGCCAATGCATTGAAAAGCAATGTGTTGGATACCGCTCTGGTACTCAAATGGTGAAAGTGGCTATGGTTTTGGACCAAACAGGATGAAGATTGCTTAGGAAAATGAAACACTGAAAAGTGGGGTTTGTGTTTGAAAGATTACAGCCTAAAGTGGAGAAGGGAGATGGATATACAGATATCATATATACGTGTCGCTGGTGGTGTGACTGGTGGGACATTTCGGTCACTTTGTAGTTAACTTCATAACCTACTGACAACTCTTTGGGTAAGTGAGCTGACAATTTAGCACAAGATTAATGTATGAAACACTAATGTATACACATAGACAGATCTGACATGAGAGGAAATCAAGGTAGGAAAACGAGACAGAGGAATTTGGGTACCAAAGGGGACAATAGGGTAGGAGGCTGGTACGAGAAAATGAAACCTTTAACCATGTACTAACATAGAATGTCATATGTATAGTTTGTCGATGTTCGGCCACTTATGTTGAGTAGGATGTGATAGGCATGGGTTGTCGATGTTCAACCATATGCTAACTTGAATGTGACAAGCATGGGTTGTTGATGTTCGACCATATGCTACAGTGAATGTGACAGGCATGGGTTGTCGATGTCCGTTTTTGGAAATTAGGATCCTCCGAATTAAAAAAAAAAAAATTGGACGAATTGGAAATAAATCGAAAATTTTGGCCGTGCACAAGTCTACTATTTCACACTACCCAGGCAGTATGCTCATTCCGGCTCTCCACTCTACCTAAATAACCTCCACTCCACTGCCAGCAGCTGACTGACTATTTCACACTACCCTAGCAGTATGCTCATTCTGGCTTTCCACACTACCTATAACCTCCAGCAATTCACTGACTATTCCAAACTACAAAGTGCATCAATCTGTCTTTTCATACAGAGCAGAAAAAGCCAGTAATAACTTACCTGAAAAAAAAAATATTTTGTCAGTTTAAAATCCCAGCATGTAACTGTATTTAAAAGTGAATATGTTATTCCAGTTTTTCTTGTATCTGTATGTGTATATTTCTATTTTTCTATTTTATGTGTATTGTAAATGCTCCCTTGGACCAACTTGAAAATGAGAGATATCTTAATATATTATTCCTGGTAAAACATTTACTAAATAAGATAATACATAAATAAAATATGGTATTTATCATGCACAGTGGAATATAGTAAGGGTCACTATGTAGGAATCTGATATCTGTAAGACTTCACATATTAGATAATGAAGTAGATTTCTAAATGTCTGCAATAAAAACCAGCTGTCCATAGATGTCAAACAGTCAAGAATCTGTGTTAGCTGTCATTTTATATAGAATGCAACCTTTAATTTACCTTTCATTTATTGATCTTCTCCAATGTAACTCCGCAGAGCAGTTTTGTCTTCATTAAAGGAGCGGTATTTTATTTATGAAAACACATATTTTATAGAGCTTTTCCTGCTGAATAAAACAAGGTCACTTCCATCGCTGTCAGATGTTTTATTCAAAATTTATAACAGTTCAAATAACCAGGAAGTGAAGTTACTGTGTTTACTTCCTGATAGTTCTAACTGACAGGAAGTGACAGGCAGTTTCTATCCCATTCTATGGAGAACTGTATGTCTCTGACTTTTCTTACTTTCCTCTCCATTACAATCTAACAGGAAAACTAATTAGAATTTGACCACTTGAGGGCACTGCTAATGTAAAAAAACATGGGTTTAAACTGTAATAACTCTGGAAATATAAATCTCTCAGCAGTGGGAGTACCCTTATTTTACTCAATAGGAAAATCCCTACAATATATATTTTTTCATAAAAAAAGTTTACTCTCCTTTAATTAACAAGAGCCCTGATGATTTTATAGTTGACTGGTCCGATTTTCCTTTCCTACTAACCTCTCTACTTGTCCCCAAAATAATTGTTTTCATCAGCTAGAGACTATTAACCCTTTGAGCGCCAGAGGGGAACGCAACACATCCTCTGGCACTCAAAGGGTTAACTTTTTTTAATCAAGACAAATCTTTTTGAATGACCTCTTGGGCTCGATAGATATATCCAGTGCATTGCTTCACAAATGACTGAAAACATATCTAGCATTCAGAATATTTAAAAAAATCAACAACGACATAATTCAACAAAAACTAACTTATTTCAGTAAATACTGTCACTAAATTGTACACATTTCTTAAAGGATCAGTAAACCCTAGAGCTAAAACTATCCTTCCTAAAGGGCATGCTGACCTCTGTATAATGATGTCACCCCCTCTGGATTTTAAAGGATTAATATAATGTGACAGAACTAAACATTTACCTAGCTGCTGGCCCAGTCCCTCTGCAATTTCTTAACCTTTTAATCCCAGAGGGGTATGCAACGTTTTGCATCCCTCTAGTAAGTAAAGGGTTAAGGGTGCTGTTGTGCTTTGTGGGTTCTAATATAATAATACAGACAAACAGACACCCAAGTCTTCTTATTCCAGCTTTTACTTATATGCAACTTCTATACAACCAGTCTGAACCAGTTTTGTCACATGACATCACTGCGCATGAATGCACTACTGAGCATGCTCAGCTTCTTAAAGCAACATAGCCATATAACATAATACTTATACAAATATCATTACAGGGGCGGCGATTCTGACTCCTTCCATTGTGATTGCAGACTAGTAATGCAGTTTATTAGTAGAGAATGAAAATTCACGGGTCTCAAGGTGAGTAAAATAATGGTGCTGTTCTGCAGGGACTCGACTGCCTGGGATGCCTGCCACATTTTTGACCCAAGTGTCAGGGACTCAGGGTGGAGGGCTAAATGCTCAGGGTGAGAAAGCTAAAGGCCCCCTACTACATGATCTGCACTAAGTAACTCTGTGTTTAGTTATGAAATTGATGCCAATTCCACCAGAAAGGCAGAGGCAGAAGTCCTACTTGTCTTGTGTGTTTAAGCAGTGAGATCTCTTGGTTGTATCATGGTGAAGATTCCTTGTGAACTGATTGGAGCACCTCTGGGTTGCAGCGAGTAGGGACATATTTAATTGAAACTATGTTATGAGGAACTTCAACCCTCTGAGTGCCAGAAAAGTATCCAGCGCATTGCAATGAGCCTGATACCCATACCTGGGTAACGCGACTATAAATCATGTCTGTCTGTGGTATTATTTCAAATTGTGAGTGCGATGCTTAAAATGTTTAGTATATGCTGCCTCCTGCCGGATGTCTCTCCAGGACCATCACTGAGGCATTTTTTATCCACCTCTGGCGCATGCCGATGTCTGCGACCCCACTATCACCCTGGGCCCACACCAGTTGATGACGAGTGAAACTACACAACAGGACAAGCCAGTCAATTGTTGCTGCCGGCATCTGTGAGGAAGATTGACACCACCATAATGACGTTGGCATCGCAGACTTGCAGGACAGCCGCACAAGGAACATCAGTGAGAGTGAGTGGAGGGATGGAGGCAGCAGAGCAAGGACAGTGGACCTAAAGACTAGAAAAAATGGTAACAATGGGTCAGTGAGAGTGAGTGGAGGGCTGGAGGCAGCAGAGCACGGTCTGCGGACCTAAAGACTAGAGAAAAGGGTAACAATGGGCCAAGGAGAGTGAGTGGAGGGCTGGAGGCAGCAGAGCACGGTCATCAGACCTAAAGACTCTAGGTAACAATGGGCCAAATGTTTGGGAAAAAAACAAAAACGTTTAAATATGAAGCAATTAAGTTGTCAACGTTTGCCATGAATGGTTATGAACGTAGATGTTTATTATAGTTTCATTTTCCAAAATATATAAATACAATTGATACCCATTTCCAAGTGTGGACTACCAGAGAAGCGCACAACACAATGTAAAACCAATGGGTTGCACACCTCTCTGGACCCCAATATTGTGTGTTCTGTATTTTAACAAACTGTATAATACAGAACACACAATACTGGGGTCCAGAGAGGTGTGCAACCTATTGGTTTTACATTGTGTTGTGCACGTCTCTGGTAGTCCATACTTAGAAAAGGACATCAATTGTATTTATATATTTTGGAAAATGAAATTATAATAAATATCTACTTTCATGATCATTCATGACAAATGTTGACAACTAAATTGCTCCATATTTAAATGTTTTTTGTAGGTTTTTTTTGGGGGGGGGGAGGGGAGGCTGGGGAATCGCAGGGTGAGCCATTTCTGAAAGTTCCCAGGTATGCTGATACCTCTCTGGCACTCAAAGGGTTAAGGATTCTTTTTCAGACATTTCAGGGTCAGCTCATTTTGAAAGATTCCAGTTGTGCTAGGGGTAATAATTGACACTTCTCTCTCATTCTCTCATATTAATACCATCTCTAAATCTTGCAGCTTTCTCTTGTGTAACAGCTAAAACCTGTCCCTCATCCTTTCCCACATGGACTAGTGTAACCTTCTTCTCTCTGGCCTTCCTGCGTCCCAACTCCATCCTCTTCAATCCATACAGAATGCTGCAGCACAAATTACCCTATTGTCACCTGGGTTTGTTCATGCCCTCTCCTCCTCAAATCTCTCCAATGGCTGCCTATGAAACTCTGCATTGCTTACAAAATTCTGCTTCTCTCATTCAAGACTCTCCTCTCCTCTATCCCTTCCTATACCTCATCCCGCCACTTACGATCAGCCAATAACAATTTTCTCTCAGCTCCTTTTGTGTCTGCACATATCAAGCCTTTTTCTCTCATTGCTCCTTATCTATGGAATTCTCTTCCTCCCACCGTGCGCCACTGCACCTCTCTTGAAGTCTCAATTGAAACGACACCTCCTTAAAGTGATAGTAACGTTTAAAAAAAAAACAAAAACAGCAGCTCCAATTAATCTTCATAGCAATTGAGCCATAGAGAATGTTATTTCAATATTGTGAGAGTAATTGAACGATAAAGTTTCCACCTTCCACCCCTTTTACCTAGTGTAAGCCCCCACTCCTCAGATGTGGAATGCAGTCCATAGACCAGACAGTTCACATCAAGGGTCAATATTCTAATGTGAGAACAATGAAAACTCTGCCCCCCTTGACAGGTTTTTCATCTTTTTCCCTTATCTTAATTTAAGATTGTCCCTCTCTGCGATCCATCTGGACAGTCTTGCTGAGCAGTGTTACATCAGTAAAAGGAACGGGAGGGGGACACTTTGTCATTGAATTACTCTTGAACTACAACTCTGACAGAATTGAAATAACACTCTCCAAAGTCCAAATGCTATGATGATTAATTAGAGCTGCTTTTATTATGAAACATTACTCTCCCTTTAACAAAACTTAAACATGGTAGAATGCACTGACGTTGTACAGCTTAGGCTTTTTATAAATGATTTACTTTAATATGTCCCCATCCTAACCAGAAGTCTGGCACTGTATTCAGCACTTGACCCTTATGTACTCTGTATGTCTCCCATTACCACTTTAGATTGTAAGCTTTTGGGCAGGGACCTCACTTTGATTGTTTCACATTGCAAAGCACTTGTAAGCCTGTATTGTCTAAACCCTTAACCCCTTAAGGACCATTGCCGTACCAGGACCGTCACGGCGGTCTGGCACTTAAGGACCACTGACGGTCCTGGTACGTCATGGAGTTCAGGGCTCCCAGTGCGGCTGCCTGCTACTCCGTAAGCCCTGAACCTGAATCGCTTTAAAAAAAAAAAAAAAAGCCCCGTGGTCCTCAAGTGCCAGCCGCGCGTGTGCACGCCGATCCTTCAGGGGTTAAATTGTAATGTGCTGCGTATACTTGTGGTGCTATATAAATAAACATATTCATTCATTTATGATCACAATGCTCGTTTATTTTATTAATTCTATCTGATAAAAGTTCATTTTATTTAACAGCTGCTGTTTGCTGAAGGACCTCTGTACAGGCATATTACAGCCATTCTTTGGGTTAGGAGGTTGACCCTCGCGTTTCCTATTCATTGTGGGTCTGAGTAGAGACAATTATCTTTACTTCTCAAATGCATGCAAAAATCCCATGTCCATCTAAATAACACAAAGCGCTAGCCTGCGAAGCTCCCTGTATGCGAAACCACACATACGCAGTAGAGACTGTAAGAAAGATGCAGTCATGCGCAGTAGGGAATGGCCGAACGCGCTGATCCTGAGTGGGGAGCTCTGGACGGCTCACTGCTTGTCTGTGCTCCCGGCTCCGGGGCAGCAGCGTGGCAGCAGCGGGGTAGCAGTCAAGGCAGCAGCGGAGCCCGCGTGTACGGGCTTTACTACTAGGTAGTAATATATGGTTTGAGCAGGGAGGAAGTTTATCCCTGCTTATACCCTTATTGGTTGAGCAGGGAGGAAGTTTATCCCTGCAGGGAGGAAGTTTATCCCTGCAGGGAGGAAGTTTATCCCTGCTTATACCCTTATTGGTTGAGCAGGGAGGAAGTTTATCCCTGCAGGGAGGAAGTTTATCCCTGCTTATACCCTTATTGGTTGAGCAGGGAGGAAGTTTATCCCTGCAGGGAGGAAGTTTATCCCTGCTTATACCCTTATTGGTTGAGCAGGGAGGAAGTTTATCCCTGCAGGGAGGAAGTTTATCCCTGCAGGGAGGAAGTTTATCCCTGCTTATACCCTTATTGGTTGAGCAGGGAGGAAGTTTATCCCTGCAGGGAGGAAGTTTATCCCTGCTTATACCCTTATTGGTTGAGCAGGGAGGAAGTTTATCCCTGCAGGGAGGAAGTTTATCCCTGCTTATACCCTTATTGGTTGAGCAGGGAGGAAGTTTATCCCTGCAGGGAGGAAGTTTATCCCTGCTTATACCCTTATTGGTTGAGCAGGGAGGAAGTTTATCCCTGCAGGGAGGAAGTTTATCCCTGCTTATACCCTTATTGGTTGAGCAGGGAGGAAGTTTATCCCTGCAGAGAGGAAGTTTATCCCTGCTTATACCCTTATTGGTTGGCGATAACAGCAGGAGGAATTTTTGCTGATCCTACCCAGGGACACACCAAGGATTTCCAGAAAGGGCTTTCCCAATATTCATAAATGTATAAATATAAAATATTTAGAATTTTTTTTGTAATTCTGCATGAAAATACATTGTAGGTGCCTGAGGACAGATAAGGAGAGGGCAACCTAGAATACTTCAACTGTTGTTGGACTACAGTTCCCCTCAGGATGATATGAGTTGTAGTCATAACTGGAACTCTCAGGGTTTTGAGTCAAATCTCAGGGTCTCAGGGTGAAGGTCTCAATTCTCAGGGTGAGAGACTTCACTGTTTCCCAGTGTATGAACAGAACCAATTATCTGCTTGTTTAATTTATAAATTGGTTTCATTTGTACCAAGAAGGAAGAGGGTGAAGTCCTGTTTGTCTTGTGTGTGTGTCCAGGGAGTGATATATCTATAATGTAGTATATTAAAGGGATAGTATTGTTTCATAATAAAAGCAGCTTTAATTAATCATCATAGCATTTGGACTTTGGGGAGTGTTATTTAAATTCTGGCAGAGTTGTAGTTCAAGAGTAATTCAATGACAAAGTATCCCCCTCCCACCCCTTTTACTGATGTAACACTGCTCAGCCAGAGCAGAAGGGAGGTGCCCAGGTAGACTGCAGAGAGGGACAATCTTCAATTAAGATAAGGGAAAAACCTGAAAAACTTGTCAAGGGGGTCAGGGCTTTCATTGTTCTCATAGGAAGAAGATTGTCCCCTGCTGTTATCTGTCTGGTCTATGGACTGGATTCCACATCTGAGAAGAGATGGCTTACACTAGGTAAAAGGGATGGGAGGGGAAACTTTGCTTGTGAATATCTCTCAAACCATAAAGGTTTGAAAGATAAGACTTATATCGTTCTTCATTTTTTTTAATGCCTACAAAATAAAATAAAGATAAAACAAAGTATTACTATATCTTTAAAGCTTCCTTGTGGACTGACTGAACCCCACTGTGTTAGACCAAGTAGGGGCAAATCACTTAGAATCTATGTTCTGAGGAACTTTACAGGTTAATATTTCAACAATCTCAGGGTCAGCACATTTTGAAGGTTCCCAGATAAGGTTGTAGTGCAATAACAGCTGGTGAAGGGCCCATATGCAGAACAGGAAGGTGGTGAATGGCCCATATGCAGAACAACAGGAAGCAGTTCTCTTTATTGGGGTTGCTACATCTTTGTCTTTCCCTAATTTGATGGGGGTTCCGGGCAGCTGGAATTGCCAATCTCACTTTTCCGTGCACCCCTATAGAATTTATTGAGGCATCCATTGAGTTGCTGGTTAAAAATTAACTCTGTTATACTTTTTTATAAAAATCAGAGTTTTAGGGTTTAGTGCTCCTTCAATATTTTTCTTACAGAATAAACAGATGTCTAATATATAAATAAAAAAAATACTAGATAAATGTCTTCCACTGAGTGAAGCACAATGGAAGTGGTGATGAAAAGGAGGCTGGTGGGTACATTGCAGGAGATAATGGATAATGTTTTCTTTGTTGGTACTCAGAAGACGAAACATGAGAAGAGACAATAGGCAGATAAGGAGGATGTTGGTTAAGTCTGATTAGAGGAAGTTATATTTCTGAGAACCATTACACATTGTGGGGAGAGGCAATTTAGGCCCTCTCAAGAGAGGAAATTCAGCTGATGGAAGAATGACCCCAGAATTGTTTTTAAACACCTGTTTTTATATTTACTAGCTGCTATCTGTGGAACAATATGGTACTATGACTCTACCAGCTAAATGTTCCTCCATACAGGTCCTTAGAGCACCTGCCACTTTCCTCTCCCTATTGTGTTACTCTATGGCTGGATTCCAAGTATTACAAGTTTTTAATCCCATCATTGCTAGCGAGTTCTCTAGTGCTTTGTATAACAATGCATTGTGTGTCCTCTCTAGCATTCACAGGTTTAAAAATCCCATTTAAATAAGTGGGATATTTATTTGCCTTTATAGTACATTTGGTTTTCTCCAGAATTCCTTACTTTAGTTTTGTACATAAGTCACATTTTGTAAATTGTTTTTACATCTTTGTTCATAGTTTTTACATAAATCCGCTCATATGTTCTCTCTACTACGAATCTAAAATGATCCTTTCCTTTCACCAAAATATAACTTGGTGCAGGTTGTGATAGCCACCATGGGAGCAAATGTATAGATATTGAAATTATTACCTTTACTGTCATGACTTGGCTTAAAGGGATAGTAATACTTCGTTTTAACTTTATTTTATTTTGTAGGCATTAAAAAAACATGAAGAATGATATAAGTCTTATCTCTCAAACCTTTATGGTTTATGAGATATTCACAAGCAAAGTTCCCCTCCCCGCCCCTTTTTCCTAGTGTAAGCCATCTCTTCTCAGATGTGGATCAGGTTGTATGACAGGACAGATAACAGAAGGGGACAATTTTCTTTGTATGAAAACAATGAAAGCCCTTCCCCCCTTGACAAGTTTTTCAGCTTTTTCCATTATCTTAATTGAAGATTGTCCCTCTCTGCAGTCTACCTGGGCATCTCCCTTCTTATCTGGTTGAACAGGGAAGGGATCTCTTAAACCATAAAGGTTTCAGAGATAAGACTTATATCATTCTTCATGTTTTTTTAATGCCTACAAAATAAAATAAAGTTAAAACGAAGTATTACTATCCCTTTAAAATGGCATAAAATGCAAATTCTAGATTGCTCTCAGCATGAAGAGGCGTTGATGCCACAACTATAGACAGAAATTAGATGTAGCCTATGCTGTCTACTGCAACACACTCTCACTGATCACATACACACACTGCCTTTGACTACATCACACATAGATGACCCACCACAACAAACATGGTATAATGCGTGGTCATTTACAAAAAGGTAAAACAGTGGTAAGATCATTTTACGTATGTATATGGGAGTAGATTTATGATGTATAACAAAGAAAACATATGTGTATTTTATAGACCAAAGATTAAAAAGAAAAAACACGAGGCAATTCTGGGGCAAACTAACTGCACCATAGGGGTCAAACTAAGTGTCTCATCTACATATATCTCTTTGAGTGCCACAAAGGTATTCAATGCAAAAGCTTAAAAGGGCTTTTTAAACCACTGTTTGGAGATAGATCTCCATTGCTTAGCAATGCATTGGTGTTCTATCTAGCATTTAGAGGGTTAAATGCTCCCATAATAATAAAACTGGACTTTGGGAAATTGCTATTTGTCTTGTATAGCAATTTGTACCAGAATTGCTTTTGTCTTTTTAGAGCAAACCTATAGTGATCTAGGGGTAGTAGCCGGTAAATATGAAAGCAGGTCTCGAAATACAATTTGGGTTAACCCTTTGAATTTCAGTGTGGGTACGCAACGCATTGCAGTACAACACATTGTGTACTCCTCTGGCACGCAAAGGGTTAATGCTTCCAGCAGCTGCATTTCCTCTTCTGAGACATCCCGTATTCCCACTCCCTACAGATGTACGACAGTTCCCACAAAGGCTACTTCCTCTATGCAGCTCTAACCAACATCCTCCTTCTCTGCTCAGTGTATTACAGTCCTCTCTAACATTCAAAGACTTAAAGTGATAGTAATGTTTCACAAAAAAAAAGCAACTCTGATTAATCTTCATAGAATCTGGGCCATGGAGAGTGTTATTTCAATACTGTCAGAGTTATAGTTCAAGAGTAATTAAATCAGAAAATGTCCCACTCCCGCCCCTTTTACCTAGTGTAAGCCACCTCCCCTCAGATGTGGAATCTGGTCCTGGGACGGGACAGCTCACAGCAAGGGACAATCTTCTTACTGTGAGCATAAGGAAACCTCTGCCCCTCTTGACAGGTTTTTCCTTATGCTCACTGAAGATTGTCCCTCTCCAATCCATCAGGACAGTCTTGCTGTGAGCAGTGTTACATCTGTAAAAAGGACGGGAGGGGGATACTTTATCATTCAATTACTCTTAAAGGGATAGTCACAAAAACAGCAGCTGCAATTAATCTTCATAGTATTTGAGCCATAGAGAGTGTTATACATTCCACCCAAATATCAACCTAACACTCCGTCACTCACACACAAACATTAACTTCCTTGACACGACTATCAGTATTCAGAACAACTCCATCCACACATCCCTATACCGCCAACCAACAGACAGACCAACCTACCTGAAAAACAATAGCTTCCACCCAAAACACGCAAAGAACTCCATCATGTACAGCCAGGCCATCAGATACCACCGCATCTGATCTGACATGATGGACCATGACAAGCACCTCCAGAAACTCAGAGGAGACTTTATAAAACACGGTTACAGCGCAACTATTATTAACAGTCAGATACAGAAGGCTACCCAAATACCAAGAAAAAATCTGTTGCTCTACAAAGAACAACATAAGGGAAACCGGGTGCCGCTGGTGGTCACTTACCACCCCCAGGTTGAAGTGCTACGCAAAATATCAAGAGATCTTCAAACGAAACTACATACGGATGACAGACTTAAGAACATATTCCCACAGCCTCCCTTACTCTCCTTCAGACAGCCTCCCAATTTGAAACAACTGATGGTAAGGAGTGCCCTGAATAAAAATACAAAACATGGCACATCTCCCTGCCTACAAAAGAGATGTGAAACCTGTGGATACATTTACACCACGGACAAGATACCAATTCCAAACACCCAGTTACACCATAAGATCAGTGGTACCTTCACCTGTAAATCATCCAGTGTAATATACCTTATCATGTGTGCAAAATGCCCAACAGCTCTGTATGTGGGAGAAACTGGACAAGTACTACATAATTCCCACAGATCCAGTGTTAATAACAAAAAGACAGAGACACCAGTGTCAGGGATATTAAGTTAACTGTATTGATGGGACAGTTCTGCACTCAGAGGGACAGAAAGGTATGGGAGGTAAAATTAATGTTAAAATTTAATGCAATTTGTAGTGGTTTAAATAGAGATAAAGAATTCTTGTCACATTATCACTTAGAGGATTGACCTTTCCAACAGACCCAAGAGCATTGTAAATACCTCTAAAGCCTCAGAGAAAGAGTGCAATTTGCCACTGACTGATCAAAGCTATCTGGATCTGGACTGAGTTCTCTTATCTGATTTCCATGCTAAACAATGCTATGTGTATTTGTATTTAAGAGAGATGTTTTCATATTTATCTGTATAACATGCCTGAGAAAGAGACCTAAGGTCTTGAAAGCTTGCATTTAAATCTGCTTAGTTAGCCAAAAAAAGGTATCATAAACTATATTTGCCTCCTGTTATATCAATACTGTCAGAGTTGTAGTTCAAGAGTAATTGAATGATAAAGTATCACCCTCCCGCCCCTTTTACCTAGTGTAAGCCACATTGCCTCAGATGTGGAATCTGGTCTCTTGACCGGACAGCTCACAGCAAGGGACAATCTTCTTACTGAGAGAGCACTGAAAACCCTCCCCCCTTGACAGGTTTTCCCTTATTTTAATTAAAGATTGTCCCTCTCTGTGATCCATCCGGACAGTCTTGCTGCTCTGAGCTGAGCATTGTTCCATCAGTAAAAAGGGTGGGAGGGGGATACTTTATCATTCAATTACTCTTGAACTACAACTCTGACAGTACTGAAATAACACTCTCCATAGTCCAAATACTATAAAGATTAATTGGAGCTGCTTTTATTATGAAACATTACTATCCCTTTAAATGTCAATTCGGAAAGTATTGAAATAACACTCTCCATGGCCCAAATACTATGACGATTAAATGGAGCTGCTTTTATTGTGAAACAACACTATCCCTTTAAAAATTCCAATTTTAATGCATGTGTAGACTGTCCTATATACATTCATTTTGGTTAACTGCGCAGAAGTAATACTGTTAATATATTGAGGTTAGGAGAAAAGCTGGTGCATTATCTCAGTCCATTTAAAGACAATACAGAACAACACTGTATCAAGATTGCTATGGTAATGGCAACCCAGGAAAAAAGTGCAAATGGGAACAGCCACAGAGAGCAAATGCAAGACTAACAAACAGAAAAGTTATACTGAGGCTAGAAAGGAGTACATAGAATCTAACCCTTTGAGTGCTGCAATCCATTGCACACCCCCTCTGGCACCCAAATGGTTAAATGTTCCTTTAACTCAATGGGGATTTGGGATTTTTTTGTGTCTCTTATAGTGCAGTTGGTTTGTTCTAGAACTTAGTAACATGGTAACATAGCTGACGAGGATGAAACAGACATGAGTCCATCAAGTCCAGCCTATGCCAAATCACCCCCTATTAATCCAGAGGAAGGCAAGAAAAACCCAATTAAGTCCCAAGTGGGTAAAAAAATAATTTTTAACTCCAAATGGCAGTCATATAGTTCCCTGGATCAACAACCCATCTGCACTGAAGCCATCTGTCATCATTCTCAATATTTTTCTGTGTTAGATAGGTAGCCATTACTTTTTTGAAAGCAGTTACAGTACCTGGAAGCACAACATCCTGAGGCAAAGAATTCCATTGCGTTACTGCCCTTACTGTAAAAAATCCCTTCCTTTGTAAATGTAAGATGTCAATTTTGGAACATTTAACCCTTTGAAAGCCAGTAGATTATCTCTCATGGGCAGGCTGATAGTAACATAGTAAACTGCTCATATCTTTTTGTGTATGGCCCCAGGAACTTGATCAAATTAGAATTCTGCCCAAAAAGCCATTTTTTGTCCCCAATATTGAACCTAATCCTGTTTTCATCTTTATGCTAATGAACTAATCTGCCACTTGTTTAACCCCTCTGGGTGCCAAAGACGTCACTCAATTCATTGGAGACCTCTTTAGCATCAAAGGGGTTAACACGGTTTTATATAGCTGAATCCAACAAACACTAAGTTAGTTAATTGTTTTCTTGGTCACACAACTGTATTCTATTTATAGCCAAATTAAATCAGTTAATCACCCAAATAAATTAACAATGATTTTTCAAAGGGACAATGGGATCAAAATGATAAAGAGCGCTTTTGGCAAGGAAGCAAAAAGAAATAAAAAACTGTTGCCAAACTGATGATTTATCTTCAGAATTTATTAGAACCCAACTGTTCTACAGAGCAACGCTAAGGTAACAAATAGCTGTAGGTAAAGTACAAGCATGAGACCTCACTGCAGATTATTCATACCAAGAACACTAACAACGAAGGACAAATACCTAGGGGCAAGCACACATGTATACTGATTTGTACAGGGAGAGGCTTTTATATGGCACAATTAATTAATTTTTATTCATCCTCCTCTTCATCGTTCCCAGTAGGACCCTGCTGTCAAAATAATTGTGGATGTTGTGCTAAGGTGAGGCTGATGCTATGTGTGTTTGAAGGAGAGGATTATTCAGTGAAGTTACATCTTTTAAAAGACAGAGAATGAAGAAGAGACAGGAAGCGAATGAAGCTGCTACTTACTGCCTACCTGATCAGGGTTAGAGAAGGAGTGCATACCTGCCAACTGTCACAGATTTTCAGGTACAGTCTATGGGCCGTATGTTCAAAGGGATAACAACAAAAAAATGTTGTATGAAAGACAAAAATAAGTCATTGGATGCATGAACGGCATATTTTCTATAGAGTATACGACAAAAAACTAGTAATGTCCGTTGTGTACGGCACAATTCCAGAATTGACAGGTAAAGGGGCGTGGCTAGGGCGTGGCTAAACTATTCTCCAGTGTCGTATAGAGGAAACGAAAATTTGTTGTAACTAACGACAAAAATGTCTTAAGTAAAGATAAAAATTCTCACATTCAGAACACATTCCCTCCACTTTTTTCTTAACGTAAAATTTTGTCTTTTGAAAGACGATTTGACTTAACGACCAATGACGTACTATGACCGTCATCGAGTTCCGGGCTCCCCCCGTGGCTGCACGCCGTTCGCGGAGTCCGGAACACAACGGAGCAATAAAAAAAAATTGCTCCGTGGTCGTTAAGTCACTTCCGCTTCTGGATTCCCCGTCGTTAAGGGGTTAAGACATTTTTTTGTCTTTAGTTAAGACTTTTTTTGTCGTTCCATACGACAATTTCAGTCAGGACAAACGGCATATTTCCAATCACAACCAACACACTCTGAAAATAAAAAAAATAGTCGTTTTCGCTACTTCTTTGAACATATGGCCCTATGACTCTGGATTTTTTGTTCTTGAATCTGGTTATCCCTGCTTCTAACCCTGGTTTTAAAACTGGATGTTAATGGTATAGTAATGTTTCACAAAAAAAAGCAGCTACGATTAATCTTCATAGTATTTGGGCCATGGAGAGTGTTATTTCAGTACTGTCCGTGTGGTAGTTCAAAAGTAATTGAATGAAAAGTATCCCCCTCCCGCCCCTTTTACTGACGTAACACTGCTGACCTCAGAGCAGCAAGACTGTCTGGATGGATCACAATGAGGGACACTCTTCAGTGAGCATAAGGAAAAACCTGAAAAACCTGTCAAGAGGGGGCAGAGTTTTCCTTATGCACACATAGCGATCTTGATAGAGTGTCTACGAAGTAATTGTTCTGTATTGTCTTTAACTCTTTGAGTGCCAGAGGGGTGTGCAACACATGGCACACAAAGGGTTACATGGACTGAGATAATGCACCAGCTTTTCTCCTAACCTCAGTATATTAACAGTATTACTGCGCAGTTAACCAAAATGAGTGTATATAGGACAGTCTACACATGCATTAAAATGGGGATTTTTAAAGGGATAGTAATGTTTCACAATAAAAGCAACTCCTATTAATCTTCATAGCATTTGGGCCATGGAGAGTGTTATATCAATACTGACAGAGTTGTAGTTCAAGAGTAACTGTATGATAAATTATCCCCCTGCCACCCCTTTTACTGATATAACAATGCTTACCTCAGAGCAGCAAGACTATCCGGATGGTTCACAGAGAGGGACAATCTTCAATAAGGGAAAAACCTGAAAAACCTGTCAAGGAGAGTAGTGTTTTCACTGTTCTCACAGTAAGAAGATTGTCCCTTGCTGTGAGCTGTCTGGTCCCATGACCAGATTCCACATCTGAGGTGAGCAGTGTTACACTAGGTAAAAGGGGTGGGAGGGGGATTCTATATCATTCAATTACTCTTGAACTACAATTCTGACAGTATTGAAATAACACTCTCCATGTCCCAAATACTATGAAGATTTATCAGAGCTGTTTTTATTGTGAAATGTTACTATCACTTTAATCCCATATTCAGTGCACATATTTGCCTTATCATTAAAATGTTAATAGGCTATAAGCTTACCAATGTGTTAACAATGCTTATTTATATGATTTCATGCAGTATTCTAATGTGGGGATTTTAACCCATTGAATGCTAGAAAGGCCTCCACAGCATTGTACATTCCCTCCCTGGCTGCTGGACAAGAAACTTGTGGATCCCAGACAGCAGATTGTTTGGATTATAGATCCTAAATAGAAGACAGAGGGTTCTAAGAGGCATTTCAGACTCCTGCCTTTCCTCAATCAACAACAGTTATCATAAAAATATTAGATAGTCTTTTTCAGATATATTTTCATCCAACATTTTGTTTGAATCTGTAAACTGTTATTTGACTTTAATGGCATAAAATCACAAAGTAAATTAAAACAGACTGCACTAACATTTCCCATGTGAATGGCCATTCAAAAGATATCATAAGCTTTTTTTATAAGAAAACTCTACCATTTACTTAAAGGGATAGTATTGTTTATATTAAAGTGTTGCTCCGAGTCTTCTTTATGTTTTTTACATGTAGCGCTATATTTCTTTACTTACGTATTTGTAGCTTAAATGCTTTTCAAGCTGAAAGGATCCCCCTTCTGCTGCTTCTGGTTGCCTCCCCTTAGGTTTGGAATCCGGTCGTGGGACCGGACAGATGCAGCGAGATGCAGTAACTATAAGGAAAACACTGCCCCCTTGAGGAAGCAGGACAGGATTTTCCTTTTGCTTACTGAAGATTGTCCCTTGCCACTCTCCATCTGGACCAGACAGAGAGGCAGCGTGACACAGAAAAAGGGGCGGGAGGGGGATCCTTTCGTCTTAAATAGCATTTAAACTACAAGTATGTAAGTAAAGAAACATAGCGCTACATGTTATAAAAAACATAAAGAAGACTCTGGGCTGCACTTTAATAGAAACAGTACTATCCCTTTAATGCAAATTGTTCCCTTCATATGATTTACTGCTATCCACTTAGAATCTCACCCATAGCATAAACATTTATCAAGAAAAACTGTTTTGTCTGGAACTCAGTCTGGAACTGAGAACACACATTTTTGGGGAAAAAGTATTAAGATGTAAATTTTGGAACATTTAACTCTTTGAGAGCCAGTGGGGTATCCTCCATGGACTTAATACTCAAGACGGACTGATGGTGCTATCTCTTGAACAAAGGTAGGGGGGAAATTGTAAGGGCCATTAGGATTTTCTGGCCTTAATAAAGTAAGTGGGAGATTATTATTCAGAGGGGTTCACAACACATCGCGAAGTAATGCATTGAGTACCTCTCTGGCTCTCAAAGGGTTAAGAGAACAGACTATTCATCCAATATTAGAATGAAATGGGAAGAAACATTGTTTATGTCTCTAAACTGCAACCAGCTTTTCATTCGGCATCAGACATAGAAAGTCTTCCAGGCCTGTGCTGACATTTATATCTGCAGATAAGAAACTCAAATAATCAACATTATACATTGGCTGCTGGAGCAAATTGGGTACAGATTCTATCTTCTTCATATATATCCCCCAGCGTTTTGCATATAGTAAAGGGAGAAGAGATTGATGAGGAGGAATTGCTTATGTATTGCGCAATGTAATCTGTCTAGGTAATAGTATAAACTTGGCGTTGGACGTAGTAGGCAAGTATGCACTAATAGCTCCTTCCTCTGTGAGATCAAGACAATCTCTGTATGTGCAAATAATCTCAATCAACATTCTGTGCTCGTACTGAACTTTACTTTAACCCCTTAAGAGCCCATTATGGTCCTGGCATGTCATGGCCCCAACATGCGATAAAGACCCATGATGTGCCAGGACCATCATGGATTTCAGGGCGCACCCCGCAGCTGCACGCTGTTTGGAGAGCCCTGCAATGGATCGCTGAAAAAAAAGTTCTGTGGTCCTTCTGTGCCAGACGCATATGTGTACGGCAGGTCGTTAAGGGGTTAAGGAGTAGAAGGGTGCTCGGGGCTGGATTTCCCCATAGGCAGAGTAGGCAACTGCCTAGACCTCCATGTTTTGTGGGTCACCTCCGCTGTGCTGACCGCAACCACATTCTGAATTGTGGGTGAGGCCAGAGTAACCTCTATGTCCCTGCACCAGTTTTATACCATTTTACAGGCTATCATTATAAAGCAATGTGTTGGGGAACTTTGTAGCAACCAAAGGATTAAATCTTTTTTTTTGGCCCTGCTTGTTTTAAGCCAAGAGTATTTTCTGTGCCAGGAAATAGTGGATGCCATGGGGGAGGGGCATTGTGTATATGTATGAGGGACTACATGAGAAAGAAGAATATTTATGAAGAAAATATGCTCAGCAGTATATTTTATTAATTGCCAGCTTTGCTCTCCTTGTGAGGTGATAAACGTGGACAATCATTTCTTGGAGAATTTTTGTAAATGCAGCATTGACTTGAGCATGCAGGGTGGATTCTGAAGGGCTCTGGTGGAGGTAAGGACCAATGAAGTCCCACACATGTTCAGTGGGGATCGGATCTAGGGAATCTGCAGGGCTATAAGAGTGTTTTGAACTCACAGAGGTTGCCCATGGTAACAAGTGTGATGTGTGAGAGGACATTTTCTTGCTGCAGTAAATTCCCTGGAATAATAACAACAAGATTGTGCTATCCTTTGATAATAGAGACTGAGGTAAAAATCAATAATCATATTAACCCTTTGAGTGGCAGAGGGGTACGCAGCGCATTGCTTTGCAATGCGTTGCGTACCCCTCTGGCACTCAAAGGGTTAATATTTTAAAATACCCTAAACAAGAGATAAATACTATAAAAGCATATATAAAAATACACATTATTGGGGGCCTATAGTGAGCCAAAACATTAGCTCATAAAATGAATAGTATATAGTAGAATATATGGTATTTGGTCCATGGTGGCAGTAGACAATACTTGGTTCCTCGTGTCACTGATGAGCTCTCCTGCAGTCCATTGTCCGGCCATCATGATGTCCTAGACAGAAACAAGATTTGTCATGTAAGAGTAGATACGCTCCCCATTTGGCTTGGGCCAACATAATGCATCATTAGTGCACTATGCACCCCAATTGCATTAATATTGTAACACAGTAACATAGTTGATGAGGCTAAAAAAACATCCTGAGGCAAAGAATACCATAACTTTACTGTCTTAACTGTTAAAAGTCTTAACTTTGTTTTAATTGAAAGGGTCTCTCCTATAGTCCTATAGTCTTGTTCTTTGTTCAGCTCTTTGAGTAAATAATTCCTTGGAGAGTTCTTTGTAATGACCTCAGATATTTTTGTAAATAGTAATCATATCAACCCTTTGACGTCTCTTCTCTAATGTAAACAAACTCAGTTTGGTTAGTCTGTCTTCATAACTCAGATCCTCCAATCACTTTTTCAGTTTTATTGCACATCGCTGCACTTTTTCCAGTTCAGTAATGTCTCTTTCAAGAACTGGTGCACAAAACTGTAGTCCATATTCCAGATGAGTTCTAACCAAAAATTTATATAGAGGTAGAATTATATGTGCATCCTGTGCATCTATACCCCTTTTTATGCTGGATAGTACCCTATCTGCTCTTGCAGCAGATGAGTGACACTGCACACTGCTGTGAAGTTTATCACCTATCAGTACATCTAAATCGTTCTCTAAAGTGGATTCCTCAAGTAGTTCCCCATTTAGTTTATATGTAGCATGTTTATTTCTAAGGCTCAAATGCATAATCTTTGATTTATCTACATTAAATGTCATCTGCCACTTTTCTGCCCATTCACTCAGTTTATCTAAATCTTTCTGTGGAAGAAAACATCCTGCTCTGTATGTATTTCCTTACACAGTTTTGTGTCATCAGCAAAGTTTGAGACATTACTTTCAATTCCCATTTCGAGATCATTAATAAACAAATTTAAAATCAATGGGCCCAAGAATGAACCCTGCGGCGCCCCACTTAAAACTCAAGATCAACTTTAAAAAGCTCCATTAACTATAACTTTCTGCTGTCTATCATTTAACCAGTTCGTTACTCATGTACAGATATCACCTCCCAAACTGAAGCCTTTGCCTTTATGCAGTAACCTGTTGTGAGGCATGTATCAAAGGCTTTTGCAAGAGCCAAGTAAACTACATCAACAGCAATTCCCTTCTCCAAATTACTACTTACTCTTTCGTAAAATGCAAGTAAATTAGTTTGACTTGATCTATTCTTTATAAAATAATGCTGATTGCTACTAATAATAGTGGTACTAGCACAGAGATTAGTACCATTGCATCTTCCCAGTTGGTAACAAAATAATTTGCTTAAAGAGAACCAAAACAATTTAACAACTTAGATGATTTTGAAATATCTTTCAAAACCACCTAAAGCTGTGTCAGCAATTTGCATTTAAAACAACATATGATGCAAAAGATACATTTCCTAGCCCGTTTGTGACTACTCTTCCCCAGGGTTTTACTCCCATCTCCCCTCCCACTATGTTAATAGTTATTACAGAGAAAGTTTATCATGTTTTAGTAAGTTTGCTTCAATGGGCGCAGGAATAATAATTAAAAAAAAAAAAAAAAAAAAAGAACTGGGGCTGCACAGGACAGATAAAAAATGGCTCCTATCTACCATTTGTGTTGTAATGGGGGTTATAAAACTGACCCCTTGGCTGCAATGCAAACCGTAAGTCTGTGACTCTCAGCCACAAACTCAGTCATCTCCCATACGTCCCCTGTGTCAGATTTTTAAGGCCAAAACAGCAGGTCTATGGGATCTGCATTGTGCTGGTCAGGAATTGGTCATGCACCATACACCATACTGTATTTGGCCAAATATTGGAAGATCCTGAATATTAGGTGCATCCTCCCAACTTACATTTTGGATCGAGAAAAAAAAATCCTCAAATATAGGGTGAGCCTCAGTTCACCACTCTCTCTCTCCCTCTCTCTCTCTCTCCCTCCCACAGCCTCCAAGATGATCGATACATCCACTAGCAGCTCTTTACAAAACTCACCTGACGTGTAGTATGTTTGAATTTGTTGCATCTCCAGGTTTTGCCAAGTCCTGCCATTAATGGGATAGTAATGGTTTCAATTAAGTAGATCACAGAGTCTTCTTTATTTTAAATTTTGCGATATATTTAGCAACTTACTTGTATGTAGTTCCCAAGATATTAAATGGAGAAAGACCCCCCTGTTGCCCCTTCTGGATGCCTCCCACTGAATCTGCAATCCAGTACTGGGACCGGACGGATGCAGTGAGGGACAAACTGTAGTGAGTAAGTATAAGGAAAATCATGCTTACTGAAGTTTGTCCCTCGCCGCATCCGTCCAGTCCTTCTACATTTAACCCTTTGAGTGCCAGAGGGGTATGCAACGCATTGCTTAACCATGCATTGTGCACCCCCGGCACTTAAAGGGTTAACATCTTGAGAACTACATGCAAGTAAGTTGCTAAATATAGCGCAATATATAGCACAAAGTGTTAGATTTAAAATAAAGAAGACTCGGCTATCTACTGAATTGAAAATATTACTATCCCTTTAAGTGTTTAGATTTACATGGTACAACATGCACGTAATACATCAAGTGAGGTTGCACCATGTGAACCTGTGCATTGAATTACAGGACCTAGCTGGACATGGAGAAGCAAGCAAAAAGGCAGTGTCAGAATACAACATGCCGCCCACTGGATTTATCTTATATAGGGCTGCCTGGCAAACTGGCACTTCTATTGATCTGATGGGCAGTTGGGCAGCTAGATTAAAAGGCAATCTCCAATAGAAGGCAAGGTCATATTTTTGCATGCTACAAAGCAAGTGTGGTAGATAAAAAGGGGAGCACTGGGGCTTTCCTTTCAGACTCTGATCCCCTGTTGCTATGCACATACATACACACAACTCTTTTTTTATAATGTATTATATTCATTTTTATATTTGTACAGACTTTAATAGCGTGGTCATGTAGGTGTGTCTCCATTACACTCATGGAGCCACAATTTCTGCCTCTCGAAGTAGAGCGGAAAAAGCTGTCAGGGGTCATTGAAAGAGAAGGGGGAAGTGGAGACACCCACCCTCTGTGCCCCCCCATTCAAATATGACAAACTAGTGTAAAAGCCCATGTACATGGGCCAAGGTCCGCGTAATGTTAACCCTCTGAGTGCCAGAGGGGTACACAACACATTGCGTACGTGCTAGGACCGTCACGGCTGTCTGGCACTTAAGGATCAGTGATGGTCCTGGCACGTCACATATTTTTTACTCAGTGCTGTGAGTATCAATTCAGCGGGGACTGAAATTAATCGCTCCAAGACTGGATCGATCTCTATCAGTCCCCTGTTCGGCGTGCTGGCACACGTGATCAGTCACGTGGGACGGCACGTCAAACTTTTCTATCCGGTCCTTAAAGGACCACACACCCTGGGACCGCTGGTCCTTAAGGGGTTAAGGGACCATTGGCACAAGCCAGTATGATGGTAGATCATGATAAGATTACCGGGAAAAAAGTAGATTCCATCTCACTAAGGTTGGGGAATGCCTGTCTTATAGCATAATTCCCCATGTGGCTCAACAAGAAAACAACAGCTTGAGCTATAATAACCTTTGAAAGAAGTATCTGCCAGCAGTGGAAACAGTCTTGTATTACTCAGCAGGAAAAGCTATCTATCTATCTATCTATCTATCTATCTATCTATCTATCTATCTATCTTTTTTTTAAAATAACAGTTTGCTGCTCCTTTAACTAGGGGATTGTATGACACATATCGTAAAGTGGTACTTTCACCCCCAAAACACTTTATGCCATTGGATTTAACTCATAAAAGTGTCTATAGGTTTTTATTATTTTTTTCTCATGTATATTATATTTGATATTGAATTTTAAAACGTATCCAGTGACATCACCATTTTCTCTTGCTGCGGTACAAGCTGAAACGCATAACTCCGCAGGAACGTCCCCTGTTCATAAAATCTCCTCCCATCCCAACTCTTCCTTGGAGAGAGCGAGCTCCCTTCATCCTCCTCTCCCACCAATGTGTATCCTAAAGAATGGTCCTCCCTTTACTAGGTGATGTAAAGCATTGTATGGGCTAACTTAACTTGCATTGTATACCATTCTCTGAATGTTCCTCTTCATTTATCAAGTTGCTTTTAACCCTTTGAGTTCCAGAAAGGTATATAACACATTGCAGCTCACTGCATTGGATACACGTATGGCACACAAAAGGGTTCATTCTCACTGTTCTCAGATGCGCACTTTGGACTCCCTCTTAGGTTTACATCTTGCCAGCAACCGTAGCAAGATGGGAACATAAGAGGGGGTAGAGTCCAGAGTGTGACATCTGCTCACAACCAGAGGAGCAACTGGAGCAAGCAGGAAAGGGGAGGAGCATTCGGGGATTTGAGTGAGCTCTCTTGTGTGCCTCCGAGCAACTTTTTAATGCATTTTTTAAGCACATTTGTATTTCTACATGCTGCATGCGTTTCCACCCCTGAGGAGACACTGGGAGCAGGCTGAAAGGAGAGGGTGGAGGGGGAGTGATGCCAATCATTCCAAACATAATCAAGATGGCAGAGCTCTCCCTCTTGCTGCTGATGGAAAATAATGTAGCTATTTATTATAGCAGCAGACATTATTAGGATTTATTTGGAGGGGTTTAAACCAATTGGGGGGGATGGATTTGAGTTGGAATGTGACAGTTCCACTTTAAAGGGATAGTAATGTTTGCAATTAAGTAGATCATAGAGTCTTCTTTATTGTAAATCTAACACTTTGCTCTATGTATAGCAACTTACTTTAATGTAGTTCTCAAGATATTAAATGTAGAAGGACCCCCCTGCCGCCCCTTCTGGCCACGTCACTTTGCCTCTATCTGGTCTGGATGGATGCAGTGAGGGACAGACTTCAGTAAGCAAAGGAAAATCCTGTCCTCCTTCATCTAGGGGGGCAGGTTTCCTTATACATACTACCTGACGTTTGTCCATCGCTGCCGGTCCCAGGACCAGATTGCAGATTCAGTGGGAGGTGGTCAGATGGGACTGGAGGGGGATCCTTCTAAAGTTAATATCTTGAGAACTACATAAAAGTAAGTTGCTAAACATAACACAAAGCATTAGATTTACAATAACGAAGACTCAGCAATCTACTTAATTGCAAATATTACTATCCCTTTAACATCATTTAGACTCCATGCTGAGTACATGTGAGTCAAGTGAGTAGAGGAGGAGAATGGTTTATAGGTGTTACATCACTACCATTGCTTATTTATTTCTTTATTGTGAATGACTGTCATCTTGTATTGTCTTGTACCAGTCATCTCTCCTGTAGTGGTACTGAAATCCATTCCCTGTTTTCTCATCAACCGTAGTCTATGATCTCCCATTACACAAGCAGTCAGGCACTCACATATGATAAGAACCAATTCTTCAAAAAGACATTATTAAACTGGAAAAAGCGCTGAGATATTCTTCTTCTTCTTTATTTGTAACTTATTCCGCAGCTCTGTACAATAGGGAATAGATATACAAAGATATTAAATAGTACAAATGGAACCTGCAAAACAAAAGGATCAAAGGGCCCGGCTCTTGAGAGCTTACAGTCTAGTTATACGAGCCAGCCTGGTTTTATCAAGAATAGATCATGTCAGACCAATTTACTTGCATTTTACGAAAGGGTAAGCAGTAATCTGAAGAAGGGAATTGTTGTTGATGTAGTATAATTGTATCTGCAAAAGCCTTTGATACAGTGCCTCACAACAGGTTACCGTATAAATTAAAAGGCTTCGGTTTGGGAGGTGATATCTGTACCAGGATAGAGAACTGGTTAAAGGGATAGTAATACTTTGTTTTATCTTTATTTTATTTTGTAGGCATTAAAAAAACATGAAGAACAATATAAGTCTTATCTCTCAAACCTTTATGGTTTAAGAGATATTCACAAGCAAAGTTTCCCCCTCCTGCCCCTTTTACCTAGTGTAAGCCACCAGACAGATAACAGAAGGGGACAATCTTCTTCCTATGAGAACAATGAAAGCCCTGCTCCCCTTGACAAGCTTTTCAGGTTTTTCCCTTGTCTTAATTGAAGATTGTCCCTCTCTGCAGTCTACCTGGGCACCTCCCTTCTGATCTGGCTGAACGGGGGGGGACTTTGCTTGTGAATATCTCTTAAACCATAAAGGTTTGAGAGATAAGACTTATATCGTTGTTCATGTTTTTTTTAATGCCTACAAAATAAAATAAAGATAAAACGAAGTATTACTATCCCTTTAATTGATAGATGTCAGAGAGTTGTTGTAAATGAAACTTTTTAGTTGGTCTAAAGTTGTAAGTGGGGTGCCACAGAGTTCAGTTCTGGGCCCCATACTTTTTAATTTGTTTATTAATGATCTAGAAGTGGGAATTGAATGCAGTGTCTCAATCTTTGCTGATGACACTAAGCTGTGTAAGTAAATAAATACAGAGCTGGATATTTTTCTCTGCAGAAGGATTTAGATAAACTGAGTGAATGGGCAGAAAAGTGGCAGATGACATTTAATGTAGATAAATCTAAGATTATGCATTTGGGCTGTAGAAACAAACATGCTACATATAAACTAAGTGGGAAACTACCTGGGAAATCCTCATTAGAGAAAGATTTAAGAGTACTGATAGACAATAGACTTCACAGCAGTGTGCAGAGTCACTCAGCTACTGCAAGAGTAATAGGGTACTGTTCTGCATAAAAAGGGGTATAAATGCACTGGATGCAAATATAATTCTACCTCTATCTAAATCCTTAGAAGTCCTCATCTAGAATATACAGTATACTTTTGGACACCAGCTCTTAAAAAAGACATTATTGAACTGGAAAATGGGCAGAGACATGCAACAAAACTGATAAAGGGATTGGAGGATCTGAGTTATAAAGAGAAACTAGCCAAACAGGACTTGTTGACATTAGAGAAGGGGTGATATGATTACAATTTAAAAATAGATTTGAGGTCAATACAAAGAAATCTGTAGAGTGCTATTTTCTAGTCCATTTAGACTAGAGGAAAGGCGCTTCTGACTGAAGCAAATGCAGACTCTTTTTTACTGTAAGGGCAGTAAGATTGTGAAAATGTTTCCTGTGTTGCAGACACTATAAATGCTTTCAATAAAGTAGTGGATACGTTTCTAGCTCAGAACAATATTGAGAACTATGACAGTTGGTTTCAGTGCAGATAAGATGTTGATACAGAGAAATATTTGACTACGTTTTAAAATGAGGAAGGAATTTTTTTACCCACTTGGGGCTCATTTGGAAATGGTTTCCATAGGGTTTTCTTTTGCCTTCCTCTAGATCAACAAGGGTGATACTGCATGGACTGAATTTGAAGAATACATGTCTTTTATTAGCCTCATCAACAAGGTTTCCATGGATGGAATGCAGGAAACATTTTTATTGTCAGTGTACTTTTGATGGCAAAATGATCAGCATCAAAATGTTACTGAATTAGTGAACGTTTGTGCTTTTTTTGTGTGAATGCATTTTTAACCCTTTGAGTGCCAGAGGGGTACGCATCGCGTTGCTTTGCAATGCGTTGCGTACCCCTCTGGCACTCAAATGGTTAAAAGTGGGTATGGCTAAAATATCCTCCGTTTTATGAGAGGATGAGCAATTGTACCTAATTCAGCAAAATAATTATCACATATTTTCATACGTCTGGCTAACTTTGCGGTGAATTTCAGCGCATTCACTAACTTTTCCAATAATTTAGGGGCATTCACTAACTTTGCCATTCGTTGAGGAACATGTGCTATTCAGCATCAAGGCGTTAGTATGTTTCTTGTATCAAAACGTGAGCAATCACGAATAGAGCATACATTTATGGCTTCTAAAAAATAGCAAATGCTCCACTTTCTTGCATTCCACCCCATATTCGTATGTAATATATAAATGGCATGAGGCATCCACAAGCATGCAAAGCAATGCGTGGCGTACTCCTCTGGCACTCAAAGGGTTAAATAGGATAGAAAAGTATGACCAGTAGATCTAATGTAGCGTTTCCTCTCCCAGATTACCAATGACGTATTTGATTTAGGGCACCGAGTACCAGGAGGGTGTGGAATGCATTGCAAAGCACACCCCTCTTGCACTCAAAAAGGTTAAGTTAATAGCAAATAAAAAAACTTTGAAACTATGTTATACTGAACCTTATATATATAAAAGTAGAGCAGAACAATTCTAGGTGAAACCAACTGTACTATAGGGGACATATTACAAGAAGGCCAGAGAGGTATCCAACACACAAACAAGTACGCACAAGCACAGATAACCCATGCCACATCCCTTTCCCCAGAGGTAATACCCTTCCTTATAAGCATACCTGGGAACTTCCAGTTGAGGGCTACCCGGAGGGTAGTCCTCTGTTCACCAGGGGGTGAAAAAAATGACGCTAATCGCGTCAAAAAGGGGCGGGGCTTGCCGCGAGTGAGGGGGGGGGCTTAACCCTTTGAGTGCCAGAGTGGTACGGAATGCATTGCAAAGCAATGCATTCCTTACCACTCTGGCACTCAGAGGGTTAAAGGTGCCACACGGAAGGCTGGGGACTGAGGATCAACGGGAGAAAAAGCGTATGTGGCAGAGTTTCAATAGAAACTCTCCACATCCGGAGGAATCAGCCTCTGCCCCGGAGACCCGGTAAAATTCTGTCAGAACCGGAGTCTCCGGGGCAAATCCGGAGAGTTCCCAGGTATGCTTATAAGAGAGAGATGGGGGTCTTGTGAGGGGAAAGGACAGAGTTATGCCTGGATGTCTTATCGCACAATACACTCACACAAAGCACTGCATTGTAGACTTCTCTGTTAAAGGGATAGTAATACTTAAAATGTAAAAAAAAAAAATATGTTATAGGGTTTATCCCCTGAGTAAAACAAGAGTACTCCCACTGCTGAAAGGTGTTTTATTAAAAAGTTATTACAGCTCAGACTTGAATTTTTTAGGTGCAGTATGACAGTGTCCTGAAATGTTACACTGATGCTGTTGCTACCACATCCTATGGAGATTTATGATCAACTGACCAGAGCTGCCCATAGTATGTAGTAACAGTACCACTGTATGATTTCAGGCCACTGTGATACTGCACCTGCACAAATTCAAGTACATAAACAATACAATGTATTTTTCATACATTTTAAGTATTATTATCCCTTTAGTAGTATGCGATAGGTTGCCTTGGGGCTGTGTGTGGCTCTCAGAGGCTCATCCTATGTCCCCCAGTGGGTTCCCTGGGGCATTTGGTCACTCTCCATCATAGTTGCCCTATTTTCACTCCAAAAAAAAGAGCATTTCTTTTTTTCTCGCAGCATAATTCCTTCACACTCATAGTGTCTCGTCTTATCCACTGAGGTGCTAGAATGGTTTTAAGCTCATCGCAATGCATAAAAGACCTCTAGGATTCAAATGGTTAATCTGCTTTTTCAAAAGCTCTTTAGATTTTTAAAAGCATGGTATGGAACTTTGGGGAGGACTTAAAGCAATGCTTTGGGTACCTCTCTGGCACTCAAAGGGTTTATGGCTCTCATATGTGGCCCTGCGGTACTTGTCGCTGGATTAACCCTTTGACTGCCAGAGGGGTACGCAATGCATTGCTAAGCAATGCGTTGCGTACCCCTCTGGCACTCAAAGGGTTAAGTATTTGATTGGTAAAGTTTTACAGAGATCTCAGGTTAAAGGTATAGTAATACTTAAAATGTAAAAAAAAAAAGATTTATGATCCCCAGACCAGAACAGTCCATAGGATGGTGTAGCATCAGCGCCACTGTACAATTTCAGGCCACTGTGATATTGCACCTAAAAAATTCTAATTTGATCTGTAATAACTTTTGAATAAAACACCTTTCAGCAGTGGGAGTGCCCTTGTTTTACTCAGGGGGATAAACCCTACAACATATTTTTTACATTTTAAGTATTACTATTCTTTTAAACTAAAAGTTTCCACTAAAGGAAACATTTTGTGAATCACTAAACTTACCCAACATTTTCCACAAAAAGTGTGACACTCTTACAAATCACCAGGCACTGGCACAGCAATTTGGGTATTATATGTTGAGCTCTTTGTTCACCCAGCTGCAGGGTAGCCAATAAATCAAAGCTCACACTGATAGGACGTTTTTTTCCTTCTGGGCACAAAGAAAGAGGATTACTGTGTGGATTCTGGCAGATTTGATTGTTTTTTGTTTTGTTTGTCACTTAAAAAACAAGAATAGCTCTGCATTAAATCATTATTTTTCATGGGAAAAAGATGTTCCCTCTTAGATTAACAGATGTGCATGCCCATTATTAGTTGATAATCAGCAGAACTTATGATTTACAATGTGTTCGCTGGAATTGCAGCAATGCAAATGAGTATAGAATTTGGCACCGGATAGCTTTTTTTTTTTTTTTGTAAGTAAAATAGTTGTTTGATTAAGAATTGCTTTCTTGGTCCCAAAGTTACTGCCAAGAACAATTGTGCATTTTTCTTTTCAAGCAAAGGAGTGCAAATTTTAGTTGCTAGGAATCTGCAAGAGATAAATCCAATAGATTTGAACCCTTTGAGTGCAGAGAGTTGGCGTTGTGTACCCTTCTGGGATTGAAAGGACTAAAGGGAGAGTATTTTGTCATATAGAAAATGTATATTTAAAATAGAATAAAAAATAAACAGAGGGTACCCCTAGTTCAATATTGTAAAAAATAGCCAATTGTCTACTCACATACAAGTTGGTCATTGTATTATACCATGCTGGGTGGCTACTGTACCTGTGGAGGATATTCCTGCCGCCACGCAGATTCTTTGTATGTATTTGGAACCCCTGTGGTGCTCCAAACTGGATCTCGAAGTGCATAGCCTCTGCTTCTGCTGAAAGGGATAGTAATTTATTTTATTTTGTAGGCATTAAAAAACATGAAGAATGATATAAGTCTTATCTCTCAAACCTTTATAGTTTATGAGATATTCACAAGCAAAGTTTCCCCCTTCCGCCCCTTTTACCTAGTGTAAGCCATCTCTTCTCAGATGTGGAATGCAGTCCATAGACCAGACAGATAACAGAAGGGGACACTCTTATTCTTATGAGAACAATGAAATCCCTGCCCCCCTTGACAAGCTTTTCAGGTTTTTCCCTTATCTTAATTGAAGATTGTCCCTCTCTGCAATCTACCTGGGCACCTCCGTTCTGCTGTGGCTGAACAGTGTGACATCAGTAAAAGGGGTGGGAGGGGGACACTTTGTCATTGAATTACTCTGGAACTACAACTCTGACAGAATTGAAATAACACTCTCCAAAGTCCAAATACTGATGATTAATTAGAGCTGCTTTTATTATGAAACATTACTATCCCTTGAACATCTCATCACATAGATACTATGTAAACAAAAGAAGCAACTACGGAAAAGGTGCACATCTCTGCTTCAAGATCTCTTGGGTCTCTTTCACACTTACTCAAAGGGATCTTTACAAAATAAAATATATTATATTTGCCTGTATGCTTTTCATGGCTCCACAAATACAATTTCATTAGGAGGCCATCTCACTCAGGTCTGATTTTCAATATGTTGCCACTAATCAAATCTGACAACATTCCTTTTATATTTAAATTTAAAGGATGATACAAATAAAAGGGATAGGAAGAAAGAGATTACTCTTTTATGGCGATGATATAATAAATAATAATAAATGTGAGGACATTGTAACCCTCCATATAAGCTACCTGCAACTGAAAATATTCAAATTTATATGTAATCTAGGGTTTGAATATCAAGTGCTCTGACCCCCTCATTCTGGATATTATCCCTGCCTTGAACAGCAAAAAATGTACGCAATAACAAGTTATGAATAAAAGCATGCAAATCAATCACAGTCTCACATTTATTAAGCAAATTAGCAGGAGAGAAATTTAGACCCTTCACAAGGATCTGTTAATGGGATTCTAAGAGAAAGTGGATAGATAGATTAATTATCTGTAAACTATCACATTGTCTTATCAGCTGGTCCATTGTGTCTTGCCTGCTTGTAGACTAACTTCTCTCTGTCCCTTAAAGGGATAGTATTACTTCAAAATTACTATTCCTCATATTGTAGCCCTTAATAAACTGAGTTAAATGACACCAGCGGCATCTCTCAGACCTTTATGGTTTAAGAGATAGCCGCTTTCAAAGTTTCCTCTACCCTGCTGTCAGTGTTCTGCTTCCAGCAGGAGAATCCGGTCTCTTAATCAAGCGGAGGCTCTTCAGCAGAGCCAATATCTCGTTATGGAAGGAAAAATGATTAATTGAAACAGTCTTCTACGTGTGCTTGGTAACCAAGCGCACGTAGAAGACTGTTTCAGTGAATAATTTTTCCTTCCATAATGAGATATTGGCTCTGTTTAAGAGCCTCCGCCTGTCCCGGGACCGGATTCCCCTGCTGGCAGCAGAACGCTGACAGCAGGGAAGAGGAAACTTTGAAAGCGGCTATCTCTTAAACCATAAAGGTTTATTAAGGCCTACAATATGAGGGATAGTAATTTTGAAGTAATACTATCCCTTTAATTCTCTTATGGCCCCTTCTGGTTGATTTGTGTTGCAACGAGCCAGTTGCCTGCCACTTAAAAAAGATGAGGAAGTTGAAGATGATTGACCTCTATTAAGAACCCTATCACTGTCAGATTGCTCAGATTCAGAAACAGATAGTTCACTAATCATTTTTCTGGGATTATTTTTATCAGTATATCGGAGCTATCTTTTGGCCCTCTTTTTTTTGGGGGGGGGGGGCGAGATTTTGGCTCCTGCTGATAAAGCTTGCTGCTCAAAAATGTGTATAACCATTACATATATACTTACGTATTATTATTTTTATTAAAAACTTCATATTTTGGACAACCACACTTTTATCTTCAACTTAATTTTATATTTTGGGTAAAATACAAGTTGGTCATTGTATTATACCATGCTGGGTGGCTACTGTACCTGTGGAGGATATTCCTGCCGCCACGCAGATTCTTTGTATGTATTTGGAACCCCTGTGGTGCTCCAAACTGGATCTCGAAGTGCATAGCCTCTGCTTCTGCTGAAAGGGATAGTAATTTATTTTATTTTGTAGGCATTAAAAAACATGAAGAATGATATAAGTCTTATCTCTCAAACCTTTATAGTTTATGAGATATTCACAAGCAAAGTTTCCCCCTCCCGCCCCTTTTACCTAGTGTAACCCATCTCTTCTCAGATGTGGAATGCAGTCCATAGACCACACAGATAACAGCAAGGGACAATATTCTTCCTATCAGAACAATGAAAGCCCTGCCCCCCTTGACAAGCTTTTCAGCTTTTTCCCTTATCTTAATTGAAGATTGTCCCTTTCTGCAGTCTACCTGGGCACCTCCCTTCTGCTCTGGCTGAGCTGTGTTACATCAGTAAAAGGGGTGGGAGGGGGACACTTTGTCATTGAATTACTCTTGAGCTATAACTCTGACAGTATTAAAATAACACTCTCCAAAGTCCAAATACTATGATGATTAATTAGCGCTGCTTTTATTATGAAAAATTACTATCACTTTAAGACTAGAAGAAAGGCACTTTAGACTAAAACAAAGGCAGGGATTTTTTATAGTAAGAGCCATAAAGTCATTGAATTCTTTACCTCTGGATGCTGTGCTTTCAGATATTGTTGTTCCTTTTAAAAAGACAATGGATACTTTTGTAGCTTAAGACAATATTGAGAATTATAACAGCTGGTTACACAGCAAACAGTATGTTGATATAGGGAAATATCCAACTGACATTTGGATTCAGGAAGGCATTTTTCCCTGTTGGGGCTTAATTAGGATTGGCTTCAATGGGGTTTTTGCCTTCCCCTGGATCAACAGAGGTGATTTGGCATGGGCTGAACTTGATGGGCGCATGTTATTTCAGCCTCACCAACTATGTTACTATGTTAATACATCCCTGTTCACATGTGGGTAATCAGGGCTCAGCCTGTCTGGGCTTATTTAGGGATATCCCTACAACCTGACCTGTTGGTGTGCCCCACGGACTGGAGTGGAGAATCACTGCTCTAGACTGTACAGTCTCATGACAGGGCCATCTGATCCTTTAGTATTCTTATGTTCTGTCTTTACTGTCTTTTGTCTCTCTATCTCTATCTCTCTGTCTCTCTATTCTCTTTTGTACAAAGCTGTGGAATAATTTGGTGCTTTATAAACAAAGTATAAGAATAGTGGTATTAATAAAAGTAAAGGGATATGTAAATTAGTAAATAACCTGACCATAATGAACCAAAAGCAGGGATCCACTCCAGGGGAATTTGATTTGTGGTGGTCATGCCCCAAAAAAATAAAAATATGGGTGTGGCAAGAAGAACAGAGACACCCTTAAAATGGGGCTCTTGAGACAGTTGTCTATTCTGCCTAATGGATAATACAATCCTGAACCCCTCCCCCACTCACCTCCCCTGTGTAACTCTGGGGTTAACAAACTACTGTGATTGCATGCTAAATCTGGTGCTGGAATCAGTTTTCAGTCCCTATGTCTAATTAATATTAATTTAATAAACTATGTCCCCAGGAATGGGCAATGGAATAGTCTGTGGGTGTTTTGGGCGTGAGTGTGTTCCTTTTGCTCTCTGCCTTGTTTAACGCAATGTAATAAGGAGTGGAGGAAATGGTGTGTTTTATTGCCATTTCCCAGTGATGGAGCTAATGAACGGGGTTTTAGGTGCAGTATCACAGTGGTCTGATATTGTACAGTGGCGCTGTTGCTACACCATTCTATGGACAGCTCTGATCAGTTGAACATAAATCTCCATAAGTGGTGTAGCAAGAGCGCCACTGTACAATATCAGGTCACTGTGATACTGCACCTAAAAATTTTACGTTTGAGCTGTAATAACTTTTGACTAAAACACCCCTTAGCAGTGTGCGTACCCTTGTTTTAATTAGAGGTATAATGCCTACAACATATATGTTTTTACATATTAAGTATTACTATCCCTTTAAAGTCCTAATGAGGGTGGAGATTTCTGCAAACCGTTAACAAACTCTAGTTCATACACCCAGGGCCATATTTTCAAAAGAAAAATAGAGGACTTCTGGGGCAAACCATTTGAATGATAGGAGAGAAGTAAAAATTCCAAAATTCTCATTGAGAATTCTCTATCATACAAGGTGTTAAAATCCCCATTGAAATCAATGGGAAATTTTAGTTATCCCCTATAATGCAAATGGATTGCCCCACACCTTATCCATTTTTACTTCAACATACGGTCCGTAGTGCGTTCACTGTTGTTAGAGGCTAATGCCATTGGAGCTGTACAGGGGAATACATTCATTCACTTACATTTTTCATTACTTTGGGGAATTTACATTAACCCCTTAAGGACTACATGATGTACTATGACCGTCATGGTTCTTATACCCTTAAAGGGATAGTAATACTTAAAATGTAAAAAAAAATATGTTGTAGGGTTTATCCCCCCTGAGTAAAACAAGAGTACTCCCACTGCTGAAAGGTGTTTCATTCAAAAGTTATTAATTTTCAAAGTTGAATTTTTTAGGTGCAATATCACCTGAAATTATAAAGTGGCGCTGTTGCTACACGATCCTATGGACAGCTCTGGTCCTGGGACCATAAATCTCCATTTGATGGTGTAGCAACAGCGCCACTGTACTTTATAATTTCAGGTGATATTGCACCTAAAAAATTCAACTTTGAAATTTAATAACTTTTGATTGAAACACCTTTCAGCAGTGGGAGTACTCTTGTTTTATTCAGGGGGATAAACCCTACAACATATATTTTTTTACATTTTAAGTATTACTATCCCTTTAAGGAACGATAACGGTCATAGTACGTCACGTACATTTTACTTACAGAGCTCCAATGGGAGCACTGTAAGTAAAAATAGGGCCTAAAATTGACCGCTCCAAGACTGGAGCGATCTCTTTCAGGACCCAAAGCGGCGCACCGATACACACAACAGATCACGTGTACCGGCACGTCAGCATGGATCAAAGCGGTCCTTATGGGATGGAAACGTCCCAGAACCTCTGCTCCTTAAGGGGTTAAGATGCAGCATGAACCCCTGAACCCACAATGTAAGCACAACTGGGCTGATCTGTACAGCTTTTAGTGCAATCATTTCCAGGGAAGACAAATTAGTGTACATGATCTGCACAAGTCCAGACAACATACTTATTTTTGCTTTTTTGTTTGCAGGTTTAGGAACCGCTATTATCCCATGAATTAAATTGGATTAGTTTAATGCATGCAGATGGCACTGCTTTGAACAGGGTACAGATGTCATTTTTATCCTCTGAAAAAAAAGAAACTGTTATCTTTCCACATGTAACCAACACGAAGAGTTCACAAAAGAAAGGTGATTTTTGAGGTCTGTTTAAAAGTAATTTAATTTGCATAAAATTAGATCCCTTTTTTTCTGCTTTCTTAAAAAATGCTTCAAATGGTTTTGAATTCAAATGTAAATTCTGTGTGAGTTATTTCTCAGAGTGCACTGTCCATTAGCACTTGAAATGCCTGATCAGAGGTTTGCTGCCTTTGTTGAATGGCAAAAGAAACCAAAAGGAATTATTCATCTAATGTACCTTTGTTATTTACCTCATTTAATGGACGCACTTTGCACTGGTTGTTGGAAGAGAGAGGATAATTGCATTACCGTTAGAAGTCGCATGTCAACAGGTACAGGGTTGAGTGAAATTCAATTCTCAAATGCATATTGAATACTTTCAGAATTAGAATGCATTAACTTTCAATCACTTTTACTTTTATTACTTACTATAAAATATTATCTGAAAGGCACTTTGTTGTGCAAAATACTGGCGACTGATTGAATTGGTCGTGGAATTAGAAAAGAGCCGTTCACTCAGTATGTAGAACAGCCATTCAGGAGTATAGACTACAGGCTGTTAAAAGTTGAAGAATACCCTGTTTATATGATGTATATTACTATCAAAAATACCGCCTGAAGCACACAGGGGAAAAGAGAAAAGCCTTATTCGTTTTGTGCTCTCAGCACTTACTGTATGCATAAGTGCCTATGATTAAAGGAGCAGTAAACTTTTTTTTATGAAAAAATATATAGTAGGGATTTTCCTATTGAGTAAAATAAGGGTACTCCCACTGCCGAGAGATTTATATTTCCAGAGTTATTACAGTTTAAACCCATGTTTTTTTACATTAGCAGTGTCCTCTAGTGGTCAAATTCTAATTAGATTTCCTGTTAGATTCTAATGGGGAGGAAAGTCAGAAAAAGCCAGAGACATACAGTTCTCCATAGAATGTGATAGAAACTGCCTGTCACTTCCTGTCAGTTAGAACTATCAGGAAGTAAACACAGTAACTTCACTTCCTGGTTATTTAAACTGCTATACATTTTGAATAAAACATCTGGCAGCGATGGGAGTGACCTTGTTTTATTCAGCAGGAAATGCTCTGTAAAATATGTTTTCATAAAAAAAAGTTTACTGTTCCTTTAAAAGCTTGCTGAGAGAACAAAATCCGTAAAGCTTTTTTCTTTTTCCCCAAATAAATATGAGGCATTATACACTAAGATGTGATAAACAGGCGATAAAGAGGTGATGAAGTGCAGATAACTTCTCCAGTGTTATAAACTCTTCAGTTCCTCTGTTATTCTATGGAGCCAATTCACTAAACTCGCTAAATTGCATAGGCACCATAGACTAACATAGGACCTGGAGCGTTTATTGCACTGTAGAAGTCATCTCCAGGTTATCATCTTTTTATCACACCTTAGTGCCTCTCCCCCATGGTGTTTTTAAATATCATATGTGAGCTCCTTTCTGAACTAGCAGTACTTATTGTGGCCTGTTTCAGGCCTACTGCCTCAGTAGTGGGGACAGAGCTGCTGTAATGGTTGAGTGATTTATACCAATGAAGTATGAAAATAAATGGGAACGCTACTAGCCATGAAAGTAAATATAAATCAAAATAACATTTAACTCACCAAATGAACTTCGGGGCGCAGGTCCGGAGCACTCCCCACAGCCCCAAAAACGGGCTCCGACAAACAAGACGACAACTGGAAGGGAGCGCATACATGGACCCACTTCTCATTGAACAGCCATTACAGATTTCAATTGGTGAAAAAACTCTCTTTATTATACAAAAGTTTAAAATCAAAAGACCATGTGTGGTCAAATCAAAAAGGCTATACAGGACAGGAATAGAGAAAATAGACACACGTTAACTGCCTAAAGCGTTTCGTACTTTTGCACTTATTCACAGGATCCTATGAATAAGTCCAAAGCACGAAACGCGTTAGTTGGTTAACATGTGTCTATTTTGTCTATTGCTGTCCTCTATAGTCTTTTTGATTTGTCTAGACATGGTCTTTTGATTTTAAACTTTTGTATTATAAAGAGTGTTTTTTACCAATTGGAATCTGTAATGGCTGTTCAATGAGAAGTGGGTCTGTGTATGCGCTCCCTTCCAGGTGTCATCTGATTTGTGCCAATGCATGAATCTGAGACCTCAATAGCATTCAGTAGTTGAAAGTCCCATTTTAAACAGTGGCAATTGGGGGAATTTTTAGTTCCCCCCTTATGGTACAGCTGGATTGTTCTAGAATTGATCCTGTTATTTCTAGTACATGAGCCTCAGGATTTCTAGAACTCTCTTTCTCATAAGAGAATAAAATTGTACAGAAAAAAATGAGGAATCTGCTTTTCACTTTACATTTTAATTTTCTTTATGTTGCCTATTAAGTTACCTCACACAGAAGATGGAGGCCCATATACAACACGCAGTGAATCGAATTGAGAGGATTGCATTGCTTTTCCCTTGGATGGAGCTGGTCTTTTCATCAGCGAGGATAAGCAATTTCTTACAGTACATTAAAGGAAGAGCCTGAGTATATGGAATTCGTTTCTGTGTATTTTGTTTATGAATTGCATTCCTTTAGTCAGCAGAATGGGCAATAGTGAGGAGAAATAGATATAGTTTTCTAACCCTCCGGGCTCAGAGAGGTCTGCAATTCGTTTTATTGAGATAGGTTAATGAAATGGCCTCAATGTACTGTTCATTTTACTTCCTGTAAGGCAGCAGGATAGGAGAAGCACTGCTGGATGAGCAGCTTAAAGGAGAACTGAACCACTGGAATTAATATATATAATTAATATTTTATTTAGCAGAAGGACTTACATAGGTAGGTGCTCATCACACAGCATTCAAGTAAATCGATGTACATTTTGTTGTATGTATATGCAGTTTCCTGAATATAGTAATTTCTGTTGATGCCTGCCTCTAAGTCATACCCTCTCTCAATAGACCTGAATGGTTCATAAGGATCAATTGTGTTTCTCAGATTGTAAAATAAAACAATTAGCAGTAGACTTCGTCAAAGGTCAATTGCACATTAAAATAGTGTAAATATATAATTGATTGCTGCATAAAAGGCACAACATAGATAAGTCTGTTACAGATTAAGAACCACTTAGTCCTAGGTTATATTCTGCTTTAAAGGTAATCTTTCATATAGCTTAGATCTATGGCTAGATTACCCATCAAGCAGACTAGACAAGCTCCTAGGCATCCTTAATTATAACATTAGCCTTACTAATAACATATACTTTTATATCTAATTATTTGGCTAGTTTATATACCTCTTAATTGAGTATTTATTTAATCCATTATAAAAGAGTTAGAGGTAAATTAATGTTCTGTTCCAAACAAGAGTGTATGGGGCGGGGGGTGGGGTCATGTAACGAACAGGGTTCTGTCATTGATGGGGCTAAGTGCGCCTAGAAATAAAGGGTCATATACACAAGGAAAATAGAGAAATTCTGATGTAAATCAATATAGGGAACAAATAAATATCCCCATTGGTTTAAAGTGGAGCTGTTACCGACACAGCTTATAGTGTCATTAAATGTATCTATTTAACCCTTTGAGTGCCAGAGGGGTATCCAATGCATTGCAAAGCAGAGGCTTTTCATGTAGTTTGTATATTAGTCACGCAATGGCCCTAATTAAATTACATTATTTCTACCATTTCGAAAACAACCTATATGCGTCTCTATTTGGCATAATTTTTTTTTTTAAATGAGATTAAAGGGACAGGGCACCATTTACTGTAAATAAGTAAATAAATAAAATAGTTATTTTTTTCTTTAGAGGTATGCACTGAAGCATGTCGCTGTACCTTTAAATGTGCACTAAGGGCCATATGTTCAAAGTAAGTAATGAAATAGCTTTTGTCGTTTGTAATGACTTTTCAAAGTACAGTGTCATTGGGATCATGAATATTTTCAGAGAGTGTCGGTTGTGATCAGAAATATGTCATTTCTGTCCTGACTGAAATTGTCGTAACGCCAAAAAAAATCTAACGACAAAAATGTCTTTAAAAATGTCTTAGATAACAACAAAAATGTCTTAACTAAAGACAAAAAGTCTCACATTCAGAACTTCACATTGCCTCCATTTTTTCTTAACATACAAATTTTGTTTTTTGCAAGACATTTTTATGTCGTTAGTTACGACAAATTTTCTTTCCTTTATCCTTTTGCCCTTCAATTCTGGAATTGTGTCGTACACAACGGACATTACTAGATTTTTGTTGTATACTCTGTAGAAAATATGTCGTTCATGCATACAATTACTTACTTTTGTCTTACATATGACATTTTTTGTCGTTATCCCTTTGAACATACGGCCCTAAGAGATGATAAAGAGATGATAAAGTGGAGATTAATTTTACAGTGATTGCTTCTCAATTCCTGTGTTATTTCATGAAGCCTCAAGTGAGAGAAATGTTAGTGCATAAGCTCCATAGAATAACAGATTTTGGAGAAGTGATATCACTGCTGTCAGTGCTATATATAAATGGCACAGTCTTTAAGGGGTTAATAGATGTTTGTACAGATTTGTGTTTTTTTTTCTACTTTGGTGATCTTCCTCATTGATTTATTGAGCTCCTCATATTTCTGTATGCCAAGAATATCAAAGGAACACTAACACGCCCTAATAAGAACCCCATTTATCTTAAAATTGACTTTTCACTGCATAACAAGTTGTTAGTTTTACAGAAACTATGAGTTCAAAATATGTCCCATTCATGTGTGGGAGAGTTAGTCTACCATACTGTGAAATGTTCCAACTTCCCATGAGTACTGAAACACCGTGCAGATATTTCAATCCGGACAGTAGCCAAACATGTAAATCCGCTGCCTTGTATTTGTGTGAGCTGTTGTTTATACTGATGCTGGGTTGGACCATTCTTCAAGGTTTGACTTTGATGTCACAGAACAATACCTTATTTTGGGAGATCTAGATTAAGCTGCTTGACAAAGAAAAACAATATACAGAGTTTAATAGGATTTGTGTGAAATTAATTTTAACCTCTTAATTATGCATGTTTAAAAGAACACTAACTTCTCCTAGTAATAAACCTCATTTAACTTAATCTGGGCACAAAATCCTAATGTGTCTCTGTGCAGGTATGCAGGGTTTATCTGGTTTTGTATAGAGAAGCACCCCCTTTAGCTTGTAGAATATAGACCTAAATCCTTATGCAAAAAGCAAAAGAGGAGACACTGGAGAAAAACAGCTGCACTGGAGAGAAGAAATAATTATATACACACACATACACATATACACATATATGCACACATATACGCACACACATACACACACATACACACACACACATTTAAACCTCAAAGGTATATATACACACACATGTACACACACAGACATATACCTACATACACAAATATAAATATACACACAAATATAAATACACACACACACATGCGCACATAAAAAAAAATATATATAAATACACACACATATATGCATACGTACACAAATACACATATGCCCACACAGATCATACATACACTGTGTATGTGTAATTCAGTGTGTATGTTTGTGTGTGAATATGTGTGTGTATATATGTTGTGCATGTGTATTTGTGAGTATGTGTGTGTGTGTGTGTGTATATGTGTGTGTATGTATGTGTGTGTGTATATGTGTATATATGTTTGTGTGTGTATATGTGTGTGTATGTATATGTGTATGTGTGTGTGTTTGTGTCTGTGTATGTGTGTATATGTATATGTGCATGTGGTGTGTTAAGTGTATGTTTTTATGAATGTGTGTGTCTTGAATGCTTTGTTCATATGTAGTAAGAGGAATAAAGAATATCTTCCACAGCATGGGAAAAAATACAGATCTGTATCCATCTTCCTTGAATTTGTAATGTATCAATGCCATAGAGGTCTTCTGCACATTGGTAAACAACTTTTCGTTACTAAGAAGAAGTTAGTGCAAGCCAACTGTATTATAGGGGCAAATAAGAACACCAGACTTCCTGATTAAGTGGGGATTAATCCTGGTGACTCTGACACACTGCAAAAAGATGATTCAGAGATGTCTTTAACAATTACTATTTCAGACAATGAGAATTTCTGTGTGCCCCGCCAAATGTGGCACTTGGTTTGTCTCTAATCATTCTTATTACATCTTTGTGTTAAACCAAACAACAACATATATATATGTAAATGCTCACTATGAAGACAGACATTACATGCACTGGCCTTTTTGTTAGGGTTTTTTTTAGGTTAAATAATATAAAACAGACATTATAAAGTTGACTTTATATACTGATATGTCTGTAATTGCCTTTGTGGATTGATTCGGTGAACCTTGAGAAAAATCTAGTTCCGGCTGTATCAATCTGAAATGAATCAAAGAGGTAGAAGATGAGGGAGGGGGAGAGAGGATGACAAGGAGCAGAAGGAAGGAAGAGATAAAGTGAGAGAGGAAGATGGGGAGAGAGAAAGGGAGGGGGAAATGTGAGAAGTGTAGAGCGAGAAAGGGCGAGAGGAAGAGGAGGGAGGCACAGGGGAGAGAGAAAGAGAGGGATTGGGAGTGAGAGCAAAAGAGAGTGAAAGGGAGTGAGGTAGAGAAGGAGAGGGGTAGAGGGACAGAGAGGGAGGGGATTGTGGGAGAGAAAGGGAGGGCAGGAGAGAGAAAGAGAGATAGAGGGGAAGGGAGATAGGTGGAGAGTGAGAAAGGAAGAGAGGAAAAAAGAAAGGACAGAGATTTTCAGCAGTAATATCCTGCACCAGCAGTTCTCCTTCCTTGATCACAACAGTAGTGATCTGGACAGGAACCTCTTTTAAATGTTGTTGAGGCTGTGGTGACCTCTTTTTTCAGATATCACATTATCAGTTTTTATGCTGTCTGATTGGTTCAAATGAAATGCTAAGAAGTGCCCAATCTGCAAACAGATTTCAGATCTTGTCAAATAGCCTGGTTCATATAGATAGTGGACATCAGAAATGCTTTGGTCGTCCCTTGTGATTAGCCACATTGAACTCCTCTATCATTTTTTGTCATCAAATGCACAGCAAATCACCATGAATATAATATGATGGAGCGTATTGTGACACATGGCAAGTCATTTTATCATTGAATGTTTTGCCTCATGCATGGAATATTAAACTGTGAATTCTCCAGATTGGTGGATTTTCCTCTCTTCTGAATATACTGAAAGGGATAGTAATGTTTTATAATAAAAGCAGTTCTAATTAATCATCATAGTATTTTGACTTTGGAGAGTGTTATTTCAATTCTGTCAGAGTTGTAGTTCAAGAGTAATTAATTGACAAAGTATCCCCCTCCTGCCCTTTTTACTGATGTAACACTGTTCAGCCAGACCAGAAGGGAGGTGCAGAGAGGGACAATCTTCAAATAAGATCAGGGAAAAACCTGAAAAACTTGTCAAGGGGGGCAGGGCTTTCATTGTTCTCATAGGAAGAAGATTGTCCCCTTCTGTTATCTGTCTGGTCTTACAACCAGATTCACATTTGAGAAGAGATTGTTTACACTAGGAAAAAGGGGCGGGAGGGGAAACTTTGCTGGTGAATATCTCTTAAACTATAAAGGTTTGAGAGATAAGACTTATATCATTCTTCATGTTTTTTTAATGCCTACAAAATAAAATAAAGTTAAAACGAAGTATTACTATCCCTTGAAGTTGGTATACTATAAGGAACTAGAGCAATTCTGAGGCAAACCAGCTGAATCATAGGGAAAAAAATAAAAATCCCATTGATGCAGAGTAACACTAACACATAAAGTGGTTGAAATAACTCTCATTTTTAGTTAGAGCCACTGACACTGCTCTCACTAAAGTGGCTAATGACTTGTTATCTGCTAAATATAAAGGCCACTACTCTCTGCTCATTCTCATGCTACTTTTGATACCCTGGATCATCCACTCCTTCCTCATGCCCTCCATTCCGTTGGTCTTTGTGACACTGCCCTCTCCTAGTTCTCATACTTCCTTCCTGACTTCTCCTTTAGTGTTTCCTTTCTGGCTTTTCACCCCTACCACTGTCTGTTCAAGTACTTCAAGGCTCTGTTTAGGGCACACTGCTCCATTCAATGCATTCCTCTTCCCTAATGAACACCTCTTGGTGTCATTGTCCTCTCTATTTTGGCCTCTCCCTTTCTCTCCTGTCTCTTGTGTCTGTCTTGCTGCTTTGTCTTCCTGGATGTCCTCCCACCATCTAAAACTCAACCTAAATAAAACAGAACTAATAATATCCCCTTCAACCAACCTTTTCCCTCATGTTTCCCTTACTGTCACCAATTCCACTATCACACCACCCTTCAAAGCATACTGCCTTGGCATCACCTTTTACTCCACCTCATCCTTCATTCCTGTCTAGTCAATCTGCAGCTCATACTGTCTTAGTCTATACAACATTTCTAGAATCTGAACGCTTCGCACCCATGAGACTATCCACATTTGCATCCATTTTGTCCCTTCTTGACTATGGTAACCCCCTCTTATTTGGCCTTAAACTCACCTAGACTAACCCCACTAGTGATAATAATGTTCCCGGGTGCCTGACTATTCTACATCAAACATCACTCTTCTAATGTTGTCCCACTTCCATTGCTAGTGTACTTACACTGACATTTCTTATCCTTTAGAATAAAATCCAAATTATTAGTGCTAACTTACATAGCCATTACCAACAAAGTACCTTCCAACATCTAATATCTTGTTTACAAATATATCACTACTCACCATCTTGATTCTTAACTGGATATTTTTTGTTCTTCATCTTTCATTGCATCTTCCCATTCTGTTCTGCAAGAATATAATTTCCTCTTCCACACAAATACTTACGGCTAGCCTTTTGATCTTCAGACACCTCCTGAAAACTCATCTTTTCAAGAAAGTCTAGGAACTGCCCCATAACTGTGCTGTATAAGGCCAGATCAACAACCTCTCTACCCTCTACTCACCCTTGTGCCACTCCGTAAACATTACACCAATCATAACTCCTTGGAACCTCACTGCACTCAGACCACCTTTTACCTCTCTACAAGACCTGCTACATTCCTTGACCACTGCACTGAAAATTATTTCCATATCTTATCCACTGACTTGCAATTCATGTGGTTGGGGACACTAACATCTTGTAGTACTTATACCTTCTATTTCCCAATCTGCCTTCTAGTCTGTAAGCTTTCATGAACAGAAACCTCTGATCCTTATTGTATGTTATTATTGTACTGTCTTAACTCTCAGTCAGTACTGAGTACAGGGCTGTGGAATAAGCTGACGGATTACAAATAAAGGATGATGATGATAATAATAATAATAATACAAAGACAATGTACTTACTACTAGCATGTGTAAAATTAATTATTGATATGTTTCATCCCTAAAATATAATGATAAATGCTTTTTAATGTACATGTGATGCAATAGTCAGCATTTCTATAATTTTATTTGTGCTGTTTGTAATGTGAAAAGAAATAAATTAAATTTATTGAGAATTGTACTCACTGTTCTTGTATTTGGAAAGGCTGTTCTCTTATTTCAGCCATTTACAGACAATCCCAGACAATCGTCAAGACTGTTGTGGTAGGGCCCTCTGATCCTTCTGTTCTCCACATCTGATTGTACTATTTAATACCTCTGTATGTCTATTCCCAGTTGTACAGCGCTGCGGAATTAGTTGGCGCTATATAAATAAAGAAAAATAATAATAATACTTGGAGTCCTAGAAAAAAAACACAGCAATGGCTGCCCCCTCGGAGTATGTGTAAGATGAGATTTTAGGCCTCTGAATACAAATAGAGCATTTTTACATATGCTAGCTTGAACTACAGACTATTTAAGTGTGGATAACCCCATGTATAGGTTTCTGTGTTAATTTAAATGGAGCTTTTAATCCTTGGAATGCTTTAGACTTCTCCAAAGGACTGAGAAACAATGCATTAGAGACCTCTCTAACATTCAAAAGTGCCTTGTAAATCCGTGGGGATTGGGGAATTTTTATTTCTTCCCAATAGTGCTATTGCTTTACCCTAGAACTGCTCCAGTTCTTCTGTGTGTGTGTATGTGTATGTGTGTGTATGTGTATGTGTGTGTATGTGTGTGTGTGTGTGTGTGTGGGGGGGTTTTGCATAAATCACTGCTGTTGACCTTCATCTCATGCACTGCACTATGGAGTATGCACAAGAGTGTATGTATTCTCTAATACAGTCGTGGGAAACATGATGCCCACAATTCCCCACTGGCCAAATGCATACTGCATACTGGCATACACTATCCACATTAATGATAGCAAGTCCAAACTCTATCCCTATAGCATGGAAAATGAGTAGTTACACCAGTTTTATGAATCTGTGACATCAAATATTACAATGTATAGAAGAATATAGACTAGATAGTCACTGAACTACAGTATGTTATCCAGTTGGTGGGATGGGGTTGTTCTGCGGTATATCGGTCTACAGCAGCATGCAGATGGAATGCAGATATATCAAGCTAGAGTAATAGCCGGGATTAAGCTAGAGGAAATTAGTCAAGTCAAAGTGAGTTTAAATGCTTACAGACAGATATCTTGCATACTGTCAAAGAATGTGGAACTCGATTCCGGGTCCCTTCAGTATAATATGTGTTTACTTGAATGAGGCTTGTAAGAAAGTTCATATGAACTGTCTGTCGTTTGGATGTTAGTTTGCCCTCCTCCAGCAGTCTGGACTTAGGCTCTGTTCCTCTACTTTTTAGATAGGTAGCTGCCAAAATCTCACCTTCTGTCAATGCGTTTTGGCATTCAATCTGGTGCCTTTGTTCTTGATCTTCAGGCGAAGGAGCCGGATTGATCAGTAAAATGAGTTGAGTAAGATCATCATTCTCCACAAGGGAAGGATCGGAGCCCAGCAGAAGACTCTCTTTCACTTGACTTACTTCTGCTAGTATTAACCCAGCTTTCACTCTGGCTTAATATACCTGCCTCCTCTACCACATTAGAGAACAGCCCAATCCCAGCACCTGGATAACAGAATGTATTTCAGTGAATATCTATATATTACATCCTGTATACTTCTATACATTGTAATATTTGATGTCACAGATTTATGTGCTTATTTATATTATTCACATACTATACTATAACCTTTTTATCATTACTTCTTTATTGTCTGTGTTTGTCATATGTGCTGTGTAATAAACTTTATAATGCTACACTTGGAGTCATTTTTGCATTGTCCCACTTTCCCCCTTTCATATCATTTATAAAAAATGGTTTACTGCTCCTTTAACTCCATATACTAACAAGGTACAGAGGAAACTGGTGTAACTTTACTCCATTTCCATGCTTTAGGGGTAGAGTTTGGGCTTGCTTGCATGAATGTCTTAATGACAGTGAAGACTGTGCCAGTATGCAGTATGCATAGAGGTATTTTCACACTGTCCCACCTTCCCCCTGTTCTATTTTGCATGCATGCAACTACACATCGCTGGAACTACCATACATGAAACTTTGAGGATAAGCAGCAAGGGAACTGTTAAAGAAACATCTGACAGGAACAGTTTATCATTGTACTTGTGGATTAAATCTTGCACACTCTGCTTGATTTATTTATAAATATAGGCTGACACTTTTTTAATTTATTGCTCCCTAGCTCCTTACCATCCCTCCTATAGTGCCAATCCTGAATGAATGAATATGTTTATATAGCGCCACAAGTGTATTCAGCGCTTTACAATTTAAGGGTTTAGACAATACAGGGTTACAAGTGCTTTGCAAAATGAAACACTGTGAGTGAAGTCCCTGCCCAAAAGCAATCTAAAATGGTAATGGGAGACATAGAGTACATAAGGGTCAAGTGCTGAATACAGTGCCAGACTTCTAGTTAGGATAGGAGACATAAATAAAGTAAATAATTTATAAAGAGCCCAAGTCGTACAGTCAGTGCCATGTAACATGTTTAAGTGTAGTTTCAATCAAAAGACCATCAGAGAGTGCAGTGGCACAGGTTGGATGGTAGAGCATTCCATAAATAAGGAGCAATGAGAGAAAAAGGTTTGATATGTGAGAGGGCTGTAGACACAAAAGGAGCTGAGAGAAGATTGTTATTGGCTGATCGTAAGTGGTGGGAAGGGGTATAGCGGGAGATCAGAGTGGAAATGTTGGAAGGGGTACAGGTGAGAATGAGAGAAGCAGAGTTTTGTAAGAGATCCTAAGTTTTATAGGCAGCCACTGGAGAGATTTGAGGAGTAGGGAGGCAGGGACAAACCTAGGTGACAACAGGATAATTCCTGCTGCTGCATTCTGTATGGATTGAAGAGGATGAAGATGGGATGCAGGAAGGCCAGAGAGAAGAAGGTTACAGTAGTCCATGCGGGAAATGATGAGTGCTTGTGTGAGAATTTTGGCTATGGAGGAACAGAGGAAGGGACGGATTTTAGCAGTGTTACGCAAGTGAAAGCCACAAAATGAATGAATGAATATGTTTATTTATATAGTGCCACAAGTGTACGCAGTGCTTTACAATTTAAGGGCTTAAACAATACAGGGTTACAGGTGCTTTGTAGAGTGAAACATTGGGTGTGAGGTCCCTGCCCGAAAGCTTATAATCTAAAGTGGTAATGGGAGACATACAGAGTACATAAGGGTCAAGTGCTAAATACAGTGCTAGTTCTGATGATGATATAGGACATCAGTGAAGTAAATAATTTATAAGAGTGTTCATTGTACAACATCAGTGCTTTCTAGCATGTTGAGATTTTTTTTAGGTGCATTTTTTTAGTGAGATTTGATGGTTATCAGAGAGGTGCAGTGGCACAAGTTGGATGGTAGAGCATTCCATAGATACTGAGCAATGAGAGAAAAAGGTTTTATATGTGACAGGGCTGTAGACACAAAATGAGCTGAGAGAAGACAATCATTGGCCAAACGTAAGTGGCAGGATGGGGTATAGCTCAAGATCAGGGTGGATATGTAAGAAGGAGTAGAGGAGAGAAGTGTCTTGAAAGAAAGAAGTAAGATTTTGTAAGATATCCAGAGTTTGAAGTGGATGGAGATGGGAAGCAGGAATGCCAGACAGAAAAATGTTGCAATAGTCCATGCGGGCAAGGATGATTGCATGTATAAGAATTTTAGGATTGGCATTAATATGAGGGGAGAATGAGAGAGACTTGTCAATTATCACCCCCAGACACTGCGGTACTGATACTGGATTTATGGTAGTGCCATTTACAGTCACCTGGAAGGGCGCTACAGGGCCAGGCCTAGGTGGAATGAGGAGTAGCTCAGTTTTAGACATATTGAGTTTGAGGTTCCTATGAGCCATCCAGTCTGAGAAAACATAGAGGCAATCTGTGACTTTAGCCTGGATATCATAAGTCAGTCAAAGTGCAGATAAGTAAATCTGGGTGTCATCTGCATAGATGTGATATTTGAGACCAAATTAGTTAATAAGATTAGATTACCAAGTGTTACTGTGTAAAGAGAAAACAGAAGTGGTCCTAGAACAGAACCTTGAGGAAACCCAACAGAGAGTTGGATGGGAGAGGATGAAGAAGTGGCAGAGGAGACACTGAAGGATCTGTTAGAGGAGAGCCAATCCAGAACTGTGTTATGGATTCCTAAGGAGTGAAGAATGCGGAGGAGGAGGAGGAGAGCATGATCAACAATGTCAAAAGCTGCTGAGAGATCAAGCAGGATAAGTATTGAATAGTGACCTTGAGATTTGTCAATGTGAAGATCATTGACCACTCTTGTAAGAGCAGTTTCAGTGGAGTGAGCGGTACAAAATCCAGATTGTAAAAGGTCCAGCAGGTCGTATGTGTTAAGGAAGTCAAGTAGGCTAGGCGTTCCAAGAGTTTAGAGGCAAAAGGCAGAAGAGAAACGGGTCGATAGCTAGAGGGTGTGTTACTGTCAGAACAGTTGCTCTTGAGGATGGGTGTTACTAAGTCATGTTTGAAGTCATCAGGAAACGTAGCAGTGGCAAAGGAGGAGTTAAAGATTTGTAATAGGATAGAGATTAGTGTGGAGGAAAGGGACTGGATGAGGTAAGAAGGGAGAGGATCAAGTGCGCATGTAGTAGATGGAGCGAAGGATAGCAGATTAGTCAGTTCCTCCTACGTGACTAGTGTAAAAGAGTCCAGAATGCCAGGAGGGGAAAGAGGGAGGCTAGGAGGAGATATACAAGGTGGCATAGTATCCCGGATGGAGTCCACCCTGGCTTTGAGGTAGTCAGCAAAGTCTTGTGGCTGTATGGAGTTTGTGGGGGAAGCAGTTGGAGGGAGGAGGAGGGAGTCAAAGGAAGAAAAAATGCGTTGGGGATTGGATTTATGAGTGTTGATTAGTTGTGAAAAGTAAAGTTTTTTGGCAAGGGACAAAGAAGAGTTAAAGCAAGAAATGAGGAACCTGTAGTGGAGAAAGTCTGCCAGAGAACCAGACTTTCTCCGCAGTCGTTCAGCTGAATGGGTACAGGAGCGGAGGAAGCTGGTGTCTTTAATGGTGTTAACAGTGACGTTAATATGAGGAGCGAATGAGAGAGATGTGTCAGTTATCACCCCTAGGCACCATGCTTCTGATACCAGATTTATGGTAGTGCCATTCACAGTCACCTGGAAGCACTACTGGGCCAGACCTGGGTGGGATGAGTATAAGCTCTGTTTTAGACATATTGAGCTTGAGGTGCCTATGAGCCATCCAGTCTGAGATAGCTAAGGCAATCTGTGACTTTAGATTGAATATCAGCAGTCATTCAAGGTGCAGATAAATAAAGCTGGGTGTCATCTGCATAGAGGGATATTTGAGACCAAATGAGTTAATAAGAACGCCAAGTGTTATTGTGTAAAGAAAAAACAGAAGCGGTCCTAGAACAGAACCTTGAGGAACACCAACAGAGAGGTGGACAGGAGAGGATGAAGAGGTGGCAGAGGAGACACTGAAGGATCGGTTAGGTAGATATGATAATAGCCAGTCCAGTGCTAAGTTACAGATTTCTAAGGAGTGAAGAAGTAGGAGGAGAAGTGCATGATCAACAGTGAGTGCATATGAGTGCTGATCACCATCTTTTCTTTCTCTTTTTATTTTTTACAAAGAACAATATGTTATAGGAATTTTCCTGATGAGTAAAACAAGGTCACTCCCACAGCTGGCAGTTGTTTTATTAAAAGTTATAACAGTTCAAATTGTCAGGAAGTGAGTAAAAACATCATTACTTCATGAAAGTTCAACCTGTCAGGAAGTGAGTCCGCCGTTTCTGTCACATTCTATGGAGAACTGTTTGTCAGTGACTCACCACTCTCATAGAATGCAACACAATAACTAATTGAAATCTGACCACTAGAAAGCACTGTTAATGTAAAACCCCCTCAACGGTTTAAACTGTAATAACTCTGGAAATATACATTTCATAGCAGTGGGAGTACCCTTGTGTTTCTCGGCAGGAAATCCAGGCAACAAGAACAGGGGTAGTCAATTGCTGGACCTCCCCAAAGAGGTGTTGGCTAGGTATAGATGATGAGAGTTGTAATCCCAACAGCTGAGGGGTTATACCCTAAAGTGTGATAAAGAGGTGATAAATAGGAGCCCATGCTCCTACTTGAGAGATCTTAGTGCATTGGCTCCGTAGAATAACATAGGGGATTGAGAATTGATCTCATGAGAACTAATCTCACTGGAGATGATATTGTTTCTTTAACACCTCTTTATCAGACTTTAGTGCATATCCCCCATTAGTCTAACAATTGACTAGTACCTGACCTAACGGAATGTTGGACTAATTCATCAAGCTAAAGCAGTACAATTCTAGAGCAAATCAACTATACCATACATTATTAAACTTTCCATTCATTTAAATTGAGCTTTTAACCCCTTGAATTTTAGAGATATTTCCAGTGCATTGCTTTGCAATGTGTTGAACACCTCTCTAACATTAAAGTGGTTAAATAACCCATTTAAATGAAAGGGAATTTGGGTAATTCTCATTTTACCCCACAATGCAGTTGAGTTGCTCCAGAATAGCACCTGTTCTTTTCAGTCCAACAGCCTCATTACACGTGTGACTATCTGACTACCTAGACTGAGGACTGTGAGTTTATCTGAATCTGTGATGTTTGTCCTCATCACTAAAACAAGAAAGAATATAAATCAGCTCATACATATTTGTCAGAGTGTTTGACGGTCATCATCAGACCGAACCTGCCTGTGACTGGCACTGGATACAAACATATTTCTAGCTCTCCACGGCAATTATCATTTTCATCACATAGGTTAAAAAGATTGAGAGCATCCTGCCATGTGTGAACCAGATCTAAATCACATCACAGAGACCTTGCATCTCCTTTGGAATGGATTTCTGTCATAAACATTTTTACCGCATCCAACGACTGTCAACCCGGGAAAAAATAATTATATATATATTTTGTTCTTTCACAAAGGGAAGACAAAGTCAAATAATTTTCAGACTTGGTAATTCTGTCTGAAATAGATTTCACAGCACAATGCCTTTCAATACTTTGTTGATAAGAGTCTCTTGCTCTGTAACAGGAGCAATGATTAGAATCTTTTTGTTTTTCTTTTACCTGCTAATACTCTGCATTCTAATGATGTAGAATTATTCAGAATCAGGAGTGGGCAAAATGAGGCCCTTCAGCAGCTGCCAGACTACAAGTCCCATCATCCCTTGCCAGGTGATTGCTTGTGTACTTTGGTAACTATAACAGCTGTGATTATACTGATAGATCTTGTTATTGCATAGCGGTTATTCATATTGCATCCCGAGTGCTAATTTGTGCATCATTACCCAGATCCCCTTGCTACCCTATGGGTAGTGCCTCCTAGGACAAAACTGAGATAAGATTTGCATATTATTTTTGTCTTTTCATCTCTTATTCTCATAAATAAACTGTTCAACAATCTTCTTGAAGCTTATGTGCTAAGCAGATCTGGAATAATTTTGGAGAAAATCAACTGAACCATAGGGAGCTGAAAATTAAAAATTACTAAAATTCCCATTGATTTAAATGGAGTTTGTATCACTCTGAATGCAAAATAGGTCTCCTTTGCAAAATGTATTGGAGACCTGTAGTGAACCCTAAAAACGGTTATAAAGGGATCAGTGCTATTATCATAATCAAATAAACAATTTATTCACAATACATTATAAAGGCTACCCTTATGAAAAATAAAAATATAAAGTTAAAATCAATTCTGTAAATAGACAAAATCCTGTCCCTTATACAGATGAATATAATGTCTGTATATAGACCAATAAACAAGTAAATAAGAACTACATTATACAGACATTATAAGGACAAGTAAACAAGGACTATATTATACAGACGTTATATCCATTTGTATATGGAATAGGATTTTGTCTATTTACAGCGTTGATTTTAACTTGTATTTTTATTATATTTGTATTATTTTTCATAAGGGTACCCTTTATAATGTATCCTATATAATCATTTGCTAAATAGTTTGTAACAACGCAGTCATACGCAGTAGAGGCTGCCCATGATGAAGCTAATACAGAGCAGAGCGTTCAGCTCTATATCAGCCGCGGCGTGGGCACTCTCTACTGGGCATGACTGCACTGCAACCGGCCGGCACTGTGGCCTGTGTACACGGGCTCTTCAGCTAGTTGTGAATAAATTGTTTATTTGATTATGATAATAGCTCTGTTCCCTTTATACCCCTTTTTTTTGGTTCACTATGTGTTTCCAGTGCTTTTTTGTGGTAGGGTGCACACTCCTATTAATAGTTAATTGTAGAGCTTTATCTTAATACAGAATTGTATCTATCTATCTATCTATCTATCTATCTATCTATCTATCTATCTATCTATATTAGTTTTAAAGCCCGTGCACACGGGCCAACACTGGTGGCGCTGCAGTCATGCGCAGTACTGACTGCCCGCGCAGTGGCTGATACAGAGCAGGGCGCTCCGAATTCACCTGACTGTGCACCTGACTTGATCTCAACTTTAGTGCCCCCTGCGTCACTGGTCATAAATTATGTATTTCTATCTCCATTCAACGTCTGTTACACCTTGTTAAGTCGCTGAGGCATGTGATATGCCACACACCTGTAACTTTATTCAACTTTACCCTCACTGTCATTACCCATAGAGATACATGTGGTTGAATGACATGCGGAATTCCGTTACACTGCTACGTGTCCAGAAACATGGACACTACACAAGGAGCCCTAGGGTTTTATGTGACATAATAATAAAAAGCATTCCTCATCTCCCAATCATCCACTGAAGGCATGAGTGACTTAAGTCAGATGTGATTCTAGCTCACTGATGGAACACATTCCTCCCAAGCGGCTCTCCACCTGCTTTGTTCCACGACAGCTTGATAATACATGATGTGACATTACATACTTATCTGCGAACTGGGACTATTGCATATAAGCAGTACAGTTTTCAATGTTTGTCTCACATGCACTTAGATGTAGATGTTTGATATAGCAATCATGCGTTTGTGCACTGTAGTGGCCAATACTGCCAGAGCCTGCAAGACATTGTCCTGCATCCCCTAGTTTCTACCAAATTCCCCCTGCTGATATCATCCTTCATGCCCAGCAACATTATCCGGACGAAAGCCAGATAACTAGCCATCTATGGGACACCGTCACATCGCAACACCATTAAGCTTACTGGCTACACATTTCGGATTCGGCGGGTGTATATTGCGGGCATGTGTTTGATCATTACCCCCTGTGACTTTTATCACTTTCCAACTGTGTCACACAATTACAGCGTATTACTATATATATATATATATATATATATATATATATATATGTATATTCCTTATATCACATCTCATTCTTTCCTCTTTTCCTTGTTGTGGTTTTTGAGGTATAGATGAAATAGTGCACTGCCTTACTCCTTTTTTGGGTTTTTCATTTTTTTTTTGTATTGGAGACCAATCTAGCATTCAAGGGGTTAAGAGTACCTTTTAAATCAATTGAATTTAATGATATGATATAATTGATTTGTCTCAGAATCTCACCATTTTCTTTGTCACGTGCCATTGACTTTGTTTTATATAATACAATTATACACCAATATCATTTTATTTATTTTTTATGTGCATACAACTTGCACGCTTTGCAATGCGTTGTATACCCCTCTGGCACTCAAAGGGTTAAGAAGCCGCTACCTCACTGCTCCACGTGATGCAGTCTTTCATCTCCTCACTCACACTTTGCAATCACGCGCAGTACAGACTGCCCATACGCGTGCAGTCTCTACTGCACATGACTGCATCGTGACAAACATCCTAGCGAATTATTATATAGGATAGTCTACACATGCATTAAAATGCAAGTTTAACCTACATTTTACAGATCCTAGCTAGAAGTAGATGACATTTAAAATTATATAACCCAATGTTGCTAGTGTCCCTTTGATAATTTTCATAATATGTATTTATCTTAGTAACCGCACACTACTATACACATTAGATCCTTTGGTCAGGAATGGAATACAATCTTTGTTTTTCTTTTATATTAACATATGATCTTGATTGGTCTTAAACCAAGCACAGACAATGCTCATTTACCCAAATCCATGTCAATTATCTAATCAGCTATTCTGGGCCATTTTAACAAGGTCTATTCATTTAATGACTGGGAAAGTTTACTGATTATTGTGTGACTTAGTTGACATGCTTCTGCCATCCAGGAAATTAATATTATGATTAAGGTATAGCTAAATCCCTCATGTTATGCATTAGGTAAAATGAGACATGGTCAATAAATGACTGAAGGCAGAACTGCAATAATGAAGGATTAAAATGAGCTAGAAGTGAAACCGTAACAGGCCCGCTCTGTAATATAAATACTAACTCACAGATAAATTACATGTTTTAAGCCCCTTGGATGTTCGAGAGATCTCCACAGTGTTGCTTCGCAATGTGGTGGAGACTGTAGCATCCAAGTCAAATAGGAAGAACTAATAGTTCTTAATCCTCCTAATAACCCCCACATACCTAAATACAGACAGATAATCCTAATGGCCCCTATGAACTTTTGCTCCTAAGCTAAAGAGGTAATATTTTAATTAAATCCGAGATGTCATGTCAGTGGAGGTGGACATTAAAGTTGCTAGTAGGACACGAAGCCTTCACACTGCACTCTGTACTCTTAGGGAGAGACAAAAAGTCCCATTTTGTTCCTGAAGGAAGTTTTGTGAAAAATTCTCAATGTTTTGCTTTTCTGGGGAATTTTCACCCATAGAGAAAGCCATAGATTTTCTGCCAACACAACACCACAGAATTTCCAGTGAGAACTGTCCCATTTTCTGCCCATGTTTCCAATGGTGGCAAACACTTGAGCCCCCATACTATAACAACCCATGGTGTCCAACATGTTGTAGAATAAGAGGGACTAAGAGGATGTGCAGAGAGAGAGATTAAAAGAAAAAATACATTTGTTTTACAATCTGAACAGAAGTAGAATCTGGAGAGCTCCTGTTGCTAAATCAGTGGTGAAGGAATTCAGCAGCAGAAGCAGCAATGGAGTCCACTTTTCTTAGCCCAAGAGATCCCGGCTCCCAACATCTTCTCTGAAGAAGTATAATAAAAAAGGGGTCTCTGGACACAAGTATCAGCAGCAGCACAGTCCAGCTGCCTGTGCCTGTTGCTAGTGTTGTCAGGTTGCCAGCTGTAGTGATGACAAGTGTGACAGCAGGGAACCTTCTATCATTAATTGTTATCACCAGGTACCAAGAGAGCAGCAAAGACTAGTGGTGGTGATGATGAGAGTGAGGGTGGTGGAGAGGGTGCTGTTGAAGAGAGTAGGAGAGCTTTCTTGGCAAAAAGTGTAATATAATGGGGTAAAGAGATGCATTTAGGAATGGGCATCACCACCACTACCAGCAGTGACATTCTTGCATTTTCTGCTAATGTACTTCCTGCTGAGCAGTCATCTGAGGCAAGTGTGAAAAATACTGTAAGGCAGGGATTCTCAACCCGTGCCTCAGCGGCCACTAACAGGCCAGGACTTAGGAATTCCCCTTCTAGAGCACAAGTGTGTTCATCAGAGGCTCATTCACATTTATTAACTCACCTGTGCTTCCACAAGGAAATCCTCAAAACCTGGTCTGTTAGTGGCCACTGAGGGCATGGGTTGAGAACCACTGCTGTAAAGTAAGAATGCTTTCAAAAACAGACATGTTGATAGTTTAAATTTATCAATTAACAAAATGCATAGTTAGTGAACTGAATAACAAAGACCAGGCTGATAAAATAAAGAGCAAAAAATGTTAACACCTAAAAATGAAATTGGTTTCTATACATGTAGATATCACACAAATATAACTGGCATCTGTAAACATTTATTTTATGTCATAACCCTAAAATGTAATCTTAGGGCAGATGTCCTATTCTGAGAGCAATCAGTTAATTTTGTTTGGGCTGTTTGCAATGCGAGACAAGGGCTAAGGTAAGTGATTTAGTGAGATTAGAACTGGCCCCTTTTCAGAAAGTCTATTACCTTTTCTTTGGTTATTTACAGACAATCCTGCACCATCCCTTATGAGGCACCTATCAAGATTTCTCTAATAATGGAGTCAAAAAGCATGGATGGGTATCCCAGTAAAACATATCTAAAAACATAACCAAAAGATGGCACCATAAATTCAATGGATCAGAGAGAATAATGTAATAAAAAACTGCCCAAGTCCTTACAACTGCAGACTTAAACGGATAGTAATGTTTCACAAAAACAGCAGCTCCAATTAATCTTCATAGTATTTGGGCCATGGAGAGTGTTATTTCACTACTGTCAGAGTTGCAGTTCAAGAGTAATTGAATGATAAAGTATCCCTCTCCTGCCCTTTTACCTAGTGTAAGCACCCACTCCTCAGATGTGGAATCCAGTCCATAGCTCACATCAAGGGTCAATATTCTTACTGTGAGAACAATGAAATCCCTGCCCCTCTTGACAGGTTTTTCAGCTTTTTCCCTTATCTTAGTTGAAGATTGTCCCTCTCTGCAATGTACCTGGACACTCCCTGCTGCTCTAAGCCGCGCAGTGTTACATCAGTAGAAGGGGCGGTAAGGGGATACTTTATCATTCAATTACTCTTGAATTACGACTCTGACAAAATTGAAATAACTCTCCAAGGACCAAATACTATGATGATTAATTAGACCTGCTTTTATTATGAAACATTACTATCCCTTTAAAATCAGATAAATAGAAGAGAAAAGTAAGCTCTAATGCTTATACCGCAATCAGAACCAAGGATGAAATAAGTGTTTATTCATTAAAAAAAAAAAAAAAAAAATATATATATATATATATATATATATATAAATATATATATATATATATATAAATGACAAGTCCCATAAAGAAAGAAATAGCCAAAAAAACACCCAAATTTCAATAACGTGTAGCCATATAATAATGTCTGTCCTAATGTCACAACTCACCAGAACATATACCTGATTTTAATTGTGCTGTATCCCCTATTAGCCTATTACTGAGACTATAACCCAGAAAAGCAAGGTGGCTGACAAATTTAAAATACAATCTCCATGAATAGAAAAACAAGATCCAATGTCAAATTGCTAATTATACAACTAATATAAAACACATAACCATATACATATCCCATGGGCGTGTAACAGTATCCTACAATAAATAGGTCAGTAGATTCAAAATATGCAAAAATTAAATATAAAATAAACTGTATAAATAATAGGATATTAAAAAACTTTTGGTGTAAATGGATCTGCATAGTCCAATGCAGAGAAATGCAAGAAACACACTAGAGACATGTATAATATAATAACCTCTAAGTATTTGTTCTACAATAAATATTACCGCACAACATATGCAACTGATAAATCATACTATTTAAAAAAGATATCAATGAATATAGAATAAATGTGTCTTACAGTGAATATTACATGAAATACATATAACTCACAATAGATATGACGTTCTCATATGGATAATGAATAGAGAAATAATATATACAAGTGGGATCGTGAAAAAAAGGATAAATTCTAAACCTTCATTGTCCTTTGCAGATGGGAAAATAATGTAAGAAATCTGGTACCAGAAAAAAAAAACCTTAAAAATATACAATAAAAACTGATTGAGTCCACAGTCATAAGTGTATATCAGATATTATAAATATAGCATCCTCCCAATATTGTCAAATGTTGTAAATAAGCATACTGTGTATATTTGAACTCCCATGCTATTAGTATTGGGGAAGCTGTTACCTCAATAACTACACTTAAATACAAACTTACAATAATCTATTTTACATACAGTAAGAGGAGTACAACTACAGTATTATCAGATCGATGTAATTGAACAATGTATCAGCTACTGCTCCAGTGTAAGAAAGTCATTGTTGAAGATTGGGATGTATGTAGCTGTGATCTCTGACCCTAATCAACAACACTACTGACTTGGCTGGATCACAACGTGTTCAATGGTAGATGGTAGTAAGAAGACTCTGACAAGCAAACACTATACAGTTCATGTGAGGCAAGACTGTATGTAAGTGAAGTTATTGATGTAACAGTTTTTCAAATACTAGTAGCATGACTGTACACAATTAACAGGAATTCAAATATACACAGTATATGCTTATTTGACAACATTTGACAATATTGGGAGGACTATAATTATACTACCTAATTTGTACTTATGACTGTGGACTCGATCGCTTTTATAATATATTTTTTGTTTCTTTTTTCTGGCACTGGGTTTCTTATATTTTGCCTGTCTGCAGAGGACAATGTAGGTTAACATGTATTCTTATTTTCATTATCCTACTGGTATAGATTATTCCTGTAATTCCTGTCCATGTGAGGCCATCATATCTGTTGGGAGTTAAATGTATTTCAATTAATATTCACTATAGGACACATTTATTTTATATTCATTGATATTTTTAATATATAGGGTGATATATTAGTTACATATATTCTGCGGTAATATTTATTGGAGAACATATACTTACAGGTTATTATATTATACATATCTCTGGTTTGCTTTTTGCATTTCTCACATTGGATTGTGCAGATCCATTTACACCAAAAATGTATTAATATCTTATTATTCATATAGTTTATTTTATATGTTATTTTTGTGTATTTTAGATCTTCTGATCTATTTGCTGTAGGATACTGTTACAGGACTATGGGATATGTATATGGTTATGTAAGTGTTTTAATTATATTAGTTATATAATTAGGAATTGAGCACTGGATCACTTATTTCTTTTCATTGTGATTGTATTTTTTATTTGATTGTTACCAACTCACCACAGGAACCAGGAATGAACCCTGAGGCACTATACTTACAACTTTAGACTAACTTGAAAGGTTCCATTTACAACTCTCTGTATTCTATCATTTTAACTAGTTTCCTGGTCATCCACATATATTACTTCCCAAGGCAATCCCTTCCAATTTTTTCAATAATCTCATGAAGAACCATATCAAATGATTTAGTGGAATTAAAGTATACTACATCCACAGGTATACTCTTCTCCAAGTTACCATGTATCCTTTCATAGAATGTAAGTAAATTAGTTTGACATGATGTGTCCTTCATAAAACACCACTGACTCTTACTAATGATATTGTTGAATACTATCTTTAGTAAATCTTCTAGTATCTTGTTCACTGTGGAAGTCAAATACAGGTCTGCAACTGGGTAGTGGTTGACCATCCTGTACCTGAAGGTGGTTTCTGTTTTACCCAAATAGTATTTAACACATGGACATGACAAAATATACACTACACGATCAGATGTGCAGGTTAATTTATAATGGATCTTGAAAAGATTGTTGGTGTGTGGATATCTAAACAAGGTAGCATTAAACATACTATTGCATAGAGTACAACTAATGCAACAAAAACAACCATTTTTAACTTGTTTTCTTGTAAGCCAGTTGGATGTTTTGTAGAGATCTGTTCTTTTTCCACTAAATCTGGACGCATCAATATATCTCTAAACATTCTTCCCTTTTTTAAAGGCTATCCTGGGTGGGGGTGGGGGTAGAGAAAAAGGGGATGAAGGATCAGATGATAAAATTGGCCAGTGTTCCTTGATTGCTTTTGCCAGTCTTTCACTTGCTGGAAAATATAGGGTAGAGAACATTATCCTATCAGTCCTCCATTTAGTGGGAGATTTATTCAGCAAACCGCTTGTATGGATTGCTTACATATCTGTAACTGATCATTTAACAATGTTCTTTCTCTCTGTCTATGTCTTTCTCTCTCTCTCTCTCTCTCTCTATATATATATATATATATATATATATATATATACATATATATATATATATGAACTATATACTACAGGCCAAAAGCCTAAACAATATTTTGTACATATACTAGTTTAAAGCCTGAGTCTTTCACCCTCAATGCATTGGATACTCTCTGACACTCAAAGGATTAATTAACCCCTTAAGGACCATTGACATACCTGGACTGACATGCTGGTCTGGCACTTAAGGACCAGTGTCTATCCTGGTACGTCATGGACTTTTACTCACTGCGCTCCTGTAGGAGCGCGGTGAGTAATACCGGGGACTGAAGTTGATTGCTCCAAGACCAGAGAGATATCTTTCAGTCCCTCGTTCGGCGTGCCGGCACACGTGGGGCGGCACGTCGAACATCCCTATCTGGTCCTTAAAGGACCACACACCCTGGTTCCGCTGGTCCTTAAGGGGTTAAAAGAAAGATTGCTAGCTTTGGTAACACAATTAGGAGCTGTGATCACAATATGCAAGTCCTACTTTAAGGAGAACTAACATTTCCTAATACTATCCCCCACTTATCTTTCTATGCGATGAAAATGTAAGGGCTCCTATGAATAATGTCCTTGATAACATCTTCAATCAGTTCTCAATGTCATGTGTGTCCATGGAGGTGGACTTGGCAGTTGCATGAGAATTTATGAACTTACATAGAAAGACACAAAGCCTCCATTTTCACTTTGCATATTCTGCAGGTGTATAATATGTAAAGTCTAATTTATTATATTTTTTACCCTAACAGTGAGCTCCCTGGATCTCTGTTTCCAGAGGTCTTTCGTTCAGGGACAGTGAAAGCAGAGACAGTGATATAATGTTGCACTATGCCCGCAATATGGAGTGCTCTGCATGTGGAGGAAAGCTTTTCTGTCATGTCCTCCTCCACAGACATGGCATCCAGGGCTGTATTAAAACATTATTTTTTGAACAAATGCACAAGAGCAAATTCATAGGGGCCATTCAAATTTTCTGGACATAGAAGGATAAATTGGTTGTTATGATTAGGAACTGGTAATGCTCCTTTAAAATATCTTGCAAACAAACTCCTTCAGACTTTGTAAACAACTTAAAAAATTGAGAACACTTGCTTAAAGGGATAGTAATACTTCGTTTTAACTTTGTTTTATTTTGTAGGCATTAAAAAAAACACGAAGAATGATATGTCTTATCTCTCAAACCTTTATGGTTTGAGAGATATTCACAAGCAAAGTTTCCCCTCCTGCCCCTTTTGCCTAGTATAAGCCATCTCTTCTCAGATATGGAATGCAGTCCATAGACCAGACAGATAACAGAAGGGGACAATCTTCTTCCTGTGAGAACAATGAAAGCCCTGCCCCCCTTGAGACGTTTTTCAGGTTTTTCCCTTATCTTAATTGAAGATTGTCCCTCTCTGCAGTCTACCTGGGCACCTCCTTCTGCTCTGGCTGAACAGTGTTACATCAGTAAAAGGGGCGGGAGGGGGACACTTTGTCATTGAATTACTCTTGTACAACAACTCTGACAGAATTGAAATAACACTCTCCAAAGTCCAAATACTATGATGATTAATTAGAGCTGCTTTTATTACGAAACATTACTATCCCTTTAAATATTGATGTCATGGACTTGGTTTCTTTCATCATTTGAGTGCCAGAGGGGTGTGCAATGCATATTAACCCTTTGCGTGCCAGAGGGGTACGGAATACATTGCTTTGCAATGCATTCCGTAACCCATTGGCACTCAAAAGGTTAAGGTGAATCATTGCACACCCTTCTGGCACTCTGAGAGTTAAAGTTTATGAGCATTTCTCTTTCCAACAGGAATTGTGAAAGGAACTCTATTTATAATACTTCCTCCTTATGTTCCAAGGCCGATGTGGGAACGACGGAAGTGTAGTATTTTTTGCCTATTTCAAGGTTCATTTATAGTACATAGGGAAGTGATGACATTTGTTTCAACACTAGAGATATTGCTTCAACAAAGAGGCTGATGTACTAAAAAAAGGGTTAAAATAAAAACATAAAAAAAAATTAAACTCTTTGAGGGCCAGAGGGTTATGCACTAACAATTTTTCACTAACTTGGTGCCCTGTCAGCTTGATTACTGGGTGTTGTCACACAGGTTACAGTGTTTGTTAATTTTTTAGGTGCAATATCATAGTGGCCTGAAATTGTACAGTGGCGCTGTTGCTTCATCATCCTATGGAGATTTATGGTCCTGGGACCAGAGCTGTCCATAGGATGGTGTAGCAACAGCACCACTGTACAATTTCAGGCCACTGTGATATTGCACCTAAAAAATTCAACTTTGAGCTGTAATAACTTATGAATAAACCACCATTCAGCAGTGGGAGAACCCTTGTTTTACTCATGGGGATAAACCCTACAACATATTTTTACATTTTAAGTATTACTATCCCTTTAAACAATCTTCTGTGCTTATGTACAGACACATTTAATGTACAAGTTGTATACAGACACATTTAAAGCCCAACTTCTCCAGCTCACATGTTCTATGCAAACAACCCCTTAACCCCTTAGGGTCTGACGATCCTGCGGTGTCTGGTCCTTTAAGGACCAGATAGACGCGTTCGGAGTGCCGTCCCATGTGACTGATCACATGGGGCGGCACATCGAAAGGAGGACTGAAAGAAATCGCTCCGGTCTTGGAGCGATCAATTTCAGTCCACGGTATTACTCACCGCGCTCCTGCAGGAGCGCGGTGAGTAAAAGTACGTGACGTACCAGGACCGTCACTGGTCCTTAAGTGCCGGACCAGAGTGACGGTCCGGGTACGTCACAGGATGCGAAGGGGTTAAAGTGGACCTGCCACCTTAAGATAATTTCAGTTAATTATAATGAAAACTAAAAACTGTCTCTGTGTTGTGCTAGCCTTTTGTTGTAATATAAGTAATTATTGTGACATTTACCTTTATTTGTTGTTCACCCAGTTTGGCACTTTACATTAATTAGTTTTTGTACTTAGAAAATATTATCACACACTGTGCTATGGAGAAATTTAGAGCCCACACACTGGGGACATTTTTTGAATGGAAGCATTTTGGGTGAATACAAAAGAGATGAAGAGGGAGTGATGGGAAGGGAAGTCATGGCAATTCTGGACAATAGCATGGACAACATAAATATTATCAGTGAGATGAAACTTTAAAGAAGAAATAACACCTTCTACTAATAACCCCCTGTATACACACTTACCGTACTATGACCAGAAAAACATAATAAGCTCTATGAATTTTACAGTCTTGCCTTTGTTCAACAGATAAGATCCTCAATCAGTCCTGGATGCCACGTCTATAGAGGTGGACAGTTGCTGGCAGTTTCTTTCAAAGTGACACAGGCAGAGTGTATGAACTAGGTGAGGTAAGAACCAGAGGGGTAAGCAATGCATTTCCTTAAAGAGTTAATACTACCATGTAACATAGTTGATGGAGTAAAAAAAAAGACATCCATCAGTCAAATTCATAGTTTGTTGTGTTATCCTTGTTTTATTAACCCATAGGAAAGCATACAAAAATCCCCCATTGAAACCATTTCCAATTATGCTCTAAGTAAGTAAAATCAAATTCTTTCTACCTCCAAAAAGCAACCATACGTCTCCCTAGATCAACATCCCTTCTGCATTGACAACTATTATAAAAATCTATATTGTTCTGAGCTAAAAAAGACTTGGTTAACCATGTTTGCCCAGAGGCTGTCACTGTTGTGGCCCTTGTATATACAGAAGAAAACAATATCTTGTAGGTGTCAGCCATCAAATTAACGTGACTAATTAATTCACCTATGTTTTAGGGGGCTCAGTGTCATCTTTTTTGACTTGTTTACAATTTTTCCTGCTCTCTGTTGCAGTATTTTTTTCATTTTCAGTTTTGGCCAGCCTAAATGCTTACTTGCAGATTCTATTGCGTTCTTCATATTGTTACATGATTCATCTGACTCTTCTGATTTAAGCAATTTAAAAGTCTGCTTCTTCCTCCCCATTTCCCTGTAAACCTCATTGTCAAACCACATGGTTCTTCATTTTTTTTTCATCTTGTGTGTAAGGATGAGTATATTTATCCAAAAGCCTTTTAAACACATTCTATATTTCTTCTCTGTTTTTTGTAATTGGCAATAACATCCCATTGAATGTTCTCTAACACTGATTTTAGCATTTTAATGAGTTTCTTGTGAAAAAACCCCATAAAGGATATCATATTATAGTCACTGCTAACCAATTTCTCCCTTACATTTATATTGCATACCATTTTAATGTGACTGTATCACCTATGGACAACATCCCATTACGTGACACATCCAATAGCATAAAATCGTTATTTATTTTTTATTTTAAGCTTCCGTTTCGTTTAAATTTAACTTACAAAAGTCTGTGCTGCAGCCACTTCCGGGTGACTGCAGTTCTTTGCGGTTACAGAGCTCTGCCTCTGCTCTTCTCCCTCCTCCGATGACAGAGGCTTCTGTATATAAGCTGGATTGGTCTCTTTGGCAGAGATTGATATCTAACCAATGAGACCGCATCAGCTTACTGATAGAAACCTCCTTCATTGAAGGAGGGAGGAGAGCAGAGGCAGAGCGTCGGCCTGCAGTCTGTACGGAAGTGGCTGCACCCCAGACTTTTGTAAGTTAAATTTAAACAAAACGGAAGCTTAAAATAAAGAATAAATACAGTTTTTATGCTGTTGGACATGTCATCTATTTATGGTATGTTGTGCATAGGTGACACATCCACTTTAAAAAACATTTGGTATTTCTAGGCCCAGCAAGGCTTCAATCCTAGACAGCACTTTTACTAGTTGAGACATGAAGTTGTCATTACAAATTAAATTGGGTTATATAATTTTAAATATCATATACTTCCAGGTAGCATCTGCAAAATGTAGCTATTTTATGTTAGAGCCCTAAAATCTAATCATAAACTTCCATTTGTAATTCATTTGTAGACTACCCTGTGTTGACACATTTTGATTGTCTAGCAGAGATAATAATGTTAATGTATTGACATTATCATCCACTGTTCTTCTATTCAGAAATTGTTTTGCCTTATCTCAGTTGATTTAAAGGCAACTCAGAGCAATCACTTCTTAGACACCCAATCAAGATTGCTATGGTAATGGGAGCTCTGGAGCCTTGGAAAAAGCAGGTATGGGAGCCCCCAGAGAGCTTATGTCAGACTAGATTTTAGGCCTCAGAAAACAAATAAAGGTTTTTTTGTTCTTGTTTTATTTTAAAAAAACCCCAGCATAGAATACAAGGTAATTAAGTGTATATAATCCCAGATCGTTTTAGGTGTTAGTGTTCTTTTAAGCATTCATATGAAAATATGTCCCTTTGTTATGCTGGAAGTCATATTTCTCTAATCCATTTCAGGATAGAGGACATCTCCCATTATTATTATATTTTTGTACCATTGAATCCTTTTCCATTTGCACAAGCAATTGGACTTAGTCAAACTCCCTCATATTAGGTGTTTTATAGCAAATACTGATCCTAGCAGGATATTTTTCATGTTTATCACAAGTTAGTATTTTAAACCTCAGGGCTTCTACATTCCCTATGGTGCCTTCATTAACGTTTTCCCTTATACTAGATGTTAAGGCTTGTTTTACATAAAAGTATACCCCCTCCTCTTTTGTGTACCATACCCCTCCTACAAAGTACATATCCCTCTATATAGACTGCCCAATCATGCGTATCATTCAATCAGGTTTCAGTAACAATGAAAACAATCAAAGTGGTCATTAGGATTTGTTGGCCATAGTAAGATGTCAGGGGTTATTAGTAAGAGATGCTAATTTCCCTTTAAGTTACACCGTAATCAGCTGAATGAGGAGAATAGGGAAATCATACTTAAGTATGTGAGGATAACTTGTAGAGGAAGGTTGGTAAATGGGGTATGAGTGGGGAAGATATAGGAGAAATGGGGTGAGGGGAGATCGCAGAAAGATATAAAGGAGAGAATAAAAAAGGAGGAAGATGAGAATGTATAGGCTGACTGTTATTGTCATGGAGTCAAGATTGACTTAAAGGTCTATCATGTCATACTCTGTATCCACTACAGCCCACAAGTTGCTAAGAATTTGTCACTTGTAGTGGAAGCCAGTTTTTTCATTTGTAAAATTTTGCAATTAGTCTGCTAAGATTTGTTTCTTCCAGTGGGAAGCATTCAGGTTTATAGCTATGAGAAGAACACTAGCTATCAAGTTGTTGGTGTATTAAGACATGCCTGGCAAGTGGAATAAGAGAACCAACAACCATGAGTTGGAGGCATTTCTAAATGGCCTTAAACCAAGCAAACTGTGCAGTCAGGTAGCATAAATGGTACACTTTGCTATCAAAACATAATGGTTATTCTCTCAAAACAGATTTATTTTACAAAAAATGGCTAGTACAACATACTGGTAGATTTTATTTATCTTGCAATTCATTGGAGAAATATCTAGCATTCAGAGACTTAAAAGTCCCTTTTAAAGGGATAGTAATGTTTCATAATAAAAGCAGCTCTCATTAATCATCATAGTATTTGGACTTTGGAGAGTGTTATTTCAATTCTGTCAGAGTTGTAGTTTAAGAGTAATTCAATGACAAAGTGTCCCCCTCCCGCCCCTTTTACTGATGTCACACTGTTCAGCCAGATCAGAAGGGAGGTGCCCAGGTAGACTGCAGAGAGGGACAATCTTCAATTAAGATAAGGGAAAAACCTGAAAAACTTGTCAAGGGGGGCAGGGATTTCATTGTTCTCATAGGAAGAAGATCAATTCCTTCTGTTATCTGTCGGTCTTACAACCAGATTCCACATCTGAGAAGAGATGGCTTACACTAGGTAAAAGGGGCGGGAGGGGAAACTTTGCTTGTGAATATCTCTCAAACCGTAAAGGTTTGAGAGATAAGACTTATATCGTTCCTCATGTTTTTTTTAAATGCCTACAAAATAAAATAAAGATAAAACAAAGTATTACTATCCTTTTAAGTAAATGAGAATTTGTAGAATTTTTGCTTGTTCCCTATTGATTTGCTTTAGACTTTCCCCTCTTTAGCATCCTTAGCATGATTTTATTATAACCCTACACTAATCATAATATTGAACTGTGTGTCGTCTCATAGATCCCACTGCTATGAGAAGCAAGCTGTTTGTAAAAGCCAGTGAGACTAGGCATCTCCTCAGCATGAATAAAGAAAATCCCTTGCGAATATTAATGAAGATGTTCACTGGACATTTCAATAATATATGTTGGACCCCATTAGCAGAAAATAATCATACTGTACAGAGTGAAACACATGCATTATAAAAGCAAGTTTAGGGGTCTAACGTAAAATACATTTTTTTGCAGGTATGTCAACCTACAGGCATGTCAACCTATGCACCTTTACTGAATATTATGTAAACCTATGTCAACCAACTTTATCAGGAGTTAGTGTTAATTTTACTTCATCACAGGCTGAGAATGCCTGTTTCTGTTCTGACTCCAGGCCAGTTTATCCATAAGGTGGAGGTGGCAGCCATCTTGAGAATACTACTTTGAGTGATACCTCCACTGTGTTGTTCACTCCTACATTCTGAGTTGTGAATGTTACCAGAGCAATCATATGGCATCTGCTTCTGATAATAGTATCTGGTTTATTTTCCAGTTTATATGCACCTTTACTGAATATTATTTAACCCCATGGATGCTAGAGAGGTCTCTAACATATCACTAAGCAATGCTTTAGAAACCTCCCTACCAACCAAGAAAATAAGAGCTTTTTTGTACTTGTCTGCTATAGGCTTTAACGGTATTTTCAGTTCCATGCAACAGTTAATCATGTTATCCATTTTTATTTATCAGTTTACGTAAGTTGGACAGCAGTGTCTGGCAGGCTAGCTAAATACTAATCTTTCACGCTGCACACCCTCCTAACTGCTACTTCCTGTTAGTCAGTACTAGCTGATTTAAATAAATGGAGAAACAAATAAAGCTAAATATATTATACACAATTGTTTTAAATAATATTGGATAATATAAAATATAGGTCATTTTGAAAATGAATTTAAAATCCCTTCAGTTGTTATAAGGTGCTAGTTTTGCCTTAATGGTCTGTTGTAGCAAGAGATTTGATCTTCCAACCTGATTTCATAGTCAAAAGTGCTTTCGTGTGAGAAATTGCTGTTCAATTCATGCATAGTGTTAGAAGTTTTTCTGAGATATTTTGAGTTACTTGGTTCATTATCATCTACCTCTTTTGCAACTTCAACATTTTGCTCGTCTCTTGAACAGAAAAAGAGATTATTACTGCAGCTTTATAAGATTCTCTTTTGTGAACCTGAACTAAAACATAATTATATGCTTCATTGGAAAAAAGAATTTAAATAGCAACTCGACTACAGAAAACTAGGTGGGATCTGCTCAAAGGAAGCTTAACCTGCACAAAAGGTCAGAGAAAATTCATATCATGTTATATAGAACTAGATAGACTGTGGTCTCAGAGAGGCTTTCTGAAATGTCAACTGATGATTCCTCAATTTGCTGTAGATGTAACAATAATGGAGACAATTTCATGTATGTCTGATGTCCATTCTACTCTTGGAATTATTCCAAAGGTTGCCTCTAACTTGTAAGCATGTAAGCAAAATTGTCCTTAATCCAGAGGTACTACACAAAACAACAATAATTCAGCAGATCTTACTTAAACTGACATGGATCTGAAAATGTAACACAACAGTTTAGCTGGAAATGCACATATAGAGTAAACATCCCATCTTAAAGTGGATTATTCGAGTAAGTGAAGGACTGTGATTGTGAGGGGTGCTGTGAAGCTGTGTGCTATGAAGCCTCTCTATAAGCTCCATGCATGAATAATCTTTGTCGAAACTCATGCACTTCCTTCAAACAAATTCAACAGTCCATGAATAAAACCATCAACTTTATTGTTGTAGAGTAAAACATGTAACAATGACTAGATAGGTCAATACATACTCTGGTGGAGCGACTTTGATAGCGGGTGTAAGCAGCTAGATGTTATAGATGACAGCTAAGTTAGCTCCAATTGTTTTGCATTCTGCACGCTTAATCATGATCACTTAAAGGGATAGTAATACTTCGTTTTATCTTTATTTTATTTTGTAGGCATTAAAAAAACATGAAGAACGATATAAGTCTTATTGCTCAAACCTTTATGGTTTAAGAGATATTCACACGCAAAGTTTCCCCCTCCCGCCCCTTTTTCTAGTGTAAGCCATCTCTTCTCAGATGTGAATCTGGTTGTAAGACCAGAAAGATAACAGCAGGGGACAATCTTCTTTGTATGAAAACAATGAAAGCCCTTCCCCCCTTGACAAGTTTTTCAGCTTTTTCCCTTATCTTAATTGAAGATTGTCCCTCTCTGCAATCTACCTGGGCACCTCCCTTCTGATCTAGCTGAACGGGGGGGGATACTTTGCTTGTGAATATCTCTTAAACCATAAAGGTTAGAGAGATAAGACTTATATCGTTCTTCATGTTTTTTTAATGCCTACAAAATAAAATAAAGATAAAATGAAGTATTACTATCCCTTTAATCCAGGGGTAGTCAGTTGTTGGGCCTCCAGCTCTTGGGGATAACAATTCTCATTATCTCCAACCACTGAACAGCTGTATGTTCAATAGTTGATCAGCCCTACCTTAAACCTCATGGAAGCCCTTCTCAGAGATTTGTAAATGATGATGAAGGAATCTCTTTTTTGGAGTTACAGTGGAAAGTTCACCTTAATTCAAATTTGCATATTTGAAAACTTCATTAAAAACTTCCATTATGTCATTTTAGCCAAAAGACCAGTAAATATACACCTTAGGAGATATTCACACTTTTACATATGCTAATGTATGCTGTTTGTGGTAAGAGTCTAATAACAGTGACATATTCATATGCTAATGAAGCTAATAAGTGTCATTTCACGTGCTAATGAAGGTTTCGATTATATTTCTTATGCAAATGGAGCGTTGTGCAGTGCCAGGAAATGTTCACTTTCACCAGAAATAAAAGTGTGACTATCTCCTAAACTATACTTCTACTCAACTTTCGGTTAAAGGGGACGTATCACCTCATAATTTTTTTTATCATAAGTTTTATTAATAAAGTAGTATTAGGAAACCTGTTTTTTTTTACCTAAATGTAAGTACTTTTAAAGATATTGCATCTTCTGTGCTGTGCACATCCTCATAATGGGCATTCTTCAGCACACCTCTTCTTCTCCTCACACCTCCCTCCCAGCTGCCCCAGGGAGCGCATTCGCGCTTCTTTTCGTTGTGGTGTGGTGTGAATGGCTTCTATCGTTATATCAAGCTCCAGTTAGCATTATACTGAGGTTGCAACCTCCCTCCCTGGGGCAGCTGGGAGGGAGGTGGGATGAGAATTATGAAGGGAACAAGAGTTTTGCCAGAGATTCAGCGTGCTGCATTATGCTGACCGGCAAAGCTTGAAGATACAATATCTTTAAAAGTACGTACATTTAGAGAAAAACACAGCTTTCCTAATACTATTTTACTAACAAAACCTATGGTAAAAAATGTTATGAGGTGATACATCTCCTTTAACATGACATTTCAAATAACTAGAGTCATGGTCCACGTTCCACTTTAAGAGGCACTCCCTTTTGTCCAAACCGCTACACCATAGTGACAGAATGTAAGTTCTCATTACTGTAAATGTGTCTTCTAACCCCATGAATATTATAGAGGTGTACAATGTATTGCTTCACTGTATCACTGTAGACCTCTCTTTCCTTAAATCGGTTACTAGCCACATTTTCTTGATTGATGAATTGTGCATTTGATGTTTCTAATTGGTCAATTGTTTTGGTGTAAATGGGAATCATTTGCAATAGCTACAACAAAAGTGTTGATTTTATTTTAGTTGGGAGAAGTGTATCTTATTTGATTTTTGAGAATTTTCAGCATTATTCTCAAGTATGAATTAGTGTAAAAAGTTGTTCAGAGTATGGTGTTGCTAGTGCACTTTTTATTTCCACTTAACACTTTGAGTGCCAGAGGGGTACGCAAGCAATGCGTTGCATATCCCTCTGGCACCCAAAGGGTTAATATCCATTCGCACTTTATCCCTTTCAATGCTGGAGAGATCTTTAACACATTTCAAATAATTGAGAGGTCTCTTGAATTGAAGGTGTTAAAAACCCCCATTGAAATCAATTGGAAGCTGGTGTATGAATGCAGCTTCCCGTAGAATGTATTGGTCTTCCAAAGGCTGGAGGTGCTGAATGCAAAAACAGCAATTAGGGTGCAGAATCTTGGCAGAAATTTTATTTTGGTATAATGTGATAACAGCTGTCTAGAATTTTACTCAAACTTCAAGGTGTTTGCCTTAAAGGCTGTGGCGTTTTTATCAGATTCTGTAAATTATCAGGAGTGGACTGACCAGATTTCCTTGAGACAAAAATGGGATGGGTTGTGGGACAGATGGACAGTGGGACTCTGTCACTCCGAGTCCGATCGTAGTAAGCTGCAAGCAGCGAGAATGTGTTTGCTCCATCTCTTACTAGCGGTGTTCTCTGTCTCTGGCCAAAAAGCCTGCACCTGAATTAAATCGGAACTTCCTCTCTTTATCACTCACACTAGTGGTTTTACTGTGTTTACTTTATGCATTGATTACCATAGAGTCTTATGACTTGTCATCATATCACTGTCTAAGAGACTCTATGGTAATTTACCATAGACTTGAGAGTCTTAGACAGTTATGAGTCACTTGAGCCATAAGACTCTATGGTAATCAATGTGTACAGTAAAACCCACAGTAAAACCACTGGTGTGACAAAAGGAAGTTACGATTTACTTTATCTTATGAGAAATAAACAAGCCATGCTCAGTTTTTTACAAAAAAACTAAATATAAGTTATATTAAAAAATGGGACAAAATTGACATTTATATTAAAAAGACAGGACGGTCTGGAAATATGGAAAAAATGGTACTGTCCCATTTAAAGTGATAGTAATGTTTCATAATAAAAGCAGCTCTAATTAATCTTCATAGTATTTGGGCCATGGATAGTGTTATTTCAATACTGTCAGAGTTGTAGTTTAGGAGTAATTCAGTTATAAAGTATCCCCCTCCCGCCCCTTTTACTGATGTAACACTGTTCAACTAGAGCAGAAGGGAGGTGCCCAGGTAGACTGCAGAGAGGGACAATCTTCAATTAAGATAAGGGAAAAACCTGAAAAACTTGTCAAAGGGGGCAGGGCTTTCATTGTTCTAATAGAAAGAAGCTGTTATCTGTCCAGTCTATGGACTGCATTCCACATCTGAGAAGAGATGGCTTACACTAGGTAAAAGGGGCGGGAGGGGGAAACTTTGCTTGTGAATATCTCTCAAGCCATAAAGGTTTGAGGGATAAGACTTATATCGTTCTTCATGTTTTTTTAATGCTTACAAAATAAAATAAAGATAAAACGAAGTATTACTATCCCTTTAAAACGGTACGTATGGTCAGCCTAGTCAGGCGTTTAGTAATATAGAAGCACATCGGCCTAAATTTGATAGTAGAGTTGTAAAAAATACATAGTAATCCCAAAGAGCTAATTGTGTGTAATGGAATACAGGCCTTACGTCCCCGTAGGTATTAAGACTCTTTACCCTTAAAGCAATACGCTCAATATATTTCTAGCATAAGATTTATTTAATACATCTAACACTTTTACAAGCAAGGGGGTTTAATGACCTCTAGAATGGTCCACTTTATCCTCCACTGCAACAGAGACCAAGGAGGACATTGGCTGGATTGTACTCATGTTTTTGCTTACATCTATTGTGCCACCAAAATCTGGATGATCAGAAGTGTGGTCTTAAAAGCAGAGTCTGATAACTCTACCTAATTTTCTGTGATCTGCTAATGCACTCCTCTGGTGGGAAATCATGGACTCTGCTTTGGTGTACTTGCTCCATCTTCTTTTGCACCTGCCTCCTCACCTCTAAAAACCCAAAACGTACCCTTCTCATGTTGCATAGACACTGTCTCTTAAGTTTGGTCTTCTTCTGCACATATGATCTTTGGTTCTTCAGTAGAAACAAGGCCTTGTGGCAATGTTTTTTGTATAAAGCACTATGTGTCTCTGACCACAGCTATGTATAGTAATTGCTAGGAACAGCACAACCTGGTAACCACAACATAAAATTGCAGTTAAGTGTAAAAATGTCTGAACTTGAAGTATACTCTTCCAATAGTTGAAGTACTCTTGTTTTAGTCGGTAGGAGTAACACTGTAAATTATAATTTTCCATAAATAAAGTTTAACTCTCCTTTAAATCATTGGAATTTTATTTGTCCCCTATGGTGCAGTTGGCTTGCTCCAGAACTGCTGATCTGTAGCTTACTGAATTTGGATGCTGGTACAATGTGAACTCAATACAAGTGCACTGCTGTGAGAAAGCCATGCCATCGCCTCTGTTACCAGGAACAAACATTATTATGAACTATCTTGTTAAATCTCTGTTCAGTTCAGCGTAAATGTGTGAATTTATACGCTTTTAAGATTCCCTTGGCTGCAAATTATCATTTATAATTCATAAATTATTCTTCTATTTGATGCATTTACATTTCATTGTGATGATTTTGAAAAGTGAAGGATACAGGGCTACATATTTCCAACCGGCTGTTGCTTATCTGGAACAGCTGGTATTACAATGGTATCATTATCCTGGTATCTTTCAATGAAGATGGCTACAGCAGATTGAAATGCATTTGGACTTTAACCCATTGGCTGCTAAAGACATCTCCAATAGTTTGTGCAGCTATACCCTGAAGATGGTCCTATTTTTAAATATGTTAAACAAATGAATAGATGTTGAGTTATTTCTTTTGATTCTTTTTTAAAGGGTGTTAGTATTCAGAGTGTTACTCAACATTTTATGAAGTTATTTAAACATAGTTTTCTTGAAAAGCAACTAACATGAAAACCTCCTCATATCTCCCAGCTCACTGGGGTGAACAGGCAAATAAGATTCTAAGCAAAATCAGTTACTAGAACAAATACCTACTCTTACCACATGGCAATTTTAATCAGCTATTTACACCTACAATTCTACCCTTATCTCCACTTACATAAAGCAGAGGGCAATGTGACAGTAAATGGGGATTTTGTGATTTTTCTTTCTCTACCTTGTTTAACCTTATGTACTAAACAAGGCACAGAGGACATTGTGTAATTGTACACCATGCTATGGGGCAGGCATAATGGCTTCCTGACATTATAGTCTTAATGAGTGCGTGTGTGTGTGCTGGCACACATTGTAGTTTGTACCCTGAAGCATGGCCGCTGGCATTGGGGGCTGCCATTGGTGGAGCTGCTCTGGAATATTCGTTAATTCGCCCAATTATCTTACTAGTTATTTGACACTACTTCTACCTCTGTTAGTAGCAGCATTATAACTGTACAACTCTGAATTAAGGACTAATTCAGAAAGCTAAAAACATGTAATTCTGGAGCAAATCAACTGTCCTGTGAGGAAGAAATGAAAAATCTGCATATTCACATTGGCTTAAATAGGCTTTTTAACCACTTGAGTGTTAAAGAGGTCTCAACGCATTAAAAGGCAATACATTGGAGACCCCTTAAGCTTTGAAGGGGATTTTCATTTCTCCTCTTTGGTGCAGTTGGTTTACCCAGAATTGCATCTCTTTAGATTGAAGAGTTAGACGCTAGGTTTCTTGCCTCACCTTGTCCGAGAGATTTAGCTGGCTGCCAGTGGCAGACTCATTATTATTAGCTGTGTAGGTATGTTTGATATCTCAACAGCCAATAAAAATCATCAACAGCCTCTTGGGAGCCTGCAGCTTCAAATTTCAGGAGGAGAAGATAAGGGAGGACCTTACAATTAGGGCTGTAAGTTTATAAGTTATAATGCTGCAGGAGTAACAGTGATTAGCAAAATATCAAGCTTTAATTTATTTTTTAAGGGGAAAATGCCAATTTAAAACATATATGTATTTACATATTCTGATTGACACTTAATTAAACCTCTGCTTAAATCTCAACACATTAGAAGAGGTTAGTGCTCTGAATATAGTACTACCCAAAGTGTTAAAGGGATAGTAATACTTCGTTTTAACTTTATTTTATTTTGTAGGCATTAAAAAATATGAAGAATGATATAAGTCTTATCTCTCAAACCTTTATGGTTTCCCCCTCCCTCCCCTTTTTCCTAGTGTAAGCCATCTCTTCTCAGATGTGAATCTGGTTGTAAGACCAGACAGATAACAGCAGGGGACAATCTTCTTCCTATGAAAACAATGAAATCCCTGCCCCCCTTGACAAGCTTCTCAGCTTTTTCCCTTATCTTAATTGAAGATTGTCCCTCTCTGCAGTCTACCTGGGCACCTCCCTTCTGATCTGGCTGAGCAGTGTTACATCAGTAAAAGGGGCGGGAGGGGGACACTTTGTCATTGAATTACTCCTGAACTACAACTCTGACAGAACTGAAATAACACTCTCCAAAGTCCAAATACTATGATGATAGAGTTTTTATTATGAAACATTACTATCCCTTTAAAGGGATAGTATTACTTCAAAATTAGTATCCCTCATATTGTAGCCCTTAATAAACTGAGTTAAATGACACCAGCAGCATCTCTCAGACCTTTATGGTTTAAGAGATAGCCGCTTTCAAAGTTTCCTCTCCCCTGCTGTCAGTGTTCTGCTGCCAGCAGGAGAATCCGGTCTCTGAATCAAGAGGAGGCTCTTCAGCAGAGCCGATATCTCGTTATGGAAGGAAAAATGATTAATTGAAACAGTCTTCTACGTGTGCTTGGTAACCAAGCACACGTAGAAGACTGTTTCAATTAATCATTTTTCCCTTCCATAACGAGATATCGTCTCTGTTTAAGAGCCTCTGCCTGTCCCGGGACCGGATTCCCCTGCTGGAAGCAGAACACTGACAGCAGGGGAGAGGAAACTTTGAAAGCGGCTATCTCTTAAACCATAAAGGATTGAGAGATGCCGCTGGTGTCATTTAACTCAGTTTATTAAGGGCTACAATATGAGGGATAATCATTTTGAAGTAATACTATCCCTTTAAGCTTTCATATTTATGTAGGGAAGGGGAAGTCAATTGTTGGACTTCCAGTGTTGGGACTACATCTACCATCATGCTCAACCAGAGAACGGCTATTGGGATATGATGGGAGTTGTATCCTCCAACAGCTCATGATCTGATAATTGACTACCACTTATGTAATGGTTAAGGAGAAGGTATGACATGATCTTTATCAAGAATACAATCATCTGATAACTCTTTATTGACCTTTAAAAAAAACAAACACACAAAAAGCAGCAGCCCCCAAAGAACCCCACCCCCCAAAAGAAAAACAGTCCCCAAAGAAAACACGGAATTTCCTTGAAGAAGCCATGCAGGACATCTGTGCAGCTGTAGAACACTGCTTACCGATATAGTTATCTGAATCTATGGCGCATACAAGCTCAGCTGATAACTCAGTCTTGTGACTGTCACAAAGTACTTTCTATTCTTGAACTCCTGTCACGGTTTCCCAAGAATAGCTCAGGAGCCAGAACGGTATAGTAAAAAGTAACAAGTTATTAAATAAATACAATAAGAGTAATCACAGTAACAAGGAATAACAAACAGGTAATAATCATGGAGAAGCAGTAGAGGTCCCATTAGAGGTCAGTAACTCTATCAGGAATAGGAGTCTGCCTAAATGAGGGTGCCTCTACCAGAGACAGGCGCCCGCCCCTGTAGTCTCTGTATACGGGAATGCAAGCAAGAACGCAGTAAGAGACAACCTGACTCATGCCTGCAGTGTCATGGTACCTAATTTCCAGCGGAACATTCTTGACGGCGAATTACCCAGTTCCTGTTTGCTGTGGGTGTTCGTCCATTGTGAGCGTTCTGCTGGGTTCCTGGCTGGGTTGTCACATTTTTCCTGTGGCGTCCATGTCCTCGTGAGGGGCTGTACTACTGGAGCAGCATGGCACGGGGCTTTTGAAAGTTATACTTACCTCGTTTCTGCATCGTTCCCTATATCGACTTCTGAAAGTTAACCCGCCCTGCTGCTTCTGGCTGTGTAGACTTCTTAAGCCTGTCTCACTGGTTTCCAAGTCGCCCTTGCATTGGTGTAGTCTGAGCTTGCACAGTACCTGCTAGCCGGCTGTATTACTTCTGCTAAGCGTTCCGTGTATAACCCGGTTTTGGCTGCGAACCCCGATTGCGTATGACCCGAACTTGGCTGCGAACCCGATTGTGTATGACCCAGGTTTTGGCTGCGAACCCTGATTGTGTATGACCCAATTTTGGCTGCGAACCTGATTGTGTATGACCCAGGTTTTGGCTGTGAACCCGATTGTGTATGACCCGGTTTTGTTGCGATTCCGATTTACTATCAAAAGGTACTGGTTGCGATCCCTCCTCAGTGTATGACCCGGTATTGGCTTTGCTTCCGTTCTAAGCATTACCAAGGTTTGGCTTGTGCCTTCCCTGTTGAAGACCCCGCGTGACTTGCGTGTCCGCTACGATCTTGTTCTGATTTGCTGCGAACCTATATATGCGATTCTGCCTTTGCCTTTACTCCTGTCTCGGTCACTGGCTATCCTGGCCATACCTGTGGGCATATTCATTCCATTTACCAAGCTGCTCAGCGTCGCATTCCGCTAGCCGCTTTCCTACTGGCAACATAATTGAGAGCTTGAGTGTGCGTTGCTTGACGTTTGCCAATAAGGCCTGCTGAACTGCTGGCGTGCGTTCAATATAAGGAGTGGCATTGCTGCTGGAGCTTGAGTCCGCTATTGACGACTGTGGTACTGGTCTAGATTTCTTATAGCAAGTCTTCAGGCCTGGTGGGTCTATCGTTGGTTCAGTGTTGCGTCTGGTGTGCTTATTTACCTGAGGCTGGGTTACCTTCCATACCTTACCTGTGGTCTTTTCCATAGTAAGATCCTTGTTATATGGGTTCTGGCCATTCTCTTGGCTTTTCCTCTGTTCCAGTAGCCTGCTGCCCTCCTGCTGTTTTCAGTTCCTGAGTTCCTGTGCCAGTACTTCGGATCAAGATTATTGTTTCATATTGTGTATATCTACTGCTGAGTTTTCACGTTTTGTTTATCTTACTGTCTTCAATAAACTATCCTCACTTAACTGAACGGACTCAGAGTATTCTGGTGCCTGTTACATGCAGTCAGTGGGTAGGCCGTGGAATCTCCCAAAGGTGGTAGCGGATAGGGAGATAATACTGACGCAAGCCTGCCATCAGTCCGAAGAAGGAAAACTCCCCTAGAGAGTGCAATGGGGAGAGAACCCAGTCTCAGTCTGTGAAACCAAAATGTAAGTCTTAACCAGAGCCACAGGTCTGCACCAGGTTGGGTATCCACTATAAATATATATAGGATAAGGCAGGAGAATAGTCAGACAGAGCCACAGGTCAGCACCAGGATGGATGGTCAGACAAGCCATGTCATACACAGTACAGGTAGTCAACCAGAGCCACAGGTCTGCACCAGATTGGGTGTCCGCTATACACAGGGAGTAGGCAGGAGAATAGTCAGACAGAGCCACAGGTCAGCACCAGGATGGATGGTTAGACAAGCCGTGTCATACACAGTATAGGTAGTCAGCCAGAGCCACAGGTCTGCACCAGGTTGGGTATCCACAATATATAGGATAAGGCAGGAGAATAGTCAGACAGAGCCACAGGTCAGCACCAGGATGGGTGGTCAGACAAGCCATGTCATACACAGTACAGGTAGTCAGCCAGAGCCACAGGTCTGCACCAGATTTGGTGTCCGCTATACACAGGGAGTAGGCAGGAGAATAGTCAGACAGAGCCACAGGTCAGCACCAGGATGGATGGTCAGACAAGCCAGACAAGTGCCTGCATTTTTTGATTTCCAGTGGTGTACATTATAAAGACTGTGATATTATTACAACGATGTAAAGGCCGAGAATTTTAGGAAAAAATAAGTTTAACCTTTTGCAAGGTAGAGAAGTCTTCAACATGCTTCAAAATGAGACTTCTCAGTCATATAAGGGGTTAGCTTTCACCTATACTGCTAGAATCAAAGTAAAAATTGCCAAGTCCCCTGAGCATATTTTAGTATATCCTTTACCTAAAATATTGCCTCACAACAAGTCCAAAAGAACAGATTCATCCATTAGCAGTAATCATTGATTTGTGAGTCCAGGCACAGCCCAAGTCTGCTGCGCTGATAAACTCAGTGAAGTGAGGCAGGCAACAGTTATAATAAAATGCACAGTGATTAAGAACAGCTCTTGTCTCTGCATTCTTCTTTCATCTCGAAAACATTCTGGCTGCAAGGAAAACCCTGCAAAGAGATAAAAATAAGAAGAAATACAACACTGAGAGTGAGGCTGATTTTCTAACTAGACAGAAATCATACCTGTGCTTCTTCATGTAGATTAGTCAAATGTGAACTTTTGATGTTACTGTTCATCCACAAATTAACTCACTTTGTTCAAGCTGAAGTTTTCTTTGCAATTTGGATGAAACATGTTGCAGCTTATCTGCCATGCCAAGGCAAACATGTCTAATACATTGTACCATATCATATGGCTAATGGACTGCTTTGTATCACAAACCATAACTAGTGCCTTTATAGGCGTGTAGGGAGTTATCACTAATCGGTGATAAAGAGGTGATAAAGTGGAGATGACTTCTCCAGTGATATAATTTCCACAGTTCCTATGTTATTACATGGAGCTAATGCACTAAGATGTCTTCATCGTTTGAGATCTTAGTGAATAGGCTCTATAGAATAACAGGAAATGGAGAAGTGATATCACTGGAGAGGTTATCTCTGCATTATCTCCTCTTTATCACACTTTAGTGCATAACCCCCCTGGAATAATTCTGAAGCAAGCCAACTGTACCACGGACACAAATAGTTATTCTACAAATTCTCATTTCTTTAGCTTGAGTTTTTAACCACTTCAATGCTAGAGAGGTCTCCAGTACTTTGCTTTGAAATCCACTGGAGACCTCTGCATACCTCCCGAGTGTCCCTCTTTAGGAGGGACAGTCCCTCTTTGAGACCCAAATCCCCCTGTCCCTCTTTTCTACCGTGGTGTCCCTCTTTTTAGGACATCAGAGTGAGTGGTGTGTATATTAGTCTATCACATTGCTCCACAGCAATGAAACTCACATAAATGTTTAGTTTAGAGGTGTCAATAGGTCACGCAGTAACCGAAAATTTCTCAGTAATATCCCGTGCACAAGCCACGCCCCCAGAAACACCACCTAAAACGCAAGTGTCCCTCTTTGGCCATTTGAAATGTTGGGAGGTATGCCTCTGTAGCATTCAAGGTGGGTTAAAAATCCCATTTAAGTCAAAAATATTTTTTATTGTTTCTCTATACTGCATTTGTATTTCCCTATAATTAAACTCAATCTCTTTATTTTAGCCTCATCGTGTGTTTTACTTTTTCTGTAACCAGGGTTTAATTTAAATCATGCACACCCTAGGAAAGGCACCTTAGGTTCACCTAGCCCCACCCACACTCAATACAAGGTCCTGCCCCCAAACCAATCCATTATTTTCCTGGCACAGAAAATGCCCTTAGCCTATAAACTGCCTCCCAAAGTATGTAGACTGGTAAATAATCTGGCCACATTATTACATAAAATGGTTATAATAGTAAAATAGAAACTGGAAAGTAAACCACCCACCATAATCCACAAGAGGTGTCTGGTCCAGGGCATTGGGATTGCTCTGTTCATGCCCACAGATGTGCATGATGGGTGCCAGGACTGATTATGCCACTGGTTAACACCAGGGTTCACACAATGCTAAGTACTTACATTTTCTGTGACTTGTGAAATAATGATTTTTCACACCTATCTGAATAAAATGATGATTTTTCATCCTTGGATTAACACATTGAGCCGACTATATTGTGTATGCCAGATCACAAGGAAGAGGGATGTACATATGATTCTAAACTGTGATGTATGTGAATCAAAACTGGGCTCCCTCTCATCAGTGGGTCCTGGACATCTGCCCACTTTGTCCTATTGTTAAAACTGCCTCGGTGGGTATGGCTAGGAAGGCTGAGGTGCGCCTCAAATTGTATAACCCAGTTGCTTATTCTCCTAATGGGAAATTTGGGGAAATAGTCTAGACTTATTTATACTGATGTGGCCTAATGGGTATTAAAGGGAAACTATTAGTGTTGAGCGAGCACCCCGATGCTCGGGTGTTCGGGTGCTCTGACCGAGCACCCCCTGAGGCTCGAGTGCTCGGCCGAGCACCCGAACCCCATTGAATTAAATGGGAGGACTCGAGCATTACACCAGGCACCCCCTGCTCTGATGAGGGGAGGGTGCCTGGTCAATGCCCCCCTTCATCTCCACAATGCCCCTCTTCCACAATGTCCCCCTTCCACAATGTCCCCCTTCCACAATGTCCCCCTTCATCTCCGCAATGTCCCCCTTCATCTCCGCAATGCTTCATCTCCGCAATGCCCCCTTCATCTCCGCAATGCCCCCTTCATCTCCGCAATGCCCCCCTTCCACAATGTCCCCCTTCCACAATGTCCCCCTTCCACAATGTCCCCCTTCATCTCCGCAATGTCCCCCTTCATCTCCGCAATGCTTCATCTCCGCAATGCCCCCTTCATCTCCGCAATGCCCCCTTCATCTCCGCAATGCCCCCTTCATCTCCGCAATGTCCCCCTTCCACAATGTCCCCCTTCATCTCCGCAATGTCCCCCTTCATCTCCGCAATGCCCCCTTCATCTCCGCAATGCCCCCTACCTCCAGTCCCTGGTGGTCCAGAGGAGCGTCTGCAAGATCTGTGCCTCCTTCGGCACAGATCCCTGCCACCCGAACATGGCGGGCGAGCACATGGCGGTACTCGTACGAGTACCGCCATGTGCCGAGCAGAGCGATGCTCGAGCCGATCCGAGCATCGGCCGAGCATGCTCGCTCAACACTAGAAACTATACTTTGATGTTGGCCCTGCTCATTTTACCTCATCATTATGCCATAATTGTGATAGGCTTCAGGGGAAGCTGTTCTCTATGGGGTGGTTCCTATCACTTGATTCCTCTTCTTCAGCTCTGGGGGACTTGTTCTATCCACCATCATTGCAGTAATTTCTCTCTGTGAAAGGAATACCCAAATGCCCAAACATAGCAATGATGCTTTTGGGTTCTTTAAGTCCATTCTAATAATAACAGTATTCTTATATATTTTTCAGGCACCGTGAGCACCTGCCCCATACAGGTTGCAATCTAAGTTTTTTATTGCCAAGGCACAGGGATAAAGTGACTTAACTAAGGTCAGAAGAAGTTGTTTGTAATGGGTTTTGAGCCAGGTTTTCAGCTAATGCCGTGAATTCAAATCAGTTTATTACCAAATGAGCCACTTATTTTCTAACTCTGTTGGAGACCATTCTCAGACATTAAAAATTTGTGGGAAAAGCAGTACTATGGAAGGTTATTGGCCAGTCTTATTTTCCTCCAACCAGGGATGTTGGTAGATTCCCAAAAGACATAGGGGTAGATTTAAAGGCAGCCGTTAGGGAAAAAAATCACTAACGGGTGCGTTAAGTGACATGTTGCAATTCAAAGATCCGTCTAAAGACCAGCTAACGGCAGTTGTAGAATCCTTACGGCCGATACACTTACGTGCATTCAGACGCATGGAAAAACATACCCCAGAGCTATTCAAAGGCTTGCGGTACTGATAACGGCTGAAAAAAAGACACACCTAACGGCTAAAAGTTAAGACCCACTTTTTTTAGCCGTTAGACACTTAACGGCCAAAACAAAACACCCGTTACATAGGAAAATACACAAAAGGCTTACCGCACAACCATGTAAATGGGAAAATTAACCCGTGCAATGCCAAAACAACACAAAAACATGGACACACAACACAAATCACTATACACACAACAACAACCAACACCACAGGGACAACGACACACAAAAAAACAACAACACAACATGGCACGGAACAATGGGGGTCATCACACAAAGCGGACACCTGCAAATACAAGCTCACCTGGGCAACATCAACACGCCACCTGCACCCCACAACTGCATGTCCGCAAATGGCACACACAGAACAAGCACAACACACCACATCTTATAACACACACACACCTGCAAACACTTACCTGGACAAAAACAACTCACCATTGGTCAGCACTCACCTCATCACCACACCCACACAACGCCCTAGCAAGTACTTAAAGGGACAACTCAACACACTCACTTGTGGCTTGTTTTCCACTCAGGGAGGGAGAGAGAGAGAGAGAGAGAGAGAGAGAGAGATAGATAGAAAGATAGAGACAGATAGAGAGAGCAAACAGTATGTTGGGTTACATATTGTTGCGAAGGCTGCGGAGAAGGCGTGCAAGGGAGAGAGCTGGGGAACATCAGCAACCTCCAAGCATGCCTGATCAACAGCCACCACCTGTTGCAAGTGAGGAGGCTCTGGCTCAGCAGCCACAAAGGAGCCCATCCCCACCTGGAGGGCACAGGATGTATAGACGACCACCAAGGCCCAGGGTATACCGCCCAAGGGTCACCCTCTTTGGAATGACCGATGATGAGGTAATTGATCGCTACAGGTTGAGGCCTGACAGCATCATTGCCTTGTATGAGGTCATCAAGGAGCAGGTGGATCCCATCTACATCCACAACCATGCCCTAACTGGCCTGCAGAAACTACTCTGTGCCATGCACTTCATGGCAAGCGGGGCCTTCCAGTCCACAGAGGGTTACGCATCTGGCATGTCACAGGCCACATTCTCCAGGGTGCTGGCCCAGGTCCTGCCAGCCCTCAAAAGCAAGGCCAGTACCTATATACATTTCCCCACCACCGACATGGACTGGATACAAGTCAAGCAGGCCTTTTACGCCAGGGGAGGCATGCCCAGGGTCATGGGTGCTATAGATTGCACCCATGTCCGAATTAAGGCCCCAGCACGTGACCCACAGATATTCATCAACAGGAAGAACTTTCACTCCATCAACGTGCAGATGGTGTGTGACAGCCAGATGAGGATAATGAATGTCTGTGCAAAGTATCCTGGCAGCTCACATGATTCATACATTCTCCAAAACTCCTCAGTCCACAGAGATTTCGAGAATGGAACTTTTACAGGGGGATGGCTTTTGGGTGAGTTCACAATACAAAATCACATCACATACACAGGCGTACACACAACGCTGCTTAGCATGCTCCTGACCCACAGCTACTACGTCTACCACACAAAACATCATTCACACAACATGTGCTCCCTGTCTCACCATGTCACTCACATTACACAGGTGATGCTGGCTATGGATGCAAGTCCTGGCTACTGACCCCACTGGCCAATCCTCGAACACATGCCCAGGAAAGCTACAACCAGGCTCATGGCAGAACGAGGAATGCCATTGAGCGGACCTTTGGCCTCCTCAAGTCAAGATTCCGATGTCTGGACCACTCGGGGGGAGCACTGCAGTATGCACCTGGAAAGGTGTGCGACATCATTGTGGCGTGTGCAATACTGCACAACATCGCAGTGGACACCAGGCTGCTGGAGCACATCCAGGCCCCCCCCCATACAGGAAGTGCCCATGGACATCGGACACGTTGAGGAGACCCTGAGAGGGACACAGATCAGAGACAGGCTCATCACGGAACACTTTACATGTGAGTATAACACAGGCATGCAAACAATCCATGCAAGTCCCCCATCAGTCCTGTGACACTAACCACACTGCACATTTTGTTATGTCTCACCCCACAGGAACAGTGACACAGCACTGCACTTGCAGCGGACGTGGCAAATTGTGTGTGTGGACTCAAAAACCATCCTCCATTCCACTCTCCACGTTGACATACAGACCCCAAGGATATCACGCACACCCTCAGGAGAAACAAGGTACAACACATAACCCATGTTCATCGCCTTACAGGGCTTGATTGACAGCAGCTAACTTGATTTGCCATGAGCATAGCCAGAGCAACCATGCTAGCCTTGTAGCGAAAGAGTGTTATCCAATGCTATGCATTGGATAATACTCCGTCACATCAGGGGTTAAAGGGCCATTGGACTCAATATGGGACCTGTACTGTGCTACAGCTGAGAAGAGCAGCACAGGGGTGGATGTACAGTGGTATGGGCACACAATGTAGAGGTCATGAGACGTAGATCAGATTACCAGGGACACCATGCTGACCTGTGAGTGTGCAGACATATGTGCCCCCGACATGAATACACACATCAACAAATGTGTCCTAACAGTTCCATGGAACAAATGACATTGGGCTGCCACTGTCACATTAACAGTGGCAGCCCAAATTCATTACTTCCATGGAGCTCTCAGAACACTTGTTGATGTGTGTATCCATGTCAGGGGCACATATCCATAGGGCTGGGGCACATGTCCTTAGTTCTCCACATAATTGGTTACAGATGAGTACACAACACATTGTCAAGCAATGGTTTGTGTACTCACCTGTAACTGTGAAAATTGAGGGGATCAAAAAGACTAAATTGTTGTTGCTTGATGATCAGTTCAAGTCAACTGCTCCAAATCCTGTCCTCCTCTTCCACAGGCATCCGTAACATGATCCATCCTTGAACTGAAGTTCTTCTATGTGACTGGATTGATGTCTTGACATCACCTTCATGGAGATCACCCCTTGCTGTTTATGTTGATGTTGTTGGTGATGCAAAGTTTGACCTGAGGTTCACACAAACCTCTACTGGATCATTTTCATATAGACACAGAAAACACTAATTCCTGAGTTTTATAACCTGTACAGTTAGGATGCTCAGCTACAGAGTTGTCAAACCTTGTGGACAACACATGAGCTGGGCAGCAGTGTTACTAAAGTACTATTTTTTTGTTTCAAAGTACATTTAGTGCTCTCATACAGGTGTTCAATGCATATAGGCAATACACAGAAAACACATGTACATCCTAATGTACTTTGAGACACAATAAAGATGAACCATCACCATTCTATCTGTGTCTGTAGGAGGATATATTTGAGAACACAGTTGTCAATGCGTTACCACACCCAGGGTAGAGTATCCCCATACACAGGGCCGGATTTATAATAAGGCAGAGTAGGCATCTGCCTACAGGCGCACCCCACAGAGGGGCGCCTGTCATTGGGATCGTTTTGGTTTTTTTACACTTTTTTTTTTTGTGCCGCCCAGCAGCCCCACAGCCGCCGGATACTGCTGTCTTCCTGCACTGATGACAGCCGGAGCGCAACCACTCCAAACGCGGAGACGCCGCGTGGAGCGTGCAGGTATTTTCTTCCTCTGTTCTGAGGCCAGTTTAAAACTGGCGCCCAGACAGAGGAAGAAAACCCCTTCACGCTCCATGCGGCGTCTCCGCGTTTGGAGTGGTTGCGCTCCGGCTGTCATCAGTGCAGGAAAGTGAAAAAGAGGTACGGGGGAGAGATAGAGGCACAAGGGGGAGAGAAAGAGAAGTACATGGGGGAGAGAGGCACAAGGGGGAGCGAAAGAGAGAAGTACATGGGGGAGAGAGGCACAAGGGGGAGCGAAAGAGAAGTACATGGGGGAGAGAGGCACAAGGGGGAGCGAAAGAGAGAAGTACATGGGGGAGAGAGGCACAAGGGGGAGCGAAAGAGAGAAGTACATGGGGGAGAGAGGCACAAGGGGGAGAGAAAGAGAGAAGTATATGGGGGTGAAAGAGGCACAAGGGGGAGAGAGAGAAGTATATGGGGTGAAAGAGGCACAAGGGGGAGAGAGAGAAGTATATGGGGGTGAAAGAGGCACAAGGGGGAGAGAGAGAAGTATATGGGGGTGAAAGAGGCACAAGGGGGAGAGAGAGAAGTACATGGGGGTGAAAGAGGCACAAGGGGGAGAGAGAGAAGTATATGGGGGTGAAAGAGGCACAAGGGGGAGAGAGAGAAGTACATGGGGGTGAAAGAGGCACAAGGGGGAGAGAGAAGTACATGGGGTGAAAGAGGCACAAGGGGGAGAGAGAAGTACATGGGGTGAAAGAGGCACAAGGGGGAGAGAGAAGTACATGGGGTGAAAGAGGCACAAGGGGGAGAGAGAAGTACATGGGGGAGAAAGAGGTACATGGGGTGAAAGAGGCACAAGGGGGAGAGAGAAGTACATGGGGTGAAAGAGGCACAAGGGGGAGAAAGAAGTACATGGGGGAGAAAGAGGTACATGGGGGAGAGAGGCACAAGGGGGGTAGAGAAGTACAAGGGGGGAGAAATAGAGGCACAAGGGGGGGAGAGAAGTACAAGGGGAGAGAAGTAGAGGCACAAGGGGGAGAGAGAGAAGTACAAGGGGGGAGAAAGAGGTGCATAGACCCCATAGTAAAATAATAACAATGACACATGTTAATGTGTTAAGTTTTTTATTCTGCTGTTTGTTTTTAACACTGTTCATTAAATCAGTTTAAATAATGAAAAATTAGCATTTTTTTATCCGATTAATCGATTAATCGAAAAATATTTCAGTCAAAACTTTTTGAACTTTTTTTTTTTTTTTTGGCGGGGGGGGGGGGGCGCTTCAGCTTTCTGTGCCTACAGGCTCCTGAGATGTAAATCCGGCCCTGCCCATACATGGAAAGGCATCACCCATATCACAGGACTCCACCACTTGTTTGCAAGTGAGTGGACTCAGTGATGTATTCACGCTAACAGATGGTGGCAGTGATACACTAATGTGTTGTGGGAGTGATAAAGAGGTGATAAAGGGGACATACTTCCACAGTGAATTCCTGTCCACAGTTAATGTGTTGCTCAGTATAATCAATGTTCAGTGATATTGCTCCACTGGGACATATCACAGTACATGACCAAGTGGACAAGTGTTTTCACTGGGGAAGTCTGTTACACCCTTAGAAAAAACAACAAGTCAACTTACTGGAGGCCCCAATGCTCACCCCAGGATATCAATGTGTGTGCTACACATTGAAATCCTAGGTTGAAAACATTGGCTTCCCCAGTCAGTCTGTTGCACAATGAGTGTGTGAATCCAAGACAATATGGATACATGTCCCATTTATCTGTCCTGCTTGTTATCTCACCGCTAAGCCGTTTGTTTGGTTATCCCCTTAACCCTCTGAGTGCCAGAGTGGTACCCAACGCATTTCTTTGCAATGCGTTGCCTTCCACTCTGGATATCAAAGGGTTAAACACTACATATGATGTAGATGAATGTTCAATGTTGTACCAAATGTTGGGCTAAGGGGAATGTTTTGTTATGCAAAATCAACACACAACATTGCCATATAACACAGTTGTGTAATATGGCAACAGGGATGTTTTTACAGTTGATTTTGTACAACGATGTGTGTGTGAACCCATGTTGTAACATCCCACAAACATCTTACCTAGGCAGGAGTTGTATTCACTGAATTGTTTGGCAATGCATTGGAGACAACTCTGCCACCCAAATCTATGACCAAATTCAAAGCAGATCAGACAGGATTCAAAAGCACAATGTTCCTTTATTCAGGGGAAATTTAACATGTTGGGCATTTTATTTTTTTTTCTTGGGGGGGGGGGCTTAGACTGTGTGGCAGAAGTGGATAACCTGGATGATCTCCTGGTCACCCTTTGCCCCCTAGGTGTGGCTTCGGGGGTCACATTAGAGGGGGTGGTGGGGGCAGTGGATCCCTCTGTGGAGCACAGGTTTTCCCTCTCCAAACGTAAGTCCTCCCTGCGGTTCAGCTCTCTCAACTCCACCAGTAGCTGTGCAAGCAGGTCCATCACCCCCGTGTGTAGCTGATGGAGTTGAGTGTTGATCCTCATGACCTCCGACTCCAGGGCATGGATCCTTGCCTCTATCCTGTTAGTGTTTATACGGGATTCCCTACGGCTCCTGGTGATGTTGTCATTGGTGCGGAGGCTTGACCTGAGTAGTCTCCTTTGCAGAGCCATACACTCAGCTTCCATCCCCGTGGGCCGTTCACTGCTGGTGATGCTTGTGCCTGGTGAATCAGCTGCTGCTGTGTCCTCCTCTGCTGGTGCTGTATCCTCCTCTGCTGGTGCTGTGTCCTCCTCTGCTGCTGGTGTGTCCTCCTCTGCTGGTGCTGTGTCCTCCTCTGCTGGTGCTGGTTGTGCTGCAGATGGGTATGTGCCCACCACATCAATTGACCCACTGCTGCCCACCGATGTCTGTGCTGGTGGAGGTGGTGGGGTAAACACGTCCCTTCGCATAGGCTGTTGGGGCTCCCCAAGCAGGCCCAGGTGTTGGTAGTCGAGTGGCCAAGGGTAAAACCTTGGCCACTGGTATGTGCTTGGCCCCCACCTAGGATCATACCTGGGGCCATGCTGGGGAGCCATCCAGGAGGGTAGGTCAATCTGTGGGTATGGCCCGTATTGGGTGGTGGCCACATCACCGGGCAGCCATTGCCTCCCTGGTGGTGGTGGTGCTGCTGCTGCTACTGGGGGATAATAGCTCCTGGAGGTGGTGGGGGGCATCCAGTCACTGTAATAAGTCGGTGCAGGCAGAGTTGGTGCAGGCAGAGTTGGTGCAGGCAGAGTTGATGCAGGCAGAGTTGGTGCAGGCAGAGTTGATGCAGGCAGAGTTGATGCAGGCAGAGTTGGTGCAGGCAGAGTTGGTGCAGGCAGAGTTGATGCAGGCAGGGTTGGTGCATCCAGCTGGCCAAGAGGTGTGGATGTCGTTGGGTACGGTGCCCACTGGCTGGTCCCCTCCTCCAAATACTCCTCACTGGGTGGTGAGGCGGCCTCCTCCATGGGCTCCTGATGTGCTGGAGACACATAACCTGTGTGGAGGATTGAGATTGTGTGATCAGTAAACTTAGCCATGATGGTGTCAAATTGATATTAATACTTGAAATGTGTAAAGGAACATATATGTTGTATGGTGTATCCCCCTGTGTGAAACAACGGTACTCCTACTGGTGATGGGTGTTGTATTCTACATGTATTGCAGCTCAGAGTTGAATTCCTTTGGTGCCACATCCCAGTGGCCTGAAATTGTACATTTGCGCTGTTGCCACATCATCCTTTGTGGATATCTGCTCCCTGGACCAAAGCTAGCCAGAGGATGGTCTGGCAACATTGGCATAGTACATTTTCAGGCCACACTGATATTGTCCATGGAATATTCAACTTTGAGCTGTTATACTCTTGTGATGAAACACCTTTCAGTAGTGGGGATACCCTTGCATTACCCGGTGGATCAATCCTATGACATGTATTTTTCCTTTCACATTTTAGGTATTACTATCTCTTTAACGGGATAGCAATGGTTAATTTCACCTAGATGTAACATTGCAGGCATCATAGAGAGATGTTTAGAAAGATGTTGCTGTATGTGACAGCTGGAGATGTCAGTCATTTGACCACACGGAGGCTCTTCAGCAGACTCCACATTGACCCATTTGGAGATAACTACATCTTTGCCATTGTCTACTAAGTGTTCCTGGTTTGTAAGCACGCTCTGTCGACCATGTCAATGATGGATCCATCTCCAATTGGTTCAATTTTGGGTCTGCTGAAGAGCCTCCGTGTGGTCATATGACTGACATCTCCAGCTGTCACATACAGTAACATCTTTCTAAACATCTCTTTATGATGCCTGCAAGGTTACATCAAGTGAAATTAACCATTGCCATGCCAAGGTACACAGTGAGGAATATGGTCTGATATGTGTGTATATGTACCTTTCATACGGGTACAAACATATCCTTGATAGATATGAACCCAGAGATCTGTTCAGAACATGTGATTGTCTAACTGCCTATATATGTACAGCCATCACAAATGAACTTTCATAGATACAAGTGATACCCATCCAAGTAGGTGTAATATACTGGGTATATGTACTCTGATGATGATATCAATATGAGTTATTTTGTTGAGGGTGCACATATATGGGCAGTTGGACAATCACACGTACTGAACCGAACTCTGGGTTTACATCTTGTTGGGACCTATTTGTACCCATTTGAAAGGGACATATCCACATACAAATCTGGTTGTTTTTCTTTCTGTACATATCTTTTTGGAATAGATCTGCAGTGTGATTCAAGTAGTATTCATCCCTATGTTATCAGTTCATCCCGTACAGTGCTGGATTTTGTCAGATTAGACATGTCCCTCTCTGGTTGTCATGATGGTATCCTATGCATTGCATTGTGATGCATGGGATACCACCGTGGCAATCAGGGATTGATGTACATTACAGGATTCTGTCCATGAGGTCTGTTCAAGTTGAATCCTGAGGGGCAACAATCAAGCCAGTATTGAAGGATATCATTGATTGAGGCCTTTTTTTTCCTGGATCAGCCCATCCATCCTTCTGTGTGAGGCAGCCAGACCCGATCATAGATATCCATAATCCCTGGCCTGTTATTGACCAAACCTCAATGGTTCATATTTGGTTCCCATATGTATCCTGCAAATAGTGTCTGGTGTACCATCCATCCATGGCATCAGCACTCCTGAGGATCTATATGTGAATCAAATGTGAGCTATGTAAATTGAAGTTAGAGTAAATGATTGCATACACAACACCAAGGCCAACTTTTTCACCTTTACTTATATGTGATTGTTTTTGGCCTGTGTGTTGCACATACAAGCATTTATTCTCTGTGGCACTGTGATTTGTGACCTGATCCATCCTGTTGGTGATTCAGTAAGCGGTTAAGTGGACCTGATGAACTGATTATGATGCTGACTTCTCCGCTGACCTCATTTCCCCATCTGCAATGTTTTCTATGGAGTCCACACAATGGGGCCTGTGCAGCTTGAATCCTGTTATTGGATGTTCTCCATAGACTAACATTGTAATTGGTAAAGTGAGGGTATGCAAGTGTCAAATTCTCTCCATCAGCTCTTTTTCACCGCTTAGTGAATGTCCCCTAGGTGTCATGTAATTGTTAACCTATCGACATGTGTTTGTTGTCTGGTTAACCCTTTGAGTACCAGAGGGGTTGCCAAAGCATTGTTGATCGATGCATTGATGATCCCTCTCGCACTCATGGGGTTATGTGCTGGATTCCCTGTGTGAACATGGGTAACACTGTGTGACAACAATTGTGATGTTTGACATACAACACTTTACTGAGCATGGTTTGTGTGTATTGTGTGTGATGAGCACAGCAACATGAGGGTTAACCAGGGAGTTGGACAGGTTTTGGCCTTGTTGAACATTGACATTTGTCCTTGTCTTGATTCCTGTTTAAACCCTCAGGGTGCTGTGTTGGTGCAATTGTGTGGTTGAATGAAGGGCAGATGTTGGGATGTGAGTGCTTGTTTGTGATGGGTGTGTGGTTTGGGGTGGTGTGTGGTTTTGGGGTGATGCACTTACCGGTGGTGTGGAGGCTCCTCTCCTCCCCAGTGTCTGATCCTCCAGGGACCCCCTCAATGAGGGTAGACGACAGTGTCTGCCGCAGCCTCTCCTCCCATGCGCTGAAGGTGATGGGGACAGGTGGCCCACCACCGGTGGCTCGGGCGTGCAGGGCGGCATCCCCCATCTTCCTCTTCACCTGCCTTTTGCAGTCGCCCCATCTCTTCTTGATTGAGTCCACATCCCGTCTGCAGGTGGCCACCGCATTAACTCTGCTGCAGATTTGACTCCAGGCAGCTCTCCTCCTCGCAGACAGGCCAGGGAGTCTGTCCCCCGGGAAGAGGACACTCTCCCTCTCCAGCACAGCCTCCACGAGGGCCGTGTTTTCTTCCTCGGTATATCGGGGATCCCTGAGCCTGTCCCCCTCAGCTCCGGCATGCGAGGAGTCAGACCCGGAGTGTCCTGCCTGCTCTGCCCCTGCCTGTGTGTGGTGGTCCCCAGGCACTACCCCTCGTCCCACTGCAGGATCTGTCCCTCTTCTTCTTAGTGTGCCTGTTCTTGTAGGCCTGGTCCCCCTCCGCCCTGCGTATCTCCCTCTCCCACCCCTGCTCTGCTGAGGGATCCCCTCCTGACCTTCCTCCTCCTCCTCCACTAGTCTCCCCATCCCTCTCTCCTGTCCTCCTCTCCTGGCCATCATTCACCCACTCACACCCAGGCACTCTCACACGCCCTCACAGACACACTCGATCCCACTCACTCTCTGTCACACACTTTCATTCACGGATTCACACTGTAAAAATAAAGTTTAAAATGTGTAAGGTGTGATGAAAAAAAAAAGACTATGTGTATGTATGTGTATGTGTTTGTATGGATGTATGTGCTATGTGCAAAAGTGTGCTATGTGTCTATTTAAATGTAACTCTCTCCTCTCCAAAATCCTTCTACCTTACTCCTCTGTATGCTTCTCTCTCTATCTCTCTCTCTCTCTCTAAATGCTATCCTCCACTCCTGGGTCCTGTGCTCTAGCTTGCTGAAACTCGAAACACAGACAGGGTGTAACCGTTATTTTGAGGTATATATAGGTGTATTTGAACATTTTTGATACTTTGGGGCCTTGGGATTGGCTGTAGGTTTGAATTTTGTTTGTGCATCTATCAGGGTTGCTAGACAACGGCAGCCGTAATGTAACATTTTGAGTTAAGTTGTGTTTTAATGGGTGTTTGGGACGCACGGTGATGCAAAATCAGGTGCGACGCTGGTTTTTGTTTAACGTGTTTTTGTAGTGCCTACGCCCGATAGCTATTCTTGAACGCTTACCTTTGAATCTGCCGTAAAACATGTGTTCTTTGCGGCCGACGTGCCTTTTTTACTTAGCGGATGGTTTAACGGCTGCCTTTAAATCTAGGCCATAGGGTTTTAACCAACTTAAATTATTATTAGTGTACACAGAACCTATTTACATCATTACTTGTGGGGGGATGAACACCATTATGTGCTCTAAACTGGCAACAAGACCCAGGGCCATAAACAAGAGACCTAGGGCTTTCAGCCATAACATAGCAATGCCTCTGGCTTCAACCATTTCACTACAATATTACATTATTTGTTTATTGAAAAACTGGAGCTTTTGGAGAATGATTGATATGCCTATATATTAAAATGCCCAAGCACTCATGTTCTGTAACTTTGCCGAACTCCTAATTGGTAGCACTCAAGCCAGTTCATTATCCAGCAGTGCTACAGGGTCACAGATGATGGAAACTGAGCTGTACAGTAGATACTTTCCATGTAGTTATCAGATAATTCTACTCATTATTTATTCAGGGAAGTTACTAATGGTTTATCTTTAAGTCATCTATATCCCATCAGTTCATATTCATATGTTAGCTATTCTGAATGACTGTCATTATTGCACCAAACTCTGGATTTGCTTGAAGTTTTTTTATGGATTCTTGTTTTATTGTCCAGTTATGGATTCATGCAGATGGATGGGATGGCAGCCTGGGGATTCAAACAAACAAATATAGGTGCTACAAGGAGAAAACGTAGGTCCCCCATCAATCGGCATTGGGCTCCAAAACCTGATCCAAGGCCCGGCGTGCAAGCAAGAGGCCCCTTCAAACTCTAAATAATCACAATATCCAGACTGAACTGCTGAACTGCACAGACAGCCTGGGGCCCAGGACCATGGCCGGCGCCACCTATAGGCAAGGTAGGCGCCGGCCTAGGGCGCACATTCTCTGAGGGCGCATCGGCCCCCGCCGCCGCTTACAACAGACTGCAGAAGTAAAAAAAAAAAAACACATAAGTTTCGGTGCCCTCCCTTGGCTGGCTATTTTTTTTAATGTAGCACAGCGATACCTGTTTCTCTCTCCCCCTCCGCTCCTTCAGTCCTGGACCAGGATTGAAGAAGCGGAGGGGGAGAGAGAAACGGACATCGCTGTGCTGCATTAACCCTTTCAGTGCCAGAGGGGTACGCAGCGCATAGCTTTGCAATGCGTTTTATACCCCTCTGGCACTGAAAAGGTTACTAAAAGCCAGACAAGGGAGAGCACCAAAACGTACTCACTGGGGAGAGAGTGCACCGGGAAGAGTAAGTGGAAGGGGGGTCAAGAGGGGAAAAATAGTCAGAAGGGGAGAGAGAGAGTCAAAGGGGGAATCAGCAGTCAAGATGGGGATCAAGAGTCAGACGGGAAGAGAGAGAGTCAAAGGGGGGATCAGCAGTCAAGATGGGGATCAAGAGTCAGAAGGGGAGAGAGAGATTCAAAGGGGGGATCAGCAGTCAAGATGGGGATCAAGAGTCAGAAGGGGAGAGAGAGATTCAAAGGGGGGATCAGCAGTCAGGAAAGGGATCAAGAGTCAGATGGGGAGAGAGAGATTCAAAGGGGAGATCAGCAGTCAGGAAAGGGATCAAGAGTCAGATGGGGAGAGAGAGATTCAAAGGGGGGATCAGCAGTCAGGAAAGGGATCAAGAGTCAGACGGAGAGAGAGAGAGAGAGAGAGAGTCAAAGGGGGATCAGCAGTCAAGAGGAGGATCAAGAGTCAGATGGAGAGAGAGAGTCAAAGGGGGGTCAACAGTCAAGAGGGGGAGAGTCACATATAGAGAACATACGCTCTGTCACACTGATACACATATAGAGAAGCACGCACACATACTTACACACTGATATCCTTACAGAGACTCACACACACTGACACACTTATATCCATACAGGGAACACATACCGACACACACATACACATATAGAGAACACACACACAAACTGACACATATAGGGAACACACTGACACTTAAACACATACAGAGGCGGGGCATAAATGGGAAGGGCACAAGGGGTGGAGCCAAGGGGCGGCAAAATTAGGTTTTGCCTAGGGTGGCAAAAATCTTTGCACCAGCCCTGCCCAGGACTGCAGGGGGGCATCTTTGCTTTCCTCCTTCAACATGCAGGTGGGGTGACAGAGGCAATGAAGAGGTAGAGGGTACAGTAATCTTTGTTGTCCGACACTTTCTTAATTCATCACTGATTGTATCAGTACATTATCTACTTCAATTCCCAATGCAGAGTTAAGAACTAACCTTTGCAAGTTCATTGCATGTACTGGGTAACTACATGCTCACGATGAACATTTCAGAGTAATGTGTGGCTGTGTTTGGTTAGAGAACTTCTCCATCTGATAAAGCAGCACCAGTATCAAGCAAAGACATTGGCTAAGACTTCTAAAATAATTTTTGTGTTCCTTACAAGGTATGCATCAAAATTAAAGTCAGGAATTGCTATGAATGTACGTGATATATTTAAGCCATAAATTATCAATTTAAATGGCAGAATTAAATAGGGTGCCTGTTTGGAGTTACTGACATGGAGAAGCCTGCTCAAGGTCTTATGAAGGACAAAATATGAATATGTGAAAGGCTCCTGGTATGATGTTAAGATACTGAGATGTCACATGGAGATAAACAATAACATATCTATGGAAATCATTTCTGGGGACTTTGTGCAGATCTATCAATGTGCATGACATTTACAAGATGTCCCATATAGCAGCCCTACAGATTCTAGGTTAATATGGGTCAGAATATAAAAGCTGCATTGATAGGTTCATATATTTTAATGGTAAAGTTCTACCTTACTTGTGAGGATTATGAGATGGAATTCCTTATCTTCTACCTGAATCTTTTGTTGTCCATCTGTATGTAAAGATAGAACTGACTTTTGATATTTTCCAGTCCAGGAGTATTGCTAGGTTCTGGCTGAGGGGGACAAAGACCCAGGTCTCACACTTTAATTGAGTGCCAGAGGGGTGTGCAATGCATTGCAAAGCAATGTGCTTCACACTTCACTGGCATTCAAAGGGTTAAGCCCTGGGTCTTGTTGCCAGCTTGGGGTATTCATTGGTGATTACTTTGGCATCACAGCACCATTTCTTATCCAAGCAAACCGACTGAATTTCTTTATTGCATGAAAATGTTTTGTGATTTATTTAATTACTATATCACCTTGCCTCTTCTCTCCCTCTTCTCTTCTTGTCTGCTATTCTCCTCTTAAACCCTTTTTATGCCAGAGACGTCTCCAGTACATTAAACAGCATTGTGTTGGAGAGCTCTCTAGCATCCAGTGGTTTACAAAAATAGGGATATTACCAAGAGACTAAATTAGAGATTACGCCTGTGTTATGCATGTGTTAGGAAGAAGTTTTATAGCCTCTCCCTACCCAAAACAAAAAAACAAAACACCTCCCCCAAAAAAAAATAAAAATAAAAACTATTTTAAGATTTTTTTTAAAACATATAGGGGGACATAGAATTTGTAATACATCTGCTTTCTTCTCCATACTCCATCGCCCAAACCTCATGCTTAGCTTGGCTTATTTAATGGAGAATATCTCCTTATCAGTAACGGTACTACTGGACTATGTAATGGTGCTAATCTCCTTACCTGTAATGGTACTATTGGACTATGTAATGGTGTTAATATCCTTACCAGTAATGGTGCTATTGGACTATGTAATGGTTCTAATGGCCTTACCAGTAATGATGCTATTGGACTGTGTAATGGTGCTAATCTCCTTACCAGTAATGGTACTATTGGACTGTGTAATGGTGCTAATGTCCTTACCAGTAATTGTACTATTGGAGTATGTAATGGTGCTAATGTCCTTACCTATTGGACTATGTAACGGTGCTAATCTCCTTACCAGTAATGGTACTATTGGACTGTGTAATGGTGCTAATGTTCTTACCAGTAATTGTACTATTGGACTATGTAATGGTGCTAATGTCCTTACCTATTGGACTATGTAATGGTGCTAATGTCCTTACCAGTAATGCTGCTATTGGACTATGTAATGGTGCTAATCTCTTTACCAGTAATGGTACTATTGGACTATGTAATGGTGCTAATCTCCTTACCAGTAATTGTACTACTGGACTATGTAATGGTGCTAATCTCCTTACCAGTAATGGTACTATTGGACTATGTAATGGTGCTAATCTCCTTACCAGTAATGGTACTATTGGACTATGTATTGGTGCTAATCTCCTTATCAGTAATGGTACTATTGGACTATGTAATGATGCTAATCTCCTTACCAGTAATGGTACTATTGGACTATGTAATGGTGCTAATCTCCTTACCAGTAATGGTACTACTGGACTATGTATTGGTGCTAATCTCCTTACCAGTAATGGTACTATTGAAATATTAAATAGTGCTAATCTCCTTACCAGTAATAGTACTATTGGACTATGTAATGGTGCTAATGTCCTTACCAGTAATGGTACTATTGGACTATGTAATGGTGCTAATCTCTTACCTGTAATGGTACTATTGGAGTATGTAAGAATGCTAATCTCCTTATTAGTACAGGTGCTACATGACTTATGTAGTGCACAAATTAGCAGTAGGTTGCCCCAAGCCCTGTGTACTTCAGGATCCTAGCAACTCTCCTCCACACAGATATAACAACTCTCATCATCACATGAAAGATACTTTGTTATTCATTTTGTTCCTATATAATAGTACCCCTTTCTCAGCTGCTTTTTTCTTCTGCATCTTATCACCCTCTTAAACTCTTAGATGCCAGGCAGGTTTCCAACACATTTCGGAGCACACTATCCCTAAGCAAACTGTTATAGAACCCTGTCTCAAAATGCGTTGGGGAACATAGAGCTTGTAGCACATATGCTTTCTACCTCATAGCTTCAAGTGAAAGTGATTTGATTGATAGTTTTATTCTTTTCATGATGTTCTCACATTTTAATGCCTAGCCCTTTACTAATTTAATATCAATACTCCAAGGACTTTCTGTAAGATACATTATAATCAGGACTTTTTTGAGCAATAGGAATGGAATAAAGCAATTCATCTGAGCTAAAAAAAAATCCTTAAGCTAAATGTGTTCATCACCTCAATTAGCACGTAGTAATATGCATGAGCCAGGATGATTTCACGCATCAATGTCTTCCGTGCAATTTAATCAGTTTTTGTAATTTACTTAATTTTACGCATCAAATTGATTGCATCAAAAAATGACACGTTTTCCCACAAAACTATTTGTATGAAGCACAGAGCAAGACAGAATATTCATTCAGATAGAATAGAATTTTGAGTAGAATTGCAGTTTACAGGTTTTTCATGAATTCAGTACAGAATATCTCACAAGGGGGGAGACTATTGTCATGGATGCTTTACGAGCTTTCATTGAAATTTAAAGGGATAGTAATACTTTGTTTTATCTTTATTTTATTTTGTAGGCATTAAAAAACATGAAGAACAATATAAATCTTATCTCTCAAACCTTTATGGTTTGAGAGATATTCACAAGCAAAGTTCCCCTCCTGCCCCTTTTACCTAGTATAAGCCATCTTTTCTTAGATGTGGAATCCAGTCCATAGACCAGACAGATAACAGAAGGGGACAATCTTCTTCCTATGAGAACAATGAAAGCCCTGCCCCCCTTGACAAGTTTTTCAGGTTTTTCCCTTATCTTAATTGAAGATTGTCCCTCTCTGCAGTCTACCTGGGCACCTCCCTTCTGATCTGGCTGAGCAGTGTTACATCAGTAAAAGGGGCGGGAGGGGGATACTTTGTCATTGAATTACTCCTGAACTACAACTCTGACAGAATTGAAATAACACTCTTCAAAGTCCAAATACTATGATGATTAATTAGAGCTGCTTTTATTATGAAACATTACTATCCCTTTATGTTTATTACCACAGAAACAAATGGGAAAATTAACCTTTGAGTGCAAGAGAGGTGTGCAACACCTTGTAATGCAAGGCATTGAACACCTATCTGACATGAAAAGGGTTAAGTATGTTGAGTGTGAATCTTAAAAACTGATAGCAACAAAATAGTTAACCTTGAAAAAAAAGCAGATATTCTGACAATGAAAGACAGTACTAAGAGATTTGCCAGTATTCCTTTGGCTAATGTATCATTTGTACTTACCATGTTCAATTTATTAACCCTTTGAGTGCCAGAGGGGTCTGCAATGCAATGGCACTCTAATGGTTAAAGCAAGCAATCAAAAGGGGGATCTGAAATAGTTTTTGTGTGAGTTATTAAATACAATCAATGAAGAGTGCTGATTCGTCATCGTATCAAGCACTCTGTTGTTTAGTCATAGAAAGCAGTGTATTTATTTTTCATTACGGATTTCTGGGTTATGCAGCTGAAGACATCTTTAGTTTCTGGGGGGAGATTTAAATGCTACTGGGATTTCATAAGGAAGTATCTGCAAAGGTATGAAGGATGTTTTCTAAGGGGAGGTATGCACCTTTCCACTTTACATCATTATAATTATCATTTATTTATAAAATGTGCCATCAGATTATGCAGAACTGTACAACTGGTTGTCAAGAAAATAGACCAATTTAAAAACGCGGTGCAGTCAGTGGTGTATTTAGGTTTTGTGCTTTCCTAGGCCTGACTAAACTCACGCACCCCCCTAATCTTCATCTGCCACACCCCTTCCTGTCCAGGTCACACCTCCTCCTGTTTAAGATCCACCCCTTCCTCTGTAAACCCCATCCCTTCCTCTTTTGGCCCCACCCCTTCCTCTTTAGGCTCCATCTGTGCATAAAGCTTCCCAATGCCACCTCTGTACCCAAACAGCTTCCCAGTGCCTTCTCTGTCCCCAAACAGATTGCCAGTGCCAATGTTGTCCCCAAGCAGCTTCCCAGTGCCATCTCTGTCCTCAAACATCGTGCCAGCATGGATATGATATCCACTACTAATTAAAAGTTAGAGAGGTAGTAACCCTTTATTTTGACATTTTTGAGTCTGCTTTTTTAAACCAGTTTCTGTCTGCTGATTGAGGCTACCATATCCTCTCCCTAGAGGGAGAACCCGGTCACCGACCATAAATCAGTGCTAGTGGTAAAACTTACCACTTTGCCTGCTGCTTGAAAAGACTGTAAGGACTAAGCATATGGAGCTTTTTTACTCTAGTAACCGTTATTCACAACATAGAGAGTGTCAAGAGCTTTGTATAATTGGAGTGTCTCCTTATGTGGACCTCTTGGGCATTATGTCTTCTGAGGGATCCCCTGGAGCTGAGCCATAAGCCAGGCAGCCTTCTCCTACAAAAGTCTCTATCAGCCATATAGGTCCCCTCATTGGCTTTCAGTAAGCTGACTTATAACTGTTCTTTCATGCCAACAGATCTTTACTGGGTGTGTCACTGCTAGATGTTACTTTCTGTCGTGTGTTCAGCTTCTTCCAAAATTATCTGGCTACTGCCTATCCCTGCATCACACAGAAAGACCGTGTAGCGGCTCACTCATTTACTCAAGAATGCTCTCTGTGTTAACCCCTTCTTCAAAGTATTGAGGAGTACTGTAGCATCCAAAAGGTAAAGAATTGCTGGCAGCAAAGTACAGATTTATTGAAAGCTACATGGGGGCCTTTAAGCCAAAAGCAGCTGCTGCATGAGGAGGCTGCCTGGATTATGGCTCAGCTCCAGGGGATTCCTTAGAAATCAGGTATGGGGTCTAAGGGATCCAAATATGGAGACACAGCAGTGTGTATAGAACGCTAAGCACTCCATGTGCTGTAAGGGGTGATTAGAGGGAAAACACTCCATTAGAGCATTAACTCCAGTCTTTTTAGGCAGCAGAGATAGTAATTTATTTTTCCGCTTTTTTTCTGGTTGGAACAAGGTTCTCCCACTAGGGGTAGAACTTGGTAGCCTCAAGCAGGCAGGCAGAAAATTACAGAAAAAAAGTATTAGAGGATGTCCCTGATGAAGCCGAAACACCTTAAGTGTATGAATGACTGTATTTTCATTCTGACTTCTCTCATACATAGGGCCAGAGAGGTGTGCAACACATTGCTTTGCCATGCTTTGCACACCCCTCTGGTCCTTAAAGCGTTAAACTTGCATTGTTCACTGCACGTGAGGCTCTTGGCTGGGAGGAACATTTAGGATTATGGTAAAGAAAACAGCTTGGATCAAGTGACCTGACCTATTTAATGGAGCTACCAGTGATGGAGCAGGACAAACTATTTTGTGAATACTGGGAATTTACTGTTGACTTGATTTCCTTTGCCACTTAAGAGGCAGGTAGCTGATGGTGAATGTGCAGCCTTAGGACTGCAAGCATTACCTCAAGTATATACACAAAGATAAATAATTTCAACAAACTTTCTGTATTAAGAACATCAACCTCAAGTTAGTGTAAGTAAATACATATTGACAGGATCACAAAATTAATAACCATTGATCTCATGTAATTGTAAGCATATAGAGTGATCCTATAACTAAAGATGATGTCAAAAATAGTTAGAAGTAGGAAGATACATATTAATGTGCTCCAAAAGTCTCCAATAATATTTATAATATGTAATGTTTCACTTCAAACTTATAAGCACACTCGGATTGTTGTGGCCATAAAACATTGTACCAAAGAAAAATATATATAAGTAGGGTACCGTCAGAGACTTATTCAACACGGTATGGTACCTCTCTGGCACTCATGAGTCCAGATCAGGGCTGGTGACCACACGTTATGCTCACTGCTGGTGGAGGACTCCAACTAGTACTCACAGGCGGGCAAGTAATGTTAGGGCGCACACTTCGCGCATGTGCATAATCATGATTCGCAGTCCAATTTTCGGGTGGAGGGGGCTTTTTATGCCGCCCCCTGTAACGTGCTGCCCTAGGCCTAGGCCAAGATACAGCACTGGGTGCAGTGGACATATGAGTATTTATAATGAAGATAAAAAACTTTGTAGATAGATAAATAAGTGGGCCTTACTCACTAGAGTGTTCTATCTATAGGAATTGAGGGGGATTTATACAAAAGGATTCAGTGGTTGGAGCTGCCATATTGTCCAGCCACAGAGTGTGATACAACAGAGACAGGAAAGTGACAGGTGCTATAAGGCACTGCTGGGTGGAATACTCAGCTGATAACGTCATGGAGAAATTATGTGGTGTGAGAGAAGATGAGAATAACTGGGGTGAAACAGGGCAACTAAGACAGGTTATAGGAGTTGAATGAGGAATTTCTTATTTGCTATCTTGTTTGATTTAGAAATGTTTCTTGTGAGTAGGAATAAGGGAAAAGTCCCTTGTTCTTTCAAGGGAATTTTCTTGGAAGAAATTAATTTGCTACTTTTTTCCAGTAGAAATTCTCACACATAGAAAATACATACAATTTTTAACTTTTGCTGTTGCCAATAAAATTCCTGCAAAAAATATTTGTCAATTTCAGCCTATGCTTTCTATGGCAACAAGTATTGCTGTTAAAATACTACTGCTGAATGCTTAAAGGGATAGTAATGTTTCATAATAAAAGCAGCTCTAATTAATCATCATAGTATTTGGACTTTGGAGATTGTAATTTCAATTCTGTCAGAGTTGTAGTTCCAGAGTAATTCAATGACAAAGTGTCCCCCTCCCTCCCCTTTTACTGATGTAACACTGCTCAGCCAGAGCAGAAGGGAGGTGCCCAGGTAGACTGCAGAGAGGGACAATCTTCAATTAAGATAAGGGAAAAACCTGAAAAGCTTGTGAAGGGGGGCAGGGATTTCATTGTTTTCATAAGAATAACAGTGTCCCCTTCTGTTATCTGTCTGGTCTATGGACTGCATTCCACATCTGAGAAGAGATGGCTTACACTAGGTAAAAGGGGGGGAGGGGGAAACTTTGCTTGTGAATATCTCATAAACCATAAAGGTTTGAGAGATAAGACTTATATCATTCTTCATGTTTTTTTAATGCCTACAAAATAAAATAAAGTTAAAACGAAGTATTACTATCCCTTTAAGCTGAAAGTATAAGTTGTTAGCAGACTGAGTTCTATTGCACCATAAGCCTTGAGAAAATTGTTAGGAGGCCAAGGCCTATGGCAAAATAAGCCGTGAAATGTTGTTAGCAGGCTGCGGTCTACAGCATCATAAGCCTTGTCAAACTGGAGACAGAGAAAAGACACAGCAACAATATCTGATTTCTGTCTTGAAGGCTGATATCACATTGCCAACAAACCTTGCAATATGATGTTTGCAGCCATTTTCCCATGATGTTGACCACCTGCTTGAACAACTCTGGCACAGATGTCCTTGAAACATAACTAAAGTAATAATAAAATGTGCCCATAGACAAGGTGAGTTCCATCACCAATGAAGTCCTAATAGTCCTTGAATATCTTCTTCTGTGGATGAAAAAATTCAGAACAAAGAAAATATCGAACAGACATATGTGGGTTATTAACATGAAAATGTCATTCACCTAGAAAGAAAAAAGAGAGAAGTGCAATACTATGTCTGTGTGTAGATGACTCTACTGACCAATAAATTTGCCATTACACTCACCATTGGGTAATTCCATGTTAAGATGGCTACATGTGCCTTCCTCCCAAGATACATCACAAATGCTTTAAATGAAGTATAATTCAACCAGAATTATGAAGGCTCTTCATTAATATACCAGATGCAACAGAAATGGAAGAGAACAAAAGAGCAGAGAGAGGCAATTCTATGTGAAGTGTAATGCTGGTAGTAAGGAAAACCTCTTTACCATAAGTCAGGCACTTTTCTGGGAACAAAGCTACTTCTGAACTCTCAATTTTTTTAAGTTCAGTAGGTTTACCAAAGCACAGACTGGAACAGTTTGGTCTTACTCATAGATTGCTCCAAATGAGTATTTATCATAAAAGCCTGTGTACACGGGCCAAGGTCCGGGCGATGTTAACCCTTTGAGTGCTAGAAGCAATGCATTGCATACCCCTCCGGCACTCAAAGGGTTAAGAGGCAGGTTAAGCTCTGCGTCCTGCCGCCGATGCAGTCATGTACTGTAGAGACTGCCCGAAAGCACAGAATTCTCCCAGCATTCCTACACCTCCCAGCATTCTTTGCATTCGGGCAGTCTCTACTACGCATGACAGCTTCTGACATTCTAGCGAATTATTATATAAGATAAGGAGGTTCAGCAATCTTGCTCACAGTCAGTTTTTGTAGTACAACTTTACTACCACCAACACATCTATGCATTTCTACTCTTTTCCCCTTACCCCTGCCCCTAGCACATTCGATGGATATAATAATAGTAGTGTTGATTTTTACTGTAAAGTACACAACAGAGCTGTTAGCATGTGGAGTGGTGTTTTGTCTGAAGATAATGGTTGATATATATTTCTAACATCTGTCACTGTCAGTCTCAGTCACAGGTCCAATGTAGGATCTTCTGCCTGCCTGTCATCTATCATCTATTAAAAAAAGTTTTTTAAGTGTCCCTTTCTGTTACTGTCATTGTTAATGTGTACAAATAACACCACACTTCCTGCAAAAGCAAGCAACTTCAGTTCCCCCTCTGCCTTTTGGCCTCTATACTAGCAGCTAGTGTCAACATTTCAGTAGATTTCTCTTTGTCTCCTAAGGACTGAGATGTTTTTACAGTACAGTACAAGATAGACTATTTAGCTTCAGAATCTGCAGCTTGCAATAAAGGATAAAGCATACAGCAGCAATATGTGCTTGCCCCAATTGTTCTTGTGATGTAGGAATGAGTGTGCGTGTGTGTAAGTAATTCATTATGTCAAGTTTTACCTGTTCTCTGTCTTTTCTTTAATGTGTGATGTATCTCTTCCTAGCCAGTATATAAAATTGGGATTATTACTACAGTGAGGAGTAATACCCAAACACTGGAGGACATGGCTCTAGAACTTAGCAAATGAGTAGGAACCTGTAAGGATGGGAAATTTTTACCAGATGAGCTATCCATTTTTTTCTATATATTACTAATGTTTAATCTATGGGAAATCGATTCCCATATCTTCCAGTAACTGTCTTAAGTTTTAAAACCCTTTCCAGGACCCATTTTGCCCCTTTATGATTGATTCCTACTTTTTGTAGATTCTACAAGCAGGGCCCTCTCGCCACTTGTATCAGTCATTGCATCCCCTTTTTTGTACAGCATCAGAGAATATGTTGCTTTTGTATGAAAATTGTTGATATGCATAATATGGTCAGTATAAAAGGCTGTGTTTTCTGTTATGGCCTTAACAGCTCAGGTTTGCTAAGACTTACTCTGTCCCCGAGGTGTGTCTGCTAGCACTACCAGCCATTACGTGCTCACACATGAGAATCTCATATTTTCTTTTAGGTTCACTAGATTGAGTTTCTGCGTTGCTTTGGTCGCGACATCTTTTAATGGAACAGTGTCACTAGGAATTCAGTTAAATATGATATGTAACAGCAGATGTCTTTTCCCCCCTCTGCAGCCCTAAAAGCTTATCTGTTAGAATATCTTGCACCGTTGAGCCATTAATAGGTAGAATAAACATCATAGAGACAGCATGGTACCATGTGCGCCATCAGAGAAGATAAAGCATAACGATACCTTTGTAGGATGAAATGACAAAGTTATGTAAAGGTGATACTGTTAATGACTAAGTTTTGCAGAGTAAGGGATCACATATCCTAAAAGCAGGCAATCTGTAATTTCTCACCCATTAACCTATTGAATGCTAGTAATGTATTCAACACATTGCAGAGTAATGCACTCAAGATGTTTCTAGAATCCTAGGGGTTAAGGGAAGATATACCTATAGGAATAAGTGCTTCTCAGTTTGGTTAACAGAAGGACTTATTCAGATAGGACTCATTTATTCAGCAGTTCAGCATTTCTATCCATATTATATTATGCATCATATCTGGAATCGCCTACATTTACTGAGCCCCAGTTTAAAGGGTTAATATGCTGTCTGAATAAGTTTTTCTTATTTTGTTTATTAGAATGACTTTCTTAAGAAGGTGTTGTTTATACAGCACTCAGGCATATCCAGGGGCGGACCGACCATTCGGGCATCCCGCATCCCGCGACCGAGGGGGGCCCGCCGCTGCTGCCACCAGCAATGTTATAAACTGACACCTGTCCGCTTTCCTGCACTGCCTGCTGTTTATGGGTCAGCCCGCGCTTATTTAAATCAGCCGCCACACTGCGCTCCATGAGGCACTGAGGCCTCACAGTGTATACTGTCTATGAACCCGGTAAGATTGGGGGGCCTGGCCACGGTGGACCAGGGGGATAAATTAGGCGCAAACTCAATATGCACTTAGTAAATTTGGACTGTGCAGTAAGCAGGTGCAGGGGTGATATCAGCTTGTGGTCATGTGACCACTGACCACTCTGGAGCCGACAGACTGCTGCTGATGCTTCCCACCCACGCTGTAATGCCTGGACATAAAATAGCACTGCAGGTAATTAAATGCATCTCCAAAGGTTTGTTGTTGCCAGAGCAGTGTGTTTGCAGCAGTTTTTGTGAATCTGTTAATGTTTAAAAAAAAAAAAAAAAAAAAAAAAGATATACCCAAAAAGAGACAAAAATACAGGGACCAAAATGTTCATGCATTTTTGTGTATGATCAATAAAAGTTAGGTTTTAGTACACTCTCATGTATGTGAGTGGGGCATAACTGGGGGTGGGTTAAAGGGGGCCCATGACCTCCATTTTCCCGGGGGCCCTGGGTGCTCTCAGTCCGCCCCTGGGCATATCTGTTTACTGTTTCTTCACTTAAACTCTGCTGTAGTCTATAACTGAAAAGGAACAGTTTATCATTTTACAGTGTTTTTATGGCCCTTTGAGTAATGTGCAGGTCTAACTAGTAGTATGATTCTAAAGTACTATGTAAACAAGCTCAAGACGGTAAACTGTCTCTGTTCAGATACAAACTTCAGCAAATACAAGAAACAGTAAATAGATATAACTGATTTCTATATAAATGACAGCTGCTTAGGCAAGTCCTTCTATTAAACAAATTAAGAGCCATTTATTACTTTCAGCTCATAACTCATCACAAGAGATAGAATATGATTCAGCAGATTGAGGGGTTATTATGAAAGCACTATAAAATTGCAGGGTACTTCAATTCTGTTATGATTAGTTTTGTGAAGGAAATGCTAAATTTGTTTCTTTTCCCAAGTCCAATGATGTCAAGAAAAACTGAAATTTTATTGAGGTTGCTGGAGAAGTTTAAAGACTCTATTTGGAAACTGAAATAAGAAACAAATTATATTCAATTCAACACAAATCCTATTTACTAAAATGTTCTTTCTTCAGATTGGAATTTAACAAGTCTTTTCTGTCTTGTAAATGGTGTAGGAGAAAAAAGATGGGATGAGTAGCTTTGCATTTACTTATCAGAATAATAAAATAACTGTTTTTATTTCTTTTAAGATGCAATTCATATTCAAACATGGAAATGTGTACATTTAAGGTAATGGTAAAGTCTTCAAAAAGTGCTCAATTTTACAGCATTTTGCATGCATAAACAGTAGTTATTCAGGTTTGACAAGGTAGGAATATTGTCCCTGTGATGACACTGTAGCCTTGGTTGCCAATCATAAAGGAAGAGATGAGACTCTTCACCCCACCTTTCTGAATTTAGAGATGTATCTGGTAAATGACTCAGTATGTGGTTTTAAACAATGCAACATGAATTGCTCTGCTCCGTGCAACATGGATTGCTGTGCTCAGTTGCTTTAACCCCTTAACGACCGGCTGATCGGCATGGTGCGGTCAGTTAAGGACCATGGAGCATTTTTTTTTTTTAATTTCTGCTTCTGGACTCCCCGAATGGCGTGCAGCTACGGGGAGAGCACGGAATTCCAAGACGGTCATAGTACATCATGGGTCGTTCAGTAAGATCGACACATGACGTACTATGACCATCAAGGGTCGTTAAGGGGTTATACGGATAGTAATACTTACAATGTAAACATCATATATATTGTAGGGTTTATATTCCTGAGTAAAACAACAGTACTTCTACTTCTGAAAGGTGTTTTGTTTAAAAGTTATTACAGCTCTGGTCATTTGACCATAAATCTCCACAGGATTGTGTAGCAACAGCGCCACTGTACAATTTCAGGCCACTGTGATACTGCACCTAAAAAAGTCAACATAAACTCTACAGCATATTTTTTATATTTTAAATAATCACTTTTATGTTAGAATTTACTGTTTCATTAAGACAATATCACTATTTTTATACTGACGTACCGCAGGTTTTGGCCTAATCACAATGATGGGGGACCTAAAAGTTGTGTGATTGGCTTCTAGATCTGTGCTAGTCATGTTCTGGAAGCTGTCAGTGGGAGTTACACCATCCCTTGCCAGATGGGCTTTCTATGCTTACAACATACCCCACCAGCAGAATTTTTTGCCAGAATCTTAATGCCAAGTATATGTTGTCCTTAAGCACTCCAGGCATTAAAATCAACATAATAAAGCCATATTTATAAATCAGAACTGATATTATCTCCACTCACTATGCTTTAAGGACAGTTCTTTAAAGAGTTATAATAATGGTTTTTATACATCTCCCCCATAGAAACTTAAAATTTAATAGCCATTTAGCCCTTCTAGTCTGCCCATTTTCCTATTGTAAAAACCTCAAACATTTGGTCCTTGGTCTTGTCTTATGTTCAAGTCCTCAAGGGACACCAATAGTACAGGATGTAAGGATTTCCTTAATTAAGAACAGGTGAGTTAATCCGTGGATCATTCATTGTGACTGGCTCACCTGTGCTTAATCAGGGAAATCCTCAAGTCCTGGACTGTTGGTGGCCCTTAAGGACTGAACTTGGACATCCCTGCTCTAGATTGATCATATGCTCCTAGACATTGTTTCCCAAACTGGATGCTGTGGCATTTTAGTGTGCCAGGGGCATCCTCTTAGGGTTCCTTTTTTTTCTACAAAGACAAAAAGACAAAACTGTGAATTTTGATTTTTAAATGTATATGTGCATGGAAATTATTGTGCAAGATTAATTTATGTTATTCTGATTGTTACATTTAAGAACACATATATATACATGTATGTACTTAAATATCATTCACTACTCTTGACACATGACATATAAGATATTAAGGATATCCTGAAAATTCCACACTATGCGTTTGAGGTGCCTTGAGAAAAAAAGAATTGAGAACTACAGCTCTAGATCATACCTAAATACATGAGCTGAAAGCTGTACCAAGATTTGTGCATTGACCCTCACAGCATTCGTAATGTGTTGCACAGCTCTCTGGTCCTTAAAGTGGACCTATCATCTTCATAATATTGCCCCCAATACATTACTAATATAGTGATAGGCAAAGGCATACTTGTATTATGTTTAATAAGTCAGCGTTATTGAAGTAATCCACCTTTTTTTGCAGGGATCCAGGGGACAACAGCACAGACATCTTAGTGGAAAGTTACCTCTGAGTCTGCGCTGTCTGTCCTGTGCACAGTCCGCATTGGTGAGGACATCCGTTGGTTACCTTGTAAGCTCTGTGCCCTGGATGCCCGCAGAAGAAGGTTAATTACTTCAATAACACTGACTTCTTAAAGTGATAGTAATGTTTCATAATAAAAGCAGCTCTAATTAATCATCATAGTATCTGGACTTTGGAGAGTGTTATTTCAGTTCTGTCAGCGTTGTAGTTCAAGAGTAATTCAATGACAAAGTATCCCCCTCCCGCCCCTTTTACTGATGTAACACTGTTCAGCCAGAGCAGAAGGGAGGTGCCCAGGTAGACTGCAGAGAGGGACAATCTTCAATTAAAATAAGGGGAAAAACCTGAAAAACTTGTGAAGGAGGGCAGGGGTTTCATTGTTCTCATAGGAAGAAGATTGTCCCCTGCTGTTTTCTGTCTGGTCTATGGACTGCATTCCAAATCTGAGAAGGGATGGCTTTACACTAGGTAAAAGGGGCAGGAGGGGAAACTTTGCTTGTGAATATCTCTCAAACCATAAAGGTTTGAGAGATAAGACTTATTTTTTTAATGCCTACAAAATAAAATAAAGATATTACTATCCCTTTAAACATAATACAAGTATGCCTTTTCCTATCGCTGTATTAGTAATGTATTGGAGGGCAATATTATATATTATGAAGGTGATAGTTCTGCTTTAAGGATTACATTTTTTTCCCAAGCTTTTTTTCTCACTTGAATATCATAAATGTCCTGGATGTCTTTGCTTTGTATTTTTTTTTTTGTTTTGAATCAATAAAGAACTGAGTTTATTGCAGTTCTCCATTTATATAGAACCAAAACATTTATATATATTGCAGTATTTGAGTAACCGCAGGAGCAAGCATAAGTGTACATTATAAATATAATATAAGAATTTGCACTTTGATCATTCTGCATACGTTGGCACTTTATAAATTAATTTTAATTTATAATATTTATATTCAGAGCTGCAAATAATTACGCCTGTTCATCACAGAACATTATTAATACATTTTCTGCCCTTTCCAAATATTATTACCATCTGTTTCCTTTTAATAAAAAGCTGGTTTGAACCAAAAAAAAATAGGAGTATTATGAATATTCAATGAAGCATTCTAATATTAGTACATTTTTTATTAATTGTTTTTTTCCCATACAACTGAGATCTCAGTAGTGTCATTGGTGTTATGTTTCATTGTAGAATAACTGTTTGTACAATAAGATATAAGTCCCAAAGGATTTATATTATGTAGCAAACATCCTGCTGGAGGGAAAGACTTTAATAACAGGAAACATATTTTGAGCAACAGAATATATTCTTCAGATGTCATAAGACAATGTTGCTGGGGATCCTGAAGCTCAGCCTCAATGAAACGTTTCCACAACCGAGTCAAGCTTTACAATATACTTACATCTGACAATATTGTGTATTGTTAAATAAGGCGGATGTGCTACACGGAACAGGAGCAAATTTGATTCAAACCACCTACACTATAGGAGACAATAAAGTTTCCCATTGACTTAAAGGAGCAGTAAACTTTTTTTTTATGAAAACACATATTTTACACAGCATTTCCTGCTGAATAAAACAAGGTCACTCCCATTGCTGTTCGATGTTTTATTCAAAATTTATAGCAGTTTAAATAATCATAAAGTGAATTTACTGTGTTTACTTCTTGGAAGTTCTAACTGACAGGAAGTGAATTTACTGTGTTTACTTCCTGGTTGTTCTAACTGACAGGAAGTGACAGGCAGTTTCTATCACGTTCTATGGAGAACTGTATGTCTCTGACTTTTCCGACTTTCCTCTCCATTAGAATCTAACAGGAAATCTAATTAGAATTTGACCACAAGAGGGCAGTAAAAAAAACATGGGTTTAAACTGTAATAACTCTGGAAATATAAATCTCTCGGCAGAGAGAGAACCCTTATTTTACTCAATAGGAAAATCCCTACAATATATATTTTTTCATAAAAAAAAGTTTACTGCTCCTTTAAATGGAACATTGTAACCCCATGAATGGATCATTCGTATTTCTCAAAAAGCTGGACATTAGACTAGATGAGATGTGGAAGAAGTTAGAATGCAGGAATAATGACAATGGTCAGAATGCCAAGGGATAGATTGTTTCTAAAATGTCAACAGAAACAGAAAGAAAGGATTCCATTTGGCTGCACATTTTCTAGGAAGATCAGATATATTAACAACAAAAACCAGAGTATTTTACAATTTGAGTCTTCTTATCTCCAATAAGAAATCAGCTAGCCAGATAAATAGAATAGAAAGAGCAGTAAAAACATGCAAAAATGCTCAGACTTTTCTTATACTGCTAAGAAGGTAACATGCGTTTGTGTCAGTTGTGTCCAATGTAAATGTTATCAATGATGAAATTTTAAACTAGGAAGGGGGGGGAGGGGCCAATAAATACTGGGATAGATAGTATAGAAAGGGAAGGCGATGTAGTTAATAACCAGGTGGGAGGATCTGGGGGCGGGGTTAGTACAGATGATAGGGAGAAGCCTATAAGCCACATCAAAATTAAATCACAAATGGAACACAGCAGTGGCATAAATTGTATGCTTGCAAATGCCAGAAGTTTAACTGGTAAAATAGGGGAACTGGAGCTGGTAGCTGAAATTGAAAACTATGACTTGATAGGCATAACAGAAACATGGTGGGATGACACACATGATTGGTCAATCAATTTAGAGGGCTACATGTTATTTAGAAAAGATAGGTCAAGCAAAAGAGGTGGTGGGGTCTGTCTGTATATCAAACCAGCATTATTGCCTCAATTGCGGGAAGATATATGTGATGACAGTAATGAACATGTGGAATCCCTGTGGGTTGAAATTGTCACTGGAGATAAAACTGCCCAGAAAATATTAGTGGTTATTTGTTATAAACCACCAAACATTGGTGACCTTGAAGAAACACAGCTATTAATGCAAATAGAAAAGGCTTCCCAAATAGGGAGAACTATAATTATGGGGGATTTTAATTATCCAGAAATAGACTGGAAAAATGGAACAGCTAACTCTGCTAAAAGCAGCAAGTTTCTGAACTTGTTGAATGACAATTTTTTGTCACAACTAGTGCAGACCTCAACCAGAGGGAATGCATGTCTGGATTTGGTAATAACTGACCATGAAGAACTTATCTCTAACATCCAAGTAAGGGAGCACTTGGGGAATAGTGACCATAACATGGTATCGTTTGAGATTAATTCAAAAAAACAAGTTGATATGAGTTCCACCAAAACACTGAATTTTAAAAAGGCCAACTTTAGCAGGTTTAATTCATCCCTTGGTCTCGTTGACTGGGATAAAATATTTTCAGGAAAAAACACAGAAGGTAAGTGGAATGCCTTCAAAATAACATTGCAAAAATACACATATAAATTTATCCCTGTTGGAAACAAATACAAAAGAAGCAAATTGAAACCAATGTGGCTAACCAGTAAAGTAATTCATGAAATAAATAACAAGAAAGCGGCATTTAAACATTACAAAGCTGAGGGATCAGCAGAGGCATTTGCAGAATACAAAAATGTCAACAAAACCTGTAAAAAGGCTATTAAATTAGCTAGACTGGAGAATGAAAAAAATATTGCTAAGGAGAGCAAAAGCAACCCAAAAAAATTCTTTAAATACATTAATGGCAAAAAATTAAAGTCTGATAATGTTGGGTCCTTGTTATCTGAAACGGGTGAGATGGTCAAAGGTGACAGAGAGAAGGCAGATATTTTAAATAATTTCTTTTCTTCTGTTTTTACCAAGGAACACCCATTGGACAAGAATCTGCAAACTACTTTTACAGAACAGTCACAGCAAGCATGGGACTGGCTAACACAAGAAAAAGTGTTAAAACAATTGAATGGTGTCAAGGTAGACAAAGCTCTGGGGCCAGATGGTATACACCCACGGGTACTTAAAGAGCTAAGCCAGACCCTGGCCAGACCGATATATCTGATTTTCAGGGATTCTTTTATTTCTGGTATGGTGCCCATGGATTGGCGTAAAGCAGATGTGGTGCCCATATTTAAAAAGGGATCAAAGTCCCAGCCAGGAAATTACAGACCCGTAAGCTTGACATCTGTGGTAGGGAAGCTGTTTGAAAGGTTGCTAAGGGAATATATTCAAGAATTCTGCTGGAACAGGAATATCATTAGCAATAGCCAACATGGCTTTGTTAAAGATAGGTCTTGTCAAACGAACTTGATCGCATTTTATGAAAAAGTAAGTAATAATAAAGATGAGGGAGCGGCGGTTGACGTGATCTATTTAGACTTTGCCAAGGCATTTGATACAGTTCCACACAAGAGGTTACTGTACAAATTGAATGAAATAGGACTAGGGGAAAATGTTTGTGTGTGGATTGGAAATTGGCTGAAAGATAGAATGCAAAGAGTGGTAGTAAATGGCAAGTTCTCCAGTTGGATAAATGTGATAAGTGGAGTGCCTCAGGGATCTGTCCTGGGTCCTCTTCTTTTTAATTTGTTTATTAATGACCTCCCAGAGGGCATAGGAAGCCATGTATCAGTGTTTGCCAATGACACAAAATTAAGTAAGGTAATAAAGTCTGAACTGGATGTGTCTTCATTACAAGATGATTTGGACAAATTGAGTAACTGGGCAGGCAAATGGCAAATGAGATTCAATATAGACAAGTGTAAAGTTATGCATTTTGGGTATAATAATAAAAATGCAACATATAGTTTAAATGGTGTTTCTCTGGGGAAATCTACTAATGAAAAGGATTTAGGAGTAATGGTAGACAATAGACTTAGCAGTAGCATGCAGTGCCAGCTGGCAGCTGCAAAGGCCAATAAGATATTGGCATGTATTAAAAGGGGTATTGACTCAAGGGAGGAAGATATAATTATGCCTCTTTACAGGTCCATGGTAAGACCCCACCTAGAATATGCTGTTCAATTCTGGGCGCCCTTTCTGAAGAAGGACATTATGGAACTAGAGAGAGTGCAGAGGAGGGCTACAAAACTAGTAAGGGGAATGAAAAGTTTTAGTTATGAAGAGAGGCTAGAAAAGTTAAACTTGTACACACTAGAGAAACGGCGTCTTAGAGGGGATATGATAACACTATATAAATATGTTCAAGGCCCATATAAAGGGCTTTCAAAAGACCTGTTCATTAACAGAACAGTACACAGGACAAGGGGCCACCCGCTTAGACTTCAGGAAAGGAGATTTAGTCTACAACAGCGGAAGGGTTTCTTTACAGTAAGGACAATAAAGGTATGGAATGCACTTCCGGAGGAGGTGGTGCTATCAAATACATTAGATGCCTTTAAAAGGGGCCTGGATACTTATTTAAAAGAGCATAATATAGAGGGCTATGCACGTTAGTATTGGGATTAATATTTAGTTAGGGCTTGTTGATCCAGGGAGAAATCTGATTGCCATTTGGAGTCAGATGCCTTCTTTTGGGTCAGCGATGGTAAACAGGAATAGGAAAAGAGTTGAACTGGATGGACGCAAGTCTTTTTTCAACCTAAATTACTATGTAACTATGTAACTATGTATGTAACTATGATGCAATTATTACTACCAACACAAGAGAAAGTCACCATGGACTACTTTATTTGGGGACAACTACTGGAACTGCTAAAGAAAGGATATGGGAACTTACATATTAAATGCAACCATGATGCCCCAATAGTTAGACACTTTAAAATGTTGAGAACCCATCAGCACAGATAATAAATCATATAGACCTGGGATGTTCAAACTTTTTCCTCAAGGGCCAGAATGGAAAAAGAAAATGCATTGAGGGCCAGATGCTACTAGACCAGAGGTTTTCAACCCGTGCCCTCAGTGACCACTAACAGGCCAGGACTTAGGAATTTCCCTGCTAGAACACAGGTGTGGTGATCAGAGGCTCAGTCGTATTGATTAACTCCCCTGTGCTCTTAAAAGGAAATTCTCAAATCCTGGCCTGTTAGTAGCCACTGAGGGCATGGGTTGGGAACCACTGTACTAGACAATATAATCATGTTGCTAACAAGCATTCTCACGGGTCCAACATTATGGACCATTGTAGGCAACTATGATCAGGCTACAGTGCATAACGTACATGCTGAGCATAAGTAGATAAGCACAAGGTAATTATGTATGTCAGCAAGCCAAGTTTTATTGAAATTGCATGAAGGGACACATTAACCATGCCCAATGGACACAAATGGCTCTATGACCATAGTTTGGACATCCCTGATGTAGATACATTGAGTAATGGAGACTGTAGGGATAGACTCCTCCTAAAAAAGGAGGAAAAATGGACTTGGATTGCTTCAGCACTTTAGTACATACCAGTGAACAGACTCCACCTTTATTAAGACTTCATTGCCAGAAAACCCCTTACACCTTCAGTTGCAGGAAAATGGTGTAAAGTTTTGCCAGTTTCCTTTATTCCTTGTTAGAACATCACATTTATCAAGGAACAGAAGAAAGGAATTCCGCCAAACATCCAAACACTTCCCCACTGATTTCTCCTTGGTGCAAGCAGGGTTAAGGGGAGAATTTATGCATAAGTAGCTTAGTAAATTGGCTTTAGGCAGGAGGAGGGCGGAGCAACTTTACTCCATTTCCCACTGTATGCAATAGTGGAAGTGGGTCTTGCTCACATTAACCCTTTGAGTGTCTGAGGGGTACCCAATGCATACCCCTTGGGCGCTCAAAGTGTTAAAGTCTTAAAGTCTGTGTGTGTGTGCTTGGAGGCAGGGCTCAAAATTTCCACTCGCCACTAGTCAATGGCGAGTGAAAATTTAGCCCTGGTGAGTAGAAAGTCAGCCCTGGTGGGTATATGGCTTACAGTGGAGAGTAACTTTTCAGGTCTGGCTAGTAGCAAAGGACTTCAAATTTTAAGCCCTGCTTGGAGGTATCAGTTTTTTATTATTGAAGGTTATGTTTTATGCAATAGAGTTCAATGCCGCCTTGTGGGGTAATGTAAGAATATGATTCCCCCCTCAAAAACAGAAAGAGGAGTAGATAGATTTTCCAGCCCCACATCTGCCTAATTCCAATTTACTAAGCTAATATTCCCTCCTTAATATGAAAAAAGAACAAAAACACAGGGGTGCCCCAGCGTTTTTATTCTTTCTCTTTTCATGTTGAGATCCTTCAAGAGTGGAGGTGGGAGAGCGGCCAGACATCCACTGTGGTGAAGCTGATTGAGGGTCAGCTCTAACAAAACCCTAAGCACACTTGCTGATTTACACATAAGTGTATTAACCGGCCGATATCTATGTGAGTAACATTTTATGGTGGTGGTGAGGTGACAATCAAATCTAACGATAATACACTAGGTGGCACCTCTGTGTGTTTTTTCTTCTTTTTTTGCATTCCCCCCTTAATGTCTCTTGCTCAAAAAGGAGGGTAGTGAAATAGTCCGCATTACTCAAGAAGCAGAGGAAACTGGATAAATGTATGCATATATGTTATGGGAAAGCTGTACAATCTTTATAATGACGTTGCAGTGTCGCTGCCAGTGATCAAACCTTATAGTTTAAACCCCAATGTATAGACACTGGCTTTGGAAGTTAACTCCAGTAGATCTGTGATGGAAAATGTATATATTCACCCCATTACATACCTCCCAAGTGTCCCTTTTTAGGATGGACAGTCCCTCTTTGAGACCAAAATCCTTCTGTCCCACTACCCCTTTGTCCCTCTTTTTAGGAGAACAGAAGGAGTAGTATGTATTACACTGCTCCACAGAAATAAAACTCACATAAATGTGTTGTTAATCTTCAGTATATGTGCTTAGAAAAGTAATGTGTGTAAATAAAATACTTTAGTTTTAAATCATTTATCATTTACACAAAGATGTGTCAACAGGACAAGAAACAACCTAAAAATTCTCGTTAATGCCCCGCCCACAAGCCACACCCCCAGAAACACCACCTAAAACAGAAGTGTCCCTCTTTGGCCATTTGAAATGTTGGGAGGTATGCCAATGTCATGGTCTGTGTGCATTTGGGAGGGTATAATTCTCTCCAGTATACAAGTTACAGAAAATGTAGGTAGTTATAAAGCCCTTGGATGTCAGACTTGTTTCTAGAGATTTTCAAAACAATGCATTGGCAAATCTAGCATCTATGCTGTCAGTACTGTATGTCTTATTGCAGTAACACTTCTTCATTACATTGTTATCCAGTGTGTATGGGAGACATCTGAAGGGCAGATCTGAGAAATTTTTGATGTACTGTAACACATTTCTTTTATTATCTCTGAACAGTACCTGATCCAACTGGCATGACTACTCTATTTTTAAAGAATGCATTTCTGCAATGTATTAGCTATTTTTTTCAATGGATCTTTTGTTAAGTGCTAGAGTCTGGAGCTTCAAAGTACATTAGATTTTTTTTGAAAGATGAAATAAACTGGGGTACATTAACACCTATCGCGGTGGAAGGGTCTGTTTATTGTTGTCAAGTAATGCTTGTCAGAGCCAGTTAAATAGAGCAGGACTAGCGGAGATGTGAAGGACTCACCAGGTGGTTGATTATGCTCATTATTTGCTGTCCAAAAGTCCTCCGGTTCTTGATTGACCTTTTCTAACCTGAAAATCTGTAGACAAAATCAGTTACATTCAATATCATTTCAATGCACCGTTCTAGAAATATATAATGTACATTTTAACACGGAATCATAATGCAACTGCAAAATTCTTTAGACTGTAAACATTTACAGTTGAAGACAAGCTAAATATATATATATACTAGTTGAACAGCCTGTGTACACGGGCCACAGTGCCAGGCAGCAACGGCCGCGGTGCAGTCATGCACAGTAAAGATCGCCTGCGCCGCTGCTGATAACAGAGCACTCCGAATTCAGACCGTAGTCCTCCCTGCGCACTGGTGCACAGAAAGGACTACGGTCTGAATTCGGAGCGCCCCACTCCGTTATCAGCCACGGCGCAGGCAGTCTCTACTGTGCATGACTGCAGCACACGCAGCTGTCTGTACTGCACATGACAGCTTCTGACAAACATACATTTGCAAATTATTATATAAGGTATAAATAAATATATATAAATATCCTATATAATAATTTGCTAGGATGTTTGTCAGAAGCCGTCATGTGCAGTAGAGACATGCTGGGAGCACAGAATGCTGGGAGTTCTGTGCTGGGAGCATTCTGTGCTTTCGGGCAGTCTCTACAGTGCATGACTGAGTTGGTGGCAGGGGCGCAGAGCAGGACCGGCCTCTTAACCCTTTGAGTGCCAGAGGGGTATGCAACTCATTGCAAAGCAATGAGTTGCGTACTCCTCTGGCACTCAAAGGGTTAACATCACCCGGACCTTGGCCAGTGCAAACGGGCTTTTACACTAGTATATATCTATATCTATATCTAAATAATTAGAAAATTATTTAGATTAAAATTTTATACATATATATATATATATATATATATATATATATATATATATGTAAAATAACAATCTTCACTATATATATATATATATATATATAGTGAAGATTGTTATTTTACATATATATATATATATATATATATATATATATATAACATTTTAGTCTAAATAATTTTCTAATTCTATTATGGGTTTTGCAATTAACCTTTTAAGTTCTGGAAGCATGTGAAAAGCAATAATATGGTTAGCGGTTTAGAGCTTCTGGATGCAGATGATGGGGTTCCGGAATGTGAGGCTTGAAATCCTCCTACTCCACAATGATCATGATGAGCTGTACTGAGTGGAATGGTGAGAAGGGCATTGGAATACTAAAGATTGCAAAGTTTTCCTAAGTATATCAATCATAATGGGGAGAATGTACAAACAGGATTCCACGCTAAACCTAGTGCTACACCTGCCTAATGCAAATTTACTGAGTTACTTACAGCTCTCAAGCAGAGGGCAGTGGGGCGGTGTATGGATGTTTTCAGTGGTTCTTTTCATCTACTTTTTGTTTAATGCTATGTAAATATGACACAGAAAAAATACCACAACTTTAACCCTTCGAATAACATTACACTGCATACCTCTCTGGCACTCAAAGTATTCAGCCATTTTCATGCTCATGTTATAGGACAGTCATATGGAACTTTCTGTCATTAAAGTCTTAACCCTTTGAGTGTCAGAGGGGTAAGCAACTCATTGCTTTGCAATGCATTGCGTACCCCTCTGGCACTCAAAGGGTTAGTAACAGCAGCATGTGTGTGTGCTAGTATGCAAAAAAAATAGTTAACACATTCATTTGCAATGTGTTGGCTACCACTCTGACACTCAAAGGGTTAATACTTAACTACGTGCAGCTGTGGAGCAATTCTAGAGTAAACAAGCTGCGCCATAGGGAACGAAAAAAATTCCCATTTGTTTCAATGGATTTTTCAACTATTTGATTTCTGCATGTTGGAGACATTGCAAGCACCATGTAAAGTCTCCCCTAATGAAGTGGATCTACATATCCATGATATTCTTTTGGCTTTAGTTTCCCGCCTACCCCATGCCTCACAATATTTCAAATAGGCAAAGAGAGACACTTTTGTTTCAGGTGGTATTGATGGGGGTGTGGCTGGTGGGCTGGGCATTAGCAAGAGATTTTATGTTATTTCATGACCTATTGATCCCAATTTGTGTAACCGAATAAATTATTTAGAACAATACCAATGTATATTATTTATACAGACTAATTTATATACACATGTACTGAAGTTTACACAAACGTTAATGTGAGTTTTATTGCTGTGCAGCAAAGTGATACACATATATGCACCACACAGTCTTATCTCCAGAAAAGAGGGACACCAGGGTGGAAAAGAGGGACAGAGGGATTTTAGACTCAAAGAGGGACTGTCCCTCCTAAAGAGGGACACTTGGGAGGTATGCCCTACCCTAGCACTCCTTTCTGATAGTTGCCCACCACATGTAGCTGACATCCTTCACTAACCATGACCACACATTCACTCACCACCAGTTTTCTCCATCCTCAGATGGAGTGAAATTGGATATCACCTGCTGAAGGTTTACAAAGAGGGAGATTTGCTAAGGTGTGATAAAGTGGTGATAAAGAGGAGATGACTTCTCTAGTTTTATCACTTCTCCAGTTCCTATGTTATTCTATGGAGCACATGCACAAAGAATTCTCCAACTTTGAAAATGTTAGTTCATAGAAGTGATATCACTGAGAAATCATCTCCGCTTTATCATCTCGTTATCACTCCTTAGTGCATATCTCCCAGAGTGTCAGAGGCAGTTCCAGCACTACTCCAGCATATTGACTACCAGTAAAACAGTTATAGGAGGCACAGTCTGCCGTTAACCAGAGGTTGGGCTGGATTTCCTAATAGGCAACTGCCTAGAGCTCCAAATTTGGAGGGGTGCCACAGCTGTGCTGGCCACACCCACATTCTGAATTGTGGGTGTGGCCAGAGCAATCTTAACATCCCTGCCACATGTTTATACCCCTTTACAAGCAATTATTTAACCCCTTGGATACTAGAGAGATATTCAATGCATTGTGAGATCTCTATAGTAACCAAGGGGTTAAAGCCTTTTTTTGGGGGCTTTTCTTGTTATAGGCCAAGGGTATTTTCTGTGCCAGGAAATAGTGGATGGGACTGGGGGTGGGATTCTGTGAGGACTGTGGGTGTGGTCATGGGTGGAGTCTAGCCTAGGGGAGTCTGGGATGTAAATCCAGTCCTGTTGGGCCCTCAAGAGGGGTTAATGTTATCAGCCCAAGCGGGCTTACATGTGGGTGCAATTGGAGGGAAGCGTTGTTGATAACATTATTTTTTTATTGCTAAATGCTACACTTAGGAGTTTTTCTTCTTCTGCATATTGGTGCCTTAAAATGAACTTCCCCTTATTAGAATGACTTTGAATTTACGTGGGGGAAAAGAGTGAGCCAAGTTTAATGTTATCTATTTGATTTAATTGTTCTCAGATTTGACTGAAGAGATTAAAAATAGAGTTGAATGAATTTTCCAGCAAAGAAAACTGACTAACCAACGGTTAAGGCAAACAAAGTTCTTATGTCCCAATCGATACATATTGATCCACTATTTTTTTTAATTAAATATCCTATTTTTTATACATTGTACTAAGTTATATGTACACTGTGGAGTTTGAATATTTTTTGGAAACAATATTTATAAATAATATTTCCTGTCTTTTCTTTTAGTTTGTCTAATAAATGATGATTTTGTTATACTTATAAGCTTGTGTATTATTCAGTACTAACTACTTAACACACCCGACAGGACTTCGGGAAACAGACAACAGCCCGAGCACCAGTTGGAGGAGTAGAGGCCTGAATACTTAACAAAGTTGACCGGCTACCACCTACAGATTCATCCATCCTAAGACTTCATTCTCCACCTTCATTTTCCATTGTTTTCATCTCATCTCATGTCATATCCATCATGACCGCTAAAGGACTATAATCATTAGTCATCAACTTTTCCATGCATCTGACTGTGTAACAAGCCATGGTGAGCTGAATGTTCTATTAACATGCATTATCTGTGATGACTATTTTTTTTACTATGGTCTATTCCAAGCTAAAGCCAAGATTAATTTTCAGAACTTTATCCATTTCAATTTACCTGTAATCCATGTTTTTATGTATATTGTTTATTAGTATGTTCATGTTATTCACCACAAATTAATATAGTTATTAGGTTCAAACTACAGTACTATAATAGTCTGGGCCTATTTTGATACATTTCAACTTTATCCACTCTCCCTGTGAGCGCCACTCACTTATTTATATATTTGTTCTCATACATCTTTCGCTGAATTGGGATATATAGATCAGTTTAAATTGCATCAATTTGTAAATGTCCATAACCGTTAGCTTTGAAATCATACTGTAGCTATCAATAAAATTCTTCACTAGGACCCAATTTCTTTGTTCATCTTCAAAGTATCTCTGTTCTCCATTATTAAAGTTGTTATTTCTCTCACTAGCATTTCCACAATATTTTGTCAGGAGGAGAAACCTCCCAAATTTGGAGTTCAGTTTTGATTAAATAATTAATTAAATGTTGTATTTGCAAGAAAATGAAAAATGATGCCTTTGTAAGCTCGTATTAAAAGTATCAGTACATACATCCATTTTTATAACCAAGGGAAATTTTCATTTCCCTTAATAAGTATAAAATTGTGTGAATAGTGAATTCAGTTATAATTGTTTCCTAATGGGATTCCATGATCTGACAATGTGTTACTGTTTACAAAACAAGACAAGGAGTCAGACGATATAGTTAAAATAACCTTTATTAGAATAATAAATAGTAGGCAAATAATACTGGTACTATAAACAGAGGATGCCTGTAGAGGCTAGAGACACTATCAGAAATAGGAGCCTGCCGATGGGTCAACCACAACTGTTGGAGACTAGGCCAAAGCCAAGTGGTAGTCTCAGGGTAATGGGTGAAACACAACACAGAACCTACAAGGGAGACTACTGACACTCACACCTGCAGTCAGTAAGGAAGAGCTCGTCTCCAATAAGGATGGCAACAATGGAGACTACTGACTCATGCCTGCAGTCAGTTAGGAAAAGCTAGTCTCCAATAAGGACTGCAACAATGGAGACTACTGACTCACGCCTGCAGTCAATAAAGCCGGAGTCTGCCAGAGTCCCAGGTTTGCACCAGGATGGATGTCTGTGGGGAACGGAGCCAAACAGCGGTGTGAACAGACAGAGCCACAGGTCAGCAGCAGCTAGGATAGTCAGACAAGCCAGGTTCATACACGGAGCGGGTAGTCAGCCAGAGCCACAGGTCTGCACCAGATAGGATGTCTAATACAAATGGAGTGCACAGAGAGAATGGTCAGACAGAGCCACAGGTCAGCACCAGAATGGATAGTCAGATAAGCCGGATCGTACACAGGATACAGGAACAACTGGAACTAGAACTGCACTGAACAACAACGTAAGGATAATGATACACAGGCCCAGAGAGGTTTATAAAGTAGTAGAAGAAGGCAGGACCAATTAGGTGTTTTTAAAAATAATTGGTCAGTATTAAATTTGTAGCTGAAACCTCCCTACTTTACAACAAAAAGCAGAGCAACTGAATTAGATATAAACATTTAGGAAAGATTATCATTTTTTTTAGTACAACCCTCTCTAATAGGCAATCACATGTACCAGCTTGCTGAGAGAGAGCACTCCGTTCTTGGAGCAGTCAGTTTCAGCCTCTCAGTATGATACAGCATGCCCTCAGATGCACTGTGATCATTAAACTCATGACGTGCCAAGACCATCACTGGTCCTTAACTAAGAGAAAGTTGTGATGGTCCTGGCATGTCTTTGGTCCTTAAGGGGTTAATTTAGTCAAATATTTTTCTGGTCACAGAAGCAAGATAATTAAACCATCTGTAAAAAGTCTAAGACACATAAATTGAGGCCCAAATAAAGAGTGAAGAAATATTGCTAATGGTTCCAATGATTTCTTGAAAAGTAAGGGAGAGAGTGGGCAGCAGTGTCTCATACCCTTTTCAATAATAAAGATGGTGAGAGACACACTCTTGTTAGAGGAAGTGAGGCCTGACATGATATGTATATACCTTCCAGTGCTTTAAAGTAAAAATAGTTTCTCACAATCCTATACTGCCTGACTCAAATGATCCCAGGTTATATTATACCGAGGCATCTCACATATGTGTACATTTTTGAAATTACATTCCTTTTGTTAATTGATGAATATCTTTTTAGAAAAAAATCTAACTTCCTTTATTGATTGTTCAAGGTAAAATAATGTTTAATGTGTTAACCAGTATGCTGTATATAGACCGATAAAACTTTCTTGGAAATCCATCGGACACTAAAGCTTTTTAGTTTTTTAAAAGATGTTATTGTTGCCAATACCAAAACCCCAGTTAATGTAACATTATCTATTCCGTTTTATTTACATGGAGCTTTTAATTCCTTGAATGCTAGAAAGTTCTCCAATGTAGGGCTAAATTCTATTACAGGTGCTAATTGTATCTCTGCTTTTCTCTCCAGGTTTCCCCATAGACTTTAATTGGAAAATGTTTGCTAAAACGGGTGTTAACATTTAGCACCTGCAATAGAATCTAGCCCCTATTGCTTTGCAATGCACTGAAGACCTCCCCAGCACTCAAGGGCTTATTATTCCCATTTAAATCAATACAAATGTGGGGAATACTTATTGGTCTCCTATGGTGCAGTTGGTTTGCTCTATAATAGCATATCTTTCATCATCTTCAGAGGCTGTCGATCCACTGCAGAATGAAGGCCTCCTCAGCAAGTTTCCAACAACTTTGGTCCTGTGATTTTGTTGCCAGTATGTACCAACAAATTTGGTAATTTCATCAACCCATCTTGTCTTTGGTCTTCCTCTTAGGCATTTAGTATCGAGTGGAAACCATCCCAGAATTAGATTGGTCCATCTACCATCAGGTCATCTTCCTATGTGACCTGCACATTTTCATTCAAGGTGCTTTACTATTTCAGTGATGTAATAAACCTTTGTTTGCTGAATCCATGCACATGTTTTTCGGTCTCATTTTGTTATGTTCAAAATTTGACATTCTATACTTCTCTGTGTAACCTTACGGTTTTGTATTGAATGGCATACAGTGTCCATGATTCATAGCCACACATAAGAACTGGAAGGACATATTGGTCAAAAACCAATGGTAAATTTGTCTTAAAGAAAAAACTTCTAAGTTTTCCAATTTTTTTCCATCCAAATTGTATTTGTCTCTCAATTTCCATTATGGTGTCTCCATATGTTGATACTTACTGTCCAAGAAAAACATACTTGTCCATCTCTTATAGTTTTTGTCCATCTACTGTAATTTTCCTTGGTATGATAAATTTGTTAAACATTACTTGCATTTTGTTGATATTCATCTTCAAACCAAAATGCTTGCTTTCCTGTTGTAGCTCTTCAATGTGTTCTTGCAGTTCTTTAGAACTACTGGCAAAGACAGATAGACATACAGACACAAACACACACACACACACACACACACACACACAAACACATACACACACACACACACACACACACACACACACACTGACTGCCCTTCTCCTATGTCTCACGGTCCTGACCTTCCTCCACTTACAGGACTCTATCTTTATCAAATACTCTGTATTTCTTAATTTTAAACTGTATCTCTTAATTGTCTCTCAGATGATCTTGTCAGTAGCTGCAGGCAGAAGAAAACTGCTGCCTGATTGGTTTGTTGCCTTACATGACCTCTACATGACCCCCATTTTTCTTCTGTGCTGATTGGTTATGACCAGTAATAAACAGGTTTAAAATGAGAATAGTACTATACTTCTGAGCCTTATAGTTGATAAAAGTTGCTTGTTAACCTCCTGGATTCTAGAGAAGTGTCCAACATAATGCATTGGAGACATCACTATAATTCTTTTTTTATTTTTGTTTATTTCTTAAAATAATATTACATTGTTTTTCTGATTGTTCAATAAAGAACTCAGTCTTTAGACAAAGCGATACATTAGTTGTTTAAAAATTTCAATTTTTTCTAGTACTTACAAAAAAATCTTATCAAAAGATTTATCACTGAGTAGCAATCAGTCCATCAATTTACACACCACAATAATTAGATAAAAATATACTTAAGCTAAAAAATACCTTGGAATAGAAAGGATTAGTCAGTCATTCACTGACATCTTTAGTTATCATTTCTAACCAGATGTATGATGCTATCTAAAATATATTAAAAAACGCCAGTGGCATTAAAAAGCAGGTGTTACTCTTTTCATTTTTTTTTAAACTTACACGTAGCTTTATTTAAAATAAGGTGATAACGCCACATGGTATTGAGTGAATACCTTCTGGTTAATATAACATTTCATTCCACTGGGGATTAGTACAAATCCTAGAGGTCAATGCTACTAGAGGATTAAAAATAGATTAACGCAAGAAAAATTGTCAATTATAAAAAACACACAGTTTATCAATTCATCAACGAAAGCTTAATGGGAAAATAAACATAACCTTCAGATAATAAAAGGATTCATTACTTGCAAATATTATCTAGAATCTAAATATGTATACTTTTTTATTTTTCCAGGAAGTGCTTTTACTTAATTTATCTTTATATAGCACTCAGTTACTGGATTTTAGAGTTGTCCAGCTGGAGGATATACTAAGAAGAGTTGGATCAGTTCTGGGGCACACTAAGTGCACAATAGGGGGATAGAGAAAAATCCCCACTGATTTATCCCTTTGAGTGCCGGGGGGGGTTTCAATGTATTGTGAAACAATAAGTCTGGTGCCCCCTGGCAGGCAAAGGGTTAAAAAGGTCCTTAAAGTCCATGAATGTTAGAAATTTCACTTTGTTAGCCTTCATGGAGTTAAGGCCACCACTGAGAATTTGTATTTGTCTCTTAATGTGTAGTTGGTTTGCTCCAGAAATGCTCATTTCACTTTGCACCTGAGGTAACTGTGCTAGACCACAGGCAATATGAACAAAGAGGAGCATTTCTGAAGGTCAAATAAAACTCAATGGGGCGTTTAGGAATCTATATTTGGTCCCGAAGGTACGGTTGGTTTGCTCCATAATTGCCTCACTTATCTTTGTGCATATGGCCCTATGTATGTATTTTACTTCCAGGTATTGTCCCCTGCCTCCTCAGCCAACCACCAATGGCTAGGAGGAGCCCTCAGTCAGACCTCTTGGTGGGGCATCAGAACCCCTCCTGATGCTCCCAAGCTACTGATCTCCCAATCGGTTCAGATGGGACATCAATAGAGGTGATGCAGGGGAGCAAGAAAACTCTCCTGCTCCCATTCTATACGGAGCCTGGTAGGAGAGGGTGGGATCACCAAACTGTTTCACTTCAGTGAGGGAAAGCCTCCATCATTGACGTGAAGGGTTTGTAGATCTCGCCCACTCATACCTGGCTCTGGGTAGAATGGAAGCAGGGAGCTCTCTTGCACCCCTGCATCACTTTTATTGTTCTCCCAGCCAAATCGGCTTGGAGTCCAGTAGCTGGGGGTCATCAACAGAGGTCCTGATACCCCACCACCAGGTCTCATGTTTAATACAAAAAAAAATCAAGTTTTGCTGCATGGGCAAAGCCACTCCACATAGACCTGCTGGTATATACAGTATATATATATATATATATATTGACCACTAGTCTGGATGCTCTCAAAAGCTTCCCCTACCACTCCCCTAACACTAGTCCCACTGGTCGCTTCACCATTACTGTTACTACTACTACTAACACCATGCACATCAAGTTCAGCCCCAGAGTCTTCCTCCTTACAGTCACTAGTAATATATTGATTACCCCTCCTTCACTCGTAACAGTAACAAGCTGCTTCACCCTCTTAGTACTAGCACTGGCGGGACTGACTGGGGATGGCAAGTGCCCTGCTGTCACACTTGGCATCATCTTCTCCTTCCCCCCTCCTGAGTATTACAAGACACACTAGCAGCTTCAGCACTGGTGGCAGCAGCTTCAACACTGCAGCACTTCCAGCAGCAGACACAGTCAGCTGACCTGTCCTGCTCTCACTAGTACTACCCTTTTCTCCCTCCCTTCCCATTCCCTTTTCTTCCTCCCTTCCCATTAAATTCCCCAAGATACCTTGGGGTGATTTAGGGGGACTGGACAACATTGGTTCAGTAGTGGTCCCTTCCTCCTCCTCCTCAGACTCAGTGGACACATAAGGGTCCTTTCAGCTTCTCCATTGATTATTTTTCACCCTGCTCATAGTGATAGGAGTCACTATGAGCCTCTCCTGCCTTAATTTTGGCCAAATATCACAGCAGAACAGCACAGCACGTCTATCTCGCTCTGTAGCTGCTTCTGTTGTGTCTGCCTTCCGCAAATGTGTCACGTTTTTATAGTGGAAATGTGAAAACAACGTAAATCAATGGGCAGAAACTTTCTAGCCACTGAAAAATTGGCAAAAAATTATGGCCAATGGGCAAAAAAATGCGACAATTTTAATCTCTAGTTTTAAATTGTATTTCCTTGTGAAAAAGCGGACAACAACGTGGTTTTCGTGGAATTTCCCATGGGAACATGGAGAGAGATTTCAACCATCCCTAATAATATCATTAATAAGCCTCAGTGCATCACCTCCTGGAGTCATTCTGGAGCAAACCACTTACATCATAGTGAACAGAACAAAATTCTCAAAATTCCCATTGATGAATACAGGTCTTTTAACCGCCTGAATGCTAAAGAGGCCTCAAACACATTGCTTTGCAATGCATTGGGGACCTCTCTAGTATTCCTTGGGTTAAAAATCCATTTCAGTAAATGGAAATTTGTGTTTGATCCCTACGGTACAGCTGGTTTGCCCCAGAACTGCTGTAGTGCTTCTTGGCACATACGCCTCTTTATGTCAGTTTAACTATAAAACACTTTCTTGTAACTCACATTATTTATAAACTGTAAAGTATCAGAGCAATGACAACCAGATTAGCTTTTATTCTTCTTTTTCACTGTTCACACAGAGAAGGACATAAATAAATGCACGTTTAAGTCAGGTACCTTTTGGAAAATAACTGGTATCATTTTATTTTTTTATGAAGTGTCAAACAGAAGTGGCTTTCACTGGAAATATACAGATAATACAAAATGGAAGAGAGTGAAAAGGCTAGAAAAAAAGAAATCCAGAAAGAAATTGGAAGGAAAGACTGAGAAATAGAAAGAGAGATAAAGAGGGAGAGACAGAGGGAGATGGAGGAAGAGAGAGGGAGGCGGAGAGAGAGAGGGAGAGGGAGAGAGGGAGAAAGGGATGGGGAAAGAGGGAGGGGGAGGAAGAGAGGGAGGGGGAGGAAGAGAAAGAGAGCGAGAGGGGGGAGAGAGAGAGAGGAAGAGACAGAAGGAGAGAGACAGACAGAGAGAGAGAGTGGGGGAGAGAAGGGAGAGGGAGAGAGATGAAGAGAGAGGGAGGGAGAGAGAGAAGGAGAGGGAGAGAGGGGGGAGAGAGGGAGGGGGAAGAAGAGAGAGAGCAAGAGGGGGGGAGAGAGGAAGAGACAGAAGGAGGGAGACAGAGAGAGAAAGTGGGAGAGAAGGGAAAGGGAGAGAGATAGAGAGAGGGAGGGAGAGAGGCAGGGGGAGAGAGGGAGGGGGAAGAAGAGAGAGAGGGGGAGAGAGAGAGAGGGAAAGACAGAAGGAGGGAGACAGACAGAGAGAGAGGGGGGAGAGAAGGGAGACAGATGAAGAGAGAGGGAGGGAGGGAGCGAGAGAAGGAGACGGAGAGAGGGGGAGAGAGGGAGGGGGAGGAAGAGAGAGAGAACAAGAGGGGGAGAGAGAGAGAGAGGAAGAGACAGAAAGAGGGAGACAGAGAGAGAGAGGGGGAGAGAAGGGAGAGAGATGGATAGTGAGGGAGGGAGAGAGGAAGGGGAAGGAGAGAGGAAGAGAGATGGATGGGGAGGGAGAGACCAAGAATGTGATTGAAGGAGAGAGAGAGAGAGAGGATGAAAGAGTAAGATAAAGCAAATGAGAGAAGATAAAGTGAATGAGAAAGAAAGAGAATGAAAGAGAATGAAAATGACAAACATGATATAGAGAATGAGAAGAGAGAGAAGATAAAAAGAATGTGAGACAGAGAAAGCGAGGGGGAAGATAGAATGAGAGAGCATGAGAAAGATACAAAAGAGAATCAGAGATATGATAGAGATAATTATTGAAAGAAGTGATAGAGAGGATGAGGGAGATATGTTAGAGAAATTGAGAGATGACAGAGAGAATGGACAGAAAGAAAGAGATAGAGAGAATGCTATGGACAATGGATCAAGAAACAATGCAAAAAGTCAACCTTCAGAAAATGCATTGAGTTCACATTTCTAATGTCTGGTTGACCAAGCAGTGGGATTACCTTGCATGTAAAATATTCTCCACATTCTGTATTTAGATTTACTGTGTGATGCTTAAATCAGTCTGCAAATTCCTGTGTTGTAGTATAAAAATGTGTGACTTGGTCTGCACTAAATCCAAACTCTCTGACAAGGGGTCCAGACAAAACAACTCCAGGAAGTAGTTTCCAAACACAGTGAAGCTATCACATAAGTTCTTTTTTTATAGGGATTTGCGGGCACGGTATTGTTCCATGGGCTGTCAGCCACATTTGGCATTGGTGTCTGATTGGTTCAGATCTGTTCTACCCAGCCAATGCTGTGTTCCCTTGAGCTTGGGTTCATCACTTCGATCCTGTGTCTTCTGGTATTTGACCTTGACTTTGGACTTCAGCCTTGCAAGAACTCTCCCTGCCTCAACTTACTGCCTGATCATCTGATCTGTCAAATCTCATCCTCTCCTGACCACCAGCCTGATTGATCAACTTGAACAACCTCAGCTTGCCCTGATGTCGGACCATCCTTGAGGTTCAGTGACCTCTGCATAACAAAGCTTTAGTCTTCTTCTCCAGATTTTAATCCACCTGCCCACCTGCCCTCTGGGTTCAACCTTCAGTTGACTGACAGATATACTGTAGCAGCAACAGCAAAGTATGAAAAAAAAAAAAATCACATGAGTTGTGAATTATTGTATGCTTTGGGTCATTTCACATGGGCAACATGCACTTCCACTGTCACAGAGTCCCGTAGCATGCTATAACTGTTCTCCTAAAATTTGTAGTATAGGTTTCAATTTTGCAATTTTGTTACTTCTGTTTATATTGAGAGCATGATATTCTGGGAAGACCTTGCTATACTGTAGGAAATAATCACTTAATATGGGGTGGTACTAGAATATCAGTTAAAAAGCTTTGCCCCAAATTTAAATTTTTCATAAGCATAGACAAGAAACTGCCAGTGAATTTGCATATGGTGGAACGTATTGCACACCATTGCAACGACTGCAAAGAAATCTGTTCTGTGTTTAAGAAGCAATATTGTTAGAGATTCCATGAATAAGTACTGCTCTAAAACATAACTTTTACTTCACGTTTATTAAAAGTTTCTATAAGCACGTAGTACAGTATTAAAAATGCCCATGCATGGAGGATAGCCCTTTCCCCCTGCATGTATTTAAAATATAAACATTAGTGATAAAGGGGTATAGATAATACACACAGAGGTAGTTAAGTATCAAGATGTGTTAAAGACCCAAGGATTATAGTATATCCTCCCAGAAAGAAAAAGTATATTGAATAGTAAAAGTTCCCAGAGTCTGTTAGGAGATTAGTAACTTATATTACTTCCCGGGTTGAAGTTCCAACCCAGTATACCTTCCTTAAGTAGCATCAGATAGAAGAGTGCCAGAATGATTCAGACTGAACCACGTAGTAAAAATTAAACTGAAAGAGTTGAAGTATCTGAATGATAATCATTCCTTCTGTGTGGGTGACTGTATTTAACCCTTATAAACCACCTTATGTGTTTTGTTACTCCTACACTCGACTTCTTCAGGGGGTATGTGGGATGACATCTCTGAAAAATTACCTATTTCTCCTCTCATAAGAATTCCTGTGAAAAAGCAGTTTCCAAAAACATCTTTCCACTGTGAACTGAGGTGAGTCACTGTTTGCGTACACTTCAATGCTAGTATATATATATATATATATATATATATATATATATATATATGTGTGTGTACACATGAGGGAAGGTTAAGCCTATACAAATCAATGGGCTTAGCCTTCTGCCAGTAGACTGCATACATTTCAGTTCATTTTCAGTTCATTTTCATTCTTGGTGGGACTTGTATGGAAAAGAGAAGTGTGTCTTGCTCTGTGGAAATTTCTGCAGGAAGATAAATCAACTCCTAATTGTGAGGGACTCACCCAAAATGTTATCTTGCTTGATGTGGCAGGCAACACTGAAAATAGGAGGGATGGGCATATGTGAGGCACGAGGGCATAGCTATGGAGGTTGCTAGGGGAACCTAAGATGCCTTGTCCAGGGTGAAAAAGATGCAAATCTGGCTCTGCTTATCTGATATCAATGTTCATTGTAGCAAAACAGTTGGAAATGCATCTAGCTTCAAACATGATAAGGTACAAGGAAGCATGAAAATTAAGCAATAAAAAGATCAGGACTTGGATACATATACCATATAAAGTATGACTGTCACTTTATTCCACTCTGCTCATAGAAGAGAAATCCTTATTTGGAAATGTTTATTTTATTTTGTTGTGCACAGTCTGTTTAACCCTTTATATGCCACAAGGGTGAGCAACACAATGCAGGACTGAACAAAGTAAAGCTCCTTCCCATGTGAAAATCTGCATTTTCACACAGGAATTCTATTCTTATAGAAAGAATAGCAAGTGATATTATAATTACAATAGGTACAGTATTTATGTATGTTGCCAATGTATTAAATGCCAACAAATATCCACAATGCTTTAGAAAATATACATTATATAAAACAGGAAATTCTAATACAATAGGTTTAACAATCATAACACTGAATAGTAGGAAAGTGTGGTCCTTCACTGAAGGATTTTATTCGGTAACTAAAAGTCCATTAGAGAGGTCTTTTGTGCAAATGTATTCAATGATAAAATGACCCAGTTATCCAAGAATTTCATGTATATTTCTATTCTGTGCTGAAAGCTGCCTTTGCTTACACTAGCCTAAGTACTATAAAAGGATTCATTTTAAATATATTGATAATTCATATTTTATCCCCCAGCCTTTTTGGTGATATGATCACTTCCTCTGTCTGCTTAACTATAGCGTTCTAAACACTAGAGGGAGATCTGAGCCCGACCTCTTGACATCAAAACATTCAGTGCAGCAGCCATTTTCTTGTAGTGTTAAAGGCTAATGCAAGCTCCTCTTATTGTAATAAAGCAGCTGTATTGGGATTTTATTTATATACTAGTTGAAGAGCCTGTGACATGGGCCACAGTGCCACTGCCAGCCGGTTGCGGGGCAGTCTTGCGCAGTAGTGACTGCCCGTGCCGCGGCTGATACAAGGCTGGACGCTCCTTCTGTATCAGCCGCAGCGAGGGCAGTCTCTACTGCGCATGACTGCAACACACGCAGCAGTGTCTACTGTGCATGACTTTGTCGTTATACACGTTTTAGCAAATTATTATATAGGATATGTATATATATATATATATATATATATATATATATATATATATATACACACAGAGTAGCAATATTGGCACAGATTTGCCCCATGCAGTTGCATGTATGACTAAATAAACATAGAATGCGTTATGGAAATGTGTTATGAAGGCAAACACTACAGAATACATCCTAAAGAGGGGTAGCAACCATGTGTGTTATCCACAGCTTCACAACCCAATGCATTGGATACGTGTCTGGCACTAATAGGTGGATTTACATGTAGGACTATTTTCCCTTGACATCCTCGTGACTCCAGAAAGGAGGCAATGTTTTTAATGACTGGATTATTGAATTTTCAGTCCTTCGCCCTTTCAGATCCAAAACGGTGTGCAATTAATTGCAAAGCATTGCGTTACACAACTCTCCAAAGAAAAAGCATAAATGAGAGAAGAAAAGAAAAACATGAATAGCACTATCAGGACCAGCTTTTGTCTTGAAAGGGGCAGATTTAAAGAAACATGGACCTTATTCATGAAGACAAAATGGAGCTATTCTGGGGCAAACCAAACTGCAACACAGGGGACATATACAATTTCCTAAATTTCCATGCACTCAAATTCAGCTTTTTTTAACCCTTTAAATACTAGAGATGTTTTGAATCCTCTCTAGTATTCAAGGCGTTAAAAGCCCAATTTAATTTAACAGGAATTTCATATGCCCTCTATGGTGCAGTTGGTTTACTCAAGAATACTTCCAGTTTACTTTTATAAATATAAAAGCCAGTATCTGCTAAAATTGGCTTCATAGCCTTAAATATAATTTAGTCAATGTCAACACTCGCATAATATATTTATTAGGTGTGTAAACAGTAGGAAATGTGGTGAACAGGCATAGTGTAGCTAGTTATGCTATGATATCAGGGAGAGATGCACTAAGGAGTGATAAAGAGTGATAAGAGGTCTGTATCCAGCATGCTAAACTCTTTAATTACTATGTTATTCTATGGAGCCTATTCACTAAGTTCTCTCAAGGCTACATAGAATACCTAGGAACTGGAACAGTTATGTCCCAGAGAGTTTATCTTTTTATCTCCAGTTTATCACCTGTTTATCACATCTTAGTTCATCTACCCCTTACTGTTTATATAAGCCTTAATAAGTGATTTGTGCAATGTATGTGGAGGGCTATTTAAAGGGGAACTACCACCCCTTAGAAACATGGCCCCAAATAATTACCCATCTGGTGACTAGCTGCTCAGTAGTGGTAGTTGCCAGAATTATTACTGTGTTACTGAGAATTATACACTGCTCCCAGACTGACAGGCAGGAAACTGCACAGACATCTTTCCATAGTGATGTCTGCACTGTCAATCGCAGCCGGCTCCAGGAGGCTTCGCTAGGAGCCGTTCGGCTCCAAAAGGGACTGACAGCGCAGGCGTCACTATAGAAAGATGTCTGCGCAGTTTCCTGACTGTCGTTCCCGAAGCAGTGTATAAATCTCATGAACGCAGTAATAATTCTGGAGACTAGCGCTACTGAGCAGCTAGTCACCAGATGGGTAATTATTTGGGGCAATGTTTCTAAGGGGTGGTAGTTCCACTTTAAGCTACTGCTAAGCGAAGGACAAATTATAACGTAGTGGGCCCCGTTTACCCCTTGGATACTAACATCTAACATCATGATAGTTAAATAATAACCATGTACTCCTCCGGTTAAAAATGAGAAAGCACACAGTTTTGAGCTTACATGACTTCACAGAATGCTTAGTGCTCAATTCTAGGTTCACAGTATGCTAAGCAGTGTCCGGCTTCTCCTTAGGCAGAGTAGACAATTGTCTAGGGTGCTAGATTTTTACAGTGCGTATCACTCCCTTGGACCACCCACTGACTCGCTTACACCAGTTCGCAATTGTAAAATTCACTTTAGTGCAAGAACCACTGAAGATGTTGAAGGCAGGAGACTTTAAATGTGTATCTATTCAATAACCTCCCTACCCCCAAAGCTTTCCTTTCTTCTGCCCTAACCTGCCAAAAATGACCAGACAACATGAAGTGGCCAGTCAGCATCACTTACCGGTGCAGTTAACTCTGCATCCCGTTTGTGCTTTGCTTTAACCCTTTGAGTGCCAGAGGGGAAGACAACGCATTGATTTGCAATGCGTTGCGCACCACGCTGGCACTCAAAGAGTTAACCCCTTAACGACCCATGACGTACATGTATGTCACAGGGTATAGGTGCCTAAAGGACCAAGGACGCCCATTTACGTCATGGAATTCAGGGCTCCCTGTGCAGCTGCACGCCGTTTGGGGAGCCCTGAATTTGACCACACAAAAAAAAACATTGTCCGTGGTCCTTAAGTTCTAGCCGTGAGCGTGCACGGCCGGTCCTTAAGGGGTTAAATATGTGAAATTGTGACAAGCTCTATTGTGTGTATAACAAAGCACAGGAGGGCTGTGTAGTTAAAGTTTTCCAAACTGTAACCTGGCATTGTTGCTGAGAACCCCTGACATATATATTAAATGTAATAAGTAAAATTGCATGTGATAAAACATATAAAGCAATAAAAGAAACATGCTATAAAATGTGCAGTAAACGGATTGCAATCTAAATGGATTTGTCCAATTTGTTCAATTTTGGCATCTCAAATAGAAAATGCTATTAGCCTTGTCAGCTTATTACAGCAGTACTGTATTCTTTAGAACTGGGTCTCCAGAAACAAAAGACTATAGGAACCTTATGCACAAAAAATGTTTATTTTAAAATTATTGTCTAAATTGAAATTAAAATTTAGTATTACTCATTTTAGGCAGGAACGTTGAAAAGCAGAATATCCCTTTTGAATGTTGCAACTATGGTATAAATACAGATGATTTAACAACATAACTTTTAGCAGGTATATTTTTAAAACTCAAGTTAATGCTCCCTTTTAGTAACAATCTGATTTGACTTAACCCTTTGAGTGCCAGAGGGGTACGCAACGCATTGCTTTGCAATGCGTTGCGTACCCCTCTGGCACTCAAAGGGTTAATGTTAAGTTTACCACAACTACTTTTATAATTATGTTTTTCTAAATGATCTTTCATGGCTTTAACAAGTATAAAATTATATTTATCACTTTGAAAATGTGTTGTGACAATACAATTTTGATGTTAATCATGACAACTATTTAACTCTATCTGTTTCTTTAAAACATAGGATTCTAAGGGTAACTTTATTATAAGAACATATTTGTTTAACAGAAGGACTTGCAACAACTATATTCATTTGCCCGGCTGATGTATGATAGACTCCTACCTAGATCATTTCTTTTGTTAAACAAATCAAGATACACTTATTCAAATTGTAAAAGTCGTTGTTAAATATTACAAAATAGTTGCAATATTTAGCATGAAGCAATACCTGTGATCGATTGATCAGAGGAATCAACCATGCCTGTGTATATCGTATCTTCTTGCTTTGTTTCCAAATCAGTCTGTCTTATAAGCTGTCATTTTCTGGATTCTGTGCACCAATTTGGGAGGGCAAAGTGTGTGTGAAGTCATGGATACCATGAACCAGCACAGAAGAGACAAGTGTATGTGTGTGTGTGTGTGTTTGTGTGTGTGTGTGTTCTGGAAATAAAAAAGCAACCCCCTCCTTAAAAAAGTAAACAAAAGTAAGAAAAAATCTTATAACACCCTCAGGAAGGGATTCAAAATTCATGTTCCTCCACTTATGAAACAGCAAACTTCTGATGAACACAGAGCTTATCAAAACTCCATAATCAAAATCCAATATGAAATGGGTGTTGGGGAAAATTGTTGACTCACCAGTCAAAAAGTAAATAACATGATTTCTTGGATTAATAATTGGGGTGAGGTTGATGACAAATGAATTATTAGAAATCGCTTACAGATACAGTTTAATTCCTCTATTTTGAAATTAAAATCTATTATTTGTTCTAATCACAAAGAAGAAGGCAGATTTAGTCAGACTGCCCGATTCAGCTATCACGCCAGGCCACATGATACTAGAAACAAAAAATGATGTAGACTTCCACTCCTGTTTCCCAAAATGTATTACTTCATCTGAAGCAAGTGTAAATAATAAATAATTATTATTGGTTGATTCTGTTTGAATGCCACATGCTACGAGAACAATTGCATAAGGAAAGAAAAAACGATGGATGTGTGCCAGTTAATCAGAAATTTGCCAGATGGTTACACAATAGCCGCACACATGTTTATTGAGCCCACTTTTGCTTACAGAGAGATATTTTTTAATTGGCCTCTTATGGGGAAAAAGCAGCATTTTTATAAAGAATGGCACTGGGATGATAGATTAATTGTGTGGCAAAATATGTCAGACGCATTGATAGCAGATTATGTAGCACGGCATGTGAAACACATTTAAAAAACAATTTGAAATAATCAGCACTTTTAACCCCTTGGATTGTAGAGAGGCCGTCAACACCTTGCCCAGCAATGTATTGGAGAACTCTCTAGAAGTGAAAGACAGGTGATCTATGAGTCATATGCACAAAGACAAATGCAGGACAAGTCTGGTGCAAACCAGCTGCACATTAGGGTATAAATAAAAACCCAAATGTTGCCATTGATTAAATCTTAAAACCTTGAGTGCTAAGGAGGTCTCCAATGCAATGTGCTATATTGGGTACTGATGAATAGACTTGTATTAGGAAGGCTAAATTTAAGCACTCTTGTTCCTTAAGTATAGACTGTTTGTGCATATGCCTATGCACAGGCACCCAACATGTATTTTATGTTTATTAAATGTGAGTTAAGGATTATTTAGAAATATTGTGCATGAAAACATTTAAAAAAAAATAAAAAAGAGCTGTCACTCTGATGCACTAAAATGTCTTTTTACATTATTTAAATTAATTTTTTTAAAACTTTTTGCAATGGTGGAAGGAGGAGCTGTAGAGCTATGTACATCGCACCAAGCAATGGTGTGCAGTGCAGACTCAGGTAGCAATGTGTCTCTCCAATCAACAACACCCCTGTGAGACTCTAAGAGCCTTAACCCTTCAAGGAGTACATTCCAAACTGGGTCAAGGAACATTTAACAACTCTGCCAAAGCATTAGACAAAAGTTGCAACTATAATTTTATAGAGACGATAGCTGGTACCGTGTTAGCAGTAGAAATACGGGAGGCAAAAATTTAGTAAACTTAATACCTTTATTGGCTAACTAAACAGATTTAGAATGCAAGCTTTCAAGACATCTTAGGTCTCTTCGAGGAAGAAGAGGCAAACTCTCATCCATAATTTTATATACACATTTAGTACATAATATAACAAATTTACACCACCTCAAAAACCCCAAAAAGGAGATCTAAACTAAGGGAAAAATATAGACTAGCAAATTACACAATATGCAGAGTACTTCATGCAAATAGTAGAGTCTTAGTGAACATGCAGATCTGGGCAGTACCTAATTGGAAAACTCAACAGTAACACAGGAGACAAGATTCAGGGTGACTTTGGACCTTGTCTCTTGCAGCAGGCATCACTTCCTCTCCCCTTGGCAATACCAACATAAGGAGGCAACCCAACACCTGCCTCCCCCCCTTGTAGTTGGCCTGTCATCACAAATGACCTGTCTGAGTTATGTAAATTATTACAGTTCCATGGTGATTGGTCATTTGGTTTACTGGGCATTGTGGTTTGTAGCTGTGAATATGTTTTACTGCATTTTTGTTGTGGAATGCTTTGTAACATGCATGGGATATGACTACATCAAGAGTTTCATCTAAAAAGAAACATGAGACGATAGGATCATCTAACAGAATGAGGTTGGATTGCAAGTAATAGTTATTGTCAGCACCAGAGACTGGCATTATGTGACCAACTTCATCATGGCAAGCATGTTCCAAGGTGACTTCCAGAGAGCCAGTGATACAGCTGTGTCAATCTCAGCCATTTAACACTGCATGCATGACCAGGGGTTTCCGGGGCAGATGACCAAGCCAAGGCCTACCACTGCTGTCATCACACAAGACCAGATGACAAGAATAATGCTGAGCCCAAAGCCACTGGAGGCGTATGTGCCCTTCACTGATCTGCACCTTTCAGTGGTGAGTCCTGATGCTTTCCAGGACTTCGTGATGACAGGACAATCATATTGGAGGGGTGTTAATCAGTGACATGTGGAAGCAAGTACCAATGCAGGCTTGCTCCTGGTATATTGTGTGGGTAGGCATCATAGTATGGGGAGGCATGCATATCAGCTGAACATTCGTAGTGTCACCTACTGAGGTATGTATACTTGCTAATGAGCAAAATTTCTGTTGTGCACATTTTTGTATTAAAGATAATTGCTTATTTTTTATGCTGTACTTCATGTATGTATATAATTTTATGCCAAGTGTTTTTCAAATTTCATTGTATATACTTAAAGGGCTGGGCTGCCATACCGAATACATGAGAAATCTATTAGAAATTAAATTGTTTGGAATTGTCTTGTACATTCATTTTGGAATGAATGTAAAATGTAATGAAAATTATGTGTGTAGTGAAATTAAAGGGATAGTAATGTTTCACAGAAACAGCAGCTCCAATTAATCTTCATAGTATTTGAGCCATAGAGAGTATTATTTCAGTACTGTCAGAGATGTAGTTCAAGAGTAATTGGATGATAAAGTTGCCTCTCCCACCCCTTTTACCTAGTGTAAGCCATCTCTTCTCAGATGTGGAATCTGGTTGTAAGACCAGACAGATAACAGCAGGGGACAATCTTCTTCCTATGAGAACAATGAAAGCCCTGTCCCCCTTGACAAGTTTTTCAGGTTTTTCCCTTATCTTAATTGAAGATTGTCCCTCTCTGCAGTCTACCTGGGCACCTCCCTTCTGCTCTGGCTCAGCAGTGTTACATCATTAAAAGGGGCGGGAGGGGGATACTTTGTCAATGAATTACTCTTGAACTACAACTCTGATAGAATTGAAATAACACTATCCAAGGTCCAAATACTATGATGATTAATTAGCTGCTTTTATTATGAAACATTACTATCCCTTTAAATAAGAAATGAGTTGCCTGGAACATACGAACAGCATATTCAACACCTTTGTTCAAAACCATTTGTTATTCATGCATTCATCCATTCACACTTTTAATCACATGCTTACACCATTCATAACAATTATAACATTAACGTGATATCGGAGGTCCAGAGGTGTCCTTGATGCCTTGGGCCTACTGCATCTACTGTGAATACACACTAAAAAAAACTTAAAACCCCACTGCCACCACTGCCAATTACTCTCATCCATAACCCCTCCAGCTAGATGCTGATTGGCTGGGAGGTGAGATTACTGCAGGGCACATTTTGTGCCTTGTGTAACCCCAAAATCCCAACCAGTAGGAATTTAGGAATTAATTAACAATATGGTCATATGAAAGTTAATACATGTTCATTGTTTTCTCACTCTGGCTTGGCCAATGGCCCAAGAAGGAGTAAAAGGATACATTTTTTATTGTACTTTGTATAGGAGGTGTCCGGGATGGTGGTGGCAGGTTTTTTTTTTTTATGTTTTCTTATTTTTTGGAAAAAGATGCAAGAGCCCCCGACCACACGCACACCCCACACACAAATACCCCCACACACACATGCTTGCTCACACACACACCTACCCACCCCCCCACACACAACCACACACGCACACACACACACACACACACATACACCCACACAACTGCACACAAACATACAACAAGCACATACACAACACACACATACACACACAACACACACACAGTCTGTCATTTCAGCCTTGTTCCTCTGTCTGCCATTACTTACATTTATTCCATGGAACCACTTCAGCTTTTTCATGGAACCTTGGCATTCTATGGAACACAGTTTAAGGACCAGGGCTTAAATAAATACAGTATAAATTATGGCAAATGAATATACAAGCAAGTAAAAATCACACACTATTAATGTCAGGCATAAATGTGCTACCCAAATAAATCAGATATCATAACTCATGGAAGGATATATTGCCATTAGTGAGAGGAAATACATCCCAATTCATATATCATAGTCCCATTAGGTAGCTATAAATACTGTCCTTGTTTAAGGAAGAATATAAGGTACAGATACCATTTTCTGTATATAGTAAGTAGTAGGGCAAGTAAGATATTTATTTTCCTGGAAATACAGCTAAAGTATTTTACACACTCTTTGGGATCAGAGAACAGTACAGGTACCAAACAAGTTTACTTATCTGTAACAAATGTAGAACATATAGGACCATATCCACAAAGACAAAAGTGGTTTAATTCCAGACAAACAATGGAATGCATTGAAGGATAGAGAGGTCTCCAACACATTACTTACAAAGTGCTGATATAGTCTCTAACTCTCTCTCTGAGGTCACAATGTTTTCCCCATTTACTCCCACATGGGCATACCAGGCATATGGTTCCTGTTATAAGGGTTCTCCCCTTGGGTTCCCAATCCTCCCTGTTTTACAAGAAGAAACCAGTTTAATCCCATGGTCAGATTACTGAACAGAAGTGAAACTGTTCTGGGTACACAACACTTAACTGTGGATGCTTTTCCCACAAATAGAAATGAAAGAGCAAGGCTACAACTAAACTACATTAATACAATTGTGGTCTGGGCTTCCGGCCGACTGTAAAACAAGATTTGCAGCTTCCCTGAGCTCACCGCAAGCTCAGGTGACGATTGACGAGGTAGGCCTGAAAAGAGGCCACCCTGTTAAAACCTAATAAAAATGGGGTGATGGAGGGGGGGCACAATGACGGAGCGCCCCTTGGGAGAGGCTGCAAGCTGTATTTAAAGCCTGCAGCCCCTCCCACAAATGCAGGCACAGCTTTTTACTTGTGGTCTGGGCTTCCGGCCGACTGTAAAACAAGATTTGCAGCTTCCCTGAGCTCACCGCAAGCTCAGGTGACGATTGACGAGGTAGGCCTGAAAAGAGGCAAAAAGATACATTTTTTAACTGCAAAGTATTTATTACACATTATACAAACTCACATCATTTTGCCAGATTAATAAGGGCTTTTTGGATTTCCTCTGTAGGATTGGGTATATAGCGAGAGTAACAAGATGACTGCCATCTTCCCAGACGTTTAATAATGTGCACCGGGATGTTGTTTTTAGATGCAGCTGACGCAGCTCCGATTCTGAAAGAGTGACCAGAATAATGGTCTGGGTTAAGACCCAAACGTGACAATAGTATTCTTATGTATGACATGAATTCGGAAGTAGTGAGAGGGCCAGAATGCATGGGTAGGAGTGGGCTATCTGCAGGAAGGTGCTGATAGTGAGCTGTAAGCTTAGCTAGAGCTTGGTAGGGACACCATGCATCATAAGTGGCAAAAATTGAGATTAGATGACCCCTACGAGCTTGGTCTGTTTTAGAGTGTGATATAAAAAACGTGAAATAATTAGTGTGTTGTATCAGTTGATCCCTACGCACGAATTCATCTGACTTGGAGTGGCATGAGAATTCGCCAGGCCTTAAAAATCCAAAAAAAGCCAGGCAAATAGCAGCTAACAGAGTAATATTAGTATTTACAGAAAATGGTGCAGATTTTAACAGGTCAAACAAGTTCCTGAATAATTTGCCCGAAATTGGAAGTCTGAGCCTAGAAGCCGATGGTTGTGACCTGGCCAAACCCTTCAGGAAGAGCTTGACGCTGTAAAAGGAGAGGATAGAGGGTGATAAAGGGTGAATAAGAGCATGATAGTGCTGAATACCTGCTAGATAAGATTTAATAGTAGCTGGTGAAAGCTTAAGACCTAGGTGACAGTGTGAAGCATAAGCTAAGATAGTCGATTGAGAGAATGAGACAGGGACATTGGTGAATGCCAGAAATGTTTTAAAAGACTGCCATGCCCTATCATATGTTCTCCTTGTGTTAGGGGCTAGAGCGTAATTAATAATGTTTGAGGCCTCTGAGAGCAAACTATTTAGATTGAGGTAAGGACTGAAAATGACTGTGGAATTGCTGAGACTTGAATTGGAACTGCCGGGTTCTGAAGTTGAGGCTGCGAGAGACATAGAGAGGCTGGATTAACAACATTGGTGAGAATAGACGGATACATAAAGAATTTATGAGTAAGGGATAACCAGTTAATTTTCTTTAACACCTTATCAGTAATGACATACTGTGCCCTACCTTTTTTGAGGAGCTTAAGAGAATCGTCAGATGGTGCGTAAGAAACAACTGCCTGACTTTCCCAAAAGGTGGCCCATGCGGTGGCTGCGGCCACCATTGGGTATAATTCCATAAAACCTGGGGTAGTATGGTAATCTGTGGATTCAATGTCATAAGGCCAACGACTGACTATAACCTTTTGACCCCAAACTGCGGCAAAGCCAAGATTGGCAAAGGAATAAGTAAAGACTGCTGGGGAGGTTGAAGATGGGGTTGGAGGGAACATAGCTTTACCGTTCCAATTTGCTAAACATTTCTTCCACATCAGCAACTCTTCCTTAACATCGCCATTCAGTGCAATAGCTGAATGAGGAAGGGATGCTGAAGGTAAAAGGGTCAGTAGGTTTGACAGGAATGCCCTGCCCTGAGGGAGGATTCTAGTTACAAAACTTAAATGACCAATTAAGGACTGTAATTCTACTTTAGTCATGACTTCTAGGTTGGCACTTCTTTGAACTATTATCATAATTTTTTGCAATTTATCTTGGGGAATACGGGCTTCCAAGAGTGAAGTATCTAAAATGATTCCCAGGAATTCTAACACTTTAGTAGGACCAAGAATTTTTCCTGGGGACAAAGGGATATTGAGGAAGTGGAATAATTGTTTTAGTTTGAACAAACTGTCTTGGGCCGAGGATTCATTGTCAATAAGGAGGAAGTCATCCAAGTAGTGAAGGACTCCCGGGCAACGGCAATGGTTCAATAACAGCCAACATAAAACCTCAGCAAAAGTATCAAAGATCTTAGGGCTGCTACGTGAACCAAAAGTTAGAGTAGTGGCAAAGTAATAAGAACCTAGCCAACGAACGCCCTGAAGATGCCAGAGAGAGGGATGAACGGGGAGAAGCTTAAAGGCATCCTGAATATCAGCTTTGGATAGCCAACAATTGGGAAGGGCTTGCTGAATAAGGCATATGGCATCATCAATAGTGGAGTAATTTAAAGTGAATGATTCAGACGGAATTAATGAGTTGATACTAGGCATTAAGGTAGCGTGCAGAGCTGAAAAATCAAAAATAAGTCTCTTTTTTCCTGAAAATGTATGCGTAGCCAATCCGATAGGATTAATACGCCACAACGGGAAGGGGGGGGGAAGGGAAGGGACCGATTATATATTTCTTTTCTAATTCCTTTGCTAACAAAACTGAGACTGTATCAGGATCTGCCAATGCTGAAGCTAAGTTGTCACATTCTAGGGACGTATCTGGGTAGGCAACTATCCCATTATGAAAGCCTTCAGAGATGCCTGACAGTACATAATTAATAAGAGGTTTGTCATGATGTGATTCAAGAATAGACTGAAGCCCAAAAATATACATTCCGCCTGATTTTTTATTTGAAGCAGCATACTTATGACAAATTGATCTGGCATGGGAATCCCTACAGTAGGAGCAGATATGCAGCATTCTACAGCCGCTGAAGAAACAACCTCGAGAGTTAAAGTTGTTGCAAATTGGGTTATTACTAGTGATGAGCGAGCACCCCAATGCTCGGGTGTTCGGGTGCTCTAACCGAGCACCCCCTGAGGCTCGAGTGCTCGGCCGAGCATCCGAGCCCCATTGAAGTCAATGGGAGGACTCGAGCATTACACCAGGCACCCCCTGCTCTGATGAGGGGAGGGTGCCTGGTCCATAGGAAAAGGGCAGAAAAGGATGGAAACACCACAGAAATGGTTCAGGGACAGCATAGGGAGGATGTCTGGATGCATCTTGGACTCCAACATCGCTGCTGGGAACGATCTTTCGCCCGTAGTACGCCATTTTTACAGACTGACCATAAAACACACAAAAAGGAAAATAAAAACGACTTTAGGCGAAAAATTGTTACCAAACAATATTTGCTGTATATTTACTTGTATATCATCTGCAAATTCTCCCAAAAATTTCCTTGGTTTTCGGAAGTGAGGCCATGATTAAGAGGGAAACGTGCGCAGAGGCAAATTCTCCCAAAAATGTCCTTGATTTTCAGAACTGAGGCCATGATTAAGAGGGAAACGTGCACAGAGGCAAATTCTCCCAAAAATTTCCTTGATTTTATTGAACTGAGGCCATGATTAAGAGGGAAACGTGCGCTGAGCCGACCATCTAAAACATTATGGGTGAGGGTCTGCTGCAGAGCTGACCATCCTAAACATTATATGCGAAGGCCCGCTAGTGAGCTGACGCTATAAAACATTATATGAGAGGGCCCGCTAGAGAGCTGACCCAATAAAACATTATATGAGAAGGCCCGCTGGTGAGCTGACCTATATAAAAATTGTCAAACAGGGCCCGCTGGTGAGCTGGCCCTATAAAAAAATTATATCACAGGGCCCGCTGGTGAGCTGGCCCTATATAAAAATTATATCCCAGGGCATATGGAAGAGGAGGAGGAGGATGAGAAGATTAAGAGTCAACCATATACCCGTTTTTTGGGTGGAAGGGGTGAATGGGAATACAGAGTATTCCCATCATTGTAAATAACATATATAAAGTGAGTTTATGTTCCCCCGGGGCTTTCCTCCAGTGGAGTGGAGAAGTCAGGGGAAATCCAGGCCTTGTTCATTTTTATAAGTGTCAACCTATCAGCATTGTCGGTGGAAAGGCGGATACGCTTATCTGTTATGATGCCACCAGCAGCACTAAATACCCGCTCAGACAGAACGCTGGCGGCAGGGCAGGCCAGCACCTCCAAGGCATAGAGTGCCAGTTCATACCACGTGTCCAGCTTGGACACCCAGTAGTTGTAAGGCACAGAGGGATCATTGAGGACGCTGACACGGTCTGCTACGTACTCCTTCACCATCTTCCAAAACTTTTCCCTCCTTGTGACACTAGGTTGCGCATCAGGGTGAGGGTGCTGGCGGGGTGTCATGAAGGTGTCCCACGCCTTGGAGAGTGTTGCCCTGCCTTTCTCGGAACTGCTGTGTGCTCCCCTTTTCTCCCCTTCTCTGTTGGCCAAGGTAGCACGTACTCTGCCGCCAGCGTTGTCAGATGGAAAATTTTGGAGCAATTTTTCAACAAGAACCTTCTGGTATTGCACCATTTTGCTTGTCCTCTCCACCGGAGGAATGAGAGATGAGAAATTCTCTTTGTAGCGGGGGTCCAGAAGGGTGAACACCCAGTAATCCGTGTTGTCTAAAATGCGTGTAACGCGTGGGTCACGGGAAAGGCAGCCTAACATAAAGTCAGCCATGTGTGCCAGAGTACCAACAGGCAAGATTTCGCTGTCCTCACCAGGAGGATGACTCTCAATCTCCTCATCCTCTTCCTCCTCTTCTGCCCACCCACGCTGAAGAGATGGAACTAAAGTTCCATGGCTACCCTCTGTAGCGGAGACAACCGTGTCTTCCTCCTCCTCCTCCTCCTCCTCCTCCTCCTCCGCCTCCTCCAATTGTCGCTGAGAAGACGAAGTGAGGGTGCTCTGGCTATCACCTTGTGTAAGCTCTTCCTCCCCCATTTCCACCTCTTCCACATGCAAAGCGTCGGTTTTAATTGTGAGCAGCGAGCGTTTCAGTAGACACAGAAGTGGGATGGTTACACTGATAATAGCGTTATCGCCGCTCACCATCTGTGTCGATTCCTCAAAATTGCGTAAAACCTCACAGAGGTCTGACATCCATTCCCACTCCTCACTTCTGATTACAGGAAGTTGAACGGAGAGGCGACGACCGTGTAACAGCTGGTACTCCACTACTGCCCTCTGCTGCTCACAAAGCCGGGCCAACATGTGGAAGGTGGAGTTCCAGCGCGTGCTCACGTCACACAGCAGCCGGTGAGCTGGCAATTGTAAGCGCTGCTGCAGCTTCAACAGGCCGGCTGAAGCTGTTGATGACTTACGGAAATGTGCACACACGCGGCGCACCTTGGTCAAGAGATCATGCACATTGGGGTAGGTTTTTAGAAATCGCTGCACCACTAAATTAAATACATGCGCTAGGCATGGTACGTGTGTGAGCTTGCCGAGCTCCAAAGCCGCCACCAAGTTACGCCCATTATCACACACAACCATGCCTGGTTGCAGGTTGAGTGGCGAGAGCCACTGCTCGGTCTGGTGACTAATCCCCTGCAACAGCTCTGAGGCCGTGTGCTGTTTGTCCCCAAGGCAGATCAGCTTCAGCACGGCCTGTTGACGCTTCCCCACTGCAGTGCTACACTGCTTCCAGCTACTGGCTGATGGGGGAGTGGCGGTGTGTGTAGAGAATTCGGAGGTGGAAACGGAGGAGGAGGAGCCAATAACGTAGGTGCTGGTGGAAACCCTGATGGAGGTAGGGCCCGCAATCCTCGGCGTGGGTAGCACCCGTGCCATCCCAGGGTCCGAGTCGCTCCCAGCCTCCACGACATTCACCCAGTGTGCCGTCAGGGAAATGTAGCGTCCCTGGCCACAAGCACTTGTCCATGTGTCAGTCGTTAAGTGGACCTTCCCAGTAACTGCGTTGGTCAGGGCACGGGTGATGTTACGGGACACATGGTGGTGTAATGCGGGGATGGCACACCGGGAAAAGTAGTGGCGGCTGGGGACCGCGTACCGAGGGACAGCTGCTGCCATCAGGCTGCGGAAGGACTCAGTGTCCACAAGCCTAAATGGCAGCATTTCGATGGCCAGTAATTTGGAAAGGTGTGAGGTTAGTGCTATGGCCTGTGGGTGGGTGGCTGGGTACTTTCTCTTGCGCTCAAATGCCTGGGGTAATGACATTTGGACGCTGTGCTGGGACAGGGAAGTGGATGTGGTCGCTGATGGTGCTTCAGATGCTACAGGTGCAGGGCGGGAGGTATGCGGGCCTGCGCCTTCGACAGGCGATTGGCCGGCACCGAAAACAGGGGAAGAGGAGGCAGTGGTGTGGCCTGCAGACACAGATGGGCGATCCAGGCGTTCCTCCCACTTACTACGGTGCTTGGATGCCATGTGTCGGATCATGCTGGTGGTGGTGAGGTTTCTAGTGTTCATGCCTCGGCTCATTCTGGTGTGGCACAGGTTGCAAACTACAATTCTTTTGTCGTCCGCACTTTCCTTAAAAAAACGCCATACCGCGGAACACCTACCCCTTGGCAAGGTAGATTTACGCAAGGGGGTGCTCCGTGGAACATTTGCGGGCCGGTTTGGTGCGGTCCGCCTTCTTTCTGTAGCCACACCACTGCCTCTTCCAGCCTGTTGCGGTGCTGCAGATGGCTCACCCTCAGGACTGCTGTCATCGCTCGGCTCTACACCTTCCCAGGTGGGGTCAGTCACCTCATCGTCCACCAAGTCCTCCTCCACTTCCTCACTCTGATCATCCTCCTCAAGTCTTGATCCCACCACATACTCAGTCATTGACAACTGTATAACATTCTCCTCAACAAGGTCTTGAGACGGAAATAGTGGTTGATTTAATGGCAACTGTGTCTCATCATCATCATCATCATCCACTACTTCCTTTGACCTTAAATGCCGTTCACATCTGTCATCTTCTTGAGATTGGGTAGCCTCTAGAGGTTGTGAATCAGGGCACAAGATGTCATGTTCCTCTGCAAGCGTGCTTGGAGAGAGGGTCAAATGAAGGATTGGTGATGAGACGAGCTCCTCACTATATCCCAGTGTGGGATCACTTCTTTGACCAGACCGTGTATGGTGGGAGGAAGGATGATCAGAGTGAGGATTATGTTGACCAGACTCTTGGCTACTGAGAGTGGACTTGGTGGAAGACAGGGTGGTGCTTAACCGACTGGAAGCAGTATCAGCTGTCATCCAACCGACCACCTGTTCGCAGTGGTCGGACCTCGAGAGTGATGTCCTGCGACGCCCTGTAAAATTACACATGAAGCTAGGTATGGTGGATGTCTTTCTTTCTTGTGCTCTGGCACCAGGCACAGTTTCTCCGCGTCCTGACCCGCGCCCTGAACTTTCAGGATCACGTCCACTTCCCCGTCCCTTTTTACCCGCCTTCTTCATCTTACACAGAATATGTGACTTTAATATTTGAGTTTGAAAACTTAACAGTATTTCTTATTATTCTGCAACTCTGCAGAGTACACAGAATAGGCTGCTAAACTGCGGTGAAACACACTGAATGGAATATGTGAGTTTAATATTTGAGTTTGAAAACTTAACAGTATTTCTTATTATTCTGCAACTGTACAGAGTACACAGAATAGGCTGTTAAACGGCGGTGAAACACACTGAATGGAATATGTGACTTTAATATTTGAGTTTGAAAACTTAACAGTATTTCTTATTATTCTGCAACTGTACAGAGTACACAGAATAGGCTGTTAAACGGCGGTGAAACACACTGAATGGAATATGTGAGTTTAATATTTGAGTTTGAAAACTTAACAGTATTTCTTATTATTCTGCAACTGTACAGAGTACACAGAATAGGCTGCTAAACTGCGGTGAAACACACTGAATGGAATATGTGACTTTAATATTTGAGTTTGAAAACTTAACAGTATTTCTTATTATTCTGCAACTGTACAGAGTACACAGAATAGGCTGTTAAACGGCGGTGAAACACACTGAATGGAATATGTGACTTTAATATTTGAGTTTGAAAACTTAACAGTATTTCTTATTATTCTGCAACTGTACAGAGTACACAGAATAGGCTGCTAAACTGCGGTGAAACACACTGAATGGAATATGTGACTTTAATATTTGAGTTTGAAAACTTAACAGTATTTCTTATTATTCTGCAACTGTACAGAGTACACAGAATAGGCTGTTAAACGGCGGTGAAACACACTGAATGGAATATGTGACTTTAATATTTGAGTTTGAAAACTTAACAGTATTTCTTATTATTCTGCAACTGTACAGAGTACACAGAATAGGCTGCTAAACTGCGGTGAAACACACTGAATGGAATATGTGACTTTAATATTTGAGTTTGAAAACTTAACAGTATTTCTTATTATTCTGCAACTGTACAGAGTACACAGAATAGGCTGTTAAACGGCGGTGAAACACACTGAATGGAATATGTGACTTTAATATTTGAGTTTGAAAACTTAACAGTATTTCTTATTATTCTGCAACTGTACAGAGTACACAGAATAGGCTGTTAAACGGCGGTGAAACACACTGAATGGAATATGTGACTTTAATATTTGAGTTTGAAAACTTAACAGTATTTCTTATTATTCTGCAACTGTACAGAGTACACAGAATAGGCTGCTAAACTGCGGTGAAACACACTGAATGGAATATGTGACTTTAATATTTGAGTTTGAAAACTTAACAGTATTTCTTATTATTCTGCAACTGTACAGAGTACACAGAATAGGCTGTTAAACGGCGGTGAAACACACTGAATGGAATATGTGACTTTAATATTTGAGTTTGAAAACTTAACAGTATTTCTTATTATTCTGCAACTGTACAGAGTACACAGAATAGGCTGCTAAACTGCGGTGAAACACACTGAATGGAATATGTGACTTTAATATTTGAGTTTGAAAACTTAACAGTATTTCTTATTATTCTGCAACTCTGCAGAGTACACAGAAAAGGCTGCTAAACTGCGGTGAAACACACTGAATGGAATATGTGACTTTAATATTTGAGTTTGAAAACTTAACAGTATTTCTTATTATTCTGCAACTCTGCACAGTACACAGAATAGGCTGCTAAACGGCGGTGAAACACACTGAATGGAATATGTGACTTTGATATTTTAGTTTGAAGACTTAACAGTATTTCTTCCTATTCTGCAACTCTGCACAGTACACAGAATAGGCTGCTAAACTGCGGCGAAGCACACTGAATGGAATATGTGACTTTGATATTTTAGTTTGAAGACTTAACAGTATTTCTTCCTATTCTGCAACTCTGCACAGTACACAGAATAGGCTGCTAAACTGCGGCGAAGCACACTGAATGGAATATGTGACTTTGATATTTTAGTTTGAAGACTTAACAGTATTTCTTCCTATTCTGCAACTGTGCAGAGTACACAGAATGTGCTGCTAAACTGCGGCGAAGCACACTGAATGGAATATGTGACTTTGATATTTTAGTTTGAAGACTTAACAGTATTTCTTCCTATTCTGCAACTCTGCACAGTACTCAGAATGTGCTGCTAAACTGCGGCGACGCACACTGAATGGAATACGTGACTTTGATATTTTAGTTTGAAGACTTAACAGAATGTGCTCTAATCTGCAACTTTGCACACTAAACAGAATGTGCTCTAATCTGCAACTTTGCACACTAAACAGAATGTGCTCTGATCTGCAACTTTGCACACTAAACAGAATGTGCTCTAATCTGCAACTGTGCACACTAAACAGAATGTGCTCTAATCTGCAACTTTTCACACTAAACAGAATATTTTTTTTTTTTTTTTTTTTGTTTTTTTCCCCCCACACACAATATAACCTGCTGCCCCCACACACAGTAGTCCTAAAAAGGACTTTTGGTTCTTTTTTGTCACAATTTTTGTTTTTTCCTCCCTACACTGCCTTTCCCTTCCTATCCTCAGCTCTCCCTGGCTCAGACTGAGCCGAACTCGATGGTCAGGTGCTATACAGCACCTGACCACGGGTTCTGGCCAGCCAATCAGTGTAATGCCAGCAGCCAACATGGCTGCTGGCATTACACCGATGTCAGAGCCTCCCTGCACGTTTATTGGCTGCGCAGCAGCCGCAAAACGTGCGGGGAGGAGACCCGAACATGGCGGGCGAGCACATGCGGTACTCGTACGAGTACCGCCATGTGCCGAGCAGAGCGATGCTCGAGCCGATCCGAGCATCGGCCGAGCATGCTCGCTCAACACTAGTTATTACCTTGATAATGGATAACTCTTCCCTGCTTGTCATGGGAAGGGCGAGAAGAGGTTTCAACTTGCGAGACTGACTGGGAAGGAACCGCCGCTTGCAGGCCGGAGGGACCTGCCGCTAGAGGAAGGGAAGGACAGAAGTCAGTTGAGTGAGATGAAGATTGGCATGACTGGCATACTGGTGCTTTAAGGCCTGCGAAGTGTCGGCAAAAGAGCTCCGTGTCCAGGCAGCTCCAGTCAGTCACGAAGTTAAATTGAGATAAAGCTGCCGCGGCTTTGGCTGAGAAAAATCTATGGTAATCGTAAAATGTAGACCCACCATATTTATGAGCTAAATCAACTACTAAATGCAGGTAGTGGTCTAGTTCTTGGCGTCTATACGGGAAAGCGGAGCAGACTATATCCCGATAAACGCCGAAAGCCAAGACAAACTCCGTGACTGACAGCTTCTTATTAAGCCTCGGATCCCTGGACCGGAGAGTTACCGACACGTCGCCGCAATTAATAATCTTACTATCTGCTAGATCTTGCGAGGCAATTCGTAATGTAACCAAGTTTACATCTTTCCCTTCTACTATATCTTTACAGATGTTGGGGGGAATTAAGTGTGCTGGGGCCACTCTAGGAGTCCCCACTGATGCAGTACCTGAATAGGGAATTACTGTCCTTGGAGCGGTTGGAGGATGTTGGTTAGAGGAGTTTTCTAAGGAAGATACCCTAGCTTGGATGTCAGCCAACATATGCGTAATTTGGGCGAATTGTTCTGAGATTGAGGGGGCAGGTTGAGGGGGGGAGAGGGAGGGACAGGGAGGGTGGATTTGGGCTGAAGTGGCAGAGGAGAACAGCAGTTTGAAAAGCTCAGCCTTCCTGGCGGAGGCTGGAAATGGAATATGCAGACGGTTCAGCTCAGCCATAAGCTTTCCCACCGTCCAGCCACGGAGAGAAGGACTTCTGCGAATTGAATCTGAAGTCATTGCCTGATGAGCCTCGCTGTCAGATTGGACCTGTTGATCTGCGTTTTCCATGATTAACTGTGAATAAACAGAGAGAAAAAAAAAAAAAAAAAAACCAAAACCCTTTATTTTTTTATTTTTTTTTTTTTTTTTTTTTATAAGAGGTAAGGTAAGAGCAGTGGAAGGAAATACTGAGTTACCTTAAACCTCCGATAGAGGAAAGGCAAGCAAATTGATACCTTCAATCCTCGTTAGGAAATGGGGTAGAAGTTGATACCTTCAGCCTCTATGAAGAGGTAAGGTGCGTATAGAAATACCCTTGGCCTCAACGAAGAGGTAAGGTAAGCTGAGTATTACGTTCTGCCTCCCTGAGGAAGGTGAGGTAGTGCCCTCTGCCTCCCTGAGGAGGTAAGGTAGGGGAGGTGATACCTTCGGCCTCCTTGAGGAAGTGAGGAAAGTGAGTAGATACCTTCGGCTTCCATGAGGAGGTAAGGTAAGTGAGGTGCTACCTTCGGCCTCTGCGAGGAGGTAAGGTAGGTGAGGTGATACCTTCGGCCTCCGTGAGGAGGTAAGGTAGGTGAGGTGATACCTTCGGCCTCCGTGAGGAGGTAAGGTAAGTGAGGCGATACCTTCGGCCTCCACGAGGAGGTAAGGTAGGTGAGGTGATACCTTCGGCCTCCACGAGGAGGTAAGGTAGGTGAGGTGATACATTCGGCCTCCACGAGGAGGTAAGGTAGGTGAGGTGATACCTTCGGCCTCCACAAGGAGGTAAGGTATGTGAGGTGAAACCTTCGGCCTCCACGAGGAGGTAAGGTAGGTGAGGTGCTACCTTCGACCTCCACGAGGAGGTGAGGTAAGTGAGGTGATACCTTTGGCCTCCACGAGGAGGTAAGTTAGGTGAGGTGATACCTTCGGCCTCCACGAGGAGGTAAGGCAGGTGAGGTGTGTGAGGTGATACCTTCGGCCTCCATGAGGAGGTAAGGTAGGTGAGGTGAAACCATCGGCCTCTTCGAAGAGGTAAGGTATGTGAGGTGATACCTTCGGCCTCCATGAGGGGGTAAGGTAGGTGAGATGATACCTTCGGCCTCCACGAGGAGGTAAGGTAGGTGAGGTGATACCTTCGGCCCCCAAGAGGAGGTAAGGTAGGTGAGGTGATTCCTTCTGTCTTATGAAGAAGGTAAGGTAAGTGAAGTGATACATACGGTCACCCTGAAGGGGGCAAAGTGATAGAAATAGTGAACCTTGACCTAACAACCTTTTGTGACCTCGAAGAGGAAGGGAATGACAAGGCCCTCCTTATTCCTTCCCAAATACGTTAGGTAAGGTAAAGCAGACCTAAACCCTAAAAAATGGGAAAGATAAGTGCCGAGTCACCCATAGTCTCTATGGAGGGTTTAGTGCTAGATGTTACACAATACATACCTCCGAAGAGGAAAAGAAGGGGAGAAGGTGGGGAAGAGCTAAGTGAGGGTTACCACTTTAAGTTGGGATCTTGCCAGGATGGACCAGCTAGCCCCCAATTAGGTGGAGGGGTGGGGGGAAATGTGTGGTTTAACATCCAGATAAAGGGTGAGGGGCAGGTGCAAGGACCAAATTAGAAATTACCAGAAGTGCTATAATATAAAAGAATATCTTACCTGGATAAAGCAAACTAGTTTAAACTGAGGATACAGAAGTACATTAGTCAAAAATTTAACTAGAGATGGAAGTGATGCTTTGTAGAAGACAAGAGGCAAAATTGATACCTGTAACTTTTTAATTGAATCTTGCTTGGTAAGATTTGGCAGCAAAGAGATGCTGAGGAGGGAGAATCTGGAAGATCACTGAATAGTCATGAGATAAGCTAGTTAGAGGGTAAAAATACAAAAAGTGAACAGACATCGAAAATCTGGTTTATTAAGTTTTGTTTTTTGTTTTTGTTTTTGTTTTTTTTTATACAATTACTATGGATAAAAATGTGAATTTGAGTGACCATTGGGTTTGTAATAGATGCAAAACAAATTATTTATTTGTTAAGTATAGACATTTTGTGAATTTTAGTAAAACATCACTTTTGAATAGCTAGGAGTAAGACATGGGACGGTAATAGAAAATCATAACCCTCATGAATTTGCTTGATGCGCTGAATATGTATGAACTAACTTAAGGGTACTTCAGAGAGCAGGTGACTACCCTTCTTAAATAAACCGACTTGCCGGATCTGGCTTACAGCAACTTGCATTCGATTTTACCTTATATCCACTCGCACGATGTCAGGAGCGAAAACGGGACCAAAGTGAACACAGGATCAGATGAAAATGCTTGCTGGCCGGAGCGGGCTGTAGTCAAGACGACGTAGGGACGCCCAATGACGGAGCGCCCCGAACCGGAAGTGAACACAGGATCGGACGTGAACGCTTGCTGGCTAGAGTGGGCTGTAGTCAAAACGACGTAGGGACGCACAATGACGGAGCGCCCCTTGGGAGAGGCTGCAAGCTGTATTTAAAGCCTGCAGCCCCTCCCACAAATGCAGGCACAGCCTTTTACGTATCCTAAAAGTTAACCTATACTTGGGGTATTCAGGGATTCTTAAAACAAACAGCACTTGATAGGACATATCTTCCTAGAGACACAAGAGAACAAATCAGAGGACACCTCAACAACTAAACAACAACTGTATTTCCCTCTTCCACAATTGTATGAACCAATATATATATGCTGGGTGAAACCTGTTCTGTAATTGTTGGAGCCCACCCAAGGAAAATTTAAAACCTTTGGAAACAATCTCCTAGTAGAAAATGCAGTTGTTGTTTCGTTGTTAAGATGTCCTCTAGTTTTCTTTCTCATGTCACAGTGAAGATTTACCCTGTCGGGAGTTATATTATTTAATGCAAAGAATGAATAATACAATATGCTGGTAAACTTTGAGAAAACGGAGAATTAGAGAGCATGTTAGCAACATTAAGATGTTACCAATATTGTAAAGATACAAAGTCTAGTTGCACTGAATTTTAATCAATGTCTTGGTGGTAATAAGGACTCATTGATGAAGCAGGGTATTGAGAGTGTTAATGCAGATGTTAGGGGAAGTGATATTTTGGGAGGCTTTCCAGAGGAAAGACATTTGGAAATTTTACACTAGTAGAAACCATGGTGCTGATATCATGCCTACTCATTGCATCTTTTGATTTTATCTATTTCCTTACATTTATATTAGCATTTTTTAGTCATATTAGATTGGGCACTGTAAAGCAATTTTTGGGGCATGGCCGATTCCAGGTTGAATAGATTTAATATAGTGTGATCTATGGAATTGAATACTGTGATGACATTGCTACATGGGGTGCTTTGGCTGCTTGGATCCAGGGGGTGCCCATCTGATTGCATAGCATTTTGGCAGATACCCCTCCAGGACTTGAGGGTTTAATGAGTTGTAACTTGAGTATTGTAGATTTCATGCTTGGACCAAAAGTGACAGGGTTCATTTGTATCTTAAGAGTCATTTTTAAGATAGTTTAAAGTCTATTGGCTTTTGACTACGTGCCTCTTCTGTATCTCAGGATGCTTTGGTAGCTAGGCCAAGGTATCCAATTGGTCAATGAAATGTAAAGTGTGATGGGTACAGACCCTTCTACATAACTTGCTGTCTTGAATACATATGAATAACATAGAAAGGACTTGTATTTTTGTCCAGTGCAGTCACAATTAAGCATGGAAGACGTGAAATGCTTTTATCAATATCCACATGAATAACCTCTCACTTTTATAGTGTATTTGAGTGAGTCCTCCTTTGTCACCTTTGGCTGCAGTCACAAACTCTCTATACACTAAATCAGTGGTTCTCAAGCTTTTTTTGTTCAAAGCACACCTAACACACAGCCTGGCATTTTCGTGGCACCCCTGTAATTTAATGTCATTTATCAAGGGAGTAATGAAGGTTGCAAATACATAAATATAGAGTTATTGTTAGACCTCACAACTAAAATAAACATATTGTGCATAGTAATAGCCTTAAATATATAGTTTCAAGTCTACATTCACATTTTTGTCAAAGCATTATAGATTCAATGGGGCACCCAAAGTGGAAGTCCGTGGCACATCAAAGTGGCACGCCACCTTGAGAAACACTGCATTAAATTTACTGGAGCCATTCACACATCAAATGGGAAATAAATCTTGTACCACTTTGCCAGCTTCAAAGAGATGCCTCTATTGGAGTTTAAAGAATAATTTGCACAGACACTGGTAATAAGAGTTTCACCTCTAGTGGAATTTAAATAAAAAAAAAAATTCACACGAATGTATAACCTGTTTTGTATTCACCCTTCATTCTAAACAAACATGCCTGAAGAAAAGACTTAAAGGGATAATAATGTTTCATAATAAAATCAGCTATAATTAATCATCATAGTATTTGGACTTTGAAGAGTGTTATTTCAATTCTGTCAGAGTTGTAGTTCAAGAGTAATTCAATGACAAAGTATCACCCTCCCGCCCCTTTTACTGATGTAACACTGCTCAGCCAGATCAGAAGGGAGGTGCCCAGGTAGATTGCACAGAGGGATAATCTTCAATTAAGATAAGGGAAAAACATGAAAAACTTGTCAAGGGGGGGAGGGCTTTCATTGTTCTCATAGGAAGAAGATTGTCCCCTTCTGTTATCTGTCTGGTCTATGGACTGCATTCCACATCTGAGAAGAGATTGCTTACACTAGGTAAAAGGGGCGGGAGGAGGAAACTTTGCTGGTGAATATCTCATAAACCATAAAGGTTTGAGAGATAAGACTTATATCGTTCTTCATGTTTTTTTTAATGCCTACAAAATAAAATAAAGATAAAATGAAGTATTACTATCCCTTTAAGTTGTCTTGTAAGCTTGCATTCTAAAGATACTGAGCCAATAAAGGTATGACTAACAAGGTACCACCTTTAATCTTTGTCAACAATGGGTTATTTAGCTTGCCAAAAAAAGAAAAGAAAAGTACTTTTATATGTGCTAGAAGGGTGTACAGTGCACTGCACTCAGTGGGTATGAGGGCCCCAATCAAATGCAGCAGTTTTAGGTCAGCAAAGGTGTATTGTAAAACAAAGAGGGAGGATCACAATAAAAATGTAAATAAGTGTATAAGAAAGGAAATGAGGAGTGTATGAATGAAAAACAGATTTCTGGTCCAAGTTACTTCAGTCTTTAATAAGGGAAGAAACAAAGAAGTAGGAGTGTAAAAAAAGGTAAGAATCAAATCAATAAGTGACAGGTCATAAGCTGCAACATCACAGACTGCAGCCAAGCTTCATCATTACCTGTGTGCTTGTGAGAACAAATGGTGATGGGAAATCTTTTGGAAGTAAATCAAATTGGGTCTTAATCTTAGAATCCCCTAACATCAGAATATTGTCTGGTTTTAGGCCGAGTGCATTCATTTGCTTTGTGACAATATTATAGTGGTAGAGAAAATCAATTTAAATTGCTTAGGTTGGGAAAGAATGATTAAAATGCATTTCTAGAGAATTGACAGCTCTGCCTTCAAATGTTGCAGAAGTTCCCTCAAGGCAGGTTTTTGAAGGAGACTACACAGAGAATATAATTTTACACATAAGACATTTCTTTGGTCTTTCATATGACTATTGCCGAGCTTCAGACAACAGTGGGGGCTTTGCTCTGGGTGTGTGCAAAACACTTTTGTTTTTGTATATACGACATGTTTTTGATCTTTCAGCCACTAAAAACACAATAAAAAATTACATATTTTTCAGAAAATATGAGTCATATATATTTTTTTTTTCACTCAGAGATGTGCTGCTGATAAGAAAATATTTGCAAACTGTATAAACTTGGTGGGTATTAAAAATATCCACTTTATCTTATTTTTAAGAAAGAACTCCCCTAAAAAGCCCCCACTTACCTTACGATGGCTAGAAAATTCTAATGACCCTTATGACATTTGCTCTGGTGGATCAGTCCTGGATGTCATACCCATGGAGAAATACCTGGCAGTTTCTGGCAGTTTTTTTAGAAGGAAGCAGGCACAGTGCGTGAGATTATTTAACCCTTTAAGGAAAAGAGGAGTGTGCAATGCATTGAGAAACAATTTACTGCATTTCCCTCAGGTCTTTAAACAGTTAATTCTTTGAGAATCAGAAGGGTACACAACAAATTGCTTTGCAATGCTTTGCGTACCCCCTCTGACACTCAAAATGTTTAAGATTACCATGTGCACTGGGCAGTTTTAGGTTCTTTGGGTCTGCAGGCAATAGTTATGCTCAGTCCAATGGACCTGACAGCCAGAACTGATTGAACACACTATTTCTTGAACAATGGCACCTGGGAAAATTAATAGGGCCCATTAGGATTTTTGGACTATAGCAAGATAAGAGGGAGGTCATTATCAGGAGGTCTTCTTTCTTAAGACAAGGCTCTCAAATACAGGATAAGTCCTTCCAACCAACTCCACAACCCCATATAAAATGTTTCTACAATTGAATTTCTATATATATGATAGTGTGGATATTACATGAGTAAAAGCCACTCCAGTTTTTTAGTGTTTCATGAAAGCACCTCAAAGTCTGGAGTTAAGTTCAAAGAAATTAACCTATATTTCCCCGCTTTATGCACTTGAGCGAGAACTTAAATATGGTTTTAACAAAGGTTTTTTTCTGCATTTCCATGTTTTTTCCAAATTATTATTCATTTTGTGTGGAATTTGATACATGTTTCTATGACTTGGTATACGGTAAAGCTATTGTCACTGTTTCACATACCTTTACTAATTGATTTAGAGCAGGGTTGTCCAAGTTTTCCTGGCCACCAACAGGCCAGGACGTAAGGATTTCCCCGAATAAGCACAGGTGGGCCAATCTAAATGAATGAGCCACTGACTGACTCGCCTGTGCTTAATCAGGGAAATCCTTACATCCTGGCCTGTTGGTGGACCTTGAGGACTAAACTAGGACAGACCTGATTTAGAGCTTTTGATGTTTTTTTTAATTTATATTTAAATACTATCGCTGGTTCTACTGATCCAATTTACTACATAAAAAAGTACCCAGAACTCTTTAGGATCCTTAATCATAAGTTAGTTTGGGGTTTAGGTCTGACTAAAGTTTCTCATAGCTCCAAATGAGAAAACAAAAAGGATTAAGCAATTTAGTACTTGAAAACTACAAAACCATATGCTATGAAACTTATAGGGTCTGAAAAAAACACCAATCAGACCGGAAATCCAAAATTTCAGCGAATTTCTCTGCTGCAATCAAAAGGACAAAATAAAAATGTCAAATAACATAGAACCTTCATTCAGATGTAAAAATAAAAGCCCTATATGGCTTCATATACAACATATAGCTGTTGCTCTCTCTTGGAATCTAGAATCTCAGGCCTGAGTGCTATTCAGAAATTGTATATATTCAATACATGGGGGGTAGGAGCACTTCCAGGAACTTGATAGATTGACGAAGGTGATATTTTATTATATTAATGTTTTGGCAGTGCAAAAATTTTTCTAAATCAAACTGGTCAGGTTTGGTCATAATATTGCCATGTCACTTTTTTGGTCAAGGGCCAAAATCGTTCTGTAGACAGCATTGAAAAAAGTATTGGTTTGTCACCAGTTGTGATCTGTAATAAACTTTAAGTCAAGAATCTCCCAGCAGTTTTACTCAGCAGAATAAACTGTTACTAATGAAGATTATCATTCTTCCGTAAGAAATGATTCATATAGGAGCAAGTGGCTTTAGAATTCTACATATAGCAATGTGCTATGTCTATTTATACATATGTTTATATAGTATGTGCAGTTGCTTGCATTTTGCGAACTCCATTTCGGGTCTGTATCTATTCGTTATGACCTCACTGCAATTGATAACAGGATAAAGCAGTTTGAGTAACAGAAGCAAAAGACCTAAACCACCCATGGTTCTTCAGAACACTTTAAGCATTGTTAGATTTTGAAATGATACTGTGTTGCTGTAGACAAAGAATATATACTTGAATGTAGGACAGCTGCCTTGTGAAGTCATACTTTTAAACAATTGCTTCTGTTGAAATATTTTATATTTTATGTAGTTGCATTTTACTGACTTTTAGAATGAAGATCCTCAAAAGAAGCCACAGGATGATTAGCCATTTCCTATACAGCTGAAGTAGGATTTGTTGACTGATGTTATTTTCCATTATTATGTAACTTATCCTTTTGAGTGCCAGAGGGACATACAATGCATTTTTTTCAATGTATTGGATACCGCTTTGGCACTGAAAGGGTTACATTTATGGATATCGCCAAGGATGTATTTGCGTTTAGCCAGCATTTATTATATAACATCAAGGATGGAGGATATTTTTCTAGTAAAGGTGGAAACCCCACTTAAACTGTTCCCCATCAGTAAGCAAGTGATATCTTCTATCTCTCTGATTATTAATGCTTTGAACAAAAAATTGACTAAGTAATTTAATTGTCAAAAGATAATACCATAGCTGCATTTTAAGATGCCTTTTAGAAAGCAACTAAAGTCCTCGGTATGTCTCATACTGACCACTCTAATGAAAAAAAAACAGAAGATTACAGTTCCCCAGAAGAAAAAGAATATATAAAAGAGAGAGCACACATGATTTAACATGACCGTCAACCTCATTTTTTACTTTACGTATTCAGCAAGGGCATAATATGTAAATTCAAATTTCCTATACTTTCATTGTTTTTCAGCTTCACCAGTGTTCCCTCTGTGCACTAGTGATCAACTCAGTACTGGAGAGTTAAAGTGTAAAGTTATAGTGGAATAACAGGTACACCATGCAGCCCTTCCCAGTTTCAATAGCTCTTTTAGCAATCTCAGCGCTGTGTTGTACATGCCTGCTCACTTCAGAACAAGACACTTCATCTTGTTCGTGCTTGATGGGTTCTCCTCTTAATTCTTTGTCTCCCTAAGTATAAGGGCATCCCAGGCATGGGCCCTTGCTTCCGTGTGCCTAGAGGCATTCAGCTCCACCACACTGATGAGGCCCACATAGGCCGAAACGTAAGTCTGTGGTTATGATGTTCCACTCGTGCGGAGAGGATTTGCCTGACATTTCGGAGCTGGACTGTCTGTGGGCAGGACCAGTGTGATATGAATATGGAGATTTCCTCTCTGCAATGGCACATGGGAGTGAAAAACGTGAGTTGTAGCACCATTCAGAGGCTACCATGCCTAGAACAAGACACTTCATCTTGTTCATGCTTGATGGGTGCGCCTCACAATTCTTTGTCTCCCTAAGTATAAGGGCATCCCAGGCATGGCCCCTTGCTTCCGTGTGCCTAGAGGGATACAGCTCCACCACACTGATGAGGCCCACATAGGCCAAAAAGTACATCTGTGGTTATGCTGTTTCTCTCGTGCAGAGAGGATTTGCCTGACATTTCGGAGCTGGACTGTCTGTATTTTGAAGTAGGGGGTCATATGCAGATGAATATTACACTGAGGATTACATTCTGAGAAACCAAAGGATCTGATATGTTGTCTCCATTACTATTCCAACAAAGAAGAAATCCTTCACCATGCTACAGAACGACACTCAAACACTTTTTACAGCTGTGAAATACATACATTCCAAGACATGTCACCATTCAATTCCCAATTCTAGAGAGCAGCCAAGCTTATCACAGACCACCTTAGAACTAGGAGTGGGCAAAATGTCCCGTTGTGTTCCCGTAAAAAAAAATCTGCGAAAACCATGCAATAGTCTGCTTTTTCATGGGGAAATCTGCCTTAAAAAAGCCCTTAAAATCTTCTCCATGTTTGCCTACTGCCAAAATGTTTTTGTGTTTCCAGGAAGTGAAACACAAAACCAAGCAGCTAGAGAGATAGATAAAGCACTAGGCTATTTTGCAGTGATTTATTTAGCGAAATTAAAGCAGCAGAGGCTCAGACTGTTGGTTAACAGGATGAGCACCCATCTGAAAAAAAAGGAGGAGCTGGAAAGACCGTGATGTGTCCAGTGAGTCTGAGGAGGAGGAGGAAGAAGTTCCTAAAACCAGCATAGAAGGGTCTCGAAGCCCTGATTCCCCTAACATTGTCCCTTGGGATTCAGGGGAAATATATAAGCAAACCAGGAAAGGTATCTTAAGAACTGGGTAGCAGTGTGAACAGCACAGGTCAGCTACCTATGCCTGCTGCTATTGCTGCCACTGTGCCTTCTGATACTCAGGAAGAGAAGGAGGAGATGATGACAAGTGTGACAGCAGGGGAACCTAAGCCACACTTGCCATCCCCAAGCAGTCCCACTGCTACTAATACTACCATGCAGCAACTAGAGTGTTGGGGGTGAGGAAGGGGGTAATGGTGAAGGTGATGGTAGCGAAGCAGCGGTGGTGGGATTAGAGTGACCACAGTAGATCCTCCTGCTGAGATGAAAGGGAAGCCGATCAGCCAGGCTAGCGGTCAAAGGAACCTACAACATGCCCCTGACCCTTTGATTCCCCTTCCCCCGGCATTGTGCCTCTGGAACCTGATGATGAGGAAGGCAGAAATGGCTAGCAGCAGTAATAGAATCAGCACAGATCAGCTGCCTGTGCCTGCTGCTAGTGCTGTCAGCCTGGCTTCTTCACCTGTGGCGATCTTAAGTATGATGGTAGGGGACCTTCTGTCACATTTGTCATCATTGACAACCAATGAGACTCTCATAGAGCCTCAGCAGAAAGGAGGGACTGATGGTGGTAGTGATGATGGAGATGGTTGAGCAGCTGGGGGTGTAAGAGACATTATTGCCCTTTTTAGCCCAAAACGAGAACTGTTGCTGTACCCCTTGTATCCACCCAAGGGCTCCAAGAGTCAAGGCGGAAATCGAAGAGGAAGAAAAATAGTGACACCCTGTCTGAGGCTGAAATTTTGATGGTGAGTGAAACACCTGGCTTGCCATCACCTTCTTATGCTAGGGCCTGGGTGTGGGAAGATATAGCACTGTGTTCTGGTGATCCACCTCTGTCATTACCTCCCCCACCAACTGATAGCCATTCTGTAGATGTCAGTACGTGGCAGTTCGGGTCCTACCATTGCACACTGTGTGGTGCGCTGACCACACATGGCAATGTGGAGGAGAATAATCGCAACCAGGGCATCAAGCGTCATCTGAGGAAATTCCATTCCACAGAATATGCTAAGCTGGGGGCAGGGTGTATTCATCATTATTATTAAGTATGCTGCCTGTCAGGTGTCCTTAGTGGAGAAGACAAGGGACATAGTGACACAGCAGTACTTGGTTTCTGGGGGATGATTTGACATTGTGGACCTAAGAGTCATGGTGTTTGGTTACAGTTGTTCAAGTTGTTTGATATGAGTGCAGATGTGCCCATTATTCCCAGTCCTTCTCCTATTATACAACATTCCTACCCGCACCTTGCACTATGAAGTTGCTGATGAAAGGCACTGTTCCTTCCTGCTATCTGGGGGAAAATTTATTTTCCAACAACACTCCCATGATTTTGGAGGAGCTGTCGTAAGAGAAGCATTATTGGCCAACTTCTTTTCTCCACATATACCTGATGTGATGGGGGCTAGTTGCGGTGCTGCTACTACCTCAGGAGCATCACTGGAGCTAGTGGCAAGCATCCTTTGGAGCTGCCTAACTGTCCTGCTGCTTAAACAACTCAGTAGCATCCGCAAGAACAGCAGCCGCAAATGCCGCAATGACACTGTGGCACTGGACAATGGCCAGGGGCCACTGGCCACCAAAACATGACCTACTGACACTAGGCCAGTAGGGCATATTTTTTTTTCTCAGGGCTTGTTCTTTAAATATACAACAGAGGCCTACAAAAACAATTTTATGCCTTGTTTCTAACAAGGTTAAGTCCTACAAATCAGTGTTTTCTCAGGGTGTATGACTCTAACAAGTCTGAGTCCAAAAAGTAATAACTGATTCCTCAGGGCTTGTGAGTCTAACAAGCCTGAGTCCCAAAAATCATTGCATATTCCTCAGGGCTTGTGAATCTAACAATCCTCAGTCCAAAAAAAATCATCACTGATTGCTCAGGGCTTGTGCCTCTAACAAGCCTGAGTCCAAAAAGTAATCACTGATTCCTCAGGATTTGTGACTCTAACTATCCTGAGTCAAAAAATCATCACTGATTCCTAAGGGCTTATGACTTTAACAATCCTGAGTTCAAAAAATCATCACTGATTCCTCAGGGCTTGTGAGTTGTGAGTCTAACTATCCTGAGTCCAAAAAATCATAGTGATTTCTAAGGGCTTATGACTTTAGCTATCCTCACTCCAAAAAATCATCACTGATTCCTCAGGGCTTGTGACTCTAACAATCTTGAGTGCAAAAATCATCACTGATTCCTCAGCTCTTGTGATTGTAACAAGACTGAGTCTAAAAAAGCATCACTGATTCCTTAGGACTTGGGCCTAACACAAGTCTAATTCCTACAAATCAATGTTTCCTTAGGTCTTGACTAATACAAGCATAAGTCATACAAATCAGTGTTTCCTCAGGGCTTGTGCCAAACCAGTTTAAGTCCCACAAATCAATGTTTCTTCAGGACTTGGGCCTAGTGCAAGTCTAAGTCCTGCAAATCAATGTTTCCTCAGGGCTTGTGCCAAACAAGTGTAAGTCCTTAAAATTCATGTTTCCTCAGGGCTTGGGCCTAACACAAGTTTAAGTTCCACAAATCAGTGTCTCCTCAGGACTTGTCCCAAACAAATATAAGTCCTTAAAATCAATGTTTCCTCAGGGCTTGGGCCTAACACAGGTCTAAGTCCTATAAATAAACATTTTCTCAAGGCTTGTGCCAAACAAGTGTAAGTCCTACAAATCAATGTTTCCTCAGGGCTTGTGACAAACAAGTGTAAGTCCTACAAATCAATGTTTCCACAGAGCTTGGGCCTAACAAGTATAAGTCGTACACATCAATTGTTCCTCAGGCCTTGGGACTCTAACTACTCCTTCTAGTCAAGTATCAGTCTGCCCCAGTCACAGCTTGTGCCAGGGGGTCCCTGTTTGTGTCACGTTACTTACTAGTGATGATCGAGCACCCCAATGCTCGGGTGTTCGGGTGCTCTGACCGAGCGCCCCCGGAGGCTCGAGTGCTCGGCCGAGCACCCGAGCCCCATTGAAGTCAATGGGAGGACTCGAGCATTACACCAGGCACCCCCTGCTCTGATGAGGGGAGGGTGCCTGGTCCATAGGAAAAGGGCAGAAAATGATGGAAACACCACAGAAATGGTTCAGGGACAGCATAGGGAGGATGTCTGGATGCATCTTGGACTCCAACGTCGCTGCTGGGAACGATGTTTCGCCCGTAGTACGCCATTTTTACAGACTGACCGTAAAACACACAAAAAGGAAGATAAAAACGACTTTAGGCGAAAAATTGTTACCAAACAGTATTTGCTGTATATTTACTTGTATATCATCTGCAAATTCTGCAAAAAATTTCATCGATTTTTCGGAACTGGGGCCATGATTAAGAGGGAAACGTGCGCAGAGGCAAATTCTGCAAAAAATGTCCTCGATTTTTCGGAACTGGGGCCATGATTAAGAGGGAAACGTGCGCAGAGACAAATTCTCCCAAAAATTTCCTCGATTTTTCTGAACTGGGGCCATGATTAAGAGGGAAACGTTCGCTGAGCCGACCATCTAAAACATTATGGGTGAGGGTCTGCTGCGGAGCTGACCATCCTAAACATTATATGCGAAGGCCCGCTAGTGAGCTGACGCTATAAAACATTATATGAGAAGGCCCGCTGGTGAGCTGACCTATACAAAAATTGTCAAACAGCGCCCGCTGGTGAGCTGGCCCTATATAAAAATTATATCACAGGGCCCGCTGGTGAGCTGGCCCTATATAAAAATTATATCCCAGGGTATATGGAAGAGAGTCAACCATATACCCATTTTTTGGGTGGAAGGGGTGAATGGGAATACAGAGTATTCCCATCATTGTAAATAACATATATAAAGTGACTTTATGTTCACCCGGGGCTTTCCTCCAGTGGAGTGGAGAAGTCAGGGGAAATCCAGGCCTTGTTCATTTTTATAAGTGTCAACCTATCAGCATTTTCGGTGGAAAGGCGGATACGCTTATCTGTTATGATGCCACCAGCAGCACTAAATACCCGCTCAGACAGAACGCTGGCGGCAGGGCAGGCCAGCACCTCCAAGGCATAGAGTGCCAGTTCATACCACGTGTCCAGCTTGGACACCCAGTAGTTGTAAGGCACAGAGGGATCATTGAGGACGCTGACACGGTCTGCTACGTACTCCTTCACCATCTTCCAAAACTTTTCCCTCCTTGTGACACTAGGCTGCGCATCAGGGTGAGGGTGCTGGCGGGGTGTCATGAAGGTGTCCCACGCCTTGGAGAGTGTTGCCCTGCCTTTGTCGGAACTGCTGTGTGCTCCCCTTTTCTCCCCTTCTCGGTTGGCCAAGGTAGCACGTACTCTGCCGCCAGCGTTGTCAGATGGAAAATTTTGGAGCAATTTTTCAACAAGAACCTTCTGGTATTGCACCATTTTGCTTGTCCTCTCCACCGGAGGAATGAGAGATGAGAAATTCTCTTTGTAGCGGGGGTCCAGAAGGGTGAACACCCAGTAATCCGTGTTGTCTAAAATGCGTATAACGCGTGGGTCACGGGAAAGGCAGCCTAACATAAAGTCAGCCATGTGTGCCAGAGTACCAACAGGCAAGATTTCGCTGTCCTCACCAGGAGGATGACTCTCAATCTCCTCATCCTCTTCCTCCTCTTCTGCCCACCCACGCTGAAGAGATGGAACTAAAGTTCCATGGCTACCCACTGTAGCGGAGGCAACCGTGTCTTCCTCCTCCTCCTCCTCCTCCTCCGCCTCCTCCAATTGTCGCTGAGAAGACGAAGTGAGGGTGCTCTGGCTATCACCTCTTCCACATGCAAAGCGTCGGTTTTAATTGTGAGCAGCGAGCGTTTCAGTAGACACAGAAGTGGGATGGTTACACTGATAATAGCGTTATCGCCGCTCACCATCTGTGTCGATTCCTCAAAATTGCGTAAAACCTCACAGAGGTCTGACATCCATTCCCACTCCTCACTTCTGATTAGAGGAAGTTGAACGGAGAGGCGACGACCGTGTAACAGCTGGTACTCCACTACTGCCCTCTGCTGCTCACAAAGCCGGGCCAACATGTGGAAGGTGGAGTTCCAGCGCGTGCTCACGTCACACAGCAGCCGGTGAGCTGGCAATTGTAAGCACTGCTGCAGCTTCAACAGGCCGGCTGAAGCTGTTGATGACTTACGGAAATGTGCACAAACGCGGCGCACCTTGGTCAAGAGATCATGCAAATTGGGGTAGGTTTTTAGAAATCGCTGAACCACTAAATTAAATACATGCGCTAGGCATGGTACGTGTGTGAGCTTGCCGAGCTCCAAAGCCGCCACCAAGTTACGCCCATTATCACACACAACCATGACTGGTTGCAGGTTGAGTGGCGAGAGCCATTGCTCGGTCTGGTGACTAATCCCCTGCAACAGCTCTGAGGCCGTGTGCTGTTTGTTCCCAAGGCAGATCAGCTTCAGCACGGCCTGTTGACGCTTCCCCACTGCAGTGCTACACTGCTTCCAGCTACCGGCTGATGGGTGAGTGGCGCTGCGCGCAGAGAATTCGGAGGTGGAAACGGAGGAGGAGGAGCCAATAACGTAGGTGCTGGCGGAAACCCTGATGGAGGTAGGGCCCGCAATCCTCGGCGTGGGTAGCACCTGTGCCATCCCAGGGTCCGAGTCGCTCCCAGCCTCCACGACATTCACCCAGTGTGCCGTCAGGGAAATGTAGCATCCCTGGCCACAAGCACTTGTCCATGTGTCAGTCGTTAAGTGGACCTTCCCAGTAACTGCGTTGGTCAGGGCACGGGTGATGTTACGGGACACATGGTGGTGTAAGGCGGGGACGGCACACCGGGAAAAGTAGTGGCGGCTGGGGACTGCGTACCGAGGGACAGCTGCTGCCACTAGGCTGCGGAAGGACTCAGTCTCCACAAGCCTAAATGGCAGCATTTCGATGGCCAGTAATTTGGAAAGGTGTGAGGTTAGTGCTATGGCCTGTGGGTGGGTGGCTGGGTATTTTCGCTTGCGCTCAAATGCCTGGGGTAACGACATTTGGACGCTGCGCTGGGACAGGGAAGTGGATGTGGTCGCTGATGGTGCTTCAGATGGTACAGGTGCAGGGCGGGAGGTATGCGGGCCTGCGCCTTCGACAGGCGATTGGCCGGCACCGAAAACAGGGGAAGAGGAGGCAGTGGTGTGGCCTGCAGACACAGATTGGCGATCCGGGCGTTCCTCCCACTTATTACGGTGCTTGGATGCCATGTGTCGGATCATGCTGGTGGTGGTGAGGTTTCTAGTGTTCATGCCTCGGCTCATTCTGGTGTGGCACAGGTTGCAAACTACAATTCTTTTGTCGTCCGCACTTTCCTTAAAAAAACGCCATACCGCGGAACACCTACCCCTTGGCAAGGGAGATTTACGCAAGGGGGTGCTCCGTGGAACATTTGCGGGCCGGTTTGGTGCGGTCCGCCTTCTTTCTGTAGCCACACCACTGCCTCTTCCAGCCTGTTGCGGTGCTGCAGATGGCTCACCCTCAGGACTGCTGTCATCGCTCGGCTCTCCACCTTCCCAGGTGGGGTCAGTCACCTCATCGTCCACCAAGTCCTCCTCCACTTCCTCACTCTGATCATCCTCCTCATTTCTTGATCCCACCACATACTCAGTCATTGACAACTGTATATCATCCTCCTCATCAAGGTCTTGAGACAGTAAAAGTGGTTGATTTGATGGCAACTGTGTCTCATCATCATCATCATCCACTTCCTTTGACCTTAAATGCCGTTCCCCTCTGTCATCTTCTTGTGATTGGGTACCCTCTAGAGGTTGTGAATCAGGGCACAAGATTTCATGTTCCTCTGCAAGCGTGCTTGGAGAGAGGTTCAAATCAAGGATTGGTGATGAGACGAGCTCCTCACTATATCCCAGTGTGGGATCACTTCTTTGACCAGACCCTCTATGGTGGGAGGAAGGATGATCAGGGTGAGGATTATGTTGACCAGACTCTTGGCTACTGAGAGTGGACTTGGTGGAAGACAGGGTGGTGCTTAACCGACTGGAAGCAGTATCAGCTGAAATCCAACCGACCACCTGTTCGCAGTGGTCTGACCTCGAGAGTGATGTCCTGCGACGCCCTGTAAACTCAGAGATGAAGCTAGGTATGGTGGATGTCTTTCTTTCTTGTGCTCTGGCACCAGGCACAGTTTCTACGCGTCCTGACCCGCGCCCTGAACTATCAGGATCACGTCCACTTCCCCGTCCCTTTTTACCCGCCTTCTTCATAGTACACGGAATATGTGCTGCAAATCTGCAACTCTGCACACTAAACAGAATATGCTGCTTATCTGCGGCTAGGCACAGTGAATGGAATATGTGACTTTTAGTTTTTACACTTTGCACACTAAACAGAATGTTCTGCTAATCTGCAACTTTGCACACTAAACAGAATGTGCTGCTTATCTGCGGCTAGGATCAGTGAACGGAATAAGTGACTTTTAATTTTTACACTTTACACACTAAACTGAATGTGCTGATAATCTGCAACTTTGCACACTAAACAGAATATGCTGCTTATCTGCGGCTAGGCACAGTGAATGGAATATGTGACTTTTAGTTTTTACACTTTGCACACTAAACAGAATGTTCTGCTAATCTGCAACTTTGCACACTAAACAGAATGTGCTGCTTATCTGCGGCTAGGATCAGTGAACGGAATAAGTGACTTTTAATTTTTACACTTTACACACTAAACTGAATGTGCTGATAATCTGCAACTTTGCACACTAAACAGAATATGCTGCTTATCTGCGGCTAGGCACAGTGAATGGAATATGTGACTTTTAGTTTTTACACTTTGCACACTAAACAGAATGTTCTGCTAATCTGCAACTTTGCACACTAAACAGAATGTGCTGCTTATCTGCGGCTAGGATCAGTGAACGGAATAAGTGACTTTTAATTTTTACACTTTACACACTAAACTGAATGTGCTGATAATCTGCAACTTTGCACACTAAACAGAATATGCTGCTTATCTGCGGCTAGGCACAGTGAATGGAATATGTGACTTTTAGTTTTTACACTTTGCACACTAAACAGAATGTTCTGCTAATCTGCAACTTTGCACACTAAACAGAATGTGCTGCTTATCTGCGGCTAGGATCAGTGAACGGAATAAGTGACTTTTAATTTTTACACTTTACACACTAAACTGAATGTGCTGATAATCTGCAACTTTGCACACTAAACAGAATATGCTGCTTATCTGCGGCTAGGCACAGTGAATGGAATATGTGACTTTTAGTTTTTACACTTTGCACACTAAACAGAATGTTCTGCTAATCTGCAACTTTGCACACTAAACAGAATGTGCTGCTTATCTGCGGCTAGGATCAGTGAATGGAATAAGTGACTTTTAATTTTTACACTTTACACACTAAACTGAATGTGCTGATAATCTGCAACTTTGCACACTAAACAGAATATGCTGCTTATCTGTGGCTAGGATCAGTGAACGGAATAAGTGATTTTTAATTTTAACACTTTACACACTAAACTGAATGTGCTGATAATCTGCAACTTTGCACACTAAACAGAATATGCTGCTTATCTGCGGCTAGGATCAGTGAACGGAATAAGTGACTTTTAATTTTTAAACTTTGCACACTAAAAAGAATGTGCTGCTAATCTGCAACTTTGCACACTGAACAGAATGTGCTGCTAATCTGCAACTTTGCACACTAAACAGAATGTGCTGCTAATCTGCAACTTTGCACACTAAAAAGAATGTGCTGCTAATCGCCAACTTTGCACACTAAACAGAATGTTCTGCTAATCTGCAACTTTGCACACTAAACAGAATATGCTGCTTATCTGCGGCTAGGCACAGTGAATGGAATATGTGACTTTTAGTTTTTACACTTTGCACACTAAACAGAATGTTCTGCTAATCTGCAACTTTGCACACTAAACAGAATGTGCTGCTTATCTGCGGCTAGGATCAGTGAACGGAATAAGTGACTTTTAATTTTTACACTTTACACACTAAACTGAATGTGCTGATAATCTGCAACTTTGCACACTAAACAGAATATGCTGCTTATCTGCGGCTAGGCACAGTGAATGGAATATGTGACTTTTAGTTTTTACACTTTGCACACTAAACAGAATGTTCTGCTAATCTGCAACTTTGCACACTAAACAGAATGTGCTGCTTATCTGCGGCTAGGATCAGTGAACGGAATAAGTGACTTTTAATTTTTACACTTTACACACTAAACTGAATGTGCTGATAATCTGCAACTTTGCACACTAAACAGAATATGCTGCTTATCTGCGGCTAGGATCAGTGAACGGAATAAGTGACTTTTAATTTTTACACTTTACACACTAAACTGAATGTGCTGATAATCTGCAACTTTGCACACTAAACAGAATATGCTGCTTATCTGCGGCTAGGATCAGTGAACGGAATAAGTGACTTTTAATTTTTAAACTTTGCACACTAAAAAGAATGTGCTGCTAATCTGCAACTTTGCACACTGAACAGAATGTGCTGCTAATCTCCAACTTTGTACACTAAACAGAATGTGCTGCTAATCTGCAACTTTGCACACTAAAAAGAATGTGCTGCTAATCTCCAACTTTGCACACTAAACAGAATGTGCTGCTAATCTGAAACTTTGCACACTAAACAGAATGTGCTGCTAATCTGCGGCTAGGCACAGTGAATGGAATATGTGACTTTTTTTTTTAAACTCTGCCCCCCAAAACAAAATATATCTGCTACCCCCACACACAGTAGTCCTCAAAAGGACTTTTGGGTCTTTTTTTTTTTCTAACTCGCTTTTCTTCTCCCTACACTGACTTTTCCTTCCTGTCCTCATCTCTCCCTGGCTAAGACTGAGCCGAACTCGCTGGTCAGGTGCTATACAGCACCCGATCACGGGTTCTGGCCAGCCAATCAGTGTAATGCCAGCAGCCAACATGGCTGCTGGTATTACACTGATGTCAGAGCCTCCCTGCACGTTTATTGGCTGCGCAGCAGCCGCGAAACGTGCGGGGAGGAGACCCGAACATGGCGGGCGAGCACATGCGGTACTCGTACGAGTACCGCCATGTGCCGAGCAGAGCGATGCTCGAGCCGAACCGAGCTTCGGCCGAGCATGCTCGCTCATCACTATTACTTACCAATTTTTTGTTTATTTCTTTTTTATTTTATTTTTTATTAACTGTCCCCCCAATCCCAGTCAACACCCCCCCAAATTCTCTCCCAAGACTCCACCAATACAAGCACCCTCAGACACCTTTTATACTATGCCTGTGGGAAATAAAATAACATTTGCTACCTGTTGTGTGTGAATTCAGTCTTCCCACTGATTTCAATGCATTGAGCAAGGCGAAAAAAGAGGAAAAACAACACTTTTCACCTGACATTTTCCCTCTACGCGGGATGTGCCATTGCTTAGAGATGGGTTTACCCATTTGTTTTACATGCATCATATCAAGGCAAAAATAAATTCTAAGTAAAATGGATGATATGAATGTGTTCTGTTTCCACCCTGGTGTCCCTGCCATCAAACTTCTGGATCCTGATGTGTGGGCTTGCAACTCAAGAGAGGATGTCCCTCTAGTAGGCTGGCATACTCTAGTATGCAATCTAAGGGCTAGTCTGCTGTTAGGACTATGGCTGGATCTTATTATAGGATCCTGATCTGACATATTTACATTGACCTTTTGGCCTACTTTACCCTGTCCTGGACTTTCATCATGGCAGATCAAATCCTTAACCCGGGCTTTTAACTTTGATAAGTATACAGTTAACTTTATCAGGTTTGCATACCTTAGGTCTCAGATGCTTGGGATTTTGAAACGCAGTGCATCTACTGTTATTTATTGTAATAACAGGAATCTGTTAACCCTTTCAGTGGAAGAGTGGTGCACAATGCATTGAAAAGTTGAATGATAGGGGAGGGCTGGAAACATACCGCCCATAGGGCAAATGCAATTAAGTGGCCCATATCTACTATCGTCCAAGCCCATTGTCCCAGCCCACACCTGTTTCCTTAATTTTAAAATTGTCCTTAATGCTGTGAATTAAAGCAAGTGCTACCACAGAGCTTAGTGTTGTAATGGGGCTACATTAGTGATACTACAGTGCTTACAATTTAACCCTGCGAGTGCCAGAGGGGTATACAACACATTGCTTTTTCAATGTGTTGTGTAGCCATCTGGCACTCAAAGGGTTAAGTAAATATAGAATAGTAATGCTATAGAGCTTGAAAGGGAAATGGATTTTGCTACTATTGCAGCTATGTTTGGATTGTAGCTCTGCTGTATCACTTGCATATAGATTCATTTCATAAGTTCTTTGGTATCACTAATGTAGCAAGTGGGAGATTGAGTGAGGCACTGGCCTACCAGCCCAGACACATGGCCAGCCCAGGGGGCAATTGACCCCCTGCCCCCCAGGCCAGCCCTCCCCTGATGATAGTCCTAATTCTTTAACTGTTTACACACCTACTCTGTTAGAAGGTCATTATGTATTCACCATTATTTATGGGCAAGTGCGCCTCTTTTTCTCCTTCTTAGCTTTCCATTTTTATCTTTCTCTTCTCTCCCTTCCCCCTCCTCTTTCCCCCTTTTTTTCCACCTTTACCCCCCTTTTTTCCTTCTTTTTCTGCTACTTCTTCATTGCTTATTCAGAGGTGGTTGTGTGCAATTATTCTGTGTTAACCTGAGGGTAATATGGAAATTATGCCTCATGTTTCCAGGTTACATATATATATCTACAGGTATGTGTGGCTTTATCTCTCATATACATGCCCTCTCTCTTTGTTTGTAGTTTATTATCTAATGTACCGTATTTAATCTGTAACCTGAAAAATGTCCATTAATATCAGGTACTCTGTTGTGCATCTTTAAATGTTCCTATGCGAGGTACAACGGTTACAGTGTGCTATGTACCTTCTATGATATTTTTCCCATTTCTCCTCCCCTTTTTTCTCCTCTTGTCCTTTCCCTTCTTACGCTTCTGTTTATATTGACTCCTTAAAGCAGCACAACAGGGTGAAAAGTGTGAAAAATTTCCAACATGACTTTTCGTGAAAACTTGTCTATTTTTTGCTTTTCCCGCAATAAAATGTTGCCTTTCCGCCAATGCAAAAAAGTCCTCCTTTTCGCCTATTTTACCAGATTTTTCACCTAAATTTCCTATAGTTACTACATTTCCCACTATAATATTACTTCTTCTAAGGGCTGAGGCTTATATATAAGTGTCTGGAAGTCAAAGCTGTGAGTCCTACAGCAACATATGGCTTGAAAAATGTGTTAGCATTCAGAGTGCATTTGTCCTTTGCCCACAACACTAACTTCCTGCTTAAGTGACACTGGCACAACCTACAATGTGGCAGATGTGTATTGTAGTGATGGTGGGGGACTGGCATGGTGTGAATTGTGTATGTATTTTTAACTTGTCATACGCTATCCTCCTTCTCAGATTATTGACACACATTACTTATCGGTCATAGCAGTGGTCCCAAATGGAATAGATGGTGGCAACCCATCTTCACATCTCTCCTCCATCTCCTCATCTGTGCTGCTGTTAATATATTTGTCCTGGCTTTGTCTGTCATGTGTGGTTTCTGCTACCTGATAGATGGTATGAGATGTTGGTTCATTTTTAAGACTGTCAGTCTCCCAACATTGCTGCTTGAAGATTGATAGGGTGACTGTGTGCTTTTTGACATATGTGCCTGTCCAGGGTCAGACTTTCCAATGGCTTTCTCAAACATTTATTCAGGCACAGTGCTCTTTAAAAGTGGTGGAAGGTTCAGTCTTTGACTTTCTGCTAATCTTGTAGCCCTGTCATCACCCTCACTCTCAACTTCATCTGTATCTGAACGAGAGAAGGATGCTGGAGGGATATATTCTAGATCTGCATCATCATCAGTCATCATTAGTTATCCTCAGCAGCATCAGCATCACCTGACAATTCTTTCCACTACCCTTATACTCCTCTAAGCTTTTGGAGGTCTCAAACTATTCTTTTTTTTCTGTAACAAAGTTCCCTACTACTTTGAGGATGGGTGTTTTGGTGCTTGTTTGTCTCTCTATCTGATGCAGCAGGTGGTTCAGCAGCTACACCTTTCTCTATTATGCTATTGCCAGCATCATCAACACTTGAACGTGACTTGTAGTGTTGAGCGAGCACCCCGATGCTCGGGTGCTCGGGTGCTCTGACCGAGCACCCCCTGAGGCTCGAGTGCTCGGCCGAGCACCCGAGCCCCATTGAAATGAATGGGGCGACACGAGCATTACACCAGGCACCCCCTGCTCTGATGAGGGGAGGGTGCCTGGTCAATGCCCCCCTTCATCTCCGCTATGCCCCCTTCATCTCCGAATGCCCCCTTCATCTCCGCAATGTCCCCCTTCATCTCCGCTATGCCCCCTTCATCTCCGCTATGCCCCTCTTCCACAATGTCCCCCTTCATCTCTGCTATGCCCCTCTTCCACAATGTCCCCCTTCATCTCCGCTATGCCCCTCTTCCACAATGTCCCCCTTCATCTCCTCTATGCCATAGAGGAGATGAAGGGGGACATTGTGGAAGAGGGGCATAGCAGAGATGAAGGGGGACATTGTGGAAGAGGGGCATAGAGGAGATGAAGGGGGACATTGTGGAAGAGGGGCATAGCGGAGATGAAGGGGGACATTGTGGAAGAGGGGCATAGACTCTATGCCCCTCTTCCACAATGTCCCCCTTCATCTCCGCTATGCCCCTCTTCCACAATGTCCCCCTTCATCTCCGCAATGCCCCCTTCATCTCCGCAATGCCCCCGTACCTCCAGTCCCTGGTGGTCCAGCGGAGCGTCTTCAGATCTGTGCCTCTTCCGGCACAGATCCCCGCCACCCGAACATGGCGGGCGAGCACATGGCGGTACTCGACGAGTACCGCCATGTGCCAAGCAGAGCGATGCTCGAGCCGATCCGAGCATCGGCCGAGCACGCTCGCTCAACACTAGTGACTTGTCATCTTCAGTGTTCTTCTTATATGATAATTTATTTATACTGGAACTAGTTTTTCTGGGACCTTAAAGGGATAGTAATACTTCGTTTTATTGTTATTTTATTTTGTAGGCATTAAAAAAACACGAAGAACAATATAAGTCTTATCTCTCAAACCTTTATGGTTTAAGAGATATTCACAAGCAAAGTACCCCCCCCCCCGTTCAGCCAAATCAGAAGGGAGGTGCCCAGGTAGACTGCAGAGAGGGACAATCTTCAATTAAGATAAGGGAAAAAGCTGAAAAACTTGTCAAGGGGGGAACGGCTTTCATTCTTTTCATACAAAGAAGATTGTCCCCTGCTGTTATCTGTCTGGTCTTACAACCAGATTCACATCTGAGAAGAGATGGCTTACACTAGGTAAAAGGGGCGGGGAGGGGGAAACTTTGCTTGTGAATATCTCTTAAACCATAAAGGTTTGAGAGATAAGACTTATATCATTCTTCATGTTTTTTTAATGCCTACAAAATAAAATAAAGTTAAAATGAAGTATTACTATCTCTTTAACAAACTGCATCCCCCCTTGGAGTAGAGGGATCACCATTTCTGATTGCACGCGCATTGCTGCAGTCAGTTTTTGAACTACTACTTTACTCTCATGTCTCTGCACTGCTCCACCCCTCCCCCTTCCCCTTCCCCTTTTGCGTTTGCTGGACATTACGCAAGACAACTGATGGAGCTGTATGACGCCTTGCCTAAGCCCAGTCAGCTAATATATTTAGTTTTTTCATTCTTTTTTTATTTATTTAGTTATTTATTTTTTAAGTTGCTCACCCTGTTGTCTTATCATAGTCTGTCCCAAAAAAATTATAACTGAAAAACAAAATCAACAACTTCTTTCCCCAGACTTCGCCACCCACCCAGCACAGATACAGCACAGTAAGATCAGCAAGCAAATAGGTCCATAGCTGCCTGTGTCTTGATAGTCAGTCGCATGGAATTTTGGAGTATTTGAGGTCAACCTCCTTCCTCCCTTCTTCTCGCCAGAGTGCCCCACTGACTCTCCTAATAAACAGAACAAATGTCCTACCTAAAAGATTCCCTAAACTAAACTTCAATTCTCCTATCTTACAGAAAAATAAAAATAAATTGTACAGCGCTCCAGTTGTCAGAGAAATGAAATCATAAATATCTAACACATGTAATATATAACAGATCACGTTAAGAGTCTTTAAATACTGTTGCAAATGATAGCGGAGTTGTATCTAGGTGTCAGCTACTATCTCTGGTGTCCTCAGCAGCACCTATCGCATATGAGCAAACTGGAAAAGAAAAAGAGAGAGCGTTCACCATGTGAGAGCAACCTCCACAAACTTTCAATAACGTATTGTTCACTTATTGTACTCACAGAAGAATTTCTTGAAAATATAGCCCAACAAAAGTGATCAAGAAGCAGTGTACATGGAAAAGGGGTTGTCTCCTCTCTCTTACAGCACTGGATTAGTATTGTCAGTAATCCTCCGAACATGACTTCCACACATACCTTCCAGGGACTGGAGACTGATGAGAAGTCTAGCTCTAGAAATTGAACAAATTCCAAGCTCACGTTGCTGTAGGTTTTCCACCTTATCTCGGAGAGAGGCATTCTGGATTTTTTCCTTGGATACATTGTCCCCAAAGGGCTTGAATGGGGAGTTAGAGGATCACTGACAATACTAATCCAGTGCTGTAAGAGAGAGGAGACGTCCCCTTTTTCACGGACACTGCTCCTTGATCACTTTTGTTGCGCTGTTTTTCAAGAAATTCTTCTGTGAGTACAATAAGTGAACAATACGTTATTGAAAGTTTGTGGAGGTTGCGCTCAGATGGTGCACACTCTCTCTTTTTCTTTTCCAATTCTCCTATCTTCTTTAGCTCAAAAACTGTGCTGCTCTCTCCTCTCACAAACACAAAATGGCATGCTGTGAGAGCCTGACAGCCTTTTATATGGCTGCAGAAAACTTTTGTTTGGTGGAGAAATATTTTTCTTCCCATTGGTTTCAATGGGTGAAAAAGGTGGGAATAAGCAGAAAAACGGTACTTTTCTCAGGAAATTATTTGCAAAGTGGAGAGTGCCATTATTCGCCGATTTCAGTTTGAGGCGAAAATTTTCGCCCATTCCTACTTATTGTGTCTTAATTATTTGCAGTTAACATTCTTTCAATTATGTCTAGCATACTTCTTTTAAAGGACTGACCTTACGCCATTTTGATCCTCTGCACTTTTCAGTTTCACGCTATAGGTTGGTGTTGTTTGCTGAGGAAGAGATTTTGGCCCTCCCCTTTAGATTCTATACATTCACCTAACCTCAGAGCATCTTTCATCTCTCATCACCCCCATATTGCCCTTTTACCTGGAATACATTTATAACTGGCACTTCACGTACTATCCTCATTATTTATGTTCTGTTCTTTATTTGTGAGTAGTTATTTTCCTCTGGGCCTCTTTCCTACCTAGACAAAATACACTTATTTCCTAGATTTTCTGTATTTCCTCTTTTTTCTAGGCACATTTGGTTTATCCATATGGCTCGACTAAACCACCATCCTCTAACACACAAAAGATCTTATGTCTCCCTATTGCAGTTACTCCCAATGTTTGTACATTTTTGGAGTGTTTTGATAGATAAAAAAATGTTACCTCAACTTTTGGGCACATTTGGGTGCTGATTAGACCCACACCAGTTGTCTGTGCGTATAGTATGACTTTCTGTTTGTGTTAATCGTTTGTTTTTCCTTCACCCCTTTTCCCCCTTCCCTTTCTATAGGTTCATCATTCATGCATAATAATGATACATTCACTCACTACTCTGTCCTTAATGTTGCTGGGAAATCTTGCAACCAACTGTATCTAATTGAGTGCTAAGGATCTAAATAATCCTTGCAAGAGATATTTACTTTGGCAAGATTTCAAGAGACAAAAAGGTGGCATTATATTCACAGTTTAAGAAAATAATGTTCTGTCGCCAACTTCCTTGTAATACCCTGTGGGCTTCTTTAGAAATGCAGACAAAAAAGAAAAGGGGCACTGACATTCTATTACACTAACATTTCCCTTTCCAATTGACAGGCAAATTACAAGTCACACTAGATAGATATGTTTTTCTAAAAGGCTTTATAGTTGCGATTCTGATAACACTGGGATGTGTTTATAGTACAAATAACAGGCAACGACATTTTACATCACATGTGAATATTGAGCTGGGACTGTTTAGTTCAGGTTTTCTTATTATGATTTAAACTCTGTGCTTAATCCTACTCTAGATTCCTCTACGGGGATCTTGTGTACTTCTCTTGCCAATTTCTGTGCTATCAACAAAACCGTATCCCAACATGATTTAGTAGATGCCTGGAAGTTGTCTAATGCCTCAAATAAGGATTAGACTTTTCATTCTCATGTGCACAAACCATATACTCAACCTGATTTCTACTTCACGTATCAGACCACTAAGATTAAACAAATAACATGGTCTGATCATGCACCTGTCATACATACAGTACAGTGTCTCTGCAACACAGAATTTGCACTTGGAAGCTACATGATGCTTTTCTGTCAGACCCTAATCTCATTATAAATATAAAAACAAAAGCAAAATTATTGAATTTACAGGAATTCATGACCATGCAGACGCTTCTTTGGTAGTTCAGTGGAAGGCCTTTAAATTTGTCTTATGAAGTAATAAAATAGTCTCTCAGCATAAGAAAGGCAGGCAGAAACAGATCTCCTCTTTATTGTTAGACTTAAAGGGATAGTAATGTTTCATAATAAAAGCAGCTCTAATTAATCATCATAGTATTTGCACTTTGGAGAGTTTTATTTCAATTCTGTCAGAGTTGTAGTTCAAGAGTAATTCAATGACAAAGTATCCCTTCCTGCCCCTTTTACTGATGTAACACTGTTCAGCCAGATCAGAAGGGAGGTGCCCAGGTAGACTGCAGAGAGGGACAATCTTCAATTAAGGTAAGGGAAAAACCTGAAAAACTTTCAAGGGGGGCAGGGCTTTCATTGTTCTCATAGGATTAAGATTGTCCCCTGCTGTTATCTGTCTGGTCTATGGACTGCATTCCACATCTGAGAAGAGATGGCTTACACTAGGTAAAAGGGGCAGGAGGGGAAACTTTGCTTGTGAATATCTCTCAAACCATAAAGGTTTGAGAGATAAGACTTATAACATTCTTCATGTTTTTTTAATGCCTACAAAATAAAATAAAGATAAAATGAAGTATTACTATCCCTTTAAGCATATTAGAGGCACAGCACAAAAAACAATTCATGTCGCTGTACATTTGAAACCTCACAACGAACTGTGACAGAAAACTCAGCTACTCTTGAATAAGACTATTGACAAGCACAGCTCACACATCAAGCATCTCTTCTAGTAACTGGTAATAAGTGCAGTAAAGTGTTTTTACATTTCATGACGACAACAACAAAGAACCGAACCCATTCATTCCTTTCAAAATCCTGTTTGCTTAGAGGGCAAAGAAAATCACAAAATAGCAGGTTTTAGTCTATATTTTCATAGTCTCTCTAACCATAAAACCTTTCCCATATAGCAATTTACAGCAGATTCAAGACTACTTACTCTCTTCCCAACTGCCCAAAAGTAACCATAAGGCCCAGTTGTTGGTTAGCAACCCAGTGTCTGTGAAATAATGTATGCAAGCATTGAATCAGACCCCCATAAGGAAAGAGCCCTTGTTCAGATTGCTACACTGTAGCTTTTTTTTTATAAAACATTTCAGGATGAGCTTCTGCATTGGCTGATGGCAATGTTTAGCTCTTGACCTGATAATATCCATAAAGGCCCCATATAGAAGAGGCACATGTCACCATGATTAAAAAAAATTAGTGCTAAAGCATGTACGAAAACTATAGACCAATTTCACTTCTTAACCTTGCTATAGACAAAAGTCTTGGCTCACAGTCTCGAAGAGTACATTTCTTCGCTAAATAGTTTAGATCAGGTGCAGTTTATTTTTGGTTGGGAGGACAGAGGCATCACCTCTAAGCATCTCAATTTTCAACACATGGGTTTCTTGGAACAAAATTCTGCTAGGATGTTCTGTTCGTTGACTGGAAAAAGGCCTTTGAAAGCATTGCATAGGCCTCACATCTTTAAAGGATTAAACAATGTGATTAAAAATTGAGAATTCCCTCTGTACCTAGTACATATCAAGAAACAAGGCATAAAGGAAAAGAACACCTGAAAATGTCCATACACAACCACACTGCCCTCACCATGGGGCATGTGCTGTAAGGAAGAGAATGTTCATTGTGATTAGCATAGCAGTATGCACAAAATATGGTTCCTATGTGTATGTAAGCACAGAATCTTATTTGTGCCTGGCATTGCTTATTATGTGATGGTTAATTCATTAAGAACCATAGGAGTGCACAATGCATTGCAATGCTAGTGGTCTCTAATGCATTGTGAAGCATGCATTCGAGAGCTCTTTAGCATTCGAGGGACTAAAAGCCTAATTGAAAGCAATGTATTTTTATCATCTGTAGTACATCGGGTTTGGCCCATAATTGCTCTTGTTCTTCTTAAGACACCAACCTCACTCAACTGTTGTTGATTATTTGAGTTGTGAACCCAAGCAGACAGATAACAGAGTGGAATGGGGGTCTGAAAAGACACATCAGGGCTCCCATTTTGATCTTGTGAGAAGAGATTGAACTTTAAGCTTCAGTTCAGCCTCTTGTCTTGCACAAGGATGTTCCCATTGGTATCAGGCTTGTAAGTCTGACAAAGAGGGCCTATGAAGGCTGTGCCCTACCCATGAAATTTGTGGCTGAGTTATATACTTCCAGGTTGTATTCTGGCAGAGACATCAGTTTTCTAACTCTCTGATGGACTCAGAGTGCAGCCTCGGCTTTTAACAAAGTCTGCTCCCATTTCAATTGCTCTTTGAAAACATATATTTACAAATACAGTCACACCTGAGAACTCTCAGATTTTGACCCTAAGACTTAATGTTTTGACCAAGATCTCAGTGTCTCGTGGTGAAGGGCCAAATTCTCAGGGTAAGAGAGTCCATTGTTTCCAACTATCCGATCTGTTCCAATGAACCACTTTCTTAGTCCGTAAATATCTGCCATTTATACCTGGCAAAGACAGGGGTCCTGTTCATTTTGTATGCATTCAAGCAGTAATATCTCTACATTATTGCATCTTGGGATTAGAACCAGCATGGTCATTTTCAGAGAATCACTATAATGGGAAACTTTCAGTGTTAGAATTTACACAATCTCAGGGTGAGCTCATTTTGAAGGTTCCTGGGTATGAATACAACTGTTGCATAAATCACAATATGTTTACCAAACTCTCCAGAAAAAGATAACAGAGAGATAAAAGTGCTGGCTATAAAAGTGGCCATAAAAATGTACAGCTCCTGCTAAAGGAAGGACGTCTTGGCTATAAAAAGTCAGAGAGAGGAAAAGGAAGAAAAGGGAAGGATATCAGATGTGCTCCCAGTGAAAAGAAAGTTATGTGTTCTATATATAGATATAGAACATGCAACAACTTGTTCTTTTGGAGACATATCACTGTTTTCACCAAACATCATTGTTTTATTGTTTGTGCTGTGGGCAATATGCCCCAGATTGTTTTCTCTTTTGCTTTCTGCCCATGGTCCCTAGAACCTAAAATAGCGCTATTGCCTCTTGATTCTGTGCATGCCCCTAAAAATCCCAATGGGGGAATGTTTTCCCCAGTACAGCTCCATTGGTATTAGCCTCCAATGCTAGCAATCACACATGGGGTATGTAGTAGACTTTAGGATATCCTTAGCATGCAGATCCCTCCATCATTATGTCTTTAACGCCAGGAAGCCACTTATACTTGCCCCATGGCATTCACAGTATATTTGTGCCAGTTTTCTCTGTACCATGTTAATACTTCCTGTGTAACAAGGTGCTGATGATAGGAATGCCCTGCATATACATTGCCCCACTGCTCTCCCCTTGGCACAAGCAGTGTTAAGCTGAGAATGTTCAGAGTAAGTAGTATAGAAAATTGGCATTAGACGGGTATAATGCAAGAAAATTTATTTGCGGGCATAGATTGGAATCATATTTGTACACCCCCTTGCTCCAAAGATGAAAAGTGTGAACTGCAAATTGTCCATATAACTATAGGAATAAGACTACAAATGGTTTTGTGTCCCATTATGCCACATGTATAACTCAATCTGGTACTTACGTACTAAGCATTGATAGAACCAATTAAGGCTTCTAGGAATGACTGCTTCAGTGCACATTTTGTACAATCAGGAATCAGTGAAAGAAATGAATGCTGGATGACACATGCTAAGTTATAAGCACAAATCAGTACGTTTAGTTCCCTGATAAATACCACATTGATACTTACCCCTGTATATAGATTTTGAGGGGGGTAGTGTTGATCTATCTTTATATTGTTAAACAGTAGCTTACTTATTAGAATGATTATCAATATTTGTTGAGTTACATATTTTTACTTACACTAATTTATGTCCATTTATAACACATTCAAGCGATCTATTTTTAGATCCAGTTTTATAGGCGTAAAAGGACTTATTTGAAATAAAGCTTAGAAAATGCTCCCTTAACCCTTTGTGGGACAGAGTATAGTTCAATGCATTATGATCCAATTTGTCACACATATGTCTGGTCTGTAGAGACTTACATACAGGGAAGCTGTAGTAAAAAGAACAGGGGCAATTCTGGGGCAAACCAAGTGTACCACAAGGGTAAATAAAAGTATCCTTTGAATTGAATGGGGAGTTTAACCGCATAAGTATTAAGTTTAAGCCCTTGAGTGCCAGAGGGATGCCCAACACATTGCACTGGTCACACATCTGGCACTCAAGGGGTTAAAAAATACTTCAAAGCATAGCTTCACTTGAATAGCTAGAGAGGTTACCAGTGTATTACATGTGAGTAATGTGCTAGAACCCTCACTAACATTCAGTTGGATTAAAAGTAGAAGAACTCTTTTTATGAAAAAATACATATTGTAGGATGTTTAATGTTGAGTAAAATATGGATACTCCCACTGCTGATAGATGCATATTTCCATAATTACCATTTAAATCTGTGTTTTTTTACATTAGCACTGCCCTCCAGTGGTCAAATGCCAAATAGTTATTTTGTTACATTCTAATGGAGAGGAAAGTCAGTGACATACAGTTCTCCATAGAATGTGATAGAAACTGCCTGTCACTTCCTGTCAGTTAGAATTATTAGGACGTAAACACAGTAAATTCACTTCCTGGTTATTTGAACAAATACAAATGTTGAATACAACAACTGACAGCAATGGGAATTACCTTGTTTTACTCCACTGGAAAAGCTCTATAACATATATGTTTTCATAAAATAAAGTTTACTGCTCCTTTAAGTAAATGGGAATTTGGGCCAGTTGGTTTGAATTGTTCCAGTTTATCTAGGTACATCAGCTTTGCTGTTTTCCTGATTCAGGGAAGAAGCTGTATTCACTCAAGCTGGCCTGGACAGACTTTTACTTAACCCCTTAAGGACCAGCGGTCCAGGGAAGTTACCTTCCCTTAAGGACCTCTTTGATCCTTGCCGATGCACCGGTACACTTGACCTGTTACGCGTACCGGCGCGCCGCTTTGAGGCCTAAGAGAGATCGTTCCGGTCTTGGAGCGAACAATTTTAGGCCCCGTTTTTACTTACATCGCTCCCGGTAGAGCGCTGTAAGTAAAAAGTATGTGACTTGCTATGACCGTCACTGGTCCTCAAGGGTATAAGGACCGTGACGGTCATAGCATGTCACATAGTCCTTAAGGGGTTAAGAATGCTTCTGGGTTGTGCAGCAAAATCCAAATAAAATGTGATGATAGTTATTGTTATTAGGTTTTCACTGAGTCAAGACAAAACTTATGTACCTTAATACATTTTTGTCTTTTAAAATAACTTTAATAGACAATTAAACAATTAAACTTGATTTCAGAATCAATGAGTTTTACATTTGAAAGCGGAACCTTCACCCGAATACAACTACCCCTGAATAGATTACTAACCTAGAGATATACAAAGTTATACTATCCTTAAGCGCAATAAGTCAGAGATATTGGAGAAAAACCATATCTTCTGTAGCATCGGGCTGCACAGAGCTTACAAGAGAAGCTCTGTGCGCCTGTGCGATGAGTCCCTTCTGTTGCCTTAAGGCACCAAGGAACATCACCACCAATACTGGCAGAGAACAGGACAGACAGTCCAGTCTGAGAGGTACATTTCCTCTAAGATGTCTGCGCTGTCTGTCCTTTGGTTCCTGCAGAAGATGTGAGCATACCTCCCAACATTTCAAATTGCCAAAGAGGGACACTTGTGTTTTAGTGGGTGTTGCTGGGGGTGTGACTGGTGGGCGGGGCATTACTGATAATTTTTAGTGTATTTCATGACCTATTGACACATCTTTGTGTAACCTACTAAATTATTTATAACAAGCCCAAAGTATTTTATTTACATATTCTAATTTATAAACACATATACTGACATTTAAACAAAAAATGATGTGAGTTTTATTGCTATAGAGCAATGTGATACACTTATATACACACCACACAGTCTGATCCCCTAAAAAGAGGGACATAAGGGTAGGAAAGAGGGACAGGGGGATTTGAGTCTAAAGAGGGACACTTGGGAGGTATGTGTAATTGTTCTTCATTACTGCTGACTTATTGTGCTTAAAGGGATAGTAATACTTCGTTTTATCTTTATTTTATTTTGTAGGCATTAAAAAAACATGAATAATGATATAAGTCTTATCTCTCAAACCTTTATGGTTTAAGAGATATTCACAAGCAAAGTATCCCCCCCCGTACAGCCAGATCAGAAGGAAGGTGCCCAGGTAGACTGCAGAGAGGGACAATCTTCAACTAAGATAAGGGGAAAAGCTGAAAAACTTGTCAAGGGGGGAAGGGCTTTCATTGTTTTCATACAAAGAAGAATGTCCCCTTCTGTTATCTGTCTAGTCTTACAACCAGATTCACATCTGAGAAGAGATGTCTTACACTAGGAAAAAGGGGCAGGGAGGGGAAACTTTGGTTGTGAATATCTATTAAACCATAAAGGTTTGAGACATAAGACTTATATCGTTCTTCATGTTTTTTTAATGCCTACAAAATAAAATAAAGTTAAAATGAAGTATTACTATCCCTTTAAGGATAATATAACTTTGCATATCGTTAGGTTAGTAATCTAATTGGGGGCAGTTTTATTAGGATGAAAGTTCCGCTTCAAAATGTTAATATGACAACTAGATTAGTTTGTAAAAATAAAGGATAAAAAGGTCCGCAAGTACATGAATCCTTTCAGCAAGAAACTCTTTCTTTATCTTACTCGTTCCTCCCCTCCCTTTACCTATCATGTTGTGTTACGGCTAACTAAACCACTTGGCCTGAAATTCAATTTGTAATTAATTTTCCAAATCTTTAAAACTGTTAAGCCTTTTGCTTTTCGCATTGATTATTTTGGAACACCAGTTAGTTTGCAGAATATTTTATTTTAAGTAAGATATTTTTCTTTCTGCCGGTTCAGTACTTGGTGTTACATTTTATCCTTTATGTTTTCTCATATGGATTTTACCCTAGTGGGTTGCATTCATGGCTGTCAAAAGCTAAAACATAATGTCGAAGATAATAAATAGTGCTGAAATATATATATTACTAAAATACAATATATAAAAGTCTCCAGGAATAAAGTTCAATATGTTTCAAAACATAAATCTTCCCATACCATAATACTGGTTCACATAAACGCGGTTTATCTCCAGCTGCTGATTTTATCAAAGCTTTAGCAGGAAAAGATGGGCTATGTGTTTAACGTATTTTCACAGTATTGACAATGTGCATCACCAGGGACAGAAGATTGATGGTTTCACTGTAGATAAGGTGCTTGAATATGCTGTAACTCTGCTCATTGTTCTGAACATTGTTCTTATGATTTCATTGATCAAAACAAACAAATGAGCTCCAAATCTTTGTTAAAATCAGATAAACAACAGCTCTCTGGAGATGTGACAGATATTTATTGACCATGAGTATTCCAAAAAGCAGAAAGAACATGGGGCCATATACACAAACAAAAGTTGAACAATTCTGTGGCAAACCAAATTCTACATGGAAAACAAATTGAAAAAACCCCACTTATCTAATGGAGAAGCAAACTGGTATTATAAACAAAAAAATATAGGACTTTTTCTGATATGTAAAATAAGAGTACTCACACTGTGAGAGATGCTTATTTCCAAAGCTATTACAGGTTAACTTGTTGATTTTTTTTATATTAACAGCGCTACCTGATGTCCACACAGCTCATCTACAGCTCACCTTGTGTCCAGACACTTTTTCTGTTGCATTTTATGGGAGAGGTGAGTCAGTGGCTACAGGTCTCCTATGTGACAGCTCTACCACTTTGTAATAGATTGAACTATAATTGGTCCCATTAGTGGGAAAATCCTTGTTGTACTCAGTAGGAAAATCACTAAAATAAACATTTTTTTTTTTTTTTTTTTTCAAAATATCAGTCTTTTAAATGAGGCTTTTATAGCAATATATAATACAAAATGAAGAAAAGGACATATATTTTGAGGTATAAAGTCAAAGTGTATATCTATCCTTTATAATAATTTGCTAAAATGTGTATAAGGATGCAATTATGCGCAGTACACACTGCCAGCGACGAGGCTGATACAGAGCGGGGTGCTCCGAAGGACTGCGGAGTGGGCAGTGTCTACTGTGCATAACTGCACCACAACCAGCTGGCACTGTATCAGCCGCGGTGTGGGCAGTCTCTACTGTGCATGACTGCACCACGACCAGCTGGCACTGTATCAGCCGCAGCGCGGGCAGTCTCTACTGAGCATGACTGCACCACGACCAGCTGGCACTGTATCAGCCACGGTGCGGGCAGTCTCTACTGTGCATGACTGCACCACAACCAGCTGACACTGTATCAGCTGTGGCATGGGCAGTCTCTACTGAGCATGACTGCACCATGACCAGCTGGCACTGTATCAGCCGCGGCGTGGGCAGTCTCTACTGTGCATGATTGCACCGCGACCAGCTGGCACTGTATCAGCCGCAGTGTGGGCAGTCTCTACTGTGCATGACTGCACCGCGACCAGCTGGCACTGTATCAGCCGCGGCGTGGGCAGTCTCTACTGAGCATGACTGCACCGCGACCAGCTGGTACTGTATCAGCCGCGGCGTGGGCAGTCTCTACTGAGCATGACTGCACCGCGACCATCTGGCACTGTATCAGCCACAGTGCGGGCAGTCTCTACTGTGCATGATTGCACCGTGACCAGCTGGCACTGTATCAGCCGCAGCACGGGCAGTCTCTACTGAGCATGAGTGCACCACAACCAGCTGGTACTGTATCAGCCGCGGCATGGGCAATCTCTACTGAGCATGACTGCACCGTGACCAGCTGGTACTGTATTAGCCACAGCATGGGCAATCTCTACTGAGCATGACTGCACCACGACCAGCTGGCACTGTATCAGCCGCGGTGTGGGCAGTCTCTACTGTGCATGACTGCACCACGACCAGCTGGCACTGTATCAGCTGCGGCATGGGCAGTCTCTACTGAGCATGACTGCACCGTGACCAGCTGGTACTGTATTAGCCACAGCATGGGCAATCTCTACTGAGCATGACTGCACCACGACCAGCTGGCACTGTATCAGCCACAGTGCGGGCAGTCTCTACTGTGCATGATTGCACCGTGACCAGCTGGCACTGTATCAGCCGCAGCACGGGCAGTCTCTACTGAGCATGAGTGCACCACAACCAGCTGGTACTGTATTAGCCACGGTATGGGCAATCTCTACTGAGCATGACTGCACCACGACCAGCTGGCACTGTATCAGCCACGGAGTGGGTAGTCTCTACTGTGCATGACTGCCCCGCGACCGACTGGCACTGTATCAGCCGTGGTGTGGGCAGTCTCTACTGAGCATGACTTCCCCGCGACTGGCTGGCACTGTATCAACCGCAGTGCGGGCAGTCTCTACTGAGCATGACTGCACCATGACCAGCTGGCACTGTATCAGCCGTGGCACGGGCAGTCTCTACTGTGCATGACTGCACCACAACCAGCTGGCACTGTATCAGCCGTGGCGTGGGCAGTCTCTACTTTGCATGACTGCCCCGCGACCGGCTGGCAGTGGCACTTCAACTAGTTTCTACATAATAATAATAAAGCAAAAAATGGAAATCAATCAGACAAAGAAAGAAAAAGGGGGCAAAAGACAAGTGGATTGGGGAAGAAAGTGGGGAAATATTCAAGGCTTTAAAAGTCCTATTTAAATCAATGTACATTTGTTGGAATTTTTATTTTTCCCCTATGGTGCAGATGGTTTGCTCCCAGATTTGTCTTTCAGCACATGGCCCACAGATTCTATTGTTTTTGTGAATTGTGGATTTGATGTAAGAGACAAAATCCCCCAGGTTCATGTCTAGACAATATGAGGCCTATTCAGGGTATTTCTCTTTGACAGGTTCTACTGTTTAAAAAGTTACTACTTTAATGATCCCCCTTTTGAAATCTCAAAGCTTGTATTTTAAGCAGCATTCTCCTGGCATTCTGCTGTTCTCTTTCATACAGTGGTCAGTGGGAAGTCCTGTCGCCACAGAGTTAATTTGTTAGTTCAGGAAACTAAACAAAGGACATGTCAGAGTTAATAAAGGTACGTCTGACATGTACCAAGAAAGAGGAAGACATTTACTGCCAGCTGGAGATCCCCATAATTACTCCTGGCTGCCCTGCAGCAGAATTTGACAATTGTCTTGTGAGACTAAGAGGCAGATAGCATAAAATAACTATAAAGTAGAAGCACATTTGTGTAAGCCTGAATGGCTGGATGTTTTGGCTCTTGCATGTGCCTTAGAAGCATGAAATGAAAACCGCACAATAGGAACCATTTGCTAATGCGATACCGGTATTTTCTATCCCGTGCACACTGTGGAAGAAATGTATAATGTGTTTTTTAATGTAGTTTGCATTATACATATTTGTTACATTTATAGGGGGATTTTTACAGTGCTGAGGTTGGTGATATAAGGGCCAAACATACCCATTTATTTTCAGCATGTTTTAACCATTTGAATGCCAGTGGAGTGTCCAGTGTAGACACCCCTCTAGCACTGCAAGGGTTAACTCACTGTAGGGCCCTGGGCAAAGTGAAAAGAAGAGGGTCCCCTGAATTCCCTGGATGGTGGAGTCCTTTCTTAGCTTAGCCTTTTAGGTAGCATGGAGGTATGCAATGCGTGTGGTGACTCTTTGGCACTCAACAGATTAAATTTTAACTATAGGAGAAATGGTCTTGCCACACACAGATTTGACAGAAACATATTTATTTTGTTAATATTGTGATGTCGGATGTCACATATTGATCAGAAAATGAAAGTGTGATGTAAAATAAAACTCTGAAACTTTGATGCAATAAATTTGTATTTCACTATACAATATTGTTGTGGATTGGGACCTTTTCTCCTGAAGTCTTGGTGTATTGGCAGTATCCAACCTTCCTAGCAGCACCCAAGGATTCATAACCATAGGTGTGCACCTGTTACACAAACTTTGTTTAAAGTGAAAGTAATATTTCACAAAAAAAAGCAGCTCCGATTAATCTTCATAGTATTTGCGCCATGGAGAGTGTTATTTCAATACCGTCAGAGTTGTAGTTCAAGAGTAATTGAATGTTATAGTACCCCCCTCCTGCCCCTTTTACCTAGTGTAAGCCGCCTCCCCTCAGATGTGGAATCTGGTCTCTTGACCGGACAGATCACAGCAAGGGACAATCTTCTTACTGTGAGTATAAGTAAAACCCTGCCCCCTTGAATGATTTTTAAGGTTTATCCTTATGCTAATTGAAGATTGTCCCTCTCTGTGATCCATACGGACAGTCTTTTTGCTCTGAGGAGAGCAGTGTTACATCAGTAAAAGGGGCGGGAGGGGGGATACTATATCATTCAATTACTCTTGAACTACAACTCTGACAGTTTTGAACGAATGCTCTCCATGGCCCAAATACTATGAACATTAATTGGAGCTGCTGTTTTTGTGAAACATTACTATCCCTTTAAATAATAACAAAACCAGTTGCCTCCTTCTACTGTAACTTTGATGTTACATTTAGATCCATACAATGTTCTATACTTACTCCTATGTTCACACAATATAACCCTTTGAGTTCCAGAGAGGTATCCAACAAATTGCCGTATCCATTTATAAAAATGAAAGCCTACTTTTGTAGAAATACATCTCCACATTTTAGTTATTTCTTTATCATAGAGTACCATAGCCTCACTTTCTACTGTGGTAGTTTATGCGTAGGGTCCTTTCTTTCTCAACCTGATCTTAGATTCCTACAGTCATCATATAGGTCCGCACAGACCAGGACATATGTGGGTGAATGGATCTGTGTTTATTCTGGTGAAAAACAAAACTGAGCTACCAGTGGTGTCCTTGTGTTTCTATATTACTAATTTTATTTACTACAGATACAATCATTTAGTGATTTAAGAATGTCATCACTGAGCTGCAGTGCATCCTTGGCCATTAACTTTATCCTTTTCCCGATGCTTTTCAGATTATCTGCTCTGTCTTTCTGATCTGTGTCACGGATGGCAAGCAAAACAGGAGTCAGACAGTATAGTAAACACACCTTTATTAGAATGATAACAGTAATGAAATAAAACAAGCAGAGGGTGACAAGAAGGCTACAGACTCTATCAGCAATAGGAGCCACCAAAGGTCAACCACAAGGGAGCAATACAGAAGGGTAGTCAGACAGAGACACAGGTCAGCACCAGATTGGGTAGTCAGACAAGCCAGGGTCATACACTGAGCGGGTAGTCAGCCAGAGCCACAGGTCTGCACCATATTGGAGCAGGTGGTCAGCCAGAGCCACAGGTCTGCACAAAATAAGATGTCCACTAGTCAGGAGGCAACACAGAGGAGATAGCTGGACAGAGCCCCAGGTCAGCACCAGATTGGGTAATCAGACAGGCCAGGATCATACACAGACCCTAATAAGGTAGGGAGCGCAGAGAGGATAGTCAGACAGAGCCACACGTCAGCACCAGGATGGATGGTCAGACAAACCAGGGTCATACAAGGAACTCAGGATAAAGGTAAATAACACTGCACAGGACAACAACGTAAAGGTAACTGGATAGGACTCCAGTTCCCTTAAATACTATGAGCCAAGAAGTGGATAGGAGGATACACCTTCTTGTATAAAGTTGAGGCCTGCGTCAATACGCAGCCTCGTGTCCGTAATTGACGCATCTCGCCAAGATGCGTCAAACGCCTGCACCTTTTCTGTCACTTTTAGCCGCCAAACCGCCTGGCCAGAGGACACCGGCGGCCACTACAGATGCCAAGCATGCCCAGGCCCAATGCCTGAAGCTACGGGTGGGGTGATGCCGAAGCATCATTTCTTGCCATACATTCCCAGCGTCAGACGAAGCAGCGGCGCTGGATATAAGGTAAGCTGTTATAATCTGTTACTTTCATCCTGTATTTTTCTGGAAATTATTATGATGGCTTCATGTGTGTTCCTCTTTTATTTACATGCGTATGTTATTTTGCAATAGACCAATTTATTGTTTTATAATCTATGTGGGAAATCATATATTTTTCATTATTTTGCGATATCTATCCTGTAATTATTTCTACTTTGTCTAAACCAGAGATGAACACCCTGAAAACATCTAGCTGTTGTTGGGCTATGACTGCCATCATCCTAAGTGTAAAGCCACATTGTTTACCTGGCCCCCATTATGTTTCATCTGGACAGTCCATTTCATTTGTGAGTTTACTCTGTGTTCTGTGGTCTTGCTTTAAGTTTGTTTGGAAATAGACGCCAACTTGGCCTGTTTTGCTTTAACTATAACTTAGCCATAGTGACCTTGAAAAACTGATTTTCCAGTGACCCTGAACTTAGAAAATTACATTGACTGCGCTGTTTGACAGTGACCCAAACCTTCGCACTGAGACCCACAGCTCCACATATTCTCCTGTGTACAGCAACTCTAGCTGCCTTGTTTGTGCATTCTAGACAGGTGTCTACACCTTTGGGCTCGGGTAACATTCACTACCTTCCTCCGCGTATTGGGTCTACCTCCTTTCAGTACGAGCAACATGACAATTATCCAGCAAGATGAGGATGATTACACTTGTAGTCTAACAACAGCTAAGCAACTCAAACTATTTGTATAAAAACACAGAAGGTAAGTGGAATGCTTTCAAAATAACATTGCAAAAATATACATATAAATTTATCCCTGTTGGAAACAAATACAAAAGAAGCAAATTAAAACCAGTGTGGCTAACCAGTAAAGTAAATCATGAAATAAATAACAAGAAAACAGCATTTAAACATTATAAAGCTGAGGGATCAGCAGAGGCATTTGCAGAATACAAAAATGCCAACAAAATCTGTAAAATGGCTATTAAATTAGCTAGACTGGAGAATGAAAAAAAAAAACATTGCTAAAGAAAGCATGAGCAACCCAAAAAAAATCTTTAAATACATTAATGGCAAAAAATGAAAGTCTGATAATGTTGGGTCTTTGTTATCTGAAATGGGTGAGATGGTCAAGGGGGACAGAGAGAAGGCAGATATTTTAAATAATTTATTTTCTTCTGTTTTTACCAAGGAAGACCAATGGACAAGAACCTGCAAACTACTTTTACAGAACAGTCACAGCAGGCATGGGAATGGCTAACACAAGAAAAAGTGTTAAAACAATTGAATGGTGTTGAGGTAGACAAAGCCCCGGGGCCAGATGGTATACACCCACGGGTACTTAAAGAGCTAAGCCAGGGGCCCTGGCCAGACCATTATATTTGATTTTCAGGGATTGTTTTATGTCAGGTATGGTTCCCATAGATTGGCGTAAAGCAGATGTGGTGCCCGTATTTAAAAAGGGATCAAAGTCACAGCCAGGAAACTACAGACCTGTAAGCTTGACATCTGTGGTAGGGAAGCTGTTTGAAGGGATGCTAAGGGAATATATTCAAGAATTCAGCTTGAACAGGAATATCATTAGCAGGAGCCAACATGGCTTTGTGAAAGACAGGTCTTGTCAAACTAACTTGAACGCATTTTATGAAAAAGTCAGTAAAAATATAGATGTGGGAGTGGCGGTTGATGTGATCTATTTAGACTTTGCCAAGGCATTTGATACGGTTCCACACAAGAGGTTACTGTACAAATTGAATGAAATAGGCCTAGGGGAAAACGTTTGTGTGTGGATTAGAAATTGGCTGAAAGATAGAATGCAAAGAGTGGTAGTAAATGGCAAGTTCTCCAATTGGATAAACGTGATAAGTGGAGTACCTCAGGGATCTGTCCTGGGTCCTCTTCTTTTTAATTTGTTTATTAATGACCTCCCAGAGGGCATAGAGAGCCATGTATGTTTGCCGATGACACAAAATTAAGTAAGGTAATAAAGTCTGAACTGGATGTGTCTTCATTACAAAAGGATTTGGACAAATTGAGTAACTGGGCAGGCAAATGGCAAATGAGATTCAGTATAGACAAGTGTAAAGTTATGCATTTTGGGTATAATAATAAAAATGCAACATATAGTTTAAATGGTGTTTCTCTGGGGAAATCTACTAATGAAAAGGATTTCGGAGTAATGGTAGACAATAGACTTAGCAGTAGCATGAAGTGCCAGCTGGCAGCTGCAAAGGCCAATAAGATATTGGCATGTATTAAAAGGGGTATTGACTAGTGATGAGCGAGCGTGCTCGGCCGATGCTCGGATCGGCTCGAGCATCGCTCTGCTCGGCACATGGCGGTACTCGTCGAGTACCGCCATGTGCTCTCCCGCCATGTTCGGGTGGCGGGGATCTGTGCCGGAAGAGGCACAGATCCGAAGACGCTCCGCTGGACCACCAGGGACTGGAGGTACGGGGGCATTGCGGAGATGAAGGGGGCATTGCGGAGATGAAGGGGGACATTGTGGAAGAGGGGCATAGACTCTATGCCCCTCTTCCACAATGTCCCCCTTCATCTCCGCTATGCCCGTCTTCCACAATGTCCCCCTTCATCTCCGCTATGCCCCTCTTCCACAATGTGCCCCTTCATCTCCGCTATGCCCCTCTTCCACAATGTCCCCCTTCATCTCCTCTATGGCATAGAGGAGATGAAGGGGGACATTGTGGAAGAGGGGCATAGCGGAGATGAAGGGGCACATTGTGGAAGAGGGGCATAGCGGAGATGAAGGGGCACATTGTGGAAGAGGGGCATAGCGGAGATGAAGGGGGACATTGCGGAGATGAAGGGGGACATTGCGGAGCTGAAGGGGGCATTCGGAGATGAAGGGGGCATAGCGGAGATGAAGGGGGCATTGACCAGGCACCCTCCCCTCATCAGAGCAGGGGGTGCCTGGTGTCGCCCCATTGACTTTAATGGGGCTCGGGTGCTCGGCCGAGCACTCGAGCCTCAGGGGGTGCTCGGTCAGAGCACCCGAGCACCCGAGCATCGGGGTGCTCGCTCAACACTAGTATTGACTGATCGGAGGAAGATATTATTATGCCTTTTTACAGGTCCATGGTAAGACCCCACCTAGAATATGCTGTTCAATTCTGGGCACCCTTTCTGAAAAAGGACATTATGGAACTAGAGAGAGTGCAGAGGAGGGCTACAAAACTAGTAAGGGGAATGGAAAGTTTTAATTATGAAGAAAGGCTAGAAAAATTAAGCTTGTACACACTAGAAAAACGGTGTCTTAGAGGGGATATGATAACACTATATAAATATGTTCAGGGTCCATACAAAGGGCTCTACAAAGACCTGTTCATTAACAAACATTACAAAGGACAAGGGGCCACCCGCTTAGACTTGAGGAAAGGAGATTTAATCTACAATAGCGGAAGGGTTTCTTTACAGTAAGGACAATCAAGGTATGGAATTCACTGCCTGAGGAGGCGGTGCTATCGAATACGTTAGATGCCTTTAAAAAGGGCCTGGATACTTATTTAAAGGGATAGTAATACTTCGTTTTATCTTTATCTTATTTTGTAGGCATTAAAAAAACATGAAGAACGATATAAGTCTTATCTCTCAAGCCTTTATGGTTTAAGAGATATTCACAAGCAAAGTTTCCCCTCCCGCCCCTTTTACCTAGTATAATCCATCTCTTCTCAGATGTGGAATCCAGTCCATAGACCAGACAGATAACAGAAGGGGACAATATTCTTACAGTGAGAACAATGAAAGCCCTGCCCCCTAGACAAGTTTTTCAGGTTTTTCCCTTATCTTATTTGAAGATTGTCCCTCTCTGCAGTCTACCTGGGCACCTCCCTTCTGATCTGGCTGAGCAGTGTTACATCAGTAAAAGGGGCGGGAGGGGGAAACTTTGTCACTGAATTACTCTAGAACTACAACTCTGACAGAATTGAAATAACACTCTCCAAAGTCCAAATACTATGATGATTAATTAGAGCTGCTTTTATTATGAAACATTACTATCCCTTTAAAAGAGCATAATATAGAGGGCTATGTACGTTAGTACTGGGATTAATATTTAGTTGGGGCTTGTTGATCCAAGGAGAAATCTGATTGCCAATTGGAATCAAGAAGGATTTTTTTCCCCATTCAGGGTAGAATTTGAAATCGCTATATTGAGGGGGGTCTTTTGCCTTCTTTTGGATCAACGGTGATAAACAGGAATAGGAAAACGGTTAAACTGGATGGATGCAAGCCTTTTTTCAACCTAAATTACTATAAAACATCCTTATAAAACCCCAGAACCCTTGTAGGAAGAGTTTTACAAGTTGTCAGCCTTTCTAAAAGCTAACTAAAGAGCTATGAATGGGAAATTGTATAGGTCACATTTCCATGAGTGTAGTTTCAAAGCCTCGTCATGTGACCTTGTTAAAATTGCATATTTAACCCCTTGAGGATCAGATTTGTGTGCAACACATTGTAAAGAAATACATTGTCCACCTCTCTGGTCCTCTCTGGTCCTCTGGCACTCAAAGGGTTAATAAGAAACACCTTGTAATTTGCTATGGCTGCTAATATTTTCAAGTATTAATGATTAGTTTTAAAGCCCTTGTACACGGGCCAACACTGGCGGCAGTACTGACTGCCCGAACGTGCCGCGGTTGATACGAAGCAGGGTGCTCCAAATTCAGACCGTGGTCCTCTCTGCGCACCTTCCTAGATCCCAGGAAGGTGCGCAGAGAGGACTCCAGTCTGAATTCGGAGCGGCCCGCTCCGTATCAGCCACGGTGCGGGCAGCTGTACTGAGCATGACTGCAGAGCCTGCAGCCGTCTCTACTGCGCATGATGGCTTCTGACAAACATCCTAGCGAATTATTATATAGGATATATGTAGACCTCGAATAAGATTATCTGGGAAGATTATTTTAAGACTTTTTTAGAGCTTTTGTCTAGAATCAGCTATGTGGCATGTGAATAAAATGAAATTAATCAGCAGGGGTTATGTGAAAACAGTTTTGTAGGATTTATACTTACCAAAATAAAAAAATATATATAATCACTCTCAAACTAAAAAACAAAATAATGTTGACACCTTCCATAATTCATAATTCCATATATTTTGTATGGGAAGATGGTGATAGCTCCATACTAATTGTTACATTTCTAAAGTGTACTTTTTATTTCACATTTTTATCAAAATATTTTGATTTGTAATGTTTGTGTGGTTCAGAGACTACCACAAAAAATTGAATATTCACAGACAAATTAGATAACACATACACAGTTTGAACACATACAAAATTAACCCCCTCAAGCATGGCTGATCGCGCATGCGGCCGTCACTTAAGGCCCACGGACCATTTTTTTTTGTTGTTGCATCTGCTTACGGGCTCTCTGAACGGCATGCAGACGCGCTGGGAGCCTGGTATTCCATGACGGTCCAGGACTGTCATGGGTCCCTAACGGGATTCTACCCATGACGGTCCTAGACCGTCATGGGTCGTTAAGGGGTTAAGCAAAATTACTCATTAACCCAGGCAGGTATCCGAAGCAATGCGAAATAATGCTTTGGATACATCTCTGACACTCAAAGGCTTAAGACCTAGATTTCATTTCAGTTCATAACTTTATCAAGGGGTTTATCTGCAAATATCTTCATATACTTCAATGGTGATCTGTTATAGAGAATTGATTGATTGATTGATTGATTGATGATTGATGACATTTACCAACTGACTGTTGATAAACAGTACATTTGCTTTTTAACAATTTAAGGACCAGAGAGAGAATACAATGCTTTTCTGTGCTTTGTACTTCCCTCTGATCTCTAAGGGACCTAATGTTAGAATTATTCAACATTTGTTTCCTTGGAATAGATTATTGGCGAGATGTTCAAAAAGTCATCATAATGATAAAATTCTCAAATCATGAGATGGTGTTAAAAAAACAACAATATTTTCAGAACTAAATCCACCACATTTGAAAATATGTCATAAAGACTTAAAAATGGTGGTAAATTCTGATGTTAAAAATGTCTTTGCTTTTGTCTTTGAAACATTTTCAAGAAACAGAGACATTTTTTGTCTTTAAAATGACAAATTTTCATAGAAAGACTTTTTTTTTATCAACTAACTCTGTAGTATTGCTTTTCACTCAACAGTACTTTAAAGGGATAGTAATACTTAAAATGTAACAAATATATGTTGTAGGGTTTATCCCCCGAGGAAAACAAGAGTATTCCCACTGCTGAAAGTGTTTTATTCAAGCACAAAGTTGATTTTTTTTAGGTGCAGTATCACAGTGGCCTGAAATTGTACAGTGGTGCTGTTACTACACCATTCTATGGAGATTTATGGTCTGCAGACCAGAGCTGTCCATAGGATGGTGTAGCAACAGCGCCACTGTACAATTTCAGGCCACTGTGATATTGCACTTAAAAAAATTCAACTTTGAGCTTTACTAACTTTTGAATTAAAAACCTTTCAACAGTGGGAGTACCCTAGTTTTACTCAGGGGGATAAACAGTACAATATATATTTTTTACATATTAAGTATTAAGTTAAGACCATTTTTATATTGTCGGGAAAAAATTACTTTAATCAGACAAAAAAAAGTGTCTGTTAAAAGAATATTTTTTTCTGAAAATACCTTACAATATGACAGTAGATTAAACCATGCCCACTTTTAAGATGGCTTTTTCCCTTTGATGGAGATGGCGGCATTGGATGCAAAACATGACGGTAACATTTCAGAGAATTGACGCTCCATGGCAAAAGAACTTTTTTGTTCTGATTACAGACAATTTCAGTTACCACCACTTTTTGAACACCTCGCTCTATTTATTTCTATATCCATGAATAAGTTGAACGGGAACGTAACTCTAAGCCATGAAGGGCAGAGATTTCTATTCAAAAAGGGAAGAATGACAAATTAAGTTATTAATAATTATCTTTAAAAATGTCTACATCTAAGCCAGGGGTGGGTAACTCCATTCCTCAAGTGCCCTTAGCATTAGATTATTTCAGGATATCGTTACTTGTGTGCAGGTGGATCAGTTAGTGACTCAGTCACTTTATCTCAGGTGGTAGTCAGTTGTCGGGCCTCCGGCTGTTGAGATCTACTACTTCCTTCACGCCAAACCAGCTATTGTTTAGTTAGGGATGATGGGAATTACAATCCCCAACATCCAAATTGACTACCCATGCTTTAACTGATCTATCTCTAATAAACTGAAAACTTGCACTTTTAGTTGCAGTTGAGGACCATTGTTGCCTACATCTTGTTGCCAGAAACAATGGATGCAGTTGGAAAATAATAGGGGGGGAGATGTATAAAAAGCCTTCTTAGTGTATGTTTAAGAAAGTCTGTAAAATTCACAAAGATGGTTCATATTTATAAAGAAGCCAAGTCAAGTTTATAAGAAAATTCACATAAAATTTGCAAATAAGAATATTGTTTTGCATATAAATACATATTTAGGTATAATCACACCCATCAGTCTGAGCTGTGGGTGTGGCCAATACAATCCCAAGTGTCTGCACCTGTTATAATAATAATAATAATAATCCTTTAATTATATAACGCACACAGATTCCGCAGCGCTTTACACTCATATTGGTTCCTGTCCCCATTGGGGCTCACAATCTAAATTCACCTATCAGTATGTTTTTTGGAGTGTGGGAGGAAACCGGAGTACCCGGAGGAAACCCAAGCAAACACAGTGAGAACATACAAACTCATTGCAGAGGTTGTCCTTGGTGGGATTTGAACCCAGGACCCCAGCGCTGCAAGGCGTTATCACTCTTTATAACCCATTAAAGGAGCAGTAAACTTTTATTTATGAAAACACATATTTTATAGAGTATTTCCTGCTGAATAAAACAAGGTCACTCCCACTGCTGTCAGATGTTTTATTCAAAATTTATAACAGTTCATATAACCAGGAAGTGAATTTACTGTGTTTTACTTCCTGATAGTTCTAACTGACAGGAAGTGACAGGCAGTTTCTATCACATTCTATGGAGAACTGTATGTCTCTGACTTTTCTGACTTTCCTCTCCATTAGAATCTAACAGGAAATCTAATTAGAATTTGAACACTAGAGGGCACTGCTAATGTAAAAAACATGGGTTTAAACTATAATAACTCTGGAAACATAAATCTCTCACCAGTTGGAGTACCCTTATCTTATTACTCAATAGGAAAATCCCTACAATATATATTTTTTCATAAAAAAAGTTTACTGCTCCTTTAAGTGTCAGCTTAACCGTTTGAGTGCCAGAAGTGTATGGAACGTATTGCTCTGCAATGCGTTCCGTACCCCTCTGGCACTCAAAGGGTCAGTTAACCCTAGAAAGGTCTTCAACACATTGATTTGTAATGTACTGGAGATCACTTTAACAAAAAAGGGTATAAGAGCTGTTTTGTGTTTATATGTTATAGGCAGGAAACAGTGGATGGGTCCAGGGCCGGATTTACGTCTCAGGCGCCCCTAGGCACAACACCCTCCGGTGCCCATAGCCCCACCTTTGCCCCACCCATAACCACACCCCTCACTTAGCCATGCCCTCTTGTGGCCAAACCCATTTTTAGATTTATTTTTCACAGTATTGTGGCAATTTTCCTGAGATAGATGAAAATGTTATAGATAGGGATGGGGTATATACAGACGGCATAAATGACCTTTACTAGATATGTAGTCTGCCTTTCCTCAAGTTTTCCTCAAGCAATGGAGAGGTGATTTGCTGTCACCTCAACTCAATGGATGCTAGAGAAGTTTTCAACAAATTGCTCTGCAATGTGTTGGATATGTTTCTAGCATCCAGTGGTTTAAATCCATGTACAATTCTGTACCAACACATTATCTTAAGCTCACTACATAATGTTCACATCAACCAAGAAAAGGAGAAATCTGATTAAAATGAATAACTTGCTATATTACTTGCAATTAATATTAAAACATTTTATTTTTCTGCATGGATCACTCTGTAGACTTGAGTTTGCAGTGAAATTAAGGGATTCCCTTCAAAAAGATGAAATAGCAAGTGGACTGAGACAGAAATATCGATATTAGAAATAAAATGTGCACTATTTATCAAACAACTGTGCCCTGAAGTTGTCAATTATAATTAAAAGTGAAGGTTTAACTATTATATTAATTTTCTATTTAGCAATACCCCTGAAAAACATTAAGCCAGTAAACACATTTTCATGATAATATTATCTGCCATCCATATTAACATTTCATGATACACAAATCATATCCAGACCCCACCTGCTGCCTTTAGCAAGGCAAAATAACACAGGGCCAAAGAATATATGGCTCAAACTAACTCACCAAAGAGAAAAAATAAATGTTTGCATTCATTTAAATGTGGCTTTTAACCCTTCAAATGCAAGAGCAAAGAAATGTGTTGCAGAATTCTCTAGCATTCAAGGGGTTAAAAGCCTCATTTAAATCAATTGTAATTTAGTCAATTTGTCTGTAGATCAGATAGGCTCTGCAATAACCATGGAGGACAGTATGAGAGTAAAAATGATACCTTTATTAGATGAGTAGCCAGTCCTGCTTTATCTATGGCTAACATGGTACCAGGCTTTACCCAACAACCAAGTATTCCTATATATCTGTCACCCCCACCCCCGTCTATTTGTTGGTTGGAACAAGGCATGCAATTATTTGCAAGTTGTATATATATTTTTTTTGTTAAGTAAATGTTGTGTGAAGCTCCAAACAGTATATTATTATTATATAATAATTGGATGACACGGTCACATGATATCTGGCTTGCTATTATTTATTAAAAAATATAAAAACAATATAAAAATGAGGAAATCTATCCTCTACTACCTAAGTTTTCTATATAATTTATATCACCAATGGATTATATCAATAATAATACAATTTATAGCACACTATTAAAGGTATATTTATGATTAATCAATGCCTTGGCCCACCCGAGCATCAGTGTATTGGTCAAATAAAACAATTTTTTTTTTTTTTCGATTCGTGGTTAGGTTTTATTTGACCAATACACTGATGCTTGGGCAGGCCAAGCTGCAGACCAACTGCCATTGATTAATAATATATATACCTTTAAGAGTGTGGTATACTTTGTATTATTATTGATATAATCCATTGGTGATCTATTATATGGAGAATTTAGGTAGTAGTGGATAGATTTCCTCATTTTTATATTGTTTTTACATTTTTTAATAAATAACTGCAAGCCAGATATCATGTGTCATCCAATTATTATATAATAATAATCTGTTTGGTGCTTCACACAACATTTATTTACAATTTGTTTCATTTTGTTCTTGTAGGTGAGGAATTTAGTGGGGAATAGTGACTATAATCAAATCTAATATATATATATATATATATATATATATATTTATATATATATATATATGTATGTGTTTGGGTGCGCAGGGGATTTTCATGAATACAATTATCAATATATATTTTTTTAATAACTATTGAATGTTAAACTGTACAAAAATGAGGATATGAGCAGCGAACACCACAACTACCCTTTCCTTACACAAGGATGACTGGATGGCCCTGCTTCAACTAATTTTGAGCTGCACACAAATTTGACAGCCACAACTCCCATAATCCTTTCCTTGACAGCCAAGTAAAATCAGGTATGTGGCACTGGATGGCCCCTCTTCAACTAATTACGAGCTGCACGCAAGTTTGACAGCCACAACTCCCATAATCCTTTCCTTGCCTCTATCACAATGATGATTACCTTATCCAGCACTTTATGATTCGTAACCGAGCACAGCGGGAGACAGAGCCGGCCAGCGCTTTGCGGAAAGGATTATGGGAATTGTGGCTGTCAGACTTGTGTGATCTGTGCACCGCAGCTGACAGGCAAGTAGCGATAGAGCCGACGTAATGATGGTCATGGCTCAAGACATCATGAGAGGCTGGGAAGCTCTGAGCAAAGAAGCTCAAGCAGTGAGTCACAGGGGGGCGGCTCAGGCAGGACAGCACAGGCACCAGCAGCAATCTTAATTTGCTAAACTAAGCGCCCTCACAGTAAAGTGACGCCGCACAACATTTGTATTAAAATGTTATGACAATTCGGGTCTAAAGTAGGCAGGCTGGTGGGCGTGACTTGGCATTGCCAGGCGCCCCTGAAAATCTGGCGCCCTAGGCAAGTGCCTCATCTGCCTATTGATAAATCCGGCTCTGGATGGGTCACAATGCGGCTTCATAGGAGGAATTGGGTGTGGTCATGTATGAGACATAAAGGGATAGTAATGTTTCAAAATAAAATCAGCTCCAATTAATGTTCTTAGTATTTGGGCCTTTGAGTGTGTTATTTCAATACTGTCAGAGTTGTAGTTCAAGAGTAATTGAATGATAAAGTATCCCTCTCCCGTCTCTTTTACTGATGTAACAGTGCTCACCTCAGAGCAGCAAGACTGTCCGGATGGATCGCAGAGAGGGACAATATTCAGTGACCATAACTCTATATAATTTTAATATTCCATATGTATGTGTATTCATATGTGTATGTATGTGTATATATATAATAACATATAATATATAATGTTTCTCAGTTTGTGTAAATATGTAACTCTTTACTGAAAACTATCCAGGACATACTTGAAAACAAGACAATTTTCAATGTATTCTTCCGGGTAAAACATTTTCTACATAAAAAAACCTTAAAAACCTGTCAAGGGGGGGCAGGGTTTTCCTTATGGTCACAGTAAGAAGATTGTCCCTTGCTGTGAGCTGTTTGGTCTTAAAGGGATAGTAATGTTTCATAATAAAAGCAGCTCTAATTAATCATCATAGTATTTGGACTTTGGAGAGTGTTATTTCAATTCTGTCAGAGTTGTAGTTCAAGAGTAATTCAATGACAAAGTATCCCTTCCCGCCCCTTTTACTGATGTAACACTGTTCAGCCAGATCAGAAGGGAGGTGCCCAGGTAGACTGCAGAGAGAGACAATCTTCAAATAAGATAAGGGAAAAACCTGAAAAACTTGTCAAGGGGGGCAGGGCTTTCATTGTTCTCATAGGAAGAAGAATGCCCCATTCTGTTATGTGTGGTCTTACAACCAGATTCCACATCTGAGAAGAGATGACTTATACTAGGTAAAAGGGGCAGGAGGGGAAACTTTGCTTGTGAATATCTCTCAAACCATAAAGGTTTGAGAGATAAGACTTATATTGTTATTCATTTTTTTAATGCCTTCAAAATGAAATAAAGATAAAACAAAGTATTACTATCCCTTTAAGACCAGATTCCACATTTGGGGGGTAGGTGTCTTACACTAGGTAGAAGGGGCAGGAGGGGGATACTTTATCATTCAATTACTCTTGAACTACAAGTCTGACAGTACTGAAATAAACTCTCCATGGCACAAATACTATGAAGATTAATTGGAGATGCTTTTATTGTGAAACATTACTATCTCTTTAAGGCTCTTTGTATGCCTTGTCTAGGGGATCTTGAAAGGTAAATTCAAAACTAGTAATTTTGGAAAAAATCTGAGATTTTTGTGTATTTATTCCCAATTTACAACTGACTTATTAAGTATAAGAAAAGAAATGCCTTGAATACTAGAGAAGGCTTCAATTAACACACTGTTTATCCATTCACTGGAGACCGCACTGTCATCAAACAGGGGTTAACCCTTTGAATGCCAGATGCATGAACATCACATGGGGGTGAAATGCATTGCTCGACTCTTTGGCACTCAGAGGGTTAAAGGGATAGTATTCCTTATATTTAAATAATTTTAATATTGTAGAGATTAAAAATATGAATAAAATGAGGTATGTCCCATCTCTCAAACTTTTATAGTTTGAATGATTGAAGCATCTAAAGTTCTGGTTTCAAAGAAGTCTGCCATCTAGATGAGAATAGATGAGAGTTGGTACTGTGTTAGCCGTAGAAATACAGGAGACAAAAATTTGGAAATCAGATAAGATTTCACATCCTCTTCCATTGACTGATCAAAGAATCAGTATCTGGACTAACGTTCTTATCTGATTTCCATTAAAAACAATGTAATGTGTACTTGTATTTAACCCTTTGAGTGCCAGATGGGTACAGAATGCATTGCTTTGCAGCGCATTCTGTACCCCCTCTGGCACACAAAGGGTTAAGAGAGAAGTTTTCATATTTATCTGTATAACATGCCTGAGGAAGAGACCTAAGAAGTCTTGAAAACTTGCATTCTGAATCTGTTTAGTTAGCCAATAAAGGTATCAACGTTACTAAATGTTTGCCATCTAGCTGAGAGAAGCAGATTCTGGTTCCAGGACCGTCCTGCGGCTCTTCAACAGAACCAAAATAGACAGATATAGAAATGAATACTTCATTGGAATGGTCTACAATGTGTTTATTTATAGATTGCGCTATTTCATCTCTGCTGAAGATCCACAGGACAGTCCCGGAACCAGAATCTGCTTTTCTCAACTAGATGGCAGACTTCTGTGAAACCAGAACTTTAGATGCTTCGATCTCTCAAACTATAAAAGTTTGAGAGATGGGACATACCTCATTTTATTTATATTTTTAATTTCTACAATATTAAAATTACTTAAATATAAGCAATACTATACCTTTAAATGAATGAACCAAATATGCTCCAGCTCCAAATAATCTAGACCTGTTTATCTGAATAACATTCCACATACATAGATATATGTTTTTTCTCTTCAATTTTAACAAACCTTGAAAATACATTACAGGCTAATTCAGCCTCAGACCTATTTCACAGCACAACAATGAATTTGCCCCATCCTCTGTAAATGTCCCTAACAGCTTTTTCTAATGCAGCTTTCTGATTTTTCATTCTAATGTGAACAAAAGGGTGCTTTTACCTTTCATTTTGATGTGGATACTTAAAATCAGCATTAAAATCACAAACTAGAGATGGAATTTTCTCTATAAATGCTTCTTTTTTTAACTCTTTGAGGACCAGAATGGGGTGTAACTAGTGATGAGCGAGCACCCCAATGCTCGGGTGTTCGGGTGCTCTGACGGAGCACCCCCGGAGGCTCGAGTGCTCGGCCGAGCACCCGAGCCCCATTGAAGTCAATGGGAGGACTCGAGCATTACACAAGGCACCCCCTGCTCTGATGAGGGGAGGGTGCCTGGTCCATAGGAAAAGGGCAGAAAAGGATGGAAACACCACAGAAATGGTTCAGGGACAGCATAGGGAGGATGTCTGGATGCATCTTGGACTCCAACATCGCTGCTGGGAACGATCTTTCGCCCGTAGTACGCCATTTTTACAGACTGACCGTAAAACACACAAAAAGGAAGATAAAAACGACTTTAGGCGAAAAATTGTTACCAAACAGTATTTGCTGTATATTTACTTGTATATCATCTGCAAATTCTCCCAAAAATTTCCTCGATTTTTCTGAACTGAGGCCATGATTAAGAGGGAAACGTGCGCAGAGGCAAATTCTCCCAAAAATTTCCTTGATTTTTCTGAACTGAGGCCATGATTAAGAGGGAAACGTGCGCTGAGCCGACCATCTAAAACATTATGGGTGAGGGTCTGCTGCGGAGCTGACCATCCTAAACATTATATGCGAAGGCCCGCTAGTGAGCTGACGCTATAAAACATTATATGAGAGGGCCCGCTAGAGAGCTGACCCAATAAAACATTATATGAGAAGGCCCGCTGGTGAGCTGACCTATACAAAAATTGTCAAACAGGGCCCGCTGGTGAGCTGGCCCTATATAAAAATTATATCACAGGGCCCGCTGGTGAGCTGGCCCTATATAAAAATTATATCCCAGGGTATATGGAAGAGAGTCAACCATATACCCGTTTTTTGGGTGGAAGGGGTGAATGGGAATACAGAGTATTCCCATCATTGTAAATAACATATATAAAGTGAGTTTATGTTCCCCCGGGGCTTTCCTCCAGTGGAGTGGAGAAGTCAGGGGAAATCCAGGCCTTGTTCATTTTTATAAGTGTCAACCTATCAGCATTGTCGGTGGAAAGGCGGATACGCTTATCTGTTATGATGCCACCAGCAGCACTAAATACCCGCTCAGACAGAACGCTGGCGGCAGGGCAGGCCAGCACCTCCAAGGCGTAGAGTGCCAGTTCATACCACGTGTCCAGCTTGGACACCCAGTAGTTGTAAGGCACAGAGGGATCATTGAGGACGCTGACACGGTCTGCTACGTACTCCTTCACCATCTTCCAAAACTTTTCCCTCCTTGTGACACTAGGCTGCGCATCAGGGTGAGGGTGCTGGCGGGGTGTCATGAAGGTGTCCCACGCCTTGGAGAGTGTTGCCCTGCCTTTGTCGGAACTTCTGTGTGCTCCCCTTTTCTCCCCTTCTCGGTTGGCCAAGGTAGCACGTACTCTGCCGCCAGCGTTGTCAGATGGAAAATTTTGGAGCAATTTTTCGACAAGAACCTTCTGGTATTGCACCATTTTGCTTGTCCTCTCCACCTGAGGAATGAGAGATGAGAAATTCTCTTTGTAGCGGGGGTCCAGAAGGGTGAACACCCAGTAATCCGTGTTGTTTAAAATGCGTATAACGCGTGGGTCACGGGAAAGGCAGCCTAACATAAAGTCAGCCATGTGTGCCAGAGTACCAACAGGCAAGATTTCGCTGTCCTCACCAGGAGGATGACTCTCAATCTCCTCATCCTCTTCCTCCTCTTCTGCCCACCCACGTTGAAGAGATGGAACTAAAGTTCCATGGCTACCCTCTGTAACGGAGGCAACCGTGTCTTCCTCCTCCTCCTCCTCCGCCTCCTCCAATTGTCGCTGAGAAGACGAAGTGAGGGTGCTCTGGCTATCACCTTGTGTAAGCTCTTCCTCCCGCATTTCCACCTCTTCCACATGCAAAGCGTCGGTTTTAATTGTGAGCAGCGAGCGTTTCAGTAGACACAGAAGTGGGATGGTTACACTGATAATAGCGTTATCGCCGCTCACCATCTGTGTCGATTCCTCAAAATTGCGTAAAACCTCACAGAGGTCTGACATCCATTCCCACTCCTCACTTCTGATTACAGGAAGTTGAACGGAGAGGCGACGACCGTGTAACAGCTGGTACTCCACTACTGCCCTCTGCTGCTCACAAAGCCGGGCCAACATGTGGAAGGTGGAGTTCCAGCGCGAGCTCACGTCACACAGCAGCCGGTGAGCTGGCAATTGTAAGCGCTGCTGCAGCTTCAACAGGCCGGCTGAAGCTGTTGATGACTTACGGAAATGTGCACACACGCGGCGCACCTTGGTCAAGAGATCATGCAAATTGGGGTAGGTTTTTAGAAATCGCTGAACCACTAAATTAAATACATGCGCTAGGCATGGTACGTGTGTGAGCTTGCCGAGCTCCAAAGCCGCCACCAAGTTACGCCCATTATCACACACAACCATGCCTGGTTGCAGGTTGAGTGGCGAGAGCCACTGCTCGGTCTGGTGACTAATCCCCTGCAACAGCTCTGAGCCCGTGTGCTGTTTGTCCCCAAGGCAGATCAGCTTCAGCACGGCCTGTTGACGCTTCCCCACTGCAGTGCTACACTGCTTCCAGCTACCGGCTGATGGGTGAGTGGCGCTGCTCGCAGAGAATTCGGAGGTGGAAACGGAGGAGGAGGAGCCAATAACGTAGGTGCTGGCGGAAACCCTGATGGAGGTAGGGCCCGCAATCCTCGGCGTGGGTAGCACCTGTACCATCCCAGGGTCCGAGTTGCTCCCAGCCTCCACGACATTCACCCAGTGTGCCGTCAGGGAAATGTAGCGTCCCTGGCCACAAGCACTTGTCCATGTGTCAGTCGTTAAGTGAACCTTCCCAGTAACTGCGTTGGTCAGGGCACGGGTGATGTTACGGGACACATGGTGGTGTAAGGCGGGGACGGCACACCGGGAAAAGTAGTGGCGGCTGGGGACTGCGTACCGAGGGACAGCTGCTGCCATCAGGCTGCGGAAGGACTCAGTCTCCACAAGCCTAAATGGCAGCATTTCGATGGCCAGTAATTTGGAAAGGTGTGAGGTTAGTGCTATGGCCTGTGGGTGGGTGGCTGGGTATTTTCGCTTGCGCTCAAATGCCTGGGGTAACGACATTTGGACGCTGCGCTGGGACAGGGAAGTGGATGTGGTCGCTGATGGTGCTTCAGATGGTACAGGTGCAGGGCGGGAGGTATGCGGGCCTGCGCCTTCGACAGGCGATTGGCCGGCACCGAAAACAGGGGAAGAGGAGGCAGTGGTGTGGCCTGCAGACACAGATGGGCGATCCAGGCGTTCCTCCCACTTATTACGGTGCTTGGATGCCATGTGTCGGATCATGCTGGTGGTGGTGAGGTTTCTAGTGTTCATGCCTCGGCTCATTCTGGTGTGGCACAGGTTGCAAACTACAATTCTTTTGTCGTCCGCACTTTCCTTAAAAAAACGCCATACCGCGGAACACCTACCCCTTGGCAAGGGAGATTTACGCAAGGGGGTGCTCCGTGGAACATTTGCGGGCCGGTTTGGTGCGGTCCGCCTTCTTTCTGTAGCCACACCACTGCCTCTTCCAGCCTGTTGCGGTGCTGCAGATGGCTCACCCTCAGGACTGCTGTCATCGCTCGGATCTACACCTTCCCAGGTGGGGTCAGTCACCTCATCGTCCACCAAGTCCTCCTCCACTTCCTCACTCTGATCATCCTCCTCATGTCTTGATCCCACCACATACTCAGTCATTGACAACTGTATATCATCCTCCTCATCAAGGTCTTGAGACAGTAATAGTGGTTGATTTAATGGCAACTGTGTCTCATCATCATCATCATCCACTACTTCCTTTGACCTTAAATGCCGTTCACATCTGTCATCTTCTTGTGATTGGGTACCCTCTAGAGGTTGTGAATCAGGGCACAAGATGTCATGTTCCTCTGCAAGCGTGCTTGGAGAGAGGGTCAAATGAAGGATTGGTGATGAGACGAGCTCCTCACTATATCCCAGTGTGGGATCACTTCTTTGACCAGACCCTCTATGGTGGGAGGAAGGATGATCAGAGTGAGGATTATGTTGACCAGACTCTTGGCTACTGAGAGTGGACTTGGTGGAAGACAGGGTGGTGCTTAACCGACTGGAAGCAGTATCAGCTGACATCCAACCGACCACCTGTTCGCAGTGGTCGGACCTCGAGAGTGATGTCCTGCGACGCCCTGTAAAATGAGACATGAAGCTAGATATGGTGGATGTCTTTCTGTCTTGTGCTCTGGCACCAGGCGCAGTTTCTACGCGTCCTGACCCGCGCCCTGAACTATCAGGATCACGTCCACTTCCCCGTCCCTTTTTACCCGCCTTCTTCATATTACACGGAATATGTGCTGCAAATCTGCAACTTTGCACAGTACACAGAATTTGCTTCTTAACTGCGGCTACGCACAGTGAATGGAATATGTGACTTTGATATTTTACAGTTTGAAGACTTAACAGTATTTTTTCCTATTCTGAAACTGTGCACAGTACACAGAATGTGCTGCTAAACTGCGGCGACGCACAGTGAATGGAATATGTGACTTTGATATTTTACAGTTTGAAGACTTAACAGTATTTTTTCCTATTCTGAAACTGTGCACAGTACACAGAATGTGCTGCTAAACTGCGGCGACGCACACTGAATGGAATATGTGACTTTGATATTTTACAGTTTGAAGACTTAACAGTATTTTTTCCTATTCTGAAACTGTGCACAGTACACAGAATGTGCTGCTAAACTGCGGCGACGCACAGTGAATGGAATATGTGACTTTGATATTTTACAGTTTGAAGACTTAACAGTATTTTTTCCTATTCTGAAACTGTGCACAGTACACAGAATGTGCTGCTAAACTGCGGCGACGCACAGTGAATGGAATATGTGACTTTGATATTTTACAGTTTGAAGACTTAACAGTATTTTTTCCTATTCTGAAACTGTGCACAGTACACAGAATGTGCTGCTAAACTGCGGCGACACACACTGAATGGAATATGTGACTTTGATATTTTACAGTTTGAAGACTTAACAGTATTTTTTCCTATTCTGAAACTGTGCACAGTACACAGAATGTGCTGCTAAACTGCGGCGACGCACAGTGAATGGAATATGTGACTTTGATATTTTACAGTTTGAAGACTTAACAGTATTTTTTCCTATTCTGAAACTGTGCACAGTACACAGAATGTGCTGCTAAACTGCGGCGACGCACAGTGAATGGAATATGTGACTTTGATATTTTACAGTTTGAAGACTTAACAGTATTTTTTCCTATTCTGAAACTGTGCACAGTACACAGAATGTGCTGCTAAACTGCGGCGACACACACTGAATGGAATATGTGACTTTGATATTTTACAGTTTGAAGACTTAACAGTATTTTTTCCTATTCTGAAACTGTGCACAGTACACAGAATGTGCTGCTAAACTGCGGCAACGCACAGTGAATGGAATATGTGACTTTGATATTTTACAGTTTGAAAACTTAACAGTATTTTTTCCTATTCTGAAACTGTGCACAATACACAGAATGTGCTGCTAAACTGCGGCGACGCACACTGAATGGAATATGTGACTTTGATATTTTACAGTTTGAAGACTTAACAGTATTTTTTCCTATTCTGAAACTGTGCACAGTACACAGAATGTGCTGCTAAACTGCGGCGACGCACAGTGAATGGAATATGTGACTTTGATATTTTACAGTTTGAAGACTTAACAGTATTTTTTCCTATTCTGAAACTGTGCACAGTACACAGAATGTGCTGCTAAACTGCGGCGACGCACAGTGAATGGAATATGTGACTTTGATATTTTACAGTTTGAAGACTTAACAGTATTTTTTCCTATTCTGAAACTGTGCACAGTACACAGAATGTGCTGCTAAACTGCGGCGACGCACAGTGAATGGAATATGTGACTTTGATATTTTACAGTTTGAAGACTTAACAGTATTTTTTCCTATTCTGAAACTGTGCACAGTACACAGAATGTGCTGCTAAACTGCGGCGACGCACACTGAATGGAATATGTGACTTTGATATTTTACAGTTTGAAGACTTAACAGTATGTTTTCCAATTCTGAAACTGTGCACAGTACACAGAATGTGCTGCTAAACTGCGGCGACGCACACTGAATGGAATATGTGACTTTGATATTTTACAGTTTGAAGACTTAACAGTATTTTTTCCTATTCTGAAACTGTGCACAGTACACAGAATGTGCTGCTAAACTGCGGCGACGCACAGTGAATGAAATATGTGACTTTGATATTTTACAGTTTGAAGACTTAACAGTATTTCTTCCTATTCTGAAACTGTGCACAGTACACAGAATGTGCTGCTAAACTGCGGCGACGCACAGTGAATGGAATATGTGACTTTGATATTTTACAGTTTGAAGACTTAACAGTATTTTTTCCTATTCTGAAACTGTGCACAGTACACAGAATGTGCTGCTAAACTGCGGCGACGCACAGTGAATGGAATATGTGACTTTGATATTTTACAGTTTGAAGACTTAACAGTATTTTTTCCTATTCTGAAACTGTGCACAGTACACAGAATGTGCTGCTAAACTGCGGCGACGCACAGTGAATGGAATATGTGACTTTGATATTTTACAGTTTGAAGACTTAACAGTATTTTTTCCTATTCTGAAACTGTGCACAGTACACAGAATGTGCTGCTAAACTGCGGCGACGCACACTGAATGGAATATGTGACTTTGATATTTTACAGTTTGAAGACTTAACAGTATTTTTTCCTATTCTGAAACTGTGCACAGTACACAGAATGTGCTGCTAAACTGCGGCGACGCACAGTGAATGGAATATGTGACTTTGATATTTTACAGTTTGAAAACTTAACAGTATTTTTTCCTATTCTGAAACTGTGCACAGTACACAGAATGTGCTGCTAAACTGCGGCGACGCACACTGAATGGAATATGTGACTTTGATATTTTACAGTTTGAAGACTTAACAGTATTTTTTCCTATTCTGAAACTGTGCACAGTACACAGAATGTGCTGCTAAACTGCGGCGACGCACAGTGAATGGAATATGTGACTTTGATATTTTACAGTTTGAAGACTTAACAGTATTTTTTCCTATTCTGAAACTGTGCACAGTACACAGAATGTGCTGCTAAACTGCGGCGACGCACAGTGAATGGAATATGTGACTTTGATATTTTACAGTTTGAAGACTTAACAGTATTTTTTCCTATTCTGAAACTGTGCACAGTACACAGAATGTGCTGCTAAACTGCGGCGACGCACACTGAATGGAATATGTGACTTTGATATTTTACAGTTTGAAGACTTAACAGTATTTTTTCCTATTCTGAAACTGTGCACAGTACACAGAATGTGCTGCTAAACTGCGGCGACGCACACTGAATGGAATATGTGACTTTGATATTTTACAGTTTGAAGACTTAACAGTATTTTTTCCTATTCTGAAACTGTGCACAGTACACAGAATGTGCTGCTAAACTGCGGCGACGCACACTGAATGGAATATGTGACTTTGATATTTTACAGTTTGAAGACTTAACAGTATTTTTTCCTATTCTGAAACTGTGCACAGTACACAGAATGTGCTGCTAAACTGCGGCGACGCACACTGAATGGAATATGTGACTTTGATATTTTACAGTTTGAAGACTTAACAGTATGTTTTCCAATTCTGAAACTGTGCACAGTACACAGAATGTGCTGCTAAACTGCGGCGACGCACACTGAATGGAATATGTGACTTTGATATTTTACAGTTTGAAGACTTAACAGTATTTTTTCCTATTCTGAAACTGTGCACAGTACACAGAATGTGCTGCTAAACTGCGGCGACGCACAGTGAATGAAATATGTGACTTTGATATTTTACAGTTTGAAGACTTAACAGTATTTCTTCCTATTCTGAAACTGTGCACAGTACACAGAATGTGCTGCTAAACTGCGGCGACGCACAGTGAATGGAATATGTGACTTTGATATTTTACAGTTTGAAGACTTAACAGTATTTTTTCCTATTCTGAAACTGTGCACAGTACACAGAATGTGCTGCTAAACTGCGGCGACGCACAGTGAATGGAATATGTGACTTTGATATTTTACAGTTTGAAGACTTAACAGTATTTTTTCCTATTCTGAAACTGTGCACAGTACACAGAATGTGCTGCTAAACTGCGGCGACGCACAGTGAATGGAATATGTGACTTTGATATTTTACAGTTTGAAGACTTAACAGTATTTTTTCCTATTCTGAAACTGTGCACAGTACACAGAATGTGCTGCTAAACTGCGGCGACGCACACTGAATGGAATATGTGACTTTGATATTTTACAGTTTGAAGACTTAACAGTATTTTTTCCTATTCTGAAACTGTGCACAGTACACAGAATGTGCTGCTAAACTGCGGCGACGCACAGTGAATGGAATATGTGACTTTGATATTTTACAGTTTGAAAACTTAACAGTATTTTTTCCTATTCTGAAACTGTGCACAGTACACAGAATGTGCTGCTAAACTGCGGCGACGCACACTGAATGGAATATGTGACTTTGATATTTTACAGTTTGAAGACTTAACAGTATTTTTTCCTATTCTGAAACTGTGCACAGTACACAGAATGTGCTGCTAAACTGCGGCGACGCACAGTGAATGGAATATGTGACTTTGATATTTTACAGTTTGAAGACTTAACAGTATTTTTTCCTATTCTGAAACTGTGCACAGTACACAGAATGTGCTGCTAAACTGCGGCGACGCACAGTGAATGGAATATGTGACTTTGATATTTTACAGTTTGAAGACTTAACAGTATTTTTTCCTATTCTGAAACTGTGCACAGTACACAGAATGTGCTGCTAAACTGCGGCGACGCACACTGAATGGAATATGTGACTTTGATATTTTACAGTTTGAAGACTTAACAGTATTTTTTCCTATTCTGAAACTGTGCACAGTACACAGAATGTGCTGCTAAACTGCGGCGACGCACACTGAATGGAATATGTGACTTTGATATTTTACAGTTTGAAGACTTAACAGTATTTTTTCCTATTCTGAAACTGTGCACAGTACACAGAATGTGCTGCTAAACTGCGGCGACGCACACTGAATGGAATATGTGACTTTGATATTTTACAGTTTGAAGACTTAACAGTATTTTTTCCTATTCTGAAACTGTGCACAGTACACAGAATGTGCTGCTAAACTGCGGCGACGCACACTGAATGGAATATGTGACTTTGATATTTTACAGTTTGAAGACTTAACAGTATTTTTTCCTATTCTGAAACTGTGCACAGTACACAGAATGTGCTGCTAAACTGCGGCGACGCACAGTGAATGGAATATGTGACTTTGATATTTTACAGTTTGAAGACTTAACAGAATGTGCTCTAATCTGCAACTTTGCACACTAAACAGAATGCGCTCTAATCTGCAACTTTGCACACTAAACAGAATGTGCTCTAATCTGCAACTTTGCACACTAAAAAGAATGTGCTGCTAATCTGCAACTTTGCACACTGAACAGAATGTGCTCTAATCTGCAACTTTGCACACTAAACAGAATGTGCTCTAATCTGCAACTTTGCACACTAAACAGAATATATGAAGTTTTTTTTTTTTTGTTTTTTTTCCCCACACACAAAATAAACTGCTGCCCCCACACACAGTAGTCCTAAAAAGGACTTTTGGGTCTTTTTTTTTACAAATTTGCTTTTCTTCTCCCTACACTGACTTTCCCTTCCTATCCTCATCTCTCCCTGGCTAAGACTGAGCCGAACTCGCTGGTCAGGTGCTATACAGCACCCGATCACGGGTTCTGGCCAGCCAATCAGTGTAATGCCAGCAGCCAACATGGCTGCTGGCATTACACTGATGTCAGAGCCTCCCTGCACGTTTATTGGCTGCGCAGCAGCCGCGAAACGTGCGGGGAGGAGACCCGAACATGGCGGGCGAGCACATGCGGTACTCGTACGAGTACCGCCATGTGCCGAGCAGAGCGATGCTCGAGCCGAACCGAGCATCGGCCGAGCATGCTCGCTCAACACTAGGTGTAACGAATTTTGCAAACATGTGTCACGTCGGTATTCTATTGCAGAACCACAGTAAAACAAAACTGGCGTAGACAGCACATTTCAGAGTAGTAACAAAACTGGCGCTGTCTGCTTTTTTCCGACTACCGCCTACAAAAAAACGGGCAAAATGTCAAAGTCCAAGGAAATAGGTGTACGTTTGACGGCAGAAAGATCAAGTTCAGTGTTAGATGTGTTCTCCGCATAACAAAATCCGACAGAGTGCCCCCCCTCAACATATTAACCCCCCCTTTTAAAAGTCGACTTGCAGTGCTTTCTTCCACCACATTAATCCGACAAATATTGTTCATACTCGACAATTAACTCTTCCCCTACCAAATCCGGCTTACAGTGCTTCCTTTCACCATACTAATTCAAAGAATATTGTACATCTGACATTTTAACCCACCTCTTGAAAAGTCGACTACAGTGTTCCCATGACTTTCTTTCACCATTTGCATCTGACATTTTTCTTCTTGTCCCATATCACTGCTGGATCTGCTTCCACCACTACCCTCCACTACTACTACTACTGGGTGGAGGCAACAGTCTGATCCTGTGACAAATGATGCTCAGACAACTAAGAGGGAACTACAATTACAAACACCATAAGGTCACTACTAGTGAAGATCTTTCCTTGGCACTTTATTTGTTTAAGATTAGAAAGCTCTCATTTTACTGGCATCATCATCACCAAGATCAGTATCACCACTCTCATCATCACCACCACCAGACTCTTCTTCCTCGCTTGGTGGTGACATATGTGCCAGCAGTGCACATGGTATTGCACTCATAGAGACACATACAACAGGCTCAGGCAGCTGCACTTCATTGCTGCTACAGTACACAGTCACTCTGGGAAAATCAAAAGTTCCCTATTTTAAAATCATACACCATGTCCCTGAGGATGTTGTAGGTTCACACTACTACTAGAACTTCTATTGCTGCTCTGTTTGTTTTTACTTTCAATAAAATGATGTATCTCTTCACTACTGCACGGCAGCCCTCCCACTCCTGTCCCAGCTTAAAGAGTCCAGCAACAAGCAACAGCAGCAATGCAGGTAGTAACTACTATGACTCTCCTTCTCCATCTCTGAGACTCTCTTTCACTATCTAGTTCCACAATCACTCACCCTGACTTCCAGATAACTTTTTATAGTACTGCAGAGGGGATTGTCACAACCATAGAACGCACAGGTGGAAATCGGTACATTTTTGTTGGAATTTCATTGGCAGTATTGAAAAAGGTGGACATTTTAATGGATTTACTATTTGTTGGAATTTGTTGGAAGTGAAAATTCATGTGGATTGATGTGACTTTTTGCCCATTCCTACTTACTGAACCCATCAGAGAAGTCCCTCTACTTACTTGGCTGTCCCATAGTAGGAGTTACCAGGATTATCAAGCAGTCTCTGGAACTAAGTCTTATGCTGGAAGTCACGTGCTGATTGGCAGATGATAAACTAAGGGCTCTTTAGGGTTTATGCATGAATACAAAAGAAGAGCAACTGTGGAGCTAAACATCACATAAAATTAACCCCTTGGATGCTAGAATGGTCTCCAGTGTGTTGGAGAGCTCTTCTGCATCCAAGGCATTTGAATGAGGAGTTTAAGCACTTGAAATTTAACCCCTTGCGTACCAGAGGGGTGCCCATATAATTGCTTTGCAATGTGTTGCTTAACCCTTTTGTCTTTAAGGGTTAAACCCTCTTTAAGTTAATGATAATTTTGCTTGACTTTTATGATGCTGGTCTCCCCACAATTGATCCATTTTTCTCTGTATGTATATCCAAAAGCTCATTAGTTTACCACCCTTATTCCTCAGGATCTCATTTGTTCCTTTAGGTTTGTCACTGATTTCATCAAGATTACAGGAAGGATCAGGAAGGAGGAAGTAGGTGACATGGACCATCTGCCTGTATGACAAAAGAGCAACACATCAAAACCTCTAGTAAAAATAGCCAAGGAATAATTTACTTAATGACTCCTATTTCCCTTTTGTTTCCTATACTATGGGCAATGTTTAATGTAACGCAACGGATCAAAAAACAAAATCATTGTATACCCCTCTGGTGCTCAAAGAGTCTATGAAACACTACCCTCTCCTAATAATAAACCCCCACATACCTTAATCTAGACAGAAAATCCAAATGGTCACTATGAGTTAAAACTGCATGGACTGATTTCCCAATGTAATATTTATTTAGTAAAGGATATCATGTCCATGGATGTGATTATTTGTTGCTGGACTCCAGGGGCCAGATTCTATTGCAGGTGCTAAATATTAACTATTTTATCAAACATTTTTCTATTGAAGTCTATGGGGAAAACCAGAGATAAAAGCAGTAAAATTAGCACCTGTAATAGAATCTAGCCTCAAAAGCCCAGTCTCCTACCTAGTTCTATTTAGGCAGAAAGAAAGACATCACGTATCCAGCAACAAAGAATCATGTCTACCTCCGTGGTCGTGTTTTCCAGTAGTAATTAAAAATCAGTTTTGGAGAAAGAGTCCACACAGAATCTAGTTGTAGGGGCCATTGGGATTTTATGCCCAGTTGAACATTTGGATGCTAGAGATGTCTCCAGTGTAATGCCTTGAAAAGCACCGGAGATAGCTTTATCATCCAAGGAGTTAAACTACAACTGTAGGTAACAAGTAGGTGAAACTGAAAAAACTTTCAAAAGCAAACTATATTTATGTTAAGCATTTTTATTTTAAACAATAATTTATAAGATATTTAGCTCTATTTATTTGTCAGTTAGACATCCAGGCATGATTGGATGATTCAAACATTCCACATAGCTCTATGTTACCAACTGCCACTTCCTACCAGGAAGTATTAGCTCATCTACATAAACTGACACATAAATAAACCTAAATATCTCATAAACTATTGTTCAAAATTAAAAATGAAAAACATAAATATTGGTGGTTTTGGACACTTTTCAAAATCACCTATGTTTTACAAAGTGACAGTTGCGGTTTAAGATAAGTGTGGGTTTATCATTAAAGGTGTTACTGTTCCTTTATCCCTTTGAGTGCCCATAGCGTATCCAATGCATTGCAAAGCAAGGTGTTGGTTAACCCTCTTGAACTCAAAGAGTGGATGTACATGGCTTACAAAATACACTGTCTGGCAGCTCGTAAAGGGTCTTATTCATCATGCTAATGAGGTGCACTTTTGGAGCAGACCAATTGAACCATAGGACTTATCAAAATTCTGAAATATTCCTATTGATTTAAATTGGGTTTTTAACCCTTCGAATGCTAGAGAGGTCTCCAACACCTTGCTTAGTAGACCTCTCTAATATTCAAGCGTTTAAAAGCCCCATTTAAATAAATGGGAGTTTTCATGTGTCCCACTATAATGCAGTTGGTTGGCTCCATAATGAAATCTATTTATTATGATGAATAAGGCCCATGGTAGAGGCTGTAGAGAAATGTTCTTTATATAGTATGAGAATACTATTTTATATGGATCATAATCATCATAGTATGATTTCAGTCAAGGAAGGAACATCAAGAACATTTTATATTTACGCTCTGAAGTGTTTTAAGTAATTTATCTAAATCTGTTTTAAAAATCAAATGTTAAGAAGTGCAATTTTCATAAGGAAAGAACTCGCAGCTTAGTGTTGCTATGTAATGATCATTTCTACAGTACAATAGATTACACATATACTCAATCACTGCTTTTATATTGAGAGAATAAACATGTTCTCAGTATAGGTTTAAACAACCTCCAGAAAGGTGAAACATAATGTACCATTTAATAATCTTATAAAATATATATTGGTAGATTTGTTCCTAGAAAATATTCTATTCTTAGTCTGTTAATAGAAATTAATAACCATTAATAGAACACATACACCTCATAACCATCCATTTGATCTTGAAATTACTTGTTCCAGTGCTTTTAGGCTTTGTAGTATGGTAAAGTCTCTCTACCTCCCACTGACATTGCTGGTGACTGTATCAGTCAGACAGACCTAGTGTTACATGTGATTTATGAAAGGTCATACATAATGACTGTAGGTTGCTAATGTACAGAATTCATAGTAAAGTCATTAGGTATTTTGCTTATCTTTCATGTCTAGTCATTTGTTCCATTGGGAAGTATTTGCTGTCATGGCTTTGATGCTACAATCCTAAGAGCTCAGCTGTTCTTAAGATGGATCTAATGGCAAAACCATGATTAATGACTTAAGGTACTTGGAATGTAATATTATACCATCACTAAAATTCATTAAGGACTCTATTCATTGTAAGTTTGGCCATGGTGGACAATTTTCAGTATGCTTTTCTAACAGAAATAAAATATACTTAAGAACAAAATCCCAGACAGCCATCTTAGTTTTCAATGCTGATGAACATAGGGTTGCTGGCGCCGTGTGATGACATCACTGTACTCTGACACAGTATTAGTGTTCGGTTAATTCTAGAATGTGAAATGGATACTTCTATTTCCATGCAAATAAAAAAAACAGAAGACTGCAGTCTTGCAGAAAAGAACAGAGGCTGGAAAAATGACATATGGTAATTTAATTAAGCCTAGTGTTTTTGTATATATTAGCCCTTTAATTGCAATATTGCAACAGTAGGATTTTTGTATAATTAATTAAGAGCTATGGGAAAAAAGAAAAGTGACATAACTCGGGGGCAAATTGACTGCACCAAAGTGGACAAAACAAATCAAAAATTGTTACGTTTTCATTTAATATAACCCTTTGAGTGCCAGAGGGGTACACAAATCATTGTCTTTGCTGATGACACTAAACTGTGTAAGGAAATGCATGCAGGGCTGGATGTTTTTCTCCCTGCAGAATAATTTAGATAAGCTGAGTGAATGGAAAGAAAAGTGTCAGATGACATATAATGTAGATAAATGTAAGGTTATGCATTTGGGCTCTAGAAACAAACTTGCTACGTATACACTAAATGGGAAACAACTTGGGAAATCCTCATTAGAGAAAGATTTAGGCGTACTGATAGACAATAGGCTTCACACAGTGTGCAGAGTCACTCAGTTGCTGCAAGAATAAATAGGGTACTATCCTGCAAGAGGTGTAGATGCACGTGATGCTAGTATTATCCTACCTTTATATAAATCCTTGGTATCCTAGAATATGGAGTACAGTTTTGGACACCAGTTCTTATAAAAGACATTATTGAACTGGAAAAAGTACAGAAACGTGCAACAAAACTGATTGATTGGAGGATCTGAGTTATAAAGAGAGACTAGGCAAACTGAGCTTGTTTAGATTAGAGAAAAGATGTCTAAGGGATGATATGATTACAATTTACAAATATATTCAAGGTCAATACAAAGAACTATCCAATGAATTATCTACTCAAAGAGCTGAGCTAAGAATGAAAGATCATCCATTAAGACTAGAGGAAAGAAGGTTTCCAGCTAAAACAAATGAGGGGATTTTTTCCAGTAAGGGTGGTAAACCTATGGAATTCTTTACCTTGAGATTCTTTGCTTGCAGATACTGTAACTGCTTTAAAAAAATTACTGCATCCCTATCTAGCACAGAACAATATCGAGATAGGTTGTTGAACCAGGTAACTATCTGACTGCCATTTGGAGTCAGGAAGGATTTTTTTACCCCCTTTGGGCTTAATTTTAAATAGCTTCAATGTTTTTTTGCCTTCCTCTGGATCAAGAGGGGTGATTTGGCATGGGCTGGACTTGATGAGGGCATGTCTTTTTTTCAGCCTCATCAATTATGTTACTATATATATGTTACTATGTTACATTTAGTGACTACTGCCTCTTTCTTTTGTATGCCCGTGACATCTTAACTGTATCTAGGTCCCCATTTTCTCCAGCTGCACTCTCTAGCTACACTCTCTAAGAGCTTACTTGGAGCAGTTTGAAAGTTTGCTTCAAAGGAAAATCCCTGGCTCACCAGCAGTCCTGAACAATTACTGAAAAAAGAGTAAATGCTCATTTACTATCTGCTTTCTCTTCTATACTGTACTTGACCAGTGTTCCTGTGACTCTTACATGTACAGCATTACTTGACAGTTAAGAACAGTGGCCTCAGGTCATAAGGATGGTGTCTAGAATTGCTCCTCTGCCCTGCTGGTCTGACTCCTATACAATCAGTCAGGCTATTTTCTGTGCCAGGCAACGGTTCATAAGACAGTGTCATATGAAGACTGAGGGTGTGGCCATGGGCACATCAAAGGGCACCTAGAGTGCCATGCTTGAAACTGGTGATTACAGCTATTTTGTCTCTTTGGCAATTGATGATAAGTGAGTGCTTTCTGTATCCTTGAAAACATATGCAACAGAACAGGGTCAACATTTGAAATAAGTTAATGTAAGAAAGTGTACTAAATGTGAGTACGTTTGAAACAGTCTGGTCTTTGTCTGTGCATCTACTCCTAAGAATAGCAGATTATCGACTTTGCCATTTTAAGGTTGGTGAATCATCAGGAGCATGGCCTCTTTCAGTGAATCATTGAGTAAATACACTAAGTGCTGTATATTACTGTAGTATGAAAAACAGCACTTCATTATACAAGGATTATGATTATAATTATTATTAATAACGGCTAATTTATGGATCAACAACATATCCTGTAAAGTAGCACTTTCACACATTTTTGCATAGGATGCTCACCTATCTTCATAACATGAACTCTATCTCTCTGAAAAATGCTTCATGTAGTTTATTTACCAGCATAATATATGTGAAATAACTTGTTTTACTCCCTCTTACTCAGTACTTTGTCATGTTCAAGCTAAACATACTGGGAAGAATAATTAATTAAAACTCAGTGAGGCTGGTAGTGGAACTGTCTCCTTCTGCACATATTCTTTCTAACTTGGGGTCATCCATCTTGACAGGATTTGATTGATTATCATTTTATGCAAATTATTTAGTACTGGCTGGAAAGAAATGACAGGTGGGAGGGAGAGTAGTATGGAATGTTAGTATCTGGGTGGCATGCCAGCTAGTACTGTCTAATGTGCATAAACCGAGATATAGTGACGCTAAATAGCTCATAAAATACTATATTAAGTAAAAATGGCTAACATAAGTATACATAATTTAGAAAACGCTTTTAAAAATCACCTGTTTGTTACAAAGTTATAGTTTCATTTTAAAGGAAAGTGGATTAGTTCTGGGGCAAACCAACTGCTCCATAGGGAAAGTAAAAATATGTATCAGTTTAACCCTTGCAGTGCATTGGGTAGCACTCTGGCACTCGAAGGGTTAATCAGTCTTTTAACCCATTGGATTTTAGTGACTCCTCTAACTCCTTGCTTTGCAATGTCTTGGAGACTCCTTTTTCATTCACATGATTAAACGGCCCATTTACATCAATGGGGATTATGGGAAGTTTTATCTGAACCCTGTAATGAAGATGGCATGCTGCAGTATTGATCCACTCTTACTTAGTACATCAGCCTCAGTACTGCACGTGCAGAATGTGGGTTGGTCAACAAGCAGGCTAATTATTGCCATATTTGAATCATGTCTGGACATAACTGATATATAAATAATACCAGATTTTAAAAGATTAACAAATATATACAATTCCTTTCTGAGATTTCTTCTTTAATGACAAACTGGACAATCTCTTGGTAGTAACACCTACATACAGCATTAGGAAAAGCCAAAAAAATAGATAAGGGCACCTCATGCTCTGAATTTTAATCCTTTGTGTGCCAGAGGGTTACGCAAAGCATTGCAAAGCAATGCATTGCTTATCCCTCTGGCATTCAAAGGGTTAAACCTGGAGTATGTATATTTTCAATTAGGTCAAATGGCTATTTGCTTACAGGGATGGATTTCCCAATAGGCAGAGTGGGCAACTGTCTTCTAGAGCGCCAGATTTTGAGGGGAAGCCTCAGCTGTCCTGGCCACACCCATATTCTGAGTTGTGGGTGTGACCAGAGCAATCCCGATGTCCCTGACTCTTTATTTAACCCTGTGGGTACTGTAGAGATATTGAACACATTGCTGAGCAGTGAGTTGAAGACCTCTTTAGCTACCAAGTGGTTAAAGCTTTTTATTTTTTGCTCTTGTTTGTTATAGGCCAGAAGAATTTTTTTGTGCCAAGAAACAGCAGATAGGAGTGGGGCTGGGGTCATGTGAGGAGTAGCATCTGCAGTCATGGGCGGAGTTAATGGCACCTAGAGTGCCTTACTTAAGGATGCCTGTGATGTAAATCCTCTTCTGCTCGCTTGTAGCATAGCTCACTGAATAATGCCTTGTGTGACTATGCTCTTGTGAAGGATTTCTCTGCCTCATGCACCCTTTTGCAACCTCACCGGGTATTGGAAACAGCTTGCTGCAACCTCTCAAAGATCCTGGCTCCTTCAAGGAGATCCTTGACAGCCCCAGATCAGAATACAAGAGAAAGAGAGAGAGAGAGAACGGTTCACTGATCTGCAGTATTGGTTGCATCCATAATACCAGAAGAATCAAGTAAGAAGCCTCTTACTAAGCTGACTGATGTGTCTGTAGAACACTACTAGTCTACACGCTTGTGGTTATAATGAACACACTCCCACTTGGATACAATGGAAATTCCTTCAAACTGCTGAAAGGAACTGATGTCTTGAGAGAAAATCACAACATGCATTAAAAAGTGTGTAGAAGAACTCACATTGTGTCTGCAATCAGTCAATTCAATTGTGTTGTGTACTTCTTTGGTCATTAAAGGATTAATTAATCACTCTGAAGATGATTTACATTTATAATGATGTATTACTCATGTAACTCTACATATTTAACCCAGTGTACACATTGTAGTACATAGTTTACTTACACAAGGCTACCATTATTCTGTGAACAGAAAGTCCTGATCCATTCATGTTTTATTTTGATGTTTTCCTTGTTTTTATCCTATTTTAATATGACCAAATAAGAACCATGGGCCTTATGTTCAATAGAAAAGTTTAGTAATTCTGGGGCAAGTCAAGTTGTACAAAAAGGTAGAAATCAAACACTCCCATTGATTTCAATTTCTTTTGTAAAGCCGTGTAAGCTAGAAAGGTCTTCACAATGACCTGGGAACCTCTTTAGCATTTCCATTGAATAGAAGACCCAATAAGTTACATTTCATTTTATTACTCCTTTAACCCATTGAGTGACAGAGGGGTATCCAACGCATTGCTCTGCAACCCCTCTGGCACTCAACGGGTTAATTCAATTCATTTAATTGTATTTTATCATTTGGATTTGTGACACAAGTATATTCAGAGTGCATAAGCGAGAGATGTGTTCTCTACCATTTGAAAAGTTAAAGGACCCATTTAAATTAAAAGCAAAGCAGCCAACTGTCCCGATTTACGTGGGACAGCCCTGATTTTGGGGTTCAAACCCACTGTCCCACCATTCAGAGTGAATGTCCTGCTTCCCAGGCTTCCACCCCACCTGTCTCTATTTCCATTGTGTCTCCAGGTGCACCGTTTGCACGTTCCCCATACAGATGAGTTACTCAAAGCCTCTTTGATGGGGAGAGTGCAATGTAGTACACATCCTTGCATGGTCTCGGTAGCTGGTAGCATTTTGCAAAGAACTGAAGTGCAGAGGACTCAGCCTCATAGCGGGAATGCAGGTCAGGTTTTTGACATACAGCGTTGAAATCATGTGAAATGTTAATTGTTTGGCAATACATAATAATCTATAGGCTGCTATGCCTGCCACTGCTGCTCCCTTCTATGAGGCCATGGGTGCAGGGTTGCTGTCTCCTACTGCAGAGTTTTCTATCCACAGTGTAGGTTGCGGCTCCCTGGGATGTCCGGCGGGGTGGTTTCCCAGCAGATGCCCCAGGAAACAGTGACAGTCCGCATCTTTTGGGAAGCATAGGGCCGGGAGTCAGCACTGTTATGATGGTGAAGAGCTTTCTGGATTTTGTAGTTTGGAACAGAGATCTGCAGTAATAGCCTTGCTTGACAGTAGTGTTGAGCGAGCATGCTCGGCCGATGCTCGGATCGGCTCGAGCATCGCTCTGCTCGGCACATGGCGGTACTCGTACGAGTACCGCATGTGCTCGCCCGCCATGTTCGGGTCTCCTCCCCGCACGTTTTGCGGCTGCTGCGCAGCCAATAAACGTGCAGGGAGGCTCTGACATCGGTGTAATGCCAGCAGCCATGTTGGCTGCTGGCATTACACTGATTGGCTGGCCAGAACCCGTGGTCAGGTGCTGTATAGCACCTGACCATCGAGTTCGGCTCAGTCTGAGCCAGGGAGAGCTGAGGATAGGAAGGGAAAGGCAGTGTAGGGAGGAAAAAACAAAAATTGTGACAAAAAAGAACCAAAAGTCCTTTTTAGGACTACTGTGTGTGGGGGCAGCAGGTTATATTGTGTGTGGGGGGAAAAAAACAAAAAAACAAAAAAAAAAAATATTCTGTTTAGTGTGAAAAGTTGCAGATTAGAGCACATTCTGTTTAGTGTGCACAGTTGCAGATTAGAGCACATTCTGTTTAGTGTGCAAAGTTGCAGATTAGAGCACATTCTGTTTAGTGTGCAAAGTTGCAGATTAGAGCACATTCTGTTTAGTGTGCAAAGTTGCAGATTAGAGCACATTCTGTTAAGTCTTCAAACTAAAATATCAAAGTCACGTATTCCATTCAGTGTGCGTCGCCGCAGTTTAGCAGCACATTCTGAGTACTGTGCAGAGTTGCAGAATAGGAAGAAATACTGTTAAGTCTTCAAACTAAAATATCAAAGTCACATATTCCATTCAGTGTGCTTCGCCGCAGTTTAGCAGCACATTCTGTGTACTGTGCAGAGTTGCAGAATAGGAAGAAATACTGTTAAGTCTTCAAACTAAAATATCAAAGTCACATATTCCATTCAGTGTGTTTCGCCGCAGTTTAGCAGCCTATTCTGTGTACTGTGCAGAGTTGCAGAATAGGAAGAAATACTGTTAAGTCTTCAAACTAAAATATCAAAGTCACATATTCCATTCAGTGTGCTTCGCCGCAGTTTAGCAGCCTATTCTGTGTACTGTGCAGAGTTGCAGAATAGGAAGAAATACTGTTAAGTCTTCAAACTAAAATATCAAAGTCACATATTCCATTCAGTGTGTTTCACCGCCGTTTAGCAGCCTATTCTGTGTACTGTGCAGAGTTGCAGAATAATAAGAAATACTGTTAAGTTTTCAAACTCAAATATTAAAGTCACATATTCCGTTCAGTGTGTTTCACCGCAGTTTAGCAGCCTTTTCTGTGTACTCTGCAGAGTTGCAGAATAATAAGAAATACTGTTAAGTTTTCAAACTCAAATATTAAAGTCACATATTCCATTCAGTGTGTTTCACCGCAGTTTAGCAGCCTATTCTGTGTACTCTGTACAGTTGCAGAATAATAAGAAATACTGTTAAGTTTTCAGACTCAAATATTAAACTCACATATTCCATTCAGTGTGTTTCACCGCCGTTTAACAGCCTATTCTGTGTACTCTGTACAGTTGCAGAATAATAAGAAATACTGTTAAGTTTTCAAACTCAAATATTAAAGTCACATATTCCATTCAGTGTGTTTCACCGCCGTTTAACAGCCTATTCTGTGTACTCTGTACAGTTGCAGAATAATAAGAAATACTGTTAAGTTTTCAAACTCAAATATTAAAGTCACATATTCCATTCAGTGTGTTTCACCGCAGTTTAGCAGCCTATTCTGTGTACTCTGTACAGTTGCAGAATAATAAGAAATACTGTTAAGTTTTCAAACTCAAATATTAAAGTCACATATTCCATTCAGTGTGTTTCACCGCAGTTTAGCAGCCTATTCTGTGTACTCTGTACAGTTGCAGAATAATAAGAAATACTGTTAAGTTTTCAAACTCAAATATTAAAGTCACATATTCCATTCAGTGTGTTTCACCGCCGTTTAACAGCCTATTCTGTGTACTCTGTACAGTTGCAGAATAATAAGAAATACAGTTAAGTTTTCAAACTCAAATATTAAAGTCACATATTCCATTCAGTGTGTTTCACCGCCGTTTAACAGCCTATTCTGTGTACTCTGTACAGTTGCAGAATAATAAGAAATACTGTTAAGTTTTCAAACTCAAATATTAAAGTCACATATTCCATTCAGTGTGTTTCACCGCAGTTTAGCAGCCTTTTCTGTGTACTCTGCAGAGTTGCAGAATAATAAGAAATACTGTTAAGTTTTCAAACTCAAATATTAAAGTCACATATTCCATTCAGTGTGTTTCACCGCAGTTTAGCAGCCTATTCTGTGTACTCTGTACAGTTGCAGAATAATAAGAAATACTGTTAAGTTTTCAAACTCAAATATTAAACTCACATATTCCATTCAGTGTGTTTCACCGCCGTTTAACAGCCTATTCTGTGTACTCTGTACAGTTGCAGAATAATAAGAAATACTGTTAAGTTTTCAAACTCAAATATTAAAGTCACATATTCCATTCAGTGTGTTTCACCGCAGTTTAGCAGCCTATTCTGTGTACTCTGTACAGTTGCAGAATAATAAGAAATACTGTTAAGTTTTCAAACTCAAATATTAAAGTCACATATTCCATTCAGTGTGTTTCACCGCCGTTTAACAGCCTATTCTGTGTACTCTGTACAGTTGCAGAATAATAAGAAATACTGTTAAGTTTTCAAACTCAAATATTAAAGTCACATATTCCATTCAGTGTGTTTCACCGCCGTTTAACAGCCTATTCTGTGTACTCTGTACAGTTGCAGAATAATAAGAAATACTGTTAAGTTTTCAAACTCAAATATTAAAGTCACATATTCCATTCAGTGTGTTTCACCGCAGTTTAGCAGCCTATTCTGTGTACTCTGTACAGTTGCAGAATAATAAGAAATACTGTTAAGTTTTCAAACTCAAATATTAAAGTCACATATTCCATTCAGTGTGTTTCACCGCCGTTTAACAGCCTATTCTGTGTACTCTGTACAGTTGCAGAATAATAAGAAATACTGTTAAGTTTTCAAACTCAAATATTAAAGTCACATATTCCATTCAGTGTGTTTCACCGCCGTTTAACAGCCTATTCTGTGTACTCTGTACAGTTGCAGAATAATAAGAAATACTGTTAAGTTTTCAAACTCAAATATTAAAGTCACATATTCCATTCAGTGTGTTTCACCGCAGTTTAGCAGCCTATTCTGTGTACTCTGTACAGTTGCAGAATAATAAGAAATACTGTTAAGTTTTCAAACTCAAATATTAAAGTCACATATTCCATTCAGTGTGTTTCACCGCCGTTTAACAGCCTATTCTGTGTACTCTGTACAGTTGCAGAATAATAAGAAATACTGTTAAGTTTTCAAACTCAAATATTAAAGTCACATATTCCATTCAGTGTGTTTCACCGCCGTTTAACAGCCTATTCTGTGTACTCTGTACAGTTGCAGAATAATAAGAAATACTGTTAAGTTTTCAAACTCAAATATTAAAGTCACATATTCCATTCAGTGTGTTTCACCGCAGTTTAGCAGCCTATTCTGTGTACTCTGTACAGTTGCAGAATAATAAGAAATACTGTTAAGTTTTCAAACTCAAATATTAAACTCACATATTCCATTCAGTGTGTTTCACCGCCGTTTAACAGCCTATTCTGTGTACTCTGTACAGTTGCAGAATAATAAGAAATACTGTTAAGTTTTCAAACTCAAATATTAAAGTCACATATTCCATTCAATGTGTTTCACCGCCGTTTAACAGCCTATTCTGTGTACTCTGTACAGTTGCAGAATAATAAGAAATACTGTTAAGTTTTCAAACTCAAATATTAAACTCACATATTCCATTCAGTGTGTTTCACCGCAGTTTAGCAGCCTATTCTGTGTACTCTGCAGAGTTGCAGAATAATAAGAAATACTGTTAAGTTTTCAAACTCAAATATTAAAGTCACATATTCTGTGTAAGATGAAGAAGGCGGGTAAAAAGGGACGGGGAAGTGGACGTGATCCTGAAAGTTCAGGGCGCGGGTCAGGACGCGGAGAAACTGTGCCTGGTGCCAGAGCACAAGAAAGAAAGACATCCACCATACCTAGCTTCATGTGTAATTTTACAGGGCGTCGCAGGACATCACTCTCGAGGTCCGACCACTGCGAACAGGTGGTCGGTTGGATGACAGCTGATACTGCTTCCAGTCGGTTAAGCACCACCCTGTCTTCCACCAAGTCCACTCTCAGTAGCCAAGAGTCTGGTCAACATAATCCTCACTCTGATCATCCTTCCTCCCACCATACACGGTCTGGTCAAAGAAGTGATCCCACACTGGGATATAGTGAGGAGCTCGTCTCATCACCAATCCTTCATTTGACCCTCTCTCCAAGCACGCTTGCAGAGGAACATGACATCTTGTGCCCTGATTCACAACCTCTAGAGGCTACCCAATCTCAAGAAGATGACAGATGTGAACGGCATTTAAGGTCAAAGGAAGTAGTGGATGATGATGATGATGATGAGACACAGTTGCCATTAAATCAACCACTATTTCCGTCTCAAGACCTTGTTGAGGAGAATGTTATACAGTTGTCAATGACTGAGTATGTGGTGGGATCAAGACTTGAGGAGGATGATCAGAGTGAGGAAGTGGAGGAGGACTTGGTGGACGATGAGGTGACTGACCCCACCTGGGAAGGTGTAGAGCCGAGCGATGACAGCAGTCCTGAGGGTGAGCCATCTGCAGCACCGCAACAGGCTGGAAGAGGCAGTGGTGTGGCTACAGAAAGAAGGCGGACCGCACCAAACCGGCCCGCAAATGTTCCACGGAGCACCCCCTTGCGTAAATCTACCTTGCCAAGGGGTAGGTGTTCCGCGGTATGGCGTTTTTTTAAGGAAAGTGCGGACGACAAAAGAATTGTAGTTTGCAACCTGTGCCACACCAGAATGAGCCGAGGCATGAACACTAGAAACCTCACCACCACCAGCATGATCCGACACATGGCATCCAAGCACCGTAGTAAGTGGGAGGAACGCCTGGATCGCCCATCTGTGTCTGCAGGCCACACCACTGCCTCCTCTTCCCCTGTTTTCGGTGCCGGCCAATCGCCTGTCGAAGGCGCAGGCCCGCATACCTCCCGCCCTGCACCTGTACCATCTGAAGCACCATCAGCGACCACATCCACTTCCCTGTCCCAGCACAGCGTCCAAATGTCGTTACCCCAGGCATTTGAGCGCAAGAGAAAGTACCCAGCCACCCACCCACAGGCCATAGCACTAACCTCACACCTTTCAAAATTACTGGCCATCGAAATGCTGCCATTTAGGCTTGTGGACACTGAGTCCTTCCGCAGCCTGATGGCAGCAGCTGTCCCTCGGTACGCGGTCCCCAGCCGCCACTACTTTTCCCGGTGTGCCATCCCCGCATTACACCACCATGTGTCCCGTAACATCACCCGTGCCCTGACCAACGCAGTTACTGGGAAGGTCCACTTAACGACTGACACATGGACAAGTGCTTGTGGCCAGGGACGCTACATTTCCCTGACGGCACACTGGGTGAATGTCGTGGAGGCTGGGAGCGACTCGGACCCTGGGATGGCACGGGTGCTACCCACGCCGAGGATTGCGGGCCCTACCTCCATCAGGGTTTCCACCAGCACCTACGTTATTGGCTCCTCCTCCTCCGTTTCCACCTCCGAATTCTCTACACACACCGCCACTCCCCCATCAGCCAGTAGCTGGAAGCAGTGTAGCACTGCAGTGGGGAAGCGTCAACAGGCCGTGCTGAAGCTGATCTGCCTTGGGGACAAACAGCACACGGCCTCAGAGCTGTTGCAGGGGATTAGTCACCAGACCGAGCAGTGGCTCTCGCCACTCAACCTGCAACCAGGCATGGTTGTGTGTGATAATGGGCGTAACTTGGTGGCGGCTTTGGAGCTCGGCAAGCTCACACACGTACCATGCCTAGCGCATGTATTTAATTTAGTGGTGCAGCGATTTCTAAAAACCTACCCCAATGTGCATGATCTCTTGACCAAGGTGTGCCGCGTGTGTGCACATTTCCGTAAGTCATCAACAGCTTCAGCCGGCCTGTTGAAGCTGCAGCAGCGCTTACAATTGCCAGCTCACCGGCTGCTGTGTGACGTGAGCACGCGCTGGAACTCCACCTTCCACATGTTGGCCCGGCTTTGTGAGCAGCAGAGGGCAGTAGTGGAGTACCAGCTGTTACACGGTCGTCGCCTCTCCGTTCAACTTCCTGTAATCAGAAGTGAGGAGTGGGAATGGATGTCAGACCTCTGTGAGGTTTTACGCAATTTTGAGGAATCGACACAGATGGTGAGCGGCGATAACGCTATTATCAGTGTAACCATCCCACTTCTGTGTCTACTGAAACGCTCGCTGCTCACAATTAAAACCGACGCTTTGCATGTGGAAGAGGTGGAAATGGGGGAGGAAGAGCTTACACAAGGTGATAGCCAGAGCACCCTCACTTCGTCTTCTCAGCGACAATTGGAGGAGGCGGAGGAGGAGGAGGAGGAGGAGGAGGAGGAGGAAGACACGGTTGTCTCCGCTACAGAGGGTAGCCATGGAACTTTAGTTCCATCTCTTCAGCGTGGGTGGGCAGAAGAGGAGGAAGAGGATGAGGAGATTGAGAGTCATCCTCCTGGTGAGGACAGCGAAATCTTGCCTGTTGGTACTCTGGCACACATGGCTGACTTTATGTTAGGCTGCCTTTCCCGTGACCCACGCGTTACACGCATTTTAGACAACACGGATTACTGGGTGTTCACCCTTCTGGACCCCCGCGACAAAGAGAATTTCTCATCTCTCATTCCTCCGGTGGAGAGGACAAGCAAAATGGTGCAATACCAGAAGGTTCTTGTTGAAAAATTGCTCCAAAATTTTCCATCTGACAACGCTGGCGGCAGAGTACGTGCTACCTTGGCCAACCGAGAAGGGGAGAAAAGGGGAGCACACAGCAGTTCCGAGAAAGGCAGGGCAACACTCTCCAAGGCGTGGGACACCTTCATGACACCCCGCCAGCACCCTCACCCTGATGCGCAGCCTAGTGTCACAAGGAGGGAAAAGTTTTGGAAGATGGTGAAGGAGTACGTAGCAGACCGTGTCAGCGTCCTCAATGATCCCTCTGTGCCTTACAACTACTGGGTGTCCAAGCTGGACACGTGGTATGAACTGGCACTCTATGCCTTGGAGGTGCTGGCCTGCCCTGCCGCCAGCGTTCTGTCTGAGCGGGTATTTAGTGCTGCTGGTGGCATCATAACAGATAAGCGTATCCGCCTTTCCACCGACAATGCTGATAGGTTGACACTTATAAAAATGAACAAGGCCTGGATTTCCCCTGACTTCTCCACTCCACTGGAGGAAAGCCCCGGGGGAACATAAACTCACTTTATATATGTTATTTACAATGATGGGAATACTCTGTATTCCCATTCACCCCTTCCACCCAAAAAACGGGTATATGGTTGACTCTTAATCTTCTCATCCTCCTCCTCCTCTTCCATATGCCCTGGGATATAATTTTTATATAGGGCCAGCTCACCAGCGGGCCCTGTGATATAATTTTTATATAGGGCCAGCTCACCAGCGGGCCCTGTTTGACAATTTTTATATAGGTCAGCTCACCAGCGGGCCTTCTCATATAATGTTTTATTGGGTCAGCTCTCTAGCGGGCCCTCTCATATAATGTTTTATAGCGTCAGCTCACTAGCGGGCCTTCGCATATAATGTTTAGGATGGTCAGCTCTGCAGCAGACCCTCACCCATAATGTTTTAGATGGTCGGCTCAGCGCACGTTTCCCTCTTAATCATGGCCTCAGTTCAATAAAATCAAGGAAATTTTTGGGAGAATTTGCCTCTGTGCACGTTTCCCTCTTAATCATGGCCTCAGTTCTGAAAATCAAGGAAATTTTTGGGAGAATTTGCCTCTGCGCACGTTTCCCTCTTAATCATGGCCTCACTTCCGAAAACCAAGGAAATTTTTGGGAGAATTTGCAGATGATATACAAGTAAATATACAGCAAATATTGTTTGGTAACAATTTTTCGCCTAAAGTCGTTTTTATTTTCCTTTTTGTGTGTTTTATGGTCAGTCTGTAAAAATGGCGTACTACGGGCGAAAGATCGTTCCCAGCAGCGATGTTGGAGTCCAAGATGCATCCAGACATCCTCCCTATGCTGTCCCTGAACCATTTCTGTGGTGTTTCCATCCTTTTCTGCCCTTTTCCTATGGACCAGGCACCCTCCCCTCATCAGAGCAGGGGGTGCCTGGTGTAATGCTCGAGTCCTCCCATTGACTTCAATGGGGCTCGGGTGCTCGGCCGAGCACTCGAGCCTCAGGGGGTGCTCGGTTAGAGCACCCGAACACCCGAGCATTGGGGTGCTCGCTCATCACTACTTGACAGCCAAAACCTACATTGTAATAATTTAGTTCATGTTGGCTAGGGCACACTAGCAAGGAAGACTGTTCTAGACTTGTAAATACTGTATGTATTCTTTTGTCCCATAATAAGAGTGACCATGATGAGCATATTGTATACTGCAATTTCCATAGTTATATATTTAAAACCTGAATGACTAACAGAAATTCGAAATTAAGTGGCACACTAATCATTTATTCATTTACAAAAAGCCATCTCCATAGGTCCTGAAATAACCTTAAAATTATTGGGAATGCGCAGTCCACTAGCCACATCCCCAGCAACACCTCCTAAAAAATGTCCCTCTTTGGCCATTTGACATGTTGCGAGGTATGTAAATGGATTTTTTTAATGTCTACTATCATTTGGTTTGGTGTAGAATTACTCCAGTTTTGATAGTTCATAAGTCTCAATGCTGGCTTATAGTATTAACCCATGTAACTAAGCAATGCGTTGAGCACACCTCTGGCAATAAAATGGTTAATGTGTGAGAAGTTTCCAGTGCATTTCAAGGCAATAAGGTGGAGGTTTCTAGAAAATCCATGGGGTTCATGGGTATTTGAGCCTTTGGGTGTGAGAGAAATGTGCAATGTATTGGTTTGAAAAGCTTTACAAGTTCAGAAAGGGTTAAAACTTTGTTTTCATTCATATTTCTTTCAATACATAAAGAGATGATGTAAGTCACCAATACAAACAGTACAGTTCTGCAATCAAGTTTATATTAACTGATTAATAAACGAAGAAATTGCACACAGTACAGTTTTGTAATCAAGATTATGTCAGAAGACTAATAAAGTTTAATGACTGGGGAATGGGTTTAATTAAGGAAGGAAAACGTTAAAAATGGTACAATAAATGTTACATCACAGTTTATGTCAGTGTAGTTAATTTGAACCTTATATTTAGAACTTATACTTTATAAATGTTATAGCCATGGGCTCCGAACCTTCAGAAATCAATTATTTGTAACAGACGTCATTTTATTGGTGAACACAAAAACAGCAGCTCCAATTAATCTTCATAGTATTTGAGCCATAGAGATTGTTATTTCGATACTGTTAGAGTTGTAGTTCAAGGGTAAATGAATGATAAAGTATCCCCCTCCCGTCCCTTTTACCTGTAAGCCACTTCCCCTCAGATGTGGAATCTGGTCTTGAGACCAGACAGCTCACAGAAAGGGACAATCTTCTTACTGTGAGTACAAGGAAAACCCTGCCCCCATTGACAGGTTTTTCCTTATGCTCACTGAAGATTGTCCCTCCCTGTGATCCATCCTGACAGTCTTGCTGCTCTGAGGGGAGCAGTGTTACATCAGTAAAAAGGGCGGGAGGGGGATAATTTATCATTCAATTACTCTTGAACTACAACTCTGACAGTATTGAAATAACACTTTACATGGACCAAATACTATAAAGATTAATTGGAGCTATTTTATTGTGAAACATTACTATATCTTTAAACAGGGATTTTGCCCCCTTGAGTCATAGGGAGTTTATGCACTAAGGAATGATAAAGAGAAGATGAACTGTCCAGGGTGATAAATGCTTCAAATCCTAATGTTATTCTATGGAGCCTGTACATGAGCATCTTTCTGAAATGCTAAGCCCCATATAAATCAATGAGACGTTTCATTTACCCCTATGATATACTTGGTTTGCCCCAAAATTACTCTGGAGGAGATGCACTAAGAGGTGATAAGGGGTCAGGGTGGTGATATGGTGGCAAAAGTGTTGTCTATAGCATATCAACAGCATGCACTAACTAAGGTGTCTTCACCCCCATATCCCTGTGAATAAACAGATAAGATATTGGATTTGGAAAGAAATATTGCAACATTGCGGGACACTGGAAACCTGGAAAAGAGTTTAGAACTTACAGAGCAGGTAGTATGTGGGGTTAGTGGTGAAGAGGGTGGAGTTGTAGATGAGGAGCGATAGGTAGGCAGCTGGGTAACAGTAAGGAGGAGAGGTAGTGGGCAGAGGAAGAGGAAGGCCAGTTCTCAGTTGACTCAGTCCAACAGATTTGCAAGATTGTGTGATGATGTTGATGAGGATAGCTCAGAAATGGAAACACTGGAGAGGGCTAATTTCTCTAGCAGCCAGGGAAACAGTCCTCCTTCCAGGCTAGATGGGATGCAGAGTAGGCAGAAACCAAGGTAGGTGGTAGTAATTGGGGACTCTATTATCAGGAGGGTAGATAGGGTAATCTGCCGCCAGGAACATGAATGCCGAACAGTATGTTGTCTCCCAGGTGCTTGGGTTTGCCATATTGCGGACAGGACTGACAGATTATTGGGAGGGGCTGTGAGCGATCCAGCTGTCTTGGTACATATTGGTATCAATGACAAAGTAGGACGAAGATGGAGGTCCCTAATGGATGATTTCAGGGATTTAGGTTGCGAGCTCAAGGCAAGGACCTCTAAGGTAGTGTTTTCTGAAAATCTACCTGGGCCATGCACCAGTGGAGGTAGGCAGAGGGAGCTCAGGGACCTTAATGCATGATTCAAGCAATGGTGTCGGAAGGAGGGTTTTGTGTTTTTAGAAAACTGGGCTGACTTTGCTTTTAGGCACAATCTATATGGAAGTGATAGATTGCACCTAAATGGCAGAGGAGCCTCTGTGCTAGGGGAGAGAATGCCAAGAAGCTTGGAGGAGCTTTTAAACTAGGAATGGGGTGGGGGGAGGGTATAGATAGCAAAAATGGGGTAGATAGAGCAGATAGGAACCGAGTCCAAGTAAATGATCAGGAGGGTGGAGTAAGGGTGGGGATAAATTTAGTCAATAGGGAGGAACTCATAGTAAATGAAGATGTAGAGAAAAGGCATGTAGGGAGTAGTATATGTAAAAGTAAATAAAATTAATTGTATGCTAGCAAATTCAAGAAGTATGGTAGATAAAATAGGAGAACTAGAATTGCTGGCAGTTAATGAGCAATTGGACATAACTAGTATAACAGAAACGTGGTGTAATGATGCACATGACTGGGCTGTAAATATAGAGGGCTATTCCCTGTTTAGAAGAGTCAGGATTAATAGAAAAGGGGGAGGTGTGTGCTTATATTTGAAACCAGAGCTAAATCCAGTTTTACGGGGTGATATTAGTGAGGAAACTGGCCGAATTGTGCAGTCCTTGTGGGTAGAAATTGAGACTAAATTTGGTGTAAAAGGTAAAAAAAACCATGTTGGTGGGCATATGCTACAAACCACCAAATATTGATGACAATGTTAAGGCCCAACTGCTATTGCAAATGAGGAAAGCTGTGCAGCTTGGGCATACTATAATTATGGGAGATTTTAATTATCCAGATATCAACTGGAAAAATGAGACCTGTCAGAGTGCTAAGGGAAGCAGGTTTGTGAGCATGCTTTGGGAAAACTACATGTCACAAATGGTAGAAGTGCAGACAAGAAATAACAATGTATTGGACTTAGTGATAACTAATAACGCAGAAATGGTATCCAATATTAAGGTAAGAGAATGTTTGGGAAACAGTGATCACAACATGGTTACATTTGAGATTAATCTGGCAAAGCAAAACTGTATAGGTTCAACCAAAACTCTTAATTTTAAAAAAGTTAACTTCAAATTGTTAAGGGCTTCAATGTAACACATAGACTGAGATATTTTATTTAAAGGCAAAAATATTGCAGGAAAAATGGTCAGAATTCAAATTTAGGTTGCAGAAATGTACCCAACAGTATATACCAATGGGGAACAAATGCAAAAAAAGTAAGTCACAGCCAATGTGGTTAACTGCACATGTAAAGAAGGAAATGGCAAGCAAAAAAGCATTCAAATTATTTAAATCTGAAGGAACTGAACAATCTTTCTTAAAATACACGGAGGGCAACAAAGATTGCAAAAAAAACAATTAGGGTAGTAAAAATAGATAATTAAACTCGAATTGCAAGGGAAAGCAAGACTAATCCAAAAAAGTTTTTCAAATATATAAACAGCAAAAAACTTAAGAGGGAATGCACTGGACCATTCAAAAATGAGATGGGTGAGTTGCTTAGTGAGGATAAGGAAAAGGCTGATGTTTTAAACACTTTCTTTGTATCAGTATATACAAGGGAACAAGGAATGGTAGAAGAGCCTCCGCAAGTAACAAATAAAACAATACAATTAACAGATATTGGGTTAACTCAAGAAGATGTCATGGGAATACTGAACAAAAGCACCGGGTCCTGATGGTATACATCCAAGGGCTCTTCAGGAACTTAGTGCAGCATTAGCACTTTACTCTTTAGTCTTTAAAGATTCTACCACCACAGGCTCAGTGCCACAGTATTGGCAAAAAGCCAACATAGTGCCTCTATTTAAGAAGGGAACTAAAACAGAACCCGGGAATTATAGACCTGTGAGTTTCACCTCTGTAGTGGGAAAACTGCTAGAAAGGATAATAAGGGACTATATTCAGGATTACAACACAAAAAATAAGATCATTAGCACGAATGATTAGCCAAACTAATCTCTTCAGCTTCTATGAGGAAGTAAGCAACAACCTTGATAATGGCAAGGCAGTAGATGTATAGCTAGACTTTTCAAAGGCATTTGATATAGTGCCACACAGAAGGCTGGTGTATAAAATAAGGAAATTGGGGCTAGGAGATAACTTTTGCAATTGGATACAAAACTGGATGGAGGATAGGAAACAGTGTGTGACTGTAAATGGAAAATCTCCAATACAGTTAATGTGGAGAGTGAAGTACATCAGGGTTCAGTATTAGGTCCGCTGCTTTTTAACATGTTTATAAATTACCTGGAAATAGATATAGAAAGCAAAATATCAATATTTGCAGATGACACTAAATTATGCAGGGTAATTAATTCAGAAGAGGATATTTTCTCTATACAGAGGTACTTACATACAATGTCAGATTGGGCAAACAAATGAAGTTTAATGTGGGGAAGTGTAAAGTCATGCTTTTGGGAGGAAATAATCCCAAGGCTACTTATGAACTTAATGGAATCATTTTAGGGGACTCATTACTAGAGAAAGGCCTGGGTATCCTTGTCAATTGCAAACCTGGAAATAGTGACCAGTGTCAAACAGCAGTAGCAAAGGCAAACAAAATCCTGTCTTGCATAAAAAGAGGTACTGAAGCAAGAGTGGATAATATTATTTTGATATACTAGAAATAGAGAAGGTACAGAGAAGAGCAATGCAATTAATTAAGGGAATGGAGAACTTCACATATGAGGAACGACTAGACAAACTTGGTTTATTTACTCTAGAGAAAAGACAACTAAGAGGAGACCTTATCACATTGTACAAGTATATGAGAGGCTAATACAAGGATCTCTGTGATTAACTATTTATTCCAAGTCCTGATCAGGTGACCAGGGGACTCTGTTTGAGATTAGAGGAAAGGAGGTTTAGTCTTCAGCAGAAGAAGGGGTTTTTTACATTAAGGTCTGTTAAATTGTGGAATTCCTTGCCCAAGGATGTGGTTATGGCCGATATAATGAATACATTTAAGAGAAGATTAGATACATTTCTTTCAAACGGGAACATACAGAGTTATACTGTTTTTTAGTAGGCAGATCAGGAAGGTCTGATAAAGACTAACTTAATTGGTAGCAGGAAAGCTATAAAATTCTCAGTCACTGGGGTATTAGGAGAAGGTTGAACTTTATGGTCTTGTGTCTATTCAACCAAATTTACTATGTTACTATGTTACTATGAGATCTCCTCTTAGTAATTTTTCTCAATATAAACAGGGTTTGTCTAGATGCACCTCATGCATCAAGTCCTCCATTCACTTAATGAATGTTGTTGCTCTTCACTGTAATCTCTCCAGTTCTAGTATATCTTTTTTCAGAACTGGTGCCCAAAACTGCACTGCAAATTTGAGGTGAGGTCTTACCAATGATTTGTACATTGGCAAAATGATGTTATCCCCTCTTGCTTCAAAACTCCTGTTTAGGCAAGACTTTGATTTTGCTACTGCTGATTGACACTGGTCACTGTTTGTAGTTTACAGGGATTCCTAGATCTTGATCAATGACCAACACAATGTTTGGAGTGCCTTGAAAATTCCAGATTGCATGTTGGGATATGTTCAAAAAAGTTTTAATGTGTGGCTGTTCCATCTTTCACAACAAAATGCAGAATAGCATCACTGACTCATTTTAACCTATAAGGTCTTTTTCAAAGGTGTAGCAAGGGATGGGGGAATTACTGGCTTATTAGTACCTTGACACCAGTCAATCAAATTCCACATTGTATGGTGTCTTCATTTCCTAAACACCTCAATGATTTATATTGTTACATAAATAGTATTGTAAATGTTTACATGATTAGTATTGATTGATTATGCTTATTAACCATTTATAAAAGTATACACATATGATGATGCAATCAAATGCTATTACCGTCATAAGTTTTTTCAGTTTTTAAATTGAGAATTATACCTTATAAATAGAAATCTCAAACTTTAGTTAATTTTAAGTTATTAGCCCATGTGTTACCCAAACTGCAAAATCTTAATAGAAAACTATTATTTCAAAGTTGTTTAATCATCAGCTCTGTATAAATAAGCCAGTCTTTGGTCCCACATTGCTATTCCTTTGAAAAAGACACAATATATTGACAAGTGACTGGTGACGTTCTGATATTGTGTTGTGAAACTAGGAAAGTCAGACACTATCTGGTATGCAGAGTGCTCTCCATAATATTAATATTTTTTTACGGGGAGAATTAATGGATTATTCCCACATTGGCATTCAGTTTCTAAGTGCAGTATAGAGAGTCCCTAATATCATTTCTGTTTGACACTGTGTCCCCCCGAAGTCATTTTAATCAGAACCACATTTTAGATATTTTAGGACATCTGCATCAGTAGGGAACAAGTCGTGTCATCCATTGTGAACATTACCAGAGTAGAATTTAAGTAGATATCAGAGAAGGAAATGGGGCAAAGTCTCTGGCGGCTGACGTTGTTACATATCTGTTTTCTGAACCTGGTGCCTGGATATGGTTGATCGGTACTACCAGGCATGTTATATATATGCTCATGGGTTATGTACTACTAAGACTAACCCTACTGGACTGCACAGTATATTTGCCAGCATCAAATTTTAAGAATCCTGATAAAGATACAGTGTATCTTTTCTGTTAACATCTAACAATGAGGGGCATGCAAGCAAGTAGAGCATTAACATCCCTGTAAATTTGCTGCAACCACCCCAGAGACTCTGGTTTTCATATTGAATTACCAAGTCTCCAGGGACACAGGCTGATTCTCCATTTCTGTGAATTCAGTGGGAACCCTGCCCTCTTTCCTGATTGTTCCACCCAATCCTTACCCATTTTACCCACTTTCCCAAATATTTCATGGAAAATCCTACTTCAAAACTTTCCAAATTGCTTTCTCAAAATTAAGCACACCCATATTTTGACATAAATGTCATAATTTGAGCACTCTCATCTCCCAGTCCTATGTGTTTCTCCTGGGGACAAGAACAAGACGATTTCCCGGTATGAACATTAGCTATTTTTTTGAATATCATAAATGTATATGTTATTTGTGATTGGTCATGTTGTGATGCAAACCGAAATACTAAATCCTTGGTGTTGAATAGCACATGTTCCTAAATCAATGGCACAGTTAGCTAGACACATGAATGATAATTGCTTTGACGAATTAGGTGCAAACACTAAACCTCTCACAAAATGACAAATGTTTTAGCCACACCTACAGTTTGAAATACCTTGGTAATTCAGAAAAACAGATCCATTTGAGTACCATAATGGCACTAAAAATGTTTGCATTGAAATGCCACCTAGTGTGCTTCATTGCTCTGTTACGTGGATGGACATGCAGTGCAATTTTTAACACCATTTTTTATCTTCTCTGTGTATTGTCAAAGATGTATATAAAATTAATAAAAGTTAAGTTTTAAGACAATTCTCCTTTAGGAGAAAGAAGGATCAATGTGCACCATACATTACACCCTCTGTCGCTTTCTAATGTATTGCATGTTATTAAGTTTAAGGTACACAAAGGAATCCTGTTTAATGTAGTTCCAGTCAAAGCACTTTCAAAATAATTATTTTCTCCAGTATCCTCAAGTATGTTTTATGGTAAACCCTAATTGCCCTTAGTTTGCATTTACTTGATCTACTATATACGGCATAAAGGAAATATGTGTAAAATTACATAATTTCCTTGAGCATGCTGTAGGCTAGATGTTTGAGGCTTGATGACATTAAAGTATTTTGTGTGTGCAGGCATGCATTAACCCCTTAAGGACCAGCGGCCCAGGGAAGTTACCTTCCCTTAAGGACAGATTTGATCCTTGCCGACGCGCCGGTACATGTGACCTGTTACGCGTACCGGCACGCCACTTTGAGGCCTAAGAGAGATCGCTCCGGTCTTGGAGTGATCAAGTTTAGGCCCAGTTTTTACTTACAGTGCTCCTGGTAGAGCACTGTAAGTAAAAAGTACGTGATGTGCTATGACCATCACTGGTCCTTAAGGGTATAAGTTCCATGACGGTCATAGAACGTCACGTAGTCCTTAAGGGGTTAAAGTAGTCTTGTGCATACCCTGAAGTGCAGATGCTGGAAAGGAGGATAACACTAGCAGAGCTGGTAGATTCTCTTAATTTCCCCCACACACAGACAGACAGACAGATACATGACAGAATAGACGGAATAAAATGTGGAAGATATAGATATGTTCTTGCACGAAAACTACTGATTAAATTAAATACTGTCTTACTCCATAAATTTGTTTTTAATTTCAATTTACACTGATGAAAAAAGTTACTTCTCCACAAGCCTCAATTTTTCAAATCCCATTCAGAATGTGCCTTTTTAATTCCTTTCAATTGCCAAATGCACAATCATTCGTCTTGCCTGTTGAAAAAGAACGAGAAAGTACTTGATTGCATTGCATCAAAATCAATTGGGAAATTGTGAATAAAAACAAAATTATTGCCTTAGAAATTCTATACAGAAATAATTTCCTCTTTTCAGTAGCTTACATGAAGGCAATTATCCAGCTAGAGAATTTACATCCTTAAAATTCACAAATAGAAGGACTTCAAAAGCATAAGAATAGGGTTTAATCTGAATTAAAGAATTTGTCAGCACCGCATTAACTCCTGGAAGGTAAATATGTCTCCAGTGCATTGTGAAACAATTAAGTGGATATGCCATAAAAAAAAAAAAATATCTTAGCGCTACACTCTGATGTGTATAAATAATCATAACAAGGTCGCAAATAAGGGATGTCCGAAAAAAAAAGATGTATAGTAATAGAAAATATGTTTATTATGGTGAAACCGTAATAGACAAAATGGAATATACTCTATGATATCAATCCACCTTCCCCGTAGTGTCCGGTACGCTGGAAAGGAAACAATATATATTGATCCGTTCAGGCACAGCAGCAACAACGGAGAATGTGGATAACAATAGGTTAATACACCAAAGGAAATGGAGAAATAAAAATGCAAATACACCCAATCAGTTGAGGTACCTCATGGGCCCCTAATGAAAAAACCCAACAATAGGATTACATGAAATATAAATGATCCCAGAATAAATCTCACTAAATCCTCGGTGTTACCTCAAAAAATATTACTACCATGTAATAATACTATAAAAGTAATATATGAATATTATAATGTAGACATTAATGAGGAGAAAAAAGAAAACAGAACCAAAATGAAGCCTCTAGTAAAATATGCATACAGTGTAGCCAGAAAAAAGTGTACACTATTCAAAAGAACAGATACATAGATGGTAAACGGATGTCCCTCTTTAAGAAGGACATCTGCTCCACCAGGTTCTGGGAGAGCAGTGAGCACTGAGGGCTGAGGATTTTACCCATCACTGAGAAAACCCTCTCACTTTGGACACCAGTGGGTGAGCATAAAATCAGCTCCTGGGACACCCAGTAGAAAGCTGACCAAATAACAGCTTAATAGCCCCAGTAGCTTAAGGGTTTCATAGTAGAAGGCAGCTTAAGTTGGTTTAAGTAGGCTTCAACCATTATGGAGTTGTTGAATTGCTTCTGCACCAAACAATCACGGACCAAAAAAAACTGCTGTTCTGGTCAATCTACTATTACCACTGCTGCTACAATACACGGGTGTGTGGGCTGGTGAGTAAGATAGCTGGTTGGTGCCACTGCTGCAGGAAATTTCCATGTCCTTCTCCTGCTCCTCTCCTTTCCCGAGCATGCTCCTCTTGTGCTATATCTTATGTACCTTGTGGACAAGCTTGTCCTTCCAATTTCCCAAGTTGTTATATTTGTGAGCTATCTTTCACTTTATCCTTGAGTCACAGAGGATGGCCAGCATGTTCTTTGGGGTGACCATTATGCCACACATGTGACCTTTCTCTTCCTCCATTAGCCTTCTGATCAGTGTAGCAACCTCTGTATATAACGTGTTGCATCACTGTTTTCCAGGAAGCCCTAACTTTTCTGGATGAGGTGGCTGAATAAGGGTATTACCTGGCCCTGGCTAGCAGTGGCTTGGCTTACATTTTCAGTGACTGCTCTGAATGTTTTGAGGACTGCTACTACCTGCTTCGTTAATTCCCATTCCTCTCTGCCCAGTGGGCAGGACACCTCAGTGCTCTTGTCAGTGAATATGGAGTACTCTCTATTGCTCCAGGATCTTCTTCATCATCTCCAAGGTGGAATTCAACCAGCTGACAACATCTTGGAGTAGCCAGTGCTGAGGTAGTCCTTCCTTCTTCTGCTCCTCCCTCAGCTTCTGACTTGACTTGACACTGTAGTGGAAGTGCTCAGCAATCTTACAACAGTGATCAATCAGGTTTCCCAACCTGCAACTCCCTTCTATTGGAAGACCTGCCCTTATCACCACATACATTATATGTGACATGCAGCACAAACCCACAAAGTCGCCTGCCATCCAACCCACTGTGCCATATTCTTCCTAAGAGCTGCCAAAACATGAGCAAATGTGTTTTGCTCATATATAACCAGAGGTGAATCTAAGGCTCACTTTCACCGCAAGATTAGAGGACACCAAACTACCCTACACTTCCTCACTTCCTTGTGAACCAAAATAGACCACTTCCTGATTACATAAACCTGCCCATCTTTGCTCTGGGGAGTTTCAAACATCACAGGGCTGGCGGATAGAAATTGCACCTAATTTTTTGTGGGTGGGATGCAGATTTTGCCCCAGGGCCAGGATGTTCACTGTTGCTGTTTGCAGTTGATAGTATTTTTGTGGAAAAAAGCTTCTGCTCAGAGGGGACTGATGTTCAAATGCTCATCAGACTACTTCTTTCTTGTGGCTTCTAGCTGGCTTTGTCCTTGTCATGAAAAGTGGAAGCACTACCAGATATTTTAATAGCTATTAAGAAAGGAAGTTATTATATACATTTAACTGTTTATTTATGCATTATGTTTTTCTTTCTGGAGACAGCAGTAGGGTGTCTGGAACACTGCATGTGCACTTAAACAGTAATCGACAAGTTTATTTTTCAGAAACAGGAGTAGTTGCTGAAGACAGTGGCATGTCTGGAATTAAGGATGCACAGTAAATATGTTAATATTATTATTTTTTTTTAATTAACATGCACAGGAACAGGAATAGTTGTTGGAGACGTGGCATGCCTGGAACACTGCACATTCACATGGCATGTCTGCAACACTGCACATTCACAGAGCCAGTGTTTACTTAAGAAGAGTAAATGTAGCATGTACTTTTTAAATGAACACACTGAGGAACAGGTGTAGTTGCTGGAGACAGCAGTGGCATATCTGGAACACTGCACATTCACGCTGTCTATGAACAATTAAGCTTTAACAGTAAATGTAACAACTTTTAACTTTTTAAATGAACACTCTCAGGAACAGTTGTAGTTGCTGGAGACAGCAGTGGCATGTCTGGAACACTGCAGATTCACATTGCCTATGTACACTTAAGTTTGAACAGTAATACCATTTTTTTTAACGAAAACACTCAGGAACAGGAGTAGTTGCTGGAGGCAGTATTGGCATGTCTAACACTGCATATGTACACTGCCTACATTTACTTAAAGGGAGACTACCACCCCACACAATCCTTACCTTCACTAAGCCCCTATCTGACAACTAGCTGCTTAGTAGCGCTAGTCTCCAGAATTATTACCTTATTTAATAGATTTCTCCTCTCTTCCCCGGCTGACAGGCAGGACAGAGTGTGGACATCTTGCCATTGTAACGTCCGCGCACCTGCTCTGTCAGTCCCAGCCGGAGCCAAATGGCTCCTAGCAATGCCTCCTAGACCCAGCTGGGACTGACAGCGCAGGCGTGTGGACGTCACAGTGGCAAGATGCCCTTGCTCTGTCCTGCCTGTCGCCCATGGAAGAGAGGAGAAATCTATTAAATAAGGTAATTATTCTGGCAACTAGTGCTACTAAGCAGCTAGTCGCCAGATGGGGACTTAGTGAAGGTAAAGATTGTGTCGGGTGGTAGTTCCCCTTTACGTTTGAACAGTAAATGAACTAATGAACTTTTATATTTTTTTAAATTAAAACACTCATGAACAGGAGAAGTTGCTGGAGACTGCAGTGGCATGTCTGGGTATGAACAGTGCCTGAGTACACTTAAGTTTGAGCATTTTTATTTTTTTAAATTAATACAGTCAGGAACCGGAATAGCTGCTTTAGATATCAGTGTCTGGATTGCTAAATGTAGTATTGTACTTTTAATTTTTTTTAAATGAACACACTCAGGAACAGGAGTAGTTGCAGGAGACAACGTTGGTATGACTGGCACACTGTACTTGCACACTGCCTATGTATACTTAAATTTGAACAGTAAATACACTTTTAATATTTTTAAGTGAACACAGACAGCAATAGGATTAGTTGCTGGAGACAGCGGTGGTGTGTCTGGAACACTACATGCACACATTGCTTTTGTGCACTTGAGTAGTACATTTTGTATGTGCTTTTGATTTTTTTAATGAACACACTGAGGAATGAGCTTAGTATGAAGACAGCTGTGTCATGTCTGGATCATGGAGCATGCCTAGTGCCTATGTGTACTTTAGTCTGAATTTTAATTACATTTTTTATTTTTTTTAAATTAACACACTCAGAAACAGGAGTAGTTGCTGGAGACAGCAGAGGTGTGTCTGGAACACTTCGCGTGTACAGCGCCTGTGTGCACTTAATTTTGAACAGTAAATGTAGTATTTTTAATATTTTTTAATTAACACATTCAGGAACAGGAGCAGTTGCTGGTGACAACAGTGGGGTATCTGGAACACTGGGATGCACATTGTCTATTTATACATAAGTTTGAACAGTAAATGTAATAATGTACTTTTCATTTTATAAATCAACAAACAGCAACATAAGAAGTTGCTGGATACAGGGGTGTTTTGTCTGTAACACTGTGAGTGTACAGTACCTACATGCACTTAAGTTTGAACAGTAATTCAATGTTTTATTTTTTTTTTTAATGAACACATTAAGAAACGGGAGTAGTTGAGGAGACAGCAGTGGTGTGTCTGGAACACTGCAGGTGCACAGTGCTTATTTGCATTTAAGTTTGAACAGTAAATCTACTTTTTTAATTAACTCAGGAATAGGAATAGTTGCTCAGTGCACTGGTCAGTCAGCTATGGATTTGATGGACAGAAAATTTCTATTTGGGTACTGCATTAGTCCCTGACTCCTAGTCCCACTTACTAGCTATTCATCCTATATAATAATTTGCTAGGATGTTTGTCATGATGCAGTCATGCGCAGTAGAGACTGCCTGTGTTCGTGCAGTCTCTACTGAGCATGATTGCATCCCGTGGAACAGTGAGATAGCGGCCTCTTGACATTACCCGGACCTTGGCCCATGTACATGGGCTTTTACACTAGTTATTTATAAATTATTTATAACTAACATAACTCTAGCTGCTTCTATACTAACAGTACTACATCTTCCAGCAGTAAAGGAAGGCAATTAGAAGAAACTATATATTAAAGATTATATATATATATATATATATATATATATATATATAGCTATAGATATATTTATTTATTTGTTATTTATTTTTTCAAAAAATGCAGGAAGATTGGATTATCTCATTGCCTGTGACATTACTTTTTTTCTGGCTGTTAAAGGGATAATAGTGTTTCGAAATAAAAGCAGCTCCAATTAATGTTCATAGTATTTGGGCCATGGAGAGCGTTATTTCAATACTGTCAAAGTTGTAGTTCAAGAGTAATTGAATGATAAAGTTTCCCCTCCCCCCCCCCCTTTTACCTAGTGTAAGCCCCCTCACCTCAGATGTGGAATCCAGTCCATAGACCAGACAGCTAACAGCAAGGGACAATCTTCTTACTGTGAGAACAATGAAAACCCTGCCCCCTTGACAGTTTTTTCAGGTTTTCCCCTTATGCTAATTGAAGATTGTCCCTCTCTGCAAGCCATCTGGACACCACCTTTCTGTTCTGAGGTGAGCAGTGTTACATCATTAAAAGGGGCGGGAGAGGGATTCTTTATCATTCAATTACTCTTGAACTACAACTCTGACAGTACTGAAATAACACTCTCCATGGCCCAAATACAATGAAGATTAATTGGAGCTGCTTTCATTTTGAAACTATTACTATCCCTTCAAAAGTAAGAAAACTTACTGCAACCAGATTTTATTAGTCTGAGGGGCCATTCCCTGGAAAATCAGAATTGGATTGAGTGTAAAATGTATCACAGATAAATTAAAAATTCTGTTGCAACAATCAATCACAGACATAACCAAGGAGACTTTCCCTCTACTGCATGCCAGGATTGCACTGGCTATTCTGTGTATCAATCACTTCCTCTCTCTTTACCCATCTGCATAGTCCCTTTCCACTTTCCCCACTGACAATGAGCAAATGAACTGATTTGCATGAAAATATTGAAATTGCTGTTCATTATTCTGTGGCATCATGCTCCTTTCAATTAGTATGTTGTTTTTATCTGAATCTCACAAAACACGAGTTTCTGTTAATTTTATATTCATTACAAAATGAATGCATGTGTACCCCCTACCATTGTCCCCAATTGTTCAGTGTTTTTATATCTTGTCAGCCTATTGTACAGATGAGCGGAGTCTTCTGACTCTTTATAACTAAATGCAAATAGTAATAATTAGAAGTAGCATTAACTTTCACTGTAGAAAGCTCAACCCATGCAGCAATCATTAACAAAGCAGAACAAAGTACCAAAGGCAAAATAAGGTAAGATGCACACCCAGCAGAAGTCTAATGAAAACTATCTTGCCTAGTGTGGTGAGCTTACAGTAACAAACCTTAGAGAGTGCAGAGAAAATGATATCCATTTATTATACAAGGACACATGGAGCAGTACTATAAATTTACATGATATATTCCTTCCCTAATGCTAGTACATAGGTAACCCAATAACCAGTGCTGCCCCTGGAGAGTGCTGATTAAGGGTTTATACAGCCTTTCCAGACACTAGACAATTGTGGAAAATAATATTTTTATTTCTGAAAAGTAAAGGGACTTAAACTCCAGAATCACCACTGATACAGTTTTGAATTAACTCTTTGATTATCAGAAGTTCACCTTCAATAGAATTCAGCACAAAGTTAGCACATTATTGTATATACCTTCATGACTGCAGGTTAGAAAACCTGTCCAATTGATCTTTGTGTCCCAGATTATTTGTAAAAACACATATTTTAATAACAAAAATGTTGTTCCAAAGGCCCTTGGACTGTGAAGGGTGCTCCACAATCAAGTAGCTGTTCTGTCTGTCATACAACACAGTTTACAATTCTTTGGATCACCCTCTCCCTGATGATCTGATACACACAACACAATCTGTTCTTTGCCAAATATTCACCATTGTGTAAAGATATGTATGAAATGTATTTGTAAATCTAGTGTAAGTGTAAGCTCTTAGCTAGATGTGAAAATAATTGTGAGCATAAAGCAATATGGAAAGTTGATGTATGAAATCTCTCTCAGTTACAATGATCACTTTTAGTAGAAAGCAATAATATACCTAGTTAGATTTAATTAATTGCGTTCTAGATAGGTTTTTAATGCATTATGAAGAAATGTATTGGAAATCTCTCTAACATCCAAGGGGGTCAACCACTTTATACTTTCTCTAGATTCAAACTGTGGCTTAATAGCGCAGTAAACTTTTTTTATGAAAAAATATATATTGTAGGGATTTTCCTATTGAGTAAGATAAGGGTACTCCCACTGCTGAGAGATTTATATTTCCAGAGTTGTTACAGTTTAAACCCATGTTTTTTTACATTAGCAGTGCCCACTAGTGGTCAAATTCTAATTAGATTTCCTGTTAGATTCTAATGGAGAGGAAAGTCAGAAAAGTCAGAGATATACAGTTCTCCATAAAATGTGATAGAAACTGCCTCTCACTTCCTGTCAGTTAGAACATCCAGGAAGTAAACAGAGTAAATTCACTTCCTGATTATTTAAACTGCTATAAATTTTGAACAAAACATCTGACAGTGATGGGAGTACCCTTGTTTTATTCAACAGGAAATTCTCTATAAAATATGTGTTTTCATAAAAAAAAAAGTTTACTGCTCCTTTAAATGGTGGGAAGTAGGGATGAGTAACACACCTTCAATAGCTTTAGTGCTGGAAAAAACTTAGGGGTCTGGAGTCCTTTGTCCTTCGATCACCAACTCTGGACACTATACCTGTCTCCAAGAAGGTAGAGCAACTTACTAACCCTAGGGATAAGGAGGGGTCTGCTTTCGGGATCACGGTATAGAAGGCCACATCTCTTGTTCGCTGCCCCTCTTTCATACATGATACATTTGAGGTAGGTAAAGTTTATCTGGCTTTCTTTACCAAGACCTGGTTTAGATCTGACATTTATCAGCCATTAGCTGATTTGGTACCTGACAGGTATTTGGTCCTTCAGGTCCTGTGACCAGGGAAGAAAAGAGGAAGGGGACCAAGCTGACCTTTAGGATCTACCTGCAAGGATAAAAGAGGGAAGTCTTCAGTGCAAAAAAATATTTTGTCACTTGGAGGATTAATTCATATAGAAGTTGTCCAGTGATATCTTTCAGGATGGTGGACCGATAATCCCCAAACTCAGGCTAAACTCAGATGCTAGCCCTGAGGGGTGATCCCAGGCTCCCTGAAAAAGGCCTTAGCTAGACCACTACTGAAACATACTGGCCTTGATCATCTGCCCAACTATCGTCCTGTCTCCAATCACCCTTTTTTAGGGAAGGTTGTGGTAGCGATTGTCTTCACACAGCTAGAATGCGCTGTGGAAAGGAATGACTTCTTTGAACCTACTCAGTCAGTTCTCCAGAGAGGTTCTCCAGAGAGGAAAGAGAAAATAGAGTGGTTATGATGTAATCATCCTATATAATAATTCGCTAAAACGTGTGTAACGCCGCATCATGCTCAGTAGACACTGCTGCGTGTGCTGTAGTCATGCGCAGTAGAGACTGCCCGTGCCGCGGCTGATACAGAACTGGACACTCCGAAGGAGCGTCCAGCTCTGTTTCAGCCGCACCACGGGCAGCCTCTACTGCGCATGACTGCCCCGCAACCGGCTGGCAGTGGCACTGTGGCCCGTGTAACGGGCTCTTCAACTAGTTTTTTTATAAATCATCTCCCAGGAGTGTAATTGCCCTTGTTTTACTCAGCAGAAAAAAAACTGCAAGATATAATTTTCCATAAAAATATTAGCATTCTTTTAAAGGAGCAGTGAACTTTTTATGAAAAATACACATATTTCATAGGTGTCTTTTAGGTTTAGTAGTTTAGTAGTTCTACGTATTGGTTATTTCTCATTCAAAAGTTAATGCAGCTCAGCTTAGTGTTTCATTGTTTGATTGATTGATTGATTTTTTATAATGAACTGCAATTTTTTGCCACCGTGTAGCGCTGTTCCAAACACTTAATATGGAGATCCATTTCAGTGCCTCCAGCTATACCACAGAGTGAATTATAGACTAATTTACCTTTTGCACACCAGTTGGTGTTACTGCTAACAGTTTGGTCTGTGATAACCATTGAATGAACACTCTACCAGTGGTGACAGCTGAAAATTTTAAAATATATTTTTCCTAACATACAAAGTTTACTGTTCCTTCAAATTAAGGCTGTTTTCTCCATAAATATGTATATGGCGTGAACAACTTTTTTCTAAAATCATATCTATGAAAAGACTGTGCTATTCCTCAACTTTTAACCCCTTCGATATTAGAGAGGTCTCTAATTGCTTTGCAATGCATTAGAGAACTCTCTAGCACCCAGGGGGTTAATTTAAAATTGATTTACCCACAAGTGGCTTTCCAGAACTTTCTCACTTCCCTATAGGGCATGTTAGGATTGATTAAAATCATGGCTCACAGACTTTCAATTGACGCTACTTAAGATTTATACAGACTGATACCCAGCACAAATTAGTTTAATTAATCTTGACTTGCAATGACAAAGGACCTTCCCTTACAGTTAAATTTTAAGATCAGGCTGTAATGATTTTCTTATTTTTACAACAGCTTTTGAAGCCCTATAAATCTACTGTTGATGGATGACCAGATAATCATAATCAATGACACCTGCCATAGTCAACTAAACTACGTTTATGCACAGCTAGAAATTAAAGGAGACATTTTATAGATCACATCATGAATTTAAAAAGCTTTGAGTGCCAGAGAGGTAAGTGCAATGTGTTGCCTCTAACCCTCTGGCACTCAAAAGGGTTAATGGTTGGGTGGTCGAAAAGTGACTTTTTGCGAAAAACTGAAGATTTTTCTCTTTTTCACAAAAGTTTTCTCCTTTTCTCCAGTGCAAAATGCTCCTCCTTTTCACCTATTCCAGCAAATTTTTGCCTATGTTTCCTATGGAGCTACATTTCCAGCACAATATTACTTCTCTGGGGGCTGTAGTGGAGAAATAAGTAGATGAAAGTCAAAGTTGTGAGTCCTACAGCAACATATACCTACAAAAACTTGTTAGCATGCAGAGTGCTTTTGTCCTTTGCCCACAACACTAACTTCCTGCTTAAGTGACACAGGCACATATTACATAGTAACATAGTAGATAAGGCTGAAAAAAGACATGCGTCCATCAAGTCCAGCCCATGCCAATAACACCCCTGTTGATCCAGAGGAAAGCAACAAAAAAGCCCTCTGGAGCAATTTCCAGGGTAGGTGTGTGTGTGTGTGTGTGTGTGTGTGTGTCAAATAGTTCCCCGGCTCAATATCCTATTTGCTTTGAAGCCATCTGTCATAACTGTCAATATTGTTCTGTGCTAGATAGGCATCCATTGCTTTCTTGAATGCAGTTACATTATCTGCAAGCACAATTCATAATGATGTCAAGTGATAAAATGAAATAAAGCACAACCTACAATGTGGCAGATGTGTATGATAGTGGTGGTGGTGGAATGATGTGGTGTGATTGGTGGGACCCTGACAAACTGCATCCACCCTGAGAGGAGAGGAATCATCATCATTTATTGCACATGCTGCAGCAACCATTGCTGTAGTCAGTTTTTGAGCTACCACTTTACTCCCACTTCACTGCACTGTATCACCTTTCCCCTTCGCCTGCCCCTTGTGCATTTCCTGGACATTACCCAACTACTGTGTGTGTTTCTACTCTCTGCAGTACACAAGTGATGGAGTGTGATGTCTTGCATTATCCCTCAACAAAATTCTCAATGTCATCTGCTGTCTACTAAGTCTGCCTCAGTCACAGAGTGAGTTGTCTGTAACCTAATATATTTATTTGTTTAATTATTTCTGTATTAATTTTTTTATTTTTTGTTTTTATTTTTTTTTTATTAATTTTTTTTAAGTTGTCCTCCCTGTCTTATCACAGTCAGTACAAAAAAAAAACTAAAAATCAAAATCAGCATCTTCTTTCCCCAGACTTCCCAGCACAGAGACAATAACAGCAAGATCAGCAAGCAAATTGGACCCCAACTGCCTGTGTCTTGCCAGTCAGTCACACCAAATGTTGGAGTATTTGGGGTCAAGCTCCTTCCTCCCTTCTTCTCCTCCAGAGTGCCCCCAGACTCCCCTAATACAGAGAACAAATGTCCTACATAAATGACTCCCTAAACTAAAATTCAATTCCCCTTTATTTGCCTATCTCCTCTAGCGCAAAAACATGCTGCTCTCTCCTCACACAAACACAGAATGGCTGCTGTGAGAGCCTGACACCCTTGTATATGGCTGCAGGAAAAGTAGATAAAACTTTCATGCCATGGGGAAAAATGTTTCTTCCCATTGATTTTAATGTAATGAGCTAGGGAAAAATTGGAAAATTGGCACTTTTTGCAGGAAACTATTCGGCAAGCGGGAAGTGCCATTTTTCTCTGATTTGATTTGGAGCAAAAATTTTCACCTATCCCTAGTTAAAGGGGCAATAAAGAGAGAGAATGAGATTAATTGAACAACTTATTGACACAAGACGTTCCAGGACCATCCAAACATTAAGGACTGGTGACAGTACTGGAGTGTCATGGAATTTTGTAATGACGTCATGTCTGCATGCTGCTCTGCATCCCAAAATGCACTAAAGAAAAAGTGATGTGTTCCTCTAGGGCCGCCCACCCCAGATTAGGCTGTCATTAAAGGGTTAATATGGCTTTTCCACACTAATTTGGGGTCTGGAATCGCTGTTTAGTACCTAGGTCTAAGCCAGTATAGAAGTTCAAAATTAGGTCAATGGGACAGTCTGGGTGCATGGGGTGATTTAATGCCACTTCCTGACATTACAGTTCTAATGATGGTGTAGATTGTCCATTGATATTCACTACAGCGATCATGCCCTGAAGTGCATTCACTGGCATTAGAAGCTAACACAGTGGAGCTGCACTGGTGAGTTCCTGTATTTGACCCAATAAGCAACTACCGTAAATTCTTGTGTATAATACACACTTTTTAACCCCATTTCACCTTATGTGAAAGGAGGATATTATACACAAGTTAAAAAAAACACACACACACGTGTACACACATTTTTTTAATGTTGGTCTCACTCGAACTGTCTCCCTATTCCCTCCCCCCCACCTCAATATTTTGAGCCCTACACTTTTCCTCCCTCTACCTACCTTCATGGCTGTCAGCCTCTGCAGAGGCAGCTGGGAGTTCTGTCCAGCAGGCAACACCCTCGGCTGCTGTTTTTGCCTTTGAGGACCTCTGCACATTGGAAAATACATTAGTGCCTATGCGTTGAAAGGGTGTTGTTCAAAGTGCAATGGGGAAACCAGTATATTTATGTTGTGGGTAGAGAGGGGGGAAAAAGGGGTGAGTATTATACAGATATATACTTACAGTTTCCTTAAAACCTTGGGTATAGTTTAAACCTGCGTATTAGACACAAATGCATATTATACCCAAGATTTTACAGTATTCATAATAGCTGGAGGCTTGAAAACAGGTCAATCGGGCCAAAATGCATTGCAGGTGATACAGATCATATACTGAATATAGTGGTTTATTTACAAAGTTTTTGTTGGATCTACAACAGGAACGTTTTGGCAACATACAGTAATGTGCAAATGTTTTAGACAGGTGTGAAAAAATGCTGTAAAGAAAGAAAGTTTTCAAAAATAGACATGTTAAAAGTTTATATTCATCAATTAACAAAACAGAAGAAAAATTTAAAGGGATAGTAATGTTTCATAATAAAAGCAGCTCCAATTAATCATCATAGTATTTGGACTTTAGAGAGTGTTATTTAAATTCTGTCAGAGTTGTTGTTGTTCTTCTTTACACTGAAGATAGTTCTTAATGACTTTGGCTCTATGTTTGGGGTCATTGTCATGCTTCAGAATACATTTGGGCCAATCAGATGCCTCCCTGATGGTATTGAGTGATGGATAATTATCTGCCTGTACTTCTCAGCATTGAGGATACCAGTTATTCCAACCAACTCCCCCCCTACATGTGCAGAAATGCACCCCCAAACCTGGTTTTCAAGCATGTGTTTTAGACCGTTCCAATGATGGGATTTGTGGTAAATAACGAGATTGTGGCACTTCTCAAACGCCTCCGTGTTGGCCGACACGGATCTCGTGTTGACAGCTTTACAGCTGTCAGTAGGAGAGATCAAACTTTAAATGCCTGTATCTCTTAAACCATAGCGGTTTGAGAGATACATTTTTTTTTGCATTTAGTGCAGCTTTTTAAGCTCTTCTAAATGCAAAAAACTTTTTTGTGGACATTACTAACACTTTAGTGCTGGAATGGGAAGTGTTATGCTTGTTTCCCCTCTTGGATTCCTCTTGGGAGTCTTGAGACATACCATTTGACTGTGGTAACATTGATCCTTATTAGCATACCTGGGAACTCTTCGGATTTGCCCCAGAGACTCCGGATGTGACACTGCATTACCGGGTCTCTGGGGCAGAGGCTGAGTCCTCCGGATGTGAGGAGTTTCTATTGAAACTCTACCCACTTCCACTCTTTCTCCCCATGTTGCTCCTTCCCCCCAGCCTTCTTTTAAGCTCTCCACCCGTCACTCGCGTTAAGACCCGCCCCTTTTTGACGCCATACGCGTCATTCTTCACACCACCCATGGCAGCAGAGGACTCCCCTCCGGGGAGACAACAATAGAAAGTTCCCAGGTATGCTTATTGGACACTTATTATTGACTTTATATATTTAAAGGGATAGTAATACTTCGTTTTAACTTTATTTTATTTTGTAGGCATTAAAAAACATGAAGAATGAAAATGAAAGTCTTATCTCTCAAACCTTTATGGTTTATGAGATATTCACAAGCAAAGTTTCCCCCCTCCTGCCCCTTTTACCTAGTGTAAGCCATCTCTTCTCAGATGTGAATCTGGTTGTATGACAGGACAGATAACAGAAGGGGACAATTTTCTTTGTATGAAAACAATGAAAGCCCTTCCCCCCTTGACAAGTTTTTCAGCTTTTTCCCTTATCTTAATTGAAGATTGTCCCTCTCTGCAGTCTACCTGGGCATCTGCCTTCTGATCTGGTTGAACAGGGGGGGGATACTTTGTTTGTGAATATCTCTTAAACCATAAAGGTTTCAGATATAAGACTTATATCATTCTTCATGTCTTTTTAATGCCTACAAAATAAAGTTAAAACGAAGTATTACTAGCCCTTTAACACAAATGTTTTATGCATTTTTGATATATTGGGATATGCTTGTTATATTGGTATTTAGTGATTTATACATGGCTATCTCTATTTTTACACCCAATAAATTATTATTTATATTTTTTCATAGTCAGTGGTGTGGAGTCATTATTATTATTCTGCATTACTTTTTGTCTTTGAGAGTGATAGAGCTACTCGCTTGACTCATGCACGCTATTTTATTTTATTTTATTTATTAGATTATTTTCTATGTTGATTATGTTCTAGGTCACATTAATGCCTCACTGTGCCCTTAGAAATGTTACCAGTCTGTGCTCTACGTCTAGATTAATTCTTACCACAGAGTGGTATTAGTGGCCCAATATATAAACTAATTAGCAAACAGTGCCATATCCCATATAATAATTCGCTAAAACGTGTGTAATGACGCAGTCATGCTCAGTAGAGACTGTCCACACCGCGGCATGACTGCCCTGCGACCGGCTGGCAGTGGCACTGTGGCACTGTGTAACAGGCTCTTCAACTAGTTATGCCATAAAGAAGTAAAGGTTAAATTCACAAAAAATATTTACGTTACAAACAAATGAATAAAACTTAATTTTAGCTGATAGGTTCACTTTAAGATTTTAAAGTGAAGGAGACCTGAACATTGATTCTATGTCATTCACAGGAAAACTGACTCATTTATAGTAATTTCCTGTAATTTGCCTTGTTATTACATGGATTTAACCCTTTAAAGACCAGACTGGTGTGAAATGCATTGGTTCGCAATGCATTGTACACCTCTTTGGTTCTTAAAGTGTTAAACGGGATGCTGAGGAACAGAACGCTCCAAAAGGCTGCAGTCCCACACTGCTGACCAAGCAGTAGAAGAAAGACAATACTCTCACACACACAGCATAGCAAATTCCGTTAGGCAGGTGCCCCACACCAAAATTGGTTCCATTGCCTGTTTTACACAGGAGTCATATTAGTACATTTCATCTATTGTATATAATTTACTGTACTTGTATTGGTTATAAAGTGATGTTCAAATTGGTGTTGCTGTCCATATAAAGATATAGATATATCCTTTTGATACTCACCCACTATTATCTGCCGATTTTCTATGTAAAAAATAAAACAATTGTCTATGTATCCCGTGTGCTGCCTGCAGCTTTATCCCACTGAGTCCAGCCAGGCATATCTGGTCCCTGTGGGATATTGTCTGATTTGAGATGTAGCAAACCAGCCTCACTAACAATCTTGGCTTCTGTTGGCCAATCAGGCAAGAGAGAGTGCTAACAAAAGTACTCATCCATGTGCTTGGAAATGGCATATTTCCTATCAAATTCACAAGGATTTGCTCCAGGCTAAGGTGCATAAAATTGTATTGAAATTGGCCTGAATGACATGCAACCTCCTCATCCCCCCCACAAAAAAAAAAAAAAACAAGAAACCTAACTGATTAATGGGAGGGTTTTAAAATACTGTAAAAATATGCTTTATTGTCTTAACCCCATAGATACTATAGAGGTCTCAATCTCATTGAAAAAGCAATGTGTTGGACAACTTTCTAGAAGTTACACTGTTATTCAGGGGGAGTCCTGCTATTGGGGACTGCAGCCCCCAATATCAATGGGAATTGTAGTCCCCAGCAAATGTCCAACAGTTGGCGACCCCTGTCATAACTAAAGCCAAATACTACCTGTAAGAATCGGGTTATTTCAATATGTCAGAGCTGTAGTTCAAGAGTAATTGAATGATAAAGTAACCCCCATCCTGCCCGTTTTACCTAGTGTAAGCCGCCTCCCCTCAGATGTGGAATCTGGTCTTAAGACCAGACAGCTCACAGCAAGGGACAATCTTCTTACTATGAGAACAATGAAAACCCTGCCCCCCTTGACAGGTTTTTCAAGTTTTTCCCTTATGCTAATTGAAGATTGTCGCCACGTGGACACCACCTTTCTGTTCTGAGGTGAGCAGTATTACATCAGTAAAAGGGGCGGGATGGGGATACTTTATCATTCAATTACTCCTGAAATACAACTCTGACAGTATTGAAATAAATCTTTCCATGGCCCAAATACTATATAGGTTAGCCCTTTGAGTGCCAGAGGGGTACGCAACACAAAGCAATGAAATGCGTACTCCTCTGGCACTCAAAGGGTTAATTGGAGCTGCTGTTATTTTGAAACATTAAAGTCTCTTTAAATTATTTAACAAAAGGATTTGGCCATTTAGGAGACATTCATACAGGAGTCCATTATATCTATTTAAATATTTTTGCATGCTATTTACAGTTACCTGTATTTATTGATCTCATTATAGTATGAATTTTGATCATATTTCCTCATGACAATTGGCAGAAACACACTGAAAGAAAAAAATACTCATCCATTGTTCTACAGAGCTATGCAAGAGGTTAAGACTGGGAAATAAAAATTGCCAGCTATGAACCGCAGCATAAAAAAGGAATATAAGACACCTGACTGCCGTTTGGACAACTAACTGGATAAACCATTACATTTAGCAAGTAAAGAGCCACATATCTCTATAGCAATCCTGGAGCATACCTAGTACATCATAGGAGCAAACTAATATTACCACTGATTTAAATGAGGCCATAAGCCTTTGAGTGCCTGAGAGGTATTCAAAGTATTGCTTTGCAATGCATTGCATACCTCTCTAGCTCTCAAAAGGTTAAACCCCTAAGTAGAGTGGTGCCTGGTCAGCTAATTCTTCAGCCATTTGAGTGCCAGAGTGGTATCCAAGGCATTGCATTTCTATGTGGTGCTCAAAGGATTAATGGTGCGTTACAAACAATAGAAACCAATCCAGGTACATGTGCAATGATGGTTCACTGTGCTATGCAACACATCAATTTCTATCATAAATTAAGGTAATTGGGAGCTTCACTCACCCGGTAGTCAAATAATAATTTAAAGGGATAGTAATACTTCGTTTTAACTTTATTTTATTTTGTAGGCATTAAAAAAACATGAAGAGTGATATAAGTCTTATCTCTCAAACCTTTATGGTTTAAGAGATATTTACAAGCAAAGTTTCCCCCTCCCGTCCCTTTTACCTAGTGTAAGCCATCTCTTCTCAGATGGGGATCTAGTTGTAAGACCAGACAGATAACAGCAGGGGACAATCTTCTTACAATGAAAACAATGAAAGCCCTGCCCCCCTTGACAAGTTTTTCAGCTTTTTCCCTTATCTTAATTGAATATTGTCCCTCTCTGCAATCTACCTGGGCACCTCCCTTCTGCTCTGGCTGAAGAGTGTTACATCGGTAAAAGGGGCGGGAGGGGGACACTGTCATTGAATTACTCTTGAAGTACAACTCTGAGAGAATTGAAATAACACTCTCCAAAGTCGAAATACTATGATGATTAGTTAGAGCTGCTTTTATTATGAAACATTACTATCCCTTTAAGTGAAGATCCAGTATGGTACAATTGCCTTGATGACAAAACACCAGTGCAGGAACACCGGGGCTCCCCCTCTCACAAGCCACAGATACAGAAGAAATGTCCGCAACATGTAGGGTTGCCACCCAGCCGGTATTTTACTGGCAGGCCGGTAAAAAAATTGGCTTCTGTCCAATGTTAAGTCTATGGAGGGAATATCATGGCCGGTATTTTTTTGAAGAAAAGGTGGCAACCCTAGCAACATGGCTGCTTGTAGTGTAAAAAAATCACAGTGTTTATCAGAATATTGAAAACCTACAAGGAAGCTTGAGTGGCACAAACATAGGTGACATAAAACTGTCCTAAGAACACTTGATGCCCCCACACTTATAATACAGAATGTGGGGGTGGCTAGGGTGACAGAAAGTTGCCCTAAGAACACTTGACATCCACACACTCATAATACAGAATGTGGGTGTGGCTAGAGTGACAGAAAACTGTCCTAAGAACACTTGATGCCCGCACACTCAATATACAGAATGTAGGCGTGGCTAGGGTGACAGAAACCTGTCCGAAAAACATCCCATACCCACACACTCATAATACAAAATGTGGGAGTGGATAAGGTGACAGAAAACTGCCTTAAGAACACTTAATGCTCACACACTCATAATACAGAATGTGGGCGTGGCTAGGGTGACAGAAAACTGTCCTAAGAACACTTAACACTCACACACTCATAATATAGAATGTGGGCGTGGCTAGGGTGACAGAAAACTGCCCTAAGAATACCTGACACCCACACACTCATAATACAGAATGTGGGCGTGGCTAGGGTGACAGAAAACTGCCCTAAGAACACTTGATGCTCACACACTCATAATATAGAATGTGGACATAGCTAGGGTGACAGAAAACTGCCCTAAGAATACCTGACACCCACACACTCATAATACAGAATGTGGGCATGGCTAGGGTGACAGAAAACTGCCCTAAGAACACTTGATGCTCACACACTCACAATACAGAATGTGGACATGGCTAGGGTGACAGAAAACTATCCTAAGAACATCTGATACCCACACACTCATAATATAGAATGTGGGCGTGGCTAGGGTGACAGAAAACTGCCCTAAGAATACCTGACACCCACACACACTCATAATACAGAATGTGAGCGTGGCTAGGGTGACAGAAAACTGCCCTAAGAACACTTGATGCTCACACACTCATAATATAGAATGTGGACATGGTTGGGTGACAGAAAACTGCCCTAAGAACACTTGATGCTCACACACTCATAATACAGAATGTGGGCGTGGCTAGGGTGACAGAAAACTGCCCTAAGAACACTTGATGCTCACACACTCAAAATACAGAATGTGGACATGGCTAGGGTGACAGAAAACTATCCTAAGAACATCTGATACCCACACACTCATAATATAGAATGTGGGCATGGCTAGGGTGACAGAAAACTGTCCTAAGAACACCTGATACCCACACATTCATAATACAGAATGTGGGCATGGCTAGGGTGACAGATAACTGTCCTAATAACACCTGATAACCACACACTCATAATACAGAATGTGGGCATGGCTAGGGTGACAGAAAACTGTCCTAAGAACATCTGACACCCACACACTCATAATATAGAATGTGGGCATGGCTAGGGTGACAGAAAACTGTCCTAAGAACACCTGATACCCACACACTCATAATACAGAATGTGTGCATGGCTAGGGTGACAGATAACTGTCCTAATAACACCTGATACCCACACACTCATAATACAGAATGTGGGCATGGCTAGGGTGACAGAAAACTGTCCTAAGAACATCTGACACCCACACACTCATAATACAGAATGTGGGCGTGGCTAGCACAGCTAAGGCACTGCCCTTACAAAAAGAAGGCCCATATTTATAAAAGGGAACTGGACTTATTCTAGAGCAAACCAACTGCACCACAGGGGACAAATAAAAATTCCTAAACCCCCATGCAACAAAATGTAGCTTTTTAACCCATTGATTAATAGAGAGGTCGCCAATGCATTGTTTCATTATGCATTGGAGACCTCTCCATCATTCAAGGTGTTAAAAACCCAGTTTAAAATAACATGATGTTTACTTGTTACCTATGGTGCAGTAAGTTTACCCCAGAATAACTACAGTTCCCTTTTTGTAAATATAAGCCTTGGTGCTCTGCATCAGGGACAAGAAAGCAGAGGATCTCTAGCTGCCCAGGAGAATTCACTTCATCCCCAGCTAGCTGTTGGGAATTGTAGTTCTGAACAGCTGAGGGGGCACCAGTTCTCTAGTTAGTTGCTTGCTCTGCCTAAGGGGAAACCCAGCCCTTTATCCTGACCAATGTTGTGTGACAAACACATAAGACATCACTAGTGTATTTTAGATCAGGTGTAATCCATAGAGGAATAGTAATGTTTCATAATAAAAGCAGCTCTAATTAATCATCATAGTATTTGGACTTTGGAGAATGTTATTTCAATTCTGTCAGAGTTGTAGTTCCAGAGTAATTCAATGACAAAGTATCCCCCTCCCGACCCTTTTACTGATGTCACACTGTTCAGCCAGATCAGAAGGGAGGTGCCCAGGTAGACTGCAGAGAGGGACAATCTTCAATTAAGATAAGGGAAAAAACTGAAAAACTTGTCAAGGGGGGCAGGGCTTTCATTGTTCTCATAGGAAGAAGATTGTCCCCTTCTGTTATCTGTCTGGTCTATGGACTGGATTCCACATCTGAGAAGAGATGGCTTACACTAGGTAAAAGGGGCGGGAGGGGGAAACTTTGCTTGTGAATATCTCTCAAACCATAAAGGTTTGAGAGATAAGACTTATATCGTTCTTCATGTTTTTTTAATGCCTACAAAATAAAATAAAGTTAAAACGAAGTATTACTATCCCTTTAAAGCTGTTGTGGACTACAGTTCCCACCTATAGCTGTAAGTCCGTTGATAGCCCCTGCTCTAGAAAGATATCTATTTAACCCCTTGGGTACTAGAGGCATCTCCAGCGTATACATTTTCAGAGGTTGAAATAGCTTTATTTTATACCATTCAAACCTTTTTTTGCTGCTGGAAAATGTTTTTTCCAGTTTTTGAATAAAAAAAAATCCCAGCTTCTCTCCTATTACATTAAAATTCTTCTCTTTTTCACAATCTCCGTTCTGATGTTTAATTCCCTCTAGAAGGGGTTTATGTCTGCTATTCGTTACTTAAGAGTGTGCTAGCTGTATTTTGCTTTCAGTCATCTCATTCTTCATATTACCTCTGAGGATTTCTCTTATCTCAACATCAGTTCAAGTAAAACTAAGCATGGATTGAGGATGCTTCTATATTGAAATACATTTTGTGTGCCAAATACTTGTTAAGAATATATTAATTTATTCTCTTGCCTTGGTTAGTCTGGAATGGATGATATGAAGCTATTTCTCATTGACAAGTATGCTTTTAACCTGAGAGGTACCCAGTGCATTGCTCCAGAATGTATTGGGAACCCCACTGGCACTCAGAGGGTTAATAATATGCTCAAATGCATTCCAATGTAAATCAGGGATCATTTTTGGTAAAGGGAAAGGTATCCTGCCACCCTATTTTTGGTTGTCAAATTGTATTACTCATCAGTTTGTTCATCAAAATGCATTTTGCGTGTGTGTTTGTATGTGTTTATGTTCATGTGTGTATATGTGTGTGTGTGTGTGTGTGAGTGTGTGTCTGGATTGCCTATTAGTCAAAGTAGACAACTTCCTAGAATGTCAAGTTCTGAGGGGTCCCATAGCTCTGTTGACAACACTCACTTTCTGATTTGATCCAATTGATCCAGTGCTGCACAGGAATATCAAACAAGCTGGTAGATTGGTAGCAGAATGAACAGAGGTAGGGAACACATTGTAGCCTCCTAATAATAACCCCTTCCCCACTTACTAGGGTTGCCACCTATTCTTCAAAAAAAATACCGGCCATTTCATTCCCTCCATAGACTTAACACTGGACAGAAGCCAATTTTTTACCGGCCTGCCGGTAAAATACCAGACTGGGTGGCAACCCTACCACTTACCTTACTATGGCCAGAAAATCCTGGTAATCCTTATGAATTCTCCATTTCGTTTTGTTTCAAGAGATAAAACCTTCAATCAGTCCCGGATGCTACGTCTGTTAAGATGGACAAAACAGTTGCTAGCACCGGACCACAGGACCTCATGTTCTGTTCACTGAACATGGTACACTTGATGCTTTAACCCTTTCAGTGCCAGGTAGGTACCCAATGCATTGGGTACCTCTCTGGCACTCAAAGGGTTAACCCTTTCAGTTCCAGGCATTTACGGAATAGATACACTGATGTATTCCATAATTTCTTCTCGCATGCTTCTCAAAACCTTGAACTTCTTTGCTTTGAAAAGCTGAAAGGGGTCCTAAATGGACCTTCTCTGAATCATTCCTGTAGGCGATCCAAGCATGGAGGTGAGACTGGGTCAAACGGTATAGTATATCTGTGATCCTGTCATATCCACACATCATCCCCCCATGCGCTGATCAAATTTTTTTTAATAAATAAAGCAAATGTCTCCCTATGAATGGTGAAGGGAGACATCTGCTATGCCCACATATACAGGATTGCCTTGTAATTGTCATGTGCTCTACACAAACTCCCACACATAATATGAATTCTCCATGCATCACAGTGCTCTCATAATGCATGTCCCCTCAAGCCCCTCCTTGTTCTCTCCAAGTCTTCCCTTGCCCTCCGTGTTCTACCCAGTCATAGTGATCAGAGCATGGGGGTGAGACAGGATCACAGAAGTTTATATAGGATCCTGTTCCCCATGTGCTCCAATCACGCATTTTTTTTTCTAATAATAAAGCAGATGTCTCCCTTACAATGCAGGGAGACAATCTGCTAGTAACACAGATAGGATTCCTTTGTGGCCAATTAGGATGATCCTATAGAGTAAAAATAGCTCCTCTGTTGATGGTCTTGTGATCTTGCCCCCCATGCTCTCTGATCACATTTTTACTCATTAAAAAATAGAGCAGATATCTCCCTGCAAGACTCTCTTATAATTAAAACTGACAGGATCACACCTTGCATCAGAGTGATCCTGTAATGTTAAAAGTTCTCTATGCCCTCCCAAGTCCCTCCCCAGCCTCATTAATAGGAGCCTTGCTCAACTTGCTCATCTAGCGTCGAGCCGCTAACCCTTAGCAAGTCTGATGTGGAAGGCGTGTCCTCTTCTCTCACCGTCACTGTTTCCTTTATAGTTGACATAGTTTTGTGCTGCTGGCACACCCTGTAGTAGGTCACCTCATACCAAAGGGGTGCAATTTTTCTTGGAAGAGAAATAGCTAATGAATACAGTAGGGCATTACATAGTTTTCAGAGATTTCTGAACCTTCTAAGAGTAAAAATGTCCAAAGAAATAATTGTTTTCCTTTAACAACATTTTCTGGAAACATTTGTGCACACTAGGCTAGAGGAAGAGAGAAGTGATGCCTCATTTGATTCAGTGGGATATCTGCTTTCATGAACTGTATGCTTTTAGGTGGTTAGTTTGATGCTATGGGGTAATTAAGCCTTTAAATTAGGCTTGTGCGATTCAGTTAGTCGACATTCGGAATTCGATGAAAAAGGGGTCATTAGCGACATTCAGGCTGTCCGAAAGGCAAGGGTCATTCGCCCCAAAAAATCAGAATCCGACCAGCCCTGCTCCAAATGTCGTTGAAAATTTTGGAAATTTGGCGACTACTACCCGCGAGCGATTACTTTCCCTCCATACTTTCCCTCCATGTCTCTAGTCCATTAGGTTCTCTGTTTCATGAGCTACTTTCCTGCTTTGTCTCTATTCCAATTAACTTCTTTGTTTCATGATGGGGGTTGGACTAATGACACAGACACCCAGACAGCCTGCAGTTCCTCTTAGTGCTTTGTTGGAGTTCAGACAGGGAAGAAGCAGGAGATATTAGAGTTTCCAGTTGTTGTGTAGGCAGGAAGGTAGCGTTAGGCATAGGCAGGCAGCCAGCATTAGTGCTTTATTGCCACTGCAAGGGAGAGTCATCTTTGTTTCTGTGCAAAATATATAAAATATTAGGGATTTGTTTGAATAATTTTCAGAGTGACACTTCAGCCAGTCTCACAGTTCTATAGACAGGCCTAGTACCTTATCGCGTCCGCAAGGGAGAGTCACCTTTGTTTCTGTGTTAAACATTAAAATAACTATTAGAAATTTGTTTGAATAATTTTCAGAGTGACACATCAGCCAGTCTCACAGTTCTATAGTCAGGCGTAGTACCTTATTGCATCCACAAGGAAGACTCACCTTTGTTTCTGTGTTAAACATTAAAATTAATGTTGTGAATTTGTTTGAATAATTTTCAGAGTGACACATCAGCCAGACTCACAGTTTTATAGCAGACCTAGTACCTTATTACCACCACAAAGGAGAGTCACCTTTGTTTCTGTGTTAAAAATTAAAATGAATATTAGGAATTTGTTTGAATAATTTTCAGAGTGACAAATCAGCCAGTCTCGCAGTTCTATAGGCAGGCCTAGTACCTTTTTGTGTCCGCAAGGGAGAGTCACCATTGTTTCTGTGTTAAACATTAAAATGAATATTCGGAATTTGTTTGAATAATTTTCAGAGTGGCACATCAGACATTCTCACAGTTCTATAGGCAGGCCTAGTACCTTATTGTGTCTGCAAGGGAGAGTCACCTTTGTTTCTGTGTTAAACATTAAAATTAATATAAGAAATTTATCTGAATAATTTTCAGAGTGTCACAGCGAGTCTTACAGTTGTCATGTGGCCAGGTTTTTAAATTTTAAAACTATTATAGTTCACTACCTACATATCTGTCATGGATTTGAATCCTAGGGAAAAACCTGATGTTCCTCATCCTGGTACCAGCTGCAGTGACCCAGCAACCACCAAAACCACCACAGTGGTGTTGCTTTCAAGCAGAGCTAGCAAAGAAGAGTACTTTGAGTAGTACTAGTCAGACTCAGCAGCAACACTCCAAACCAAAAACTAGAAAGAAGACGGGAACTGCAGGTCATTCTACCTCTACTAGCAGGGTAGAGAGGTCCAGGGCCTCGTTTGAGATCACGTCAGCTGTTTCTTGATGATCCCCCCAGAACCACCTGCAAATGACTAGTGCCACTGCCAGTTTAGTCCCCACCTCCGCTATAGCCAGTTCTATAAACCTGGGGACACCTAGCATGTGTACCACTACTGGTCGGACACTTCGGGCAGTATCAATGCTGGATTTTTATACCGAATGTCAGTGTAAGCAGCCCAAATGGAAATTATTGCAGTATTTGGATAAAATTTTTCCTGCTACCACTGTCACTGCCACTGAGAACATCTCTACTCCAGAAAATGTTATTGACATTTCCCGGTAGCCACCAGGCAGAAGAGGGAATTGATCAGGTTTCCACAAAATCTGCTGCTGATGATGAATTTTCTTCCTGTCAGAACCTACAAGAGGTAGAAGAAGAATCTGAGGGAACAAGGCCTCTAAGCTTCATTTTTCCACTGACCTTGATTATTCCCCATAGTTTAATTTTCACCCTGCTTCCCATAGTACTCCTCCTGTTTCTCCAGTTACACTTGTGTCTTCTATTGACAACTCACCACTTGCCTCTCCACTTCCATTTGAGTCTCCCAGCCAGGTAGTAGCTGCTAGTGTCTCCACCACTGTTACTCCACTATCCTCCTCCAATCCCAGTCCCAACATACCTGTTGCCATCTTTAGGTCTATTGGTACCCCTGTAACGGTACGTAGAAAGAAAAAGCAAAGTGAGGTTGCTCCAGCATGTGAAGATGAAGAAAGTGTCACCTCAGTTTCTTCTTCTCCACCACCCTCCAGAGTCATCCATCGCTCCAAAGCGTGGGACCATTTTGTGGCACTTGGCGATGGTCGGCTAGTGAAATGCAAATTGTGTGGCAAGAAAGTCAGCCGTAGGAGGGTGTTGGGTCATCTAACCACCTCCAGGATGAACCAACACCTGAACAACTACCACAAGTCAGTGTTGATTAGTGCAGAAAGTAGCACTACTGCATATACCAGTGCCACACTCACCACCAGTTGGCAGGAGAAAGGGCAGGGGGATCATGCCACATATGGTCCTAGTAAGAGCAGCAGACATTCACAGCCCATCCCAAAATCAATACAGGCCACACTGAAAGATTTTGGTGGTTTTCATTCCAAAGGGATGTGCAGATAGCATTCCAGGAAAATTACACACTTCATTGCACAGCTCATAGCCATTGGGGGTGCTACTTTTAATTTGGTGGACGGGGTGACCCTCCAGCAACATATGGAGGCTGTCGCATCCCGATATAAAATTCCATCCTGCACCACATTTAGTAGAAATATAGTGCCCTCGCCGTACCAGTCATGCATTGGGCTTTTGAAGGACCTGCTAGGAAAGTCTGTTGGCCAGTCAGTGCACTTTACCACTGACATATGGAGTGCTCTGAGTGGCCAGCATGGCTGCCTGTCATTGACAGAGCATTGGTGGCAGCCCAGTGTGTTGCAAGACACATCATTACAGACAACAAGTTCAGGTGCAGTAGCTAAGCAGGGGCACCGCTCTTTCCTCCTCCATGCTTAGGTAATGGATCAGCAGCACACCTCAGATAACATTCGCAAAGCAGTGCAGAACATGGAGGTACAGTGGCTAGGGGAGCAGGCAGGCACAAATGGGGTTTGTGGTTACTGACGGTGCAGCTAACATGATAAAGGCTCTCTGGGATGTCAGATTTGTGGGTGTGCGCTGCTCAGCACATGTCCTGCATCTGATAGTAAAGGCTGCTCTCGAGGATAGCAGTAACAGTGGAAGGTTGCCAGCACTTCTGGAGTCATGCCGACAAATTGTTTGGACCAGGTGGAGCTCCACCTTAGATATGCTTCAGCGTATCCTAGAGCAGAAAAAGGCAATTCACGCAATGTCATGTCACCATTTCATTGGTAGTAACAGAACACTGGGCAGGGCTGACTTGGCCCTGATGGAACAGATAGTGACAGTCCTCACACCTTTCCGTGCTTTGATGGAAATTTTAAGCAAAGAGAACGCTAGCCTGGCAGAAGTCATTCCCCTCTTCACACACCTCTCCTTAAAATTGTATGATTTTCTTGCCCATATGGAACCCTTGCCTGGTGCTGAGGGTAATATACATCCAGATGTTGCGGCCCTCCTAACGAAGCTGAAGAAGGAACTGACTTTGGTGCATGGAAGAGCACATGGACAATAGTCCCGAGTTAATGTTTGCCACAATTTGCGATCCTCGAATCAAAGGCAAGATGGCACTTAGTTCCAATTCCCTCAATGCCAGGAAGGAACAGTTGATAGCGAGGGTGCGTGAGAGGCAAAGAAAATACAGGATGCAGTCACAGGAGATGGGAGAAGATTCCACAGATGAGCTGGAGGAGTGTGGTGGTCTTCCCGGGACCTATCAGTAGCAGCGTCAGTAGCACTTTATCTTGTTCTGGTGGAGCATCTGCTGCTTTTTATGCTGAGGCAATGGACAGATTATGCTCCAGACAAAATAAACAGCTCCCCATCACTAGAAAAAGTGCTGAGTTTGAGGTTAAGGCTTACCTTGCGGAACCTTCTTTGCCCCCACGTACAGTTCCCTTGAGTTTCTGGGATAACAAGAGAACTGTGTGGCCTACTTTATCCCTGGTAGCCCAGGAGTTGCTTTCTTGCCCCCCAACCACTGTCCAGAGCGAGCGGGTATTTTCCGTAACCAGAAATATACTTAGCCCCCAGCGCTCTCAATTGGCCCCCCAGCTCATGGAGCAAATTACTTTTTTAAAAGTCAACCTGCCAAAGCTGAGTTACCCTGCTCTCAGGTTCAATGCAGATTAGAAGAAAAAAAAGTACCATAGGACCATAATATGCTGAGTGCTCCAGAGTGGTAGGTTGGGCAGATGACACCCCCCCTGACTTGGTGGGACGCAGGGGGGAATTTAAAGTCTACATTGTTGTCCCACTATACAGGTTGTTCAGTCTGGCTCTATTGTTTTTCATCTCTTGTAAAAAACTCTGTGGTATTTATCTACTGAGTTGTGCCTGCTCCGGTGATCTGCAGTTGCTGCTGGCTACATCTCCAGCGTTGCTGTCATCCCGAGTCCGCCACGCATCAGTCATCCTTAGTTTTGTAGTGTCTTGTAAAAAAGTCTGCTGTATCTCTACTGAGTGATGCCTGCTCCAGTGTTCTGCAGTTTGCTGCTGGCTACATCTACAGTGTTCCAGTCATCCTGAGTCCGCCCTGCACAAGTCATTCTCAGTCTTCCTTCTTCCTTCAAATTTAGCACATCCATACTTACCCTGTTCCACCATCTTCATTGACCTTGGAAATGGTTCCATTTATTTAATTTTCATTTTTTGTTGTGTTTTTAAAAGTATTTTAAATTTGATGAATAATTCGGACGGTCGTCGAATTTCATCCGAGTCGAACAGGTCGGATCTGAAATGCGGAGTCGATGAATGAAAAAAAATTTAGTCGAAATCGAATTTTACCGAAAATGTTTGTCGTGCACAAGTCTACTTTAAATAATGCTTAGTGCATTTTAGTTATTTACTGGACATGAAAATATCATCTGAAATTCTGTTATGTGCTGTGACCAATTTGGAGAACATGGATGGACTTACATTTGTGCACCTACACATGTTAAGTATCAGTGTACTCATGAGATCCGTGGCATTTGTAATGTTGAACAGTAAATTTTGACTTTAGCAAATATTTGTGAAGCCATTCTGAAACCCCCTATTTTTTTTAAACATGTCCTTACATCATAATTTTGTATAAGAAGGAAATTCAGACTTTTGATTCTTAATAAGTAATTCTATTTTCAGAAAACATCTTTTTAGATAGTTATTTTGTTGTTTTAGGGTAGTTTTACTATGTAACCAATGGAAAGGGCATTTTAGTTCTTGAAGCTGAAAATACCTTTTTGGGTTTGTGTTAATTAGGAGTCTGTGCAAGTCATGCATGCATGATTGTTGAACAGTAATAGTAAGTTAGAGTTCATTGGGTGGCTGATAGGCCGGAGTAACATGGAACATATAGTGGCTGCCACCTGTTGCAGCTAGCGAATAGTGGGTGCAATATCAGATAGAGACATGGTGCTGATACTCCATAGAATGAAATGAGATGCTGGCAACTGTAAGGTCACTGCTACAGACAGAAACTGATCTCTAACAGGAGGGCCCTGGCCAACAGGAAATGGCTTGGATGGCAGCTAGATGTTTCCAAATAATTTTACTGCTTACACCATTCCAAAGATCTATCAGACATTTGTTTCCTATGATTCTTTTTTAATTTAAGATTGACATATGAAATTCTATGACTATCAAAAACCAGTAAGAACCCCCTGAATTCCTGTGCCTTTGGTGATGGAAAACACCATTGAAATAAAAATAATATTATGTCAACAGATACTCATTAGACTTGAAGAGGAAATCTTCAGAACAGTAGAATAGTGGCTGTGTTTATCAAGATGGGAGCATAATGCCTGATGTCCCAGGTGATGGAAAGAGTAATGGGTACTACATCAAGACTGGCACATGTGTAGGTAACACGCTAGTGTTATTAACAGTCTCATCACATGCTTAGAAACATGCATGTAACTACTTAACCTGAGAACCAAAATCTGTGTATATGTATCTGTGTATATGTGTATATGTGTATATATATATATATATATATATATATATATACTTCTATAGTAGCAAAAGGGGCACGGTGTTGCCCATGGGGATTAAGTCCTTTGGGTGCTTCAGGAGTATTCATCGCATTGGTGTATTTGAACATGGAATAAATATGCAGAAAGGTGTAGCACATATGTATCCAATGTACATACACACCTACCTGCATATTTATTCCATGTACATATACACCAATGCAATGAGTATTCCTGAAGCACCCAAATACCTAATCCCCATGGGCAACACCGTACCCCTTTTGCTAGTATAAAGTATGCATGCTTACATGCTGGAGTGAATGGGGTTAAAGTGTGGGAGAGAAATATGTAGCATACCCCTCTGGCACTAAAATAATGTATATATATATTTTGCCACTTGGTCAGTAAGATGGATAGCATAACTTTGTTTTAGAAGGTGCTGTGATCCTGAAGTGATTAGTACTCTACCCACCGCCACCACCAGCAACCAAGCAGAGCTGACTGCCCTGACAGCATCATCCTTCTGAATGACAAGTCTCACGCATGTGGGCAGCTTGGTGTTAGAATAGCAGAGGCAGCTTCCTTATATTAACCCACAGGAGGTTGTACTACCTGCCTGCCACCACTAATGATCGAATGGGACCCTGCAGACATAGAGAGGCCTGAACTGTTATAAACAGGAATACAGGACTCTGTGTGTGACAGTGATAGGAAGATGAGAGTATGGACTAGGATGAATCAAAGGCAGAAGAGATGCCAGCGAGAATCTAAAGCAGGGGCAGGCAATCAGAACTCATTAACCCTTTAAGTGCCAGAGGGGTCCGCAATAAATAAATACATTTATTTTTAGATTTTATGATCAGAGTCACAAAAGCAATCATATAGTGCCCAACCTATTTAACCCCTTAAGGACCCATGATGTGCTAGGACTGTCACAGCTCTCCTACACTTAGGGATCATTGATGGCCTGTGCACGTCATGGAATTCAGGGCTGCATGCCATTCTGGGAGTCCGGAATCCATTTTTGTAAGACACCTCCCCTCAGATGTGGAATCTGGTCTTAAGACCAGACAGTTCACAGCAAGGGACACTCTTCTTACTGTGAGCATAAGGAAAACCCTGCCCCCCTTGACAGATTTTCCCTTATGCTAATTGAAGATTGTCCCTCTCAGCAAGCCATCTGGACACCACCTTACTGCTCGAAGGTGAGCAGTGTTACATCAGTAAAAGGGGTGGGAGGGGGATACTTTATCGTTCAATTACTCTTGAACTACAACTCTGGCAGTATTGAAATAACACTCTCCATGACCCAAATACTATGAAGATTAATTGGAGCTGCTTTTATTGTGAAACATTATCTCTTTAAGTCCCAGCCGGGTGGCCGGGCAGCTGGTCCTTAAGAGGTTAAAAATATACATTTGTAACTCAGCCCTCAAAATCTTCCTAGAAAAAAATGGCACCCAAAGCTGCTTCTCGCAGCATACTGCTTTAGAACCACTGTGTTACTTTTTATTATTTTTATACAGCAGTATACAATTGTTGCCGTTGTATTGCTATACTTTTTAATAACCCCTGGTATGTAGCTGCAGACAATTTTGACACACTATAAATAAATAATAATAATAATAATATTATACTTTTATAAATTTCCTGCTGCTTTCAACATTCCAATAAGTCTGAATCATTTCTCCCAGTCAGTACAGGAGGGGAACCTAATTAAAATATTTTAAAAAGATTAATGTTTTATTTTGTATTTATTTATTTATATTATTTCTTCAGTTTGTCCAGAGCAGGTCTTTAGTTTCACTTTGCTGCAGCAGAATGCAATAAATTACAGTATTTGTATGTTTTTCTAAGGAAAGAAGGTGTAATCAGAAACCTTAAAGTGTCCCTTTGGAGATAAAGGTCACTTTGTAAAAATCAGACCTTTGTTTCTGCTATGTGCCTTTTGGATCATGTGTATTTAAGTTGTCTGGCAAATCATTTAACTCTCAATTACTACAAATATCAACTATCACTTGTTTTTGAATGACAAATGGCAGAGTAATGCATTGGAGACCTCTCTGACACCTAGATGGACCAAACTCCTACTTAAGTTCTAAGAAAATGGCTAATTAGCTGTTTAACATAATGTTTTTCACTGTAAGGTTGGGATCATGTGAACTCAAGAAAGTCGGAAGCATTTACATGACACTGTGCAAACTCTTTCTCGTTACCAAATTTTCCTGACTTTGCAGAGCTAATGAGTTACCCAGTGTTGTCTTAATGCATGGTTTTCTCAAATATTAATTGAAAAATAAATTAACAACCAAAACTGTACTTACATACAAAGATGTGAGAGGCTCTGAGGATGAACATAAATCATAATGGCTTGTTCTGTGTCTAGTCACACCACTCAGTAGCATCATGTTTTAGCTCTTCAGTGCCATTACAAAGGGGAAATTTTCACGTACATGTTATACTAATCCCACCCAAAAGGACAATCCATTTCCAAAATGATGTGCAAGTCCTCTCTGCACGTGAACACTAGCTAACCCCAGATTTATGTTTCAACCTTGTTGGGCCTCATCAGTGAGGTACAGCTTGATTCCCTAGGCACAGAGAGAAAGGTGTCCACATCTGGATACCCTTCAGTCTTAGGGAGACCCCCCTCAAATTACATACAAAGTTGTGAGAGGCTCTGAGGATGAACATAAAGCACAATGGCTTGTTTTATGGCTAGTAACCACTCAGCAGCATCCCATTGTAGCTGGCTCAGTCTGTTAAGACACTCACTGTAGAACCTGTTGAAACTGCAAGATCACAGGTTCTAGTCCCAGCAGGGTCGACTCAGCTTTTTATTCTTCTAAGGTAGATAAAATGAGTCCCATTAAATTGGGTAATAATATATATACCCTCAGGACATACTTGAAAACAAGAGACAATCTCAACGTATCCTTCATGTTTAAATACTTTGATATTATTATTATTATAGATAGGAAATTTCCAAGTACATATCATATTAGACTAATACTGCCCTAGGGAAACCAGCTGCACCTCACTGATAAAGCCCAAACAAAGTTGAAATGTATGTCTGGGTTAGCTGGTATTTCCCGTGCAGAGGGGGACTTGCCCGTCATTTTGGAACTGGACTGCCCTTTTGGGCGGGATTAGTCTAATATTTAGGTGGAAATTTCTCCTCTGTAATGCCTCTTGAGCAGTGACTAGCCACAGAACAGGCAACATTGTTTCTGTTTGTGCTCCCATTGGATAGAGCACTAGTTGTGACTGGCTAGTCATGCAGTTGTATGCTAATTTAAATGGGGATTTTAACCATTTGAATGCCTGAGAGTACACCAATGCATTACTTACTAAAACAAGCCTGCAGGACATAAATTATGCTTCTAATTGAAAATAATTATAAAGTTAGAACCAAAAATGTGGCATATAGCGCAAAGAATAATGCCTCTGTTCGGTTTTGCAAGCCTAAAAGGAGGCAAACCTAAAACAAACAACAGATTAAAGGGATAGTAATACTTAGTTTTAACTTTATTTTATTTTGTAGGCATTAAAAAAACATGAAGAACAATATAAGTCTTATCTCTCAAACCTTTATGGTTTATGAGATATTCACAAGCAAAGTTTCCCCTCCCACCCCTTTTACCTAGTGTAAGCCATCTTTTCTCAGATGTGGAATGCAGTCTATAGACCAGACAGATAACAGAAGGGGACAAACTTCTTCCTATGAGAACAATGAAATCCCTGCCCCCCTTGACAAGTTTTTTAGGTTTTTCCCTTATCTTATTTGAAGATTGTCCCTCTGTGCAGTCTACCTGGGCACCTCCCTTCTGCTCTGGCTGAACAGTGTTACATCAGTAAAAGGGTTGGGAGGGGGATACTTTGTCATTGAATTACTCTTGAACTACAACTCTGACAGAATTGAAATAACCCTCTCCAAAGTCCAAATACTATGATGATTAATTAGAGCTGCTTTTATTATGAAACATTACTATCCCTTTAAATGGGGAGGTTATAATAAATAAACCACATACTACGTTAACCCTTTGAGTGCCAGAGATTTATGTATTGCAATGCAATGTGTTGGATACCTCACTGCCACTAAAAGGGTTAAGTGTTAAAGTTATATAAACAGAAGGAAAGAGGTCAGTGCTTCAAGGTTCTAAACAATTACTTTACACACATGGGATACGTTTCCAAAAAGGCAGTAACAGGGCCTGAAGGAACATTAAAACAGACCTAGCTTGCTTAGAGCTCTCTAACAAATTTCTGATTGAATTCATTCATTTGTCATGCTGACAGTTTTGTAAAAAAAACAAAACAAAAAACTTGGTTAAATAAGAATTTTAACCCCTTGAATGCTAGAGAGGACTTTGCAGTGCTGATGTTGGTTTTCTCCAGAATTGTTCAACTTTAGAAAATCTTGATACTTTTTTTTTTACTTTCTGGGTCTCGTCAGTGAGGGGCTAGTTGTATGGCACATGGTGGTAAGCCTGGTAAATGGTATTACCTATATAATACATTTGTGCATACATGTATATGTCTGAAGCAGATCAGATAATATGAGTGGCAGCAAAGAATCTGAAGCTTGCAATGTTTTCACTGTACTACTAGATTTCTGGGATCCATTGAATAAAATGTAAGCACGCACATGCTGCAGAGATGCTCCATACTTAATATATAAAGTGTGACTGTCAATGTTTGGTTCTCATGGTTTGTAAATAGGTCACAATTTAAGAGCTTCCCTGACTGAGCACATGTGGATCAGTCAAAATGAATGAGTCACTGACTGACATAGCAGAATGACGAACAGTCTTACATCTTTGTTGGTTTTAAGCCTTTGAGTATTGAACTTTGACACCCCTGACATAAAAGAATATGTTTCACCCTTAGAGTACCAGAGGGCTATGTGTTGCCCACTCCTATGGCACTCAGAGGGGGTAAAATAAAGACATTGCAAAAAACTTAATCAAGAGATAAGTGGATTGGATTCTTTCTCATTTTTCATTTTTATAAAATATTTCCATTTAGAAATAAATGATGCATTAACATTTTTTTTGGGGGTGGGGGGTGGGATGAGAAGAGTATGTTGTTCATTTTAAGGTGACTTTCCTGAAAGATAGCCAGTAAAAATATACATTCCTCCAGGATTTAAAAAAAAAAGTAAGTATCATCATTCATTTCAGATGTGTTAGGATTGAAGGCAACAGTTTACAATGTGTCCAGTTTCCCAAGCTGGGTGTGAGAGGCGGCATCATGTCTTCTGGATAGTGTGGCGTCTGAAAAGCATTCTGGAAGCAATGTTTGTGTCTGTCAAGCAATGTTTTTTTAACCTACACTTTGGACACCCAACCTAAGACAGATTATTGGCACAGTAATGAATTAATTACCAGAATTAACTGTTCGCATTGACTTCATGAATGAGGGATTAATGGGCCATTTTGGAAATGATAATGTCGAAATGCCAGAGGTTTCATAGGCAATTACTGAAAATAAATACTTGATATGGCTCTGGTGTCATCCTATGATAATTAAGTCTTCTGAGAGCCAGAAAGGTAAGCAACACATCCTCTTCTGCCATTCAGAGGTTTAAACCAGATCAAGTATAACTATACAAGGAGCTTTTCAAGGCATCTATAAAAACCACATTGAGGCTGATGTACTGAAAGAACTGGTGTATGTCTGGAGCAATCCAACTGAAACACAGTGGATGAATAAACATCCCCACTGATTTAAATGAGGATGTGAACCCATTCAATTCTAGAAAGGTCTCCAATGAATTGCAGAGTAAACTAGCCACAGTAAGACCAACACCCATTCTGGACTAAACCAACTGTACCAACTAGGACAAATAAACATTTCCCAAATTACTACTAATGTAAAGTAGGCTTTCAACTACCTGAATGCAAGAAAGATCTCCAAACTGTTGCTTTCCAAAACATGGGAGACCTCTCTTCCATTTAAGGGCCTAAAAAGCCAATTTATATCAATATCAGTATTTATCCATCCCCTAAGGTGCAGTTAGTTTGGCTTTTAATATTCCAGCTCTTTTTTTTTTTTTTTGTGAAAGTATTTTACCAGGAAGAATACATTGAGATTGTCTCTTGTTTGCAAGTATGTCCTGGACTCATTTTTTACCTACCTTAGACAGGTGAAAGGCTGAGCTGACCTTGCCAGGACTAGAACCTACAACCTCATGGTCTGAATAGATTCTACAGCTAGTGCCTTAACCAAATAAGCCATCAGACTCTATATCTCTTTATGTATGGATTCATATGTTATGTATATAGTGCTATAGTTATACACTTTGACATTTAAGAGGTCTGTGATTCTCAAGCAGGGTGCAGTGGCATTCACATCGACTTAGGGTGCCCTTGTTTTCCAGAAAGACTTTGACATAAATGTGAATATTAACTTTAAAATGCATATTTGTATAATATACCGTAAAATCTCAGGTATAATACGCACCTGTGTATAATACGCAGGTGCATATTATACCAAAGATTTTGGGGGAAAACAAGAGTGCCTATGTATAATACGCACCCTTGTTTTCCCCCATTAACATAGAAACATAGAAACATAGAAACATAGAAGATTGACGGCAGAAAAAGACCACCTGGTCCATCTAGTCTGCCCTTTAGTATTCCTTTATTGTTATCTTAGGATAGATACATGTTTATCCCAGGCATGTTTAAACTGTGTTACTGTGGATTTATCAACCACCTCTGCTGAAAGTTTGTTCCAAGTTTCTACTACTCTTTCAGTGAAATAATATTTTCTAATGTTTTTCTTGATTTTTCCTCCAACTAGCCTCAGATTGTGCCCCCTTGTTCTTGTATTCAGATTCTTATTAATCACACTTCCCTCCTGAACCTTGTTCAGTCCTTTAACATATTTAAAGGTTTCAATCATGTCCCCCCTTTCTCTTCTTTCCTCCAGACTATACATATTTAGATCTCTGAGTCGTTCTTGATAAGTTCTATGCTTTAGACCTTCCACCATTTTTGTAGCTCTTCTTTGAACCCGCTCAATTTTAGTTATATCCTTTTGCAGATGAGGCCTCCAGAACTGTACACAGTATTCCAGATGTGGTCTCACTAGAGCTCTATACAGAGGGATCACAATCTCCCTCTTCCTGCTTGTTATACCTCTAGCTATGCAGCCAAGCATACGATTTGCTTTCCCCACCGCCTGGTTGCATTGGTTACTCATCTTGAGGCTGTCAGAGATGACCACCCCCAAATCCTTCTCTTCTGAAGTCTTTGCTACCACAGAACTGCCAATACGATAGTCAGATTGAGGGTTTCTTTTTCCCAAGTGCATTATTTTACATTTGGAAACATTGAACTGAAGTTTCCATTGTTTTGACCACTTATCTAATAGTGCCAAATCATTCTCCATATTACAGACACCTCCTGGAACATCAACCCTATTACACACTTTTGTGTCATCAGCAAACAAGCAAACCTTCCCTGCCAAGCCTTCCCTTATGTCACTTACAAACATGTTGAACAGAACAGGGCCCAGAACAGATCCTTGTGGCACTCCACTTGTAACCAGTCTCTGCTCAGAATACACTCCATTAACAACAACCCTCTGGTTTCTGTCCTTCAGCCAACTGCAGATCCACTGAACTATCCAGGGGTTAAGTCCAATTCTTGATAATTTATCTATCAGCTCTTTATGGGGAACTGTATCGAAAGCTTTACTGAAATCCAGGTAGGCGATATCCACAGCACCACCTTCATCCAGCACTTTAGTTACATAGTCAAAGAAATCAATGAGATTAGTCTGACAGGATCGGCCCTCAGTGAAGCCATGCTGGTTTGGGTCCATCAGGTTGTTTTTTGTTAGATGGTCAATTATCTTCTTCTTTAGAAGAGTCTCCATCATTTTTACCACTACAGATGTCAGGCTGACTGGCCTGTAGTTACTAGCTTCTTCTTTACTACCCTTCTTGTGAATGGGTACAACATTGGCCATTCTCCAATCATCAGGAACTTCTCCCGTAAGAAGGGACTGGTTATACAGATTAGTCAGGGGGCCAACTATGACAGATCGGAGTTCTTTAAGAACTCTAGGGTGGATTCCATCCGGACCCATCGCTTTATTTGACTTTAGCCGGACAAGTTCCTCTAGAACATCGGCCTCTGAAAACACTGGGGCTAAAATTATACAACTAGAGGCAATGCTGTGTTCAGCCATTTTCTGATTATGAGGGCCGCCGTCTGAAAAAACTGAGCAGAAGTAGTTATTCAGATGGTCAGCGACCGCCTTTTCCTCTTCTATATACTGATTTTTTCCGTTGTTAATTTTTGTAATCCCGCAGTTTTTCTTCTTCCTGTCACTGATATATCTGAAGAAGGTTTTATTCCCCTTCTTAGCAGATTTGGCCATTTCTTCCTCTTTTGAGGCTTTAGCAGCATTTATCATCTGTTTAGTCTTCTTCTGTATAGTTTTATACCCTTCTCTGTCCGCTTCACTTCCAGTCTCTTTATATCTCTTATAGGCAGACTTTTTATCTTTCACTATAGCTCTTACCTCTCTAGTAAACCATAGTGGATTTCTCTTTCTTTTCCTCTTGCTAATTTGTCTAACATGTAATCTTGTTGCCTTTAAGAGGACTTCTTTGAGTGTCTTCCACTGAGTACTCACTCTCGGTGTTTTATCCCACCCTTTTAATTCTTTCTTTACATATTCTCCCATATCCTCAAACTTCGTCTTCCTAAAGTCCAATACTTTGGTTGCAGAATGGGATTTCTCGTAGTCAGTCTGGATTCCGAACCACAAACATTGGTGGTCACTGGAACCTAGATTTTCTCCCACCTTCACCTCAGATACCAGGTCTCCATTTGTGAATACTAAGTCTAGGATATTGTCCCCTCTAGTTGGCGCCTTCACCAGCTGTTTTAGGGACATCCCCGTCAGGGCTTCTACGATGCTCCTACTTCTACATGTGGACGCACAAGGGATATTCCAATCAACATCAGGCATGTTGAAGTCTCCCATAACTACTATATCTCCCTTTACTGCCATTTGGGTAATCTCGTCCACTAGCATGTTGTCTTGCTCTTCAGATTGCCCCGGAGGCCTGTAGACTGCACCTATTCTTGTAACTGATCCCTTTTTATTCTGCAGACAGATCCAGAGAGTCTCCAACTCTTTACATGAATTCTGGATCGCTGTGGATTTTATGCTATCTTTAACATAAATGGCTACCCCACCCCCTCTTCTCTCAGCCCTATCTTTCCTATACAACGTGTATCCCGGAATGGCTATTTCCCAGTCATTACAGTCCCTGAACCATGTCTCTGTTATTACAATCAAGTCCAAGTCATCTCTACAAACTATTGATATTAGCTCGCTGAGCTTGTTGCCTAAGCTGCGAGCATTAGTACACAAGCTGCGAGCATTAGTACACATTGGCTGTAGGCGGAAGGTCCTGTAGGCGGAAGGTCCTGTAAGCCCATTGATGGAAGCGGGCGGCAAAGGGAAGCGTGCCACCCGCAGGGAAACTGTGCATAACGCTGTATTTTGCCTTCTCCACACAGCAGAAAATGCGGACTTCAAGTGGGGAGTTAAACTTCAAGCAAGTAAGGCTTGTTCTGACAGCGGGTTTGACCTGGGGGAGGGAGGGAGGGAAGGGATCAGCCAACCCTAATTTTTTTTTATTTTTTAAACTCTCGTGTATAATACGCACCCCCCACTTCACATAAGGTGAAGTGGGGTAAAATTGTGCATATTATACCCGAGATTTTACGGTATATGTTTTTGTTATTCTGATTGTAGGAACTTAGAATAGCTATATTTATAGACTTGTAACCTTCATTTCACCTTTGAAAAATGACATTTTATCTTCTGGGGTGCCCTGAAAATTCCAGATTGCATGTTAGTGTGCCTTGTGTGAACCATTCAGACAATGCAGAGTTACAGAAGTGCTCTGCAGAGTGAAACAATGGGATTCGGCTTTAGTGCTTGCACTCTAAACTGAATAGGGAAGACATATAGAGTAGATAGGGGTTAATGGAATTAAAGTGTTCCACAGGTAAGGAGAAATGAGAGAAAAGGGTTTAATACAAGAGAGAGAACTACAGACAAAAACAGAGCTGTGAGGAGCATGTCCTTGGCTGATCATAAGGGATGGGGAGTAGTGAGAGATCATCATGGAGATGTAGGGTTTAAAGGAGTGGTGGTCATTTACAGATAGAAGCAGAGAATAGCAAGATTTTGTATGATATACAGAGTTTCATGTTTATCCATTGGAGAGATTGGAGAAGTTGGGGGCAGAGACAAACCTAGGTGAGATTAACATAACTTGTGCTACAGAATATGGCATGGATTAAAGTGTAGGGAGTTGACAGAAGGAAAGTTATAGTAGTCCATGCAGGATAGAATGAATGCTTGCATAAGAGTTTTATTTTTGGAGGAACAGAGAAATTGAACAAAATAAATTATCACACCTAGGCAATGTGTTTCAGCAACCGAATTTACGGTGTCATTTACCGTAACCTGGAAGGAACTGTTGGGCCTAGCCTAGGTAGAATCAGGATTTGCATAGTTTTAGACATGTGTTTGAGGTATTTATGATCCATCCAATCTCAAACAACAGAGAGACAATCTCTGATTGTCTATTGAACATCAGGAGTCAATTGAGATGTGAATAAATAAAGCTGGGTACCTTCTGCATATAGTGATATTTGAGTCCAAATAAGTTGAAATGTTCACAGAGAGTTAAAAGAGAGTCGTAGAACCAAGCCTTGAGGCACTCCAACAGAGAGGAGAACAGAAGAACATGAAGAGGTAGCAATGGAGACACTGAAGGATCACGTAGATAGATAACAGGATAGCCTGTTCAAAGTTAAAGTATGAAAGCCTAGGGAATAAAAAATGTGGTGGTGGAATGCAGCTGAGAGATCATGCAGGATATATAGAGAGTAGTATTCTTGAGATTTAGATATTTAGGATCATTGGCTAGTCTTGTGAGAATTGTTTTTGTTGAGTGGATAGTTTGAAAGCTACACTATAATTGATTTAGCAGGTTTTGTGTATTAAGGACACCAAGCAGGTTGGATTAGACTTGATGTTAGATGAAAAGGGCAGGAGAAAGACTGGTCAATAACTAAAGGGGGTGGGGTTCTTGAGTAGGGCTCTTGGTATGGCCTGTTTGTAGGCATCAGGAGAAGTTGCAGAGGCAAAGGAGGAGTTCAAATTTCGTATGGGGATTAACGTGGGGAAGATGACCTGAAAAGATGAGAGGGAATTGGACCAAATGTGCAGGTAGTAGGGAAAGAAGAAAGCTGGTTTGTCAATTGCTCCTCTGATACTGTTGAAAAAGAGTCCAAGCGGGCAGGAGGGGATCTGGAGAGGAAGGTATGAACAAGGGGCAATATTTTCCAGGATAGAAATTACCTTGAAAATTCTTGTGGCATAATAGTAATAGAGAAAGAGAGAGACAGATGGCAGGCGTAGAGAGGAGTCAAAGACAGAGAAGAGAGAAGGGAATTGGATTTATAAGGGGAAATGAGATGTGAGAAGTAGTTTTTTAGCCTGGAAGACAGTAGGGTTAAAACAAGTAAGGAGGAATTTGCAGTGGAGAAAGTCTGCTATTGTTCATGATTTTGTCCAGAGATGCTAAGCTGAATGGGTACAGGAGAGGAGGAAACGTGTGTTTGTACTCAGCTATGGCTCGGGCATTAGATTTATGGGAGAAGTGGGGAGAGAGGCACATGCAGGTTCAAGTGGAGTAGAGGACAGCGCTATAGGTTTGGACAAGGCCGTTAGTGTTAGCATTAGCGGAAATTGACAAATGTCCAGTACCCAGGGAGAACTGAAAGAAAAGAAAGATTAAGTAACTTCCAGGGCCGGACGTACACCTTAGATGCCCCTAAGCAAGGCCCTTAATTGCGATCATGGCCATGCTGACATTACTCACATGGCCCCACCTCCAGTCCCATCCACTATTCACTGGCATAATCAAACATGAACAAACAAAAACAAAAAAGCTTTAACCCCCTTGGTTACTAGAGAGATCTCCAGGGCATGTGTTGGAGATCTATATAGCATCCAAGGGGTTAAATAATAGCCTGTAAAGAGGAATAAAACTTGATCAGGGACACTGAGATTGCTCTGACCACACCCACTGTTTGGAATGTGTCCAGCACAGCTGAGGCACCCGTCACACTTTAGATCTCTAGGCAGTTGCCTATTCTGCTTATTGGGAAATACCACCTTGGTAACTTCAGGTTATGGGCGAAGAGTGGTAGGGTTAAAACAGACAGAAGGGGTCCCATATCACACTCTCAGTCAGGATGCTGATATTTGCCTTTTGATCAGTCTCTTCTCAAGTCTTGTCCACCCTATATAAGTTGGAACTTAAAGAGAACTGCAGAGTCCTCCTTCAAAACTGTAGTTATGTTCTTTCAATGAAACCTGGTTTATGAAGTATGCTTTCCCTAGTGGATCCTGTTTCACCACAAATGTTCAAGTCCTGTATAAATTCTTTTTCACTTTGTATTATTCATTTAGAATTTGGAATTAGTAAATGGATTTCACCCAAGGGATGCAATCCTTAAACTGAGGTCTGTATATAATGAGTCCACAAGAAGTGATGAGACTGGCTAATTATCAAATCAAATGAGCCAAATGTTTGCTTAAAGTTGATTATAAGATATTTCACACTTATGTGAAGTAAAAATTAAAAGACAGCAGTCTAGATAGATAGATAGATAGATAGAGCTCAATGGAAGTCTTCCTTCTGTTCACACCCACTTACAATAAACAATAAGCTTCAACTCACTAGCACTGTGGCTCAAATGGAAGTTGCAGCAACTGTATGATGCTGGTTTCTTTCAACAAAAAGGGAACTGGCACAAGATGTTAGCGGCAGCCAGGGTCTCTCATATTGCCATGAGCCCTGGGTAGTCTTCTGTGTTGCCATAGTAGATGCTCCATCTCTGGTTCAAGAGATAAAATCTTCAATCAGTCCTGTATTTCTTCTCCACGGTGGCAGACATGACAGCTCCTGTCCTAAAGCAGGCAGATAGCAGGAACCTGCTTGACCATTTAAGGACCAGAGGGATGTGCAACACATTGCAATATGCAAAGCAATATGCCGCACAACCCGCTTTCCCTAAAAGGTTAGGATTACTATGTGAAATTGTGCAATGAACAAAGTTTGAAGTCCTGTGGTCCTGCTAACTCCTGTCATGTGCATCTCCTTGGATATCATATCCAGGGCTGACTGAAGACATTATTGTTTGAGGAATGGTACAAGGACAATGAGGTCATTAGAATGTTTTTGGCCATAATAAATTAAGTCTGTGTGTTTATTGGTAGGAGGTGCAACTTGTTCTTTAATAAAAGTCCCACTTCCACTGGATCACTGCAGGATTCCACAGTACTCCTTATCAGAATGGATGTTCAGGGTAAATTAAACATTTGATTAATGAGTCAATAGTCTGGTGATATATTTTATATATTTGTCAATATATACATAGGCTTAGGGCAGTAAAAGAGTTGGAAACGGCTTTTTAAGCTTTTATCAGTCACTTTCACCTTTGTCAGATTGAATACTGCTGCTTACGATCACGAGACTACATGGTGAAAGGCTATCTGCCCACTGATAGAAAGACAATGTTCCAGCTGTAAGGAATTTCATTCCATAGCATACTGCTGGGTCTGTCACCAGATACATTAGAGTAAAGACAGTTCTTCTGTCCACTGGCAAGAAACATCAGGTGGTGTATTTCAGTGCAATACATGTATTGACATTTGGCTGCAGTAGGAAACCGTATTACAAGGAATGGTGCCAGGTCAGATCATACTGCCACATCCATCGAGCACCATTGTATATCATCCACTGGACAGAGCGGAAGAAGGTTTAGCACCATGACGGCCTAAAGGTTCATAGTCAGCTCACCATTATATACATACGGAGCGTAACAATATTCGGCTGGAAGTATTGCCTAGCTCCAGATTTTGCTACACTATTACAGGTGATACATTTCATTTGCTGTATTATTCAACAGTGAGACTATATCTGTCACTATAGATGGGAGAATCAGCCTTCCTCTAGTTTGCTAGAGTGTTCACCATATTACCTTTCAGTGACTCATTATATATAGCAGCAGAGTATTTAGCAGCTATCAGTGTGTTACACATATATATTTATCTATACATTGTACTATGCTTTATTGTGGATTCTGGGTATACAGTGTATCTGTACTGTGTTACCTTGTTACTTTTTAGGTACCTATATTGTTTCAGTGTATCTTATTGTATATTATATGCCTTTCAGGAGGTATTTGGAGCGCATGTTTTGAGTGTGCTGTCATACGTCCAGATAGGTGTTTTCACAGTTATTTCTTAAATTTTCCATTTTATGTGTCTCATATAATAAATACTATATAGTATTTCAGAGCGCTTTTTCCTTACTGTGTTATTCTTTTGTCTATTTTTTGTGGTCTTTCCACTATTAGGCCACTGGAAATATAGCGAACTCATACTATATTGGAATATAGATTATATACAGTGGTAGTGAATTTACTCCTTTCTAACACCACCCTGCATTAACCCCTTAAGGACCCTTGACGTACCAGGACCGTCACGGTCCTTGAACTACTCAAGGACCGATGATGGTCATGGTACGCCACATACTTTTTACTTACAGCGCTCTACCGGGAGCGCTGTAAGTAAAAATAGGGCCTGAAACAGACCGCTCCAAGATCGGAGCGATCTCTTTCAAGCCCCATAATGACGCGCCGATACACATGACAGGTCACGTGTACCAGCGCGTCCAAGTGCGCCTATGCGGTCATTATGGGACGGAAATGTCCCATGACCGCCGGTCCTTAAGGAGTTAATGTGTATATATATATATATATATATATATATATATATATATATATATACACACACATATATATATATATATAGTGCCAATGTATTCCACAGCGCTGTACAATAGGTAATAGACATAGAGATATTAAATAGCACAAATGGAACATGGAAAACAGAGAGATCAGAGGCCCTGCTTGTGAGCCCTTATAGTCTAGGGGAGTTACACATTCTAATTACAGTTGCATCACTGTCAATTGAAGGTTGACTGCATGTAGGAATGACTGAAAAGTCATCATTCTGACCATGTGATTTATGAGATCATTGTCCAACCATAAATGTCAACTAAGTTTCTACTTAATAACATTTTATTATCTCTATTCAGGTTTTCCAGCTTAGCAGTTAAAGGTCAAATGACCAAGAAAACGGATTCCACTAGAAAAAGGCAGAGTATGGTATTGAACATTTGTCAAGCTTTGAGCAGCCAAAAGGCTGATTAGTATTACTTGCAGCATGTGCAGGAAACTTGTACATCTGGTCAATTTAAAAAGCAACAACCATTAAAACAATAAAATAAAAAATATATATTGAAGCTCAGTGTTTTGCTACTACTGGTATGAGCAGCAGAATCAGCTTACAGCCTTAATTATGTAGCTCTGCCTTCAGCTTAGGATTCCCATAAACAGAGTTCGGTGAAAAGTCAAATTTTTTCTCAGAAACCACAATTTGCCATGTTTCTTCCAACTGGTTCAACAATACTGCTGAATTAAAATTCATGCCAGTCCATGCTAGTAATATATTTGGCCATAGCCTGAACCAATACAATGAAATCACAATCTGGGTCTGACCATTGTTACTAAAGCTCAGTGCTTCAGTCACTGCCCATCCCATTGCATCTCTAATTAATGTTTTCATGCAAGTATTACCAACTGTCCAATTTTTCCCTCCACTTCGATTTAGCTTTTGTCCAAATTAATCAACAGCCACTGCCGTCCTTAAAGTATGCAATGATATCCAGAGTAGCATGAAATATGGCAAACCTTCTGAGATATTTCCTAGACTTTGCAAAGGCCTTTTATACAGTAGACCATAACATTTTGATATATAACCTCAAAAGTCCAGGCTTAGATCAGCAATCATTTTATAAACTATCAGATTCTCTGAGCAGTATGCTCACGCCATCTTTTCCATAGATTAGTATGAGGGTTCCTGACCCCCATTATAATTTTTTACTGTCTCTCACATTATGTGTGCAGTGGAATGGATCCCAGACCTCTTCCTTGGGCAATTTATAAGACTAATATTGAGACTCTGGACCTGATATCAATCTTTTTTTTGTTGTTTTACTATTTTGGCCAGTGACTAAATCAGTATGGTGCTCCTAGATCTCATAGTAATTTAATTCCTTGGCTTTCTTTTTTTTACTATGATTTAATTTTTTATTAATTAATATGGGATTATCTATCTATCTATCTATCTATCTATCTATCTATCTATCTATCTATATATCTATCTATACACCAGTTATTTTTAATTTTAAAAAGTTTAATTCATTAAAGGTGGAAAAGAAAGTGAGGAAAAAAGGGGGTTCCACGACCTGTTTAACTTTGAACACCCTGCATCTTGATCTGATCAAGATGGACCAATGTCGTATGTTTGTGATGTTTAATATCTCAGTTGCTAGTCCAGCTGGAACTCAATGACCGCTATGTATTAACAGAGAGTCTGGGAATGGGTGGGATAATGGTGTGCCTGTTTAGACTAGTGGGCAGATGCTTGGTAGTGTACAATTAACTCTCCAGTGCTAGACTGTTTACAATTCATAGCGCAGTAATGCATTGCAAGTTGACTGGCATCAGAGTGGTTAAGGAGGACATGGGTGAGCGTGGAAAAAGTGATTGGGTGAATATGAGGACACCGGGGGAGCTGTGCCAATTGTGGCATTTTATGGCCAAATAGGTCTTTTTCCCAGGCTTGGTATCCCTGAGCTGCCGAGTCTGGGAAAGCCTGTCTGGCTAAAAAAAAGGGAGCCTTCTATAATGTAAAAGCAGAATGACAATTCGCAATGCTTTTTGGGGGCATTTTTTTTACTAATTCTAAATGAACAATGCAAAGTTAAACAGGAGTTATACAGGACTTGAACATTTGTGGTGAACAACATCCAGTGGAGAAAGCATACTTCATAAACCAAGTTTCATGGAAAGAACATAAGTACAGTTTTGAAGGAGGACTTTGCAGTTCTCTTTAAAGGGATGTTAGTGTTTCACAATAGAAGCAGCTCCAATTAATCTTCATAGTATATAGGCCATGGAGAGTGTTATTGCATTACTGTCAGAGTTGTAGTTCAAGAATAATTAAATGATAAAATATCCCCCTTCTGCCCATTTTACTGATGTAATACTGCACACCTCAGAGCAGCAAGACTGTCTAGATGGATCACAGAGAGGGACAATCTTTAGTAAGCAATAGGGAAAAACCTGAAAAGCCTGTCAAGGTGGGCAGGGTTGTCCTTATGTTCACAGTAAGAAGATTATCCCTTGCTGTGATCTGTCTGGTCCCAGAACCAGATTCCACTTCTGAGGTGAGCAGTGTTGCATTAGGTAAAAGGGGTGGGAGGGGGATAATTTATTATTCAATTACTCTTCAACTACTACTCTGAGAGTATTGAAATAATACTTTCCATGGCCCAAATACTATGAAGATTAATTGGAGCTGCTGTTTTTATGAAACATTACTATCCCTTTAAATTACATAGCAGTTGATCATTGTTATCATTTTTTTTTTTGACAGATTGCCATTGATATCTATGGAAACATTTGCAAATAAAACTCATAGTAAAGTTATCAAATGTGATGGAATCCTTAATCCAGGCCTTGGTATGTAAATTCATGACACATATCGATTGTCACTGAATCGCAAGAATCAGACAAATGCCAAAAAATACTTTTTCTCACTCTTCTGTCAACCAAACATCAATAAGACTGTGATGTAAGTTAAGGGAAAGCATTTTTGACTTCCTTTTCTCGATATTACTTGATTTACATTTCAGATAACAATATTGTCTTGTAATTTAGCTTGTAATCTGGTAAAAAGATAAATCACTAAAAGAATATCAGGGTGCTATGGTGATTTTAATTCACCTGTATTTTTTCTTTGCTATTCAGAACTAAATGGAACAGCTGCAGTAACCACACAGGATTCAATCAATTTATTTATAACAGATTAATGCAAACTGCATTAAGGCAGCCATCCCTGGGCTGCCCTTACTGAAGTATTGATGTCTTCCATCTAAGTTGTTTTTTAAAAGCATGATCACTCTACCCTATAAACATAAATTATATAAACTATTAGTTAGAGATATGGAAAAAAATTAGTTCAAGCCACAAGATACACAGTGTTTGGTCCAGAATGCCTGTATCTTATAGTAGTTATTTTTTTTTAAAGACAATATACTAAGAGGAGACCTTATCACATTGTACAAGTATATGAGAGGTCAATACAAGGATCTCTGCGGTGAGCTATTTATTCCAAGGCCTGACCAGGTGACCAGGGGACACCCCTTGAGATTAGAGGAAAGGAGGTTTAAACTTCAGCAGAGGAAGGGTTTTTTTACGGTAAGGTCTGTTAAATTGTGGAATTCATTGCCCAGGGAGGTGGTTTTGGCAGATACAATGGATACATTTAAGAGAAGATTAGATACATTTCTTTCAAAAGGGAACACACACAGTTATACTGTTTATCAGTAGGCTGATCAGGAAGGTCTGATAAAGACTAATTTAATTGGTAGCAGGAAAGCTATAAAATTCTCAGTTACTGGGGTATGAGGCAAAGGTTGAACTTGATGGACTTGTGTCTTTTTTCAACCTAATTTACTATGTTACTATGTTATTATATTACTAATTTTCATAATATAAAGGCATAGTCATTTTTTATTTGAACTTTTCTTATTTTGGCCTTAATCTAATTCATTTTACCGGATGGTTTCCTTTTACTTAATTGGTTCAGTTTTTGTTTTCCTTCAACATTTAGTAAACTTAGCTCCCACTGCCTGTAGGGTATAAAATAGAATGTGAACCCATTGTATCTGCAAATGATTGTTAGAAGTCTGTGTTTGTGTGTGTCACTCTATTAACCTGTGTTAGCCAAACAGAAAATACACAGATAGAGTTCTCATGATCCTTTGCAGATAAAATTGACTCAGATTACAGGTAAAAGGTGCTCATATATATGCAGAGATAGGTAATAGAAACGTTGAGTTAGCTGACATTTGTGGTAGAATTTTCATATTTTAGTTAAGTAAGCAAAATGTAATTTAAGAAAAATACAGACCTCAGGTAAAATAAAATAATATATGCAACAAAAGTAAGAAAAGTTACAATAAAACATTAATATTTGTTAACATTTGCTGTTTAATATGTTATCGCTATTTATTAACTTTCTGCAGTTATTCTTTGGTGGTAGTCACATTTTGGTAATAAGGGGGTAAGCAAGGGGTTAAGAGTTTTTTTATATACTTCCTTGTTATGTGGGCAGGAAACAGTTGATGGGGATTGTGATGGAGTCCTATGAGGAATGAGGTGTGACCGTGGACAGGGCTACATGTCCTGGTGCCTTGTCTAGGGACATTTAAGATTTAAATCCAGCCCTGAGAAAATGTGTTACTGGGGTAATTAATTTCATCACTACAGTTGTCTACATTGTTTTGTGTGTGTGTCTATATATATATATATATATATATCCTATAATAAAAAAGGCCAGATGTATGTTTGTCTGATGCAGTCATGTGCAGTAGACACTGCCTGAATGCACAGAATTCTGGAAGGTGTAGTGCTGTGTTCGGGCAGTCTCTACTGCACTGGCCTTATATATTATAGGATATGCCTGTGTACAGGCTTTTACACTAGTATATCCTATATAATAATTCGCTAAATGTATGTTTGTCAGAAGCTGTCATGCGCATTAGAGATGGCTGCACGAGCTGCAGTCATGTGCAGTACAGACTAGCTGTGCCAGGGCTCATAATGAAGCGGGGCGCTATGAATTCAGACCATAGTCGTGCAGAGAGGACCACGGTCTGAATTCGGAACACCCCGCTCCATAACAGACGCGGTGCGGGCAGTCTATACTGTGCATGACTGCACCACGGCTGTTGCTGGGTGGCACTGTGGCCCGTGTACACGGGCTCTTCAACTAGTACATATATATATATATAAAAAGGGCAGCACCTGTGGGACTTCTGAGTAGCAAAAAAGCATATCCACACATACACTCTTTCATCCACATGCCCAACTCATTCAGAAACTCTTATGAATGAATGCAGCGGTGGTGACATATTTTCCTGCAGTCGGAATTCTGACTGCTGGAAGATGACGTTATCAGAGTTTTGGGCTCCCTCCTGGCATCTGTAGACTATTTAACATCTGGGTTTGTACATTATTAGGTGTCTTGAGAAAGGTCCCTGTGAGGACTGAAATTTTGACCAAATCAAAATAGCTTTTTTGCTACTCAAAAGTCCCACGGGTGCTGCCCTTTTTATTTCTTCTATTTCATCCATTTGGGAATGTTCACCTGGGCACTAACACCAGTCAGAGTGAGTGCTTCCATCATCCACATTTATCTATCTATCTATCTATCTATCTATCTATCTATCTATCTATCTATAATTCAAAAGCCATTAAGAGTTACCATGGTAATTCTTGCTTGCTTCAAATATATTCATAGTGGTGGGTATTTTAAATTATCAGAGTGAAAGTTTTTTTATTCATTACTTTTTAAACCCTGCATTGAGTATGGAGTGTTTCTCATCACTAAAGATGTAGTTATAGTTCCCCAAGGAAGATAATATATTCTTCCTGGGAACTGAAGCTTTAAATAGAAAGAGGAAATTATTTAACCCAGTTTACATTCATAACTCAGTGTAATCCTCTGTATCAAGCTGAAACTTGCCAAATCAATAGTGCAGATTTCATTTTTAATAAGTCATGTAGATTCTAGGATAGCAGTAACGATATATTTTCTGAAATTGATAATGTGTCTATGTTTTATCATTGTCAAAGAATGCTTACAATGTAAGAATTTGAGCACTGACAACAGGCAAGTTAACCCCTTGGGTGCTAGAGAGTTCTTCAACCCATTGGGGAGCAACATGTTGAAGACCACTACATCAGTTGAAAGAGCCGGATTCAGACATTAATTTGATTGCATGCTCTTAGGGGCAGGGTCCCCTTCCTAATGTATTATTCCCTTTTCTGTACTTTCTTCTGATATAATATATAATATAATATATTGTGTTATTTTTGTAAATTGATGTGTGCATATATGTAGCTATTTAAATATACAGTAGGTAAATGACAAAAAATGTGTGCACTGTTTTCTAAACATGCAAATACACACACATACACATGCATTTGGTCCAGTGGAAAAAAGATGTAAAGCTACTGGACCTATGTGTTTTGTAATGTTTTATATATATATATATATATATATATATATATATATATATATATATATGTTAAACTTCCATCAAGCCCGGGGTATCTCTCCTTCGGTCTTTTACCCTCTAACCCACTATTCCCATCTCCACCCTTTTCTCCTCTCACCCCTTTCTGACCCACCACTGTATTACTCTCTCTCTCTCACTCTCACCCCAGGTTCTCCTTTTTCTCCCCAATTCCCTCTCTGTCTCCTCTAGTGTTCTTGGTCCTCCCCTCTACCCAAGTGCCCCTTTTTTCTCCATCGGCCCCTTTTCTCTACCCTGTCCACCTTCTTCTCTTTCCCCAATCTCCTAAGTCTATTATCTCTCAGCCCCACTGCAATCTCTCCAGTCTTCCCCTCTCTCAGTTGATACCCTATTCTAGTTATTTTGATCCCATGTCTCCAAATATTCCCCTTTTCTCCATAAGCCCCCTTTTTTATATCCCAGTGACCCTCCTTCTTTCTCTTTTTGTCCCCTTCTTCTCTCTCTCCCCAATACCTCCCCTGCACTATTTATCTCTCAGTGCCCCCCATCGCTCCCTTAAAGGGATAGTAATACTTCGTTTAACTTTATTTTATTTTGTAGGCATTAAAAAAACATGAAGAACTATATATGTCTTATCTCTCAAACCTTTATGGTTTAAGAGATATTCACAAGCAAAGATTCCCCTCCCGCCCCTTTTACCTAGTGTAAGCCATCTCTTCTCAGATGTGGAATGCAGTCCATAGACCACACAGATAGCAGCAGGGGACAATCTTCTTCCTATGAGAACAATGAAAGCCCTGCCCCCTTGACAAGTTTTTCAGGTTTTTCCCTTATCTTAATTGAAGATTGTCCCTCTCTGCAGTCTACCTGGGCACCTCCCTTCTGATCTGGCTGAACAGTGTTACATCAGTAAACGGGGCGGGAGGGGGACACTTTGTCATTGAATTACTCTGGAACTACAACTCTGAGAGAATTGAAATAACACTCTCCAAAGTCCAAATACTATGATGATTAATTAGAGCTGCTTTTATTATGAAACATTACTATCCCTTTAATCTCCCTTCTTTTGTATCCTCTCTTCCTCTCTCTCTCCTATGGTTGTGGTGTGGGGAGGCATGCCTGGCCCCTCACCCCCCACACACTAGCATACCTTTCCTGGCACAGAAGAAGGGCATCCGGTTGTCCAGTGTTTGAAAATGAAACATGTTCCTCCTCAGGCACAGCTCCCTCGTGGTCCCATTACAGCCTAATGATACAGAGCACTGGGATATGACATAATATTCCACTGCTCTACATTATCTAATAACAAGAGGGCTTGGTGGAGGAGGAAGCACAGACCTCAGCAGCCTGGTTGGAGGGAGATCTGATTTGTTGGCCCTGTGGGGCTTACATAAAGTGTAGAAGCTATGGGTTCCCTGGCAAGCGGGGCTCAGATGCAGCTGCACCTTCTGCACTCCCTATAGTTGTTCCACTGGTGGTAGTAGTAATAATAAACCTTTTGACAACACTAAAAATGATGTAAAGTTGCATACTAGTGTTGCTGCCATAGAAGAAGAGGATTTAGCGGTAAGAGCAATTGGTGTGGCTAATGTCCTATAATTACTCCTAAGGTGAAAAGTAAAAAGGAACTGTTCCAATCTAGAAGAATATGAATGCAGTAAGGAGGAAGTATATGCTGCTGCTGATCTAATTACTGAAGTTTATGTTGATGTAAAATATATCTCTACTGTTCTTCCCTTGTTCTGATACAGATGAAAAAGAGGGTGAGTGTATTGATGATATGACCAAAAAATAAACATGTACACATGCCTATAAATACATAATTATTTCATCATCATCACCATAACCTCTTCCAAGACCAGCCGCCACCCAGTCACTATTGTTGACTAGTAAGCAGTAACACAGGTTATCAACATCCACAACCCTGTTATGGATGCTTATACTTCTGTTCAAAGTGGAAGACACCTGATACCTACCACTGATATATTTCAACATTATATGACACCCACCAGTGAAATTATGGTGTTTGATGGTTTGGTTCCTTCTGCTGCTGAGTTATCTGACAGGGATCACCATCCCCACAGACTGTGGTGGTGGAACCAGCACCAGTGGTGACATGTGACAAGAGGTGGTGGTGGTGGTGTTTCCTACTAGTTCTAGTTCTGAGGCAACAGCAGTACCACAAGCCGCAACAACTTGAGGGCAGAAGGTGTTCAGACACCATAAACCTTCTCCTCCTCTACCTCTCCTGAAATCATAGGTGTGGGGAAAGGCAAGGAACATGCAGGTAGCAACAACTGCTGTGTGCACAGTGCGTGAAAAGTTAATGAAGAGGGGGAAGGACTGGGATCACACCCCTCACTTCTGCTCACATTAACATATCCAACACATCCAACATAAGTACCACAATGAGTTTATACTGACTATGTTAAACATTCCTCAAAATCTGGGGCTGTCACTCAACATGGCCTGTGTCTGCCCCACAAAATACAACAGGCTGGTTGGTGTCGGTGGGTGACTGACACTTCATATGAGTAATTACCACACAAAAATAAATTACCCTCCCCTGTGATGAGCCCTGCATATTCTGCAAGGTCAACTCTCTGTATATTCTCGTTTATCTCCTTCATTCTGTTGGTCTATGTATATTCACTGCACCACAATATGTGCAATGTGTGGAGACAAATTGCCATATTCAGACATCTACAGAATCACTGTCTCCTAGTTGTGGTGGTACTGACAATGTCAGTGGCAGTGCCGTGGAGGATCCTGAGGAAGCTGAGGGCACAACAGGAATATTATATGCAATTTTTGTGTGAGATTTTGAGCCACGTTGTTGCCGTTATCAGGAACAGAAAAAGAACACAGTTTCACATGAATCTCGTGCTGGTTATACTGCATACGCTTTATTACGGCAGATGTGCCAATGTCTGACTCCTACTCCACTCTCTTCAAAGCCTTGTTGCAGAATGTACATGTTGCAACTGATGACAATTTCACAGTCCCTGTCTCCAAAAATAATCCCACCCCCCCATAATTTTCGGGTGGGGGAGGTAGAGAAGAAGGATGTTGTTGACTGCACAACTTGTCATTGGTTGCACTTGCAGTGGCTTGTGATGCTGCTTCTTCTACTGCTGGCTCAGCACTATTACTGGGAGAAGGAACCACATCCACCACCAATCTCATAGCACCTTCACCACTCTTTCTACTACCACATTAATAGCCATGGGAAGGTTGGGTACATCAACCTGATGATCCTGCTGTGACATATCATGTTCAGACACAGACAACTCAGCAGCAGGATGTAAATCAGCAAATACCATAATGTCACAGCTCGTGGTGGTGATACTCATTCACATCTGCATATCTCTCTCACACTCATCATTGGTTTGAACCAAGAAAGCTCTTAAACTGTCTTTTTACCAACCTCAGAATCATTGCCTCCGCCACCAGTCTTATCTCTTCGTGTTACATTTGTGACACAGAGCCACCTTGTGTCCCATTGGTACAGGCAGCTTCACTGTGCTACGATTGCACGTGGCCACATCTTACAGCCCCCTGTTTAAAAAAATTGTTGGGCTATGTGGGCTGCTGCTGCTACTACAAATACTACTACTACTACTACTGCAGCTGCTGCTGCTTCTACTACTACTACTACTACTACTACTACTACTACTGCTATTACTGCTTTTACTACTACTGCTTGTAGCTTTCTTCACATCAGCATCCCTCCAACGCCTCTTACTAATACTATCTAGCAAGCAACAGTATTCATATTTTTGTGCCTCCCTACTCATAACAGCTTTAGTTTATTTAAAAGAGTTTTCAAAATGACCTATATGTTATGTTAACCATTTTCATTTAAAACAACGATTTATGAGATAGCTTTATTTATTTGTCAGTATATTGTCAGTATATTGTCGGTATGTTCAAATTAGACAGGACTGGGTGGTACAGACATATGCCAGATTTCCTGCAGAGTGTAGAATGTTAGTTCTTGGTACACAGCTACGCTGCCCAGTACCTTCAAATTTTAGTTAATTGACAAATAGATAAAGAAAAATATCTCATTAACTATTGTTTGAAATAAAAAAATGGCTACTATATTATAAAACTGATTTTGAAAGCCATTTCAAATGAACCGTAGTTGTTATAAGGTGTTTGTTCCATCTATCTACCTATATGAATGCCTACATTCCTGAGTGTACATAGTGTGTGTGAGCGTATTTTATGCTTTTGTCAAAATTAAATTGTGATATGACTGAGAAGCCTCCCTCATTTTTCATGCATCAGTGACATCTAAGGTAATAAATATCATATTGTTAATATGGAAAATTCCTACTTCTACTGTTTATCTGAGTTTCCGCTGAGTGAATGTAATGATGCAAGACTACCTGGAAAAAATAATTGTGCATATACTCAAACATATTCTTGATTAGATGTAAATGTTTATGTAATGATGTGCATATGATGTTATATTTGATGAGTATTAAATTTCAGCTCATTCATTATGTGCCTGTCATGGTCCAAATCATGAAATGATATTAAAATAACGTCTGGAAAGGTAATAGGATAGGCACTTACTACATCTCAAATATGATGTTTATACAACCGCTTACCATAATTTGCAGATTTACATTTGGTTATCCCATCACATTGTTTTTCATTTATTATGCAGATGCTAATTAGATAGCTTCTGAAAAATTCTTTCCAGCCAGTACCTTTTTTCAGACAGACGGATGAGGTATGGCTGTGATAGGAAAGAGAAAACAAGAGAATCACATAATAGGGAGCTCTGAAAAGAACCCCTATAAAGTAATGCACACAGGGATAATCCACCAATAAGGCACAATACCAACAGTTGTACCATATGGGATAAATAAACATTTCCCAAATTATTGTCAGTTTAAAGGGTCAGTAATGCATGTGATTAACTTTATTTAAAGGAGCAGTAAACTTTTTTTATGAAAACACATATTTTATAGAGCATTTCCTGCTGAATAAAACAAGGCCGCTCCCATCGCTGTCAGATGTTTTATTAAAAATTAATAGCAGTTTTAATAATCAGGAAGTGAATTTACTGTTTACTTCCTGATAGTTCTAACTGACAGGAAGTGACAGGCAGTTTCTATCACATTCTATGGAGAACTGTATGTCTCTGACTTTTCTGACTTTCCTCTCCATTAGAATCTAACAGGAAATCTAATTAGAATTTGACCACTAGAGAGCATTGCTAATGTAAAAAAAACATGGGTTTAAACTGTAATAACTCTGGAAATATAAATATCTCAGCAGTGGGAGTACCCTTATTTTAATCAATAGGAAAATCCCTACAATATATATTTTTTCATAAAAAGTTTACTGCTCCTTTAATATTGTAGAGGTTACAAAAATAAAGTAATTGGAGAAAGTGGCATCTCTCAAACCCATACGGTTTGAGATATCCAAGGGGTAAGAAAGTTCTATTCAACTGCATGGGAATTTAGGATTTTTTTATTTGTTCCCCCATGGTGCAGTTGGTTTAGTCCAGAATAACTGCAGTTTGCTTTCATAAATATGGGCCATTATGAGCTTTTTCTGCCAACATCAACAAATACGGCCAGTTTAACCTTATGGTTTGAGAGATATTCTCTGCTAAAGTATCCCCCTCCCTCCCCTTCTCCTGACGTCTGCGCTGTGCTGACAGCAGGAGATCCCACCTGGGACCAGCCGGCGGCTCTGCAGCAGAGCTGAAATCTCGTTATCTAAAAAGAATTACTTCATTGGAAATGTCTACAAACTGTGTAAACTGTTCCACTGAAGTAGTTCTTTTTAAATAACGTGATTTCGGCACTGCTGAAGAGCCTTCTCGAGTCGTCCGGTGAATATCTCTCAAACTGTAAGGGTTTGAGAGATGGCATTTTCTCCAAATACTTTATTTCTGTAACCTCTACAATATTAAATAAAGTTAAAAATGGGCATTACTGACCCTTTAAAGGAGCAGTAAACTTTTTTTATGAACACTAATAGGTTATAGAGCTTTTAATGCTGTATAAAACAAGTGCACTCCTGCCGCTGTCAGTTGTTTTATTTAAAAGTTATAAAAGTTCAAATAACCAGGAAGTGACTATGCGTTTACTTCCTGACAGTTTCTATCTCATTCTATGGAGAACTGTATATCACTGACATTCCTCTCCATTGGAATGTAACATAATATCTAATTGGAATTTGACCACTAAAGGGCATGGCTAATGTAAAAACACACAGGTTTAAACTGTAATAACTCTGGAAATATGCATCTCTCAGCAGTGAGAGTACTCTTATTTTATTCAACAGGAAATACCCTACAATATATATGTTTTACTACTCCTTTAAATGGGGCTTTTAACCCAATGAAGGCTAGAATGTTAGTGAGGTCTCCAGCACAAACTGACACAACACCGTGGGTTACGAGCTGAAAGAATTAGAAGAGCAGTGGCCTCACATCAGATCTTCCACATGGGCTATATATGCGATGCTCGTTATAACCTCCAATAAATGTTCAAGCCATGTGGTCATCAGCCAATCATGTTTGGCTGACACTTATGTGGGCTGGCCATCTGTCAGGCCCCATCAGTGAAGGGATAACTGGGGGGGTTGGGGATGCAGTGGAAGATGAGTTCAAAGCACAGTGGACTGAAATGTAGCAAGCAGGATTCCAGATTCCATCCATCCATGAGGAATACACTCCGGCCAAATGATAGATAGAAAACAGGAGACATTCTATAACAAACCATCTAGCGCCACAGGGGACAAATGCTCAATGAGTTAAATGGGGCTTTAACCCCTTGAATACATTACTTTGAAATATGTTGAAAACCTACACATTCAAAATATTAACCCTTTGAGTGCCAGAGGGGTACAAAACGCATTGCTTTGCAATGTGTTGCTTACCCCTCTGGTACTCAAAGGGTTAAAAGACCCATTTAACTCCATGGGAATTTGGGGGAGTTGGTTTTCTTCACAATTGCTCCAGCTTTCTTTGGACCATTGGCTCAGATTTTTAAAAACAAACTGGATTTATTCTGGAATAAACCAAATGCACAGTAAAATATCCTGTTCAATTGAATTGGGTTTTAACCCCTTGAATGCTAGAGAGGTCTCCAATGCATTGTGAAGCAATGCACTGAAGACCTCTCTGATATCCAAGGGGGTTAAAAAGTTCTATTCAACCACATGAGAATTTAGGAATTTTTGTCTCCCCATCCCATGGTGCAGTTGGTTTAGTCCAGAATAACTCCAGTTCGCTTTCACAAATACGGGCCATTATGACCTTTTTTCTGCTCACATCAACAAATATGGCCAGTTTAATCCATAAACATCTAGATATTTCTGTCCGTACAATAAAAGACTGAAATAAAATGTTATTCTGTTATTGCATTCAATTCTTAAAATTATCATTCTGCCTGCACACTCTGGGATTTTATAGTGTCTTTCAAGACCAATATATATTTCACTGTATATCAAAACAGCTTTAGCCTAACTTTTCTTTGGCAGTTTAATACCTACAATTAGTAAGAGTGATGGCAACCTTTCTGTTTCTAGACTAGTCCAAGTATCATTCAGAAAATGGTGCTTTTTTTGGGGTGGGGTTAAAAATATTACAAAACGAGAATATTTCCCTTTGATTTCATTTTTTCCTTGTAGTGGACCTGTCAAACTAAGGGTAAATTTAACCCTTCGAGTGCCAGAGGAGTTGTGTACCCCTCCGGCACTCAAAGGGTTAAAGAACATTGGGAATTGATACATTTAACTTGTTTGTAATATTAATTGTTTTTCAGAAATTAATCTTTATTTGTTGGTGGTATAGTATGGCACTGTATGCTAATTAGTTTATTTGCTGGCCAATATTACCACACACACACACTGGGGTCACACTGCAGACAGTGCAAGATTCTCATGTTGCCTACTGAAATGTAGTGGGTGTGAAGGTCTGTTGGTCTGTGTTAAAATAAGCATTGTTGGGTGTGAGTATTAGCTTACTTTCAAATACCATGCACGAAGGCTCGATTGTAGTCCCTCCTCCCACACCGTGCCCGTTATCTATTGTTTCCTCATTATCCTCAGTAGTGGAGGACCGGAGATGCAGAGGACTGTTTTAAAGGAGGCCATGAGACAAAAACAATAGAGAGTTGGCAGGCGTGGGAGGAGGGACTACGATCAAGCCTTACTGCATTCTATTTGCAAGTAAGCTAATACTCACACCCAACAATGTTTATTTTAACACAGACCAAAAGACCATCACATCTGCTACATTTCAGTAGCCTATCATGCATTGCGAGATTCTCAAGGTGCCATTGTTATTATGTGTGATAAAAAGGTTGCGTGCTTTTTTGCGTGTGACCAGCGTACAACCTTTTAAAAGTAAACTATGAAGGTTCACTGATATAAGCTTCCAAATCCAGTGGCTGAATCTCAATGTATGTAACACATGGAAATGGAATTACATTACACAGTTTAACCTGTCTTGTACCATTGCCCAGAATTGCATTTGAACATTTCCCCCAATGCGATAGGACAAATCAAGACAGAGCCCGCACAATGGGAGACGTTTTTTAATAACACGGTGAGCTATAAGTTTGGTCTTGAACAAGACTAATTAGCATACTGTGAGGGAAATTAGCACAAAATGCCACATTGTGCCACAAAAATGTTAAAACTGAAAATTTGACAGTACAACAGAAAAGAAGATTTTAAATCTTTGTAAAAGGATCTGAACTTGTCTTAGGGTAATAGGACCACTCTTGAGAACTTGTTAACCCTATGAGTGCCAGAGGGGTATGCAATGCATTGCGTACCACTCTGGCACTCAAAGGGTTAAGCTGCAATGGCCTGGAAACCATTGCAGGTGATAACTTCTCCACTGTAGTTTTCTTTAGTAGTAAGAAAACCATTTATCACCAGACTAATATTGGATGTTGGATATTGGTCTTCTAAGCATCATTTTTTCAAAGTTATATAATTTGTTATGTTAACCCGTTGGCTACTATAGACCTCCAGTTCATTGCTTCCCAATAACACAGAGTCATTTATAACATCCAAGTGATTAAGATGTGGAACTAACACTGCAGATCCATCCCACTGAGTAACGATGATGCAGTAAGAACTAAGAACTGGAGTTATTCTAGGACAAATCAATTGCAACAAAGGGTATATATGTTTAGGCAGTGTTTAAAATGTCATCTGAAACATGTTGCAATGTAAATACCCTAACCAAAGTACCCCCCAGACTACCCCCAACCTAAGTACCCCAACCTAACAACTAACCAAAACTAACCCCAAACCTACAGACATTGATTCTAACCTAACAGAGACTGACCTAATGACACTCTAGAGACTGACCCTAAACTTTCATGTAAACCCTCCAAACCTAAAATACTGAACCTAACCTAAGGATTTGGGATAATACTAACTGTTAGGTAAGGTTAGGGTCAGTATCTGTTAAGTTTGGGACTGTACCTGTTAGGTCAGGGTCAGTCTCTAGAAACCTAATGAAGACTGACCCTAACAGTTAGTATCACCCCCCCCCCAAACTAATGGAGTCTGACCCTAACAGAAGCTAATGGATGCTAACCTAACCTAGCCTAACAGACTCTTACCTGGAGATATTTTGAAGGGCGACATCTTGAGGGTGCCTTTATGATGTCAGTGACGCTATGTGCCATAATGATGCTCACCACGTAGACAGCTCCATTTCAATAGGATACCTACAGAGGTATCCAACACATTGAATTTACTTGCATTTGAGAACTCTTTAGCATTCTAGAGATTTAAAACCAATAAATCACTCTGAATTTTGCTGCACAGTGTATTGCACAACCCTCTAGTTCTTAAAAGGTGAAGTAGCCTCATGCATGCTGTTGGATTCAGTTTGAAAAATTGCCAGTGTAAAAGTGATACCTTTATTGGTCAACTGTGTAGCTTTAGAGTACAAGCTTTCTAGACCACTTAGGTCTCTTTGACTAGTAAGAGCATTTGTACTCTAAAGCTAATAAAGGTATCACTTTTACTCTACTTGTCTCCTGTGTTTTTCATTGCTAATATAGTACCAACCATTACTCTATCCAAAACACTGCCAACAACTGTCATCGCCACCCCCATGGACAGATGTTTATAAGACTAATTCTGGAGTAAACCATCTTCATCATGGGAACAAATAAAAATTCCTGTTAGATTAAATCAAAGCAATGCACTGGATACCTCTCTAGCATTCAAGGGGTTAAAAAAGCTCTATTCAAGTGCATGATAATTTAGGAATTTTTATTTGTCCCCTATGGAACAGTTGGTTTAATCCAGAATAACTCTAGTATGCTCTTATAAATATGGACAGTTATCCTCTGAAACAAAGAGCAAAATGTATAATGTGTATTAGGTAAATTAGGGGTTATTATTAGGAGTTGTTTGGTCTTTAACCCTTTGAGCGCCAGAGGGGTATGCAACGCATTGCAAAGCAATGCATTGTGTACGCTAAGAGCTAGTCAGAGATGCTCAACTAGGAACGAGCCTACCCTCGAACTGATGAGGCTCTATAGGATAAGTATCCTACCCAGGGTGCAGTCTCTTTTAGCTCACTAGTGCCTTTCACAGAGAGGAAATATCCTAAAGTACATCATACTGATCCTACCAGAAGGCAGTCCAGCCACAAAATGACAGGCAATTCATCTCCAAACAATTGAAGCAGCCAAACCCAGACGTACGTTTCGGCCTTGTTGGGCCTCGTCAGTGAGGTGCAGCTGATCTCTCTAGGCACTGTGAGCAAGGGGTCTTTAGGATGTGCTTTAGTATATAATAATTAATATAATAATAAAACATTTTTTCTTTTTTACAAATAATTTAATTTCATATAGCTATCTTGGGAAATATAATATAAAAACAGAAAACTGTCCTGAAGGATTTGAATGGGAATGCTAGAAAGTTCTTCAGCACAGTGTGGAAAAATACTTTGGAGACCTCTCCAGCATTCTAGGGGTTGAAAAATCCATTTTAAATCAATTTGGGTCATTTTATTTGTGTGCTACATTTGATTTTCTCCAAAATTGATCCAATGTTTCAGACCTTATGGCTGGGATTCATCAAGTAGTGATACAAGTCACATATCAGATACACTGCTCTTTGCAAGGTCTATGAATATTTCTGTATACCTTTGGGAATTCATCTATTAAATTATATTACTCCTTTGCGAATCAGAGGCAGTGAAATAGAATTAAAAATGTATAAATGCCATGATTCATTTGATAAACATGCATGTGCATACATTGTATGAGTGTGTTCACCCTCACAGACTGCAGTGGGATCCATCAGCCAGTAGTAGGCGAATGGAATTGGTTGATTGGCACGTGGGCCATATTTGATTTGGCCAATGAAAAATAGACAAATGTAACACCCAAGCAAATTCTTTGATTTTCCTGAGCATCGTGGCATTAGATTCTTGATGAGTTTTGGTTCATATCTTAATAACATCATACACAAGTTGTTAAACCTTTGCATGCCAAACAATGCTTTGCATACCCCTCTGGCACAAAAAATTGTTTAAAGGAAGATACTCGTGAAAAATCAATGTTTTTGTTAGACCTTCCTAGCATTTAAGAGTTTAAAGGGATAGTAATGTTTCATAATAAAAGCAACACCAATTAATCGTCATAGTATTTGGACTTTGGAGAGTGTTATATCAATACTGTCAGAGTTGTAGTTCAAGAGTAATTCAATGACAAAGTATTCCCCTCCTGACCCTTTTACTGATGTAACACTGCTCAGCCAGAGCAGAAGGGAGGTGCCCAGGTAGACTGCACAGAGGGACAATCTTCAATTAAGATAAGGGAAAAACCTGAAAAACTTGTCAAGGGGGGCAGGGCTTTCATTGTTCTCATAGGAAGAAGACTGTCCCTTGCTGTTATCTGTCTGGTCTATGCACTGGATTCCACATCTGAGAAGAGATGGCTTACACTAGGTAAAAGGGGCAGGAGGGGAAATTTGCTTGTGAATATTTCTCAAATATTTCTAAAGGTTTGAGAGATAAGACTTATATAGTTCTTCATGTTTTTTTAATGCCTACGAAATAAAATAAAGATAAAACAAAGTATTACTATCCCTTTAAAAGTTCCCTTTACGTTAATGTGAACTTTGGGAATTTTAACTTATCTTCTACAGTACAATGGGTTTGCTCTGTTCTTGCTTTATACGTAAGGTTCACTATTTGTAGAAAGGACACTGGAAAAATAGACAAATTTACATGGCCTCCAACAACTACTCATCACAGAAAAAGGTTATATAAGCTTGAAAGTTCTTTAGGCAAATCCTACACGTTATATATTTTAAACAATCATGATCTAATTGAGTTTTGTTTGCTAAGAAGTTTGTTGATATCCTCGGACTGATTATATTAGACATACACTTTTCGGTTTTCTTTGACGCCATTAGTGGATGCAGGAAATGTAACATATAATTTGTTATTAGACTCCACATTCTAGCAGCACAAGCAGAGTAAAATAAACAGCGGCAGTGAGAGATTTGCTAAATATACTGTCATCATAAGGTTCATGGGTCATCTCATTTTAGGGATTAGTATATCCGAAGGGCAAATCTTTTCATTTTTGGCAGTCATAAGCGTTTATATTAGGTTACTTTATGTGGATGATTCATCAAAATATTTAAAGTAACTAACTTCTTGATGAATTAGCCCTGTATAATCACTTGATTTGCAACTGTTTTCTTCATTCTTAGGTCGGGATTCCAATGCAGTTGATTACTTTATTAAGGGTTTTATCTCCAATTTTCTCCGTAGACATCAATGGGAATCTGTTTGTTAACCCTTTAAGCGCCAGAGGAGTACGCAACACATTGCTCTGCAATGTGTTGCGTACCCCTCTGTCACTCAAAGGGTTAAAACCAGTCCTATCATCCACAATGTAATTTGGACCATAGTGAAGATGGTGTACTCTAACAAAAGCATGACTTTCACAAAAAAATGGCAATTTAGTACTGAGGAAGTGAATCCCTGTGAGTAGGGGTTAAGGCTTTCTGCCAGAGTCAGTGAATGGGGAGGTAGTTTAGTACTGAGGAAGTGAATCCCTGTGAGTAGGGGTTAAGGCTTTCTGCCAGAGTCAAGTGAATGGGGAGGTAGTTTAGTACTGAGGAAGTGAATCCCTGTGAGTAGGGGTTAAGGCTTTCTGCCAGAGTCAGTGAATGGGGAGGTAGTTTAGTACTGAGGAAGTGAATCCCTGTGAGTAGGGGTTAAGGCTTTCTGCCAGAGTCAGTGAATGGGGAGGTAGTTTAGTACTGAGGAAGTGAATCCCTGTGAGTAGGGGTTAAGGCTTTCTGCCAGAATCAGTGAATGGGGAGGAGGTTTAGCACTGAGGAAGTGAATGCCTGTGAGTAGGGGTTAAGGCTGTCTGCCAGAGTCAGTGAATGGGGAGGTAGTTTAGTACTGAGGAAGTGAATCCCTGTGAGTAGGAGTTAAGGCTGTCTGCCAGAGTCAAGTGAATGGGGAGGAGGTTTAGCACTGAGGAAGTGAATGCCTGTGAGTAGGGGTTAAGGCTGTCTGCCAGAGTCAGTGAATGGGGAGGTAGTTTAGTACTGAGGGAGTGAATGTCTGTGAGTAGGGGTTAAGGCTGTCTGCCAGAGTCAGTGAATGGGGAGGTAGTTTAGTACTGAGGAAGTGAATCCCTGTGAGTAGGAGTTAAGGCTGTCTGCCAGAGTCAAGTGAATGGGGAGGAGGTTTAGCACTGAGGAAGTGAATGTCTGTGAGTAGAGGTTAAGGCTGTCTGCCAGAGTCAGTGAATGGGGAGGTAGTTTAGTACTGAGGAAGTGAATCCCTGTGAGTAGGAGTTAAGGCTGTCTGCCAGAGTCAGTGAATGGGGAGGTAGTTTAGTACTGAGGGAGTGAATGTCTGTGAGTAGGGGTTAAGGCTTTCTGCCAGAGTCAAGTGAATGGGGAGGAGGTTTAGCACTGAGGAAGTGAATGCCTGTGAGTAGGGGTTAAGGCTGTCTGCCAGAGTCAGTGAATGGGGAGGTAGTTTAGTACTGAAGAAGTGAATGCCTGTGAGTAGGGGTTAAGGCTGTCTGCCAGTCAGTGAATGGGGAGGTAGTTTAGTACTGAGGAAGTGAATGCCTGTGAGTAGGGGTTAAGGCTGTTTGCCAGAGTCAAGTGAATGGGGAGGAGGTTTAGCACTGAGGAAGTGAATGTCTGTGAGTAGAGGTTAAGGCTGTCTGCCAGAGTCAGTGAATGGGGAGGTAGTTTAGTACTGAGGAAGTGAATCCCTGTGAGTAGGAGTTAAGGCTGTCTGCCAGAGTCAAGTGAATGGGGAGGAGGTTTAGCACTGAGGAAGTGAATGTCTGTGAGTAGAGGTTAAGGCTGTCTGCCAGAGTCAGTGAGCAGAGAGGTAGTTTAGTACTGAGGGAGTGAATGCCTGTGAGTAGGGGTTAAGGCTGTCTGCCAGAGTCAGTGAGTGGGGAGGTGGTTTAGTACTGAGGGAGTGAATGTCTGTGAATAGAGGTTAAGGCTGTCTGCCAGAGTCAGTGAGTGGGGAGGTAGTTTAGCACTGAGGAAGTGAATGTCTGTTAGTAGGGGTTAAGGCTGTTTGCCAGAATCAGTGAGTGGGGAGGTAGTTTAGCACTGAGGGAGTGAATGTCTGTTAGTAGGGGTTAAGGCTGTTTGCCAGAATCAGTGAGTGGAGAGGTGGTTTAGTACTGAGGGAGTGAATGTCTGTTAGTAGGGGTTAAGGCTGTTTGCCAGAATCAGTGAGTGGGGAGGTAGTTTAGCACTGAGGGAGTGAATGTCTGTGAGTAGAGGTTAAGCCTGCCTGTCTGAATCGGTGAGTGGAGAGGTAGTTTAGTACTGAGGGAGTGAATCCCTGTGAGTAGGGGTTAAGGCTGTCTGCCAGAGTCAGTGAGTGGGGAGGTAGTTTAGTACTGAGGGAGTGAATGTCTGTGAATAGAGGTTAAGGCTGTCTGCCAGAGTCAGTGAGTGGGGAGGTAGTTTAGCACTGAGGAAGTGAATGTCTGTTAGTAGGGGTTAAGGCTGTTTGCCAGAATCAGTGAGTGGGGAGGTAGTTTAGCACTGAGGGAGTGAATGTCTGTGAGTAGAGGTTAAGCCTGCCTGTCTGAATCGATGAGTGGAGAGGTAGTTTAGTACTGAGGGAGTGAATCCCTGTGAGTAGGGGTTAAGGCTGTCTGCCAGAATCATTGAGTGGGGAGGTAGTTTAGTACTGAGAGAGTGAATGTCTGTGAATAGAGGTTAAGGCTGTCTGCCTGAATCAGTGAGTGGGGAGGTAGTTTACTGAGGAAGTGAATGCCTGTTAGTAGGGGTTAAGGCTGTTTGCCAGAATCAGTGAGTGGGGAGGTAGTTTAGTACTGAGGGAGTGAATGTCTGTGAGTAGAGATTAAGCCTGACTGTCTGAATCGGTGAGTGGAGAGGTAGTTTAGTACTGAGGGAGTGAATCCCTGTGAGTAGGGGTTAAGGCTGTCTGCTAGAATCAGTGAGTGGAGAGGTAGTTTAGTACTGAGGGAGTGAATGTCTGTGAATAGAGGTTAAGGCTGTCTGCCTGGATCAGTTAGTGGGGAAGGAGTTTAGCCCTGAGGAAGTAAATGCCTGTGAGTAGAGGTTAAGGCTGTCTACCAGAGTCAGTGAGTGGGGAGGTAGTTTAGTACTGAGGGAGTGAATGTCTGTGAATAGAGGTTAAGGCTGTCTGCCTGGATCAGTTAGTGGGGAAGGAGTTTAGCCCTGAGGAAGTAAATGCCTGTGAGTAGAGGTTAAGGCTGTCTGTCAGAGTCAGTGAGTGGAGAGGTGGTTTAGTACTGAGGGAGTGAATGTCTGTGAGTAGGGGTTAAGGCTGTCTGCCAGAATCAGTGAGTGGGGAGGTAGTTTAGTACTGAGGGAGTGAATGTCTGTGAATAGAGGTTAAGGCTGTCTGCCTGGATCAGTTAGTGGGGAAGGAGTTTAGTACTGAGGAAGTAAATGCCTGTGAGTAGGGGTTAAGGCTGTCTGCCAGAGTCAGTGAGTGGAGAGGTGGTTTAGTACTGAGGGAGTGAATGTCTGTGAGTAGGGGTTAAGGCTGTCTGCCAGAGTCAGTGAATGGGGAGGTAGTTTAGTACTGAGGGAGTGAATTCCTATGAGTAGGGGTTAAGGCTTTCTGCCAGAATCAGTGAATGGGGAGGTAGTTTAGTACTGAGGAAGTGAATCCCTGTGAGTAGGGGTTAAGGCTGTCTGATAGAATCAGTGAGTGGGGAGGTAGTTTAGTACTGAGGGAGTGAATGTCTGTGAATAGAGGTTAAGGCTGTCTACCAGAGTCAGTGAGTGGGGAGGTAGTTTAGTACTGAGGGAGTGAATGTCTGTGAATAGAGGTTAAGGCTGTCTGCCTGGATCAGTTAGTGGGGAAGGAGTTTAGCCCTGAGGAAGTAAATGCCTGTGAGTAGAGGTTAAGGCTGTCTGCCAGAGTCAGTGAGTGGAGAGGTGGTTTAGTACTGAGGGAGTGAATGTCTGTGAGTAGGGGTTAAGGCTGTCTGCCAGAGTCAGTGAATGGGGAGGTGGTTTAGTACTGAGGGAGTGAATTCCTATGAGTAGGGGTTAAGGCTGTCTGCCAGAGTCGATGAGTGGGGAGAGAGTTTAGCACTGAGGGAGTGATTGCCTGTTAGTAGGGGTTAATGCTGTCTGTCAGTGCCCACCCAGACTGTCCCTAACTTCATTAAGTGCCAAAAGTGCTAGAGGGGTTTGCAGTGCAATGCGATTATTAGTTATTTATTTTCCTTTCCTGGATTTACTGTGGCAAAGGTTAAACTTGGTGAACTTTTGTCCTTTTGTTTTCAACTACTTATGTATTTATGTTTGTAACTATGATACACTCTCCTCTGGAAATGCATTGTGGATATTTCCATCATTCTAGGGCTTTAGCACTTTGCTTTGCATGTTCTTTTCATACCTGTAGAATAGTGCAGTGTTTATGAGGTCCAGGAGACCTGTGTATAGAGACAATACAGTGTTTTATGACACATACAATTAAAAGGTTAGGTGTTTTATTTCCTAGCCATAGACCAGAAGTTCTTACAAAGATTTTGCAATAATTGGTCAGGGGTGCTTCTCCCCACTGTCCACTCGTGACAAATTCACAACCCTTTTATGTTAGAGAGGCAGCAAGGAGTAGATTAGCATATGACCTCTTTGGATAACCATGTTAGCCCTGTGGTGTAGATGCAATATGAATGAGCTGAATATGTGATAATATCTTTTCACTGGACTAACATTTCATTTTTAGGACAAGCTTTTGAGAGTAATAACCTTGCATTATCAAGTCAGAAACAATTGTAAATATCAAAAAGAAACATCCAATTTGGATGAGAGAAGCTTTATATGGGTTAAGAAAATGCAAACTGATTAGCTACAGATTAGGGGTGGGCAAAAAGTGAGAAACATTTCCAGCATGACTTTCACAAAAAAATGGCAGTTTAGCACTGAGGAAGTGAATCCCTCTGAGTACATTAGAAAGGCAACGGGAGATTAGGGAGTTAAATGTGTGGCTAAAGACTTGGTGTAAGCAGGAGGGGTTTGGGATCCTGCAACACTGGGCAGCCTTTTCCCTTGGGGGCAATCTTTATAGTCATGATGGTTTGCACCTTAGTGGAAGGGGGAACACGGTGCTGGGCATTAGGATGGTTAGAGGGCTGGATGAGACTTTAAAACTAGGAAGGGGGGGGGTGCTGCAACACAGGATGGGGAAGGCAGTATAATTGAGGAAATGGGATTAGAGAATGGGCATGGGGATGGAGACGGGGAATGGGCTAGATAATCTAATAGGGAGTTGCCATTGTTGCAGCCTGATAAAAGGCAGATACATTTTACAAAGAAGGAAATCTTTCAAAATGGCAAAATGATGAAATGTATGCATGCAAATGCTCGTACTCTTGCTGGTAAGATGGAGGAACTAGAAATAATTGCAACACATGAGCAGTATGATCTGATTGATGTGTCTGAAATCTGGTTAGATGATACACATGACGTAACAGTCAATCTAGAGGGTTATTCACTTTTTAGGAGGGATAGGGTTAATAAAAGGGGAGGAGGGGTATGTCTATATGTAAAGCATGCTTTAATAGAAGATATACATGAAGGGTCCAATGAAAAGGTAGATACCTTCTGGGTTGAAATACACACTGGAGGCACACATAATAAAAAAATGTTCGTGGGGGTTTGCTATAAGCCACCTAATATTGGGGAGTTGGAGGAAGCCCAACTTTTACTGCAAATGGAAAAGGCTTCTAGATCAGCAAAGGTAATTATGATAGGAGATTTCAACTATCCTAAAATTGACTGGAGCAATATGACTTTCTGCACAACAAAGGTAAATTATTTTTTAAGTAAGAAAAATGATAATAACATGTCCCAACTAGTAGAGGAGCCAACTAGAGAAGAGGCCTTGCTTGACCTAGTGCTCTCAAACAATTCCGACATGATAAACAATGTACAAGTAAGGGAACATTTGGTTATCAGTGACCACAATTTGTTATGAGAAACCCAATAGCAAGGATTTAACTAAAACATTCAATTTTAAAAAGGGTTATTTTTAAAAGCTAAAAGCCGCATTAAAGGATATTCAGTGGGATGAAATTTTCAAAGATAAAAATGCACAACTTATTTTCCCGGACATCACTAACACAGAGACAATAAAAGCAAGATCAGCAAGCAAATTGGAACCCAGCTGCCTGTGTCTCGACAGTCAGTCACACTGAATTTTGGGGTATTTGGAGTTAACCTCCTTCTTCCCTACTTCTCCCCCCAGAGTGCCTCCTGATTCCCCTAATACAGAAAACAAACGTCCTACCTAAAAGACATCCTTAACTAAGTTTCAATGCCCCTTTATTTGCCTATCTGCTCTAGCTCAAAAACATGCTGCTTTCTCCTATCACAAACATAGAATGGCTGCTGTGAGAGCCCTGAAAGGGGAGATAAAGGAACCAAGGAGGGGAGAATAGGCATTTCCAGGAGAGCAGCTCCGATTTGTTTAAGTCACTTTCACAGTGTGGGGCACATAGGCAAGAAACAGACAGCTAGAACCATACAGAAACAGTTTGTCATACAGTTTCCTCACAATGTTCTGATTTTGAGTATATGGATGAATAGATTTATTTGGTTGAAATGATGACCAACAAGTGTAAAGTTAGGTTTTTCATTGTCTTTCTTAATTCACTGTCTGTGCATATTCATTCTTAGGTTAAAGGGATAGTAATACTTCGTTTTAACTTTATTTTATTTTGTAGGCATTAAAAAAATATGAAGAATGGTTTGAGAGATATTCACAAGCAAAGTTTCCCCTCATGTCCCTTTTTCCTAGTGTAAGCCATCTCTTCTCAGATGTGGAATGCAGTCCATAGACCAGACAGATAACAGCAGAGGACAATCTTCTTCCTATGAGAACAATGAAAGCCCTGCCCCCCTTGACAAGCTTTTCAGGTTTTTCCCTTATCTTAATTGAAGATTGTCCCTCTCTGCAGTCTACCTGGGCACCTCCCTTCTGCTCTTGCTGAGCAGTGTTACATCAGTAAAAGGGGCGGGAGGGGGATACTTGTCATTGAATTACTCTTGAACTGCAACTCTGACAGAATTGAAATAACACTCTCCAAAGTCCAAATACTATGATGATTAATTAGAGCTGCTTTTATTATGAAACATAACTATCCCTTTAAGCTTATGGCTGGTAATATCCAGTTTCTATTCAATGCATTGTATCATATATACAACATTTGCTGATGTACATGAATATGATCCTTTAATGCTGTATATCTTGTTGTGTTGTGCAGTATTGTTTTCACAACTGTGGTAACATAATTTGCAGTGAGATTTGTTACATGGTCCAGTGTCAGTGTTTGTCAATTCATTGGTTAGTTTTCTTTTCCCCAATTTTTGTTTCAAATTCGATGGTTGTCTCAATGCAAGAGTAGGAGGTTGGTGGAATATGTCTTTTAGCACTGCATCATCTGTTAGCAGAGAATGTAGCTCTTTGATGGTATTGAATATTTCTTCTAGTGAGTGGCTGTATGTAGTCACTAGTAGTATATGTGTAGTGCTTTCCTTCTCTTTGTATTGTAACAGATGTTCACTGGGTGTTCTCAATGCAGATGCACTTTTTATGTGATTGTCCTTGTTTTGCAGCCTTTCTGTTTGAATGATTCAGACTGATTATTGCAGTCATTGATATCAGAGCATATGCAATGGTACCTGATAGCTTGGCTATGAATGATGCCTTGTTTAGTATACGATGGATGAAAGCAGGAGCTATGATGATTACTGCACCTTCCTATGTGTTTTCTGTAAACAGATGAGTGCACTTTGCCACTGGTGAATGTTATGATTCTGTCCATAAAATGTACATATTCTGCAGAAAAATCAGTTTTAAAGTGTTAGTAATGTCTATATTTTATTAACGCTAATATTGCAGCTTTTATAAAATGAAATTAACCAACCCCAGTCCCATCTCTCACAACTTTATGGTTTGAGAGATAAAGAAGGCTAAAGTTCCCCGCTCACTCCACTTTCCCTGCTGTTAGCTGTAAAAGCTGACAGCGGGAGATTCGAGTTGGCAGACTCGAGGCGGCACTTCAAGGGATAGTAATACTTAAAATGTAAAAAAATATATGTTGTAGGGTTTATCCCCCTGAGTAAAACAAGCGTACTCCCACTGCTGAAAGGTGTTTCCTTCAAAAGTTATTAATTTTAAAAGTTAAATTTTTTAGGTGCAATATCACAGTGACCTGAAATTGTACAGTGGCGCTGTTTCCACACCATCCCATGGACAGCTCTGGTCCGGGGACCATAAATCTCCATAGGATGGCATAGCAACAGCGACACTGTACAATTTCATGCCACTGTGTTATTTCACCTAAAAATTTCAACTTTGAAAATTAATAACTTTTGAATGAAACACCTTTCAGCAGTGGGAGTACCCTTGTTTTACTCAGGGGGATAAACCCTACAACATATTTTTTTTACATTTTAAGTATTACTATCGCTTTCAGCGGAGCTGAAATAGCAAAATGTAAAATGAAATACTTTCTTGGAATGGTCCACAAAGTGTGCTTGGTTTGCAGACACACTTTGTAGACTATTCAATGAAGTATTTCTTTTTACATTTTGCTATTTTGGCTCTGCTGAAGAGCCGCTTGCTTGTCCCGGGGCCAGGATATCCTGGCATCTGCTTACAGCTGACGTCAGGGAAAGCGGAGATAGCAGGGAACTTTTTAGTCTTCTATATTTCTCAAACCATAAAGGTTTGAGAGATGGGACTGGGGTTGTTTAACTTTATTTTATAATAGCTGCAATATTAGCATTTATAAAATATAGACATTACTAACACTTTAAGTTAATAGATAGATGAAAAGTGTCAAAAATGTCTTAAAGTTTTTTGAGTTCTTCTTCTCCTTCTGACCATGTGATGAATATATCATTGGTAATGTGCTAGTATTTATGAGGTTTGTAGCTGTATGCACCAAGAAATCTCTGTCCCAGGCTGGTCACATGTACCAAAAAATATCAACCTGATAGCTATACCGGTATTGTAGCATTCATTTTTGTGGGGTAATATGCTTATTCTCCTTTATGTGGTTTTTCCATGATTCCGGATAATGCCGGGGAATCATGGTTCTATCCCTGATTACATACTGCTCTAATATAGTCAATTACTTTATAGACTATGTACATAGCCATGATTAGGTCTTGGCATATATCCGTGAACCATGCTCTATACCCTTTGCAGGGTCTGTTTCACTCTTAATTTAAAGGGATTGTAAAGACCAGTAAAAAGTATAGCTCAAATGTTAGTTACAATAAAAAATACGCAATTCCCTAATTCCTATCTCTCAAACCTTTATGGTTTGAGAGATATAAGAAAATAAAGTCATCCACTCCCTCCCCCTTCTCATGTGTCAGCTGTATAGCTGACAGCATGAGATCCTGCTTACAGGATCAGACGGCGGCTCTTCAGGAGTGCTGACATCGAGATATCTAACTATAAATATTTAATCAGAATGGTCTACAATGGATGCTTGCGCGACCAGATTCTGCCTCTGACAGCTTTATAGTTCAGGCAGAAAGGGGAGGGAGCGGAGGACTTTATTTTCTTATATCTCTCAAACCATAATGGTTTGAGAGATAGGAATTAGAGCATTACGTATTTTTTTTAATTATACCTATCATTTGGGCTATACTTTTTTGGGGACTTTATTAACCCTTTAAACCTGTAAATGTTTAGTCTTTTTCATAGCATTTATGTATCTGGACCCTTTTATGCCCCATGTCAAGTCTTTGTTTTGCATCCGGAAGTGGTTCACAACCTGTCATTCCCCTGTGATACTAAATGACTTGATGCTTTGCAATAGATCTAATACTGGTTTGTGTAGCACCTTAGTTTTATTTGTGGGACTTTCTTCTATATTTGTATATATGTATTTGGATTTGTCTTTTTATTTCCCTTATTACTATTTTTTTTTTTTGTTTTGCTTTAATTTCTTTAATTGCTTTTTTCTGCGTTTCATTCTCATGAACTGACATACAGTGAGTTGCTGGGTCTCCGTCTCTCAACATTATGACGTCACTTAGTGCCAAGTTTGAATCACTGTAGGGTATTTAATGGCCTTTTCTGTTCTTGGTCTGTTATCTCGGGAAAGGCCCCAGAGTGGACCAAAAAAATTGATCAATCCATCAGCACATTATTGATCCACTGTGAGTGTGCTTTATTACCCACTGGGAGAAAAGTGCTATAAAAGTCACTAATGACCACACACATTGAAACATAAAATTGTCAATTGTAACATTACAATAACAGGTATTTCATCTCAGGGAAGTAATTACAGGAGGTGCAGTTGTGATGGATCCTTTGACATCCAATGAGGCTTATCTGCACAGTCCTGAGACCCCTTTATGATCAGACCAGTTTGCTATCTTGGCTGATTGCTGCTATGATCACACAAGACTGCTGCCAGGCAGTCAGATAAGAGTAGCATTGGTGTTCTCCTTTCTTTTTCTTCATTAATAATTTGAGCATCAGGAAACGATCCAGGTCCTTTGGCTGGGTGCAGCCTCAGATTTTTCTCAAGCCCCGGAAGGTTCTAGTGTCACCTATACTTTGACATGTTTATTACAGTTATTTTGTCTCTGTCTACCTTTAAAGAAAACCAATATAGGGAAAACATGTATTTGTATATAACATCAGAAACGTTGCTTATCTTAGTTGTTTTATTGTCAGTTTCCTACCCTCTAGATAGAAAACAGCAATGTAATCTTTTTCACTGTGCCAGGAAAGGCATTTTTCATCTTCATTGATGTACAGATGATAGTTGCTCAGGTTTTTTGCTTGTAATATTGCAGTGTAAGATAGTAATCTTTGGATATGTAATTAGTAACATGCTGCCTGTCTCATAGAAACTACAGTATATCCTTTGGCTGAATACTGTTATCGGAATAACTTTCAAAATATGTTATGATAGGAAACCATTAGAATTTTGAGATAAGTAATGCTGTGAATCCTATAGATTTATTTCTCTTGTGTATCCACAATGGTTTATTGAAATACAAGAGAGATAAAGAAATATAATTTCTGATCATTGCAATTTCAGTCAGTGATGCCTTGCTTCCTTTTCAAATATATTTAACTAATATGGCCTCATGCTTCCCAAAGACAGACCCACTAAAGGGAATGTAGAAATCATTGGATGCTGGCATACAAAGCATGTGGCTGTGTTCCAGGGGGTATGTGTATGAACACTTAAGTGCATATAAGTACACACAGTTGGCTGTCAAAAAAATGTAGTGCACGTTAGTCCCTAATGCCTCCCCTGTAGCATGCAGAGGAAATGGACCAATTTATAACTAGTTTCCTCCTTGTTATTACATGGTGAAAAAACAAGATGCAGAGGTCCACATACTCTCCCAACATCCTGCTCTTAGTACAATAGGTGTAAATATGAGGATAGATTAGTGCACAGGGGATAGGGAGAAGCAGCAGTGTAAAATCAATTATAGAACCTATTTTAGTGTGTAATACTATTGGTACACCCCTCTACTAAGATGTAATCAATGGAAATATATAATCTTAAATCATGAAAGGATATTTTTTATACCTGCCAATAATTTTCATCCTCTGAAAATGCATCCTTATTTAATTAATATGTTTATTATTTATAGTTTGCTAACATTTTAAAATCCATTTTGTCTAAAGCTGCATTGCAGGCAAGGCACTCTAGGCGCACTTAGCCCTGCCTACTTGCCAACAACCATTGTTCATATAACTTATGGTCCACAGACCAGAGCTGTCAATAGGATGGCATTGCAGCAGTGCCACTGTAAAATTTCATGCCATTGAGACAACGAGCTTAAAAAAATTCAAGTTCGAGCTCCAATAACAGTGGGAGTACCCTTGTTTTACTCAGGAGGATAAAACCTACGATATATATTTTTTAAAATATTAATGGGATAGTAATTCTTCGTTTTATCTTTATTTTATTTTGTAGGCATTAAAAAAACATGAAGAATGAAACCTTTATGGGTTGACAGATATTCACAAGCAAAGTTTCCCCTCCACCCCTTTTACCTAGTGTAAGCCATCTCTTCTCAGATGTGGAATGCAGTCCATAGACCAGACATATAACAGCAGGGGACAATCTTCTTCCTATGAAAACAATGTAAGCCCTGCCCCCCTTGACAAGTTTTTCAGGTTTTTCACTTATCTTAATTGAAGATTGTCCCTCTCTGCAATCCACCTGGGCACCTCCCTTCCGCTCTGGCTGATCAGTGTTACATCAGCAAAAGGGGCGGGAGGGGGATACTTTCTCATTGAATTACTCTTGAACTACAATTCTGATAGAATTGAAATAACACTCTCCATGGTCCAAATACTATGATGATTAATTAGAGCTGCTTTTATTATGAAACATTACTATCCCTTTAAGGGTCACTATCCCTTTAACCATTGGCAACCATTGGCAAAGCTTTACAATGCACTTCAGATGTCTTTAGCATCTAACACATTGCTTTGTGTTGGAGACATATATGGCATCCATTTGTTTATGTAGCATATTTAATGGTGTCCTGAAGTAAACATAAAATGACTCTGAAACCAATGGCAAGATGATACTATATTGGCTATTTAAAGGGATATTATCTATTAATATGGAAAAATATATATAGCAGTGTTTATCTTACTGAGGAAAAGAAGGTATTGTCGATGCTGGGTGCAGTACTTTCATGGCCTTACATGTTATGATTTTGACGTTGCTACAGCAGTCTATGGTCTGATCAATTGGCAATAAACCTTTATAGGATACCAGAACAACAGCTGCAAATGTAAAATTTCAGGATATACACGAACTACACACAAAAATGAAAATTTGACCTACAGTAATGTTTGAATAAAACATCTCTCTGTGGTTGTACTACCTTTGATTTACTCAGCAGGATAAAACCTGCAATATATATTTTTCCCATATTACACGTTACTGTCACTATTAAAAAAATGATTGTTCCATATCCTTGTTTGATATGGGAATTGATATGAACAAATAAAGGCCATAAGTATTTGTATTTGCCATGTCATAATACTATTTTAAACAGGTCCAATCCTACATTTTTCACCTGCATTTTGCTCAATAAATATCTGATGTCAGAAGGCTGGGTCTTTGAGTCAGTCTTATGATGGTATCCATCAATGACAGACACACTCAATAAACAAAGAATTATATTAATTACCAACACCACAATGAAATGAATATCAGCAGTGTATTATTCTTCAAACAGAATTTTGTTAAGCTTGACAAAGTTCTGTATGAAAAGAAATCATTGCTGGTATAGCAGAACAGGAGAAAAGACAACAGGGGGAGCCACTTTGCAAATAAACAAGTTGCTGTACTGACAGCCACCATCATCCAAAGGTGTCTACTCATAACATTATTGGCTGGAGACTGGTATACACCAAATCCAGCTTCAAGGCCTCTAGGATAGGTAACTGCCCATAGTTGCAGTATCTCAGTAGCTCAAATAGTAATCTGTGGCTGTTCTCTTTCCACTCGCTTTTCTCAATGGTAAAAGCATAAAATATACAGAAAAAAACAGAAAGCCCCTGATGGTGTAGCACGATAGCACCGTGGATATAATACAATACTATTCATAAGAATGGTACTCACAGTGAGATGTGGTCACTGATGATATCAACAAGTTTGAGAGGAAAGTTTTTAGAGAGTATTATCCCTGTCTCCTTTCAGGTCGTTTTTATCTCTGGACTCCTCTTGAGACAAATAAAGTAGTAGTGGCAAAAGCGTCCTTCATAAAAAATGTTTTATTCATTAAACATTAAATATAAAATATAACAGGCTTATTTTCTTGAGTGTTTCATGGCTGGCATGCCACTTTACTCAGGCTTTCAATAAGGGGCAAAACCCTAGGAATAGGTATCTCTTAATTTGTTTTTTAAAAAGGACTTACCTAGGTAGGCGTCATTCATGCAAAAGTCAATTATTTCTACATACTTTTTATTTCATTTCTTATAGTATGTAGTTCTTGTAATATCAAAAATGAATACATGATTCTTAAGGGTCTTCAGAGGGCTCTCTCTTTATTTGGCTAATCTCATTCAGACTGAGAAAGTCTATTGTATGTTTTGAAGAGCTGTAAATCAAATATAGAGATAAAATGGTGACCAGCATATACAGGGAAATGCAGATGGGAAGGACTCATATCTACTGGTAAGTACTTCCATTAAATATGTCAAGAACCACTTATTCCTATATGTATATTTACCTTTTAACAGTAGAGACCTTCTGTCTAGTTGCTGGATACATAGGATGGCATGTGTGAGTATATGTATAGGGCTTCTCTATGTTTGGATACCAGGAACAACTGTTCCAGAGTTCATACTTCTGTGGCAGATGTGAGCAAGTAGTCGCCTTGGATGCTCAAGCTAGAGATCTGGACAGGCAGGTTGCAACATACAGGAGGACTGGAAATTTTGAGAGAGGTTTTGCTGTTCATTAAGTAGAAGGTAGCAACTTGAATAGGAAGTACTGAGGTTGTAGTTTGTAGATAGGATAACGAAGTAACAAGTTGGGTTAGATATAACAAGGCAGGAACAAGTAATAAGGAGTGCTACAGTGAGTGATGATGCTGAGGTTATCTGTTCATGAATGTTTGTTGGAGCGGACTGTTCTTTTTAACATCTAGGAGAACAGCCCCACTAGCAGTGATGTGAGCCGGGAAGCAGGAAGACCAAGAGAGATGGTTGTGGTGGTAGTAGATTCTATAATTAGGAAGTCAGATACAGTAATCTGGATTACTACAGTTGAACAGTTTCCTGTCTCCCAGGTACTCAGGGTCAGCATATAGTAGATCAGGTCCATACTTTGTTGAGAGGAACTGAGCATGACCTGGATAATATGGCTAATATTGTATATGTTTGTAACAGTGATCTAGTGGGAAATAGTAGTCCATGACTACAATCTGAAGCAAAGGACCTCTAATGTGGTATTTTTTGAATTAATACCAGCGTCACATGCTACACAAGGAAGACAATGGGATATTACGGAGTTAAATGAGTGGTTAAGGACTCGGTGTAAGCACAGAGAGGTTTGGGTTTATAGAAATAAGAAGTAAGCTTTTAAATTGTTTGGGTCATAAGGGTCAGATTTGTAATTTACAAAATATAAAGTACGGAATAAATCTGCAAATAAGCAACAAGGGTAGCTGAAATGAAAAATGAGAAATGAACCGGAAAAAAGAACAAGAAATATCCTAAAAAAAATATATATATATAAATATATATATATATATATATATATATATATATATATATATATATATGACAGAATGATTAATATTTATATCTGGCACCTTAAACTGAGATAGATTAATTAATTAGTAAGGCTTAGACATTGTCTCATAACTTAAACAAGTTATCTTCTTCTGTGTTTACAAATAAAGAGTCAATGCCAGGCTTTGTCCAAAAAAGGTAGAATCACAGCGTTTCCTCTCTCATGTAAATAACCTACGGAGGGAAAAGTCTAAAAGTGCCTTGAAAATGTTATTGTGAATAAATTACCTGGACTTGATGGCATGCACTTAAAGGGATAGTAATGGATTATTTTAAGTAACTTTAATATTGTAGATATTATAAAAATACATTAAACGCTCCAAGTCCGATCTCTCAAACATGAATCGTTTGAGAGATATATTCTGCTAAAGTCTCCCCCTCCCTGCCCTTTCAAAGACATCAGCATCTAGCTGACAGCCTGAGATCTGGTCAAGGGACCGGCCGGCAGTTCTTCAGCAGAGCCGAAATAGCGAGATCTAAAAATAAATACTTTGCTGGAACGGTCTACAAAGTGTGTTTGAAGTGGATATTGGAAGTAGTTCTCAGTCTTTGCTGATTACACACAACTATATAAGGAAATACAGACACAATGAAGGGTGCATTTTTCCTTGTACAAATACTTGGATAAACATCAGGGATGGGCAAAAATTTTCACCTGAAACTGAAATCGGTGAAATATGGAACTTTCTGCTCAGCGAAATTTTCCTGCAAAAAGTGCCCTTTTTCAGCTTTTTTTTGCCTCTCTCATTGCATTCAAATCATTGGGTAGGAAAATTTGTCTCCACTATATGAAAGTTTTCTACAGCCATAAAAAAGGGTGTCAGGCTCTCAAAGCATGCCATTTTGTGTTTGTGAGCGGAGAGAGCAGCATGTTTTTGAGCTACAGAAGATAGGCAAATAAAGGGGAATTGAAGCTTAGTTTAGGGAGTCATTTAGGTAGGACATTTGTTCTCTGTAGTAGGGGACTCTGGGGGCATAGTGGGGGAGAAGAAGGGTGGAAGGTATTTGACCCAAAACACTCCAAAATTTGGTGTGACTGACTGGCAAGACACAGGCAGCTGCGGTCCAAATTGGTTGCTGATTTTACTTTTATTGTCTCTGTGCTGGGGAAGTCTGGGAAAAGAAGTTGATGATTTTGTTTTTTAGTTATATATATTTTTTGGACTAACTGACAGGCAGCAAAAGACAATGAGAATTTTGTTGAGGGCAAGACATCACACTCCATCAGTTGTATACTGTAGAGAGTAAAAACAGACACAGTAGTTGAGTAATGTTTAGCTAATGCACAAGCAGGAGGGGGAAAGGTAGAGCAGTGCAGGAAAGAGGGAGTAAAGTGGTAGTACAAAAACTGCAGCAGCAGCATGTGCAATAAATGATGATAATGCCTCTCCTCCCGGGCTGGACGCAGTTTGTCAAGGTCCCACCAATCACACCACACCAGTCCCCACCACCACCACTACCATACACATCTACCACATTGTAGCTTGTACTTTATTTTTTTTAATGACTTGACATCATCATGAATATGTGCCATTGTCACTTAAGCAGGAAGAAAGTGTTGTGGGCAAGGTATACCGTATGTTGCTGTAGGACTCAAAACTTTGACTTCCAGCTACTTATTTCTCCACTACAGGCCTCTGAAGAAGTAATATTTTGCAGGGAAATGTGTTGGAATAGGAAAACATGTGTTGGAATGGGAGAATAATGTGTTGGAATAGGTGAAAAATATGTTAGAATAGGAGAAAAATGTGTTGGAATAGGTGAAAAATTTACTGAAATAGGAGAAAAGGAGGAACATTTTGCATTGGAGGAAAGGAGAAAAATCGTCCGATTTTCGTGAAAAATTATGCAGGAAATTTTTTTCACTTTTCGCCCACCCCTAATAAACAGAGGGAATGGGTGGAGTGACAGTTAAATAAATATTGATACATGTAAGTTTATGCATTTTGGTGGCAGAGGGAAAACGAAGCTACTTATACAATAGATGGAAAACTACTTGGGGTATTCCTTGTTAAAAAAAAATTTAAGAGTACTGACAGACAATAGACTTCTGAATAGTGCGCAATGTCAAGAGGCAATAGGGTATTATCACGTATAATAAGAAAAAAAGGAAACACACAAAGGACGCCCCGATAGTGCCCATTAAACTTTTAGGCACCAATTAATGTAATGAAATAATTGTACTCACATTATATATAGAGTACAATTGTACTCACATTATATATAGAGTGGCTGGTAGATGGCATATGTCATAACCAGCAAAGTAGATCACCTGTCCCAGTTCAGGACACTCCAACATAATATATATGACTAATAAAATTAAGATTTAATTATGTAATAGAATGTTAAAATGAATATATGAGGTCAGCCTTGTATTGTTTCGGGTCATCCAATTAGGTTGAAGGATGGGAAATTTAAATGTTTGCTTGTTTTGCTGCTCTGTCTTTGTCTTTTTATATTGTAGCCGGTTGATTTGACAAAGAGACCTGCAAGCCGCAAAACTTTATTTTAGCCTTACAATTGGCTTCTAATTTTTTATATTTTATATGATAATAAATTTTATTGAAGATCAAGATTGGAGCAGCCGTTATATTGTGATTTCCTGAGAATCATTTGGGGGTCTGTTTGTATACTTCAAGATTTTACTGGAGTGACCTGAGCTGGGACAGGTGATATTTCCCTGCATGCTACATTGCTGGTTATGACATATGCCATCTACCAGCCACTCTATAATGTAAGTAACATTTTTTCATTACATTAATTGGTGCCTAAAAGTTTAACGTGCACTACTGGGGCGCCCTTTGTGTGTTTCCTTTTTTTCTGTATACTTCTGGCTGGATGATTGTAAGGAGCAGCCCAACATATTCCTGAAAACAAGAACCCTTGGTATGCTGTAGTGGGGACAGTCTGATAAATCCCATCTGCCTGATATTCCAGTGTACATACAAGTGTTTCACTGGACACTACAAAGTGTGAGTATAATGACTTCGAATTAAGGGTAGGGGATCAGTTACCCAAAGATATTACACTAGGAGCGCCTTCTTTGTGTGTTTTTTTGCATGTTTAATAAGAGGTATAGCTGTATGGGATGGGAATATAATTCTTCCTCTTTAGAAAACCTTTGGTAAAGCCTTGTGTAGAATATGGAACACAAATTTGAAAAGATGTTTTTGAATTCCAAAACAAATATTTGCAACAAAACTGAAAAAGGTATTTGATGATTTAATTTTAAGGAGAGACAAGTCAAAATGGGTTTGTTTACATTAGAGTAGAGACATCTAAGGGGAGGATATGACTGCTACTTACAAATATATTCAACGCCAATGCAAATAACTCTCTAGTTACTATTTACCCAAAGAGCTGAGCAAGAACAAAATGAGCCATCCAATAAGACTAGAAGTCTAAAACAAATTCTGGGATTTTTTAATAGTAAGGACAGCAAGGCTGTAGAATTGTTTGCCTCTGGAGACTTTGTTTGTAAAACCTTTCAAAAATGTATTGGATACATTTATAGCTTAGATAAATATTGAGAATTATGATAGCTGGTTTCAATGCAGGTCAGATGGTGATGGTCAGAGATATCTGACTGCCTTGTGGAGTAAAGCAATAAGGCAGCACCAGCGGGACTTGTAAATTGTAAAAAAAGTGATATCAATGGTCGTTTTTTCTTTCCTGCTTTTTACCTTTATCATGACTACATTTTGGAGTCAGAAAATATTGTTTAAAAGTAAATGGTTTCAATAGGGTTTTTTTTTGCCATCCTCTGGACCACCAATGGCCATTTCAGAAGGGCTGAACTTGATGGACACATGCTTTTTTTTGCCTTATCTAATATGTATTTTCTGTTTATATGTCCCCACATTTTCTTGTTTTTCTGTCATCACAAACCACAACTACCAATTTTTGTTAGTAGGGTCCTCCCAGTCCTCTGTCCCTGCTGAAGATTTGGCTGACAGGAACATTCTCCAGTAGGTAACTATTCACTAAGCTAAAGAGTTGAAGTTCTGGAGAAAGCTAACTATAGAATAAGAGGTGAATTGCAAATTCCATAAATTCCCGCTGATTTGAAATACATTGAAGACCTCTCTAGAGTTCAATAAATTAAAAGCTATTTAAATTAACTGGAATTTTCATCACCCCCTTTCCAGAGCCTTTATCTTGATGAAGTATACCCTTCATCTCCAATTCCTATATTTTCTATAAAACATAGTAAACAGGTAGAGTGAGCTGTTAGATAATCTATAGATGTAGTAATCATGATGGACAGCAAAATATAGGACATAGCAGCAAATTTGTTTTCCCAGGTGTACTTCATCCCATGTCGGTGATTCTCAAGTTCCTTCAGGGAAACCCCATAGATCTCTGAAAAAGTGGACACTGGAATATTTTATACAGCAAATATTTCCCTTTCAATTTTTCTATTCTAATCATCACTATAACCTTGCATCTCTGAATTGAAAAGAGAATAGAAAATAGAATTTCCTGTCAATAGTTATCTGAAGGTTTTGCCTAATAGTTTAGTCTCGGTTACCAGCACAAACTAGCAATTTGATTTTGATACTGTTGTAACCCCTCAAATGGTATGCATCGGAGATCTCTCCATTCTCCAAATGTTTGTTTTCTAGGGTTCCGCAGAGATTTCATGTCAAGCCAAAGGGTATATTTATTTCTTTAGAAAGTGTTCTACCAGGAAGAATACTGAGATTGATCTTGTTTTCAAATATGTCCTGAAGAGCATTTACTATACAAAGTTATATATGTATACACAAATGGAAACAAGCAAACACAGTTACACATTAGGGTCTATATACAATTACATGTGTTTTTTTTAGATACAAAGAAGCAGTTATTTTAAGGAATTTTAAACTGCCAGAAGATTTGATCTTTTTTTGATTAGTTTATTACTAGTGATGATCGAGCACCCCAATGCTCGGGTGTTCGGGTGCTCTGACCGAGCGCCCCCGGAGGCTCGAGTGCTCGGCCGAGCACCCGAGCCCCATTGAAGTCAATGGGAGGACTCGAGCATTACACCAGGCACCCCCTGCTCTGATGAGGGGAGGGTGCCTGGTCCATAGGAAAAGGGCAGAAAATGATGGAAACACCACAGAAATGGTTCAGGGACAGCATAGGGAGGATGTCTGGATGCATCTTGGACTCCAACATCGCTGCTGGGAATGATGTTTCGCCCGTAGTACGCCATTTTTACAGACTGACCGTAAAACACACAAAAAGGAAGATAAAAACGACTTTAGGCGAAAAATTGTTACCAAACAGTATTTGCGGTATATTTACTTGTATATCATCTGCAAATTCTGCAAAAAATGTCATCGATTTTTCTGAACTGGGGCCATGATTAAGAGGGAAACGTGCGCAGAGGCAAATTCTCCCAAAAATTTCCTCGATTTTTCTGAACTGGGGCCATGATTAAGAGGGAAACGTGCGCAGAGGCAAATTCTGCAAAAAATTTCCTAGATTTTTCTGAACTGGGGCCATGATTAAGAGGGAAACGTGCGCAGAGGCAAATTCTCCCAAAAATGTCCTCGATTTTTCTGAACTGGGGCCATGATTAAGAGGGAAACGTGCGCTGAGCCGACCATCTAAAACATTATGGGTGAGGGTCTGCTGTGGAGCTGACCATCCTAAACATTATATGCGAAGGCCCGCTAGTGAGCTGACGCTATAAAACATTATATGAGAGGGCCCGCTAGAGAGCTGACCCAATAAAACATTATATCAGAAGGCCCGCTGGTGAGCTGACCTATACAAAAATTGTCAAACAGCGCCCGCTGGTGAGCTGGCCCTAGATTAAAATTATATCACAGGGCCCGCTGGTGAGCTGGCCCTATATAAAAATTATATCACAGGGCCCGCTGGTGAGCTGGCCCTATATAAAAATTATATCCCAGGGTATATGGAAGAGAGTCAACCATATACCCATTTTTTGGGTGGAAGGGGTGAATGGGAATACAGAGTATTCCCATCATTGTAAATAACATATCTAAAGTGACTTTATGTTCCCCCGGGGCTTTCCTCCAGTGGAGTGGAGAAGTCAGGGGAAATCCAGGCCTTGTTCATTTTTATAAGTGTCAACCTATCAGCATTTTCGGTGGAAAGGCAGATACGCTTATCTGTTATGATGCCACCAGCAGCACTAAATACCCGCTCAGACAGAACGCTGGCGGCAGGGCAGGCCAGCACCTCCAAGGCGTAGAGTGCCAGTTCATACCACGTGTCCAGCTTGGACACCCAGTAGTTGTAAGGCACAGAGGGATCATTGAGGACGCTGACACGGTCTGCTACGTACTCCTTCACCATCTTCCAAAACTTTTCCCTCCTTGTGACACTAGGCTGCGCATCAGGGTGAGGGTGCTGGCGGGGTGTCATGAAGGTGTCCCACGCCTTGGAGAGTGTTGCCCTGCCTTTGTCGGAACTGCTGTGTGCTCCCCTTTTCTCCCCTTCTCGGTTGGCCAAGGTAGCACGTACTCTGCCGCCAGCGTTGTCAGATGGAAAATTTTGGAGCAATTTTTCAACAAGAACCTTCTGGTATTGCAACATTTTGCTTGTCCTCTCCACCGGAGGAATGAGAGATGAGAAATTCTCTTTGTAGCGGGGGTCCAGAAGGGTGAACACCCAGTAATCCGTGTTGTCTAAAATGCGTATAACGCGTGGGTCACGGGAAAGGCAGCCTAACATAAAGTCAGCCATGTGTGCCAGAGTACCAACAGGCAAGATTTCGCTGTCCTCACCAGGAGGATGACTCTCAATCTCCTCATCCTCTTCCTCCTCTTCTGCCCACCCACGCTGAAGAGATGGAACTAAAGTTCCATGGCTACCCTCTGTAGCGGAGGCAACCATGTCTTCCTCCTCCTCCTCCTCCTCCTTCTCCGCCTCCTCCAATTGTCACTGAGAAGACGAAGTGAGGGTGCTCTGGCTATCACCTTGTGTAAGCTCTTCCTCCCGCATTTCCACCTCTTCCACATGCAAAGCGTCTGTTTTAATTGTGAGCAGCGAGCGTTTCAGTAGACACAGAAGTGGGATGGTTACACTGATAATAGCGTTATCGCCGCTCACCATCTGTGTCGATTGCTCAAAATTGCGTAAAACCTCACAGAGGTCTGACATCCATTCCCACTCCTCACTTCTGATTACAGGAAGTTGAACGGAGAGGCGACGACCGTGTAACAGCTGGTACTCCACTACTGCCCTCTGCTGCTCACAAAGCCGGGCCAACATGTGGAAGGTGGAGTTACAGCGCGTGCTCACGTCACACAGCAGCCGGTGAGCTGGCAATTGTAAGCGCTGCTGCAGCTTCAACAGGCCGGCTGAAGCTGTTGATGACTTACGGAAATGTGCACACACGCGGCACACCTTGGTCAAGAGATCATGCAAATTGGGGTAGGTTTTTAGAAATCGCTGAACCACTAAATTAAATACATGCGCTAGGCATGGTACGTGTGTGAGCTTGCCGAGCTCCAAAGCCGCCACCAAGTTACGCCCATTATCACACACAACCATGCCTGGTTGCAGGTTGAGTGGCGAGAGCCACTGCTCGGTCTGGTGACTAATCCCCTGCAACAGCTCTGAGGCCGTGTGCTGTTTGTCCCCAAGGCAGATCAGCTTCAGCACGGCCTGTTGACGCTTCCCCACTGCAGTGCTACACTGCTTCCAGCTACCGGCTGATGGGTGAGTGGCGCTGCGCGCAGAGAATTCGGAGATGGAAACGGAGGAGGAGGAGCCAATAACGTAGGTGCTGGCGGAAACCCTGATGGAGGTAGGGCCCGCAATCCTCGGCGTGGGTAGCACCTGTGCCATCCCAGGGTCCGAGTCGCTCCCAGCCTCCATGACATTCACCCAGTGTGCCGTCAGGGAAATGTAGCGTCCCTGGCCACAAGCACTTGTCCATGTGTCAGTCGTTAAGTGGACCTTCCCAGTAACTGCGTTGGTCAGGGCACGGGTGAGGTTACGGGACACATGGTGGTGTAAGGCGGGGACGGCACACCGGGAAAAGTAGTGGCGGCTGGGGACTGCGTACCGAGGGACAGCTGCTGCCATCAGGCTGCGGAAGGACTCAGTCTCCACAAGCCTAAATGGCAGCATTTCGATGGCCAGTAATTTGGAAAGGTGTGAGGTTAGTGCTATGGCCTGTGGGTGGGTGGCTGGGTATTTTCGCTTGCGCTCAAATGCCTGGGGTAACGACATTTGGACGCTGCGCTGGGACAGCTGATGGTGCTTCAGATGGTACAGGTGCAGGACGGGAGGTATGCGGGCCTGCGCCTTCGACAGGCGATTGGACGGCACTGAAAACAGAGGAAGAGGAGGCAGTGGTGTGGCCTGCAGACACAGATTGGCGATCCGGGCGTTCCTCCCACTTATTACGGTGCTTGGATGCCATGTGTCGGATCATGCTGGTGGTGGTGAGGTTTCTAGTGTTCATGCCTCGGCTCATTCTGGTGTGGCACAGGTTGCAAACTACAATTTTTTTGTCGTCCGCACTTTCCTTAAAAAAACCCCATACCGCGGAACACCTAGCCCTTGGCAAGGGAGATTTACGCAAGGGGGTGCTCCGTGGAACATTTGCGGGCCGGTTTGGTGCGGTCCGCCTTCTTTCTGTAGCCACACCACTGCCTCTTCCAGCCTGTTGCGGTGCTGCAGATGGCTCACCCTCAGGACTGCTGTCATCGCTCGGCTCTACACCTTCCCAGGTGGGGTCAGTCACCTCATCGTCCACCAAGTCCTCCTCCACTTCCTCACTCTGATCATCCTCCTCAAGTCTTGATCCCACCACATACTCAGTCATTGACAACTGTATATCATCCTCCTCATCAAGGTCTTGAGACAGTAATAGTGGTTGATTTGATGGCAACTGTGTCTCATCATCATCATCATCCACTTCCTTTGACCTTAAATGCCGTTCACCTCTGTCATCTTCTTGTGATTGGGTACCCTCTAGAGGTTGTGAATCAGGGCACAAGATTTCATGTTCCTCTGCAAGCGTGCTTGGAGAGAGGTTCAAATTAAGGATTGGTGATGAGACGAGCTCCTCACTATATCCCAGTGTGGGATCACTTCTTTGACCCGACCCTCTATGGTGGGAGGAAGGATGATCAGGGTGAGGATTATGTTGACCAGACTCTTGGCTACTGAGAGTGGACTTGGTGGAAGACAGGGTGGTGCTTAACCAACTGGAAGCAGTGTCAGCTGAAATCCAACCGACCACCTGTTCGCAGTGGTCTGACCTCGAGAGTGATGTCCTGCGACGCCCTGTAAACTGAGACATGAAGCTAGGTATGGTGGATGTCTTTCTTTCTTGTGCTCGGGCACCAGGCACAGTTTCTACGCGTCCTGACCCGCGCCCTGAACTATCAGGATCACGTCCACTTCCCCGTCCCTTTTTACCCGCCTTCTTCATATTACACGGAATATGTGCTGCAAATCTGCAACTTTGCACACTAAACAGAATGTGCTGCTTATCTGCGGCTAGGCACAGTGAACAGAATATGTGACTTTTATTTTTAACACTTTCCACACTAAACAGAATGTGCTGCTTATCTGCGGCTAGGCACAGTGAACAGAATATGTGACTTTTATTTTTAACACTTTGCACACTAAACAGAATGTGCTGCAAATCTGCAACTTTGCACACTAAACAGAATGTGCTGCTTATCTGCGGCTAGGCACAGTGAACGGAATAAGTGACTTTTATTTTTTACACTTTGCACACTAAACAGAATGTTCTGCTAATCTGCAACTTTGCACACTAAACAGAATGTGCTGCTTATCTGCGGCTAGGCACAGTGAACGGAATATGTGACTTTTATTTTTTACACTTTGCACACTAAACAGAATGTTCTGCTAATCTGCAACTTTGCACACTAAACAGAATGTGCTGCTTATCTGCGGCTAGGCACAGTGAACGGAATAAGTGACTTTTATTTTTTACACTTTGCACACTAAACAGAATGTTCTGCTAATCTGCAACTTTGCACACTAAACAGAATGTGCTGCTTATCTGCGGCTAGGCACAGTGAATGGAATATGTGACTTTTATTTTTTACACTTTGCACACTAAACAGAATGTTCTGCTAATCTGCAACTTTGCACACTAAACAGAATGTGCTGCTTATCTGCGGCTAGGCACAGTGAATGGAATATGTGACTTTTATTTTTTACACTTTGCACACTAAACAGAATGTTCTGCTAATCTGCAACTTTGCACACTAAACAGAATGTGCTGCTTATCTGCGGCTAGGCACAGTGAATGGAATATGTGACTTTTATTTTTTACACTTTGCACACTAAACAGAATGTTCTGCTAATCTGCAACTTTGCACACTAAACAGAATGTGCTGCTTATCTGCGGCTAGGCACAGTGAATGGAATATGTGACTTTTATTTTTTACACTTTGCACACTAAACAGAATGTTCTGCTAATCTGCAACTTTGCACACTAAACAGAATGTGCTGCTTATCTGCAACTTTGCACACTAAACAGAATGTGCTGCTTATCTGCGGCTAGGCACAGTGAACGGAATAAGTGACTTTTATTTTTTACACTTTGCACACTAAACAGAATGTGCTGCTAATCTGCAACTTTGCACACTAAACAGAATGTGCTGCTTATCTGCGGCTAGGCACAGTGAACGGAATAAGTGACTTTTATTTTTTACACTTTGCACACTAAACAGAATGTGCTGCTAATCTGCAACTTTGCACACTAAAAAGAATGTGCTGCTAATCTGCAACTTTGCACACTGAACAGAATGTGCTGCTAATCTGCAACTTTGCACACTAAAAAGAATGTGCTGCTAATCTGCAACTTTGCACACTAAACAGAATGTGCTGCTAATCTGAAACTTTGCACACTAAAAAGAATGTGCTGCTAATCTCCAACTTTGCACACTAAACAGAATGTGCTGCTAATCTGAAACTTTGCACACTAAACAGAATGTGCTGCTAATCTGCGGCTAGGCACAGTGAACGGAATATGTGACTTTTTTTTTTAAACTCTGCCCCCCAAAACAAAATATATCTGCTGCCCCCACACACAATAGTCCTAAAAAGGACTTTTGGGTCTTTTTGTTGTTCAAACGCACTTTTTTTCTGCCTACACTGACTTTCCCTTCCTATCCTCATCTCTCCCTGGCTAAGACTGAGCTGAACTCGCTGGTCAGGTGCTATACAGCACCCGATCACGGGTTCTGGCCAGCCAATCAGTGTAATGCCAGCAGCCAACATGGCTGCTGGCATTACACTGATGTCAGAGCCTCCCCGCACGTTTATTGGCTGCGCAGCAGCCGCGAAACGTGCGGGGAGGAGACCCGAACATGGCGGCCGAGCACATGCGGTACTCGTACGAGTACCGCCATGTGCCGAGCAGAGCGATGCTCGAGCCGAACCGAGCTTCGGCCGAGCATGCTCGCTCATCACTATTTATTACATGTTTGCTGAGCTCTGTAGAAAACATATCAATTTGCTTCTTTTTTGTAGCTTGGAATAGTCAGTGAGTTATTGGAAGTGGAGCAGAGATTATAGGAAGTATGGAGAGTTGGATTGAACATACTGTTCAGGTAGTATGGAATAGTCAGTGAATTGCTGGCAGTAGAGTGGAGTTTCTAGGTAGTACTTAGAGCTGGAGTGAGCATATTGCTCAGGTAATATGGAATAGTCACTGAATTGCTAGCAGTGGAGTGGAGGTTATAGGTAGTATGGAAAGCTGAAGAAAACATACTGTTCTGGTCGTGTGAAATAGTCAGTTATTTGCTGGCAGTGGAGGGGAGGTTATAGGAAGTATAGAGAACTGGAGTGGGAATGTTATTCAGTTAGTGTGGAATAGTCAATGAGTTACTGGCAATGGAGTGGAGGTTATAGTTAGTATGGAATTCTGGATTAAAGGGGATCTCTCACCCCTATAAAAGTTAAGCTTATTAGATACAGTATTTAGCGTTAGCAAGGAAAAAGTTATATATTTTTTAAATAAGAAAACACTATTTGGGCTACAATTATTGATTACTTAGTGCCCTTCGCCCTACTTCTGCATACACTGCTCTTTCAACAGTTTGCCACACTGCCTCTGCTCCTTCTCATTACGCAGCCTCCTCCAATGACGGAGGCTTTCTGTCTGTAAGCTGGAGCGATCTCATTGGCTAGATATCGATACTGCTCAGGTAGTCTGATAGCTTTCCACAGAAGTGCTTATAAACTAACAGATGAGAGTTGATTACGTTAGCCGTAGAAATACAAGAGGCAAATATAGTTTTTGATACCTTTTATTGGCTAACTAAACAGATTTAAATGCAAGCTTTCAAGACCTTAGGTCTCTTCCTCAGGCATGTTATACCACATTGGTATAACATGCCTGAGGAAGAGACCTAACGTCTTGAAAGCTTGCATTTAAATCTGCTTAGTTAGCCAATAAAAGGTATCAACAACTATATTTGCCTCTTATAAACTAAGAAAGTAAGGTGAAGGGTATGTCTGGATTCGAGTGTTAGCTAATTCAGTTCTTTAGACATATCACAATAATGGGTAGTATAATTACATTGGAGAACAAAGTGTCAAATGTTGAGTTTGCAGAGATGGATTTGTGGTGCAGTAGCATATAGCGCATCCCATAGTGAAGTCGATGGCTGGCATTTCACAACTGGTTTTCTTATCAGGAGACTTAGACAGGATATATTTGTAAACAAAGCCCCTACTTTAGGATGAGATTTTGATGCTAATGTATTAATATTAAGACCAAATGTGAGGTTGCGCTCTAGCCATCTTACAAAATATTTGTAGGAGTTGTCTGGGGTCAAGTTATGATTTGACTTTGTTATAACGCGTAAATGCAAATGCGAACAGTTTGATTAGCACTGCCTTATATAATATAATGGGCCATATGCACAAAGATGAGCGTGGATCATTTCTGGAGCAAACCATGTGCACCACAGGAAGAAATACAATATCTAATTTATTTCTATTTGGCTTTTAATTACTTGAATGCTAAAAAGATTCAACACTGCTTGATTGAATGAATGAATGAATGAGTGAATGAATGAATGAATGAGTGTATGAATGAATGAGTGAATGAATGAATGAATGAATGACTGAATGAATGAATGAGTGTATGAATGAATGAGTGAATGAATGAATTAATATATTTATTTATATAGCACCGCAAGTGAATGTAGCACTTTACAATTTAGGGGCTAGGAAATATGGGTTACAAGTGCTTTTCAAAGTGAAACACTGGACATGGGGTCCCATGTTTGAAGGCTTACAATCTGAACTGGTAAAGGAAGACATACGGAATACAGTGCTAGAGTTCTAGTAGGGACAAGGGACACATAAAAACATAAATAAATTATAAGAGCCTTGGAAGTACAAAGTCAGTGCATTTAAACTTGAAGAAGCTTTGTTGAGGAGGTGTAATTTTAAACAAAACTTGAAGATCACCAGAGAAGAGCAGCGATATAGGTTGGAAGGTAGAGCATTCAACATATCAGGAGCAATGAGAGATAAAGGCTTAATACGAGAGAGGGCCATAGACACAAAAGGAGCTGAGAGAAGAATTGCAGAGTCGGAATTGCTCCTCTTACAATTTCTCCCTGTGTCTCTCCTCCCATTGTATCACTTGTATTGACTGTGAGCAGTGAGCATGTTCATGAATTGTATCTCAAAATGCCTCTTTCTTAAAGTATGGCTCTTCTTCTGTTACTGAGAAGTAGGGAATAAAAAAAATTGATAGGTTTAAAACAAAGTGAAGAAGCATACTTAGTACGGACTGTCACTGCACCAGTGATACAAAGGGAGGAGAAGCATGGACCTTTCCTCCTACTTTGCTCATAGTTCAGCATAGCTAGTTGGTGCCCTGGCTGTTTGGCAAAGGAACATATAATGACTTGCACTAGCTATTTTTCTGAGCACCTTGGCAAACAGAGAGTATTGTCCAAAACCTTTAACTTTTGAGTGCCAGAGAGGTGCCCAACACAGGCAGAAAAAGGCATTGAACAACTTTCCAAGCAATAAAATATTCAAAAAGGACCAGTAAATATTTATTAAGAAAAAAATCTATGCTATAGGGCTGATTCTGCTGAGTAAATCAAGGGCAACTGCAAGGAAGTTTGTCATGCAAAAGTTATTGAAGGGATAGTAATACTTGAAAATAATTGTATTTCATATTGTAGCCCTTAAAAAAACATGAAAAATGATATGTCTTATCTCCCAAAACTTTATGGTTTGGGAGATATTCACATGTAAAATATAGAAAAATTCTCTTTTCCTGGCTGTTTCAGCCAAGTCTGCCATCTAGTGGACAGATTTGGAATTCGGTCCACAGGGCAACCTGCAGCTCTATAGCAGTGCCGAGATCACGATCTTTGAAAAGAACTACTTCTTTGGAACTGTGTACAAAGTGTGCCTAGCTTGAAAGCACACTTTGTAGACCATTCCAATTAAGAAATTCTTTTTAAAAATCATTATCTCAGCATTTCTGGAGAGGCACAGCCGTCCTGGGACCGGATTCCAAATCTGAAGGGAGGAGCAATGACGTCACTCCAGGGGAAACTTTACTTCTGAATATCTCCCAAACCATAAAGGTTTGGGAGATAAGACTTATATCATTTTTCGTGTTTTTTTAAGGGCTACCATATAAAATAAACTTATTTTCAAGTATTACCATCCCTTTAAAGCAGAAAAGTTATAATAGCACAATCTGATAGCAACAGCACTAACTTGTGGCCAAAACAACATTTTTATACTGTACTCTATGGAAGATGTTGAATCATAGACTATAGGTCTCTCTAGCAAGTGATAGGAATGCTCTACCTTAACAAAGTATTTCTTCTTAACAAATGCTGGATACTCAAATAAAACACAATCAATTAGCTTGTTATTGACTTGTGTCCAGTTGCCATTAAAGATCCAAACAATTCAACAAATAGAACAAAATCTGATGATACATAGTATAATTTATTTTACCAGTCTCTATCATGTCCTCCAATAGTCCTCAGAGATGAAAAAAAATAACAATTAAAAACTATGCTTAAAAGCCAATAAAGTTTGTACTTCCAAAGGTGATGTCAAAATCAAATCTTAGAAACATAAATTATGCAGTATACAAATGTCCTTCAGTCTCTTGTTCTGAACAGTGATAGTATCTTTGAAGATCAGACACAACAGTTGTTAAAAAGAATTCATGCTGATAATGTTAGCAAGTCAACATTGCACTTGGTGTGAAAAACATGTCCCTTGGCAAAAATAAAGCTCATTATTGACCGCTTTCAAAGCAAAGACAAGTCAGTAATTTAAGTAACTAGGCAGTGGATTATTAAAATTACAAATGCACAGATATCCATCTTCATGACTTATTTATGCATCTTAACAGATTTCACAATAATAATAAATGTCTAGTAGTTTATACAGATGAGAGTTTTGCATCCTTGGAGCAGCTTGGATTGGTATGATACAGACACTGACAAGAACTGCTGAGGGCATATTAACCCTTTGAGTTACTCAGTACAACAAGAGTTGCTAAGTACTCTACTGGTTGAGGGGACTATAGCCACACGTCTTATGCTTGAAGACCTGGGTCTTGTTGCCAGCTTGGGGTATATAATATTGCTAATTTCCTTATTAGTAATTGTGTATGTTGCACAAATAATTAAATAAATTGTCCCATGCAGTGGGTCTGCATATGAACCAGAGCTGCTGGATTGTCTTGGCATTAAGACGCAGAGAAAAGAGATAACAGTCATGAAGAAGTGTTCAGAGCTCGATGATCAAGGAGATATGGGAGATGCAAAGTAAGTTTTCTTGGCAAGTGATTAGACATATCTGTGTATGCACAAAATGAATGCATAATGAAAACAGACTTGCATAATGTGACTTCCTTCAGTCCTTACTGGTGCAGGGAAAATGGTAACCAGAGTTTCCTTGGCAGAGCTGTTGTTAAAGGGATAGTAATGTTTCACAAAAACAATTAATCTTCATAATATTTGAGCCATATAGAGTGTTATTTCAATACTTTCAGAGTTGTAGTTCGAGAGTAATTGAATGATAAAGTATACCCCTCCCTCCCCTGTTACCTAGTGTAAGCCACCTCCCCTCAGATGTGGAATCTGGTCCACAGACCAGACAGCTTGCAGCAAGGGACAATCTTCTTACTGTGAAAACAAAGGAAACCCTGCCCCTATTAACAAGATTTTTAGGTTTTTCCCTTATGCTAATTGAAGAATTTCCCTCTCTGCGATCCACCTGGATACCACCTTTCTGTTTTGAGGTGAGCAGTGTTACATCAGTAAAAGGGGTAGGAGGGGGATACTTTATCATTCAATTACTCTTAAACTATAACTCTGACAGTATTGAAATAACACTCTCCATGGCCCAAATACTATGAAGATTAATTGGAGCTGCTGTTATTATGAAACATTAATATCTCTTTAATATGGCCTTGTTATATGATATAGTCAGGGCAGAGATGTGAAAGATGCAACACATATTAGACTTACTCACAAAAGCTATGGGTTTTGGATCTCTAACAGTCTAATGCTGTGTGTGTGTGTGTGGGGAGGGGGGTGAATCTCCAGATGTTGTTGTACTGCAGATAGGGAGCAAAACAATGAATTGTTGACCGAACCAGCAAACAAGAGGAAAATAACTTTTTGTGTTGCATTTTGCAAGCTAATGGAATCTTCTGTGCCAGGTAACAATAGATGGGGCTGGGTTATGTGTGGATTGGGGGTGTGGTCATGGTATAGCTAAGTTTACCAATAATTCATTACCTAAGGGGCCCTGATATATAAATCCAACCATGGCTACAATTCCAATCATCTGTTGGCTGACTGAGGAGGATGGACGTTGTAGCCTAACAATTCTTTGTGCAGTCACATTTTCCACACAGATCTGTGTGCTTAACCCTTTAAAGGGATAGTAATACTTTGTTTTAACTTTATTTTATTTTGTAGGCATTAAAAAAACATGAAGAATGATATAAGTCTTATCTCTCAAACCTTTATGGTTTATGAGATATTCACAAGCAAAGTTTCCCCCTCCCACCCCTTTTACCTAGTGTAAGCCATCTCTTCTCAGATGTGAATCTGGTTGTAAGACCAGACAGATAACAGCAGGGGACAATCTTCTTACAATGAAAACAATGAAAGTCCTTCCCCCCTTGACAAGTTTTTCAGCTTTTTCCCTTATCTTAATTGAAGATTGTCCCTCTCTGCAGTCTACCTGGGCACCTCCCTTCTGATCTGGTTGAACAGGGGGGGATACTTTGCTTGTGAATATCTCTTAAACCATAAAGGTTTGAGAGATAAGACTTATATCATTCTTCATGTTTTTTTAATGCCTACAAAATAAAATAAAGTTAAAACGAAGTATTACTATCCCTTTAAGCACTAGAAGTGCGTGCAAAGCATTGATTCGAAATGAGTTGCACCCTGGTCCTTAAAAGGTTAAAAAGTTCTAATTTGTTTTCGGTGTCTTATTGTTTAAAAGTAACACAACTTTGACAGACTAAGTCACGATGTATTCGTTATTGACGTGTGTGACATTTACTACATAATAAAGCTGCGTGTAACCTTTCTCGTGGTCAATTCTTTGCAAGCCATCCAGTAATGAACAGATTAATGTTATTAGAAATTTCTAAAAATGTATGGAATTTCATACAATAGAGCTTTGATTTTCTTAATGTATAAGATAAAGTGGCCCCTGGCAGGAGGCAAGCCTTTGGGAAAGATTTGTTCTATAAATGCACAGTATGCTACTTTAAAGCTGCTTTTCTTGAGAATAAGTCTTGTCACCTATGCATGTAAAAAGAGTTTTAAATTCCTGTATTCAATAATTTCACATCAGCTTTGTACCGGCAACATGCAGAAATGTTCCTGGTGTTAATACAATGGAACTTGTACTTAAAAGAATGAGAAAAGTCAAAGAAAAAGACAAGATGTGATCAATTAAATGAAATATAGTCTTGGAATCTACACAAAGGCAGGGATTTACTAAACTGAATTGTCATTTTTTTTTACATGTAATGACCCCCCGATAATAACCCCCCAATTAACTTACTATGGCCAAAACGTCATAATGGTCCCTATGAACTTCGCCCCTTGTACTCTTGTTCAAGAGATGACATCTTTAACAGAGCGATTTTAACCCTTTTGGTGTCAGGTATCCATTGCATTGTACTTTAGTGCGTTAGATATCTTTCCAGCAGTCAAGGGGTTAAGAACCCCAGAGCCCCTGGTTGAATTGTGAATATAGGTCGCTAACTATAGGTAAATATTTAAGATATTCTTACATTTAATTGTAGCCATGCTTTCCTATGTCTAAGGTAAAAGGCCATATTGTACAGGATGTTTCTCACTCACATCAGCCTTACTTCTCTATGGCCATCAGACTACAGGACTAAACTGTATGTAAATCTGAGAGCCAATGGGAGGCCTCCTCATCCTGGAGGCCCCCGAGGATCAACACCCTGTATGCCCATACATTAAAACACCCTCAGTTCTCAATGAGTCCTGGATATCATGTACATGGAGGTATATATGACAGTTTCTAGCAGGAATGCAATTCAAACTCTGGCCACTGCATAATGTAATCCTAACCCTTTAACCCCTTCATTAACAGCTGCTCCGGCATTTTTTTTTGTCCAGTGGATTCAGGGATCCCCAAATGCAGTGCTACCACACGGAGACCGCTGAATTCCATGATGTTTTGGCACCACCATGGGTCCTTAACGCAAGTTTTTTCATGATGTGCAACAGATTGCTTGTGAATGCATTGCACACCTATGTTGTCCTAAAAGGGTTATGTAGGCTCTGCTGGTTGGATTTAATGCTGTATTGTCCTCCTGGTGGAATGGAATGGTATATTGCTCTATTGGTAGCATGTAGTCATATATTCCTCTGCTGATGGTATGGGATGGTTTATTGCTATGCTGGTGCAATGGTGTTTTGCTTTGCTGGTGGGATTACCGTTGTATTGCCCTTCTGGTGGATGGAATGACTTATTGCTCCATTGGTGGCATATAATTGTATATTGTTCTGCTGATGACACGGAATGGTTTATTGCTCTGCTGATCTCCAGCAATATTAATTTAAAGAAATACCAGGTCATCAATCTGGCTGAATGTGCAATTGGGTAGTGGTGTCTGGGTGGTGTAAGGTACAGCCCTGGAACTTATTTTTTAAGCCAGGGCACAGCTGGTGCAGGTTTATACTAGTGCTATGGTAATATATTAACACCTTGAAAACCAGAGGGTTGTGCAATGCATTGAGAAGCAACACAAAGAAATATATCACACACCCCTCTGATCCTCAAGAGGTTACAAAAATACATTTATTTTGCCTGTATTTAGAGACCCTTGTGAGCCTCCCTGCTGTGATTAAAGCATGATAAGGAGCAGGGAGTATGAAGCAGTGCATTGTGGGTCTTAGATTCCATTCTGATATTAGTGCATAAGCTTCAGACTTGTTCTCTGTAGACTAAGTTTTGGGCATTGCATGTCACTTGAAAGTGGCAGCAATAACTGATTTAATCATAAGGAGCTTGTTTGTGGCTGCGTGGCAGGGGTGGTATAAAGTGTGTGGGTTCTGGCAATAATGTTTTTAGGAGTTCATCACTGATAATGTGAAAAACTGAATAATGCATCTAGCCAACATTTCAAGGACATTTACCGGGCTCATTGGCCCATATTTATAAAAGTAAACTGGAGTTGTTCTGGAGTAAACCAACTGCACTGTAGGGGAACAAATACAAATTCTGTAATTCCCATGAACTTGGTTAGAGTTTTTAACCCCTTGAATGCTGGAGAGGTCTTAAAAAAAGAATTGCTTTGCACTGCATTGGAGACCACGTTAGTATTCAAGTGGTTAACCCTTTGAATGCTTTGCAATGCGTTCCATACCCCTCTGGCACTCAAAGGGTTAAAAGCCCAATCTACTTTAACACAAATTTGAATTTATCCACTGTGGTGTAGATTGTTTACTCCAGAATAACTCTAATTTGCTTTTCTAAATATGGGCTCTTTTCCCTAGAGTCACATGACAGAGTCGCTGGAGGTCCATAGTCTACCAAACAACAAAGTAGGTCCTGCACCAGTGATAGAAGATAAAACACTAAAATAGTGTGGTGATCTCTAGGGCTGAAAATGAAATAATAAACAGAGGCTTAAAGAGGAAATGGTGAAGGACTCCAACAGACAGACTGATCAAACTGAGGCACACAAAGGACATATGTATACAATGGACAATATAACAACATTTATTGGCAATTCAGTTCTAAACACATACAAATATCAGGTACAAAAATAAAAATAATTAAAAACATAACACATGGAGACCAGCTGGCTATAAAGATAATTAATCAGATCCCACTAAAAGTATAAAAGGACTAAAAGAAGACACTACAAAATATATAGGAGACATATATAGTCAAGTTGATACCTTTATTGGCTATCTAGGTCTCCTCCTCAGGCATGTTATCATGTTATGAGGAAGAGACATAAGAGGTCTTGAAAGCGTGCATCCTAAATCTGCTTAGTTAGCCAATAAAGGCATAAACTTGACTGTATTTGCCTCCTTTATTTCTATGGCTAACACGGTACCAACTCTCATCTTTTTTCTACAAAATATATGAAACTGGAAATGAAAAATATAAAAATGGAATAAATCACTATGGAACATCAAGAAATCAGGGATTAGTAAAGCATGACTAAGGTATAACAAATACATCAATAGAAAAAGTGCAAAAAGTGCTACATCATATCTATACAATGCTAAAGTGCATTGCAAAAATTACAAATCCAATAAAGTTCAAAATATTTAGCCACAGTCTTGTCCAAATATATCCAGACAGTTGAAATAACTAATATGCAGTTAGTCTCCCTGCCTGGACCCTAAGCATATCCCTACTATGGTTGCTTTGTCCGGTAATACTGGGAAATCTTTGATGGAGCCCCCTTTAAAAAAAAAAAAATTGATTAGCTAATGCAAGTACAAAAAAGACACAAGTGATAAATACTGTAAAAAAAAAATGGTGATATACATGAAGATCGAAACATGGAGAAACGGCGTCTTAGAGGGGATATGATAACACTATATAAATATGTTCAAGGCCCATACAAAGGGCTCTCCAAAGACCTGTTCATTAACAGAACAGTACATAAGACAAGGGGCCACCCGCTTAGACTTGAGGAAAGGAGATTTAATCTACAACAGCGGAAGGGTTTCTTTACTGTAAGGACAATAAAGGTATGGAATTCACTGCCTGAGGAGGTGGTGCTATCGAATACATTAGACGCCTTTAAAAAGGGCCTGGATACTTATTTAAAAGAGCATAACATAGAGGGCTATGTACGTTAGTATTAGGATTAATATTTTACTTAGGGCTTGTTGATCCAGAGAGAAATCTGATTGCCATTTGGAATCAGGAGGGAATTCTCCCCCACCCCACCCCATTCGGGGCAGAATTTGAAATTGCTGTATTGTTGTGTTTTTTTTTTGCCTTCTTTTGGATCAACGATGGTAAACAGGAATAGGAAAAGGGTTGAACTAGATGGACGCAAGTCTTTTTTCAACCTAAATTACTATGTTACTAAGTCAACGTCATAAACAATGGTCTCACATGATGTGTGCTCATGTATACATACAGACAAATCCATTGGATAGAAAGAGACTTCAACAATGCTGCTTTACTATATCTGCCTGACAAAAGTGATCAGAAAAGTTCATGTACCAGTAAGTAAAGTAAGTAGTCCCAACATAAGAGAGGAATCATGTGCAGGGGCACTCAAGTAATAAAACACCAGTATGTATCCTAATAAAGGGCACCAATATAAAGTGTCCTTCGTAGGATACTATAGGGAGTGCCACACAATATAGGTAGCACCAATTAAATCTCACATATATTTTGCTTGTTAAAGTGGAACTATCATGCAAATAATACTGGCACCCAATATATTTGTAACCTAGCGATTTGCAAACCCTTACTGTCTTTAAACTCAATATGTCCACGTTATAGCTGAAAAACCACTTCTTCCGCAGGAACCAGAAGACAGACAGAGCAGACATCTTAGAGGAAATGACAGTGCTGTCTGTCCCGCTCACTGCCAGCATTGGTGGTTGGTTACCTTAAGGTAACGGAAGTTCCTGAATGCGCAGGCACACAGAACTTCCCTTGTAAGCTCTGTGCAGCCCAATGCCTTGGAATGAAGTGGTTTTGCAGCAATAACGGGATTTACTAAGTTTAAAAACCATAAAAATTTGCAAATCACTAGATTACAAATATATTAGGCGGCAATATTATTTGCATGATCGTTCCGCTTTAAGAAAATGGTTTCAGAAAGGTCCTTGTATGTAGGAGAAATCCTTGCAGCTGTATGTTTGGCAGAGTATCCAAAAAACACAAACTGCAGTATAAACAAGAAAGGAAAAGACAATAGAGCAGAGGATTCTTCTAAGAATAGTGTTGTCTCTGATAATGTACCTTTACCTTCACCCTATGCTCTATTAAAACCATAATCACTTGGTTCTGAGGGTTTGTGAACTGATTCTAAGTATTTCCAGCACTCCTAGTGTCAACCCCAGGATGGTGTTCTCCTCTCCACCTCCTCTTGAGTATGGGTTCCTCTATGGATGCAGGACCATGTTTTCTCTCAGGGAGTCCAACAAACAAAAAAAGTATTTTTTTTAAAGTATAAAACATTAATTACTATATAGCACTACAATTATAAAAAATAGCCATAAAAATAATGGTCAACGTGTTTCATAATCTAATTTACATTTTGACACTTGCTCCTGAGGAAGTAATTTAGATTACAAAACACACTGAGCATTATTTTTATGGCTATTTTTTTTCTTTATAATTGTAGTGCTATACAGTAATTACTGTTTTATACTTTTTATTTTAAAAATATATTTTTCCATTAAACAGCAGCCCCCTAGTTTTGTTCTTAGTACCCTTTTGTAAGAATATATCCCTCTCCTTAGCACCTACCTAACTGGGTAAACTATAGGACCCTATGTGTTTGTTGGACTCCCTGAGAGAAAACATGGTCCTGCATTCACAGAAGAACCCATACTCAAGAGAGGAGGACAAGAGGAGGTGGAGAGGTGAAAACCATCCTGGTGTTGATACCAGTAGTGCTGGAAATACTTTGAGGCAGTTCATAAAGCCTCAGAACCACGTGATTACGGTTTTAATAGAGCATGGGATGAAGGTGCATCATCAGAGAAAATGCTACTCTTAGAAGAATCCTCTGCTCTGTTGCCTATTTCTTTCTCAAGGGGCACTCAAGGGCCAGACACAGCAGTGTGAAGTAACTATACACGTGTGAACTCAAAGTCAACCAAAATCACTTATGTGAATTAAAAAATAAGGCACAAAGATGAACAAAGACCCACACATCATTATAAAATACCAATACACGTATATTCACTGTGGATAAGAATTGATCACTTTTGTATTCTGTTGTATTTGTAATTTTTGCATGGCACTTTAGCACAGTTTACATATGATGTAGAACCTTTCTGCACTGCTTGTGTTGATGTATTTGTTATACTTTAGTGATGTTTTATGATTTCATGATGTTCTGTCCTTAGGGATTGATTTCATTTTTATCTTTTTCATTTCCAGTTTCATATATTTTGTAGGGCCTTTTTTGGTCCGTCTATACTTTTTACTGGGATCTGATTTATAATCTTTATGGCCAGCTGGTCTCCCTGTGTATGTTTTTTAATTATTTTTATTTTTGAGCTAATATTTGTATATGGTTGTAAATTGATTTGTCAATAAAATTTGATTACATTTTCTATTGTATACATGTCCTTTGAGTGCCTCGTTTTGATCGTCCTGTCTTTTGGAGTCACCATTTCCTCTGTATGGCATTAGATCTGCTGTTTATTACTAGTGGCACATAGCGATGCCACCAGAAAATTCTCTGCCAGAGATTTAAAATTGCACATACACAATAGAACATACTTGAATCACATGAATATATGATTGTACATAAAATCCCCAAATAAACAATAGTGACACATGTTGGAAAGCTCATAGCCTATTAACAGTCACATGGAATACAGGGTTATAATTACATTTTAAAACCATGGACCAAAGGCAAGGACAACATGATCCGTGGGCAGGGAGTCCTGGAAATCTGGGATTGTCGGGAGGTATTACTAATATAGACTTTTATTCTTTATGTAAGGTTCTGATTATGATCTCACAGATATATATAACATCTTGGATATTAGATATGTCTTTAATGTATTGCTTTACAGCTCTAGTGTCCAGGAGATTAAAGGAAATCTGTCATCTTATAGGATTTATTATGGGTTTTGCGAAAACTTCTGCCATTAAAATACATATCGTGGGGCAAGTAAGTGCTTGGAATGTGGCCCAATCTTCTTAGTAAACTGATCCAAAGCTGGACACTGGTTCACTTTTGCTCACTATATTACATCTGACTATGTGCACCTATCACTACTAAGTTTCTCCATTAGCGTTCATGTTGATTTGATCAGATTTGTGGAGGTATGTTTTTACAATCACCAATAAAGTTGTTGATTTTACTTATGAACTGGTTTTGAATGCTTGGTGGCAGTGAGTGAACCAATTACTACTGCTACTGTTGTTTTGGAGTTTATAGGGAGGCTCCTTCACAGCACCCACCACTTCTATGGTCTAGTTTTCTTATCTGAAGTGTTTTCATACAAATAAGCATGTTTTTTATATGAAGAGCTAAAGCTACAACAGATGTTTGACAATAAGGTCTACATTAATGAAGTACGAGCTGCTGCCTTTGTTAGCTGCAGCCTCACTTTATAAATATGGCATTCATACCTTTCAACCAAGTAGTGAAGAAAGCAGTATATCAGACATGCTGCTCTATATTGCCATTCAGTGTGCCTATTGATAAAATGTGCCAGTTATTAATAAATGATGAAGCTAATATATACACAAACATACTTCAGGTTTAGGGGAATAATTCCCAATCATTTTATTTTTTTAAGGTACCTGTAACATGCAATGTGTAATTTTCAGTGCCTCCCTAACCTCTCATTGGTTCTCAGTCTTTTTTTTGTTTTGTTTTGGTGCACCCCTAACACACAATCTAGATTATTTGGGGTGCCCCTAACATGTGTCATTTGTCAAGGACATTATGAATTCTACAAATCTTTAATATATATATATATATATATATATATATATATATATATATATATATATATATATAATATATATATTCTTAGGTCTCACAAGCAGAATAACAAACACAAATGTATTGTGCATAAAAAATGTCCATAAATATCCATCTGAAATTCAACAATTAAGTTTTTTTGTCAAAGCCTTTATATGAATTAAAGGGCACCCTAAGTGGATGTCCGTCTACACTAAAGTGCCACAGAACCCTGGTTAAGAGTCATTGCTACAGATCATTTGTCAATTCCATAATGTAGGGCAAAAAAGAAATACATACGTATATATAGTATATAAAGGCAGGTCGATCTTTCTTTTCCTTCAGAACTCTGAAAGTCTGGAAAAACCTACTGAAAAAATCAGATCTTTTCCCAGTCTAAAATCCTTAAAAATAACTGCTTCTTTATATCTAAAAACAATATGTAACTGTATATAACATTTTTAGTATATGTGTATATTTGCACCAATATGCAACTCTTTGCCGTAAACACTCCAGGACATACTTGAAAACGAGAGAAATCTCAATGTATTCTTACTGCTAAAACATTTTTCTAAATAAAAAATTAAATATTTAGTTCTCTAAAAACAGAATAGGAAATATTTTAGTTGTCCTCTGTAGTGCCCTTGGGTTACTCTATAATTTCTACACTGTTATTTTATACATATGCCCCATAGTATTTAAAGAAATTATGAGGTGACAGTTTCCCTTTAAAGTTTTTTATTGTGATTCTCTATTCTTTTGTTAAAGTTTGAATATTCCAGTCAGTTATTTCCATATTCTTTTTAAATATGATAGATGAAGTAGTGATTCCAATAGCAGAGCGCTTACTCCTCAATATCCCAGCAGACCTGAGTCTCACCAAAATGATGCAAAGCACGGCAGGTGTTAGCAGTTATGCAAATCCCTAATTGTTCTTTGTGACATCGACTAATCTATATACTGTTCATTATTTACATCTCAGCACATTAAAGGGCAAACATTCTTTCCTGAGAATAGTTAAAAGGCAACACCAGGTCATAAAACTACAGGGGATGTAGTGTAGTCAGTACCCCAAATGGCTAATTTAAATATTGTGTTTTCTAACCAGAATAGAAGATTGCATGCAAAATTCAAATGAATATTTACAGCATCTAAGAATAAAACCTGATTATCTTCAAAGTGCTTCTAAAATAAATTGTACTAGCTGCTGTTGCTGAGCAACTGGTCGACTGATTTGTCCTATGTCTGTGCATTTGTAAGTTAAGGTAACAAATGGGGTATATTAATTTTAGAGATGAGCGAAGGTCTAACTGTCCAGCCTTCTTCTCCAAGCATTTGAGGGCCATATCTTTACGGAGACAAGTAGAGCAATTATACACAGGGCCGGATTTACATCTCAGGAGCCTGTAGGCACAGAAATCTGAAGCGCCCCCCCATTTGCCATCTCCACTGGACACCTCCACAATGCTCCAAATCACCACATTACCCCCATATTCATATAGCCCTCACATTGGTCCCCATCAGCTCCATATTGCCATCAGCTCCAGCTTATTCCCCCATCGGCTCCATATTGCCCTCACATTGCCCCCATCAGCTTCAACAGCTCCAACTTGCCCCCATCATCTACAACTTGCCCCCATCATCTCCACATTGCCCAATCATCTACAACTTGCCCCATCATCTCCACATTGCCCCATCAGCTCCAGCTTGCCCTCACATTACCCCCATCAGCTCCACATTCCCACTATATCAGCTCCAGCTTGCCTTCACATTGCCCACATCACCTTCACATTGCCCCCACTTTGCCTCCCGCATACGTTTCCTACCTCCCTGGTGGTCCAGCGGCAGATGTCTGTGCCTCCTTCTGTAGCTGCTGTTGCTCCCGCGCGGTCTCTTTAGAAATGAAGAGCGCTGGGAGATTATGTCATCTCCCAGCGCTCTGCATTAGAGCCAACGAGGGAGCAACAACAGCTACAGGTCTGTGCCTTCTGTCTGAGCCGAAGAAGGCACGGACCTTACGCTGTGAACAAAAATATATAATTTTTATTTTTTATTACAATGACAGGTGCCCCTCTGTGGGGTGCGCCTGTAAGCAGATGCCTACTCTGCCTTACAGCAAATCTGGCCCTGATACTAGAGCAAACTGACTGTGCCATAGGCAACAACCACAGATTCCCCAATGTTTTAAATGGGTCTTTTAACCTCTTGAATGCTAGAGAGGTCTCTAATACACTGTTTCTCAATGAGGTGGAGACATTGCTAACATTTAAGAAGTGAAAAGCCCCATTTAATGCTCTAAACCTTTGAGTTCCAGAGGGCTATGCAATGCATTGTAAAGCAATGTGTTGTGTACCCCTCTGGCACTTAAAGGGTTAAGGACCAAATAGATGTAAATAGCACGCTCCTCTGTTCTGTAAAGGGATAGCAATAGATTGTTTCCAACGCAGCTCAGATTGTTCATCATAAGGAATAGTACTGCCGCCTGATGCTCTTATTCTCCACAACTGTACAGTTACTATGTTATTTTATGCTAACGTTGATCCCTCCCGCCCCTTTCCTGATGCCGCCTCCCATTACATCTGAAGTCTGGTCACTTGACCAGACAAATCACAGCAAGGAACAATCTTCTTTCAGTTAGTATAAGGAAAAACCTGACCTCCTCGTTGAAAGAGGGCAGATCTTTCCTAATACTAACTGAAGATTCTCTCGTGATCTGCCGTCGGATCGCAGAGTAAAATGCTGACATCGGGAAAAGGGAGCAGGAGAGGTAAACTTCTGCATAAAATAACATTAATGTAAATACAAATATCTAATACAGTGCTGAAATCCTTATCCAGTCCTTATGAGTCCCTAAAGAAAGATTATATATAGTCCCAATGCTCTTATCCTGTTATAACAAGTTGTGCCAACTTGCAATGGCTTCAAAGAAACCTAAACATATAGAAAACGAAAAACAGGAGAGCAAAAACAGGAAAATCGATCTAAGAGTAGTAGTAGTTTTTATTTAATAAAATATAAGTAAAATCCAACCACCCTTCAGGGTGTCAACTCACAAGATAAATTCTTTGTAATCGCTCATATCGCAACAAATCCTGGGATAGTGCTGTGAGCAGCGTCCCTACACGTGTGGATCTTCTATGTTGCGATATGCGTAATTACAAAGAATTTATCTTGTGAGTTGACACCCAGAAGGGTGGTTGGATTTTATTTATATTTTATTAAATAAAAACTACTACTACTCTTAGATCGATTTTCCCGTTTTTGCTCTCCTGTTTTTCGTTTTCTGTATAAAATAACATTATAACTATAGAGTTGTGGACAATAAGAGAATCAGCCAGCAGTACTTTTCCTTATGATGAACAAACTGAGCTGCACTGGAATCGATCTATTACTATCCCTTTAAAGGGTCAAACCAATGAAAATATTGAGAATTTGTATTGTGGTATAGAATTGTTTCATTTTTCTGTATACATATGTTGCATAAGTTGCATAGGGGTCAATGTATAAAGGAAGGTGAAGCAATTCTGGAGCAATCCAAATGTGCCATATGAGACACATGTAGTTACAGTTTTTAGCCCCTTAAAAGCAAAAGGCGACTCCAAAGCATTGAATTCACAATGCGTGACAAACTCCTTACCATTCAAGTCCCATTAAAACCAATGAAATTGTTTATTTATTCCTTAAAATGCAGTTGATTTGTCCAGGAATTGCTCCACTTATCTATTTGAATGGAACAGACTTGTAAAAACTGCCTATGAAACTAATCTTTAAAGGACAGCTAACATTAAAAAATTATATATATACATATATATATATATATATATATATATATATATATATTTATATTAAAGGGATAATAATGTTTAGGTATAACAGTAAGATCGAGTTTTCTATATATATTTGTATGTCGATATGTAGCTTTATAATTTATTTTGAAAATGTATTACCAGGAAGAATACATTGAGATTTCTCTTGTTTTCAAGTATATCCTGGAATGTTTACAGCAAAGAGTTGCATATCTGCACAAATACAGAGACATAATCCTATATAATAATTTGCTAATGTATGTTTGTCAGAAGCCGTCATGCGCAGTACAGACTGCTGCACGCGCTGCAGTCATGAGCAGTACAGACTGCCCGCTCCGCGGTTGATAATGGATCGGGACGCTCTGAATTCAGACCGTAGTCTTCTCTGAGCACCATTGCATAAGATCAGCAAGCCAGTCTGAACAGATTGCGACAAGGAACATTCTTCTTTCAGCATAAGGAAAAACCAAACATCTCATCTCCTTCATCAAGGGAGCAACTTGCAAGGTTTTCATATACTGATAGACAGAAGATTGTCTCTCTCTGTGGTCTGTCCAGTCCGCTGGCTTCCCCTCCACTGAGCTGATGCTATGAGCTCTGGAGAGGCGGCTGTTGAATCCTATTGACCATTGCAATGTCACACTCACACAGCCAATAGGAATGTGGCTGCCACTGACAGATTCAATTGTTGTAGCAGTTGGAACAAGAAGATCATTGCAGACTTGTGTAATAAGTGCTGTAGATTTTTAATGCTGTTATTCCCAGACGCTGGAGTAGCTGTGGTTAAATAGTAAAAGACTGATTTGGATACCTCTCTGTCACTCAAATGGTTAATGTCTTAGTGGTAGTATTAAAATGCTGGATATCTTAAGTCTGTAGAAAAATATTGTCTAAAATGTTAATCCCACAGGCATTGTATGAGAATGATTTAGAATACTGAGCTTAGTTCATTGTTGTTCTTTGTCTACTATGAATGGAAAGACGTTCAATGACAGCTTGCTGAAACAGGCAAGCATATCTTATTTTATGTTGTTTGAAAACCAAAATGTTTATGCTTTGCATGCATCCTTCCCATTGTAACTGATCTTGGCAAACACAGCATATCCTATTGGTTTACTGTGAGCATGCAGATGAAGAAATGTATTATAAGAAGTGCTATTGAATCAATGTAACACTTAGTAAGTGATATTTATTATTTGAAAATGATGAGCTGTGCTCTATGATGCTTGCAAAATTAATCTAGTCATATGATTAACCTAAATGTTTGCATTCATTTGAGCCTTAGGAAAAAATAACACTTGGCATTTTTACAACATCAATAGGATTTTGGAACGGCTTCAACATTTAGCTGATTTTTAGCTTTGATAAATAACATTCTGCTAAGGCGTTTTGGCTGAAAAACTGGGGCACAATTTGACCAAGAACAGAACAATTTTTAGTAACCTTTAATCTTATAAAGAAGGAATAAGCAGTTTAGATTTTATTTCTCTTAGTTTTTATTATATGATTTATTTTTTGTCCTAATCATAGACATATGAAGATGTAGATAAATCGTACCCTGTCTCCACTGTGGGATCCAAACCATAAAGAGGAAAAATACTGTGAACTTGTGTAGAGTCATTACTTACCTGTGTGTGTTAGAGCTGAAAGGTAGGTTGTTTTTTTAACCGTGTATTGGGCAAAATGTATAAAGACAAAAGTGGAATAATTCTGGAGAAAATTAAATGCACCACAGGAGACAAATACAAATTCCCATTGATTGATGGTAATTTTAACTCTTTGAGTGCCAGAGAGGTATCCAACAAAAAATTTATTTGATGACTTTCCAGCACTCACAGGGTTAACCCACTGAATACCTAAGAGGTCTCCAAAACATTTCCAGGGCTCGCTTATTAATATAACACTGTGCATGATCTGTTTTTCTCCCTCTCTGTTTAGTTAATTGCTCTAATCAAAATGTGTCTGTCTCAGTCTGAGTCTGCTTTAGAGGCAGCAGTCTCCCATGGCAGTGCCTCATTCTCTTACACTTTACACCAAAGTGAACATGAGGGAGGGACTGCTGCTCTATAAACAATGCAGTTACAAACCACTTTCTGCCCCTGCCTTACTCTGTATAGAGTGGGAAAAAAGAGATCATGCACAGTGTTATATTTGTTAATAAGGGAGCACTGGAAATGTTTTGGAGACCTCTTTGAAGATGTACTTGTGGAGTTAGGTGGGCGATATATAACTGCAACCTGTTGAGAGATGGGAGAGAAAATACGGACAGCAGAGTGCTTCTCCTCTTTTGAACTGCATGCTGTCCGTGTTTTCTCTCCCATCTCTCAATAGGTTGCAGTTATATATATCGCCCACCTAACTCCACAAGTACATCTTCAAATTTCCTTTCTGACTTTGAATCATGGCTTTCCTTTTTCATGTCATCAGACATGCCTTCCCTTCTTATGGGGGCTTCTACAGACATATGAATGATCCCTCTGTCTCCTGGACAGCCTGCTTTCTGTCTCTTACATTTGCTTTAGATTACACCAGTCAAAGGCTGCTAGTGCTCACAAGGATGTCAATTTCTTAGAACTTGTCTTCTCTAGAGGCTGTGTACTTTTTGATTTTAATATCTCCTCTTTTCTACTATACTATCACTGCCTTGTAACATTCAGCACTGTTCATACTTATACTGCAATCCCTGCCTCCTCTTCCACTTCACATGTAACCTCAAGTCACTCAGTCTGACAGCTCTCCTTAGCTACTCACCCTTCATTCATTCTCACTAAAGTGGACAGCCTTATCAAAACCTACAGTTCCATCCTGTCTTCCACTTTGAGCCTTCATGCACCTCTCTACCTGTTTCTCTCTGCCACTCCTTTAAATTTAATCCATGGCCATGGCTTCACAAAAACAGTAACTTACTCCGCTCTTGAACCCATTCAACTGAAAGGCTATGGAGAAAATGTGGCTCACATGCAGTTGCAAATTCCTGCTTTCATGCATTAATTCTGGTCTGTTCCTGGCTAAAAAATAATACGTTTCACAATTAATTAACACGCATAAATCCAACTCCTGTCACCTCTTCCTACCTTTGACCCTCTCCTCCGCTCTCCATCTGCTTCTCTCCCAAACTTCTTAAAGGCAATGGTAGATTCCATCTGGAAAAATATCCCCCTTTGTAAATTCCCTCTCACCTCATCCAGTCCCTCTCCCCCACACTAATCCACATACTACTACAGCTATTTAACTCCTCCTCTGCCTCTGATACTTTTTTCCTGATGACTTCAAACATGTCATAAAGACACCTATCCTCAAGGACAATTCTCATTACAGCACCATGCCCTCTAGATATCAAAAAGTTTCTCTCCTGCATTTTGCCTCTAAGCTTTGGGAACACCTAGTCTACTCCCACCTGCTTGACTTCATTAACACACACAAACTGCTTCACCTATTACAATCTGGCTTTCACACTGCTCACTCCGCACAAATGGCTCTCACAAGAGTGGTCATTGAGCTACACATTGCCAGATTGCAAGGTCACTGTTCAACTGCCATCCTGCTTGTCCTCTCAGCAGCTTTTACTCCTTAGGCATCCTTAACTCAGCCTTGTATTGGCTGTCCTCTTTTCTAGCTAACTGATCCTTTAATGTTTCCATTGCCACCTCTTTTGTTTTCTCACATCCACCTCTCTGTTGGTGTTCCCCAAAGTTCTCTTCTAGGACCATTTCTGTTCTCCCTGTACACAATAACACTTGAACTTATTAACTGATTCAGACTCAAATATCACCTCAATGCAGATGGCACCCAGCTTTATTTATCTGTACCTCAAGTGACTCCCGATGTTCAATCTAAAGTCACAGATTGCCTCTCAGTTTTCTCAGAATGGATGGCTCATACGCTCCTCAAACTCAACATGTCACAAACTGAGCTACTCCACATCCCTCCGTGACCTGGGCCAGGAATGACCTTCCAGATGACAGTAAATGGCACAACCATGAATCCAGTATCAGGAGCACAGTACCTAGAGGTGATAATTGATGGTGCTCTCTCATTTGCTCCTCATATTAATGCTGTAGCCAAATCCTATTGCTTTCTCTTGTGAAACAAAGAAAAAGATCTGTCTCTTCCTCTGTTTCTCAGCATGTAAATTTCTTGCACGTGCACTCATCCTATCCTGCATGGACTACTGTAACCTACATCTCTCTGGTCTTCCTGCCTCTCAACTCCATGCACTTCAATCCATACAGAATTAGTTACCTTACTATCACCTAGGTTTATCCCTGCCCCCAACTCCTCCAGTCACTCCAATGGCTACCTATCAGTCTCTGAATATCTTATAAAATACTGCTCTCAATCAAGACCCTGCTTTCGTCTACCCCCTTCCTATATTTCCACTCTGCTCGCACTGTACCCCATCCTGCCACTTACAATCACTTACAAATTACATTCCTTTATCAAATCCTTTTACCTTGTTGCTCCTTATCTGTAATGCTCTACCTCCCAGCCTGTGCCACGGCACTTCTCTTATGATCTTCAATTCTTGCTTAAAATTACACCTCCTCAACAAGGCTGCAACAAGCTAGAAGCACTCACATCATGCATACAAGGCTTTTATAATTTACTTATTTATGTTCCTCTGTCCTGACCAGAAACTGAACACTGTATTCCACACTTAACCTTTATGTTCTCTGTATGTCTCCCTTTATCTCAGATAGATCTCAGTCTCCTCTCTGGTCCGCCTTTCAGTCTCCTCCAACATCAGAGGCTGCACTAAGGAATATGCAATTGTGCATTAGGCCATATGTATAGTTTAGTGCATACTAGAATGTACACTGTCTTGTGGTTAAGACTTAAATGCCAGCAAACCCTGTAAACCTGTCACATAACATGAGCAGGAAAATAGAGAAAAGTTAAATAATTTCTTCTGCACCATGATTAACTGTTTGGGGTGCTAGATGTGTGCAATGTGTTGCACACCCCTTCGGCACTCAGCTGATTAATACAGAGATTATAGGAGCAATGTGGAGGCAGAAAAGAGTTGTTTTAACATAACTGGATTATTTAAAGTTCAGATATTTGCCTTTGATATGTATCTGCCATTCCTCTAGCTTACACATATTTCTCTGCTATTAGCACTGTATTATTAATTATCATTTAATATGAATTAAACAGGGTAGTTTTAAGTTCCAAGAATTTTGATAAATATTAATCAGTAAAGCTCTAAAAATGGAATATTTAGAAGTTTGATCACATTTAATGTATTGCAGTAAAGGCTGGTACTGTAGTAACCCTTTATGGACTCCAGGGGTCTTTAACTCATTGAACCATTGCATTGCACACCCCACTGGTCCTTGAAGGGTTAATTTTTTATTGGTAAAAATGGAGGATATTGGGAACCAGTAGCTTTTTCTATAAGAAAAAAAAATAATGTGTGCTGACCCAGTTCAGTTAATGGTAACTTTTTTTGACAGGAAATCTCTCCTGGGATCAGTACATTTCATGAACACCTTCTCTATGCAGCACAAATAGGTTATTAAATTACTTCCAGGAGCCCTTTACTTTAACTGCAGATACATAGTTTCCACAAAGGACCCTAACAATTCTCTACTTATGCATACCACCCAAGTGTCTCTCTTTAGGAGGGGCAGTCTTTCACTGAGAACCAAATCTCTCGGTTCCTCCTTTCCTACCCTGGTGTCCCTCTTTTTAGGAGATCAGAATCTGCAGTATACATAAGTGTATCATATTTCTCCAAAGCACTAAAACTCACAATAGTGTTTGTTTAAGCCTTTGAGCACTGGAATGGTATTCAACACATTGCTCTGCAATGTGTTGTGTACCCCTCTGGTACTCAAATTTCAGTATATGTGTTTAGAAACTAACCAGTTTAAATAATTAATTTTGGTATTGTTCTAAATCATTTATTCGGTTATATGAAGAGCAGTGAGTAGACCATGAAGTAACCTAAAAATTCTCAGTAAAGTCTTGCCCACCAGCTGCACCTCCCGTAACACCACCAAAAACAAAAGTGTCCCTTTTTGGTCATTGGGCTTAACCCTGTGTGTGCCATGAAATGTGTCAGATACTACACCGGGATACAAATGTCCACTGCCTGCTTCTCAATCCTTTTCACTGCCTAGATCCTCACATATACTTTGTGATCCCCCCAGCATGGTTTCACTGCCCACCAGTAGTTGGAGATGCCCACATACACTGTGCAACCCCAGCCTTGTTCCACTGTCCCATTGATAGCCATAGAACTATACATGCTCTGTCTGCTGCCCCAAGCCTGTCCTACTGGTAGTCACAGAACCACACATCCAAATTTTGACACCCCAGTCTTGTTCCACTGGCAGCCATGCTCCAAGCACCCACTACAGTTGGTCAACCAAAACCAATGTTGCATCATTTTTCTCAGGCTGGCACTAGGTACTAAATACCTACACTAGGAAAGTCCATTGTGTGGAAATATATTTGAAGCGACTGAAATGTAAATGTTTTTGTTTTTTTTCTTTTAGTTTCACATTCTGGAAGTATTTGTGTACACCAGGTTAGGGGTAGAAAAGCAAGTGACCCACTCATTTGATGTGATTGGTTATATACAATGTACCTTTTCTTCATTTCTGTAGCTGTTACAACAATTTTAGTACAAGCAATTAATATAAAAGATGAGAGATTGCAATTGGCATTGTTTTGTGTTTTTGGCACCTACTACAAAATGTCAGCTCATACGAATGGGGTACAGTTTTTCCTGGAAGATCTGTAGCTACTCATTACAGTAGGAAATGCCATAGATTTTTACTTCATGTTATAGTTTTAGTGTAGAAATGATAAATATCTTCATTTTTACCTCTAGAGCAACCTTCTGGAAATATTTGTACACATCATTCTGGGGTAAAAATATAAGTGACCCCTAATTACATGCAGAAGTATCCAAGTGGTATACCTTGCAGCTCTTATCTCTTGAACAAAGGCTCAAGGGCAAAATTCATACGGGCTTGTGCCTTATCCCAGTTCCTGGGGTTAGAAGCCAGGTTTGCTGTCTGCTCTGTTTGCACTTTGGGCTTTGGCCTGATGTTTGGGGGACTGGAGAACCCTTACATTCCTTGCTGCACACTTCAGTGATCTTAATTAGTGATGAGCGAGCACCCCAATGCTCGGGTGTTCGGGTGCTCTGACCGAGCGCCCCCGGAGGCTCGAGTGCTCGGCCGAGCACCCGAGCACCATTGAAGTCAATGGGAGGACTCGAGCATTACACCAGGCACCCCCTGCTCTGATGAGGGGAGGGTGCCTGGTCCATAGGAAAAGGGCAGAAAATGATGGAAACACAATAGAAATGGTTCAGGGACAGCATAGGGAGGATGTCTGGATGCATCTTGGACTCCAACATCGCTGCTGGGAACGATCTTTCGCCCGTAGTACGCCATTTTTACAGACTGACCTTAAAACACACAAAAAGGCAGATAAAAACGACTTTAGGCGAAAAATTGTTACCAAACAGTATTTGCTGTATATTTACTTGTATATCATCTGCAAATTCTGCAAAAAATTTAATCGATTTTTCTGAACTGAGGCCATGATTAAGAGGAAAACGTGCGCAGAGGCAAATTCTCCCAAAAATTTCCTTGATTTTTCTGAACTGAGGCCATGATTAAGAGGGAAACGTGCGCAGAGGCAAATTCTCCCAAAAATTTCCTTGATTTTTCTGAACTGAGGCCATGATTAAGAGGGAAACGTGCGCAAAGGCAAATTCTCCCAAAAATTTCCTCGATTTTTCTGAACTGGGGCCATGATTAAGAGGGAAACGTGCGCTGAGCCGACCATCTAAAACATTATGGGTGAGGGTCTGCTGCGGAGCTGACCATCCTAAACATTATATGCGATGGCCCGCTAGTGAGCTGACGCTATAAAACATTATATGAGAGGGCCCGCTAGAGAGCTGACCCAATAAAACATTATATGAGAAGGCCCGCTGGTGAGCTGACCTATACAAAAATTGTCAAACTGCGCCCGCTGGTGAGCTGGCCCTATATAAAAATTATATCACTGGGCCCGCTGGTGAGCTGGCCCTATATAAAAATTATATCACTGGGCATATGGAAGAGAGTCAACCATATACCCGTTTTTTGGGTGGAAGGGGTGAATGGGAATACAGAGTATTCCCATCATTGTAAATAACATATATAAAGTGAGTTTATGTTCCCCCGGGGCTTTCCTCCAGTGGAGTGGAGAAGTCAGGGGAAATCCAGGCCTTGTTCATTTTTATAAGTGTCAACCTATCAGCATTTTCGGTGGAAAGGCGGATACGCTTATCTGTTATGATGCCACCAGCAGCACTAAATACCCGCTCAGACAGAACGCTGGCGGCAGGGCAGGCCAGCACCTCCAAGGCGTAGAGTGCCAGTTCATACCACGTGTCCAGCTTGGACACCCAGTAGTTGTAAGGCACAGAGGGATCATTGAGGACGCTGACACGGTCTGCTACGTACTCCTTCACCATCTTCCAAAACTTTTCCCTCCTTGTGACACTAGGCTGCGCATCAGGGTGAGGGTGCTGGCGGGGTGTCATGAAGGTGTCCCACACCTTGGAGAGTGTTGCCCTGCCTTTGTCGGAACTGCTGTGTGCTCCCCTTTTCTCCCCTTCTCGGTTGGCCAAGGTAGCACGTACTCTGCCGCCAGCGTTGTCAGATGGAAAATTTTGGAGCAATTTTTCGACAAGAACCTTCTGGTATTGCACCATTTTGCTTGTCCTCTCCACCGGAGGAATGAGAGATGAGAAATTCTCTTTGTAGCGGGGGTTCAGAAGGGTGAACACCCAGTAATCCGTGTTGTCTAAAATGCGTATAACGCGTGGGTCACGGGAAAGGCAGCCTAACATAAAGTCAGCCATGTGTGCCAGAGTACCAACAGGCAAGATTTCGCTGTCCTCACCAGGAGGATGACTCTCAATCTCCTCATCCTCTTCCTCCTCTTCTGCCCACCCACGCTGAAGAGATGGAACTAAAGTTCCATGGCTACCCTCTGTAGCGGAGGCAACCGTGTCTTCCTCCTCCTCCTCCTCCGCCTCCTCCAATTGTCGCTGAGAAGACGAAGTGAGGGTGCTCTGGCTATCACCTTGTGTAAGCTCTTCCTCCCCCATTTCCACCTCTTCCACATGCAAAGCGTCAGTTTTAATTGTGAGCAGCGAGCGTTTCAGTAGACACAGAAGTGGGATGGTTACACTGATAATAGCGTTATCGCCGCTCACCATCTGTGTCGATTCCTCAAAATTGCGTAAAACCTCACAGAGGTCTGACATCCATTCCCACTCCTCACTTCTGATTACAGGAAGTTGAACGGAGAGGCGACGACCGTGTAACAGCTGGTACTCCACTACTGCCCTCTGCTGCTCACAAAGCCGGGCCAACATGTGGAAGGTGGAGTTCCAGCGCGTGCTCACGTCACACAGCAGCCGGTGAGCTGGCAATTGTAAGCGCTGCTGCAGCTTCAACAGGCCGGCTGAAGCTGTTGATGACTTACGGAAATGTGCACACACGCGGCGCACCTTGGTCAAGAGATCATGCAAATTGGGGTAGGTTTTTAGAAATCGCTGAACCACTAAATTAAATACATGCGCTAGGCATGGTACGTGTGTGAGCTTGCCGAGCTCCAAAGCCGCCACCAAGTTACGCCCATTATCACACACAACCATGCCTGGTTGCAGATTGAGTGGCGAGAGCCATTGCTCGGTCTGGTGACTAATCCCCTGCAACAGCTCTGAGGCCGTGTGCTGTTTGTCCCCAAGGCAGATCAGCTTCAGCACGGCCTGTTGACGCTTCCCCACTGCAGTGCTACACTGCTTCCAGCTACCGGCTGATGGGTGAGTGGCGCTGCGCGCAGAGAATTCGGAGGTGGAAACGGAGGAGGAGGAGGAGGAGCCAATAACGTAGGTGCTGGTGGAAACCCTGATGGAGGTAGGGCCCGCAATCCTCGGCGTGGGTAGCACCTGTGCCATCCCAGGGTCCGAGTCGCTCCCAGCCTCCACGACATTCACCCAGTGTGCCGTCAGGGAAATGTAGCATCCCTGGCCACAAGCACTTGTCCATGTGTCAGTCGTTAAGTGGACCTTCCCAGTAACTGCGTTGGTCAGGGCACGGGTGATGTTACGGGACACATGGTGGTGTAAGGAGGGGACGGCACACCGGGAAAAGTAGTGGCGGCTGGGGACTGCGTACCGAGGGACAGCTGCTGCCATCAGGCTGCGGAAGGACTCAGTCTCCACAAGCCTAAATGGCAGCATTTCGATGGCCAGTAATTTGGAAAGGTGTGAGGTTAGTGCTATGGCCTGTGGGTGGGTGGCTGGGTATTTTCGCTTGCGCTCAAATGCCTGGGGTAACGACATTTGGACGCTGTGCTGGGACAGGGAAGTGGATGTGGTTGCTGATGGTGCTTCAGATGGTACAGGTGCAGGGCGGGAGGTATGCGGGCCTGCGCCTTCAACAGGCGATTGGCCGGCACCGAAAACAGGGGAAGAGGAGGCAGTGGTGTGGCCTGCAGACACAGATTGGCGATCCGGGCGTTCCTCCCACTTATTACGGTGCTTGGATGCCATGTGTCGGATCATGCTGGTGGTGGTGAGGTTTCTAGTGTTCATGCCTCGGCTCATTCTGGTGTTGCACAGGTTGCAAACTACAATTCTTTTGTCGTCCGCACTTTCCTTAAAAAAACGCCATACCGCGGAACACCTACCCCTTGGCAAGGGAGATTTACGCAAGGAGGTGCTCCGTGGAACATTTGCGGGCCGGTTTGGTGCGGTCCGCCTTCTTTCTTTAGCCACACCACTGCCTCTTCCAGCCTGTTGCGGTGCTGCAGATGGCTCACCCTCAGGACTGCTGTCATCGCTCGGCTCTACACCTTCCCAGGTGGGGTCAGTCACCTCATCGTCCACCAAGTCCTCCTCCACTTCCTCACTCTGATCATCCTCCTCATGTCTTGATCCCACCACATACTCAGTCATTGACAACTGTATATCATCCTCCTCATCAAGGTCTTGAGACAGTAATAGTGGTTGATTTAATGGCAACTGTGTCTCATCATCATCATCCACTTCCTTTGACCTTAAATGCCGTTCACCTCTGTCATCTTCTTGTGATTGGGTACCCTCTAGAGGTTGTGAATCAGGGCACAAGATCTCATGTTCCTCTGCAAGCGTGCTTGGAGAGAGGTTCAAATTAAGGATTGGTGATGAGACGAGCTCTGGGATATAGTGTGGGATCACTTCTTTGACCAGATCCTCTATGGTGGGAGGAAGGATGATCAGAGTGAGGATTATGTTGACCAGACTCTTGGCTACTGAGAGTGGACTTGGTGGAAGACAGGGTGGTGCTTAACCGACTGGAAGCAGTATCAGCTGACATCCAACCGACCACCTGTTCGCAGTGGTCGGACCTCGAGAGTGATGTCCTGCGACGCCCTGTAAACTGAGACATGAAGCTAGGTATGGTGGATGTCTTTCTGTCTTGTGCTCTGGCACCAGGCGCAGTTTCTACGCGTCCTGACCCGCGCCCTGAACTATCAGGATCACGTCCACTTCCCCGTCCCTTTTTACCCGCCTTCTTCATATTACACGGAATATGTGCTGCAAATCTGCAACTTTGCACAGTAAACAGAATGTGCTTCTTAACTGCGGCTACGCACAGTGAATGGAATATGTGACTTTGATATTTTACAGTTTGAACACTTAACAGAATGTTCTCCTATTCTGAAACTTTGCACAGTAAACAGAATTTGCTTCTTAACTGCGGCTACGCACAGTGAATGGAATATGTGACTTTGATATTTTACAGTTTGAACACTTAACAGAATGTTCTCCTATTCTGAAACTTTGCACAGTACACAGAATTTGCTTCTTAACTGCGGCTACGCACAGTGAATGGAATATGTGACTTTGATATTTTACAGTTTGAACACTTAACAGAATGTTCTCCTATTCTGAAACTTTGCACAGTAAACAGAATTTGCTTCTTAACTGCGGCTACTCACAGTGAATGGAATATGTGACTTTGATATTTTACAGTTTGAACACTTAACAGAATGTTCTCCTATTCTGAAACTTTGCACAGTAAACAGAATGTGCTGCTAATCTGCAACTTTGCACACTAAACAGAATGTGCTCTAATCTGCAACTTTGCACACTAAAAAGAATGTGCTGCTAATCTGCAACTTTGCACACTGAACAGAATGTGCTCTAATCTGCAACTTTGCACACTAAACAGAATGTGCTGCATATCTGCGGCTAGGCACAGTGAACAGAATATATGAAGATTTTTTTTTTTATATCTCTGCCCCCCCAAACAAAATAAACTGCTGCCCCCACACACAGTAGTCCTAAAAAGGACTTTTGGGTCTTTTTTTTAACAAACTCGCTTTTCTTCTCCCTACACTGACTTTCCCTTCCTATCCTCATCTCTCCCTGGCTAAGACTGAGCCGAACTCGCTGGTCAGGTGCTATACAGCACCCGATCACGGGTTCTGGCCAGCCAATCAGTGTAATGCCAGCAGCCAACATGGCTGCTGGCATTACACTGATGTCAGAGCCTCCCAGCACGTTTATTGGCTGCGCAGCAGCCGCGAAACGTGCGGGGAGGAGACCCGAACATGGCGGGCGACCACATTCGGTACTCGTACGAGTACCGCCATGTGCCGAGCAGAGCGATGCTCGAGCCGAACCGAGCTTCAGCCGAGCATGCTCGCTCAACACTAATCTTAATTCTATTAATGGACACTTTATGTAAAATAATCTATCAATAAGTATTATACATATATATATATATATATATATATATATATATATATATATATACATATATAATCTTGCACACGGTGAGTTAGCGCTCTAAACTGTTTGTTTTTCTTTAGTTTCTATCTATCTCCTTTAGTTTATTGTAGCTGCTTCTTACTGTCTCTATCAATACACATGAAAGTCTCATTGCACTAATTCTTTTTCTGTACATTTTGGGCCTTTAAGAGGTTAACTATGGCTTTTACATTTAGGTTTGTTTCCTACTGATTTGTTCCTCATGTTGCCTGTGGGAGTGGTCGCAAGCTGCATATAAGGGCTGACAGAGTTTCAGTACCTTTTGGATGTCCACTCTATGCAGGCACATAGGGCAAGTCTTACACTTTTTAAACATTGTTTGACATTTGTTTTTAATTGCACTCACGGGGACCTTCATGCATACAAAGATAAAGGAAAAAGGGTCCCCCTGCCCAACGCGTTAGTACCATCATTCCTCAGGGGTTCTTAGTTTTTCATTTTTGTTTTTAATTTTTTTATTTTTAGATAGGGATTTCTAGTGATTAGAGTAGGACTTGCCACACTTGAGGAACCTTGGCGTGGTTGGTAAGCTTAAACCTCGTTTTTGGGCCTAAAAATGTAGGCACTAATGCCTCAAATTTATTCACAGTATTAAAATATGCCTAATACAGGGCACACTATTCACATTTAGACAAGAGGAGCGCAGGTTTGCTGTCTGTTCTGTTTGCACTTTGGGCTTTGGCCTGATGTTTGGGGGACTGGAGAACCCTTACATTCCTTGCTGCACACTTCAGTGATCTTAATTCTATTAATGGACACTTTATGTAAAATAATCTATCAATAAGTATTATACATATATATATATATATATATATATATATATATATATATACATATATAATCTTGCACACGGTGAGTTAGCGCTCTAAACTGTTTGTTTTTCTTTAGTTATTATCTAATATCAATCTGATAATCAGATATTAAAGTAGAACCACCATTTCCTAGTAATCACTCCCCTACTTACCTTACTATGGCTATAAAATCCTAATCGGTCCTTGAAAGCCTGTCCTTGGAGGTGGACATGACAGTTGGTGAGAGTTTTTTCCCAGCTTAGGCAGGTAGAGTGAATAAGTCTGCGCACCCCATTAAGCACAAGAAGGGCAAACTAGTGCACAGTGGGAGGCATATAATCTCCTGTCCACCTCCATGGATACAATATTGAATGAAGGTACAAGGTTAAAATTTTTAGATGCTATTAGGATATCTGTCCATGGTAAGTGGGGGTTATTTTTAGGAGGTGTTAGTTCTCCTTTAACAACTTATTCTACAGTACTAATTATTTTAAACTTAACTGATCAATCAGTATCCTGGCTAAATAAACATATTACTACACTTTGTGCACGTGAAATGGCTCAGTTGGTTAATGAAGCAGTTGTAGAATCTGATCAGGCTGCATGGTTGCAGGTTCTAGTCCCAGCAAGGTCAGCTCAGCCTTTCATCCTTCTGAGGTAGATGAAATGAGTCCAGGACATATTTGAAAATGAGAAACAATCTCAATATCTTCTTCCTGCTAAAATACTTTAAAAAAAGAACCAGGAAGTCAGAGCTTTGAATGGAGGCCAATGAGATTTATATACCTACACTTATACAAGGTTACTTACAGTTTTTAAAAACGAAAATGTAAGAGGAAGGGAATTAATTTTGTGGTATCTGATCTAATAATTGGAAACTCATATTTACATTTAGCATAGTCTGCACCACTAAACCTAAATGCGTGTGTCCAATAAAGAAAGTAAGTTACTAGAGGCTTACTAGGAGAGAAGTAATGTATTAGGTGAACTGGGCAGTAGAAAGGTGATGGTAAGGTCCTTATATAGGGGTGGGCGAAAAGTGAAAAGCTCCCAGTCAGCTGTCTGTCACCTACTATATGTACTTGCTTATTTATTTATTTATTTAATCCTCTAATTTGTTTTCTATTTAATTGTCCACCCTAACTTACCACAGTCACTTAAAAAAAAAAAAAAAAAAAAAAATAAAATATATATCTATATATAAAACTGAAAAACAAAATCAGCAACTTCTTTCCCCAGACTTCCCCAGCACAGACACAATAAAAGCAAAATCACAAGTAATTTGGACCCCAGCTGCCTGTGTGTTGCCAGTCAGTCACACCAAATTTTGGGGTATTTGTAGGGTTGCCACCTTTTCTTCAAAAAAATACCGGCCATGGCATTCCCTCCATAGACTTAACATTGGACAGAATCCAATTTTTTACCGGCCTGCCGGTAAAATACTGGCTGGGTGGCAACCCTAGGCATTTGAAGTCAACCTCTTTTCTCCCTTCTTCTCCCCCATTGTGCCCCCAGGCTCCCCTAATATACAGAACAAATATCCTACATAAAAGACTCCCTAAACTAAGCTTCAATTCCCCTTTATTTGCCTATATTCTCTAGCTCAAAAACACGCTCCTTATTCCTCTCACAAACACAGAATGGCTGCTGTGAGAGCCTGACACCTTTGTATAGGGATGTAGAAAACCAGAGAAAACTTTTGTGTGTTGAGGAAAATTTTTTCTGCCCATTGCTTTTAATGCAATGAGCTAGGCGAAAAGAGCGGGAAAATGGCACTTTACACTGGAAATTATTTGCCAAGTGGAAAGTGCCATTATTCGCAGATTTTGGTGTGAGGTGAAGATTTTCACCGATCCCTATCTATGTATAAAATTGAACATTAGCATTTCTTAGGTATACCAACTTCACTATAGGGAAAAAAAATAAAAATTTCCTTTGAATTGAATTGGGCTTCTAAACCTTTGGGTTGTAGAAAGGTCTCTAATGTATTCATAATACAATGGAGACATTTCTAGCACCCAAGGGGTTAATCCTTTGAGTGTTAGAAAGGTTTCCAAACCAGATATCACTCTGGCATGCAATGGGTTAAACATCCAATTTAAATGAAAAATGGGGAATGTTAACCCTTTAAGTGCCAGAAGGGGTACACAATGCATTCCGGACCCCTCTGGCACTCAAAGGGTTCATTCGTTCCCAATCTAGAATTGCTTTGCTTCTCCTTTATACATAAGATACAATATTTTCCTAAGATTTCATTATCATCCTAAAGCTCTTGATCATGTGCAATAATTCCTTAGCGGTTCACTGATTCCTACTGGGGAAAATAGTCTATCACTATTCTTTCAGGCCATGCTATGCCCTACACTTGTGTCACCCTCTCACTACAGCCGCTGATGTCCTAGCACTCCCACTTCTGCTCAGTTCACTTAAGGGATGAATGATCAAAAGAAAATGGAGGAATTATTGGGCAATCCAATTATACATTATAGAGTTGAACAAAATGATCCAGAAATTCCCTTTGATTTAAATGGGGATTTTAACCCCTTGAATGCTAGAGAGGTCTCCAATGCATTGGAGCTTCTGAAGGGTTAAACCCCCCATTTAAATCAATGGGAATTTTTACATTCTCCACTAAAGGGCAAATGACTTGTCCCATAATTCCTCCACCTTCCTTTGAGCATACAGCCTAATTAGCATCACAAAACAATAGTCTGCGAGTTCTCACATCTTCAGAATGCAGCTCCCCTTAACCTCCCAAGGCCTCAATCATCAAGCTAAAGAACAAACCAAATGAAAATTTCACAAATTCCCACTGAATAATAGGAGGATTTTGAATGCCAGGGAGGTGTCCAACACATTGCAAAGCAATGGCATTCAAAGGGTTAGCCCTATAATTTTAGAGATTTCTCCAATGTATTGCAAACCACTGTAGCATTCAAGGTGTTAATATCCCCATTTAAATACATCAGAATTCCCATTTGAATTTTCATATGGTGTTATATGGTACCATTCCATCCGTCTGTCTGTCTGTCTTTCTGCATCTATCTATCTATCTATCTATCTATCTATCTATCTATCTATCTATCTATCTATCATTAAAACCACTTCACTAGAAAGCTACTAGTGAAAGGTAAAAAGAAGTTGTTGGTGGGCATATGCTACAAACCACCAAATATCGATGACAATGATGAGGCCCAACTGCTATTGCAAATGAGTAAAGCCGCCCAGCTTGGGCATACTATAATAATGGGAGATTTTAATTATCCAGATATCAACTGGAAAAATGAGACCTGTCAGAGTGCTAAGGGTAGCAGGTTTTTGAACACGCTTCGTGAAAGCTACATGTCACAAATGGTGGAAGCGCCGACAAGAAATAACAATGTATTGGACCTAGTGATCACTAATAACACAGAAATGGTATCCAATATTAAGGTAAGAGAACATTTGGGAAACAGTGATCACAACATGGTTACATTTGAGATCTGTCTGGCAAAGCAAAAATGTATAGGTTCAACCATATCTCTTAATTTTAAAAAAGCGAACTTCAAATTGTTAAGGGCCTCAATGCAACACATAGACTGGGATATTTTATTTAAAGGCAAAAATACTGAGGAAAAATGGTCAGAATTCAAATTTAGGTTGCAGAAATGTACCCAACAGTATATACCAATGGGGAACAAGTGCAAAAGAAGTAAGTCACAGCCAATGTGGTTAACTGCACATGTAAAGAAGGAAATGGCAAGGAAAAAAAAAGCATTCAAATTATTTAAGTCAGAAGGAACTGAACAATCTTTCATAAAATACAGGGAGTGCAACAAAGATTGCAAAAAGGCAATTAGGGTAGCAAAAATAGATAATGAAACTCGAATTGCAAGGGAAAGCAAGACTAATCCAAAAAAGTTTTTTAAATATATAAATAGGAAAAAACTTAAGAGGGAGTGCATTGGACCATTCAAAAATGAGATGGGTGAGTTGGTTAGTGAGGATAAGGAAAAGGCCGATGTTTTAAACACTTTCTTTGCATCAGTATATACAAGGGAGCAAGGAATGGTAGAAGAGCCTCCGCAAGTAACAAATAAAACAATACAATTAATAGATATTGGGTTAACTCAAGGAGATGTCATGGGAAGACTGAACAAAATTAAGACCGACAAAGCACCGGGTCCTGATGGTATACATCCAAGGGTTCTTCAGGAACTCAGTGCAGTGTTAGCAAAACCCCTATATTTACTCTTTAAAGATTCTATTACCACAGGCTCAGTGCCACAGGATTGGCGAAGAGTAGTGATGAGCGAGCATGCTCGGCCGAAGCTCGGTTCGGCTCGAGCATCGCTCTGCTCGGCACATGGCGGTACTCGTACGAGTACCGCATGTGCTCGCCCGCCATGTTCGGGTCTCCTCCCCGCACGTTTCGCGGCTGCTGCGCAGCCAATAAACGTGCGGGGAGGCTCTGACATCAGTGTAATGCCAGCAGCCATGTTGGCTGCTGGCATTACACTGATTGGCTGGCCAGAACCCGTGATCGGGTGCTGTATAGCACCCAACTCGCGAGTTCTGCTCATTCTCAGCCAGGGAGAGATGTGATCAGGCAGGGAAAGTCAGTGTAGGGAGAATAAAAGTGTTGGTACTCTTTCAAGACCCAAAAGTCCTTTTTAGGACTGTTGTGTGTGGGGGCAGCATTTATATTTTGTTTGGGGGGGCACAATTTCATTTTTTTTGTGATGGTGGGATATTAGTAAGGTGACATTGTACTAGGTGCACAGGGACAAATATTGTACAACGCAGCGACAAATAGGGCCATTTTAAACGTGTGCCTAGCCATAGATTATTGGCGCATTCTGTTTAGTGTGCAAATTCACAAATTAACTTCACATATTCCGTTCACTGTGCCTAGCCGCAGATTAGCGTCACATTCTGTTTAGTGTGCCTAGCCGCAGATTAGCGGCACATATTGTTTAGTGTGCAAATTCACAAATTAACGTCACATATTCCGTTCACTGTGCCTAGCCGCAGATTAGCGTCACATTCTGTTTAGTGTGCCTAGCCTCAGATTAGCGTCACATTCTTTTTAGTGTGCCTACCCCGCAGATTAGCGGCACATATTGTTTAGTATGCAAATTCACAAATTAACGTCACATATTCCGTTCACTGTGCCTAGCCGCAGATTAGCGTCACATTCTGTTCAGTGTGCCTAGCCACTGTTTAGCGGCACATATTGTTTAGTGTGCAAATTCACAAATTAACGTCACATATTCCGTTCACTGTGCCTAGCCGCAGATTAGCGTCACATTCTGTTTAGTGTGCCTAGCTGCAGATTAGCGTCACATTCTGTTTAGTGTGCCTAGCCGCAGATTAGCGGCACATATTGTTTAGTGTGCAAATTCACAAATTAACGTCATATATTCCGTTCACTGTGCCTAGCCGCAGATTAGCGTGACATTCTGTTTAGTGTGCCTAGCCGCAGATTAGCGTCACATTCTGTTTAGTGTGCCTAGCCGCAGATTAGCGGCACATATTGTTTAGTGTGCAAATTCACAAATTAACGTCACATATTCCGTTCACTGTGCCTAGCCGCAGATTAGCGTCACATTCTGTTTAGTGTGCCTAGCCGCAGATTAGAGGCACATATTGTTTAGTGTGCAAATTCACAAATTAACGTCACATATTCCGTTCACTGTGCCTAGCCGCAGATTAGCGTCACATTCTGTTTAGTGTGCCTAGCCGCAGATTAGCGTCACATTATGTTTAGTGTGCCTAGCCGCAGATTAGCGGCACATATTGTTTAGTGTGCAAATTCACAAATTAACGTCACATATTCCGTTCACTGTGCCTAGCCGCAGATTAGCGTCACATTCTGTTTAGTGTGCCTAGCCGCTGTTTAGCGGCACATATTGTTTAGTGTGCAAATTCACAAATTAACGTCACATATTCCGTTCACTGTGCCTAGCCGCAGATTAGCGTCACATTCTGTTTAGTGTGCCTAGCCGCAGATTAGCGGCACATATTGTTTAGTGTGCAAATTCACAAATTAACGTCACATATTCCGTTCACTGTGCCTAGCCGCAGATTAGCGTCACATTCTGTTTAGTGTGCCTAGCCGCAGATTAGCGGCACATATTGTTTAGTGTGCAAATTCACAAATTAACGTCACATATTCCGTTCACTGTGCCTAGCCGCAGATTAGCGTCACATTCTGTTTAGTGTGCCTAGCCGCAGATTAGCGGCACATATTGTTTAGTGTGCAAATTCACAAATTAACGTCACATATTCCGTTCACTGTGCCTAGCCGCAGATTAGCGTCACATTCTGTTTAGTGTGCCTAGCCGCAGATTAGCGTCACATTCTGTTTAGTGTGCCTAGCCGCAGATTAACGTCACATTCTGTTTAGTGTGCCTAGCCGCAGATTAGCGTCACATTCTGTTTAGTGTGCCTAGCCGCAGATTAGCGGCACATATTGTTTAGTGTGCAAATTCACAAATTAACGTCACATATTCCGTTCACTGTGCCTAGCCGCAGATTAGCGTCACATTCTGTTTAGTGTGCCTAGCCGCAGATTACCGGCATATATTCCGTGTAATATGAAGAAGGCGGGTAAAAAGGGACGGGGAAGTGGACGTGATCCCGGGTCAGGACGCGTAGAAACTGTGCCTGGTGCCAGAGCACAAGAAAGAAAGACATCCACCATACCTAGCTTCATGTCTCAGTTTACAGGGCGTCGCAGGACATCACTCTCGAGGTCAGACCACTGCGAACAGGTGGTCGGTTGGATTTCAGCTGATACTGCTTCCAGTCGGTTAAGCACCACCCTGTCTTCCACCAAGTCCACTCTCAGTAGCCAAGAGTCTGGTCAACATAATCCTCACCCTTATCATCCTTCCTCCCACCATAGAGGGTCTGGCCAAAGAAGTGATCCCACACTGGGATATAGTGAGGAGCTCGTCTCATCACCAATCCTTGATTTGAACCTCTCTCCAAGCACGCTTGCAGAGGAACATGAGATCTTGTGCCCTGATTCACAACCTCTAGAGGGTACCCAATCACAAGAAGATGACAGAGGGGAACGGCATTTAAGGTCAAAGGAAGTGGATGATGATGATGATGAGACACAGTTGCCATCAAATCAACCAAAATTACTGTCTCAAGACCTTGATGAGGAGGATGATAAACAGTTGTCAATGACTGAGGATGTGGTGGGATTAAGAAATGAGGAGGATGATCAGAGTGAGGAAGTGGAGGAGGACTTGGTGGATGATGAGGTCACTGACCCCACCTGGGAAGGTGGAGAGCCGAGCGATGACAGCAGTCCTGAGGGTGAGCCATCTGCAGCACCGCAACAGGCTGGAAGAGGCAGTGGTGTGGCTAAAGAAAGAAGGCGGACCGCACCAAACCGGCCCGCAAATGTTCCACGGAGCACCCCCTTGCGTAAATCTCCCTTGCCAAGGGCTAGGTGTTCCGCGGTATGGCGTTTTTTTAAGGAAAGTGCGGACGACAAAAAAATTGTAGTTTGCAACCTGTACCACACCAGAATGAGCCGAGGCATGAACACTAGAAACCTCACCACCACCAGCATGATCCGACACATGGCATCCAAGCACCGTAATAAGTGGGAGGAACGCCCGGATCACCAATCTGTGTCTGCAGGCCACACCACTGCCTCCTCTTCCCCTGTTTTCGGTGCCGGCCAATCGCCTGTCGAAGGCGCAGGCCCGCATACCTCCCGCCCTGCACCTGTACCATCTGAAGCACCATCAGCGACCACATCCACTTCCCTGTCCCAGCGCAGCGTCCAAATGTCGTTACCCCAGGCATTTGAGCGCAAGCGAAAATACCCAGCCACCCACCCACAGGCCATAGCACTAACCTCACACCTTTCCAAATTACTGGCCATCGAAATGCTGCCATTTAGGCTTGTGGAGACTGAGTCCTTCCGCAGCCTGATGGCAGCAGCTGTCCCTCGGTACGCAGTCCCCAGCCGCCACTACTTTTCCCGGTGTGCCGTCCCCGCCTTACACCACCATGTGTCCCTTAACATCACCCGTGCCCTGACCAACGCAGTTACTGGGAAGGTCCACTTAACGACTGACACATGGACAAGTGCTTGTGGCCAGGGACGCTACATTTCCCTGACGGCACACTGGGTGAATGTCGTGGAGGCTGGGAGCGACTCGGACCCTGGGATGGCACAGGTGCTACCCACGCCGAGGATTGCGGGCCCTACCTCCATCAGGGTTTCCGCCAGCACCTACGTTATTGGCTCCTCCTCCTCCTCCTCCATTTCCACCTCCGAATTCTCTGCGCGCAGCGCCACTCACCCATCAGCCGGTAGCTGGAAGCAGTGTAGCACTGCAGTGGGGAAGCGTCAACAGGCCGTGCTGAAGCTGATCTGCCTTGGGGACAAACAGCACACGGCCTCAGAGCTGTTGCAGGGGATTAGTCACCAGACTGAGCAGTGGCTCTCGCCACTCAACCTGTAACCAGGCATGGTTGTGTGTGATAATGGGCGTAACTTGGTGGCGGCTTTGGAGCTCGGCAAGCTCACACACGTACCATGCCTAGTGCATGTATTTAATTTAGTGGTTCAGCGATTTCTAAAAACCTACCCCAATTTGCATGATCTCTTGACCAAGGTGCGCCGCGTGTGTGCACATTTCCGTAAGTCATCTACAGCTTCAGCCGGCCTGTTGAAGCTGCAGCAGCGCTTACAATTGCCAGCTCACCGGCTGCTGTGTGACGTGAGCACGCGCTGGAACTCCACCTTCCACATGTTGGCCCGGCTTTGTGAGCAGCAGAGGGCAGTAGTGGAGTACCAGCTGTTACACGGTCGTCGCCTCTCCGTTCAACTTCCTCTAATCAGAAGTGAGGAGTGGGAATGGATGTCAGACCTCTGTGAGGTTTTACGCAATTTTGAGGAATCGACACAGATGGTGAGCGGCGATAACGCTATTATCAGTATAACCATCCCACTTCTGTGTCTACTGAAACGCTCGCTGCTCACAATTAAAACCGACGCTTTGCATGTGGAAGAGGTGGAAATGGGGGAGGAAGAGCTTACACAAGGTGATAGCCAGAGCACCCTCACTTCGTCTTCTCAGCGACAATTGGAGGAGGCGGAGGAGGAGGAGGAGGAGGAAGACACGGTTGCCTCCACTACAGAGGGTAGCCATGGAACTTTATTTCCATCTCTTCAGCGTGGGTGGGCAGAAGAGGAGGAAGAGGATGAGGAGATTGAGAGTCATCCTCCTGGTGAGGACAGCGAAATCTTGCCTGTTGGTACTCTGGCACACATGGCTGACTTTATGTTAGGCTGCCTTTCCCGTGACCCACGCGTTATACGCATTTTAGACAACACGGATTACTGGGTGTTCACCCTTCTGGACCCCCGCTACAAAGAGAATTTCTCATCTCTCATTCCTCCGGTGGAGAGGACAAGCAAAATGGTGCAATACCAGAAGGTTCTTGTTGAAAAATTGCTCCAAAATTTTCCATCTGACAACGCTGGCGGCAGAGTACGTGCTACCTTGGCCAACCGAGAAGGGGAGAAAAGGGGAGCACACAGCAGTTCCGACAAAGGCAGGGCAACACTCTCCAAGGCGTGGGACACCTTCATGACACCCCGCCAGCACCCTCACCCTGATGCGCAGCCTAGTGTCACAAGGAGGGAAAAGTTTTGGAAGATGGTGAAGGAGTACATAGCAGACCGTGTCAGCGTCCTCAATGATCCCTCTGTGCCTTACAACTACTGGGTGTCCAAGCTGGACACGTGGTATGAACTGGCACTCTACGCCTTGGAGGTGCTGGCCTGCCCTGCCGCCAGCGTTCTGTCTGAGCGGGTATTTAGTGCTGCTGGTGGCATCATAACAGATAAGCGTATCCGCCTTTCCACCGAAAATGCTGATAGGTTGACACTTATAAAAATGAACAAGGCCTGGATTTCCCCTGACTTCTCCACTCCACTTGAGGAAAGCCCCGGGTGAACATAAAGTCACTTTAGATATGTTATTTACAATGATGGGAATACTCTGTATTCCCATTCACCCCTTCCACCCAAAAAACGGGTATATGGTTGACTCTTAATCTTCTCATCCTCCTCCTCCTCTTCCATATACGCAGTGATATAATTTTTATATAGGGCCAGCTCACCAGTGGGCCCTGTGATATAATTTTTATATAGGGCCAGCTCACCAGCGGGCCCTGTTTGACAATTCTTGTATAGGTCAGCTCACCAGCGGGCCTTCTCATATAATGTTTTATTGGGTCAGCTCTCTAGCGGGCCCTCTCATATAATGTTTTATAGCGTCAGCTCACTAGCGGGCCTTCGCATATAATGTTTAGGATGGTCAGCTCCGCAGCAGACCCTCACCCATAATGTTTTAGATGGTCGGCTCAGCAGCAGACCCTCATTCCTAATGTTTTAGATGGTCAGCTTAGCGGCATGCCCTCGCCCCTAATGTTTTAGAGGGTCACCAGCAGGCCATTAATCCTAATTTTTCAAGGGTGTGTATGATGCCCTCCTTTATGTGTAATAAAGGGTGTATTGGAGTGACATTTCAGTCTAATTTTTGGCAGCCCTTTCACTTAGTGCATAGGCTTTATGAGTGTTGGACCACTACCTGAACTATTGTACCACAATGTGAATGAGGCCCTCCATTTTGTGATATACAGGTTGTATCGGAGTGCCTCAGGTCCTCCCATTGAATTAAATTGGGCTGCGGTGTTCGACAGAGCAGAAGGTAGTTCTTGGCTTCATCCACTAAGTCACTTCGTCACTTTTACTCAATGGATCAGACCCCACTGTTCCGACTATAAATTTTGGACTTAACAAGGGCAAACGGACATGTTGTAAAACCTGTGGTAGCTGCGGCCTCTGTTCCTGAATGCTGTACCTTACCCGGGCCATAACCACGTTGAACACCTGCTTTACGCTGCGCACATTTCCCTCTTAATCATGGCCCCAGTTCGGAAAAATCGATGAAATTTTTTGCAGAATTTGCAGATGATATACAAGTAAATATACAGCAAATACTGTTTGGTAACAATTTTTCGCCTAAAGTCGTTTTTATCTTCCTGTTTGTGTGTTTTACGGTCAGTCTGTAAAAATGGCGTACTACGGGCGAAACATCGTTCCCAGCAGCGACGTTGGAGTCCAAGATGCATCCAGACATCCTCCCTATGCTGTCCCTGAACCATTTCTGTGGTGTTTCCATCATTTTCTGACCTTTTCCTATGAACCAGGCACCCTCCCCTCATCAGAGCAGGGGGTGCCTGGTGTAATGCTCGAGTCCTCCCATTGACTTCAATGGGGCTCGGGTGCTCGGCCGAGCACTCGAGCCTCCGGGGGCGCTCGGCCAGAGCACCCGAACACCCGAGCATTGGGGTGCTCGATCATCACTAGCGAAGAGCTAAGATAGTGCCTCTATTTAAGAAGGGAACTAAAACAGAACCTGGGAATTATAGACCAGTGAGTTTAACCTCTGTAGTGGGAAAACTATTAGAAGGCATAATAAGGGACTATATTCAGGATTACAACACAAAAAATAAGATCATTAGCATGAATCAACATGGTTTTATGAAGAATAGAATATGCCAAACTAATCTTTTCAGCTTCTATGAGGAGGTAAGCAGCAACCTTGACAATGGCAAGGCAGTAGATGTAGTATATCTAGACTTTGCAAAGGCATTTGATACAGTACCACACAGAAGGCTGGTGTATAAAATAAGGAAATTGGGGCTAGGAGATAACCTTTGCAATTGGATACAAAAATGGCTGAAGGATAGGGAACAGTGTGTGGTTGTAAATGGAAAATTCTCCAGTACAGTTAAAGTGGAGAGTGGAGTACCTCAGGGTTCAGTATTGGGTCCGCTGCTTTTTAACATGTTTATAAATGACCTGGAAATAGATATAGAAAGCAAAATATCAATATTTGCAGATGATACTAAATTATGCAAAGTCATTAATTCAGAACAGGATATTTTCTCTCTACAGAGGGACTTACATACAATGTCAGATTGGGCAAACATGTGGAATATGAAGTTTAATGTGGGGAAGTGTAAAGTCATGCATTTGGGAGGAAACAATCCCAAGGCTACTTATAAACTTAATGGAATAATTTTAGGTGACTCGTTGCTAGAAAAAGACCTGGGTATCCTTGTCAACTACAAACTTGGAAACAGTGACCAGTGTCATACAGCAGTAGCAAAGGCAAACAAAATCCTGTCTTGCATAAAAAGAGGTATTGAAGCAAGAGTGGATAACATTATTTTGCCATTATACAAATCATTGGTAAGACCTCACCTTGAGTATGCAGTGCAATTTTGGGCACCGGTTCTGAAAAAGGATATACTAGAACTAGAGAGGGTACAGCGGAGAGCAGCAAAATTAATTAAGGGAATGGAGGACTTGACATATGAGGAACGACTAAACAAACTTGGTTTATTTACTCTAGAGAAAAGACGACTAAGAGGAGACCTTATCACATTGTACAAGTATATGAGAGGTCAATACAAGGATCTCTGCGGTGAGCTATTTATTCCAAGGCCTGATCAGGTGACCAGGGGACACCCCTCGAGATTAGAGGAAAGGAGGTTTAAACTTCAGCAGAGGAAGGGTTTTTTTACGGTAAGGTCTGTCAAATTGTGGAATTCATTGCCCAGGGAGGTAGTTATGGCAGATACAATGGATACATTTAAGAGAAGATTAGATACATTTCTTTCAAAAGGGAACATACAGAGTTATACTGTTTATCAGTAGGCTGATCAGGAAGGTCTGATAAAGACTAATTTAATTGGTAGCAGGAAAGCTATAAAATTCTCAGTTACTGAGGTATGAGGTGAAGGTTGAACTTGATGGACTTGTGTCTTTTTTCAACCTAATTTACTATGTTACTATGTTACTATGTTAGACTACCTGAGCAGTATGCTCAATCCAGATCTCTATAATATCACTCAGTATCCCACACTATAAGAAGAGAATCCTTAAAAAATAATTGCTTTTCTGTATCTATAAAGAAATGGTAACTATATATATATATATATATATATATATATATATATATATATATATGTGTTAATTCTCTATTGTGTGTAAATTTGTAAGAACTTACTGTAAAACCTCTCTAGGACAACAGAAATCTCAATGTATTCTTCCAGGTAAAACATTTTCTAAATAAATGCATTTAATATGATTCCTAAAGTTCTTTAATTAATAATCAACGTTGTGCTGGGGTAATTCTTTTGCATAGTGTGTATGGGTGTATGAAATGTGCATGGCTGATCCATATACAGGACATAACGAATATGAGCTGCATCAATGACACTATATTGCCCTACAGAGTTAAAGGAACACTTCCTATCTTCCTAAAAACCCTGGGGTCATTGAGTGTGACAATGCAGAATCATGTCTACTCCATAAACATGATATCTATTGCTAAATAAATGATGCAGATTAATTCAGGGTGACCATTAGGATTTTCTGAGCATATTGAGGTTAACGAGGATTTATTATAAAGAGATGTTAGTATTCCTTAATGATAATTGGTGTGCAAATGTATATTGCTTTTATTGTTCTTTTTATGGTAATTTGTATTTCATAATCTTTACGCTTGTCTAGTTTTATGCATTCTTAGCTGAGGAAGAACTGGACGAGACTGTTAAGATCAAAGTAACAATAATGCATATAAACTTCTTAGCACAAACACCTTTGCCGTTAGTTTGGTGAGCTCCCAATAATGCAAAATGTATATTTTGTGTGGTTTTTTTTGACCCTCCCAAACAAGGGAAATGTACAAATCCATCAGCTCAGGTAGTGTTCTGGTCTTACATATACCTTTCAAAATCCAGCTCTTATTGTTATTATTATCCTAAGTACCAACTTATTTTGTAACTCTGTACGAGAGGTGATACACATGTCCTATATAATAATTCGCTAAAACGTGTGTACAAACGTGTGTAACGACGAAGTCATGCCCAGTAGAGACTGCTGCTCGTGTTGCAGTCATGCGCAGTAGAAACTGCCCGCGGCGCGGCTGATACAGAGCTGGACGCTCCAAAGGAGCGTCCAGCTCTGTATCAGCCGCGGAGCGGGCAGTCTCTACTGCACATGACTGCCCCGAGACTGGCTGGCAGTGGCACTGTGGCCTATGTAATGTGCTCTTCAACTAGTTAAGACATAAAATGGTACAAATGGAACATAGAAGACAAAAGGATCAGAGGGCCGTGCCCCAGACAGCTTATAGTCTAGAGGAAGGCAGGTGGGACACAGAAGGTGTAAGTGCTATGAGATGTAAGTGCTTGTGCACAGATATTTTTACTACGTTAGCACACAAACCTCTGCCAGCACCTGACTTTAATATGAACAAGACCTTAAAGGGATAGTAATGTTTCACAAAAGAAGCAGCTCTGTTTAATCTTCATAGTATTTGGGCCATGGAGAGTTTTATTTCACTACTGTCAGAGTTGTAGTTCAAGAGTAATCGAATGATAAAGTATCCCCCTCCCGCCCCTTTTATCTAGTGTAAGCCACCTCCCCTCAGATGTGGAATCTGGTCTCTTGACCAGACAGATCACAGCAAGGGACAGTCTTCTTACTGTGAGAACAATGAAAACTCTGCCCCCTTGACAGATTTTTCAGGTTTTTCCTTATGCTCACTGAAGATTGAGGTGAGCAGTGTTACATCAGTAAAAGGGATGGAGGGAGATACTTTAATCAGAGCTGCTTTTTCATGAAACATTACTATCCCTTTAAAGCAGTAGAAAGCAAATATAAGAATTTTATGCTGATCTCCATTCACAACTTTTTAGTACATTGAGTAAACAAAATTTTTCTTAGTATATCAGAATCAGTTTCCTTTTTTCTTTATGCTCACCCAAAAAACTTCCAAGAAAATTTAAATAAACAAAAACAAATAAAAAAAAAAAAAAGAAAAAAAAAGAGGATTGCCAGACTGACACATACCAATCAAAATCACATATTTCAAAATGACCAGTGACATGAAAAGGCCAAAACAGGCACATGATCAGTATTTATTTTAGACAAACTCCTTTATAATCAACTTTTTAAGACTTGTTTTTTGCTTTGTAAATGACAAAATAAAGTAAGCAAACTCTTCACGCTTCAATATCATACAAATATGTAACCTTTGAATTCTAGGTATTCTGCTCAATAAAGATTTCTGTTATAGATCTCAATGGAAAGCTCTTTGAAGTAGTTTAATCCTGAGATAAAAGTTATCAGACTGACTGTCTCTGAATTCATTTTGACTGAACAAGTATTGGAAATAATTAAACATAATACTGCAAGAAATCTTAACCCCTTCATGTCTGATGACGTACCCGGACTGTCACGCTGGTCCAGCACTTAAGGATCAGTGACGGTGCAGGTACATCACGTACTTTTACTCACCACACTCCTGCAGGAGCGCGGTGAGTAATATCGGGGACTGAATTTCGGCGTACTGGCACACGTGATCAGTCACGTGGGGCAGCACGTGGAACTTCCCTATCTGGTCCTTAAAGGACCACACACCCCGGGACCGCTGGTCCTTAAGGGGTTGCAGTCTAAACTCATAATCGGTCTCCTCAAGTAGAACAGTCCAGACAAAAGGAATCTGGTTTAGACAGATTCCTGTTTCTCTTTCTCAGCAAATCATTCTCCAGAGCTGAGGTTCCTTTGTGTGGGTTTGAACCACAATTTCCCATGCTAGATGCTTCAGCTTTTCCATGGCAAGAATGAGAATGTTCTCTTTTCTGTGAGGAACAATGTTTAGTTTTATACTTCCTTTAGCCTTTGATATTTTCCTGAGTTTCTCTCTCTCAGGTGAAGTGTCAGACATTTTTTATTGCCAATTAATTGAGGTTTTAATAAAGTTTGAGGAGGCTTATTCAAATTAGTTTGAGTAAGTGCATCAGCAATCGCTAGAGTTTTTGTCATCTGATTTATGCATTAGAAAAAATGGCATTGGATACAGATTTATTGACAGATTGATCCATCAAGACTCGATTATTCTGTTCAGTATCAGGCCTTGATGACATGCCAATTGCCTCTTGTGAATCATATTTGGAAACATTATCCTCCACCATAAAATAAGGAGGGATCCTATTACATTTTTGTGGAGTAATAGGTGAAATTAATTTTTTGTGAGACATTATTAATGTCCAAGGGAGCAAAACTGTGAAGACAAAACTGGTATGAAAGATACAAGAAAAACAATCACTTTAAACAAGCAGAATTGTCTTGCAAAAATAAATTCCAAAAGGACAGCAAAAATATATGTCTAAAAAGGGAAATATATACCAGAAAAATACAAAAACAATGCCAAATATACATCACCAAGTCAGGAAAGGTCTGTTGTCTAGCCTAAAGCGTCTGTAGTGATAAGAAACATCACAAAATGGTGTCTACTGTGAAGAAAGGTTTGCACAAAGGGCAAGATGCCCAAATCCAAGATGGCCACCGCAAGTACGGATATACAATAGAAAACGGGCACTTAACAAAGACAAAGAGTCTAACCGCTATGAAGACAACTTTAAAAAACGAAAAGTACAAAGAATAAAAGGAAGAAGAAGGCAAAGTCAGGTTCTGAAGTAGGGAGTATGCTCAGAAAGCCAAAGGGAGCTGAGGTAAAAACAAGCTGAGGGGAAAAAAAACACTAGAGAAGGGAAATAAATGAGCGAGGGATACAAAACAAAGGGCAATCATCACAAGGAAATTAGAGGCAAATCAATAGCCTCAGGGGACCAAGAAAAATTAAGAATGAAAGTATAAATACATTAAATAGGCGATACAGATTAAACAAAATTCACCTACACACCAGATAAAATATAATACACAGTTTATCAATTATACACAAAGCAAATATTTTATCAAATTTATTAAACAAAACCATAGCTGTTGAGTACTTATCTCGTGCCAGGAGCAGCAAAGAAAAGGAAGTGGGATTATTGGACCCTACATTTATACATCTTATTTTGATGTGATTAGATAAGCATTATCTAAGGGTGGATTTATCATTCTGTTATATACATTTTTTCTTTCTGTATCTGTTTATTTTTTGCTACTGGAGTAGTAAGGATGGAGTTTAAATGCATAGTAGGAGCCTCCATGTCTTGCCATAAAATTTGTCAATTTAAAGCTTCAATACTGCAATAGCTGTGAGTACAGGTGCCTATGTTCAGTGCATGTTTCATGTTTGTGTGAAACTCAGGGCAAAACCTAACTTTGTACACTCTCACCATCTTCATCTGTCATAGCTGCAAGGGCAAAATGGATACCCCAGACAATGCTTTCACCTTTTCTTCATAATAAATAACGAAGAAGAGCTGGCAAATAATACACTTGTTACAGAGATTATACAATTAAGAAGATTCGTTAAGAAGAATTGGTACAATGCTACTTCAAACCAACTACACTGTAGGGGAAAAAAGAATAATTCCTATTTCCATTTGGGCTTTTAACTCCTTTATTGCAAAAGAGGTCTCCAATGCATTGTGAAAAGATGAGTTGGGGACCTCTCTATCATTCAAGGGGTTAACTCTTTGAGTGCCAGATGGGTATACAACACATTGCTTTTCATACCCCTCTGGAACTCAGGGGATTAAAAGTCCCATTTAAAGGGATAGTAATGTTTCACCATAAAAGCAGTTCCAATTAATCTTCATAGTATTCAGGCCATGGAGAGTGTTATTTCAGTATTGTCAGAGTTGTAGTTCAAGAGTAATTGAATGATAAAATATCCCCCTCTTGCCCCTTTTACTGATGTAACACTACTCAACTTAGAGCAGCAAGACTGGCCAGAAGGATCACAGAGAGGGACAACCTTCAGTGAGCATAAAAACCTGAAAACCCTGTCAAGGGGGCAGGGCTTTCATTGTTCTCACAGTAAGAAGATTGTCCCTTGCTGCGACCTGTCTGGTCCCAGGACCAGATTCCACATCTGAGGAGAGGTGGCTTACACTAGGTAAAAGAGGCGGGAGGGGGATACTTTATCATTCAATTACTCTTGAACTACAACTCTGACAGTACTGAAATAACACTCTCCATAGTGTAAATACTATGAGGATTAATTAGAGCTGCTGTTTTTGTGAAGCATTACTATCCCTTTAAGTCAATCTGACTTTGGAGAAATTTCAATTTGTCCCCACTAAGTTGCAGCTGCTTTTCTTCCCAGAATTGCTTCAGCCCTTCTATGTATATCAGCCTAAATTCTGTCTGACCCTTTCACAATTTGAAGGTTTATATTCCCTTACTGCAAATTTTAATTGGAAATATACAATCCCTTGTTTAAAACCTTAACTTTCTCATGAAACTGCAGGTGTTACAAAAAAAGAAGTATTTCCCTACAGGAGCGTTGGAGGATTTCACTTCTTTCTAACTAACCTTCAGCACTCAGATGATATATTTTGGAATTACTGTGCATTTTAAGGGGATATTATGGGATTAGAAACTGTTAAAAAAGCATCTTAAGCCCAGAAATATTTAATAACGTGAAGACTGAATCAGAGTAATTTTCTCTTTTTATGTTTCCTTTCCCCCAGCTGTTCCAGTAATGATAGCTCTGTTCAGGTGTTATCGCTTGCAAAGCTAGAAAAACAAAAGCATTTTCTCTACAAATAGTCGTTTATCAGTATGAAAGGCCATGAGAAGTGAATTATTAGTCAGGCTTCCCTAGGATATTTGTTCTTTGTGAAAGTCAGACATTCCAAGCTGTTGAGTTATAGTAAAAAGTCCAACAATAGATATTTACTAACACAGTATGTTGTTTATACATTTAAAGAAGGTTAAAAAGGATCTATTGTTTATCTGTCTATCTGTCCATCTATCTATCTAGCTATTGCTCTGTCTGTTCATCTACCAATTCTGTAAATTCCCCTTCTCCGGGACTTAAAGGGATAGTAATACTTCGTTATATCTTTATTTTATTTTGTAGGCATTAAAAAAACATGAAGAACGATATAAGTCTTATCTCTCAAACCTTTATAGTTTGAGAGATATTCACAAGCAAAGTTTCCCCTCCATCCCCTTTTTCCTAGTGTAAGCCATCTCTTCTCAGATGTGGAATGCAGTCCATAGACCAGACAGATAACAGCAGGGGACAATATTCTTCCTATGAGAACAATGAAAGCCCTGCCCCCCTTGACAAGTTTTTCAGGTTTTTCCCTTATCTTAATTGAAGATTGTCCCTCTCTGCAGTCTACCTGGGCACCTCTCTTCTGATCTGGCTGAACGGTATTACATTAGTAAAAGGGGCGGGAGGGGGATACTTTGTCAATGAATTACTCTTGAACTACAAGTCTGACAGTATTGATATAACACTCTCCAAAGTCCAAATACTATGATGATTAATTAGAGCTGCTTTTATTATGAAACATTACTATCCCTTTAATCCCTGAAGGTACAAATTAAAGAAAATATAATGGAGGAGATTCACTAAGCGGTGATAAAGAGGTGATAAACTGGAAATAACTTCTCTAATTTATCACTTCTCCAATTCCAAGGTTATTCTATGGAGCCTATGCGCTAAGATTTCTTCAGCTAGGCTCTGTAGAATAACATAGTGATATCACTGGAGAAGTTATCTCCACTTTATCATCTCTTTATCACTGCTTAGGGAATCTCCTCAATTATCCTTTAATATAATTCATAAAAGCCTTAAATTAATCACCAATGTAGGCTGAGTTGTATGAAGGTTTGTGTGTCTGTCTCTCTGTCTCACTACCTTTATACCTATCTGGCTCTCCATCTGTCTGTCTGTTTGTTTGTCTGACTCTCGTCTACCTGTCTGTCTGTCTATGTCTGTCTTTCTGCCTACCTATCCACACAGCCATTGATGCTAATGTACTATTTTGTTCTAGAACAATTCTGGTCAAACCAACTGCACCACTGGGGACAAATACAAATGCATTTTTAACCCCTTTAAAGCTAGAGAGTAGGGATGGGCGAAAATGTTCTCCTCAAACTGAAATCTGTGAATAATGGCACTTTCCACTTGGCTAAAAATTTCTCACGAAAAGTGCAGTTTTCCTGCTTTTTCCCGACTTTTCTGCCCATTGAAATCAATGGGAAGAAAAGTTTTCTACAGCCATATAAAAGTCTTTCACAGCAGCCATTTTGTGTTTGTGAGAGGAGAGAGCAGCATGTTTTTTAGCTAGAGGAGATAGGCAAATAAAGGGGAATTGAAGCTTAGTTTAGGAAGTCATTTAGGTAGGACATTTGTTCTCTGTGTTAGGGGAGTCTGGGGGCACTCTAGGGGATAAGAAGGGAGGAAGGAGGTTGTCCCCCTAATACTCCAAAACTCCATGTGACTGACAGGCAAGACACAGGCAGCCTCTTTGCTTGCTGATTTTGCTGTTATTGTCCCTGTGCTGGGTGAGGAAGTCTGGGGAAAGACGTTGATTTTCTTTTTCAGTTATAATATTTTTGGACACACTGTGATAAGATAAAAGGGTGGACAACTTAAAAAAATAAAATAAATATAATAAAAAAAATAAATAAATAAAAAAGAATAAAAAACGAAATATCTTAGGTGACAGTGACAGACATCTGACTGGGCTTAGGCAAGGTATCATACACCTCCATCAGTTGTGTTGTGCACTGTACAGTAAAAAAACACAGTATAGTTGCAGAATGTCCAGCAAAAGCACAAGGGGAAGGGGGAGGGGTGGAGCAGTGTAGGAACGTGAGAGTAAAGTAGTAGTCCAAAAACCTACTGCAGCAATGGTTGTTGCAGCGTGTGCAGTCAATGATGATGATCCCTGTACTCCAAGGGAGGATGCAGTTTGTCAAGGTCCCAGCAAAACTAGGCCCAGCACCACCAGTGTCAGTAGAAAAATAGAACCATATAAGAAGAACACTGAAGAGGACAACAAGTCACATTCAAGTGTTGATGATGCTGGCAACTGCATAATAGAGGAAGGTATAGCAGCTGAACCGCCTGCTGCATCAGATAGTGAGACACACAAGCACCAAAACACCCATCCTCAAAGTAGTAGGGAACTTTGTTACAGTAAAAGTAAAAAATTGTTTGAGACCTCCAAAAGCTTAGAGGAATATGAGGGTAGTAGTAGGCAAGAACTACTTTTGCAGATCTAGAATATATCACTCCAACATCCTTCTCTTGTTCAGATACAAATGAAGTTGAGAGTGAGGATGATGACAGGGCTATAAGGTTAGCAGAAAGTCAAAGGCTGTACCTTCGACCACTTTTAAGGAGCACTGTAGACATGTGCGAATTCATTCGGAGACATTCGGATTTCGTCGAAAATGGGGTAATTCGGAGACATTCGGCCAATCCGAAACTCAAGGGTCATTCGGAAAAAATGATCCGACTCCGAACAGCCCAGGTCCGAAATTCGTCGAAAATTTCGGAAGTTTCGGCAATCGACACATTTCCAAAAGTTTTGACTACTTTTGACCAGGACTTTTTTGTACTTCCTGTGCGCGCTCAATTACTTTCCCTCCATAATTTTCCCTCCATGTCTCTAGTCCAATTCCATTCTCCGTTTCATGCACTACTTCCCTCTTTTGTCTGTATTCGAATAGCCTTCTTCGTTTCATGATGGGGGTTGGACTAATGACACAGTCACACAGACAGACAGCCTGCATTTCCTCATTGGGTTGTTGGAGCTCAGAGAGAGAAGAGATTAGAGAGTTTACAGTTGTTGTGTAGGCAGGCAGGTAGCATTAGGCTAGGCATAGGTAGGCAGCCAGCATTAGTTCCAGTTATTGCCACTGCAAGAGCAAGTAATATTTGTTCCTGTGCAAAATATAAAAAAATATTAGGTATTTGTTCGAATACAGGGCCGGCCCTTACATGGGTCCCAGTGGGTCCATGGACCCAGGCGGCACTTTGACAGGGGCGGCAATTTACCGTCCCATAGCATGTTTATTTTGTGCTCTTCCGCCATTTCTGTGTTGCAGGGTGTCCCATCCCATCAGTGTGACTGTCAGCAGCCGGGCAGCCCTATGCTCACTCAGTGGCGATGTCTGCTGGCTGCTTCAGTGACGTGAATTATGTGATAGTGAAACATTATGCCTATTTTATATTGTTTATCGCCCACCTAAAGTCAAGACTTGAGTAAATAGGTCTACCGTCCCAGATTTGCTAGAGAGGTTTTACAAATACAGGAGGGTGCCCCCTGTACGAAATGAGTCTAAACATTTGGGATCCCTAGTATGAGTTCACAACAGTGCATGATGTGTCCTGAACAGGATTGCTGTGAGGTGTCTCCACCCAGAAGGTGCTGGCTTCAACATTGCGACAAGTGACCAACTAAGAGCACCGTGCCGTGCAGCCATAGCATCACCCCCTCCTACTCTCCGGGTCCCGCTGACTGGCAATAACAGGTGAGTCACTAAGAGATCTGAAGCCTTTCTGGAAGTCCTTTCACTTGGAAAGGGGCTAGGTATTACTTGGGGGAGTTGCCTCGTGTGTAAATAATTTCTAGGTGGGAGATGAATGTGCATCACTTATGTGTTTCCTAACAGTAGTTAGAATACAACTCCCATCATCCCCTGATTATGACATTGGGAAATGCCCAGCAATTATCGTAGAGCCCTGTATTGCACACTCACGGAAAACGGTGATATTGCTATACTAAGACAATGCTGTGGACCCCTCTTCAGTATAGATGTCAAGCATTTTTTATTTATTTCTCTCCTGTGTTGCAGTTTGTTCACAACAGAATGTCTCAATTTTTCTTTTTAAGCCTTTGAATGCCAGAGTGGTATGTAACGCATTGCTTTGCAATGCATTGCGTACCACTCTGGCACTCAAAGGGTTAACACATTACATCTATCACATTACAATCATTGATGTTTATTCTTGATGTAGTATGAAACTCTACAATGTATATACACATAGAGTTATCTGATATGAGGGGAAATCAGGATAGGAAAACGAGAGAGAGGAATTTGGGTACTAAAGAGGGACAGTAGGGTAGGAGGCTGGTACCAGAAAATGAAACCTTAATCTTTACCCATGTACTAACATAGAATGTGACATGTAGTTTGTCCATGTTCGAGTCGACCACTTATGTTGAGTAGGATGTGACAGGCATGGGTTTTCGATGTCGAACATATGCTAAATTGAATGACAGGCATGAGGTTTCGATGTTCAAACATATGCTAGATTGAAGGACAGGCATGGGGTTTCGATGTTCGAACATGCTAAATTGAATGACAGGCATGGGTTTTCTATGTTCGACGTTTGCATTGTGACTGGCATCCCATGCTAGAGTAGAGGTGACATGCACAGACTTTCAATGTACGACAATGTCTGTTTTTGGGATGGATCTTTTTCTAAATGCACACCCTGTCTGCAAATAATGATAGCAGCGTGCACGGAGGCGCACTGCTATAATTTAACCCATGTTAAATTCGGCCGAATAATTCGGAATGGATCAGAATTTTGTCCGAATCGAATAGGCCCGGTCCGAAATTAAGATCATCCGAATTAGAAAAAAAAAAATTCGTCCGAATTCGAATTTTACCAAAAATCTTGCCCGTGCACAAGTCTAGAGCACTGTGTCTGTCTATAAACTGTTTGAGAAAGTCATTGGAAAGTCTGACCCTGGACAAGTACAGATGTCAAAAAGCACACAGTCACCTTATCAGTCATCATCGGCATCATTGCCTCTTCAAAGTCCAAGTCCCACTCAGCCACACACACCTGTTTTGAGTACCCAGCAACAGCAACACAGGTTAACATCCACAGTGTTAGATGACGAGTACCTCCTGTGCTGCTGCTGTAAGGGCTACACCTTTGACATCTAGTAGTAGTGGCAGTAGAATTACATCCACATCTAGCTCCAGTAGTAGTAGCAGCAGAAACCACACATGACAAAGCCAGGACAAATATATTAACACCAGCACAGATGAGAAAATGGAGGACAGATGGGACCACTGCTATGACCGATAAGTAATGTGTGTCAATAATCTGAGAAGGAGGATAGAGTATGACAATGGTAAAAATACATACACAAATCACACCATGCCAGTCCCCACCACCACCACTAAAAATATACCACATTGTAGGTTGTACTTTGTTTTTTTTATTACTTGATATCATCATGAATATGTGCCAGTGTCACTTAAGGAAGAAAGTGTTGTGGGCAAAGGACAAATGCATTCTGCATGCTAACATGTTTTTCAAGCCATATTTTGCTGTAGGACTCACAACTTTGACTTTCAGACACTTATTTCTAAACTTCAGCCCTCAGAAGAAGTAATATTACAGTGGGAAATGTTGTACCTATAAGAAATATAGGCAAAAAATGTATTAAAATAGGCAAAAAAATGTGTTAACATAGGCGGAAAATTTGTTAAAATAGGTGAAAAGGAGGAAATTTTTGCATAGTCGGTAAGGCAACATTTTTCTCAGGAAAAGCGAAAAATTGGCACATTTTCGCAAAATTTTTCTTAGGAAATTTTCACACTTTTTGCCCACCCCTACTAGAGAGGTCTTCAGTGCATTGTTGCCCAGTGTGTTGGAGTCCTCTTGCATTCAAGAGGTTTTAGTAATATGTAAATCATTGGGAATATTGGGGAATTTTCATTTGTCTCCTATGGGGCAGCTGGTTTGCGTCAGAATTACATAGAAACATATAATTTGGCTGCAGATAAGAACTATTTGGCCCATCTAGTCTGCCCATTTTTCTACTGTAAAAACCCTCAAACCTTTTATGGTCCTTGGTCTTTTTTTATGTTCAGGACAGCCTTATGCATATTCTGTCACTGTATTAACGTCTACCACTTCTGCTGGTAGGCTGTTCCACTTATCTACTATCCTCACAGTGAAGTAAAACTTTATTACATTACATCTAAACCTGTGTCCCTCTAGCTTTAGACTATGGCATCTTGTCCTAACATTTTTAATCCTATGAAATGTACTTCCATCATGCACTTTGTTGAATCCCTTCATGTATTTGAATGTTTCTATCATATCCCCTCTCTCTCTTCTCCAAGCTATACATGTTCAGATCCTTTAGTCTATCCTAATATTTATTTTCCTGTAAACCAGACACCATTTTAGTAGCCATTTTTAACCCAATGTCCTTAGTACATAATCCATAACATGACAATGTGTAAAATAAATGAGTTTTTTCCCTCCTATCTCATTAAAGAAATTGTACCCCATCCCTGATAATCTCATAATCTTTATATTTGTCATTAATGTTATAAAAGATATGGGGGAGAATGTACAAAACTGCCAGTGCAGCTTCATTGGTGTTAACTTCTAACGCCAATGATTAAACGTCAGGGTATTCACTACAGCATGTCTGAATGATGAAACTAATGCTGGTGGACTAAATTGTGATTATGATGTTGATTTAGAATATAGAGTGAAAAATAAATAGGTGAGAGCTATGTAATAGCTAAAATAAAATAAAAAAAATAATGTATATATAAGGGTTTTCAGCGGCTCTGAACCACTGTCAAACCTATAATATACAGTAAAATGAATATAAATAGGTGAATGCTAAAAATAGTGATATGAGAATAAAACAAACTCTATATATAAAGCACTGCAAAAAAAATATCTATATAATATATATATAAAATGAACATACGGATATACCTGAAAAACCTGTGAAGGGGGGCAGAGTTTTCCTTATGGTCATGGTAAGAATATTGTCCCTTGCTGTGATCTGTCCGGTCAAGAGACCAGATTCCACATCTGAGGGGAGGCGGCTTACACTAGGTAAAAGGGGCGGGAGGGGGATACTTTATCATTCAATAACTCTTGAACTACATCTCTAACATTATTGAAATAACATTCTCCATGGCCCAAATACTATGAAGATTAATCAGAGCTGCTATTTTTGTGAAACATTACTATCCCTTTAAAGGGATAGTAATACTTTGTTTTAACTTTATTTTATTTTGTAGGCATTAAAAAAACATGAAGAACGATGTAAGTCTTATCTCTCAAACCTTTATGGTTTATGAGATATTCACAAGCAAAGTTCCCCTCCTGCCCCTTTTACCTAGTGTAAGCCATCTCTTCTCAGATGTGAATCTAGTTGTATGACAGGACAGATAACAGCAGGGGACAATTTTCTTTGTATGAAAACAATGAAAGCCCTTCCCCCCTTGGCAAGTTTTTCAGCTTTTTCCCTTATCTTAATTGAAGATTGTCCCTCACTGCAGTCTACCTGGGCATCTCCCTTCTGATCTGGTTGAACAGGGGGGGGATACTTTGTTTGTGAATGTCTCTTAAACCATAAAGGTTTGAGAGATAAGACTTATATCATTCTTCATGTTTTTTTAATGCCTACAAAATAAAATAAAGTTAAAACGAAGTATTACTATCCCTTTAAATCATCATTACATTAGAGATATGCCTAGACATAGTTGTCTTTTCAAGAATAATCTCTGCATAAAGAAAAGTAAATCTTTTTGGCAGCCAGACAGCGCAGACATCTTGCAGAGCTGGCATCTCTGCATCTGCGCTGTCCATCCCATTCAACTGGTGAGTTGAATGCCTTTGTGACGAAAGGGACCAGAAGGGACTGACATTGCAGGTGCAGAGAGCGCCTATTCCAACATTCCAGCCGGTGTCTGCCTACATAGAAGGTTATATTTTTCTTTAATGCAGCGATTATTCTTGAAAAGATAACTATGTCTAGTCATATCGCTAATGTAATGATGATTTAAGCTGATGAAAGTTCCGCTTTAAATATAAGTAATTCTCATATCAGGAATAGATGCTCTAAGTCAGTGGTTCTCAACCTGTGGGTCGCGACCCTGTCAGGGGTCGAATGATGATTTGCTAGGGGTCTCCTAAAACCATCAGAAAATAGTTTTTTTGTCTATTCCAATCTGTAAAACTTGTAATTGTACAAATTTTTTCCACTGGTAGTTAGTAGTTTCTTGCTATAATTGTCATTTGATAGATGTTGGCAGACAATGTAATCATAATGATTTCAAACGTTTCAATTCTCGGAACTTTACTATTTTTAAAGCGGAACTTTAAGTATAAGTAAAGTCGCCCCTGCATTAATGAGGCAGGTGGCGACTAGCTTAATGATAGGTATGCTACTGCTTAGATAGATTTACTCCGTTATAAAGAAATCCTTACTGTTCCGAGACTGACGGCCATAACAGTAGCAAAATTACAGTGATTAAGGAACAACAAAAATAATTTTACTGTTAGGGGTCGCCACAACTTGGGATATGTTATCAAAGGGTCACGGCACTAGAAAGTTTGAGAACCGCTGCTCTAAGTGCTGAGTTTCATTCTCTATCAAGAACTCCTTATACATTTTTTGACTATCATTGAACATTCTTCTACAAGAATATTACTCTGTCAAGACACGCCTTTGATATAAAATTATGGAATAATGTATCTAATTGGGACTCTCTACTTATCCTGATTGTTTCTATTCCTTTTGATCATATAAACAGATCACGCTATGTAACATATTTTTTACCTTGTATCTGCACCACTGGGAGTGAATAGTGTGGATCCTTTATTACTCACACATTGTTCTGTCACCAAATTGTTCCTATCACATATTGTTTGCTCATCAAATCGTGAGTACTTTTATTCATTTATTTAATTGAGTATATTTCACCACTTATTTATTTTGTAACACATAATTTGTTTTATTCTCATATATTTGCACCAAGAATATGTGTTAATAAATGATTCATATGAACACTGTCTGTTTTCAAGTAGTGACCCCACGCCATGAGATGGCTACAGTTCTATGCTGAAATGGTGAGCCACTTGCGTTCTGGCAAACAAAACAGTGTGTGTGATGAACAACTCAGTATTCTTGGGTTCTATTGTGGATCCCTTAGTTGCTCAGCAGGAAGTGTGTAGTCAGAGTGCTTTTCAGTGCACCTGGTCATGTAACTAATGACCATAGGACATGGCTATCCAGCAAAGTGTTGGCAAAGTTAAATTTTCATGCAGAAAGGATTTGCATGGTTGCCACAATCTATGATAGCTGGGACCAGTGCTATGAATGTTGATGAGTTATGACAAATCATGTTGTGTTATTCAGTCACCATCATCCTTCTTCTCCTCCACCAACACTGAAATCATAAATATGAGAACATTTTCCCTTGAGAGGCAGTGGGGCTATGTAACACACTGTGTAAAAAAGGTTGTGAAGATGAGAAAAAGGAATCAACCTTAGCTTATCTACTTTAATTAAGCGCTTCCACCATAAACATCATGAGGTTTCTGTTGATAATGTTAAACCCAAGAAATCATGCACTTTTGCTCATAGTGACTAGCACATGGGGGAAGGACTCAGGCCCATTGGGTGCCTCTCCACATTTCCTGATTTCCTGAATAACTGCAAGTGCTCACAGGTGTTTGTGTCCACAGACAGGCAGCTTTGAATCATGTTTGCTGCCATTTTGGTTAACAAAGGTGACCTGGTAAAGACTGAACCTGATGGACGCGTCTTTTTTTTGTGTCATCATTGTTATTATTGTTTATTTATATAGCGCCAACTTATTCCGCAGCGCTGTACAATAGGAAGTAGACACACAGAGATATTAAATAGTACAAATCGAATATGGAGAACAGAAGGATCAGAGGTCCCTGCTCGTGAGCGCTTACAGTCTAGAGGAAGGAAAGCTGGACACAGAAGGAGTAAGTGCTATTGGGAGTAAGTGCCTCCTGCCACATGAACTGCCAGTCAGTGGGTGGGAGTGAGAAGTGCTGTTGAATGCAGTGGTCCTGAGAAGGGGTGAATCTTGGTGATAATGTTTAGGGAGTTAGTTGATAGGCCTCCCTGAACAAGTGAGTTTTCAGGGGGCGTCTGAAGATCTGAAAACTGGGGGAGAGTTTGATGGGATTAGAGAGGGAATTCCAGAGTTCAGCTGCAGCACAGGAGAAGTCCTGTAGTTGGGAGTGGGAAGAGCTATGGAGAGAAGAAGGTCATGTGCAGAGTGAAGATGACAAGTGTATTTGGAAATGAGAGATGAAATATAGGGGGGGGGGTTAGTAAGGGCTCGGTAAGTTAGCACCAGAATTTTCAATGTAATTCTATATGCTAATGGGAGCCAGTGTAGGGATTGGCAGAGGGAACTGGTGTTAAACAAGCAATGAGTGAGGTAGATTAGTCTTGCACCAGAGTTCATTATGGACTGTAGTGGGGTTAATCAGGTGAGAAGAAGTAGTGAGTTACAGTAGTAGATGGGACATGATGAGTGTTTGGATTCAAATTTTAGTAGTGTCTTGGGTGAAAAAAGGTTGGAATCTAGAGATGTTGCGGAGGTGAAGTATTATGAGTTGGAGATTGACTGGATGTGAGGAATATGTGACCCCAGGCAGCGTGCTGTAGGGGTTGGTGTGATGGTTGTTCTGTTTTATTTATAGCATTGCATGTAACAAGTCTACAAATCACACATGGAATTAAAATGAAAACTTGGAGAGCACTAAACAAAACAAAACAAAAACAAAAAAAGAAAAAAAAATACACACACACAGCACTGAGTTAGGATGTCAAACATCTGCAAAAATTGCCACAACTTTTTTGAGGGGTAAGGTTGCCCTTTTGGTTTCATAGTTGTGGTAGCCCAATGTCTACCTGAAAGTCCACTACCACTACGGTTCAATTTATTTGAACTTTTTCAAGTGTGTTTGAAAGTTATATAATTATCACACAAGTTTCTTCTCCCAAAAGTTACAGGAGAATGAATTTCAAAAGATGGGGATCTTCAGAATGACAATAATTCATGAGGAGGTCCAGATTTGAAATGTAGTTTTACAGGCTACTTCTGAGTTCTAGAATCTAACCATGTCTAAAATATTCATGATAACATGGGCTACAGCAGAAACTTCAGACAGCAACTGAAAGAAAACCGATTTCTGCAGTAATTTGAGATTAACGTCTTTATTTTCAAATTCTTAAAAGTGCAATTACTTTATTTATTGAGTTCTTCAAACTGAAATGCATTTTAATTGGAATGGACAACTGAATTTATGAGATGGAGGAAGCCATTTAACCCTTTGAGTGACAGAGTGGTATGCAACACATTGTGTTGCAATGCGTTGCATACCCCACTGGCACTCAAATGGTTAATCAAAGCAATGCGTTAGAGACATTTCTAGCATCTGACATTTTGAAAAAAAAAAAGAGGCTAGATAACCTTTTGAGTGCCAGAGGGGTTTCTATGCATTGTGAAGCAATGTGTTTAACCCCTTACCGCCCGAGGACATACATATAATTCCCGAGCGGATGTCCCAGGTGGACAGAGGACGTACATTTACGTCCCGGAAGTCGTTCAAACAAATGAAACAAAAATGTTCGGCGGGCGTTAAGTGCCGGCCGCGGCCGGTCACTAAGGGGTTAATACCCTTCTTGCTTTCAAATGGTTAATACTTTGAATGAAAAATTCCAAGGTAATAAATTCCTTATGTTAAATTAGGTAGTTGTATTAAAGCAGAACTTTAGGTTACTAATAAGTCGCCCTTGAATTATTAAACGTATGGTGACTAGCATCCTACTACATGTATTACCTCTGTAAAGTGCTGCATTCTAAAGAAATATTTCATCTTAGGAGACCAGAAGCCAGACATCAGTGCAGACATCTTGTCTGTACGCCTGCACTGTCAGTCCCGGTCTCCTGTAAAGCATTGCAGAGTGCCACATGGTAACCTGAAGGACTGACAGCGCATGTGCACAGGCTGCACTAACCTGCCCATCAGTCTCCTAGGATGAAAGATTTCTTTAGAACGCGGCACTTTACAGAGATAATACAGGTATTAGGATGCTACTCGCCATATGTTTAATAATTCAAGGGCGACTTATTAGTAACTGAAAGTTCCACTTTAAGTGTTTTATTATTACACTTCATAAAATCTGTAATTTCAATAACGTAACTATTTAAAGAGAAACTTTCACCCGCTATAAAGTCGCCCTGCAATAATTAAGCAGTGAGCGACTAGCTTTATAATAGATATGTTACCTCTGAAATGTAGCCCATTATAAAGAAATCCTTTACTGTAGGAGACTGACTGGCAGGTTAGTGCAGTCTGCGTGCCTGCAGCGTCATTCCCTTCAGGTTACCATGTGGGACACTGCAGTGCTTCTCAATGGAGACCGGGACTGACAGCGCAGGTGTGCAGACAAGATGTCTACACTGATGCCTGGCTTCCGGTCTCCTACAATAAAGGATTTCTTTATAATCAGCTACATTTCAGTGGTAACATATAAATATTATAAAGCTAGTCACTACCTGCTTAATTATTGCAGGCTGGCCTTATAGTGGATTAAAATGATGCAGCACAGTTGGCGGAATGTAACAATCTGCTGGAGCAGTACATGTGCCTACATAGTTATCAAGGATGCAGATTTGAATTCAAGGTGACAGGTCGAGAAACCATTGAAAAAAAAAGCAGACTTATTCACATTGATGTATAGGTCATGACTAAACATAAATATGCAACCAGCATTTAAAATTATTAACCTTTTTTTTTAACCCTTTGAGGACCAGAGAGTTGTGCAAAACATTACAGAGCAATGAGCTGCCTATCCCTCCGGCATTCAAAGGGGGGAGATTCACTAAGCAGTGATAAAGTGGAGATTACTTCTATAACGTCTCCAGCTCCTTTGTTATTCTATAGAGCCTATGCACTACGATCTTCAAAGTTGAAAAAAATCTTAGTACATAGGCTCCATACTATAACATAGGACTTGGAGAAGTGATATCACTGGAGAAGTCATTTTTGTTTTATCACCTCTTTATCGCCGCTTAGTAAATCTCCCCCATAGAGTAAAAGGAATGATCTGCCAACCCTACTTTATCAATGAAAATAAAATAAATTTCAGTTTTTAGCATGGATATTGAGTATGATCATATTTTATTTAGTATGGCTACACTACATTATTGTTTAAGTTTTGGTTTTATATTTTATGTAGTTCAGACTTGGCAAAGTCCCAGTGGTATGATTAACTATAAATATATATAGCCAAGCCTTCCAGTTGATTCCTCCTTTTCCCCTGATGAAATGGTGCATTTTCAGCTTTTTCCCGCATTTTTCGTCCATTGAAATCAATGGGAAGAAAAATATTTCTCCACCACACAAAAGTTTTCTACAGCCATATAAAAGGGTGCCAGGCTCTCACAGCAGCCATTTTGTTTGTGAGAGGAGAGAGCAGCACCATGTTTGAGCTACAGAAGATAGGGGAATTGAAGTTTAGTTTAGGGAATCTTTTAGGTAGGACATTTGTTGTGTTAGGAGAGTCAGTGGGACACTCTGGCTAGAAGAATGGAGGAAGGAGGTTGACCTTAAATATTCCAAAATTCCATGTGACTGACTGGCAAAACACAGGCAGCTAGGGGCCTATTTCCTTGCAAATCTGGGTCTGGATTCTGTTACAGGTGCTAATTTTATCTCTGCTTTTATCTCCAGTTTTCCCCATAGACTTCAATAGGAAAATGTTTGATAAAACGGGTGTTAACATTTAGCGCCTGCAATAGAATCTAGCCCCTTGCTGCTACTGTCTCTGTGCTGGGTGGGGAAGTCTGGGGAAAGACGTGGTTGATTTTGTTTTTCAGTTATAATTTTTTTTTGGACAGATTGTGATAAGACAATAGGGCGGACAACTTAAAAATAATAAAATAAAAACAATAAAAAAGAATAAAAAACTAAACATGTTAGGTGACAGTGACAGACAGCTTATTGGGCTTAGGCAAGGCATCATACAGCTCCATCAGATGTTTTGTGTACCGTACAGTAAAAAAACACAGTGTAGTTGGAAATGTACCGCAAATTCACAAGGGGAAGGGGGAGGGGTGGAGCAGTGCAGGGACGTGAGAGTAAAGTAGTAGTTCAAAAACTGACTGCAGCAATGGTTGCTGAAGCTTGTGCAATCAATGATGATCCCTCTACTCCAAGGGAGGATGCAGTTTGTCAAGGTCCCAGCAAAACGAGTTCCAGCACCACCAGTGCCAGTAGAAATAAAGAACCATATAAGAAGAACACGGCAACAAGTCGCATTCAAGTGTTGATGATGCTGGCAATAGAGGAATAGAGGAAGGTGTAGCAGCTAAACCACCTGCTGCATCAGATAATGAGACAAACAAACACCAAAACACCCGTAGTAGGGAACTTTGTTACAGTTAAAGTAAAAAGAAATTGTTTGAGACCTCTAAAAGCTTAGAGGAATATAAGGGTAGTAGTGGGCAAGAACTGTCAGGTGATGCTGATGCTGCTCAGGATGTCCTAATGATGTCTGATAATGATACAGTTCTAGAATATATCCCTCCAGCATCCTTCTCTTGTTCAGATACAGATGAAGTTGAGAGTGAGGATGATGACAGGGCTATAAGGTTAGCAGAAAGTCAAAGGCTGAATTTTCCACCACATTTAAGGAGCACTGTGCCTGCCTATAAACTGTTTGAGAAAGCCATTGGAAAGTCTGACCCTGGACAAGCACAGTGTAAAAAAGCACACAGTCACCCTATCAGTCATCATCTGCATCATTGCTTCTTTAAAGTCCAAGTCCCACCCAGCCACACGCACCTATTTTGAGCACCCAGCAACAGCAACACAGGTTAAAATCCACAATGTTAAATTACATTATTATCACTGATTTTATTTGAAGGTGGTAAGTGTCAATTTCACATGTTTTATTCTTATATATATATATATATATATATATATATATATATATATATATATGTGTGTGTACCCTGTTCCAAACTATTATGCAAATGATATTTAAGTGTCACAAAGATTAAATATTTTGTTTTTCAGTTTAACTCATGGATGGCATTGTGTCTCAGGGCTCTTTTGATCACTGAAAACAATCTCGGACACCTGTGATAATTAGATTGCCAGGTGAGCCCAATTTAAGGAAAAACTACTAAAGGTGGGTGTTCCACATTATTATGCAGAGCACCATTTTCAAGCAATATGGGGAAGAAAAAGGATCTCTCTGCTGCCGAAAAGAGTGAAATAGTTCAATGCCTTGGACGAGGTATGAAAACATTAGATATTTCACAAAAACGTAAGCGTGATCATCGCACTATTAAGAGATTTGTGGCTGATTCAGAGCACAGACGGGTTTGTGCAGATAAAGGCACATTGAGGAAGATTTCTGCCAGATCCATGCATCGGATCAAGAGAGCAGCTGCTAAAATACCATTACATAGCAGCAAACAGATATTTGAAGCTGCTGGTGCCTCTGGAGTCCCACAGACATCAAGGTGTAGAGTCCTCCAGAGTCTTGCAACTGTGCATAAACCTTCTATTCGGCCACCACTAACCAATACTCACAAGCAGAAACGGCTGCATTGGGCAGAAAAATACATGAAGACTAATTTTCAAACAGTCCTGTTCACTGATGAGTGCCGTGCAACCCTGGATGGTCCAGATGGATGGAGTAGTGGATGGTGGGTGGACGGCCACCCTGTTCCAACAAGGCTGCGACGTCAGCAAGGCGGAGGTGGAGTCATGTTTTGGGCCGGAATCATGGGAAGAGAGCTGGTCGGCCCCTTTAGGGTCCCCCAAGGTGTAAAGATGACCTCTGCAAAGTATGTGGAGTTTCTGACTGACCACTTTCTTCCCTGGTACAGAAGGAAGAACTATGCTTTCTGTAATAAAATCATCTTCATGCATGACAATGCACCATCTCATGCTGCAAAGAATACCTCTGCATTGACGGCTGCTATGGGGATAAAAGGAGAGAAAGTCATGGTGTGGCCTCCATCCTCCCCTGACCTCAATCCTATTGAGAACCTTTGGAGCATCCTCAAGCAAAAGATCTATGAGGGTGGGAGGCAGTTTACATCCAAACAGCAGCTCTGGGAGGCTATTCTGACATCTTGCAAACAAATTCAAGCAGAAACTGTCCAAAAACTCACAAGTTCAATGGATACAAGACTTGTGAAGCTGCTATCAAATAAGGGGTCCTATGTTGAAATGTAACGTGACCTGTTAAAATGTTTAAAAAGTTAAAATGTTGTTAAAAGTTTGATTGAAATAGCTTTTGATTTTACTAAATATGCTGCAAACACAACAAATGACAATTTTCAGTTCTTTACAACCTATAAAGTGTTTTGAAACTTACTGTGCGTAATAATTTGGAACAGTACATTGTAAGTTTTTTATGTTTAAAAAAAATACTGTTATCATTAGGAGGTTTGTTCAATAAAATTTGAATTGTACTCTTAATAGTTGAAAACATGAGAATTATGCTGACTGTTATTTACATCAATTATTTAGGTAAATGAGAAAAATATCATTTGCATAATAATTTGGCACAGGGTGTGTGTATATATACACCTCTGCAGTAGAGACTGCCTGCGCCGCATCTGATACAGAACGGGTGCCCCGAATTCAGACCGGAGTCCTTTCTGCGCACCTTCCTTGGACCAAACGGTCCCAGGAAGGTGCGCAGAGAGGACTCCGGTCTGAATTCAGAGCTCCACCCTCCTATCAGCCAAGGTGCAGGCAGTCTACTGCATATGACTTTAGCAAGCGCAGCCGCCTCTACTGTGCATGACGGCTTCTGACAAACATACTTAGCGAATTATTATATAGGATAGAGCAGGTGTGAAAAAGTGCTGTAAAGTAAGAATGCTTTCAAAAATAGACATTAGTAGTTTATTTTTATCAATCAACAAAATGATAGTGAATGAACTGAAGAAAAATCTAAATTGAATCAGTATTTGGTGTGACCACCCTTTGCCTTCCAAACAGAATCAATTCTTCTAGGTACACTTGCACAAAGTCAAGGATTTTTGTAGGCATATAGTCAGGTGTATGATTAAATTATACCAGGTGCTAATGATCATCAATTTAATATATAGGTTGGAACACAATCCTTAACTGAAACAGAAGCAGCTGTGTAGGAGGAATAAAACTGGTTGAGGAACAGCCAAACTCAGCTAACAAGGTGAGGTTGCTAAATACAGTTTAATGTTAAAAGTCATACACCATTGCAAGACTGACCACAGCAACAAGACACAAAGTAGTTATACTAAATCAGCAAGGTCTCTTCCAGGCAGATATTTAAAGGCAGATAGGGGTTTTCAGATGTGCTGTCCAGGTTCTTTTGAAGAAGCACAACGAAACAGGCAACATTGTGGAACATAGACATAGTGGTCAGATAAGGAAACTTAGTGCAGCAGATGAAGACACATCATGCTTACTTGCCTTTGCAATCGGACAATGACCAGAAGTTTCATCAGCTCAGAACTGGCAGAAAACAGTGGGATCCTCATACACCCATCTACTGTTGGGAGGAGTCTGGTCAGAAGTGGTCTACATGGAAGACTTGCGGACAAAAAAGTCATACGTAGAAACAAGGCCAAGTGACTCAACTATGCACGTAAACATAGGAACTAGGGTGCAGAAAAATGGCAGCAGGTGTTCTCGACTGATAAATCAAAGTTTTAAATGTTTGGCTGTAGTAGAAGGCAGTTTGTTCACCAAAGGTCTGGAGAGCGTTACAAGAATGAGTGTCTGAAGGCAACGGTGAATCATGGTGGAGGTTGCATTTGGGGCTGCATTTCTGAAAATGGAGTTGGGGATTTGGTCAGAATTAATGGTCTCTTCAATGCTGAGATGTACAGGCAGATACTTATGCATCATGCAATACCATCAGGGAGGCACCTGATTGGCCCCATATTTATTCTGCAGCATGACAATGACCCCAAACATACAGCCAAAGTCATTAAGAACTATCTTTAGAGTAAGGAAGAACAAGCAATCCTGCAAGTGATGGAATATCCCTGATCTCAGCATCAGTCTGTCTGGGATTACGTGAAGAGAGAGAAGCAACTGAGGCTGCCTAAATCCACAGAAGAACTGTGGTTAGCTAGGAAAGAGACCACCACAGTCTGGCATGTATGATGACCCCAGTCTCACCAGAACCCATCGTGATGGACACACCAGCTTCATCTTGCTCTAACATTTCATGATGCTGGTGGAGTTGGGAGTCCGAAAACTGAGCAGCAGAAAGTTCAAAAACTACAAATATATCTCCAGCACAGGACTTTCCCTCCTTTCTTGCTGGAGTTGGGGTAATTGTGACTTAGGTGGAGGTAGTGCACTTGGTAGCATACTCATAGCCACAGCATCAGCAGTCTCAGAAACAGACAGTAACTACTGCTACCACTTGGAGAACAAAATAAATTTTCTCCTTTCATACATACTTTACAGGGCTCTGGTTATGTGGTGACAGCAGTATCAGCTGAGATGGTAGCTGCTGGTGGGATCTGAATCACAGAGGATTGGGTAGTAGTATTGGTGGCAGCAGTACTATCTGTTGGTGGGTACTGGTGTCTCTGATTCACAGCAGGAGATGTGGTGGATGTAGGCAGTACTTTCTGCTGCTGGTGGGCTCTGGAGTATCTGAGTCTCAGGGGAAAGTCACAAGTGTTATGAATGTTGAATGTGAGAATTATTGCAGAAAAAGCGACAAATTGTGAATTTTCTGCATTCACTAGCAAAAAAAAGTGATTCGTTACCAGTTCTGGTTATGACTGCCTAGTTGCAAATCAGTTTTCACTTATGAGCTAACTTCAAATTGTTTATAAAAATATATATTTTTTTAACATTTGTATGTTTACCACAACTTAATTTTTTCAGAAAACCTATAGATCAATTATTTTACACAAAGACAATGTTAATGAATACATTTATTCTATGTATATGTACTAAAATGTAATAATGAAATATTGAGTAATACAGCAACATTGTTTTCATCAGGTATTTTGATTGTGCAAGTCTTGACCTTAGGACAGAAATTTTAATGCGCAAGACATTCCACTTAATTGTCCGTATGGTATTTAATTCATATTACTGAAGTCCATAATCTGTTTGGATAGTCTGATAATAAGATATAAAAGAGCAAGCTAGTTTGTACTATAAGATCACTAAGGACTGGAATTCCCTTGTCATTTCTCTCATTATGTAGGGCATGGTTATGTTTCAGAAGCTTCTGTGTGAGCCCAAGGGAAGCCTGATTCTCATTAGTTATATTCCAGCGAGCACTGCTGATGGGAGTTAGTGTTCAGTTAGATATATGAGCTGGAAGGGAAATTATCAAGGTTTCAAAATATTGGTCATTCCATAAGAACTCGGTCTAAAATACTGCAACAATAAAATTGTAATATATGTAAAGGGTGGGCTAACATTTTCAAATTCAGTTGGGCATTGGACACTTACACTGTCAACATTATTTGGGAATAGTTGCTTACTTAAAGGAATATAACAACTCCAAATAATAACTCTCCCCCAACACACACACTTGCTACGGCAACAAAATCCAAATTAATTTTGCCTTTGTTCAACAATAGCATCTTTCATCAGTCCTCTATGTCATGTCCATTTAGGCAATTGCTGACAGGCTGAGTGCATAAGTCTACTTAATCATTGAGGGGTGCAAAGCAATGCATTGCACACCCCTCTGATCCTTAGAGTTTTAAAATTATTTTGTGCAGTGGTTTGTATCCTGTAGTCTTGCTAGCAACTCTCATGGCTGCCTCCATGGACATCACATCCTGGGAGCCATTTGGATTTTCACGCCAAAGTAAGGCAAGAATTGTGTGTGTTTGTGCATGTGTGTGTGAGTGGGTATTATTAGGAGTTGTTACTCGTAGTAAGGTGTAGGCTTTTCATGCTGAGGAAAACAATGGGAATACCACTGCAGAGAGATGCATCTTTCCAGAGTTATTGTAGTTTAAATGCTGTTTGTTTGTTTTTTTACATTAACCGTGCCCTCTGTTGGTCAAATTTCAATTATTAATTATTTTGCTCTCAATCTCCATAGAACGTGATAGAAACCATGGCAGATTTTAAGGCAGGTCAAACTAGGTCAGCAATCCTGTACCTTTTTATTTGAACCTTTATTAGTGGGTTAAGAAATCACCTGACAGCAGTGAGAGGAAAAAGCCCTATAGCATGAGGCTTTTCAGAAAAAAGATCTAGAAATGTATCAGTATGCAAAGTGTAATAAAGTAGATGCATTCACTAGTATCTGTCTAAATGTTTACATTCACATGTTGATCACTGAGTTTGTATTCAATTATCAGTGCACTTATAAATTCTATACCACTACTAGCTTCACATATCAGCTCTGACTGGTATAGTCAATGTTATGCCTATGTGTGCACGTGTACATACATGTGTAAATTAGCTGTACTTTCTATGTGGTAATACTACTTATACTGATTTCTTAGAATATTTTGTTGCCTAGTTTACACAAGTATATAGTAACATAATAGATGAAGCTGAAAAAAAAAATTGCCCATCAAGTTCAGCCCATGCCATATTCCCCCGTTGATCTAGAAGAAATAAATAAACCAAACAAACAATTAAAGCCATTTCCAATTAAGCCCCAAGTAGGTAACTAAATTCCTTCCTGACTACAAATGGCAGTCAGATATTTCCCTAGATCAACAACCTATCTGCATTGAAGCAAACTGTCATAATTATGAATGTTGTTCTGAGATAGACAGGTATCCATTGCTCTTTTGAAAGCAATTATAGTATCTGCAAGCGCAACAGCATTAACACATAATTCAAAAACTCTACTGCCTTTACTGTAAAAGATTCCTGCCTTTGCTTTAGTCAAAAACATCTTTCTTCTAGTCTTAATAGTCGACCTCTTGTATTTTGCTCAGCACTTTGAGTAAATAGCTCCTTAGAGAGCTATATGTGTTGACTTTTATACATACTTGTAAACGGTAATCATATCACCCCATTAGGTGTCTTCTCTATTGTAAACAAACCCAGTTTGGCCAGTCTCTATGACTCAGATCCTCCAATCCCTTGATTAGGTTTGTTGCATGTCTCTGCCCTTTTTCCAATTCAATAATGTCTCTTTTAATAACTAGACTAGAGAAATATTCATGGTTCTTCATGAATACTTGGTTGGTATTTATGAATCATCACAGAGAAAGCAGTGGAGAGAAGATCAATGTTTGGAATACGCAAAACTCAAGATAAAAACTCAAAGCACTAGAGCACCATCAGAGGCATAACTAGAAGCCTCGGGCCCTGGTACAAGAAGTGCCACGGGTTCCCCCCTACCACATTGGCCTCCCTCGACCACATTGACCCACTCCACAATGCCCCCATCTCCTACCTGGAGCTCCCATGCGGTCCTCTTAGTAATGCAAAGCGCTGGGAGATGATGTCATCTCACAGCGATCTGCATTACTAGAGCACCGGCAGAAGATTGTGGGCGCCAAGTGGAGGGGTCGCAGTGGGAGGCTGGGTCCCTGGAGTGCATGGGCCCTGTTGCAGGTGCGACCCCTGCAACCCCTATAGTTATGCCATTGAGCACCATAATGGATACATATTATTTTTACAAGAATGCAAATCCATGTGAATAAGAAATGGAGTGTAGCAAGGAATGAAGGGGACCCTCTGAGTGCCCAAAAACCTAGAACATAGAAAGTTTAGAATATGCTCAGGGATTTTGCAAAGACATTTGCCACCAGGGCTATGCCCAATCCAGATGTATGGCATACTTAGGGCCTTATCCACAAAAGAGTAGAGGAGCTATTCTGTTGCAAACTGACTGTACCATAGGGGAAAAATGCCCAAACATCCCTTGTGGGTGGGGTTTTAACCTCTTGAATACTATTATAATTTATAAAGTGCTTCATGTGCCACAGTGTTGCACAGTTAGGGAACTCATTATAAACTCATTACATATACATGATACACAATGGATAAGCTGTAATATAAATGGCCAGATGTATGTTTGTCTGATGCAGTCATGCTCACTGGAGAGACTGCTCGAATGCACAGAGTGCTGGCCCGTGGACACGGGCTTTAACACTAGTAATGCATATAAATGGTGAAGAGGAATACAGAGGTGCCCAGTCCATTACTTTGGAATGCGTTGGAGATCTCTCTAACAACCAGTGGGTTAAATCTTTGTTTCTTCTTGCTTGTTATAGCAAAAAAAGCAGTGCATGGGACTGGCGGTGGAGTCATGTAAGGCGTAGGGGGTGTGGCCATTGGCAGAGCTAAGGGCACCTGGACTACCTTGCTTAGGGGCACCTGGCATGTAAATACAGACCTGGGTTTGACCGTTTGAGTGTGAGAGGGGTGTGCAATGCATTGCACACTCCCCTGGCATTGAGAGGGTTAAATTAACGGGAAGTTGTATTTGTCTCATGTGATGCAACTGGTTTGCTTCAGAAGTATTCCTCTTTTATATAAAAAACCCTTCCTTTGAAGACAGAGGTGGGTACCGTACTATCACAGATGTTGTTGGACTAAAATTCTTGTCAGAGTCAGCCAGCCAAGGACTAGATGATGGTGATGAGAGCTGTGTATCATCAATAGTCCTGGTGGCTGCCCAACCCTGCTTTAACTGGCTGTGTTATTGCTAATTATACATGTATTTTCTATGTGGCTTTTATACTAAGGATAGGGGACATCATTATGGGGTAAACAATAATGGACCAAAAAAAAAAAGCTACTTACTTCTGACAAAAGACAAAACGTATGTATCCCATGGTAGTAGGGTCACTTTTGTGTTTGGGGAGGCTAATAATAATACTAATTTGTATATAGGATGATTACTTCCACAATAATCTATTGCTGTGGTAGTGTCTATAGGGGAGGCTAAGCCTCCTACAATGAATCCACCAACACATCTCATTTCATGCACTTACATGTTAGCACAAAATCATACTCTTGGACTTAGGAATATTTACAATAACCTAAGAAAGCTTTATTGCATACAGACGGAAACGCTCCACCATCAATAAGATTTTAATGTCAACATACCTGACTGTCCTCCCTATAGCTTGCACAGTACAGATGGCTAATATTTCTCCAGTTTCCTCTGCACTTTATTAGTACATCACAAATAGCAGGGTTCAGTGGTACAGAATGCCCCAAAACTGCCCTAATGCCCTCCTGTTGGCACAAGTGGTACACAGAGGAGATTTTTCAGATTAAGTAGTTTAGTAAATTGGTGATAGTCAGGCACAGCACATGAAACTGATTCTCACACTTACTTTAGAGTAGAATCGTATCAGTACATTCTCTCTATAAGGTTCTATTTCAAAAGTTTCAAATATGGAAAGATACATATCCTTTTCATAAACTGATGGCATGTTTCTGTGCAGATTATATGATGTTCATTGATTATCCTCAATGGATGGTATATGATATATAATAGTCATTTTTTTCTCATCCACTGTTCCCATATAGAAAAAAGACATTCTACTTTGGTATAGGCACTTGCTAAATTACCACAGCACCCAGGGCTTTCCTAAAAGAACCAGGGATCTTATCAGATAATGGATTGTTAGTACTGTAATGATGAGATTACCATCATTACCTGCCACAAATATGTATCTTTATTTATATAGCACCATACCTTTACACAGCGATACACAGAAATTGTAATAGTAAAATGCAAAAATACAGATTTGTTAAGAGCATCAGGCTAAAGTGCAATCATTGCATTATTATCAGGGAGAAAAGTGCAGCAAATGGAATCATAATTTGGGAAAGGGACCCTGCCCCAAGGAGCTTACCATGTATGTATAATATACAGAAGACCATCAGGTAAATCGTTTAAGAGATAGCCATCATTTTATTTCCGTATGATGATCTCTCTGAGTGTGGCACCATACACTAATTTAAACTAATGAAGTTCTCAGTGCAGTACGTCTTAATTAATATATGAAATGACACTGAGACAGACTATTTTTTTTCAGAAATAAAAATCTCAGTATCTCCTAATCTATGTACCTATTGGTCTTTTTGGCTGTTTTTAATGACATTTTCAAATATGAAAACTTGAATTCAAGGTGATAGCTCCATTTTAACGCATTACCGACCGGCATGCACATGTGCGGCCGGCACTTGAGGGCCACTGTGCTTTTTTATGAAGCGACTCAGGGCTCCCCCTGTGGCGCGCAGCCACGCCGGCAGCCCTGAATTCCATGATGTGCCAGGACCGTCACTGGTCCTTAAGTGCCGGACAGCCATGACGGTCCTGGTACGTCAGTGGGCGTTAACGGGTTTAGGATATGATCTGGGGATTTAAAACCCCTCAGCCAGTCCCTAGCAATATCCCTGCTTTCTTACATTTTAGTGCTTACTGCACAAAATAAATGGAAATATTTTAAAATGCAGAACATGTTTTATACATTTCGTAATTACAATTTTGTCATTATGGCTTTTATTTGCAAATTAAAAATTGATTATTATGCATGACTAGAATGAAAACAATGTGTTGGTCTATGACTAAGAATCATATAACTGTGAAATGTATTGGCCAAACAACACAAGCTCCCACCACCAATTTCCTTATTTATTGTTTTTTTACATACATTCTTAGCTACAACATAGAGAGGCAGGCAAATTCCCAGGCAAACCAATTGGACCACAGGGGACAAAATCAAATTCCTCTGGATTTAAATAGGGCTTTTAATTCACCAGTTGATAGAGGTCTTCAATGGATTGTTTCACTTGAGACCTCAGTAGCATTTAAGGGTTTAATACCCAATTTATATAAAATGCATTTGTGGAAATTTTTCTGTATTATTTGGTGAACTTGTGAATGTCGCAGTCCAGGGAGCAGCCATTTTTTTCTGTGTAACTAACTCAAGCAAGGTGCTTGTTTGTGTGGATTGCTAAGCCTTCATGTCGGAATTACATTGCAAAGGTTGCTTGCCCATTGTTACTTCCAGTCCTGGCAGTTTAGATATTTAGAATAAAGCCAGGCTTAGTTTACAGTCTCTCAGCTGTCTCATTGACATTAATGGGCCTCTGAAGGAGGGTGACAAGAGGGGGCACTTGCCCTATCTACACTTGCACCACCACCCCTCAGACAAACATTCGGGCTGGGTGTGTTGGCCTGGGGGCATATTATGGCTTTGCCACCGCCCCTCCCAGAAAAATGTATGTGCATGTCCATGTTGACGTACCTTCCAAGTGTCCCTCTTTACAAGAGACAGGCCTTCTCTGAGATGCAAATCCCTCCGTCCCTCTTTCCCACCCTGTTGTACTTTTTTTAACCCCTTAATGACCCTTGATGGTAATCGTACATCATGGGTAAATCTGACTGAACGACCCATGACGTACTATGACTGTCAAGGAATTCTGGGCTCCCCCCGCAGCTGCACACCATTCTGGGAGTCCGGAATCGGATTGTTAACCCCTTAACGACCCTTGACGGTCATAGTATGTCAAGGGTCGATTTGACTTAACGACCGATGACGTACTATGACCGTCATCGAGTTCCCGGGCTCCCCCCGCGGCTGCACGCCGTTCGGGGAGTCCGGAACGCAAAGGAGCAATAAAAAAAATTGCTCCGTGGTCGTTAAGTTGCTTCCGCGTCCGGATTCCCCGGTCGTTAAGGGGTTAAAAAAAATGCTCCATGGTTCTTTAGTGACTGCCGCATGCCTGCGCGGACGGTTGTTAAGGAGTTTAGGAGATCAGACTGTGTGGTGTATATAAGTGTATCACATGGCTCTACAGCAATAAAACTCACATTAATGTTTGGTTAAACCTGATTATTATTATTATTATTATCCTTTATTTATATAGCACCAACATATTGTGCAGCACTGTACAATATGGAATAGAAATACAGTGATATAATACATTTGAAATGGAACTTGGAAAATAAAAGTATCAGAGGGCCCTTGTCATGAGACCTTACAGTCTAGAAGAAGTAGATGTGTTTATAAATTAATCTCTGAAAATAAAATACTTTGGTCTTGTTCTAAATCATTTATTCAGTTACACAAAGAGGTTTCAATAGGTCATAAAATAACCAAACATTCTCAATACTGAGAATATTCCATTTCAAATGGCCAAAGAGGGACACACTTGTTTTAGATATTACTGGGGGAGTGGCAGGTGGGTGGGGCATTTGTCCCACCCACCACCACTCCCCAGCAACATCTCCTAAAACAAGTGTGTCCCTCTTTGGCCATTTGAAATGTTAGAAGTTCTGCATTTGAGATTGTGGCATAAATAATATGTCTGTCCCCAGCATTGCAGCTGTCATTACTTTTCTAAACAATGAAGAAACAAGATCTGGATTAACCTTTTGCACACCAGAGAGGTATCCAAGACATTAAAACGCAATGCCTTGGATAACTCTCTGGCACTCAAAGGGTAAAAAGAAACACTTGTTTTCAGAAACGACATAATATTAGGAGGTAAAGTACCCTTTCATTATATGAGTATGAGGCTGATGGAGTAATTGTGAAACAAACCAATTAGACCATAGGGGACAAAAACAAACATTCTGGGTTAAATGGTGCTTTTAACCACTTGAATACTAGAGGGGTCTGCAATGCATTGTGAAGCACTGCTTTGGAGGCCTCTCTACTATTAAAGAAGTTTAACCCTTTGAGTGCCAGAGGGGTACGCAACACATTACAAAGCAATGCGTTGTGTACCTCTCAGGCACTCAAAGGGTTAAAGACCCATTTCATTTCAGCCAAAGGGATGGTGGTAAATGCTCATTTGTCCCCTTTGGGGCAGTTATTTGGCTCTAGAATTGTTCAATTTCTTCTTAGTACATCAGTAGAATAGGCTAATAAGATTCTGCTCTACACCAGTTCGCTTGCGCTATATTTAACCGCTGCTTTAATCTGTGGCCCTTTTGGTGTGGTACATGTGCTTCTCTCAATGATTTTTTCTTTATTATTATGCGCTGCAGACAGTGAGGGGAAGTAGAGCGGGAGTACACACAGGTAATACAGACACATCAGCGATGCTTAAGCCCTTTTCATTCCAGCGACATGTTTAATTCGCCGATTTGTTAGTCGCCCAATAGTGGGCGACATTTTAAAAGGATACCCTCCACAACAGGCCCTGGAATACATTTACTAGTACTGCGCATGTCTAACTCCAAATTATATACTTATGTATGGAAAAAAAAAGTATCCTCTTAACCCTTTGAGTGCCACAGGGTGTCCAACGCTGGACACCTCTGTGGCACTCAAAGGGTTAATGCTGCATGCACCAATGGGAGAGTAGTGTGGGAGTGTATGGCCAATTCAGGGTTTTCCATCCTTCTGTGCGATACCACCGTATATATACCCTTTGATTGCCGGAGGGGTATGCAAAGTAGGATTGAATTAAAGTAGCCATTAGGATTTCTTTTCTCAGATTAAGCCAATTGAATGCCAGAGTGGTATCCAACACATCACAATGCAATACATTCAATACATCTCTGCCATTGAAAAGGTTACAAAAAAATAGGATCTTGTGATTAGGAGGTGTTAGTTTTTACTTCAATATTTCAACTGATTAAACAAGACAAATGAAGTGCAATTCTCTGACCAGATATAATCACCACTAGGAAGCAAGGGAGAAACTCTGGCTAATATCAGTACCATCTGTAGGGATGGATTTACACCCTCAAAACAGGAAGATCTAGGCAGTTGCTTTCTCTGCCTACTGGAAAGTCTGGCCTTGACAATCCACTGACTTACTGTATTGATTCAGTTTTATTTCCAGCTAAACAGCACTGATGTTGTTTTAATACAAAGGAATGTATGTGTCAAGGCAAAGACATAATACAGTTTTGAGTACAATAACTGGCACAGTATAAAGCAAAATAAAAAATTATTTTATTGATCTTTTAAAGAAAGTTGTGGAATTCTAAGAAACAGAAAGATTTGAGTTGGCATCGGGAGACTATGACTGGCTGTCATCCAGAACCTGATAAGGGTATGCCAGGAAGCTTGCATGTACATGGTATTAATATAAACTACATATAATAGTATCATCCTTGTACACTATATATTAGCTATAGAAATTATCAGTTCACTTGCAAGGCTTCTATATCAGATGGAATATACTGGGTTATATGCACAAGAGCAAATGTGGAGAAACAACTGCATCATGAAAAACAATTAAAAATCCTCAAGAAGACATTTGTAAATTTGCTTTTGATGGTAGAAAGCTGTCATCCACATCATGTTGTTATGGTGATTCGATTGGACAGATTTTGCACCTTAAACTCAATTGGTCAACGGAATCCTTATTTAAACATCAAACCTGTAATTTATATGAAAGAATTTTAGATAGGGGCTACCGTAGCTGGATGTTGGACACATCTCTCAATATAGTTGAGAAAAGTGACAAAATAAGGATAATAGAGTGGTAGGCTTATATTTAGCACTCATTTTAGCCTGGAATTTATTACATACAAATTTTTAATTTTGAAAGTCATTTTGATGTTGAATGCTTTTGAAAAGTTACAGAAAATTGTGTCTAAGAAAGCTCCTAGAATAGGTAATAGGGTATCACTGAATGTTGGAAATAGGAAGAAAGCAACTGGGACCTGATAATGGATTGTGAGTATGTATAGATGCCGTAGAAATAAGTATAGATTGTGTACCATGATTGAGGTTTCCAAGGACTTTTGTTCCTATGTTATTAACAAATTCTATACTATGAAATCATATGTTCATTGTGCAACCAGAAATGTTTTTTAATTGATCTCTTGTAGAATATGTAATGTACAAAAAATTAAAACTCTTAGAGAGCGTATAAATGTACATTTAAAGGGATAGTAATACTAATCCCTATAGCAAAGTACTACTTAAAAAAAATGTATTGCCCCCGGTGTCATCTCTCAAACATTTATGGTTTGAGAGATGAACGCTTCTAAAGTTGCCCTCTCCCTCCCCCTTCCCCGTAGTCAGCATTCTAGCTGACTCCGGGAAACCCGGTCAGAGATCATCAGGCGGCTCTGCAGCACTAAAACGGTCTTCTACGTGTGCTTGCAAGCCAAACACACGTAGAAGACCATTTCAGTGAAAGTTTTCTTTTTTAGTAAGGCGATCCGGCTGTGCTGGAGAGCCACCTGAAAGTCGTATGACTCTTCCTTTCAGTCAGCTAGAATGCTGACTATGGGGAAGAGGGAGGAGATGGCAACTTTAGAAGCGTTCATCTCTCAAACCTTTATAGTCATGCCATCTAATTGGTTTATTTGATATACTCTACAGGGAGATAGTCCAATGCTTTATATTGATATATTTATTTAGGTGGTTTAATGTTGAATTGGAATATATTTCTATGTTTTCTATTTGTAATATAATTATTTGTGTAACCATTTAAATTTTTTTGGTTTTTCTTAAGTAAGGATACAAAATGTGAAAGGCTTCTGAGGACGAACAACAGCACAATGGCCTGTTCTTTGGCTAGTCACCGCTCAGAAGCATCATGTTTTAGCTCTCTAGCTCCATTACAGAGGAGAAATTTCCACGTACATATTAGACTAATCCCACCCAAAAGGGAGGTCCAGTTCCAAAATGACGGGCAAGTACTCCCTGCACAGGAGCACCAGCTAACCCCCGACGTACGTTTTGTCCTTGTTGGGTGCAGGAGGGTACAGCTGGATTCCCTAGGCACTGAGAGCAAGGGCTCCACACCTGACAAGGCATGCTTATTTTGAATGCTCTTAGGAGGTTTCCCTAAGAGTGAAGGGTAATCCAGACATGGACCCCTTGCTCTCAGTCCTAAGGAATCCAGCTGCACCCTCCTGACAGGGCCCAACAAGGCAGAAATGTAAGTTGGGGGTTAGCTGGTGTTCCTGTGCAGGGGGGACATGCCCATCGTTTTGGAACTAGACCGCCCTTTTGGTTTAATTGTACTTCAGGGTTCCAAATTTTTGAGTGCCAGAGCAGCTGTTTGATGGGGGGCAGTGCCTTTCCACTGACCACCCTCCTCTAGGGTGTTTTTTAGTTCAGCATTGCTTGCTGACTGCTGTATTGGTTCACCCTCACTGGTATACTTACTGCACTCATGTAGATTCTCTATTTAGGAGCAGTAGGCAGTTGACACAGACTGGCCATTTGGTGTCCCTCCCTCCACCCTGGTAGATACAATTCTCCTGCAGTACACATAAGTGACCTTGGCTCCCTTTCGTACATCAATGTATCTGCCTCCTCGTCGTACCTGTATAGCTTCCAGGTCCCTTCCACCAGAGGTTCTTTTGCTTACATTGCTTCAGCAACCCCACCATTGCCAGGGTCTTCAAAGTTCTCCTGGGCTTTTCTTCATTGCATCCCGGATGGTGGTATATTCTTCTTCCAAGTCCATGTGGTAGTATTTTAGCAAGTTCAGGTGACTCTCCCCATATACATCTACTATAAATACCAGCTTCATTGGCCAGTCTCTCAAACAAGGTTGCTGGCACCCACCAGTTTTCTTGAATACTGGAGGAGTGTTCTCCAAATAGTTATCAGAACAGACCAGTAATCTATACCATGGGCCTGATCTTGCTCGTGGGCTCTTGTTGGACATCTCAGATTTAGATATAATCAATTCCCGCAACTCATTCTTTCAATTGAACTGAGTAACTCCTTAAATGCTTCAGCTGTGACATAAGAACTGCAAATCAATGGGTTGGAGATCTTGCTAGCATTCAAGTGGTTAAGAAACTCGTTTATGGGACTCCTGTCATCCTTGATATCCTAGAACACAGCTAATAGGAAAAATCCTTTGTTGCTGTACAGTCTTATTCTACAATAAGGTTTCTTTGCCTCTGTTCCTTGGCAGTGTTCATTAATTTTGCCTTGTTTTGATTTAGTGTTTGTGTTAATGAATTCTAGTGTGTCAGAGAATATGAGAATAACACCTGGTATGCTTTATGCAAAAACTGTCTTGCTTCAAGAAAAGCCACAAGGAACATGTTGCTGAACCTCAAGCATGATTATAAATGAGCTTTGGGGAATTAATACATTCTCTAGCATTCAGACAAAAAGAGCAAATATAGGTTAGCACATGGGTGACTCCTACTTCCAAAATATAGCTTACAAGAAAATAGTTATATTACTCATTTGATTAACAATAACAGGGTTAAATGTTTTCTGGCTTTAATACAATATGTTGTTGGTCCATGATTTTTTAATTTTTATTGGTCACATGTTGGACACTTGTCTGGTCAAGGGATTACACATGTGCATAAGGGCTTTGTACTCAGCTAAATCAGGGGAAATCAAACTGATGTAATCATACTGTTGTTGAACTACAACTCTCGTCATTCCAACTGATGGCCAATCTTTGGAGAAGGAAATTGTAGTGCAACAACAGCCAGAGTTCCTAATCCTGAACTAAATACCACTACAAGAAACTCAGAGATGTTGAATTCACCTGGATGTATCTTCTGCACCCTGTAATACCTGGGCAGTTATGCACTAAAGCAATTTTCCCAGACATCCCATCAGGGTCACCTAATAGTCCATGTCTTTAGGATTTCCTTACTTTTATAAAGGTGAGCTAGTCAGAAGTTCAGCCATTTAGTTAACTCACCTCTCAACAAGCAGGGAAATCTTAAAGATATCACATGGCCTATTAAGAATCCCTACCGAGAGGGTTGGAAGCCACTACACTACAGTTTCAAAAATGCATGATAAAGAGGAGATAGCATCCTCAGTATGATAAACTCTCCAGTACCCACTTTATTCTATGGAGACTTTGCAGCTTGGGATTCCATGAAAAGGTATAGGGATTTGAGAGTATATCACTCTTTAGAAATGATCACTTCTTTATCACACATTAGTGCCTCTTCCCCAGGTGTGTGTGCGTTTTGATTGTGGGGATATATTCATCTGTGAGATACTTTGTTGTGGTATGACAGCTAGAGATGAATGGTATGTTAATATAGCTTTTTTAGTTATATAATGTGCAGGGTATGTTATTGTATTATGTAATTTTGTGGGATAATAAGATTCCAACTCAGTAGTTTTGTGTGTAAAACAAGGACTTACGGGATATAACACAACACATCTATTTTTCTGTGTGTTGAACTTTGGGGTGCAGATGTTTTGGTCATGATCTTTGTAGTACGTACCTGTGCACATATTCCATCATAGTTAAGACTATAATTCAAGCATGTCTAATGCATGCACAAGAAAACAGAATAAAGATATAACACTTGTCTGCACCCCTTGTTAGTACATATCTAGAAAAAAGGTGTGGAGGAACCGAGTGCTTAAAAATGACCATGCACTCCCAAAATGCCCTCCTTCTGGTGCAAGTGGCACAAATAGGATAATTTTTGGTGTAAACAGTTTACTAAAGAGTTGTGTAAAACAAGTTATGCTGGTTGGGTCTGGCCCACAGCTATTGAAGGAAATTAAGGAAAAAATGACAACAATCCTGCACTTCTCTCTGGCATTGCTTTGTTGTGACCTTTGTGGGTTAGCCTGATGCAACATCATAGTGTCATGTCGACCTTGTGAGGTCACTTTAAAAGATAAGTGTGACTGCGATGCTGGCTCCAGTGCTAAAGTAAAGACTTGCCTCATTTTGTACATTTTAGCAAGAATGATCTGTCAGTTCTCCCTCTAAATAAAATGAAAAACTGCCAGGGTGTGATGCATGTGAGTCAGTGTAGGTGTGTCAGTGATGTGGATCACAGTGATGTGAATGTGGATGTGATAGAGAGAGAAAGAGAGAGAGAGAGATAATGTGCATGTTTGTGTGTGACAGAGAGAGGATGTTTGTGGGGGGGTGACAGTGTGTGTTTGTGTGTGGGTGTGTGTTTGGGTGTGAGAAAGAGTGTATGTGTGTGTGTCAGATTATATGTGTGTCTTTGTATGTGTGCATCAGAGTGTGTATGTGTGTGGGGGGGATAGAGACAGTGTGTGTGTGTGTGTGTGTGTGTGTGTGTGTGTGTGTGTGTGTGCCAGGCAGTGTGTGCATGTAGGTGTGTTTGAGTAGGAGAGTGTGTGTGTATGTCAGATTATACGTGTGTCTGTGTGAGTGTGTATCAGAGTGTACGTGTGTGTCAGAGTATGAGTATCATATCTCCCAACATTTCAAATGGCCAAAGAGGGACACTTGTGTTGTAGGTGGTGTTTCTAGGGGCGTGTCTGGTGGGAGGGGAATTTTTAGGTTACTTTGTCACCTACTGACACCTCTTTGTGTAAATGAATAAATGATTTAGAGCAAGACCAAAGTATTTTATTTACATATATTCAATTACAAACACATATACTGAAAATTAGCTAAACATTTATGTGAATTTCATTGCTGTGGACCAATGTGATAGAATAATATATACACCACTCACTCTGATGTCCTAAAAAGAGGGATCCCAGGGTAGAAAAGAGGGACAGGGGGATTTGGGTCTAAAAGAGGGACTGTCCGTCCTAAAGAGGAACACTTGGGAGGAATAGAGTATATGTGTGTGTGTGTGTGTGTGTGTAAAGATAACTTATCTGGCCATCTGTTCAAATTCTAACTCTAAATGTGTCCCTATGAAGAGCTATACAACCCTGGTTCAATACAAAAGTGTTAAACAGTTTCATTGCCAATAAATCAAATTCACTGCCTAGTTTAGAGCTGAATCACATTATTATACCCCTATGATTGTTTACTTGCAATTTCTTGATGTTCTGTTCCAATGCTTCACTCAGTAGTTGTATTCTATTTTAAAAAATACATTTTAAGTAGATAAGGAGATTTCTTAAGTTGGAAAAAACATCTGTAACAAGAATCCTATTATCCCTTTAAAGGGGCAGTGTCCTCTAATTTAAAAATATGCATTAACTGCATTTTTTATAGTGTGGCACCTTATCCCCATTCATATATGCATTCTTTTTAAGCAAAAATGTATACTCACTAAAAAAAGAATACAAACCAGTTGAATATGTAAATCAAACAAACCGTTTTAAACCTTCCAATGAATGTTACACACTTTTATTTGGTATTATGTTATGTTCATTTCAGATGCTCAGCTCATTAAATCATGAAAATGTTAGCTTCTGTGAACATTACAGTATACAAAACCTGCGTGAAGCTTGTTTACAATAGGATCCTGAAAGCAAATCCAGTATGCAGTAAGGCTTTTTCACAGTCAAGTTTACCATTTCATTGTCGAGAATGGCTCCATTAACCAGCAAGCTGAGATTGAGGAACTGTGGCTGCTGAGTAACACTCTTCTAGTCTTTATTGTTAATGTTTTTTTTTAGAAAACACTTCCATCTCAACAAGAGGTGCCAAGACTTGAGCTGGAGTCCACAGGAGCAGAAGAACAATGTGACGGTCTGCTGAGCTAGAATGACGGCTGATTAAAAAGGGACTAACTGCTCTTCAGAGCACTGCAGGAGGAAAACAAGAGTTGACTGGAAATGATGTTCAGTGTTTGGATAGGAGGACATGCCATGATTGCATTAATATTTATTTGAAGTCAGTTCTTCTGAGAAGATTGAAAATGAAATGAAACATTTACAACAAGGGCAAAAAGATAGTGCATTTGTTGTCGTTACATTTTCAGGCTTATACAAATGTGCCTTGCAGTCTACGCTTCAAATAAACTGTCATGGAATAAAAATCTCTATATATTTTAAGATGCAGGGCCTTATTCATCAAGCTAAAGAGCTAGACAATGGAGAAAACTATCTGCACCAGCACCATTGAGTGCAACACGCTGGCATCTCTGTAGCATTCCATGGGTTAAAATTCCCATTTAAATCAAAAATTTGAAGTTTTCATTTAAGACTTAGTGTGCAGTTTGTTTGTTACAAAACTGTAGATTTGCAGCTTAAAGGGATAGTAATACTTCATTTTATCTTTATTTTGCCTTTATTTTGTAGGCATTAAAAACATGAGGAATGATATAAGTCTTATCTCTCAAACCTTTATGGTTTAAGAGATATTCACAAGCAAAGTTGCCCCTTTTACCTAGTGTAAGCCATCTCTTCTCAGATGTGGAATACAGTCCATAGACCAGACAGATAACAGCAGGGGACAATCTTCTTCCTATGAGAAAAATGAAAGCCCTGCCCCCCTTGACAAGTTTTTCAGGTTTTTCCCTTATCTTAATTGAAGATTGTCCCTCTCTGCAGTCTACCTGGGTACCTCCCTTCTGATCTGGCTGAGCAGTGTTACATCAGTAAAAGGGGCGAGAGGGGGATACTTTGTCATTCTATTACTCTTGAACTACAACTCTGACAGAATTGAAATAACACTCTCCAAAGTCCAAATACTATGATGATTAATTAGAGCTGCTTTTATTATGAAACATTACTATCCCTTTAATGGAAAAGGCCCTTCATGCATACCTCCCAGGTGTCCCTCTTTAGGAGGGACAGTACCTCTTTGACACCCAAATCCCTCTGTCTCTCTTTTTCACCCTAGTGCCCCCATTCTTGGAGATCAAACAGTTTGGTGTGTATATAAGTGGATCACATTGCTCCACAGCAATACAACTCACATTAATGTTTGCTTAAACTTCAGCTTATGTGTTTATAAATTAGTGTTTGCAAATAAAATACTTGACTTACGCTAAATCCTTTATTCCGTTACACACAGAGGTGTCAATGGGTCATGAAAAAAACTAAAAATTCTCGGCAATGTCTGCCCACCAGCCACGTTCCCAACAACACCACTTAAATCACAAGCGTCCCTCTTTAGCCATTTTAAATGTTGGGAGGTATTCTTCATGTGCATCTTTTCAACTTAGTAGAAACCTAATGAAATGTTCAAATAGATATATACCTAGTCTAGATTTGTGATACATCTTGTAGACTGGTTTCATAGGCTCATATACACAAAAGAAAAGGGTTATTCTGGGACAAAACCACTGCACTGCATGGGATCTAATGCAAATCCCCCAAATTCCTATTTATTTAACCCTTTGAGTGCTGGAGAAACGTACAACGCATTGCTATCCAATATGCTGCACACTTTTCTGGCATTCAATGGATTAAACCTTTGAGTGACAGAGAGGTATCCAATGCATTGCTTGGCAATACTTTGAATACCCCCAGTACACAAAGGTTTAACCCTCTGAGTGCCAGAATGGTACGCAATGCATTGCGTACCCCTACGGCACTCAAAGGGTTAAAGAGATAGTGTGGATAATATATGAATTCACCATTTCAACTCCATTGGTGTTAGTCTGTAATGCCTGTGGTTGGATTTCAGTGTATGTACTGTAGTGCATGATCACTGTACTGCATAGACGCAGACAATCTCCATGATCGTTAGGACACAAACCCCTGGATGCAGGCCCCATACTGAACACTCACACCATGTCCTCTATAGTTTATTAATGCATAGCATTAGCCAGACATAGTGGATAGCACTGCCCATAAATATACCTCCCAACATGTCAAATGGTCAAAGAGGCACAGTTGTGTTTAGGGGGTCTGGCTGGTGGACGGGGCATTACCGCGATTTTATAGTTTATTTCATGACCTGTTGACACCTCGTTGTGAAATGTTAATTAGTTATTTAGAACAAGACCAAAGTATTTTATTTATACAGACTAATTTATATACACATACACTGAAATTCATACAAAGGGACACCAGGGTGGGATAGAGGAGCAGATGGACACTTGGGGAGGTATGGAGCCCTAATATCTCCTAAAGAGGGACACTTGGGAGGTTTGCCTCTATTTACCCCATTGTCTCTTGCTACTGATGCCTCTTTCTACCACAGTGTCTTTCCCTTTTTCTCTCCCTCTTCAGTTGTATTATTTGTTTCCCTCCCGACCTGTCATCTCTCTCTCTTCCTCCCCCAAGTCTTTAATCTTGTTCCCCCAACTCTTTAATCTTCCTCTCCTTAGTCTCTCATACATAATCTGTAACGAAACATCCTTAACCCGTTGAATGCCAGAAAGGTACCCAACTCTCTGCGTTGGATTCCTCTCTGGCACTCAAAGGGTTAAGGATGTTTCATTACAGATTATGTATGAGAGACTTATTGTGCATCCCTGGCACTCTGTCAGTCTCTGAGAGTTACTAGGTGATCGCTGGCTGCAAGCACTAAGCACTGTATACCTGCCCAGCAGTACTAGCAGCTTCTTTGAATGCTGCGCTGCTGGGGCTGCTGGTAGCAGTATGCTGAGTAAACCGTGTCCTGCACTGAAATATGAACTAGTTACCATGGCCGGGCGAGCTGATGCTTCCGGTATCACTTGGAGGCCAGGCAAGGAAGGCACTGAGGCTGCATGAGCACAGCAGCAGTCAGTTTGCTCACTTGTGTCCCACTCTGCGGTGATTCAAGCATACGCATGTCCAGGCATCAAGACAGCCTCTCCTCCTCCCAGCACATTGAATGAAAGTCAGCTGAGCCAGGCGCCGCCGCGACAATAATGTATCACAAGAGACAATGAATATAATATTGTCTACCTAGAGGATATCAGGACGAGAAACCGATTTTGACCAGACATCACTTTCAAATTAATTCTCAGGTGCGGCGCCGGTGGGCCGGTTCTTGCTGCTCTGCAGTGCTCTGCAGTGCTCAACCTCACACTCACACTTCTTACTCATGGTGGCAGGCGAAGTACGATGTGCGTGTACATATTATCAGTGTGTGGCACACATGACATGAGCAGTGACTAGGCATGATGATGATGCCGCTCAGCAGAGCCCACAGCGTGACTCACAGTCACAATATGAGCCTGGTGCCGTTCATCTAGTCTGCTAGAGCAGTAGTATGTATTTGGGCAAAAGAAAATAGGGAACAGGCCAGGAAAACGGGGCAAACTGCAGTGCGGGCGGGAAAGCGGGTTTGAGCCCTAAAATCTGGATTGTCCCACGTAAATCGGGACAGTTGGCTGGTATGCATAAATACCAACAAACAGCCCCATTACTCCTCCCTTGGCACAAGAGGTGTTAAGTGGAGGAAATTTGGTGTATGTAAATTGATATTAGACAGAGGTAGGAAATGAAAATTGATTCCAGTGCCTACTTTAGCTTGGAAATGCTTGTAAATATGCTTGCATTAAAGCAGTCATGTTAAATGCAGCCCGCATTTATTCAGATGTGTAAAATTTCCCCCTCCAGTCTGAACATTGAGAAGCATTAACTTAATACTAGAGCTCCATGGCCAGTGTTAGGTACAATGGCAAGAGTCAGCAACTTCTGAATGAAGAAACTGATGTAAAAGAAAATCAATTGACATAACTGAATTTTAAATAATAATTACGATTAAATATGACTGTTTTAGAGAGAGTGGCTGAAATCAGTCACTATCTTAAATAGTTTACAATAGTTCCAATCAGCCAGGGTAAAGTTCATAGGGCCTGTTAGAGTTGTCTGGCCATTGTAACTTAAGTGAGGGGTTATTATTAGGAGGTGTAAGTTCTAAGTCTTCCTTTATCCTACATATGTTGTAGAGGAGGGGTTCGGAGCTAGGTCACAATAATGCTTTAACTGTGGAGCTATGTGTGTGCTAGTATGCACTAAAGCCATTTGTATATAACTATAGGTGCAGGAACTTCAAACTTGTGAATAAGCACAGCAAATAGGCAGAAGTGGTGGACTCATACATCCCCGTGAATGTGAGAGAAACATGCTTGAGGTCCAGTGGTCCTGCTAACAAATGTTATGTCTGCCTCCATGGACAGGACACCCAGGACTGATTGGAGATGCTAACTTTTGATCCAAGGAGCAAGGAAAAAAAATCTGAATTTTCTGGCCACAGTAAAGTAAGTGGTGTTACTTCCCCTTAAATGTCAGTTTAATGAGCTGCTATGCACTAAAGTAATTATATGTTCCACTATGGTAATGTCAAAACCAAGTCAAGGGCCACCTATTCAACATTTTCCTCTAAGGGGGGCTGCTAGGGTCTGTGTATATGTGTAGTTTTGTGTATATACTGTATGTACATATATAAATAAATAAATATATATATATATATACATCTATATATATATATATATACACTAGTTGAAGAGCCCTTGTACATGGGCAGCAGTGCTGGCCAGTCGCGGTGCAGTCATGCTCAGTAGAAACTGCCCGTGATGTGGCTGTTACAGAGCTGGTCGCTCCAAAATCAGACCATGGTCCTCTCTGCAAACCCTTTGGTGCGCAGAGAGGACCACGGTCTGAATTTGGAGCGCCACGATCCGTATCAGACGCGTCACGGGCAGTTTCTACTGAGCATGACTGAGTCGTTACAAACTTTTAGCAAATTATTATATAATATATATATATATATATATATATATATATATATACATATACATATATATATCTACACGTGGACCCTTAGCTCACAAGTACCTAGAGGGATCAACTGCACCTCACCGACGAGGCCCGACAAGGCCAAAATGTACGTCTGGGGTTAGCTGCTTCCCTTGTCCAGAGAAGAATTGTCTGGCATTTCGTGGCTGGACTGTCATTTTTGCAGGACCTGTATGATACGCTTCAGAAGATTTCTTCTCTGTGTATGGCATTTGTGAGCTAAAAGAGGTTGCACCCTGGGCGCGAGGACATAGTCCCAGTGAGCGTTTGCATACTCTTGTAAGCTCATAAACCGAGCATCTCTGACTTCTATCTATCTATCTATATATCTATCTATCTATCTATCTATCTATCTATCTATCTATCTATCTGAATATGTAAATGTTGGAATATATCAATATTGAGCTATGATACACTGTCTAACAGTGCAGCCTTGTTTCACTGTCCCAATGGTAGTCACATACCTACATACAGTGAAGTTTTGCTCCACTAGTAGTTACAGAAACACACACACTGGATGCCACCCCATACGTGTTCCATTGTCCGCTGGTAGTCACAGACTCACACATACACTGCCTGACACTCCAGCCATTTTGCCTGACACTCCAGCCATGACACATATCCTGTCTGCTTCCCCAGCTGTGTACCCATGGAACAAAGTTGGGAGGTCAGACTATGTATCATAGATCGATACCAATGTTCAGAAACTTGTGGTGTCTAGTGATGAGCGAGCATGCTCGGCCGAAGCTCGGTTCAGCTCGAGCATCGCTCTGCTCGGCACATGGCGGTACTCGTACGAGTACCGCATGTGCTCGCCCGCCATGTTCGGGTCTCCTCCCCGCACGTTTCGCGGCTGCTGTGCAGCCAATAAACGTGCAGGGAGGCTCTGACATCAGTGTAATGCCAGCAGCCATGTTGGCTGCTGGCATTACACTGATTGGCTGGCCAGAACCCGTGATCGGGTGCTGTATAGCACCTGACCAGCGAGTTCGGCTCAGTCTTAGCCAGGGAGAGATGAGGATAGGAAGGGAAAGTCAGTGTAGGGAGAAGAAAAGCGAGTTTGTTAAAAAAAAAGACCCAAAAGTCCTTTTTAGGACGACTGTGTTGGGGCAGCAGTTTATTTTGTGTGGGGGGGCAGAGATATAAAAAAAAAAACTTCACATATTCTGTTCACTGTGCCTAGCCGCAGATTAGCAGCACATTCTGTTTAGTGTGCAAAGTTGCAGATTAGAGCACATTCTGTTCAGTGTGCAAAGTTGCAGATTAGCAGCACATTCTTTTTAGTGTGCAAAGTTGCAGATTAGAGCACATTCTGTTCAGTGTGCAAAGTTGCAGATTAGCAGCACATTCTTTTTAGTGTGCAAAGTTTCAGATTAGGAGAACATTCTGTTAAGTGTTCAAACTGTAAAATATCAAAGTCACATATTCCATTCACTGTGCGTAGCCGCAGTTAAGAAGAACATTCTGTTTACTGTGCAAAGTTGCATATTAGGAGAACATTCTGTTAACTGTGCAAACTGTAAAATATCAAAGTCACATATTCCATTCACTGTGCGTAGCCGCAGTTAAGAAGAACATTCTGTTTACTGTGCAAAGTTGCATATTAGGAGAACATTCTGTTAAGTGTTCAAACTGTAAAATATCAAAGTCACATATTCCATTCACTGTGCGTAGCCGCAGTTAAGAAGAACATTCTGTTTACTGTGCAAAGTTGCATATTAGGAGAACATTCTGTTAACTGTGCAAACTGTAAAATATCAAAGTCACATATTCCATTCACTGTGCGTAGCCGCAGTTAAGAAGAACATTCTGTTTACTGTGCAAAGTTGCATATTAGGAGAACATTCTGTTAACTGTGCAAACTGTAAAATATCAAAGTCACATATTCCATTCACTGTGCGTAGCCGCAGTTAAGAAGAACATTCTGTTTACTGTGCAAAGTTGCATATTAGGAGAACATTCTGTTAAGTGTTCAAACTGTAAAATATCAAAGTCACATATTCCATTCACTGTGCGTAGCCGCAGTTAAGAAGAACATTCTGTTTACTGTGCAAAGTTGCATATTAGGAGAACATTCTGTTAAGTGTTCAAACTGTAAAATATCAAAGTCACATATTCCATTCACTGTGCGTAGCCGCAGTTAAGAAGAACATTCTGTTTACTGTGCAAAGTTGCATATTAGGAGAACATTCTGTTAACTGTGCAAACTGTAAAATATCAAAGTCACATATTCCATTCACTGTGCGTAGCCGCAGTTAAGAAGAACATTCTGTTTACTGTGCAAAGTTGCATATTAGGAGAACATTCTGTTAACTGTGCAAACTGTAAACTATCAAAGTCACATATTCCATTCACTGTGCGTAGCCGCAGTTAAGAAGAACATTCTGTTTACTGTGCAAAGTTGCATATTAGGAGAACATTCTGTTAACTGTGCAAACTGTAAACTATCAAAGTCACATATTCCATTCACTGTGCGTAGCCGCAGTTAAGAAGAACATTCTGTTTACTGTGCAAAGTTGCATATTAGGAGAACATTCTGTTAACTGTGCAAACTGTAAACTATCAAAGTCACATATTCCATTCACTGTGCGTAGCCGCAGTTAAGAAGAACATTCTGTTTACTGTGCAAAGTTGCATATTAGGAGAACATTCTGTTAACTGTGCAAACTGTGAAATATCAAAGTCACATATTCCATTCACTGTGCGTAGCCGCAGTTAAGAAGAACATTCTGTTTACTGTGCAAAGTTGCATATTAGGAGAACATTCTGTTAACTGTGCAAACTGTAAAATATCAAAGTCACATATTCCATTCACTGTGCGTAGCCGCAGTTAAGAAGAACATTCTGTTTACTGTGCAAAGTTGCATATTAGGAGAACATTCTGTTAACTGTGCAAACTGTAAAATATCAAAGTCACATATTCCATTCACTGTGCGAAGCCGCAGTTAAGAAGAACATTCTGTTTACTGTGCAAAGTTGCATATTAGGAGAACATTCTGTTAAGTGTTCAAACTGTAAAATATCAAAGTCACATATTCCATTCACTGTGCGTAGCCGCAGTTAAGAAGAACATTCTGTTTACTGTGCAAAGTTGCATATTAGGAGAACATTCTGTTAAGTGTTCAAACTGTAAAATATCAAAGTCACATATTCCATTCACTGTGCGTAGCCGCAGTTAAGAAGAACATTCTGTTTACTGTGCAAAGTTGCATATTAGGAGAACATTCTGTTAAGTGTTCAAACTGTAAAATATCAAAGTCACATATTCCATTCACTGTGCGTAGCCGCAGTTAAGAAGAACATTCTGTTTACTGTGCAAAGTTGCATATTAGGAGAACATTCTGTTAAGTGTTCAAACTGTAAAATATCAAAGTCACATATTCCATTCACTGTGCGTAGCCGCAGTTAAGAAGAACATTCTGTTTACTGTGCAAAGTTGCATATTAGGAGAACATTCTGTTAAGTGTTCAAACTGTAAAATATCAAAGTCACATATTCCATTCACTGTGCGTAGCCGCAGTTAAGAAGAACATTCTGTTTACTGTGCAAAGTTACATATTAGGAGAACATTCTGTTAACTGTGCAAACTGTAAAATATCAAAGTCACATATTCCATTCACTGTGCGTAGCCGCAGTTAAGAAGAACATTCTGTTTACTGTGCAAAGTTGCATATTAGGAGAACATTCTGTTAACTGTGCAAACTGTAAACTATCAAAGTCACATATTCCATTCACTGTGCGTAGCCGCAGTTAAGAAGAACATTCTGTTTACTGTGCAAAGTTGCATATTAGGAGAACATTCTGTTAACTGTGCAAACTGTAAACTATCAAAGTCACATATTCCATTCACTGTGCGTAGCCGCAGTTAAGAAGAACATTCTGTTTACTGTGCAAAGTTGCATATTAGGAGAACATTCTGTTAACTGTGCAAACTGTAAAATATCAAAGTCACATATTCCATTCACTGTGCGTAGCCGCAGTTAAGAAGAACATTCTGTTTACTGTGCAAAGTTGCATATTAGGAGAACATTCTGTTAACTGTGCAAACTGTGAAATATCAAAGTCACATATTCCATTCACTGTGCGTAGCCGCAGTTAAGAAGAACATTCTGTTTACTGTGCAAAGTTGCATATTAGGAGAACATTCTGTTAACTGTGCAAACTGTAAACTATCAAAGTCACATATTCCATTCACTGTGCGTAGCCGCAGTTAAGAAGAACATTCTGTTTACTGTGCAAAGTTGCATATTAGGAGAACATTCTGTTAACTGTGCAAACTGTAAACTATCAAAGTCACATATTCCATTCACTGTGCGTAGCCGCAGTTAAGAAGAACATTCTGTTTACTGTGCAAAGTTGCATATTAGGAGAACATTCTGTTAAGTGTTCAAACTGTAAAATATCAAAGTCACATATTCCATTCACTGTGCGTAGCCGCAGTTAAGAAGAACATTCTGTTTACTGTGCAAAGTTGCATATTAGGAGAACATTCTGTTAACTGTGCAAACTGTAAAATATCAAAGTCACATATTCCATTCACTGTGCGTAGCCGCAGTTAAGAAGAACATTCTGTTTACTGTGCAAAGTTGCATATTAGGAGAACATTCTGTTAAGTGTTCAAACTGTAAAATATCAAAGTCACATATTCCATTCACTGTGCGTAGCCGCAGTTAAGAAGAACATTCTGTTTACTGTGCAAAGTTGCATATTAGGAGAACATTCTGTTAACTGTGCAAACTGTAAAATATCAAAGTCACATATTCCATTCACTGTGCGTAGCCGCAGTTAAGAAGAACATTCTGTTTACTGTGCAAAGTTGCATATTAGGAGAACATTCTGTTAACTGTGCAAACTGTAAAATATCAAAGTCACATATTCCATTCACTGTGCCGAGCCGCAGTTAAGAAGAACATTCTTTTTACTGTGCAAAGTTGCATATTAGGAGAACATTCTGTTAACTGTGCAAACTGTAAAATATCAAAGTCACATATTCCATTCACTGTGCCGAGCCGCAGTTAAGAAGAACATTCTGTTTACTGTGCAAAGTTGCAGATTTGCAGCACATATTCCGTGTAATATGAAGAAGGCGGGTAAAAAGGGACGGGGAAGTGGACGTGATCCTGATAGTTCAGGGCGCGGGTCAGGACGCGTAGAAACTGTGCCTGGTGCCAGAGCACAAGACAGAAAGACATCCACCATACCTAGCTTCATGTCTCAGTTTACAGGGCGTCGCAGGACATCACTCTCGAGGTCCGACCACTGCGAACAGGTGGTCGGTTGGATGTCAGCTGATACTGCTTCCAGTCGGTTAAGCACCACCCTGTCTTCCACCAAGTCCACTCTCAGTAGCCAAGAGTCTGGTCAACATAATCCTCACCCTGATCATCCTTCCTCCCACCATAGAGGATCTGGTCAAAGAAGTGATCCCACACTGGGATATAGTGAGGAGCTCGTCTCATCACCAGTCCTTAATTTGAACCTCTCTCCAAGCACGCTTGCAGAGGAACATGACATCTTGTGCCCTGATTCACAACCTCTAGAGGGTACCCAATCACAAGAAGATGACAGAGGTGAACGGCATTTAAGGTCAAAGGAAGTGGATGATGATGATGATGAGACACAGTTGCCATTAAATCAACCACTATTACTGTCTCAAGACCTTGATGAGGAGGATGATATACAGTTGTCAATGACTGAGTATGTGGTGGGATCAAGACATGAGGAGGATGATCAGAGTGAGGAAGTGGAGGAGGACTTGGTGGAAGATGAGGTGACTGACCCCACCTGGGAAGCTGTAGAGCCGAGCGATGACAGCAGTCCTGAGGGTGAGCCATCTGCAGCACCGCAACAGGCTGGAAGAGGCAGTGGTGTGGCTACAGTAAGAAGGCGGACCGCACCAAACCAGCCCGCAGATGTTCCACGGAGCACCCCCTTGCGTAAATCTCCCTTGCCAAGGGGTAGGTGTTCCGCGGTATGGCGTTTTTTTAAGGAAAGTGCGGACGACAAAAGAATTGTAGTTTGCAACCTGTGCAACACCAGAATGAGCCGAGGCATGAACACTAGAAACCTCACCACCACCAGCATGATCCGACACATGGCATCCAAGCACCGTAATAAGTGGGAGGAACGCCTGGATCGCCAATCTGTGTCTGCAGGCCACACCACTGCCTCCTCTTCCCCTGTTTTCGGTGCCGGCCAATCGCCTGTCGAAGGCGCAGGCCCGCATACCTCCCGCCCTGCACCTGTACCATCTGAAGCACCATCAGCGACCACATCCACTTCCCTGTCCCAGCACAGCGTCCAAATGTCGTTACCCCAGGCATTTGAGCGCAAGCGAAAATACCCAGCCACCCACCCACAGGCCATAGCACTAACCTCACACCTTTCCAAATTACTGGCCATCGAAATGCTGCCATTTAGGCTTGTGGACACTGAGTCCTTCCGCAGCCTGATGGCAGCAGCTGTCCCTCGGTACGCAGTCCCCAGCCACCACTACTTTTCCCGGTGTGCCGTCCCCGCCTTACACCACCATGTGTCCCGTAACATCACCCGTGCCCTGACCAACGCAGTTACTGGGAAGGTCCACTTAACGACTGACACATGGACAAGTGCTTGTGGCCAGGGACGCTACATTTCCCTGACGGCACACTGGGTGAATGTCGTGGAGGCTGGGAGCGACTCGGACCTTGGGATGGCACAGGTGCTACCCACGCCGAGGATTGCAGGCCCTACCTCCATCAGGGTTTCCGCCAGCACCTACGTTATTGGCTCCTCCTCCTCCTCCGTTTCCACCTCCGAATTCTCTGCGCGCAGCGCCACTCACCCATCAGCCGGTAGCTGGAAGCAGTGTAGCACTGCAGTGGGGAAGCGTCAACAGGCCGTGCTGAAGCCGATCTGCCTTGGGGACAAACAGCACACGGCCTCAGAGCTGTTGCAGGGGATTAGTCACCAGACCGAGCAGTGGCTCTCGCCACTCAACCTGCAACCAGGCATGGTTGTGTGTGATAATGGGCGTAACTTGGTGGCGGCTTTGGAGCTCGGCAAGCTCACACACGTACCATGCCTAGCGCATGTATTTAATTTAGTGGTTCAGCGATTTCTAAAAACCTACCCCAATTTGCATGATCTCTTGACGAAGGTGCGCCGCGTGTGTGCACATTTCCGTAAGTCATCTACAGCTTCAGCTGGCCTGTTGAAGCTGCAGCAGCGCTTACAATTGCCAGCTCACCGGCTGCTGTGTGACGTGAGCACGCGCTGGAACTCCACCTTCCACATGTTGGCCCGGCTTTGTGAGCAGCAGAGGGCAGTAGTGGAGTACCAGCTGTTACACGGTCGTCGCCTCTCCGTTCAACTTCCTGTAATCAGAAGTGAGGAGTGGGAATGGATGTCAGACCTCTGTGAGGTTTTACGCAATTTTGAGGAATCGACACAGATGGTGAGCGGCGATAACGCTATTATCAGTGTAACCATTAGTGTTGAGCGAGCACCCCGATACTCGGGTGCTCGGGTGCTCTGACCGAGCACCGCCGGAGGCTCGAGTGCTCGGCCGAGCACCCGAGCCCCATTGAATTCAATGGGGCGACACAAGCATTACACCAGGCACCCCCTGCTCTGATGAGGGGAGGGTGCCTGGTCAATGCCCCCCTTCATCTCCACAATGCCCCTCTTCCACAATGTCCCCCTTCCACAATGTCCCCCTTCCACAATGTCCCCCTTCATCTCCACAATGCCCCCTTCATCTCAGCAATGTCCCCCTTCCACAATGTCCCCCTTCCACAATGTCCCCCTTCATCTCCGCAATGCCCCCTTCATCTCCGCAATGTCCCCCTTCCACAATGTCCCCCTTCATCTCCGCAATGCCCCCTTCATCTCCGCAATGCCCCCCTTCCACAATGTCCCCCTTCCACAATGTCCCCCTTCATCTCCGCAATGCCCCCTTCATCTCCGCAATGTCCCCCTTCCACAATGTCCCCCTTCATCTCCAAAATGTCCCCCTTCATCTCCACAATGCCCCCTACCTCCAGTCCCTGGTGGTCCAGCGGAGCGTCTGTAAGATCTGTGCCTCCTTCGGCACAGATCCCTGCCACCCGAACATGGCGGGCGAGCACATGGCGGTACTCGTACGAGTACCGCCATGTGCCGAGCAGAGCGATGCTCGAGCCGATCCGAGCATCGGCCGAGCATGCTCGCTCAACACTAGTAACCATCCCACTTCTGTGTCTACTAAAACGCTCGCTGCTCACAATTAAAACCGACGCTTTGCATGTGGAAGAGGTGGAAATGCGGGAGGAAGAGCTTACACAAGGTGATAGCCAGAGCACCCTCACTTCGTCTTCTCAGCGACAATTGGAGGAGGCGGAGGAGGAGGAGGAGGAAGACACGGTTGCCTCCGCTACAGAGGGTAGCCATGGAACTTTAGTTCCATCTCTTCAGCGTGGGTGGGCAGAAGAGGAGGAAGAGGATGAGGAGATTGAGAGTCATCCTCCTGGTGAGGACAGCGAAATCTTGCCTGTTGGTACTCTGGCACACATGGCTGACTTTATGTTAGGCTGCCTTTCCCGTGACCCACGCGTTATACGCATTTTAGACAACACGGATTACTGGGTGTTCACCCTTCTGGACCCCCGCTACAAAGAGAATTTCTCATCTCTCATTCCTCCGGTGGAGAGGACAAGCAAAATGGTGCAATACCAGAAGGTTCTTGTCGAAAAATTGCTCCAAAATTTTCCATCTGACAACACTGGCGGCAGAGTACGTGCTACCTTGGCCAACCGAGAAGGGGAGAAAAGGGGAGCACACAGCAGTTCCGACAAAGGCAGGGCAACACTCTCCAAGGCGTGGGACACCTTCATGACACCCCGCCAGCACCCTCACCCTGATGCGCAGCCTAGTGTCACAAGGAGGGAAAAGTTTTGGAAGATGGTGAAGGAGTACGTAACAGACCGTGTCAGCGTCCTCAATGATCCCTCTGTGCCTTACAACTACTGGGTGTCCAAGCTGGACACGTGGTATGAACTGGCACTCTACGCCTTGGAGGTGCTGGCCTGCCCTGCCACCAGCGTTCTGTCTGAGCGGGTATTTAGTGCTGCTGGTGGCATCATAACAGATAAGCGTATCCGCCTTTCCACCGAAAATGCTGATAGGTTGACACTTATAAAAATGAACAAGGCCTGGATTTCCCCTGACTTCTCCACTCCACTGGAGGAAAGCCCCGGGGGAACATAAACTCACTTTATATATGTTATTTACAATGATGGGAATACTCTGTATTCCCATTCACCCCTTCCACCCAAAAAACGGGTATATGGTTGACTCTCTTCCATATGCCCAGTGATATAATTTTTATATAGGGCCAGCTCACCAGCGGGCCCAGTGATATAATTTTTATATAGGGCCAGCTCACCAGCGGGCGCAGTTTGACAATTTTTGTATAGGTCAGCTCACCAGCGGGCCTTCTCATATAATGTTTTATTGGGTCAGCTCTCTAGCGGTCCCTCTCATATAATGTTTTATAGCGTCAGCTCACTAGCGGGCCTTCGCATATAATGTTTAGGATGGTCAGCTCCGCAGCAGACCCTCACCCATAATGTTTTAGATGGTCGGCTCAGCGCACGTTTCCCTCTTAATCATGGCCCCAGTTCAGAAAAATCGAGGAAATTTTTGGGAGAATTTGCCTTTGCGCACGTTTCCCTCTTAATCATGGCCTCAGTTCAGAAAAATCAAGGAAATTTTTGGGAGAATTTGCCTCGGCGCACGTTTCCCTCTTAATCATGGCCTCAGTTCAGAAAAATCAAGGAAATTTTTGGGAGAATTTGCCTCTGCGCACGTTTCCCTCTTAATCATGGCCTCAGTTCAGAAAAATCGATGAAATTTTTTGCAGAATTTGCAGATGATATACAAGTAAATATACAGCAAATACTGTTTGGTAACAATTTTTCGCCTAAAGTCGTTTTTATCTTCCTTTTTGTGTGTTTTACGGTCAGTCTGTAAAAATGGCGTACTACGGGCGAAAGATCGTTCCCAGCAGCGATGTTGGAGTCCAAGATGCATCCAGACATCCTCCCTATGCTGTCCCTGAACCATTTCTGTGGTGTTTCCATCATTTTCTGCCCTTTTCCTATGGACCAGGCACCCTCCCCTCATCAGAGCAGGGGGTGCCTGGTGTAATGCTCGAGTCCTCCCATTGACTTCAATGGGGCTCGGGTGCTCGGCCAAGCACTCGAGCCTCCGGGGGCGCTCGGTCAGAGCACCCGAACACCCGAGCATTGGGGTGCTCGCTCATCACTAGTGGTGTCCATATCAACCTACAAATAGAAATATGGTTTCATACTGTATATTGTGAAGATTGGCACTTAAAGTGATAGTAATGTTTCACAAAAAAACTCTGTTTTTTCAATACTGTCAGAGTTGTAGTTCAAGAGTAATTGAATGATAAGGAATCCCCCTCCTGTCCCTTTTACCCATTGTAAACTGCCTTACCTCAGACGGGGAATCTCGTCTCTTGACCGGACAGGTTGCAGCAAAGGACAACCCTGCCTCCCCCCACATGAAAGGTTTTTCAGGTTTTTTCCTAATGCTCACTGAAGATTGTCCCTCTCTGTGATACATTTGGACAGTCTTCCTGCTCCGAGGTGAGCAGTGTTAAAAAGGGCCGGGAGGGGGATAACTTATCATTCAATTACTCTTGAACTACAACTCTGACAGTATTGAAATAATGCTTTCCACAGCCCAAATACTATGAAGATTAATCGGAGTTGCTTTTTATTGTGAAACATTACTATCCCTTTAAGGAAAACTTGGTGAAAAATCAAGGTGATTTTTATTCCGTAAATATACCATCTTTTCTGCGTAAACAATGACCTTTATCAAGTCTTGATAATGGCTCTTGCTTGGTCCAAAGCATTACTATAATTAAAATTATGCAGTTTCCTGACCAGACTGACAAATAGGAGGCATTGTGCACCTGTACAGTGCATTTCTGGGTGGCTTTTATCAATTCAGCTCCCATAAGTACAGACTTGGTAAAATGTGATAATTGTCCTTTAAGACTGTTACATCAGGTTTCATTAAAAGATATAGCAAGCCGTGAAATGCAGGAAGTTGCTCTCCGTAAAACTACTATAACGACAGGCATTTAAGCATATCAATTTCTTTTTTTTTTTTTTTTTTAATTATTTTATTCAAAACATACATCATAAAACCACAATATACAAAACAGTTATAGATCCTATTACATCTCACATACCATAACAAATAGACATCTATGGACTTTAGTTATATCCAGTCAGTGTGGAGACAAGCAGGCAGAATGGGGATACCAACATCTATCAAAGACATCAACGAAGACCCCTCATTTCAACTCAAATGCTGCCATCTAGATCAAATATTATCATATTTCTGAGACCTATCCTGAATAACATTATAAAAAAAAATCTTTCAGAAATACATTGATAATCTATTTGATCTCTTATTTCCTTCCATGATGGAACCTCCCGCCTTCTCCAATATCTAGCAATGCAAATCATAAATGCCAGTAAGACATTCACCGCTAAACATCTACTTGATTTATCAGAAACGGGAAGGTCCATATGAAACAGAAAAGTCTGCGGCCGCAATATGACTTCCACCTGAAACAAGTAATTAAATAGTTGAACAATTCTGTTTTTTTATAGGGTTTAAACCATAACAATCCCACCATACGTGTAGTTGGGTTCCCACTGAATGTTGGCATTGCCAACATAAATTTGTTATAACATCTTGATAATATGCCAACCGAGAAGGTACCAAATACCACCTATGGGAAAGTTTATAATATTGCTCATTTAGGATAATACCATGCACCGCTCTCCTAGTCATACGCGCTGCACTGTACCATTCTTGTACCAGAAAGGAGGAACCTAAGTCTTCCTCCCATCTTTTCATCACTGCTGACTTGCCAGTTATATTCATTCCAGCCAAAACTTTCTTCAATTTAGATATCGTATTTGCATTATACTGTATATTAAAGAGCATACATTCCAATTCCGTTTCCTCCGCTATTTTTCCAGTAAGAAATTGCTTAATCCTTAAGTAAATTATACTTAATTTGCAATTCCGAAAAAAGATAAAAAGTTATTATTATTATTATACAAATCGATATCTTATTTAGACCTCTCCCTTGCCAATGGACTATGTTAAAGGTTTCCAAATATATTGACAGAATGTCAATTGGACATATCCTAGAAATTGCACCTGATGAACTCAGCATCCCATTTCGCTTCCTAAACTTGTGGATCCATCTAACTAATTTCAATATTATACTATTTGTAATCTTCAACCTACTAAACCGTGATGGATCCAACCAAAAAAAACAATATGGGTCATGCCCTTTACAATGCATTTTCTCTAGATTATACCATCCCGAATTCTTTCCTCGTTTAGTGTCCCATGCAAAAAAATGGGATAACATACATGCTTCATGTATCTTAATTAAATCAGGATATCCCAACCCATCCCTATCAATACTTCTCTTCAAAATTTCACCCAGAACTCTTGGTCTCTTTGCTTCCCACACATATGAGGCCAATATCAAATATAACTCCCTAATAGTTGCATAAGAAACCAGTATCGGAAGCACCCTAAAGAAAAACATAATGTTCGGAACAAGATACAACTTTACTATATTGATCCGCCCCAACCAATATACTTCCAATCCCTTCCATCGAGAGATCAAATGTTTTAAATCTGAAACCAACTCCATATAATTTAAAGTAACTAAATATTGTAAATTTGATGTTAACTTAATTCCCAAATAAGAAATAGTTTTATTTGACCAATCCATTCGAAACTGCCCACTCATTTCTTGTATTTGGACTTCCGGGATATAAAAAGTGAGAAGTTGTGTCTTATTCAGATTACGCCTATAATTAGACAGACTACCATATCTTTCCAAAGATCTAAGAATCTCAATAAGGGAGGATCTAGGTTCCGATACAGTCAGGAGAATATCATCTGCATACAAAGATACCAGATGATCCTGATGCCCAACCCTAATTCCACTTATCTCTTCCGTATGCCTAAATAAGGCCGCTCATGGCTCAATTGTCAAAGCATACAAGAGGGGTGCCAAAGGGCACCCCTGCCTCGTACCATTCTGAATTTCAAAAGTAACTGATCCCATAGCTAGCTCTGAGATCCTTGCACTTGGAGTCGTATAAAGAGACACTGTCAATTCCGCAAATCTACCTATTAAACCAAATGCACGCAGAGTCCCAGATAAAAATCTCCAATTCACTCCATCAAACGCTTTTTCGGCATCTAGAGCCACAATTACCGATGGAAGTTGTCTATGATGTATTACCTCCATAATATCTAAGACTCTGCGTATGTTATCCTCCCCTGACCTGCCTCTAATAAAACCCACCTGGTCCGGATGGACCAGTTCCCCCATTAAGTTATTTAACCTCTGTGCCAAAATCTTAGAAAACATTTTAATATCCAGATTAATGAGAGATATTGGCCTATAGTTTATAACCCTTTGGTGCGCAGAGAGGACCACGGTCAGAATTTGGAGCACCCCGATCCGTATCCGACGCGTCACGGGCAGTTTCTCCTGTGCATGACTGAGTCGTTACAAACTTTTAGCAAATTATTATATAGGATACATATATATATATATATATATATATATATATATATATATTTATACACGTGGACCCCTTGCTCACAAATACCTAGAGGGATCAACTGCACCTCACCGACGAGGCCCAGCAAGGCCAAAACGTACGTCTGGGGTTAGCTGCTTCCCTTGTCCAGAGAAGAATTGTCTGGCATTTCATGGCTGGACTGTCATTTTTGCAGGACCTGTATGATATGCTTCAGAATATTTCTTCTCTGTGTATGGCATTTTTTAGCTAAAAGAGGTTGCACCCTGGGTGCGAGGACATAGTACCAGTGAGCGTTTGCATACTCTTGCAAGCTCATAAGCCGAGCATCTCTGACTTCTATCTATTTATCTATCTATCTATCTATCTATCTATCTATCTATCTAAATATATAAATGTTGGAATATATATCAGTTTCGAGCTATGATACACTGTCTAACAGCGCAGCCTTGTTTCACTGCCACAATGGTAGTCACATACCTACATACAATGAAGTTTTGCTCCACTAGTAGTTACAGAAACACACACACACACACACTGTATGCCACCCCATACGTGTTCCATTGTGCACTGGTAGTCACAGACTCACACACTGCCTGCCACTCCAGCCATTTTCCACTGATTGCTGGTAATCACAGAATGACACATGTACCGTCTGCTTCCCCAGCTGTGTACCCATGGAACAAAGTTGGGAGGTCAGACAGTGTATCATAGATTGATACCAATATTCAGAAACTTGTGGTGTCCATATCAACCTATAAATAGAAATATAGTTTCACAATGTATAATGTGAAGATTGGCACTTAAAGTGATAGTAATGTTTATCTCGTCTCTTGACCGGACAGGTGGCAGCAAGGGACAACCCTGCCCCCCCCCCCCCATGAAAGGTTTTTCAGGTTTTTCCTTATGCTCACTGAAGATTATCCCTCTCTGTGATACATTCGGACAGTCTTCCTGCTCTGAGGTGAGCAGTGTTAAAAAGGGGCGGAGGGATAACTTATCATTCAATTATTCTTGAACTATAACTCTGACAGTATTGAAATAATGCCTTCCACAGCCGAAATACTATGAAGATTAATCGGAGTTGCTTTTTATTGTGAAACATTACTATCCCTTTAAAGAAAACTTGGTGAAAAATCAAGGTGATTTTTATTCCATAAATATACCATCTTTTCTGCCAAAACAATGACCTTTATCAAGTCTTGATAAAGGCTCTTGCTTGGTCCAGAGCATTACTATAATTAAAATTATGCAGTTTCCTGACCAGACTGACAAATAGGAGGCATTGTGTGTCTGTACTGTGCATTTCTGAGTGGCTTTTATCAAGTCAGCTCCCATAAGTACAGACTTAGTAAAATATGATAATTCTCCTTTAAGACTGTTACATCAGGTTTCATTAAAAGTTATAGCAAGCCATGAAATGCAGGAACTTGCTGTCTGTAAAACTACTATAACAACAGGCATTTAAGTATAACTATTTCAGCTTCACCCAAAACATACTGAAGGCAAAATGTAATAGTGGAATTTACATGTATATTAAAACATAAACAGTGAGGATTATGTTTGAAAAACATGCACTTTGTCGGATTACATAATTACACGTCAAATTAACATATAGTATTAATATTCATATTAATATGCTATCATCAATTGTAGATGCATATACTACATGCTATAGTAGTTAAAATCTGTAGGACCTGATTTATATAATTCATTAGTTGTACTTTTTCTACCACGGTACAAGATCTATAAATGGAACTTTAAAGGGATCTGTCATTAACTCTTCGAAAGCCAGAGGGGTAGGTATCGCACTGCAAAGCAATGCATTGTGTATCCCTCTGACACTCAAAGTGTTAATTTATTTTATAGTATATATATATATATATATATATATATATATATATATATATATATATATGTGTATATATATATATTCCTACACACGCTTGAAAAGCAGAGCAGTGTGCAACATATATTTCTTTTTCAGCATATTCCATTTTGCAGAAATGCTCTGTACTCTTATTTGCTTTGCATGTGTTTACATTCTCACTCAGCCAATCAGTTCTCCTCTTTTTATTGTTGCATTAGGCTTTAAGCAGGAAATGCAAAAGTGCAGCACTGTATTGTGTATTCTCCTTAATGCCAGTCTCTGCCCGGAATCATATCAATTAAATCTGACTTTATGGACACTTTAGATCAAGATTGTCAGAGCAGGGCTGGCAACATGTGGTCCAGGAGACAAATACAATCAAATGGCCCATTTCTACTATTGCTCAAGTCCACCTCCGTTTGTTAATTTTAAAATTAGCATCAATGTTGTGAAGTAAGGCAAGTGCTATCACAGAGCTTCCAGCTGAAATGGGGCTACACTACTGATACTACATATCATGCAATTCGAGTAAAGCTACACTAGTGATACTATAGAGCTTACAAGGGAAATGGGCTATGCTACTAGTACAGCTACATTTGGATTGGAGCTCAGCGGTATCAATTGTGTAGCTCCATTTTAGTTGTAAGCTCTGTACTATCATTAATGTAGCTCCATTTAGAGCCACAAGTAGGAGATTGTGTGAGGTGGTGGTTCACCAACCCAAACATATGACTGCTCCAGGGAGTAATTGCCCCCTTGCCCCCCAGGCCAGCCCACCCCTGAAGGTTGCCTTTGTTCATTTATCAAGGGCTAACAACAACAGGCCTGGATTTAAAGGAGCAGTGAAGTTTTTATGAAATATATGTGTTATTGGGCTATTTCTGCTGAGTAAAACAAGTTTACCCCCACTTCTAGCATGTTTTTTGTTTATTCAGGTCATTGGAGAACTGCAGTAAGCTACTCATCCATGGAATGCAATAGAATAACTGTCTGAGCAGCAGATAAACTGTAGGTGTACTTTCTGGACACCAGAGGATATCATGTTAATTTTAATAAAGCAAACTTCAAATTATTAAGGGCTTCAGTGCAACACGTAGACTGGGATACATTATTTAAAGATAAAAATACTGAGGATAAATGGTCAGAATTCAAATTTAGGTTGCGGAAATATACCCAACAGTATATACCAATGCGGAACAAATGCAAAAGACGTAAGTCACAACCAATATGGTTAACTGCACATGTAAAGAAGGAAATGGCAAGGAAAAAAAAACGCACTAATATTATTTAAGTCTGAAGGAACTGAACAATCTTTCTTAAAATACAGGGAGTGTAACAAAGATTGCAAAAAGGCAATTAGGGTAGCAAAAATAGATAATGAAACTCGAATTGCAAGGGAAAGTAAAACTAATCCAAAAAAGTTTTTCAAATATTTAAATAGCAAAAAACTTAAGAGGGAGTGCATTGGACCATTCAAAAATGAGATGGGTGCGTTGATTAGTGAGGATAAGGAAAAGGCAGATGTTCTAAACACTTTCTTTGCATCAGTATATACAAGGGAGCAAGGAATGGTAGAAGAGCCTCCGCAAGTAACTAATAAAACAATACAATTATCAGATATTGGGTTAACTCAAGAAGATGTCATGGGTAGACTGAACAAAATGAAGACTGACAAAGCACCGGGTCCTGATGGTATACATCCAAGGGTTCTTAAGGAACTCAGTGCAGTGTTGGCACAGAAGAGCCAATGTAGTGCCTCTATTTAAGAAGGGAACTAAAACAGAACCTGGGAATTATAGACCAGTGAGTTTGACCTCTGTAGTGGGAAAACTGCTAGAAGGGATATTAAGGGACTATATTCAGGATTACAACACAAAAAATAAGATCATTAGCAGAAATCAACATGGTTTTATGAATAATAGATCATGCCAAACTAACCTTTTCAGCTTCTATGAGGAAGTAAGCAGCAACCTTGACAATGGCAAGGCAGTAGATTTAGTAAATCTAGACTTTGCAAAGGCATTTGATACAGTGTCACACAGAAGGCTGGGGTATAAAATAAGGAAATTGGGGCTAGGAGATAACCTTTGCAATTGGATATAAAACTGGTTGAAGGATAGGGAACAGTGTGTGGTTGTAAATGGACAATTCTCCAATACAGTTAAAGTGGAGAGTGGAGTACCTCAGGGCTCAGTATTAGGTCTGCTGCTTTTTAACATGTTTATAAATGACCTGGAAATAGATATAGAAAGTACAATATCAATATTTGCAGATGATACTAAATTATGCAGGGTAATTAATTCAGAACAGGATAATTGCTCTCTACAGAGGGATTTATATAAAATGGCAGACTGGGCAAACAAATGGAATATGAACTTTAACGTGGGGAAGTGTAAAGTCATGCATTTGGGAGGAAATAATCCCAAGGCTACTTATAAACTTATAAGCTTTGGAATAATACATTTCCCAGCAGTGGTATAACCTTTCTTTTTTTTTTTTTTTGCTCAGAGGGAGAAGCCATGCAACATATATATATATTTTTCATGTATAAAGATTACTTGTCCTTTAGGGATATCCCTGATTCAGCACTGGTGAGGATATCAGTTGCTCGTTTATTTTGACTGATCCATCTGTGTTCAAGTAATTAAATCTTTAAATCAGGGTCTCTTGATAGCCCTTGAGAATTACACTTGGGCGCCCCTACTTTAGACCATAGGTGGGCAACATGAGGAGCTCCAGTAGTTCAGGACTTCAACATCCATCATCCCCAGCCAGTTATTGGACAAAGGAGACTGTAGTCCTGCACAGCTGGAGGACCTCACGTTGCTCATATGTGCTTTAGATGGACTACATATGCTGAAGGGTGCCACATTAACCCTTTGAGTGCCAGAGGGGTATCCAATCCATTGTAACAATGCAATGGATACCTCTCTTACACTGAAATGGTTAATAGGAGTACCACAAGTATGCTGGCCACACCCACCAATGTGAGTTGTTGTTGTTACAAACACAATCATATTGTCCCTGCACCAGATATTCACAACTAACTTATAGTAGCTGGTTTAATTAGCTAGGGTTTAAAGGAACCCTAAGAAGGCTCTGGGGTTGTACATACTGAAATACCATGGGGGAGATTCACTAAGCGGTGATAAAGTGGTGATAAAGTAGAGATGACTTCTACAGTTTATCACTTCTCCAGCTCTTATGTATTCTATGCAGCCTATTCACTAAGATATCCAAAGCTGAAGTGCATTGGCTCCAAAGAATAACATAAGACTTGGAGAAGAGATAAACTGGAGAAGTCATCTCTACCTTATCACCTCTATATCAACACTTAGTGAATTTTCCCCCTTATCTTCCATGATAGCATCTGTAAAAATGTTCTGTTTGTTTTTTGAGGCCTAATATCTACCCTTACATATACCCTTACATTTCTGCTTTTTTCCATGGCTCCTATTCCCATAGCAATCACGACAGGGTGATAAACACTGGGTGCTAATGTCAATACATTAACAGCATTATCTATGCACAAATAACTAATCAAAATGTGACTATATGGGATAGTCTATACATGCATTAAAAGTGTTGTATTACGTTTTATGGATCTAACAGAAAGTAACTACAATTTACAGATGATACTTAAAATTAAATAACCCAATTTAATTCCTAGTTTTTTTGTCCATATTAATACAACTGTGGGCAAAAGGTGGCCCTGGAGCTGTAAGTGACCTTCAGAGGCTGGTGGGACTATTGTTAGGAGAATGGTAGGGGAAGCAATTAAGAGCATCCAGACTAGCGATCAAGGGAGCCCACACCATTCCCCTGACCATGGGAGTCCCCTTCCACCTACAGCATTGTTCATGTGAAACAAGATCCTGCAGAAGGCAGAACTGTCACCACCTCAATAATACCACCAGCAGGAGCACAGATCAGCTGCCTATGACTGCTGCTAGTGCTGCCAGTCTGCCTTCTTCACTTCACCAAGAAATGACATGTGTGACATTAGGGGACCCTCTGTCACATTGGTCATCACCTTCTCCAATCAGCAGTTTGCTTTTGGAATTTGCAGAATTTAAAGCTGCTCTAATTCTTGCTGCTGCTGAGTTGCAAGGGCAGCAGGATGCTGAGGAGCAGGCTAGTGTGTCACAGACCACCATGGGCACAGTGGGAATGGGGTCAACAAGTGATGCCGGATTACTAGGACAGGTTCCACTTACCAGCAGAAGCAACACATATACCAGACATGGTGGGGGCTACATATGGTGCTGCTACTTCCTCAGGCGCATTACACTGGAACTAGTCGTGCCAAGTGGAATCTTCATCATCTATCACCTATGTTGCTGCTATTGTTGATCCCATTCTCTTTCAGCTGCCTAATCATCCTGTTGCTTAAACAACTCAGCAGGAGCAGCAGGAGCAAGAATAGCAGTTGCAAATTGCGCAGTTATGGACTCAGGAGGACATTTGACAATGGCCAGTGACCACGAGCCAAAATGAAGTGCTGGAGCTAGGCCAGTATGGCATTTTTTTCCTCTAGGCTTGTGCTTTAAAAAAAAATAAAATAAAAAAAATATAGCCCTGCAAAAGAAAAAAAAACTTGGATGGTGGTTTGTTTCTAACAAGCCTAAGTCCTACAAATCAATGTTTCCTTAGGGCTTGTGCCAAACAAGTCTAAGTTCTACAAATCAATGTTTCTTGAAGGCTGTGCCTCTAATAAGTCTAAGTCCTACAAATCAATGTTTCCTCAGGGCTTGGGCCTCTAACAACAAATCTAGCAAATCATTCTCTACAAAATACTCTATCAAGTAAAGTATCAGTCCTCCCCTGTGGCCGCTTATCTCAGGGGGTTCCTGTCTATCACTTTACATACAAATTTCTTATTTCATTTTATTGATTTATTTTTTTATTAACTGTCCCCCCAACACCAGTCAAGAAACCCCCCAAAACAAATTCCCTGTTCAACTGATTCATTCCCCAGGTTCCACCCACCAACACAAGGCCCTCCTCAGACCCCTTTTATGCCATGTCTTACAGAGTTCCCCACACCCCACCAACATAGGCACCCTCATGCCCCTTTTATACTGTGCCTTTGGGAAATAAAATAATATTTGCTATGTGTTTTGTATAAATTCAGTGTTCCAATTGATTTCAATCAAATGAGCTTAGGTGAAAAAAAGCAGTAAATTATTCGCCATACGGGAAGTGCCATTAATCGCTTCGCAATACATTGGAGATCTCTCTAGCAAGGGGTTAAAACATGTTTTGTCCCTGATTTTATAGGCCAGAGGAAGAGAGGATGGGACTGGGGAAAAGGCCATGGAAAGCTTGTGGTTTTGGTCATGGGTGGGGCTAATGGTGCCTGGAGTGCCTTGTAGATGTGTAAAACATTGTACTCCTCTATTCCTGGAATGTTTAAGTAGGTTCATGTACTTTGCCTGCTTCAGTTAGAAAAAAACAGCCAGCAACTGTCATGTCTGCCTCCATGGTCCTGACATCCAAGAAGATTTTTCCCGTTAAGATTTTGCCTTTTGCACAAAAAATCAACCGAAAAACTAGAGAGTTTTTCCTTTGGTGCTTGCATCCATCATCAGAGCTCTTGCATGCAAATTTACACAAGGTAAACACACAAGATAAATTGTCTTCAACATATGCAGTCAGCTGATAAAAGGGAGTACAGAACACATACATTCTGCATGCAAATCATTTCTAACATTGATTGCAATAAAACAGGCACTTGTTCCAAGTGAGGTGTGAATTAAGAGTGATAAGCAATTACTGAACTGAGCGTTTCTTACTGCGCGTTAATTGACATATTCAGGGAGTCCTTGTCATTTTATCACCTTTAAACCTCCAGCAGCATATTTATTTTGCCCTTTTAAATCAATATGCATTTTTTCTACTTAATAAGCTAATGAAAATGACACACCAGGATTTCCTATAGTGAGCCACTATGTCTTCTATTTATTTACCTGTGTAAAAGGGATATTATCACCTAAACAAGGAATATTTTTATATACCAAATTAAATATAATGTATTCCTAGCTAGGATATGTATAATATGTTATATATTATGTTTCTTTATACAAACCCCTAAACAGTGATAAGGGCAAGGTATGTCACTACTGGGCTAAACTAGCAAATAAACAAATGGGAGATAATAGTCTCTATGAACTGAAATGGAAGGGTTCTATTGTCAAAACAAATTTCTCTTTACAGTTTTATCACTTTTTAAAAATCTTTATAAAAAAAATGTAGCCAAAGAGATAGCCAAAATATGTCCCACTGGCCATATCCAACCCATTGAGCCTTTTGATCTGACCCACAGACTTCTGTATGTCAGCTGCAATCTTTTTGTATTTTTGCCACTGTCAAGGTGTGCTCCCCCTACAGCAGTTGATTAAACTCTTAACACCCAATGAAGTGCCAAGACCAGTCCTGGAACATCATGGAATTCTGGGATCGAAGCGTTGCTGCATGCGGCTCTGCGATCCCAGAATGTATAGGATTAAAAAAAAAAAAAAAGTATAGTGGTCCATAATCAGTGTCAGAGTTCCCATTAGGCAAAGTAGGCAACTGCCTAGTTCTAAGAGTTTAGCTGTTCTGGCCACACCCACATGCTGGGTCATGGGTGTGGCCAGAAAGCTTCTAGTGCTCCTGGTTTACGGAAGCCTGTTTATTTACCAGTTTCCATATTTTACTGACTATAATTTAACCCCATGGATGCAAACAGGGTTTCCAGTGTATAGCTTCTCAATGCATTGAGACCTTCTATGCGCATACTTGTTATAGGGTAAATATATTTTATGGGTCAGGCAACAATGGGTGGGGTTAGTGGGTGGTGTCTTATGACAATTGGAGTTGTGGCCATGTGTGGAACATTGGATGTCATTAGTGCTTTTGCCTAGGGGAGTCTCAAATGTAAATCCAGAATAGTTGCCAAACCACACTGGACCAGCTTGGAAGATTACAGTCCATACATTGGATTGATAATGGCTGCTGCTTTAGCCTTTACATATATATACTAGTGTAAAAGCCGTGTACACGGACCAAAGTGCGTATCTCCTTTCATCAAGCAGCCGGGGCGGGTCTTTGGTCTGCCGTGGCCACCCTGCCTCTGCACATTGCTGTCCCTGCTGACCAACTTCACATCCGGCGGTCCCCTTATACTTACGGCTTCACGTGTCAGGGACCACATAGACACACAGCTGGTGCCTTCTAGAGTGGCGCATTCCTCCTTACTTCCCCCAGTGTGATCGGGGCATCTGGAAATACCACAACCGCGGGGCCCAGTAATAACATTTTTCAAGCAGCCCAGTGCGGACTGGCCAGCAGCCAATCAGCTGGCCTGCGTTTGGGCAGTCTCTACTGCACAGCCAATCAGCTGACCTGTGTTCGGGCAGTCTCTACTGCGCATGACTGCATCGGACAAACTGCATATGGCCTTTTATATTACAGGATGTGTCTGTCTGTCTGGTTTTTTTTTTAATTAAATAGCAATGGAGTTGTTAAATATTTTGTTAATTTTTGCACAAAAAAACCCGTACAAGTTATTTGGCACCCAGTCTTGCAACTCAGAGAATACTTGCTGGTTTTTAGAAACCCTTTGCATGCCAGAGTGGTTCACAACACATTGCATATGTATCCCACTGACATTCAAAGGTTAATCACTTTCTGGACAATGTGTAATAGATATGGCAAAGCCTTAAAGGGATAGTATTGCTTGAAAATAATTTTATTTTATATTGTAGCCCTTAAAAAACATTAAAAATGATATAAGTCTTATCTCCCAAACCTTTATGGTTTGGGAGATATTAGCAGTAAAGTTTCCCCTGGAGTGGTGTCACTGCTCAAGCCTTCAGATTTGGAATCCAGTCCGTAGACCGGTCGCGGCTCTTCAGCAATGCCAGATTCCAAATCTGTCCACTGGATGGAAGACTTGGCTAAACCAGCCAGGAAAAGGGAAATTTACTTTTATTATTATTAACTTTACTTGCTAATATCTCCCAAACCATAAAGTTTTTTTAAGGGCTACAATATAAAATAAAATAATTTTCAAGTAATACTATCCCTTTAAGAAGACTGTCTGCCTGTGTGCATTATGATACATAATAATAGTGGCTTTAGACATGCTTCTTGCATACTGTAGTGAATGTTATAAAACAAGTAACTTTCCAAAGAAAGGACATTAAACAAGATGAATTTATTCTTATATGATAATACCAGAAAACTGTGTTTTCAGAAAAAGTTGTTAGAATATTATTAAAAAAAGGCAAAACAAAGAGCAATTTTGAGCAATCCATCTTTAACAAAGGGAGGAAACGATATATAATTTGGTTTCAATCGGACTTTAACCCTTTGAGTGACAGCGGGGTACGCAACGTGTTGCTTAGCAATCTATTGCGTACCCCTCTGGCACTCAAAAGATTAAATTAGTTGAATGCTAGGGATGTGTCCAACTCATTGCACCTCTCTAACATTCAAGGGGTTAAATGCTCCATGATAATCTATGTGATTTGGGGCATCTCATGCACTCCATGGTGTGCCGGGTTTGCCCCAGAATTGCTTCATTTTTGCTCTTTATATTCAACACATCATATTAACCCTTTGAGTGCCAGAGGGGTGTCAAATGCATTGCTTTTCAATGCATTCGACACCCCTCTGGCACTCAAAGGGTTAACTATGTAAGCTCTTACCTTTACTTCTCTGTGGACTACAAGTTGCGGAGCTCTCAGCACACATGCTGGGCCTTCTACACAATAGAAAGGAGGGACAGTTATGCTGCAAACCAACTGTCCCATAAGGGAGAAATCAAAGTGCTTTGGGACATTTCTGCCATTGAGTGTAAAGAACACTGAAAGAGACATTGGGGTTGTTCACTAAGCAGCAATAAAGAGATGCTAACCGTTGGTAAGATAGCTCAGTGGTAAATTCCCTGGCTATGGAACCTATTCAACCGCTGGGTTGCAGGTTTGAATCATATCAGGGTCAACTCAGCCCTTTATGCTTCTGAGGTTGATAAATTAATACCATTGATTGGGTAATATTTACACCTATCAGGTAGCATGGTGGCTCATTGGTTAGAGCTGGGTTCCTGCGTTCAAATCCCACCAAGGACAACATCTGCAATGAGTTTGTATGCTCTCACCGTGTTTGCGTGGGTTTCCTCCCACACTCTAAAAAACATACTGATAGGTGAATTTAGATTGTGAGCCCCAATGGGGACAGGAACCACTATGAGTGTAAAGTGCTGTGTAATCTGTGTGCGCTATATAAAAATAAAGAATTAATGATAAAGTGGAGATAACTTCCCCAATTCCTATTTTATTCTATAGAGCCTATTCACTAAGATCTCCAAAGAAGAATATGCACCATAGAATAACACAGGAATTGGAGAAGTGATAAACTGGAGAAGTTATCTCCACTTTATCATATCTATCACCATTTAGTGACTCTCCCCATTTATCTTGTGCTGTTAGTGACTTTTTAATAAAGAATATCTCAGCAGTGGTAGCTCCCTTTTTCTCACCAGAAAAGTTCCTACAATATATTTTTTCTTAGAAAACATTACTATGCCTTTAATAAATGCAACGCTGGGAAGCTTATCGCCGACACTCCTAAACAATCCCACCAACTTTAACCCTTGAGTGCCATTTGGCACAGTTGGCACTCAAAGGATTAAGAATGTACACTTAACTTTGATATTTTCACTCTTCTCAGTGTTGAATAAATTCAGATGTGTCGTCCTGCCCCTTTCTTCCTTAAAGGGATAGTAATGTCAGATTAACTATATGGTAGATACAATTAAAAGAGAGTACTTTCACTTATTCGTATCTCTCAAACCATTATGGTTTGAGAGATATAGGAAAATAAAGTTCTCTGCTCCCTTCCCTTTCTGCTTGACGAGCTGTAAAGCTGTCAGAAGCAGATTTTGGTTCCTGGATCAGGCGGCGGCTCTTCAGCAGTGCCGACATAACAATACCTAGAAATAAATACTTCATTGGAACAGTTTACAACGTGTGACTGGTTTGCAAGCACACTTTGTAGACCATTCCGAAGAAGTATTTATCTTTAGATATTGTTATATCAGCGCTGCTAAAGAGCCGCATCTGGTCAAGCGACCAGAATCTGCTTCTGACAGCTTTACAGCTGATCAAGCAAAAAGGGGAGGGAGCAGTGAACTTTAATGGTCTGAGAGATACGAATACGTGCAAGTACTCTCTTTTACTTGTATCAACCATATAGTTAATTCTTTTTTTCTGACATTACTATCCCTTTAAATCCTTTAAGTGCAAGAGGCAGGTACAACTCATTGTAAAGCAATGTGTTACTCACTCCTGTTGTCCTTAAAGGGATAGTAATGTTTCATAATAAAAGCAGCTCTAATTAATCATCATTGTATTTGGAGTTTGGAGAGTGTTATTTCAATTCTGTCAGAGTTGTAGTTCTAGAGTAATTCAATGACAAAGTGTCCCCCTCCCTCCCCTTTTACTGATGTCACACTGTTCAGCCACAGCAGAAGGGAGGTGCCCACGTAGACTGCAGAGAGGGACAATCTTCAATTAAGGTAAGGGAAAAACCTGAAAAGCTTGTCAAGGGGGGCAGGGATTTCATTGTTTTCATAGGAAGAAGATTGTCACCTGCTGTTATGTGTCTGGTCTATGGACTGGATTCTACATCTGAGAAGAGATGGCTTACACTATGTAAAAGGGGTGGGAGGGGGAAACTTTGCTTGTGAATATATCATAAACCATAAAGGTTTGAGAGATAAGACATATCATTCTTCATGTTTTTTAATGCTTACAAAATAAAATAAAGTTAAAACGAAGTATTACTATCCCTTTAAAGGGTTAAAATTCTTACTGGGGGTCCAAGGCAAACCCACTGAAGAACGTGAAACAGATCAGCATGAGCTGACATGGCTGCTGACAGCTGAGAAGATGACGACTCTTCTGATGGCACAGCAATCCAAGAAGTTTGGTACATTGTTTTTTTAATATCTTTATGTGAATAAGAGATGAGAGAATAAAATAACTCCACTTTTCTAATTTGTTGTCCTAGGAGGCGTTACCCTTTCAAATAGCACAAATTGTAGAATGTAGTCTTAATGTTAGAATGCATTTCAACTCTTTGGTGTTGTGTTGCATACCTCTTTGGCACTCATAGGTTAAGGCCTCTTTGACATGGGTGATAGAACTCCCTGTCACAGTTCTGTCACTCACCTCCTCTGCTCCCATGCTGATCCAGATGCAGGAAAATGTGAGCAAGAGCCTATATTACTGTCTGCTGCCCACGTGGATCAGCAATTAATTGTAGGTTATGATGATCATAGCAATACCACTAAGCACTAGTGTGAAAAATATGTAGACAGCCTCCATAGACTGTCATGCAGAGATTTCTAACTACAAAAGCAGGGAAGTTGCTGTAATGGATACCCTAGGATGCCGTCGTGTCCTGGGCGTCGTTCTGGGCTTCTCCCTCCTGGATGCGGCTACAAGTGGGTAGCCTGTCCGGTGAAGCTGGAAAGCTGGCTGGAACTCTGTAGCTGCATACTACACTGGAAAAGGCTGGGCTCCTGCTGTCAGCTACAAGATGGGTTGCTGAATGAAGCAAGCTGGTAGCTGTACCCCAAAAGGCTGGACCCCTGCAGCTGGCTGGTATGCAGGAAGCTGGAACACTGGAAAGCTGGTCAAGTAAGCTGGAAATGCTGAATCACTGGGAAGCTGGTAACTGGAACAATCCACTTGGAAAGGTTGGGACTCTGGAACTGCTGAATCACTGGAAACATTCACTGGAACTCTGTGGTCCTGAATGGGAGTAAAAGTGGACCCTTTAAACCATCCAGGAATGAAGACAGGACACAGCTCTTAGTCCAAAACGACTACTGAACTTATTGTAAAAATCAGCTCTTTTTATACAGGTTTATCAGTATTAACTTGGGGGCTGGTTACAGAGGGAACAAAGGCGACTGGGTAAAATGCACAAAGGGGACAATGGAAAGGTAAACATGGGCACAAAAGAGCTCTTTCACAGTAAAGCAGTTTTTTCATAATTTAATCCTGACCAATAGGATTTGGAGTGACAAAATACAAAGACCAATCCTGGCCAAGTGAGTCACCAGATTCCTGGACGGGGGGGGGGGACCAATCCCTGGGCCATCTACATGTCCCCTGCAAAACCTATGCCAAACTCTTGCATAAATTACACGGGTGGTGACCAATCAGCAGCCTGCCTACTTTCACATGCAAAGTCTATGGGCTCTGTAACCATGGAGTTCAGTCTCTGTTCTCTTTGCGAAACCCAGTCTTTTGAATGTGAACTAGTCCTTTAACTCTGTTTTGTGCGAGGCCTGACCAAAACTCCATGTAACTGCCTAGGGGTCAGTTACAGTTGCAGAACACCACTGCCCAATACAGAACCACTTGTCTATGGTGGCTTCACACAGGTGACAGTTGCCAGTGTGAAGGACACCACTGCCCAATACAGAACCTTTCACAGCTTCATTTACAGCAACTAAGCATTGGTGTCACCCACATGAAAGGGGAAAATCACTTCCCTTTTCTTAAATTTCTCAAGGTGGGGTTAACTAAATTGACATGTAATGGTCTGTAAAGAGACTGAGTCTTTAGAGAAAGAAATCACAAGTATAATAAAAATCTGTCTGATTCACAATCTGTTAAACATAATTTTCTTGGGAAATATAAAATCACTTTAGCTTGAAATACCATAAAATGTGAATGCATCTGGAGTAGACCCAAGGGTTTAAAAGAAAGTAAAGAAAACATGGCATCATTTCAAAAGATACTTCAAAGTAAAATTAAAAGAGAAAGTGATAGGAACAGGTGGCTGACCTCCTTTGGTGATGTACTTTACATACTGTGAACAGAATAGGATGTTATTGGTTCCGCGGCACTTAGAACCCACTGGTGCAATTAAAACTACAAACAAAGGTAATATCTTACTTGCAGTCAACAAATAATTTAAATCAATTGGTTTAATGGTGTCCTTAGGGGGTTCCCTGTATGAGCACAAGAGAGTCAGTCAGTGGCTCAGTCTTTTTATTAACTCACCTGTTTTAAAGCAGGGAAATCCCAAAGACCTGCACTGTTAGTGGTTCCTGAAGATATGTCTCAGTACATGTTTGGCACTGTGTATTTTTATTCATTGCCATTGTAGATTATCACCATTTATAGGGAACATTAAAGTGACAGTCACAGTAACACACTTGATGAATCTAAAAAAGAGATCAACCCATCGAGTCCAGCCAATGCTATATAACCCTTGCTGAACAAGAGGCAAAAAATGCTAATTAAGCCACTTCCAATTAAAGGGATAGTAATACTTCGTTTTAACTTTATTTTATTTTGTAGGCATTAAAAGAACATGAAGAATGATATAAGTCTTATGTCTCAAACCTTTATGGTTTAAGAGATATTCACAAGCAAACTTTCCCCCTCCCCGCCCCTTTTACCTAGTGTAAGCCATCTCTTCTCAGATGTGAATCTGGTTGTAAGACCAGACAGATAACAGCAGGGGACAATCTTCTTTGTATAAAAACAATGAAAGCCCTTCCCCCCTTGACAAGTTTTTCAGCTTTTTCCCTTATCTTAATTGAAGATTGTCCCTCTCTGTAGTCTACCTGGGCACCTCACTTCTGATCTGACTGAACAGGGGGGGGGATACTTTGCTTGTGAATATCTCTTAAACCATAAAGGTTTGAGAGATAAGACTTTCTTCATGTTTTTTTAATGCCTACAAAATAAAATAAAGATAAAACTAAGTATTACTATCCCTTTAAGCTCCAAGTGAGTAAAAAAATTCCTTCCTGACTCCACAAGGTAGTTGGATATCTTAGTGGATCAACAACTATCTGCATTGAAACAAACTGTCATAATTGTCAATATTGTTCTAAACTAGAAAGGTATCCAATACCTTCTTAAAAGCATCTACATTATCTGTAATAACAAAGTCATAGAATCCCACATTCCACAGATTTACTTTCCTTACTATATAAATGCCTATCATTGTTTTAGACAAAAGCAGCTTTACACTTGTTTTAATAGATAAGCCCTTGTTTTTTTGCTCAGATACTTGAGTAAATAGTTTCCCAGAGTTCTTTGTACTGACCTTGAATATATTTATAAATGGTATCCTCCCTTAAGCATATCTTCTTTAATGTATACAAAGACAGTTTGGTTTGTCTTTTTTTATAGCTAAAATTCTCCAATCATTTTATAATTTTTTTATGTTTCTGTATGTTTGCCAGTTCAATAATGTAATTTTTAAGAAAAAAATGTGGCCAAAACTATACTCCATATTCTAGACCAGGGCTGTCCAAGTTCCACCCTCAAGGGCCAGCAACAGGCCAGGATTTAAGGTGGTCATAACGGATGTGATAGCCAATAATATAGACTGTGTATCGAAATGGTTAGATGCACTGTGCGAGGAGACTGACGGAATAATCTGAGACGGCAACGCCTGGAAAGTGATTTCCTTACACCTGGAAGACGTGGAATCTAACTACGAGGAAGGTAGTATATGAACGGCGTTAGAAAACAAGATAAGTGCCTATAAGAAGTCCAGTGCCCGCACAGAATCTAAGATAAGTGCCTACATTGGATCACAAGTCTTGAGCAAGGGAAATATATATATTAGGTGGAGGTACTTGGATTATTGTCAAGTTCGGCATTATGAAGAATGGGGTTAAGTAATTGAGTTCATACATATTGGCGGAACTCCTGTGGAAAAGAAGGACACTGTTACTATCAGACCGGTGAGAACGTCTGCTTTACTTCCCCTTAGCCGACTGTGTGTACCTATCACTATTAGTGTTGAGCGAGCGTGCTCGGCCGATGCTCGGATCGGCTCGAGCATCGCTCTGCTCGGCACATGGCGGTACTCGTCGAGTACCGCCATGTGCTCGCCCGCCATGTTCGGGTGGCGGGGATCTGTGCCGGAAGAGGCACAGATCTGAAGACGCTCCGCTGGACCACCAGGGACTGGAGGTACGGGGGCATTGCGGAGATGAAGGGGGCATTGCGGAGATGAAGGGGGACATTGTGGAAGAGGGGCATAGACTCTATGCCCCTCTTCCACAATGTCCCCCTTCATCTCCGCTATGCCCGTCTTCCACAATGTCCCCCTTCATCTCCGCTATGCCCCTCTTCCACAATGTGCCCCTTCATCTCCGCTATGCCCCTCTTCCACAATGTCCCCCTTCATCTCCTCTATGCCATAGAGGAGATGAAGGGGGACATTGTGGAAGAGGGGCATAGCGGAGATGAAGGGGCACATTGTGGAAGAGGGGCATAGGGGAGATGAAGGGGGACATTGTGGAAGACGGGCATAGCGGAGATGAAGGGGGCATAGCGGAGATGAAGGGGGACATTGCGGAGATGAAGGGGGCATTCGGAGATGAAGGGGGCATAGCGGAGATGAAGGGGGGCATTGACCAGGCACCCTCCCCTCATCAGAGCAGGGGGTGCCTGGTGTAATGCTCGTGTCGCCCCATTATATGCAATGGGGCTCGGGTGCTCGGCCGAGCACTCGAGCCTCAGGGGGTGCTCGGTCAGAGCACCCGAGCACCCGAGCATCGGGGTGCTCGCTCAACACTAATCACTATGCATATATCCCTTTAGGCGCTATATTACTTTTCTTGGCTATTACATATGAGAAGTCTATCATATATGGATGTGCACAATAGAAGAACAAGTGATGTTTTGTATCATTCGTATATATTATAACATCTATGGATTGAACTCTCTTTTTTTGACTTCCTAATTTTTCATACACGATCGATCGTTTTTATTTTTTCTCTTTTTTTGTCTTTTACATGTGACTTGGGCTCTTTTGTAAGTGTATGTATATGTAAGGGTTAATCTCCTTTTTTTATTTTTTTATCATTTTTTTATTTTTTTATCATTTTTTATTTGTTTTCTTTTTTGCTACAACGGTTGGTTTTCTGTGTCTCCGCTTGGTTCACGGCTGGGTGCACGCTGATTGGAACGGACCCTTGTGGTATCTCCGTGTATGCTAGCCCGGTACAGGGAGTCGGATGTTCTCCGGTTAAGCCGGGTGTAGGGGTGGGCTGTCTCCGCATCTGTTGGGTGTTGTGGGAGATTGGTGAGCTGGATTCTGAGCGCACCTAGAGACACCTGTCTCGAGACAGATCGGTCCGGCTCTGTGTGTTGGGCAGTTTTGGGTGGAGACGGACACAAGGTACGTGTCCTTCAGGTGTTAACCTGGTGTCATGTGAGATCAGGATGGAAGATACCGAGCACACCCGTTAGTGTATTAATTTACTTTTAATATACTTTTTGAGATTATCTGTCTTTTATATTATTGTTTGGGAATTACTTTTGATACCTAGTCCTGATTGGTGGATTGAGGGTCAAAAGGTATTGTTGTTATCATCTTTTCCCATCACTTTTTTGACATTTTTTGTTAGCTAGTAGACATTTTGTATCTAGTGATGATCGAGCACCCCGATGCTCGGGTGTTCTGGTGCTCTGGCCGAGCGCCCCCGGAGGCTCGAGTGCTCGGCCGAGCACCCGAGCCCCATTGAAGTCAATGGGAGGACTCGAGCATTACACCAGGCACCCCCTGCTCTGATGAGGGGAGGGTGCCTGGTTCATAGGAAAAGGTCAGAAAATGATGGAAACACCACAGAAATGGTTCAGGGACAGCATAGGGAGGATGTCTGGATGCATCTTGGACTCCAACGTCGCTGCTGGGAACGATGTTTCGCCCGTAGTACGCCATTTTTACAGACTGACCGTAAAACACACAAAAAGGAAGATAAAAACTAATCTGCGGCTAGGCACACTAAACAATATGTGACGTTAATCTGCGGCTAGGCACACTAAACAATATGTGACGCTAATCTGCGGCTAGGCACACTAAACAATATGTGACGCTAATCTGCGGCTAGGCACACTAAACAATATGTGACGTTAATCTGCGGCTAGGCACACTAAACAATATGTGACGCTAATCTGCGGCTAGGCACACTAAACAATATGTGACGTTAATCTGCGGCTAGGCACACTAAACAATATGTGACGCTAATCTGCGGCTAGGCACACGAAACAGAATGTGACGCTAATCTGCGGCTAGGCACACGAAACAGAATGTGACGCTAATCTGCGGCTAGGCACAGTGAACGGAATATGTGACGTTAATTTGTGAATTTGCACACTAAACAGAATGTGACAATAATCTATGGCTAGGCACACGTTTAAAATGGCCCTTTTTGTCGCTGCGTTGTAAAATAATTGGCCCTGTGCACCTAACAGAATATGTCAGCTTGTCACTGCACTGTGAAATATTTGTCCCTGTGCACCTAGTACAATGTCATCTTAGAACATGTCCCCCCCCACAAAAAAATTAAATTCTGCCACCCCCAAAAAAAATTAAATGCTGCCCCCACACACAACAGTCCTAAAAAGGACTTTTGGGTCTTGAAAGAGTTTCAACAATTGTATTCTCCCTACACTGACTTCCTGTGCATCTAGTATTATATGTCACCTTACTAATATCCCCCCCACAAAAAAAAAGGAAATTGTGCCCCCCCAAACAAAATATAAATGCTGCCCCCACACACAACAGTCCTAAAAAGGACTTTTGGGTCTTGAAAGAGTTCCAACAATTTTATTCTCCCTACACTGACTTTCCCTGCCTGAGCGCATCTCTCCCTGGCTAAGAATGAGCCGAACTCGCGCGTCGGGTGCTATACAGCACCCGATCACGGGTTCTGGCCAGCCAATCAGTGTAAGGCCAGCAGCCAACATGGCTGCTGGCATTACACTGATGTCAGAGCCTCCCCGCACGTTTATTGGCTGCGCAGCAGCCGCGAAACGTGCGGGGAGGAGACCCGAACATGACGGGCGAGCACATGCGGTACTCGTACGAGTACCGCCATGTGCCGAGCAGAGCGATGCTCGAGCCGAACCGAGCTTCGGCCGAGCATGCTCGCTCATCACTATTTGTATCATATGTGGAGGATATATATATAATATATTACAATAAATTACTTAGTATATTCATTTGGTTACTCGTGAGGTTTAGTCTTGGTCTCTAGAGATCTGGTGTTACACTCTATGTGTTTTCTCTTTTCTCTGCTCATATCTGTTGGTCCCGAGCGCCGATTTTTTCATATAACTATTTTCGTTTTCTTTGGAAATCCAGGGGCAAGGATTTCTTTTTTCTGGCTGCTGGGCTACAGATTTGCTCCCAGTCAACATTGTTGCGCAACCTAAATATTTAGATTTCCCTTATTAAAGCGGAACTACCACCCAACACAATCTTTAGCTTAACTAAGTCCCCATCTGGCGACTAGCTGCTTAGTAACGCTAGTCACCAGAATAATTACCTAATTTTATAGATTTTTGCTCTCTTCCATGGGTGACAGGCAGGACGGAGCGAGGACATCTTGCCATTGTGACATCCACGCGCCTGCTCTGTCAGTCCCAGCCGGGTCCGCGCTCCGTCCCTTTCACCCATGGAAGACAGCAGAAATCTATTAAATAAGGTAATTATTCTGGAGACTAGCGCTACTAATCAGCTAGTCGCCAGATGGGGACTTAGTGAAGCTACAGATTGTGTTGGGTGGTAGTTCCGCTTTAAGCACAGATGAGCCACTCAGAATTAATGAGCCACTGATTAACTCACCTGTGCTTAATCAGGGAAATCCTTACATACTGGCCTGTTGGTGGCCATTGATGATTGAACTTGGACAACCAAAACACTGCAGTCTTTGCTAGAGAAATAAAGTGCAGCTGAAATGTTGCTATTAGTGTAGAGGCAGACAGGCAAAGAGAGGGAGCTGGAGCTGCTTGATTTAAGGAATATTGGTGCTAGCCAATTCTATGGATGTGGAGGAGAGTGTGGGTGTGGGTTGTAGATTGTAGATAGTTAACTGGCAGTGACAGGGATAATCTAAATAAAATAAAAAATAAATAGATTAATTCATTGTTTAAAATGACTTTGATTGATAGGTGACAGAGGCAAGCAGTAGCTCATATTTCTACACCTGAACAGAGACTGAGAGTGACAGTGACAGACAAATATGTCATACAGTATACTCAGGCAGACAAAACACCACTCCATACTCTAACAACTCTGTTATGTACTTTATAGTAATAAACAACACTATCATAATTATGTCAATCGAATCATCTCAGTCATCATCAGCAGCAGCATCAGCACTTCAAATTCCAAACTCCACTCAGTCACACTCACTGTTATTGCATAAGCAGTAGGTATGTATGAAAACTACTGGTAAAAAGAGAAAGGTGAGAAAAACAGCACTTTTTGTTTGTATTTGAATTCCTGCAAAAAGTAAATTTTTTTCTATTTTTTTCCACCACAACCCTAGAAGTTTCTCACTAGAACCATACACACTGACCAACAGCGGTGTTACATTACAAAAGTAGCCATAGAGCCACACATTCTAATCTTCCCAGCCTTGTCGCACTGTAGCAAGAGAGCCATCCAACCTGACCTCACATGTCCTGTCACAGAGTAGCCATAGACCACACATACTGACAACTCAGCTTTATCCCACTGTCTGGTATGGTAGCTGAGATGGGCAATGTGAAGTCCTCCAGCTGCTGCCAGACTACAATTCCAATTTATAGTCTGGTAGCAGCTGGTGGGCTTCATGGTGCCAAACACTGCTGTGACCTGCAACCTGTCCCATGGTAGCCACAGATCAATACATACTAACCACTAACCCTCCAGCCTTGTCCCAGTGTAGCTATAGAACCACACACCCCAGGCTTGTTCTAATAGTAGCAATAGAACCACACATACTGACCTTCAAACCTTGTCCCAGTATTGTAAATGTCTCAAGGAATGGAGACAACATTCTTCTCACTTACAAGAACACATGTCCTACTTCTGCTATTGTGCAAATGCAAAGCATGGAGGAAGATTCCTTTGAGTTAGTTGGAGATGACAAGAGTCATAGAGCCCCCATACCTGACACTACCACCACCACCACTTGTCATGATGTTAAAATAATTGTTACACTTCTTCTATGTGCTTCTATTCCACACTTACTTTATGCTTGTGGAAACGTTGACAGTTAACATGCTGCCCTATATACTTTTGTTAAAAACAGAGGTTTAAAGAACCAATATCATATATTGCACTACACTGGCATATCCCATGGTGAGGTTATTGTTCAAGATAGCTGTGCCAGAGTTTTACAAGCGTATGCACATGCATTTCTTATATGCTTCTTGTATTGTAAACCATTACTTAACCCTTTGAGTGCCAGAGGGGTACGCAACGCATTGCAAAGCAATGCGTTGCGTACTCCTCTGGCACTCAAAGGGTTAGCTTTAATTTTCCCATACATTCCTTGGTGAACAACCAGACACCCATTATACAGGAGCCTCTATAAGTGCTTCCTGTGACAATGCACCAAGTAATGGCGAAAAGTACAATTAGTGGCTGAGCAATTCCTGCGGCAGCACTCTGACTTGTGCTGAGAAGCACAGTTATTGGCTGGAACTTCCAGTGACAGCACACCAGACCATGCTGAGAAGCAGTTATTGGCCAACACTCTTCCTGTGATAGTGCCAGGACATGCCAGGAAGCACAATTATTGGCTGGGCTGGTGGGCATCCCAAGTAACTGAGCCCTAGGTAGATGCATAGGTCACCTTGAGCATGATCTAGCTCTTTGAGCAAAGTATCAAAACTTAAAATGTTGCTTTTTTTTCTGGTAATTAAAAACTGTATTCTAGTAATCTACATTATTAACAGAGGTTATGGCTTTTTCAACGGAGATAGAATTTTCTTCTGCAGTGACCTTGATAGCTTTGTCTTTGAGGTCCTAGGAGACAGTTGCAGATGGATACTGCAAAACACAAGGTACACTATTCATAGTAAACGAACAATGAAATGGCAATTGAAGATACTAGCAAGATAAGGGGGCTCTTTTTCAAAATGTTGACCTCTTTCTTCTTTTAAGTAGGGGTTAAGTAGATTTAAGAGGATTCATAGAGCTATTACATGATCCTTTTTTAAATTACATTTTGGTTTACTGATTTTGCACATGAAACATATCATGTGTTTAAAACCAATACTCAAACGAGAAAGGAGCTAAAAAAGAGGAATTAGGGTAAGTTAGAAGGACAACGGGAGGAAAAGAGGAAGATTAGGAGAGGGAAGAAATTGTATTTAAATTAGATATTTATATTGTTACAAGGAATGCATGTTGTTACAATATTACATCAAAGCTTACATTGTATTCATTGAACTATCTAGCTGAGTAGATGATGGTGGTTGGATGTTTTCTGTTATGTTTACAGTTGCTATTGCTCAGTTTAGGAATGACAGTAATTCTAGAATCCAGCCAAAAAGAATCATGTTCCCCTACGTAGACATTATTAGTGGGATGAATGAATGCAGTGGTGAGCAATGTGAGGCCCTCCAGCTACAACTTCCATCATTCCCAGCCAGTTATTGGCATTCAAACAAAATCTGGATTATAATGCAGATTACAGATTATATACCTGGTTTTATCTAACAGATTCCCCCTGAAGTCCATGGAGACACTTGTAGATAAAACCCTTGAAAAATGTTGTTAGCAGCGATGGAATCCAGTCAGTGCGATAAAACTTATTGTTAGGAGGCGGTAGCTAGAAACAGATTTGAAAGATGGGTCAAAAAAAGATAGCTACTGTAAGAAAAAATACACAAATATATACACACATACTCACATATACACACACACTTTTACATACAACAAACATATACACACATAACAGATACACACAACCGTACACACATACATGCACATACACAGAGGCACACACACACTGAGATACACACACAAACATACACACCTACACACATACAAACACAGTCTCACACACACTTTCGCACACTCACATATACAATCATAAAATTGTGTATATATATATATATATATATATATATAGACTAGCAATGTGGGACTGCGCTGCCCGTCAGGATATATAGGGAATTAATGCACACACATGGATTCAAGACAAACACACACAGAGACACACACGCAAATGCACACTCATGCACTACTAAGATGCATAAAGAGCGACACAGTCATACACAAATACATAGAAATAGTAACATAGCAATATAACACACGGTGGCTCTTCAGCTGAGGCAATGTAGCAGTATGCTGAGGGAACCAATTGAAAGTGGTGTTTGAGGCTTGCCCTCTGTAACATACAGCAAAGCATCTCTCTCCCTTTAAGAAGAAAGGGCGGGAATCAGGAAGCAGGAAGTGGAGGAGTGATAGTTGAAAACAGACAGTTAGTGAGGTTGACTGAAGAGATGAAAAGCATTAAATAAAAGAGTTGCTATTAAGTTTATCCCTGAGTTTGTATTTTATGGAAACATTACACCCTCGTACTGAAACAGAGTGTATGGAAGGTTACAGTTATCTGTGGGAGGTGAAACAGTGTGTTTGTGGGGTCATGATCCTGAGTGAGAGTGTGTATGGACTGGGAGAAGTTATTGATATCCCCTACTTCAGGAGCCAGTGGCAGCTATATTTTTTTTGTCAGTTGGATAGTGGTGGGTGGGCTGGAGGGGGCGGTCTAACTCCCTGTATGATAAACATGCCTCCATTGAATCACCCAATGGGAGCAGTAAAGTCCCCATTGAATCACCCAATAGGAGTTGTGTCTCCTAATGAGACATAAATTATGTAATGAGGCAGTCTGTTTAATGTGTGTTTGTTTTCTGAGGAGACATAAATTATGTTCTGTGTGTGTGAGGTACCATACATTATGCAATGAACCTTATTCTTTTATATATATAGATATAAAAGAAGACTTTGTACCTGGCAAAACACACCCAGGGGCGGCAGTAAGGAGGAGTTACTGCTCCCATTGGGTGAATCAATGGGGGTGTGATTTTTGGCCACCCTCACTATCCAGCCCACCCACCACTATCTAAGGCTGAAAAAAAAATGGCTGCCACTCACTCCTACACCACAGACACACACATGTCCCCCACACACTGGCAGACACATACACACATATACACACACTCATACAGAGACACACACACGCATGCTGAGCAGCTGAGAATGATGGGAACTATGTTCCAGCTACAGCTGGAAGGCCATGGACCAAATCTGTATTATGCATCAGGGTGCATCAGGTTATGGGCCCGCAACAATAAACCACTCATATGCAGCTTCTTCATTCCCTGTCTGTGACCCTGCACAGCCCTGCCAATTACTACAAGTGAGCCAATTTCTAACCAATCAGCAGGCAGGATGCTGGGGAGCTGACTTGCTAGCACAGAGAAGCTGGGAAAGTGGAACAACGCCAGAGACATGATCAGGAAGAGCAGGGCTTCAGCTGAGCTGGTAAATGGCAGAAACATGGGTGTGACTGTATTTATATATTGCACAAAGAGAGAGAAAGAGAGCAGATTGTTTGTCAGTCTGTCTGTAAGTAGATGTGTCAGTTCTTGCACATCCATGCTGTACATAGCTCACTGTATAGCATGTATGACAAACTATTTATATATGGTCTGTAAAGTATACAGTCTGCATGTGTCTGTGTATAAGACTGGCACTATACATTATAGGAGGGACAGTCCCTGTTTGACACCCAGATCCATCTGCTCCTCTATTTAGGAGATCACACTGTGTGATGCATATACAAGTGTATCAGATTGCTCCACATCAATAAAACCCACAGTAATGTGGGTATAAACTTCTGTATATATCTTATAAATTAGTCTGTGTAAAAAATACTTTCATCTTCTTCTAAATCACTCACTTACACCAAGAGTAACTTAACCATTTCAATGCCAGAGGGGTATGCAATGCATTGCTTACCCCTTGGAACTCAAAGGGTTAAAAATTCTCTAAAATACACCACCAGCCACGCCCCCAGTAACACCACCAAAAACACAAGTGTCCCTCTTTGGCCATTTGAAATGTTGGGATGTATGTTACTTACACTGTTCACACTGTATGTATGTATGTTCTGATTTGCATCTGTGTGTCACTGTTTGTGTATGTCAGTGCATGTGTGTGTATGTATTTGTGTTGTATACGTCTCTGTCTATCACTGTTTGTCCCCCTGTATATGTGTGTGTTTGAACATGTGTCTGTGTATCACTGTGTGTACCTTTCTGACACATACACCCTACGCCATATTTCACTATCATAACATTTATTAAAAAAAACAAAAAAACATTCCCAGCATAACATGATGGGCAACGCTGTCCCACATTGCTAGGATATATATATATATATATATATATATATATATATTTACATGTATACATTCATATACAAATGCAGACATACACACACATCTTACCTAAGTATGTTCTTCTGCTAAACAATTTGGGACATTTAATTCTAGCATTTCATTTCCCTTTAAAAAGCTTCTTCAATAAGCATGCCATCTTTGAAGAATTTCTCAATCCTTTCCTATTTTTGCATGTTTGTAAATTTGTGAGTTTATTGTAGTCTGTGTTAAACTGTGTGTATCATCTTTTTACTGTGTCACATGATGAGCTTCAAACAAGTGTTTGGAATCATTTCTTCTCCTAATGTTTAGAACCATTTCATCAAACAATGGGTTAGTGGTTCGTTTGGAAGACACATTAATGTGAACTGTGATTATTCCCACACTCCCTTAAACATGTATAGATTCTTATTGTATATAGTGATAAGACCTTTGGGGTTATCATGAACGAAAGAAAATGAAAACGTACAATGCCATGTAGCAGGCAGGAGAACATGCATTGTTTTACTAGTCCTTCATTTCTTAATTCCTTCAGGGTGTATGTGGTAACTCTTTGTGTACCAGCTGATATATGCAATACACTGCATTGCACAGTCCTTCTGGTATTCAACGGGTTACTTCTATGGTAAAATGCTCTGGCCTAAACAATGAAGATGCTAAATATACATTATACATAAATATACATTTATAATCATAAGTTAAGCATGTTGATCTGTAATGCGTTGTGTACCCCTCTGGCACTTAAAGGGTTAACCTCTTGAGGTCTCCATCACCATGCTTTACAGTGTGTTGGAGACCTATCTAGTAACCAAGGAGTTAATAGAAGGCCAAATGAAATAGCTTTTATGTTTCCACTTTGAAATATAGAAACAAATAAATAACATGTCAGTTTTATTTTCAAAGGAAATGTGTCCTTCCTACATTTGACCTTTTCCTTTATTTACAGGTATTGAATGGGCTCTGGCTACATAATTGCATTTGTAGCACTTGAGAATCTTTGGGTCCTGAGATTACTATGATTCCGGCCCAGAGTAACTGCACAGTGGAAATTCTGCTCATCCTGTTTTGTTAAGTTTACATCAATAGGGGTTGTGGTTGTGACAGTCCTAGTGAACTGTAAATAAATATCTGTAGGGGGTCAAGAAGCCTTCAGTTCCCTATTGCTACAACCATTCAATGAAAATCATAGCTGTTAAACTGGAGAAATAAATAATAATAAATGCTCTTTTGGAGTGTTAATTGGTAATATGTGTGAGAAATGCAGCTTCAGAGATAGATAGAATGAATGAATTAATTTAATTAATTAATTAATATGTTTATTTATATAGCGCCACAAGTGTACGCAGTGCTTTACAATTTAAGGGTTTAAACAATACAGGGTTACAAGTGCTTTGTAGAGTGAAACATTGGGTGCGAGGTCCCTGCCCGAAAGCTTACAATCTAAAGTGGTAATGGGAGACATACAGAGTACATAAGGGTTAAGTGCTGAATAGTTTGGATTTTATCCATGAGGTGCGTTTTTAAGTGAGATTTGAAGGTTATCAGAGAGGTGCAGTGGCGCAGGTTGGATGGCAGAGCATTCCATTGATAGATAGATAGATAGATAGATAGATAGATAGATAGATAGATAGATAGATAGATACTCATCCTGTTTGATCTCCCCTTTTATTTTAGTAAATCATATGTTGGGTAGAATCCCTATCCATCTTGGTGGTGACACTTTGTCTTTATGGAGAGGTAAATATTTCTATCCTGAGAAGTTACATAATTGACTACCTATAATTTGAGGCAAATACTTGCAGCCTTTCAAACGCTATTACAGTAGGAAACTTTTACATTAGTCTCAACAAAGAATGCTTTTTGTTGCAACACACCTCTACAAAGGGATCATGTCTTTGTTTAACACTGCAGTCCACAAATGACCAATAGCAATATGTTTTTGCTAAAAAACATTATATACCTGCAAGTTATGTGATACCCAGTGCTGTATATGAACCAGTTCTTATAGCACATACTATTACTCCTATGGGACAAGGACACTGATAACCGGGAGACCTGCATAAATAGCCTAGAGGACACCTAGACAATGCATACACATATACACATGCACAAATACGGTACACACACATACAGCAATTACCTTCTGGCATTCAAAGCGTTAAAGCAAATAGACCTATTTTCCTTTCTTCAACTACATTATGCCACAGAGTAAACATCTCTTTCTAAAATTAAAAACCCAACACTAATATTCCATTATATTTACCTATATGGGTAGGTGTATTGAAGGAATTACAGTAATCAGATTTCTGTGTATGTTTCTCAATATGTTTGTATTTTGTACAATGGAACTACAATCCGCAGTAGTATGAGTGCTCTATTGCCACTCTATTTGTAGTGCACCTTAGGGCTTTTAAATATTTCACATATTACCTTCTGGTTCTTAAAGACAATACATTTTTTTGAATTCACATTTTCTGTTATAAATGTAGACTTCTGAAAGACTGCAAGGCATCATTTTACATCAGATGTAAGTGGTTCAAACTAAATAAATCATTTTGATTTTATATTACTCAACAACAGGCCACCTGTCTGCCTCTTTCTTCTGCAGGTGTCAAAATGATCTGTAAGTTTTTGTTGCATTTTTACAATGATGAACAGAAGGGGCTTTGGCTCTCTCTTTTTCACTTTGATTTTCTGGCAAAAGACGTAAAAAGGCATGTCCATCTCATTAATATGGATAATTTTAAAGGGACAGTAATGTTTCACAATAACAGCAGCTCCAATTAATTTTCATAGTATCTGGGCCACGGAGAGTGTTATTTCAATACTGTCAGAGTTGTAGTTCAAGAGTAATTGAATGATAAAATATCCCCCTCCCGCCCCTGTTACCTAGTGTAAGCCACCCCCCAGATGTGGAGTCTGGTCCTGGGACCAGACAGCTCACAACAAGGGACAATATTCTTACTGTGAACATAAGGAAAACCCTGTCCCCCTTGACAGGTTTTTGAGGTTTTCCCTTATTCTCACTGAAACTTGTCCCTCTCTGAGATCCATCCAGACAGTCTTGCTGCTCTGAGGTGACCAGTGATACATCAGTAAAAGGGACGAGAGGGGGATACTTTATCATTCAATTACTCTTGAACTACAACTCTGACAGTACTAAAATCACTAAAAACACTCTCCATGGCCCAAATACTATGAAGATTAATTGGAGTTGCTTTTATTGTGAAACATTACTATCCCTTTAATACAATGTTCTTTTAACCCCGTGGATTCTTGCAAGGTATCTAACATTTAACTCTTTGAGTGCCAGAGTGGTATCCAAAGCATTGCTTTGCATTGCGTTGGATACCCCTCTGGCACTCAGAGGGTTAAGGAGTTAAGATCCCCATTTAACTCTGTGGGATATTTTGATTCTCTCCTGTATCGGAAATTACTTTCTCCAGAACGCCTACACTCTTCTTTTGAAAATACAGCCCTAAAGGATTAATTTCTTTAACTAACGTAAAAAAAGCCTTGGATGTTTATGTAAGAAATTAAGAACTGGAAATTTGATTCTATGTAGCCTTCTACAGTCACATCAAAATATTAAATGTTTTAGCATTCTTAAAATATTCTGAATCTAAATCAACCACTACCATGCCTCTCCTTCAATATAAATAAAACACAAAGGCAGCTCACAAGATAATATCTGCACTTTATGATATAAAAAACGTACAATATATATACCCCTTGGAACGCCTAATATATTATACTCAGCCAAATACAATGTAACAAAATGGGTTATTTTATTAAAATCCACCTATAGGATAAGCATATTCTTGAGAGAGAACAAATATGTATAAAATAATACAAAAGTGACCCTCCAGCCCCCGGAGATACAGGAGTCCAGCGAGCACTAGCTTTAATGGAGCCTAAGCCTACGCTCGCAAAGTCCCCCCTCTCCAAACGCTGCAGTGCCTAACTTCCACAAAATGAAAAAAATATTCAAACAATATTAAAAAATAATGTGGCCAATGAAAAAAATTCAAAATTCCCCCAAAAATATACCATATATTCAATGTATCTGTTTGGATAAAGAAAAACTCCACTGTGTTCTTGTGTTCATAAATAAATTTGCCACCTGTGTAATATTCTGAATTACATATCCAAATCCACAATATATATATATCCAGGACATACTTGAAAACGAGAGAAATCTCAATGTATTCTTCCTGGTAAAACATTTTCTAAATAAAATAAATAATATTCCAAAATGTCCAATTGTATAAGCAAAAAATTCAACTGTGCTTATAGATAAGTATTCCAAAAACAAAATCACCCTCGTGTTGGATCCTTGAAACAAACTTAACATCCGTGTGTTACTTTGTGTTGTATATGTTTCATTTTATGTATAACTCAAGCACGGGATATTAGGCCTTCTCCTCTCCAGGGAATGGAGACTTAATAATCAGCAGGGTTATTGATTTCAGATATATAGTGTTCTTACCCGCTCATCTCTTCACTCCTCCCCTCCCGATCCCCTTACCTGCAGTAATCAGTGAGTTTTAACTGCTAGGTCCGCCGGTGGATGGAGACTACACTTTGCGGGTTGAATTTCTAATTCGCTCATTCACCCTCACCTCTTCACTCCCGTCACCTGGTCCGCTATTTTTTTTTCTCAGTCTTTCACAGATTTCACCCGGCTCTCTGAGTTTTTTCTCTTCTGTTAGCGTTCTCTCTATTCACTGTATCCTCTTAGGCTCCTCCCTCCAACACGTTTCAAAGATCACGGTCTCTTTCGTCTGGGATCAAAAACTGGACAAACTTCAATTTCTACTCTCTTATATATGTTATTTAACCCTTTTTTTCTTAATAGTTGGAACATTCTTTTTAGAAAGGGTTTTCAATCTTATATAAGCAAATAACATATCTTCAGTATAATTGCAAGCTTTACTAATTAAAAATAATTAAAAAATAAAATATAAAACCCATTATTATATATCATACATTTAACCCTAAAATGTTTGTGTTTTCCACAACATTAATTTAAGATCCTACAACCATTAATGTAATTTACATCCTTTTTCTGTGCACTACATATAGATACAATAATCCACATTAATTTAAATTCCTATATCAATACTTTACTAAAATATTTTTCAACCTTCTACCCATATTTTGTGAATAATCTCGCATGAATTTACTACTTTAAACTAAACCAATAAATCAATAATTTTGCAACAAATCCTTTGTGTCCAACAGTTATATATAACCTGAACTCCATAAGTGACAAAGACCCTTACAATATCCAAACCTGGACATCTACAAGAACCCAAGTAACTCACTACCTGCATTTAACCGCTTGGGTACCTGGCAGTCTAGCTCAAAAATCCACTTAGATTCTTTCCTAGACATAAGACCAATGTGGTCCCCTCCTCTCCAGTCCGGATTAACCACCTCTATTCCATAAAATTGCATCAATCTAGGATCACTATTGTGAAAAATCTTATAATGATTGGACAATGTGTGTTTTCAAAACCTTTTTCTATATTTTTAATATGCTCATATATCCTCTTTTTAAATTGCCTTTTCGTCCTCCCCACATACTTTTTTGACAAGGACATTCTATAACATATATTATATTTGTTGTGGTACAAGTAATGAATTATTTAATCTTATAAATTTTATCATTTCTAAAATCTTTTTTCCTTCTTTCACCATTTTTTGTGTTTTGTAACCATAACATCTACCACATTTATAAAATCCTACCATATCATTATTTTTTCCTTTCAATTTTTTTATACTAGGAGCTACTATGTTTCCCAATGTACATGCACTTTTATATATGATCTTTGGTTTTTCTGATAAAACTTAATTTAACATTCTATCTCCTTTGAGTATATCCCAATGTTTAGTAATTATATTTCTATATGTTTTATAATCTTTATTATATGGAACAATTATAGATAAGTCAAAATCTTCCTTATTATTCTGCCTTTCTTTAACCTTTAAAATCTCCTCTCTTTTCAAATTCAATGTTTTATTCAAGGATTTCCTAATATTTGCCTCCTGATATCCCTTCTGTCTAAACTGTTCACATATAACCTCTGCCTCCAATTTAAATTCTTTATCTTTGTAACAGTTCCTTCTTAATCTCCTTAGTTGTCCATATGGGATATTTGCTAACCATTTGGAAAAATGGCAACTATCAGCCCTAATAAAACTATTTACATCCGTAAATTTTCTATATGTTTTAGTGAAAATCTTCCCATTTTCTATGTAGATGTCCAAATCTAGAAACTGGATATTCTTATCACTCATGTGTTCCGTAAATTTTAGGTTATATCCATTGCTTCCTATATAATCCAGAAACAACTGGATATCCCCAATCTTCCCTTTCCATATAAACAATACATCATCAATAAATCTACACCATAGCACCAGGTTTGACCCAAATGGGTTGTTATTCCAGATGTTCTCCAATTCCCAACAACCCATATAATTGTTTACGTAGCTTGGGGCGAACCTGGTTCCCATGGTAGTACCAGTCCTTTGGCGATAAAATTGATTTTTGAACCAAAAATAATTGTGTTGCAAAATAAACTTAACTGATTCCACAATAAACTCCATCTATTCAATCTCTAAATCTCTTCCCTTCTTTTAAAAATAATTCTACTGCTTTGCAGCCTATTTCCGAGTCTATAACCGTGTACAATGAGGATACATCTCACGTTCCCAAAATAAAACCATCCTCCCAATTTATCTGATTTAACTTGTTAATCACATCAGTCGTATCCCTAATATATGATGGAAGTTTCTTAACTTCTTTCTGCAAAAAATTATCCACATACTGGGACAGGTTCGCCGTAAGGGAGCCAATCCCAGACACTATTGGTCTGCCCGGAGGTTCTTGAATACTCTTATGAATTTTGGGCAGACAATAGAATACCGGAAGTCTGGGATTAGCTCACCTAATGAGCCCGTACTCAGATAATTTAGTAAAGTATTGATATAGGAATTTAAATTAATGTAGATTATTGTATCTATATGTAGTGCACAGAAAGGATGTATATTACATTAATGGTTGTAGGATCTTAAATTAATGTTGTGGAAAACACAAAAATTTTAGGGTTAAATGTATAATGATATATATATAATAATGGGTTATTTTATTTTATTTTTTAATTATTTTTAATTAGTAAATCTTGAAACTATACTGAAGATATGTTATTTGATTATATAAGATTGAGAATCCTTTCTAAAAAGAATGTTCAAACTATTAAGAAAGAAAGGGTTAAATAGCATATATAAGAGAGTAGAAATTGAAGTTTGTCCAGTTTTTGATCCCAGATGAAGGAGACCGTGATCTTTGAAACACGTTGGAGGGAGGAGCCTAAGAGGATACAGTGAATAGAGAGAACGCTAACAGAAGAGAAAAAACTCAGAGAGCCGGGTGAAATCTGTGAAAGGCCGAGAAAAAAAAAAAATAGTGGACCAGGTGACGGGAGTGAAGAGGTGAGGGTGAATGAGTGAATTAGAAATTCAACCCATGAAGTGTAGTCTCCATCCACCGATAGACTGATGGACATAGCTGTTAAAACTCACTGATTACCGCAGGTAAGGGGATCGGGAGGAGAGGAGTGAAGAGATGAGCGTGTAAGAATACTATATATCTGAAATCAATAACCCTGCCGATTATTAAGTCTCCATTCCCTGGGGAGGAGAAGGCCTAATATCAGTGCTTGAGTTATACACAAAATGAAACATATACGACACAAAGTAACACACTGATGTTAAGTTTGTTTCAAGGATTCAACACGAGGATGATTTTGTTTTTGGAATACTTATCTATAAGCACAGTTGAATTTTTTTATTATACAACTGGACATTTTGGAATATATATTGTGGATCTGGATATGTAATTCAGAATATTACACAGGTGGCAAGTTTATTTATGAACACAAGAACACAGTGGAATTTTTGTTTATTCAAATAGATACTTTGAATATATAGTATTTTTTGGGGGAATTTTGAATTTTTTTCATTGGCCACATTATTTTTTAATATTGTTTGATTATTTTTTTCATTTTGTGGAAGTTAGGCACTGCAGCGTTTGGAGAGGGGGGACTTTGCGAGCGTAGGCTTAGGCTCCATTAAAGCTGGTGCTCGCTGGACACCTATATCTCCGGGGGCTGGTGGGTCACTTTTATATTATTTTATACATATTTGTTCTCTCTCAAGAATATGCTTATCCTATAGGTGGATTTTAGATTTATTTTTAATAAAATAACCCATTTTGTTACATTGTATTTGGCTGAGTATAATATATTAGGCACTCCAAGGGATATATATATTCTTAAAATATTGTCAGATATTATTTTTGATCTTTGATATGTTGGACACGTAATGTTTGATTTCCTCCATAGTACATGCACGTAACTCTCAGAGGTCCATCCTTAGACTCAGGGTTTTGAACCAAATCTAAGGGCCTCAGTGTGACAGAGTCCAGTGTTTCCTGGTATATGATTTACACCAATTTACTGGTTAATTCATGTCCACATTAGTGACATTTCTAGCAGAAAGGCAGAGGGAAAAGTTCAGCTTGTCTTCTGAGTGTTTAACCCTTTGAATTGCTGCGAACCCCTCTGGCACTCAAGGGGTTAACGACTGATATCAATATTGTGAGAGAGTTGTTTCTGTACAGAGGAGATCCCAGAGTGAAGATCATTTGACTCCAGATGGGCTTTCCATTATCCTGTTTCTGATGAGCATTACCATTAAGGGGGCCTGTGGTACTCTACAATTACAGATACGCTCTTAGAGGGTTTGCGCCCATTTCTTTTCTATTTTTGTTTCTTGAATGCCAGAGGGGTGCATACCCCACTGGCATTCATAACTGTTATGAAGTGATATCTTAGAACGGATTCATGAGGACTGATTGGATCATCTCTGGGTTACAACAAACACTGAAAAAGCACCTAGAATCCATTTTCTTCAGAGAGTTAAGGGTTAATATTTCAAATATCTCAGGGTGAGCTAATTTCAGAACTTCCCAGGTATGCTCATTAATTTATAACTTCATTACATTCATAGAATGCATGAATCAATAATGTTGATTAAGTAAGCCATGTTTAAACTGAGTTCTATTTACAGTGATGGTGGTCTAAAATAATGCTTAAAAATGTAAAAAATTGATGTGAAATTGCATTTAAAAAATTATCTGAATGAGTGGTACTCAGTCAAGACATGATGGCACTTTGGTGTCCCCTAGACATCAGCTTAGAGAGACAGTATTTATATGCAGATGTTGAGATTCAAATGTGTATTTATGGATTTTGCTATGAAAAATATACAAAGTTTTGCTATTCTGAATGTGATCCATAAGAATGTCTATCTATCTATCTATCTATCTATCTATCTATCTATCTATCTATCTATCTACTATCTAGCTATCCCTCTATCGTGACACCTTTCATTACTCCCTTGACAAATGCCAAGTGTGTGTTGAGTTGCGTTGAGTAGGAATACATGGTCTATGACTTTGAAGATATATATTAACCTTTGAGTGCCAGAGGGGGCAAAAAGCATTGCAAAGCATTGGAAAATAATAATTCTGAACCTTATGCACCTTTTATCTTAGATTAGACACTCAAGATTTGACCAACAAGGCTTACAAACGTCATTTCAGCACATCTGTTAACAGAACTCATCACTGACTTGACATTTTGATTGGCCAATGCCAGTTATAGATACTGGAGCAGATAGAGCCATTTCTATGGCCTATCCTTATAGTCTTAGGGCGAGATGTTCAAAAAGTGGAGGTAAATTAAATTGTCTAATCAGAATAAAAAGTTCTTACACCATTGTCTGTAAATTCCCAGACATGTTTCCATCATTTTATGAATCCAATTCTGCCATCTCTGTCAAAGGGAAAAAGCAGTCTAAAGTGGGTGTGGGTTAGTCAACCATCACATTGTAAGGTATTTTCAGAACCAAAATATTATTTTAACCATCACTTTTTTGTCTGATAATGACATTTTTCCCAATGAAATAAAAATGGTCTAAACTTGGAGAAGACAAATTAAAGTACTGATAGAAGGAGTGAGTGAATTTAACTGGTAAAAAAGTGTTTGAAACTTTGTCATTTTAAACACAAAAATTGTCTTTGCTTCCTTGAAAATTTTGTTTTTAAAGACACTTAACATCTGAATTTTAAGGGCAATATTCTTCAAGATCTTCTTACTGACAGTTTGAGGGCTCGATCCAAATGTTGGCGTCGCCAGAAAAAAATGGCGACGCTGGTTTTAACGTCAATTGAGCAATGCAAATGTTCTACTAGAAACAAGCGACGCCAGTTCTGAAACACACTTCGCCCGTCGCCAGAACAGCAAGATCTCACCCATAAAGGATAATGTACAAGCGACGCCAAAAGCCATTCAAATGTTGGAGTTAGGGCTAACGCGCGTTAAATTGCAACATTTCTCTCCAGAAATCTAACACCTATTTTTTTTGGAGAACAACACACAACGCAGAGTACAAAACCATCGTCGAGGGAAATAAAACAGAGAAGCAGGTCATCCAAGGACAGAACCCAAGCATACAGGAGTCAGATATTAACCCCTGCAATGCCTAGCAAATACAACAACAAGGCCTACAACAGTGCTTCACAACCCCTCCACCTAAGACACCCCTAACATGCAATCTGGATATGCCAGGGCATCCCCTGAGGGCACAAGGGAATACCCAAATAAAAAAAACATATGCCCAACATCAGGTCCCACTGTGACAATGGCAATGAAGAGAAATAGTGCCTCAAATGTCCCATACACACATCTCCCCAGAAATGTGTAAAATCAATATTATCAAACACCAATGCAGAACATAGCAACATGGGAAAAGTGATGCACCCTGAGCTGGTGCACATGGCGCACCAACATCACATGACACCCTGGTTGGGAACCACTGGTCGACACCAGACAAACAAGTCACAGACAAACAATAACAATCAAGCAACCCCACAGGGACAGGGGGAACGCAAAGCAGCACAACATAAGCCATCCCAACACACCTTTGAACAACAGGGGTTAACACACAACACCACATGCACACCTGTCACTCCAGCAACAAATCAAGCTCACCTATGTAACCTCAGCAGTCCATGGAGACAAAACACACACCTGACAGCTACATACCAATTACAAATAATCACACCACTAACCACAGACACACCAGAAAACAATTACCTGGATAACTCACGCACTACCATTAGTCCATTATGACCACATGATACACAAAAAAGGGAAGAAAGGAAGGGGTTAACCAGCCATAGGAGAACCACCAGGCAGAGCCCCCCCTCAAAAAAAATGAAGAACTGGCGCACACCACAGGAGTATACCAAACCAAAGCTTCATCAGACAATGCAAAATTAATCAAGTGAATACATCAAATCAATCAAAAAACATCCAGCACAGGAATATGGAGTCATGAAGACATTCCAACATTGAATAATGCCTCCATAGACTGAGAGCAGGTATATGTAAAGCAAACGTCCAATACCATGTATACACAAACAAATCAAAGTGGCCCATTAGCAATGTGCAATATCATCAGACATATAAAGTGCAACATCATAATAATCCCAAAAGTATGAATACATCTATACCTATCTCTATGAATATAAGGGGAGGGCAAACAATGTGACCCCTGGAGTCATGGAGATGAGTATATGATGTGTATTCATACTTTGTTCATGATCACCACTTTGCACCTCACATGTATGATTATATTGCATATTGCTAATGGGCCACTGTGATTTGTTAGTGGATACATGGTTTAGCACGTATGCTGTACATATACTTGCTCTCAGTCCATAGAGGCATTATTCTATGTTGGAATGTCTTCATGACTCTTTATCCCTGTGCTGGATGGTGCACAATTGACTTGATGTATTCACTTGATTAATCATATATTGCCTGATTAAGCTTTGGTCTGGAATACCCCTGTAGTGTGTGTCACTTATTAGGTGTGTTGTTGGGGGGGGAGGGTGGGCACCGCCTGGTGGTTTTCCCTGGTTGGTTAACACATTCTTCTCCTCCCTCCCCTTGCTATCATTGCATATCCCTATGAGTGCACCTCAGCTGATCACAGTTTAATCTTGAGTAAGGAGTTATGTATAGTGTTGAGCGAGCATGCTCGGCCGATGCTCGGATCGGCTCGAGCATCGCTCTGCTCGGCACATGGTGGTACTCGTACGAGTACCGCATGTGCTCGCCCGCCATGTTCGGGTCTCCTCCCCGCACGTTTTGCGGCTGCTGCGCAGCCAATAAACGTGCAGGGAGGCTCTGACATCGGTGTAATGCCAGCAGCCATGTTGGCTGCTGGCATTACACTGATTGGCTGGCCAGAACCCGTGGTCGGGTGCTGTATAGCACCTGACCATCGAGTTCGGCTCAGTCTGAGCCAGGGAGAGCTGAGGATAGGAAGGGAAAGGCAGTGTAGGGAGGAAAAAAAAAAATTGTGAAAAAAAAGAACCAAAAGTCCTTTTTAGGACTACTGTGTGTGGGGGCAGCAGGTTATTTTGTGTGGGGGGAAAAAAACAAAACAAAAAAAAAAAAATATTCTGTTTAGTGTGAAAAGTTGCAGATTAGAGCACATTCTGTTTAGTGTGCACAGTTGCAGATTAGAGCACATTCTGTTTAGTGTGCAAAGTTGCAGATTAGAGCACATTCTGTTTAGTGTGCAAAGTTGCAGATTAGAGCACATTCTGTTTAGTGTGCAAAGTTGCAGATTAGAGCACATTCTGTTAAGTCTTCAAACTAAAATATCAAAGTCACATATTCCATTCAGTGTGCGTCGCCGCAGTTTAGCAGCACATTCTGAGTACTGTGCAGAGTTGCAGAATAGGAAGAAATACTGTTAAGTCTTCAAACTAAAATATCAAAGTCACATATTCCATTCAGTGTGCTTCGCCGCAGTTTAGCAGCACATTCTGTGTACTGTGCAGAGTTGCAGAATAGGAAGAAATACTGTTAAGTCTTCAAACTAAAATATCAAAGTCACATATTCCATTCAGTGTGCTTCGCCGCAGTTTAGCAGCCTATTCTGTGTACTGTGCAGAGTTGCAGAATAGGAAGAAATACTGTTAAGTCTTCAAACTAAAATATCAAAGTCACATATTCCATTCAGTGTGTTTCACCGCCGTTTAGCAGCCTATTCTGTGTACTGTGCAGAGTTGCAGAATAATAAGAAATACTGTTAAGTTTTCAAACTCAAATATTAAAGTCACATATTCCATTCAGTGTGTTTCACCGCCGTTTAGCAGCCTATTCTGTGTACTGTGCAGAGTTGCAGAATAATAAGAAATACTGTTAAGTTTTCAAACTCAAATATTAAAGTCACATATTCCATTCAGTGTGTATCACCGCCGTTTAGCAGCCTATTCTGTGTACTCTGCAGAGTTGCAGAATAATAAGAAATACTGTTAAGTTTTCAAACTCAAATATTAAAGTCACATATTCCATTCAGTGTGTTTCACCGCCGTTTAGCAGCCTATTCTGTGTACTCTGCAGAGTTGCAGAATAATAAGAAATAATGTTAAGTTTTCAAACTCAAATATTAAAGTCACATATTCGATTCAGTGTGTTTCACCGCCGTTTAGCAGCCTATTCTGTGTACTCTGCAGAGTTGCAGAATAATAAGAAATACTGTTAAGTTTTCAAACTCAAATATTAAAGTCACATATTCCATTCAGTGTGTTTCACCGCCGTTTAGCAGCCTATTCTGTGTACTCTGTACAGTTGCAGAATAATAAGAAATACTGTTAAGTTTTCAAACTCAAATATTAAAGTCACATATTCCATTCAGTGTGTTTCACCGCCGTTTAGCAGCCTATTCTGTGTACTCTGCAGAGTTGCAGAATAGGAAGAAATACTGTTAAGTCTTCAAACTAAAATATCAAAGTCACATATTCCATTCAGTGTGCTTCGCCGCAGTTTAGCAGCCTATTCTGTGTACTGTGCAGAGTTGCAGAATAGGAAGAAATACTGTTAAGTCTTCAAACTAAAATATCAAAGTCACATATTCCATTCAGTGTGTTTCACCGCCGTTTAGCAGCCTATTCTGTGTACTGTGCAGAGTTGCAGAATAATAAGAAATACTGTTAAGTTTTCAAACTCAAATATTAAAGTCACATATTCTGTGTAAGATGAAGAAGGCGGGTAAAAAGGGACGGGGAAGTGGACGTGATCCTGAAAGTTCAGGGCGCGGGTCAGGACGCGGAGAAACTGTGCCTGGTGCCAGAGCACAAGAAAGAAAGACATCCACCATACCTAGCTTCATGTCTAATTTTACAGGGCGTCGCAGGACATCACTCTCGAGGTCCGACCACTGCGAACAGGTGGTCGGTTGGATGACAGCTGATACTGCTTCCAGTCGGTTAAGCACCACCCTGTCTTCCACCAAGTCCACTCTCAGTAGCCAAGAGTCTGGTCAACATAATCCTCACTCTGATCATCCTTCCTCCCACCATAGACGGTCTGGTCAAAGAAGTGATCCCACACTGGGATATAGTGAGGAGCTCGTCTCATCACCAATCCTTCATTTGACCCTCTCTCCAAGCACGCTTGCAGAGGAACATGACATCTTGTGCCCTGATTCACAACCTCTAGAGGCTACCCAATCACAAGAAGATGACAGATGTGAACGGCATTTAAGGTCAAAGGAAGTAGTGGATGATGATGATGATGATGAGACACAGTTGCCATTAAATCAACCACTATTTCCGTCTCAAGACCTTGTTGAGGAGAATGTTATACAGTTGTCAATGACTGAGTATGTGGTGGGATCAAGACTTGAGGAGGATGATCAGAGTGAGGAAGTGGAGGAGGACTTGGTGGACGATGAGGTGACTGACCCCACCTGGGAAGGTGTAGAGCCGAGCGATGACAGCAGTCCTGAGGGTGAGCCATCTGCAGCACCGCAACAGGCTGGAAGAGGCAGTGGTGTGGCTACAGAAAGAAGGCGGACCGCACCAAACCGGCCCGCAAATGTTCCACGGAGCACCCCCTTGCGTAAATCTACCTTGCCAAGGGGTAGGTGTTCCGCGGTATGGCGTTTTTTTAAGGAAAGTGCGGACGACAAAAGAATTGTAGTTTGCAACCTGTGCCACACCAGAATGAGCCGAGGCATGAACACTAGAAACCTCACCACCACCAGCATGATCCGACACATGGCATCCAAGCACCGTAGTAAGTGGGAGGAACGCCTGGATCGCCCATCTGTGTCTGCAGGCCACACCACTGCCTCCTCTTCCCCTGTTTTCGGTGCCGGCCAATCGCCTGTCGAAGGCGCAGGCCCGCATACCTCCCGCCCTGCACCTGTAGCATCTGAAGCACCATCAGCGACCACATCCACTTCCCTGTCCCAGCACAGCGTCCAAATGTCGTTACCCCAGGCATTTGAGCGCAAGAGAAAGTACCCAGCCACCCACCCACAGGCCATAGCACTAACCTCACACCTTTCCAAATTACTGGCCATCGAAATGCTGCCATTTAGGCTTGTGGACACTGAGTCCTTCCGCAGCCTGATGGCAGCAGCTGTCCCTCGGTACGCGGTCCCCAGCCGCCACTACTTTTCCCGGTGTGCCATCCCCGCATTACACCACCATGTGTCCCGTAACATCACCCGTGCCCTGACCAACGCAGTTACTGGGAAGGTCCACTTAACGACTGACACATGGACAAGTGCTTGTGGCCAGGGACGCTACATTTCCCTGACGGCACACTGGGTGAATGTCGTGGAGGCTGGGAGCGACTCGGACCCTGGGATGGCACGGGTGCTACCCACGCCGAGGATTGCGGGCCCTACCTCCATCAGGGTTTCCACCAGCACCTACGTTATTGGCTCCTCCTCCTCCGTTTCCACCTCCGAATTCTCTACACACAGCGCCACTCCCCCATCAGCCAGTAGCTGGAAGCAGTGTAGCACTGCAGTGGGGAAGCGTCAACAGGCCGTGCTGAAGCTGATCTGCCTTGGGGACAAACAGCACACGGCCTCAGAGCTGTTGCAGGGGATTAGTCACCAGACCGAGCAGTGGCTCTCGCCACTCAACCTGCAACCAGGCATGGTTGTGTGTGATAATGGGCGTAACTTGGTGGCGGCTTTGGAGCTCGGCAAGCTCACACACGTACCATGCCTAGCGCATGTATTTAATTTAGTGGTGCAGCGATTTCTAAAAACCTACCCCAATGTGCATGATCTCTTGACCAAGGTGCGCCGCGTGTGTGCACATTTCCGTAAGTCATCAACAGCTTCAGCCGGCCTGTTGAAGCTGCAGCAGCGCTTACAATTGCCAGCTCACCGGCTGCTGTGTGACGTGAGCACGCGCTGGAACTCCACCTTCCACATGTTGGCCCGGCTTTGTGAGCAGCAGAGGGCAGTAGTGGAGTACCAGCTGTTACACGGTCGTCGCCTCTCCGTTCAACTTCCTGTAATCAGAAGTGAGGAGTGGGAATGGATGTCAGACCTCTGCGAGGTTTTACGCAATTTTGAGGAATCGACACAGATGGTGAGCGGCGATAACGCTATTATCAGTGTAACCATCCCACTTCTGTGTCTACTGAAACGCTCGCTGCTCACAATTAAAACCGACGCTTTGCATGTGGAAGAGGTGGAAATGGGGGAGGAAGAGCTTACACAAGGTGATAGCCAGAGCACCCTCACTTCGTCTTCTCAGCGACAATTGGAGGAGGCGGAGGAGGAGGAGGAGGAGGAAGACACGGTTGCCTCCGCTACAGAGGGTAGCCATGGAACTTTAGTTCCATCTCTTCAGCGTGGGTGGGCAGAAGAGGAGGAAGAGGATGAGGATATTGAGAGTCATCCTCCTGGTGAGGACAGCGAAATCTTGACTGTTGGTACTCTGGCACACATGGCTGACTTTATGTTAGGCTGCCTTTCCCGTGACCCACGCGTTGTACGCATTTTAGACAACACGGATTACTGGGTGTTCACCCTTCTGGACCCCCGCTACAAAGAGAATTTCTCATCTCTCATTCCTCCGGTGGAGAGGACAAGCAAAATGTTGCAATACCAGAAGGTTCTTGTCGAAAAATTGCTCCAAAATTTTCCATCTGACAACGCTGGCGGCAGAGTACGTGCTACCTTGGCCAACCGAGAAGGGGAGAAAAGGGGAGCACACAGCAGTTCCGAGAAAGGCAGGGCAACACTCTCCAAGGCGTGGGACACCTTCATGACACCCCGCCAGCACCCTCACCCTGATGCGCAGCCTAGTGTCACAAGGAGGGAAAAGTTTTGGAAGATGGTGAAGGAGTACGTAGCAGACCGTGTCAGCGTCCTCAATGATCCCTCTGTGCCTTACAACTACTGGGTGTCCAAGCTGGACACGTGGTATGAACTGGCACTCTACGCCTTGGAGGTGCTGGCCTGCCCTGCCGCCAGCGTTCTGTCTGAGCGGGTATTTAGTGCTGCTGGTGGCATCATAACAGATAAGCGTATCCGCCTTTCCACCGACAATGCTGATAGGTTGACACTTATAAAAATGAACAAGGCCTGGATTTCCCCTGACTTCTCCACTCCACTGGAGGAAAGCCCCGGGGGAACATAAACTCACTTTATATATGTTATTTACAATGATGTGAATACTCTGTATTCCCATTCACCCCTTCCACCCAAAAAACGGGTATATGGTTGACTCTTAATCTTCTCATCCTCCTCCTCCTCTTCCATATGCCCTGTGCTATAATTTTTATATAGGGCCAGCTCACCAGCGGGCCCTGTGATATAATTTTTATATAGGGCCAGCTCACCAGCGGGCCCTGTTTGCCAATTTTTATATAGGTCAGCTCACCAATTTTTATATAGGTCAGCTCGTGGTAGTAAATGGCAAGTTCTCCAGTTGGATAAACGTGATAAGTGGAGTGCCTCAGGGATCTGTCCTGGGTCCTCTTCTTTTTAATTTGTTTATTAATGACCTCCCAGAGGGCATAGGAAGCCATGTATCAGTGTTTGCCGATGACACAAAATTAAGTAAGGTAATAAAGTCTGAACTGGATGTGTCTTCATTACAAGAGGACTTGGACAAATTGAGTAACTGGGCAGGCAAATGGCAAATGAGATTCAATATAGACAAGTGTAAAGTTATGCATTTTGGGTATAATAATAAAAATGCAACATATAGTTTAAATGGTGTTTCTCTGGGGAAATCTACTAATGAAAAGGATTTAGGAGTAATGGTAGACAATAGACTTTGCAGTAGCATGCAGTGCCAGCTGGCAGCTGCAAAGGCCAATAAGATATTGGCATGTATTAAAAGGGGTATTGACTCAAGGGAGGAAGATATAATTATGCCTCTTTACAGGTCCATGGTAAGACCCCACCTAGAATATGCTGTTCAATTCTGGGCGCCCTTTCTGAAGAAGGACATTATGGAACTAGAGAGAGTGCAGAGGAGGGCTACAAAACTAGTAAGGGGAATGGAAAGTTTTAGTTATGAAGAGAGGCTAGAAAAGTTAAACTTGTACACACTAGAGAAACGGCGTCTTAGAGGGGATATGATAACACTATATAAATATGTTCAAGGCCCATATAAAGGGCTTTCAAAAGACCTGTTCATTAACAGAACAGTACACAGGACAAGGGGCCACCCGCTTAGACTTGAGGAAAGGAGATTTAGTCTACAACAGCGGAAGGGTTTCTTTACAGTAAGGACAATAAAGGTATGGAATGCACTTCCGGAGGAGGTGGTGCTATCAAATACATTAGATGCTTTTAAAAGGGGCCTGGATACTTATTTAAAAGAGCATAATATAGAGGGCTATGCACGTTAGTATTGGGATTAATATTTAGTTAGGGCTTGTTGATCCAGGGAGAAATCTGATTGCCATTTGGAGTCAGATGCCTTCTTTTGGGTCAGCGATGGTAAACAGGAATAGGAAAAGGGTTGAACTGGATGGACGCAAGTCTTTTTTCAACCTAAATTACTATGTAACTATGTAACTATGTAACCAGCGGGCCTTCTCATATAATGTTTTATTGGGTCAGCTCTCTAGCGGGCCCTCTCATATAATGTTTTATAGCGTCAGCTCACTAGCGGGCCTTCGCATATAATGTTTAGGATGGTCAGCTCTGCAGCAGACCCTCACCCGTAATGTTTTAGATGGTCAGCTCAGCGCACGTTTCCCTCTTAATCATGGCCTCAGTTCAATAAAATCAAGGAAATTTTTGGGAGAATTTGCCTCTGTGCACGTTTCCCTCTTAATCATGGCCTCAGTTCTGAAAATCAAGGAAATTTTTGGGAGAATTTGCCTCTGCGCACGTTTCCCTCTTAATCATGGCCTCACTTCCGAAAATCAAGGAAATTTTTGGGATAATTTGCAGATGATATACAAGTAAATATACAGCAAATATTGTTTGGTAACAATTTTTCGCCTAAAGTCGTTTTTATTTTCCTTTTTGTGTGTTTTATGGTCAGTCTGTAAAAATGGCGTACTACGGGCGAAAGATCGTTCCCAGCAGCGATGTTGGAGTCCAAGATGCATCCAGACATCCTCCCTATGCTGTCCCTGAACCATTTCTGTGGTGTTTCCATCATTTTCTGCCCTTTTCCTATGGACCAGGCACCCTCCCCTCATCAGAGCAGGGGGTGCCTGGTGTAATGCTCGAGTCCTCCCATTGACTTCAATGGGGCTCGGGTGTTCGGCCGAGCACTCGAGCCTCAGGGGGTGCTCGGTCAGAGCACCCGAACACCCGAGCATTGGGGTGCTCGCTCATCACTAGTTATGTACATAGCTGGTGCAATTCCTCCCCTTTGTTTTGGTCCCATCACCATGACCACATGAACAACACCTTACTGCTGTTTAACAGTGACAGCCCACCCTCCTTAGTTGTAGTGTGAGAGAGACACTGACAGAGAGACAGACCAACACCAGGATGTACACATGCTTGTACCTAAGACGACAGTGGAGGCGAATGTGTGAGAGGGTTAGGGCTCATCCCCCCGCCTCCAAGCACCCCTGTCCAACAGCTGTCCCCTGCTGCAACTGTTCATGTTCCCGCTGAAGGCCTGCTATGCTGACTTGTTTGTATATGTGTGTGTAGCACAGTGAATATGCCACTCCATTGCTTATCAATGCCTTGTCTAGGCGTCAGGACCATGTGAGCTGTCCATCAAGGGTATGGCAAGCAGAAATATGTATGTGTGTCACAAGGACCCTGAGCACACACCTCATCAGTATGTAGATCAAGATCCATGAAATAGCTCCTCTGTTTCATGGGTCTTGGTTTACACACTGATGTGTGTGCCCACTCACATATACATATGTCTGCTTGATGGCTCGATGACACCCTGACAAGCAATGGATTGTTCACTGTGTCAAATAACCAAGCTGTCCTCGTGGAGTGCAAGTAAGGTCTCCAAAGCAGTGATGACCAATCTGTTGTGTACACCTCTGGCACTCAAGGGGATGATGATGGGTCAGCAGTAGCATGACTGTTGTGTTCGTAGTGCACCTTCCAGTCTTCTTTTCATCCTCTGCAGGCATCCATGGCATGACCCCTCATGGTCCGGAAGTTTATTCCGGTGACACGTTGAATCCACGTCCATGGGTATCACCTTTTGGTGTCCATGTCAATTACAAATCTGATCACACATGATTATCATGTGTCATTGATCAACCCCTCCCCTGTCAGGGTTTAAAGGTATAGTAATACTGAATATGTTCCATGAACCTAACTAGTAGGGTTCATCCTCCTGAGTAAAACAAGGGAACTCCCCCTGCTTTGCATTCCAAAGTTAGTTCAGCTCACAGTTGAACATCATACATCAAATCTCACAGTGGCCTGAATTTTTACAGTGGTTCTGTTGCTACACCATCCCATGGACATTTCTGGTCACAGCACCTTGAATCTACATTGGATGGTGTAGCAACAGTGCCGCTTGACCATGTGAGACCACTGTGGTTTGCCTATGTAAAAACAAGTGCGAGCTGACATAACCTGTGAATGAAACACCCTTCAGCAGTGGGAGTTCCCTTGTTCTACTCAAGGGTATGAACCCTAACACATATTTGTTCAAACATTCTAAGCATTACTATCCCCTTAATTGAGATTATGTTGTTGATCTGTTGATATATCTAATGTGTTCATGTTGTTTAAGTTCAAGGCACATCATGGAACAACACCCTGATGTTGTTTGGCTTTCCAATGTCTGTGAGTTGAACTTGGACAAACATGTCTGAATGTGATGTGTGTGTTCACCCTGCTGTAAAAGCTTGTGATGCCAGTCATCATGCCTGAGTTGTGTTCACTGCATAGCTGGACAATGCATTGGAGACAACTCATTCCCTGACACCCATGTTAGATGTGCCTGAGTTGTGTTCACTGCATAGCTGGACAATGCATTGGAGACAACTCATTCCCTGACACCCATGTTAGATGTGCCTGAGTTGTGTTCACTGCATAGCTGGACAATGCATTGGAGACAACTCATTCCCTGACACCCATGTTAGATGTGCCTGAGTTGTGTTCACTGCATAGCTGGACAATGCATTGGAGACAACTCATTCCCTGACACCCATGTTAGATGTGCCTGAGTTGCGTTCACTGCATAGCTGGACAATGCATTGGAGACAACTCATTCCCTGAAACAAACCACATCCTAAATAGGAAACATGCATGGACACAGATGTTATGACAAAGTGACAAGATTTATTTAAAGGACCTGGAGAAGGTTGGCCTCACTTTTTTTTCCTTTTTGGAGGGTCGGGGGGGGGGCTGTAGAGGAGGATTCCCTCCGACTCTGACGGGTTACCCAAGGGGGTCTGGTGGATGGTGGTGGTGGTGGTGGGGGTCGTGGCTCGCTGCTGGCTGGTGAGACATCACTGGACCCCTCCCGTGATGGCTGGCCCATGTCCTGCTGCTCATCCTGCCTGCGGTTGGAGGCCCGCATCTCGACCAGCATGTTGCCCAGTACCTCCATCATCCCCGTGTGAAACTGGAGCTGCTGGGTATTTGTCACCACCTGTTGAGCCTCAATGGCCCTGAGGCACCCCATGATCCGCCCTAGAGTCATCTCCACCCGTCTAAGGGCTCGGACACACCTCCTAACCAGTGTCAGCTGCTCCCCCTGGATGGCCACACATGTTGCGTCAAGGGCCGCTGTGCCAGACGGGGTTACAGGAGTGGAGACCCTAGAAGCTGGTGCAGGCGGTGGTGTGGCGTGGGTGAGCAGACTCCCATGGGGTGCCTCAGGGGGACCTTCAACATCATGGGTGCTGTGTGGGGAGAAATGATGCTGCTCCCTGGACCCGTCACTCCCCTCGGATCCTCTGTCCCCACGTTGTCCGACCAGTGGTGGTGATGGTGTTGGTGGTGGTGGTGGGGTGAATACCTCCCTTCGCAGGGGACGTTGTGGCTCACCCAGGAGCCCCACATGTTCATACCCCATGGGCCATTCATATGTGGACTCCTGGGTGTCCTCCTGCCACATATGTCCCCGTGGCCTAGGGGTTGGGCCAAAGCTGGACAGCTGGGGCTCTGGCACCATGTGGGGCATCAGGTGCCTACACGGCGGTGGTGGTGGGGCCTGGTAGCCCTGCTGCTGTGGGGCCTGGTAGCCCAGATGTGGTGGGGCCTGGTAGCCCTGCTGCTGTGGGGCCTGGTAGCCCAGATGTGGTGGGGCCTGGTAGCCCTGCTGCTGTGGGGCCTGGTAGCCCAGATGTGGTGGGGCCTGGTAGCCCTGAGGTGGTGGGGCTTGGTAGCCCTGAGGTGGTGGTGCCTGGTGGGGCTGAGGTGGTGGGGCTTGGTAGCCCTGAGGTGGTGGTGCCTGGAGGGGCTGAGGTGGTGGGGCTTGGTAGCCCTGAGGTGGTGGTGCCTGGTGGGGCTGAGGTGGTGGGGCTTGGTAGCCCTGCTGCTGCTGGTGATGGTGGGGTGTGCCCTGGGTGCCATGGTGAGGCTGCTGCTGTAGTGGGCGTTGTGGTGGCAGTGCCCTGGATGTGGTAGCCTCCTCACAGGAGGTGCCTCCGGAGTCCTCCACACGGGATGACTGGTGTGCTGTGTGGGGAATAGACATGATGCAATCAGTGACATGAGCCATGACAGGAGTGCTGCAAGACTATTACATTGACATGTGAACAGTTGAGTGGCAGGATGGTATTCATTGCATTGCTTAGCAATGCATTGGTTACCATCCTGACACACATTGCTTAGCTTGACTTCATCACATACATTGATTCTACTGACCTACAGTGGTGGAGATTTGGTCATCATATGCATCCTGAGCAGTGGGTATGGCTCGGCATATATCTCATTGCTATCCCCATTCATCAGGATCCATGTGGTGAGCAAAAGTGAACCATCACACCTTGAATGCCACAAAGCCACTGCATGTCCTACACCTAGGCCTCAACAGCAAACAAACACACTAGACCGCTAAACACAGCAATGCACCAGTAATGACCTATGACTACAGTCCAACCAATGATGTCGGCAACAGTAATGAACACACCAAGCACACCAACCAACATGATCTGTGGAACCCAGCAACACAATCATCTGCTGGAGGACACACAAACACACCCTTGACAGCTAAAATCCGAACACACAGCAAACATGTGCATGGTTAGACTGTACTATTTGCGTTTGCTTCTACCTTTTCCCATGTTATGCTATGGAGACTAAGCACTGGTATGTCACGTGTTGTTTAGATCTCAGTGCATTGTATCCTCAGAATAACACAGGGATTGCAGGTGTGATGACACTGCATTTGTCATGTACACAAAACAAAAACCAATGTGGCTAACCAATAATGTAATTCATGAAATAAATAACAAGAAAGCGGCATTTAAACATTATAAAGCTGAGGGATCAGTAGAGGAATTTTCAGAATACAAAAATGCCAACAAAACCTGTAAAAAAGCTATTAAATTAGCTAGACTAGTGAATGAAAAATATATTGCTAAGGAGAGCAAGAGAAACCCAAAAATAATCTTTAAATACATTAATGGCAATAAATTAAAGTCTGATAATGTTGGATCCTTGTTAACTGAAACAGGTGAGATGGTCAAAGGGGACAGAGAGAAGGCAGATATTTTAAATACTTTATTTTATTCTGTTTTTACCAAAGAAGACCCAATGGACAAGAATCTGCACAATACTTTTACAGAACAGTCACAGCAAACATGGGACTGGCTAACACAAGAAAAAGTGTTCAAAAAATTGAATGGTGTTAAGGTAGACAAAGCTTTGGGGCCAGATGGTATACACCCACTTAAAGGGATAGTAATACTTCATTTTAACTTTATTTTATTTTGTAGGCATTAAAAAAACATGAATGATATAAGTTTTATCTCTGAAACCTTTATGGTTTAAGAGATATTCACAAACAAAGTATCCCCCCCCTGTTCAACCAGATCAGAAGGGAGATGCCCAGGTAGACTGCAGAGAGGGACAATCTTCAATTAAGATAATGGAAAAAGCTGAAAAACTTGTCAAGGGGGGGAGGGCTTTCATTGTTTCATACAAAGAAAATTGTCCCCTTCTGTTATCTGTACTGTCATACAACCAGACTCACATCTGAGAAGAGATGGCATACACTAGGTAAAAGGGGCGGGGAGGGGAACTTTGCTTGTGAATATCTCATAAACCATAAAGGTTTGAGAGATAAGACTTATATCATTCTTCATGTTTTTTTAATGCCTACAAAATAAAATAAAGTTAAAACGAAGTGTTACTATCCCTTTAAAGAGCTAAGCCAGGCCCTGGCCAGACCGTTATATTTGATTTTCAGGGATTCTTTTATCTCCGGTATGGTACACATGGATTGGCGTAAAGCAGATGTGGTGGCCATATTTAAAAAGGGATCAAAGTCACAGCCAGGAAATTATAGACCTGTAAGCTTGACATCTGTGTTAGGGAAGCTGTTTGAAGAGTTGCTAAGGGAATTTATTCAAGAATTCTACTGGAACAGGAATATCATTAGCAGGAGTCAACATGTCTTTGTGAAAGATAGGTCTTGTCAAACCAACTTGATCGCATTTCATGAAAAAGTGAGTAATGATATAGATGCGGGAGCGGCGCTTGATGTGATCTATTTAGACTTTGCCAAGGCATTTGATACGGTTCCACACAAGAGGTTACTGTACAAATTGAATGAAATTGGCCTAGGGGAAAATGTTTGTGTGTGGATTGGAAATTGGCTGAAAGATAGAATGCAAAGAGTGGTAGTAAATGGCAAGTTCTCCAGTTGGATAAACGTGATAAGTGGAGTACCTCAGGGATCTGTCCTGGGTCCTCTTCTTTTTAATTTGTTTATTAATGACCTCCCAGAGGGCATAGGGAGCCATGGATCAGTGTTTGCCGATGACACAAAATTAAGTAAGGTAATAAGGTCTGAACTGGATGTGTCTTCATTACAAGAGGATTTGGACAAATTGAGTAGTGTTGAGCGAGCATGCTCGGCCGATGCTCGGATCGGCTCGAGCATCGCTCTGCTCGGCACATGGCGGTACTCGTACGAGTACCGCATGTGCTCGCCCGCCATGTTCGGGTCTCCTCCCCGCACGTTTTGCGGCTGCTGCGCAGCCAATAAACGTGCAGGGAGGCTCTGACATCGGTGTAATGCCAGCAGCCATGTTGGCTGCTGGCATTACACTGATTGGCTGGCCAGAACCCGTGGTCGGGTGCTGTATAGCACCTGACCATCGAGTTCGGCTCAGTCTTAGCCAGGGAGAGCTGAGGATAGGAAGGGAAAGGCAGTGTAGGGAGGAAAAAAACCAAAATTGTGAAAAAAAAGAACCAAAAGTCCTTTTTAGGACTACTGTGTGTGGGGGCAGCAGGTTATTTTGTGTGGGGGGAAAAAAACAAAAAAAAAAAAAAAAAAAATATTCTGTTTAGTGTGAAAAGTTGCAGATTAGAGCACATTCTGTTTAGTGTGCACAGTTGCAGATTAGAGCACATTCTGTTTAGTGTGCAAAGTTGCAGATTAGAGCACATTCTGTTTAGTGTGCAAAGTTGCAGATTAGAGCACATTCTGTTTAGTGTGCAAAGTTGCAGATTAGAGCACATTCTGTTAAGTCTTCAAACTAAAATATCAAAGTCACATATTCCATTCAGTGTGCGTCGCCGCAGTTTAGCAGCACATTCTGTGTACTGTGCAGAGTTGCAGAATAGGAAGAAATACTGTTAAGTCTTCAAACTAAAATATCAAAGTCACATATTCCATTCAGTGTGCTTCGCCGCAGTTTAGCAGCACATTCTGTGTACTGTGCAGAGTTGCAGAATAGGAAGAAATACTGTTAAGTCTTCAAACTAAAATATCAAAGTCACATATTCCATTCAGTGTGCTTCGCCGCAGTTTAGCAGCACATTCTGTGTAGTGTGCAGAGTTGCAGAATAGGAAGAAATACTGTTAAGTTTTCAAACTCAAATATTAAAGTCACATTTTCCATTCAGTGTGTGTCACCGCCGTTTAGCAGCCTATTCTGTGTACTCTGCACAGTTGCAGACTAGGAAGAAATACTGTTAAGTTTTCAAACTCAAATATTAAAGTCACATATTCCGTGTAAGATGAAGAAGGCGGGTAAAAAGGGACGGGGAAGTGGACGTGATCCTGATAGTTCAGGGCGCGGGTCAGGACGCGGAGAAACTGTGCCTGGTGCCAGAGCACAAGAAAGAAAGACATCCACCATACCTAGCTTCATGTCTAATTTTACAGGGCGTCGCAGGACATCACTCTCGAGGTCCGACCACTGCGAACAGGTGGTCGGTTGGATGACAGCTGATACTGCTTCCAGTCGGTTAAGCACCACCCTGTCTTCCACCAAGTCCACTCTCAGTAGCCAAGAGTCTGGTCAACATAATCCTCACTCTGATCATCCTTCCTCCCACCATAGACGGTCTGGTCAAAGAAGTGATCCCACACTGGGATATAGTGAGGAGCTCGTCTCATCACCAATCCTTCATTTGACCCTCTCTCCAAGCACGCTTGCAGAGGAACATGACATCTTGTGCCCTGATTCACAACCTCTAGAGGCTACCCAATCACAAGAAGATGACAGATGTGAACGGCATTTAAGGTCAAAGGAAGTAGTGGATGATGATGATGATGATGATGAGACACAGTTGCCATTAAATCAACCACTATTTCCGTCTCAAGACCTTGTTGAGGAGAATGTTATACAGTTGTCAATGACTGAGTATGTGGTGGGATCAAGACTTGAGGAGGATGATCAGAGTGAGGAAGTGGAGGAGGACTTGGTGGACGATGAGGTGACTGACCCCACCTGGGAAGGTGTAGAGCCGAGCGATGACAGCAGTCCTGAGGGTTAGCCATCTGCAGCACCGCAACAGGCTGGAAGAGGCAGTGGTGTGGCTACAGAAAGAAGGCGGACCGCACCAAACCGGCCCGCAAATGTTCCACGGAGCACCCCCTTGCGTAAATCTACCTTGCCAAGGGGTAGGTGTTCCGCGGTATGGCGTTTTTTTAAGGAAAGTGCGGACGACAAAAGAATTGTAGTTTGCAACCTGTGCCACACCAGAATGAGCCGAGGCATGAACACTAGAAACCTCACCACCACCAGCATGATCCGACACATGGCATCCAAGCACCGTAGTAAGTGGGAGGAACGCCTGGATCGCCCATCTGTGTCTGCAGGCCACACCACTGCCTCCTCTTCCCCTGTTTTCGGTGCCGGCCAATCGCCTGTCGAAGGCGCAGGCCCGCATACCTCCCGCCCTGCACCTGTACCATCTGAAGCACCATCAGCGACCACATCCACTTCCCTGTCCCAGCACAGCGTCCAAATGTCGTTACCCCAGGCATTTGAGCGCAAGAGAAAGTACCCAGCCACCCACCCACAGGCCATAGCACTAACCTCACACCTTTCAAAATTACTGGCCATCGAAATGCTGCCATTTAGGCTTGTGGACACTGAGTCCTTCCGCAGCCTGATGGCAGCAGCTGTCCCTCGGTACGCGGTCCCCAGCCGCCACTACTTTTCCCGGTGTGCCATCCCCGCATTACACCACCATGTGTCCCGTAACATCACCCGTGCCCTGACCAACGCAGTTACTGGGAAGGTCCACTTAACGACTGACACATGGACAAGTGCTTGTGGCCAGGGACGCTACATTTCCCTGACGGCACACTGGGTGAATGTCGTGGAGGCTGGGAGCGACTCGGACCCTGGGATGGCACGGGTGCTACCCACGCCGAGGATTGCGGGCCCTACCTCCATCAGGGTTTCCACCAGCACCTACGTTATTGGCTCCTCCTCCTCCGTTTCCACCTCCGAATTCTCTACACGCAGCGCCACTCCCCCATCAGCCAGTAGCTGGAAGCAGTGTAGCACTGCAGTGGGGAAGCGTCAACAGGCCGTGCTGAAGCTGATCTGCCTTGGGGACAAACAGCACACGGCCTCAGAGCTGTTGCAGGGGATTAGTCACCAGACCGAGCAGTGGCTCTCGCCACTCAACCTGCAACCAGGCATGGTTGTGTGTGATAATGGGCGTAACTTGGTGGCGGCTTTGGAGCTTGGCAAGCTCACACACGTACCATGCCTAGCGCATGTATTTAATTTAGTGGTTCAGCGATTTCTAAAAACCTACCCCAATTTGCATGATCTCTTGACCAAGGTGCGCCGCGTGTGTGCACATTTCCGTAAGTCATCTACAGCTTCAGCCGGCCTGTTGAAGCTGCAGCAGCGCTTACAGTTGCCAGCTCACCGGCTGCTGTGTGACGTGAGCACGCGCTGGAACTCCACCTTCCACATGTTGGCCCGGCTTTGTGAGCAGCAGAGGGCAGTAGTGGAGTACCAGCTGTTACACGGTCGTCGCCTCTCCGTTCAACTTCCTGAAATCAGAAGTGAGGAGTGGGAATGGATGTCGGACCTCTGCGAGGTTTTACGCAATTTTGAGGAATCGACACAGATGGTGAGCGGCGATAACGCTATTATCAGTGTAACCATCCCACTTCTGTGTCTACTGAAACGCTCGCTGCTCACAATTAAAACCGACGCTTTGCATGTGGAAGAGGTGGAAATGGGGGAGGAAGAGCTTACACAAGGTGATAGCCAGAGCACCCTCACTTCGTCTTCTCAGCGACAATTGGAGGAGGCGGAGGAGGAGGAGGAGGAGGAGGAGGAGGAAGACACGGTTGCCTCCGCTACAGAGGGTAGCCATGGAACTTTAGTTCCATCTCTTCAGCGTGGGTGGGCAGAAGAGGAGGAAGAGGATGAGGATATTGAGAGTCATCCTCCTGGTGAGGACAGCGAAATCTTGACTGTTGGTACTCTGGCACACATGGCTGACTTTATGTTAGGCTGCCTTTCCCGTGACCCACGCGTTATACGCATTTTAAACAACACGGATTACTGGGTGTTCACCCTTCTGGACCCCCGCTACAAAGAGAATTTCTCATCTCTCATTCCTCCGGTGGAGAGGACAAGCAAAATGGTGCAATACCAGAAGGTTCTTGTTGAAAAATTGCTCCAAAATTTTCCATCTGACAACGCTGGCGGCAGAGTACGTGCTACCTTGGCCAACAGAGAAGGGGAGAAAAGGGGAGCACACAGCAGTTCCGAGAAAGGCAGGGCAACACTCTCCAAGGCGTGGGACACCTTCATGACACCCCGCCAGCACCCTCACCCTGATGCGCAGCCTAGTGTCACAAGGAGGGAAAAGTTTTGGAAGATGGTGAAGGAGTACGTAGCAGACCGTGTCAGCGTCCTCAATGATCCCTCTGTGCCTTACAACTACTGGGTGTCCAAGCTGGACACGTGGTATGAACTGGCACTCTACGCCTTGGAGGTGCTGGCCTGCCCTGCCGCCAGCGTTCTGTCTGAGCGGGTATTTAGTGCTGCTGGTGGCATCATAACAGATAAGCGTATCCGCCTTTCCACCGACAATGCTGATAGGTTGACACTTATAAAAATGAACAAGGCCTGGATTTCCCCTGACTTCTCCACTCCACTGGAGGAAAGCCCCGGGGGAACATAAACTCACTTTATATATGTTATTTACAATGATGTGAATACTCTGTATTCCCATTCACCCCTTCCACCCAAAAAACGGGTATATGGTTGACTCTTAATCTTCTCATCCTCCTCCTCCTGTTCCATATGCCCTGGGATATAATTTTTATATAGGGCCAGCTCACCAGCGGGCCCTGTGCTATAATTTTTATATAGGGCCAGCTCACCAGCGTGCCCTGTGATATAATTTTTATATAGGGCCAGCTCACCAGCGGGCCCTGTTTGACAATTTTTATATAGGTCAGCTCACCAGCGGGCCTTCTCATATAATGTTTTATTGGGTCAGCTCTCTAGCGGGCCCTCTCATATAATGTTTTATAGCGTCAGCTCACTAGCGGGCCTTCGCATATAATGTTTTATAGCGTCAGCTCACTAGCGGGCCTTCGCATATAATGTTTTATAGCGTCAGCTCACTAGCGGGCCTTCGCATATAATGTTTAGGATGGTCAGCTCTGCAGCAGACCCTCACCCATAATGTTTTAGATGGTCAGCTCAGCGCACGTTTCCCTCTTAATCATGGCCTCAGTTCAATAAAATCAAGGAAATTTTTGGGAGAATTTGCCTCTGCGCACGTTTCCCTCTTAATCATGGCCTCAGTTCTGAAAATCAAGGAAATTTTTGGGAGAATTTGCCTCTGCGCACGTTTCCCTCTTAATCATGGCCTCAGTTCTGAAAATCAAGGAAATTTTTGGGAGAATTTGCCTCTGTGCACGTTTCCCTCTTAATCATGGCCTCAGTTCAGAAAAATCGAGGAAATTTTTGGGAGAATTTGCAGATGATATACAAGTAAATATACAGCAAATACTGTTTGGTAACAATTTTTCGCCTAAAGTCGTTTTTATTTTCCTTTTTGTGTGTTTTACGGTCAGTCTGTAAAAATGGCGTACTACGGGCGAAAGATCGTTCCCAGCAGCGATGTTGGAGTCCAAGATGCATCCAGACATCCTCCCTATGCTGTCCCTGAACCATTTCTGTGGTGTTTCCATCCTTTTCTTCCCTTTTCCTATGGACCAGGCACCCTCCCCTCATCAGAGCAGGGGGTGCCTGGTGTAATGCTCGAGTCCTCCCATTGACTTCAATGGGGCTCGGGTGCTCGGCCGAGCACTCGAGCCTCAGGGGGTGCTCGGTCAGAGCACCCGAACACCCGAGCATTGGGGTGCTCGCTCATCACTAAAATTGAGTAACTGGCAGGCAAATGGCAAATGAGATTCAATATAGACAAGTGTAAAGTTATACATTTTAGGTATTATTATGAAAATGCAACATATAGTTTAAATGGTGTTTCTCTGGGGAAATCTACTAATGAAAAGGATTTGGGAGTAATGGTAGACAATAGACTTAGCAGTAGCATGCAGTGCCAGCTGGCAGCTGCAAAGGCCAATAAGATATTGGCATGTATTAAAAGGGGCATTGACTCAAGGGAGGAAGATATAATTATTAGTGTTGAGCGAGCATGCTCGGCCGATGCTCGGATCGGCTCGAGCATCGCTCTGCTCGGCACATGGCGGTACTCGTACGAGTACCGCATGTGCTCGCCCGCCATGTTTGGGTCTCCTCCCCGCACGTTTTGCGGCTGCTGCGCAGCCAATAAACGTGCAGGGAGGCTCTGACATCGGTGTAATGCCAGCAGCCATGTTGGCTGCTGGCATTACACTGATTGGCTGGCCAGAACCCGTGGTCGGGTGCTGTATAGCACCTGACCATCGAGTTCGGCTCAGTCTGAGCCAGGGAGAGCTGAGGATAGGAAGGGAAAGGCAGTGTAGGGAGGAAAAAAACAAAAATTGTGAAAAAAAAGAACCAAAAGTCCTTTTTAGGACTACTGTGTGTGGGGGCAGCAGGTTATTTTGTGTGGGGGGAAAAAAACAAAAAAACAAAAAAAAAAAAATATTCTGTTTAGTGTGAAAAGTTGCAGATTAGAGCACATTCTGTTTAGTGTGCACAGTTGCAGATTAGAGCACATTCTGTTTAGTGTGCAAAGTTACAGATTAGAGCACATTCTGTTTAGTGTGCAAAGTTGCAGATTAGAGCACATTCTGTTTAGTGTGCAAAGTTGCAGATTAGAGCACATTCTGTTAAGTCTTCAAACTAAAATATCAAAGTCACATATTCCATTCAGTGTGCGTCGCCGCAGTTTAGCAGCACATTCTGTGTACTGTGCAGAGTTGCAGAATAGGAAGAAATACTGTTAAGTCTTTAAACTAAAATATCAAAGTCACATATTCCATTCAGTGTGCTTCGCCGCAGTTTAGCAGCACATTCTGTGTACTGTGCAGAGTTGCAGAATAGGAAGAAATACTGTTAAGTCTTCAAACTAAAATATCAAAGTCACATATTCCATTCAGTGTGCTTCGCCGCAGTTTAGCAGCACATTCTGTGTACTGTGCAGAGTTGCAGAATAGGAAGAAATACTGTTAAGTCTTCAAACTAAAATATCAAAGTCACATATTCCATTCAGTGTGCTTCGCCGCAGTTTAGCAGCACATTCTGTGTAGTGTGCAGAGTTGCAGAATAGTAAGAAATACTGTTAAGTTTTCAAACTCAAATATTAAAGTCACATATTCCATTCAGTGTGTGTCACCGCCGTTTAGCAGCCTATTCTGTGTACTCTGCAGAGTTGCAGAATAGTAAGAAATAGTGTTAAGTTTTCAAACTCAAATATAAAAGTCACATATTCCATTCAGTGTGTTTCACCGCCGTTTAGCAGCCTATTCTGTGTACTCTGCACAGTTGCAGAATAGTAAGAAATACTGTTAAGTTTTCAAACTCAAATATTAAAGTCACATATTCCATTCAGTGTGTATCACCGCCGTTTAGCAGCCTATTCTGTGTACTCTGCAGAGTTGCAGAATAGTAAGAAATACTGTTAAGTTTTCAAACTCAAATATTAAAGTCACATATTCCATTCAGTGTGTATCACCGCCGTTTAGCAGCCTATTCTGTGTACTCTGCAGAGTTGCAGAATAGTAAGAAATAGTGTTAAGTTTTCAAACTCAAATATCAAAGTCACATATTCCATTCAGTGTGTATCACCGCCGTTTAGCAGCCTATTCTGTGTACTCTGCACAGTTGCAGAATAGTAAGAAATACTGTTAAGTTTTCAAACTCAAATATTAAAGTCACATATTCCATTCAGTGTGTTTCACCGCCGTTTAGCAGCCTATTCTGTGTACTCTGCACAGTTGCAGAATAGTAAGAAATACTGTTAAGTTTTCAAACTCAAATATTAAAGTCACATATTCCATTCAGTGTGTATCACCGCCGTTTAGCAGCCTATTCTGTGTACTCTGCAGAGTTGCAGAATAGTAAGAAATAGTGTTAAGTTTTCAAACTCAAATATCAAAGTCACATATTCCATTCAGTGTGTATCACCACCGTTTAGCAGCCTATTCTGTGTACTCTGCACAGTTGCAGAATAGTAAGAAATACTGTTAAGTTTTCAAACTCAAATATTAAAGTCACATATTCCATTCAGTGTGTATCACCGCCGTTTAGCAGCCTATTCTGTGTACTCTGCAGAGTTGCAGAATAGTAAGAAATAGTGTTAAGTTTTCAAACTCAAATATCAAAGTCACATATTCCATTCAGTGTGTGTCACCGCAGTTTAGCAGGCTATTCTGTGTACTCTGCACAGTTGCAGAATAGTAAGAAATACTGTTAAGTTTTCAAACTCAAATATTAAAGTCACATATTCTGTGTAAGATGAAGAAGGCGGGTAAAAAGGGACGGGGAAGTGGACGTGATCCTGAAAGTTCAGGGCGCGGGTCAGGACGCGGAGAAACTGTGCCTGGTGCCAGAGCACAAGAAAGAAAGACATCCACCATACCTAGCTTCATGTGTAATTTTACAGGGCGTCGCAGGACATCACTCTCGAGGTCCGACCACTGCGAACAGGTGGTCGGTTGGATGACAGCTGATACTGCTTCCAGTCGGTTAAGCACCACCCTGTCTTCCACCAAGTCCACTCTCAGTAGCCAAGAGTCTGGTCAACATAATCCTCACTCTGATCATCCTTCCTCCCACCATACACGGTCTGGTCAAAGAAGTGATCCCACACTGGGATATAGTGAGGAGCTCGTCTCATCACCAATCCTTCATTTGACCCTCTCTCCAAGCACGCTTGCAGAGGAACATGACATCTTGTGCCCTGATTCACAACCTCTAGAGGCTACCCAATCACAAGAAGATGACAGATGTGAACGGCATTTAAGGTCAAAGGAAGTAGTGGATGATGATGATGATGATGATGAGACACAGTTGCCATTAAATCAACCACTATTTCCGTCTCAAGACCTTGTTGAGGAGAATGTTATACAGTTGTCAATGACTGAGTATGTGGTGGGATCAAGACTTGAGGAGGATGATCAGAGTGAGGAAGTGGAGGAGGACTTGGTGGACGATGAGGTGACTGACCCCACCTGGGAAGGTGTAGAGCCGAGCGATGTCAGCAGTCCTGAGGGTGAGCCATCTGCAGCACCGCAACAGGCTGGAAGAGGCAGTGGTGTGGCTACAGAAAGAAGGCGGACCGCACCAAACCGGCCCGCAAATGTTCCACGGAGCACCCCCTTGCGTAAATCTACCTTGCCAAAGGGTAGGTGTTCCGCGGTATGGCGTTTTTTTAAGGAAAGTGCGGACGACAAAAGAATTGTAGTTTGCAACCTGTGCCACACCAGAATGAGCCGAGGCATGAACACTAGAAACCTCACCACCACCAGCATGATCCGACATATGGCATCCAAGCACCGTAGTAAGTGGGAGGAACGCCTGGATCGCCCATCTGTGTCTGCAGACCACACCACTGCCTCCTCTTCCCCTGTTTTCGGTGCCAGCCAATCGCCTGTCGAAGGCGCAGGCCCGCATACCTCCCGCCCTGCACCTGTACCATCTGAAGCACCATCAGCGACCACATCCACTTCCCTGTCCCAGCACAGCGTCCAAATGTCGTTACCCCAGGCATTTGAGCGCAAGAGAAAGTACCCAGCCACCCACCCACAGGCCATAGCACTAACCTCACACCTTTCAAAATTACTGGCCATCGAAATGCTGCCATTTAGGCTTGTGGACACTGAGTCCTTCCGCAGCCTGATGGCAGCAGCTGTCCCTCGGTACGCGGTCCCCAGCCGCCACTACTTTTCCCGGTGTGCCATCCCCGCATTACACCACCATGTGTCCCGTAACATCACCCGTGCCCTGACCAACGCAGTTACTGGGAAGGTCCACTTAACGACTGACACATGGACAAGTGCTTGTGGCCAGGGACGCTACATTTCCCTGACGGCACACTGGGTGAATGTCGTGGAGGCTGGGAGCGACTCGGACCCTGGGATGGCACGGGTGCTACCCACGCCGAGGATTGCGGGCCCTACCTCCATCAGGGTTTCCACCAGCACCTACGTTATTGGCTCCTCCTCCTCCGTTTCCACCTCCGAATTCTCTACACGCAGCGCCACTCCCCCATCAGCCAGTAGCAGGAAGCAGTGTAGCACTGCAGTGGGGAAGCGTCAACAGGCCGTGCTGAAGCTGATCTGCCTTGGGGACAAACAGCACACGGCCTCAGAGCTGTTGCAGGGGATTAGTCACCAGACCGAGCAGTGGCTCTCGCCACTCAACCTGCAACCAGGCATGGTTGTGTGTGATAATGGGCGTAACTTGGTGGCGGCTTTGGAGCTCGGCAAGCTCACACACGTACCATGCCTAGCGCATGTATTTAATTTAGTGGTGCAGCGATTTCTAAAAACCTACCCCAATGTGCATGATCTCTTGACCAAGGTGCGCCGCGTGTGTGCACATTTCCGTAAGTCATCTACAGCTTCGGCCGGCCTGTTGAAGCTGCAGCAGCGCTTACAATTGCCAGCTCACCGGCTGCTGTGTGACGTGAGCACGCGCTGGAACTCCACCTTCCACATGTTGGCCCGGCTTTGTGAGCAGCAGAGGGCAGTAGTGGAGTACCAGCTGTTACACGGTCGTCGCCTCTCCGTTCAACTTCCTGTAATCAGAAGTGAGGAGTGGGAATGGATGTCAGACCTCTGCGAGGTTTTACGCAATTTTGAGGAATCGACACAGATGGTGAGCGGCGATAACGCTATTATCAGTGTAACCATCCCACTTCTGTGTCTACTGAAACGCTCGCTGCTCACAATTAAAACCGACGCTTTGCATGTGGAAGAGGTGGAAATGGGGGAGGAAGAGCTTACACAAGGTGATAGCCAGAGCACCCTCACTTCGTCTTCTCAGCGACAATTGGAGGAGGCGGAGGAGGAGGAGGAAGACACGGTTGCCTCCGCTACAGAGGGTAGCCATGGAACTTTAGTTCCATCTCTTCAGCGTGGGTGGGCAGAAGAGGAGGAAGAGGATGAGGATATTGAGAGTCATCCTCCTGGTGAGGACAGCGAAATCTTGACTGTTGGTACTCTGGCACACATGGCTGACTTTATGTTAGGCTGCCTTTCCCGTGACCCACGCGTTATACGCATTTTAAACAACACGGATTACTGGGTGTTCACCCTTCTGGACCCCCGCTACAAAGAGAATTTCTCATCTCTCATTCCTCCGGTGGAGAGGACAAGCAAAATGGTGCAATACCAGAAGGTTCTTGTCGAAAAATTGCTCCAAAATTTTCCATCTGACAACGCTGGCGGCAGAGTACGTGCTACCTTGGCCAGCCGAGAAGGGGAGAAAAGGGGAGCACACAGCAGTTCCGACAAAGGCAGGGCAACACTCTCCAAGGCGTGGGACACCTTCATGACACCCCGCCAGCACCCTCACCCTGATGCGCAGCCTAGTGTCACAAGGAGGGAAAAGTTTTGGAAGATGGTGAAGGAGTACGTAGCAGACCGTGTCAGCGTCCTCAATGATCCCTCTGTGCCTTACAACTACTGGGTGTCCAAGCTGGACACGTGGTATGAACTGGCACTCTACGCCTTGGAGGTGCTGGCCTGCCCTGCCGCCAGCGTTCTGTCTGAGCGGGTATTTAGTGCTGCTGGTGGCATCATAACAGATAAGCGTATCCGCCTTTCCACCGACAATGCTGATAGGTTGACACTTATAAAAATGAACAAGGCCTGGATTTCCCCTGACTTCTCCACTCCACTGGAGGAAAGCCGCGGGGGAACATAAACTCACTTTATATATGTTATTTACAATGATGTGAATACTCTGTATTCCCATTCACCCCTTCCACCCAAAAAACGGGTATATGGTTGACTCTTAATCTTCTCATCCTCCTCCTCCTCTTCCATATGCCCTGTGCTATAATTTTTATATAGGGCCAGCTCACCAGCGGGCCCTGTGATATAATTTTTATATAGGGCCAGCTCACCAGCGGGCCCTGTGATATAATTTTTATATAGGGTCAGCTCACCAGCGGGCCCTGTTTGCCAATTTTTATATAGGTCAGCTCACCAGCGGGCCTTCTCATATAATGTTTTATTGGGTCAGCTCTCTAGCGGGCCCTCTCATATAATGTTTTATAGCGTCAGCTCACTAGCGGGCCTTCGCATATAATGTTTAGGATGGTCAGCTCTGCAGCAGACCCTCACCCATAATGTTTTAGATGGTCAGCTCAGCGCACGTTTCCCTCTTAATCATGGCCTCAGTTCTGAAAATCAAGGAAATTTTTGGGAGAATTTGCCTCTGCGCACGTTTCCCTCTTAATCATGGCCTCAGTTCTGAAAATCAAGGAAATTTTTGGGAGAATTTGCCTCTGCGCACGTTTCCCTCTTAATCATGGCCTCAGTTCTGAAAATCAAGGAAATTTTTGGGAGAATTTGCCTCTGCGCACGTTTCCCTCTTAATCATGGCCTCAGTTCTGAAAATCAAGGAAATTTTTGGGAGAATTTGCCTCTGCGCACGTTTCCCTCTTAATCATGGCCTCACTTCAGAAAATCAAGGAAATTTTTGGGAGAATTTGCAGATGATATACAAGTAAATATACAGCAAATATTGTTTGGTAACAATTTTTCGCCTAAAGTCGTTTTTATTTTCCTTTTTGTGTGTTTTATGGTCAGTCTGTAAAAATTTCGTACTACGGGCGAAAGATCGTTCCCAGCAGCGATGTTGGAGTCCAAGATGCATCCAGACATCCTCCCTATGCTGTCCCTGAACCATTTCTGTGGTGTTTCCATCCTTTTCTTCCCTTTTCCTATGGACCAGGCACCCTCCCCTCATCAGAGCAGGGGGTGCCTGGTGTAATGCTCGAGTCCTCCCATTGACTTCAATGGGGCTCGGGTGCTCGGCCGAGCACTCGAGCCTCAGGGGGTGCTCGGTCAGAGCACCCGAACACCCGAGCATTGGGGTGCTCGCTCATCACAAATAATTATGCCTCTTTACAGGTCCATGGTAAGACCCCACCTAGAATATGCTGTGCAATTCTGGGCGCCCTTTCTGAAAAAGGACATTATGGAGAAAGTGCAAAGGAGAAACGGCATCTTAGAGGGGATATGATAACACTATATAAATATGTTCAGGGCCCATACAAAGAGCTCTCCAAAGACCTGTTCATTAACAGAACAGTACATAGGACAAGGGGCCACCCGCTTAGACTTGAGGAAAGGAAATTTGATCCACAACAGCGGAAGGGTTTCTTTACTGTAAGGGCAATAAAGGTATGGAATTCACTGCCTGAGGAGGTGGTGCTATCGAATACATTAGATGCCTTTAAAAAGGGCCTGGATACTTATTTAAGAGAGCATAACATAGAGGGCTATGTACGTTGTTATTGTTGGGATTGATATTTAGTTAGGGCTTGTTAATCCAAGGAGAAATCTGATTGCCATTTGGAATCAGGAAGGAATTCCCCCCCCCCATTCAGGGCAGAATTGGAAGTTGATATATTGAGGGTGTTTTTTTTTTCTTGCCTTCTTTTGGATCAACAATGGTAAACAGGAATAGGAAGAGGGTTGAACTATATGGACACAAGTCTTTTTTCCACCTAAATTACTATGTTACTATGTTACATTGTCACCTCTTTCTGACACCCTAGTGAGTGTCCCCACCATCAGTCTTGTGGATCACATATGTCCTGCAGAGTGGGGATGGCGGGGAATGCCCCCTGGCCATCCCTACTCTGCAGGCTACATATGATGCAGAAAGCTGAACCTTGACTATTCCACTTAGACTAACTACCTACATGTACAACGCCTAGCCCTGACATGCAGTCACAATACAATAGGAAACACACCAATTCCCCTCCTTGCTATTCTCTGTTAACCCTTTGGTTGCCAAGGGACTAGCCAATGTATTGTCGACCAATGCATTACTCATCCCTGTGGCACTCAAGGGGTTGTGTGCAGATCTTTTTGTCACTCTATGTATGACATTGTGATACACATAACAGTTAGATCTGTGACTGACACATGACAGTGTGCATTGTTTTTGTGCTGTGCATGATATTGTTTTAGAAAGCATGAAGGTGGTTCAACAGGGACTTGACCATTACCATTCAGGATGGTTCTGTCCTTGTTTGACGTCCCTCCAAGCTGTGTGGGTGAATTGTGGTGTGGAATGCTGTCCATGTGTTCAGGTGTCACTGTGTTGGCCTCTGTCTGGTGGGTGTCAGGAGTTGTGTGATGATGTGTGTGGGCCTTGATGCACTTACCAGTGGACTGGAGACTACTTTCATCCCCGGTGTCACTCCATCCAGGGACACCACACACCATGATGGAGGAGATGGTCCTCCGCACGGCCTCCTCCCACTCGCTATATTCCACATGCAGGGGCGGACCACCCCCTGTTCCAGCAGCGTGCAAGGCCTGCTCGCCCATTTTCTTCTTCACCTTTACAAAGATGGACAGAAATGGGAAAAGGGTTGAAGTAGATGTACGCAAGTCTTTTCTCAACATACATTACTATGTTAATATGTTACTATCTTACCTTTGCCTTGCAGTCTGTCCACCTCTTTTTCACCGACTCCAGGGACCGGCTGCGGTTGGACACAGCATTGACTGCATCCACAACCTCATTCCAGGCTGCCTTCCTCTTGCGGGACAGCCCAGCTACAGGCCCCTTGAGGAACAGGATCCTGTGCCTTTGAACCACAGCCTCACAGAGGACAAGGTTTTCCTCCTCTGTGAACTTGGGCTCTCTGGACCTCTCCTCCTCCTCACCCCCAGAGGTTTGTTGAGAGCCCTGGCTGTGGCTCTCCAGCCCTGCCTGCACTGGCCCTGGCTGTGTGTGTTGCAAGGGGACTACCCCTCGTCTCACTGTCTCTGCCCCTGCACTGGATGTGCCTGCTCTATGGTGACTGCCCCTCCGCCCCAGGGATCTCCCTCTCCTTCTCCTACCCTGACCAGGGATGCCCCCCTGAATCTCCTCCTCCTCTCCTCCTACACTCCCCACCCCTCTCTCTTCTCCTCTCCTCTCCATCTCTCTCACCCACTCACACCCAGGCACTCACTCAGGCCCTCACACACTCACTCACTCACTCACTCTCTGTCACTCACTTGCACTCACAGACTCACACTGTCAAAGAAAATATAAAAAAGTGTGTGTGTTTTACAAAAAAAATATGGGCTATGTGTATGTGTGTATGTGTGTTTGGATGCGTGTATTTGATATGTTCAAAAGTGTATTGTGTCGCTTTGTGTGCTGTCAAACTCTACTTCTACCTGTCTGTGTGTGTGCCGCCTCAACTCTCTTTCTCTCAAAACTAACCTCCGCTCCTTGGGTCCTGATATCTAGCTCTTGGGAACTCGATAACAGACAAAGGTGCGTAGGTGATTTTGGGTCTATTTATAGTTTATTCCACTAAACTTGCTACTTTGGGGTGCTGTGATTGGCTGGGGCTTGGTAACGTTGGACGTTTCGCTTGTTTTTTATTTTTGGAGACGTTTTCTCGCGTTTATCGTGTATTTGGCGTCGACGATGAGGTCAAATTGTAGGCAACTCCAGTTTTGTAGTTTTCGTGTGTTTTGTAGGCCGTCGCGCGTTAACTCTTCTGGGTAAGGAAGATTTGAATCTCTCGTTACCCAGTTTTGTTTAACTCGCGACGCCAGTTTTTTTCTTCACGCTAGTTTTAACGCCAACATTTGGATCGAGCCCTGAATTCCTTATGACACATTTTCACAGATTTACTTCTGAAAATATTGTCCTTCTTTGACCAACTTATGGCCCAACTATTTTTTCATTATTAAGACTTTTTGAACATCTCGCCCTTGGTCTTGGGTTGTCTGTCATTATGTGGTAATTTTGGTATTAACAGTACTTAAAGGGATAGTAATACTTCGTTTTATCTTTATTTTATTTTGTAGGAATTAAAAAAACATGAAGAAGAATATGTCTTTTCTCTCAAACCTTTATGGTTTGAGAGATATTCACAAGCAAAGTTTCCCCTCCCTCCCCTTTTACCTAGTGTAAGCCATCTCTTCTCAGATGTGGAATCTGGTTGTAAGACCAGACAGATAACAGAAGGGAACAATCTTCTTCCTATGAAAACAATGAAAGCCCTGACCCCCTTGACAAGTTTTTCAGGTTTTTCCCTTTTCTTAATTGAAGATTGTTCCTCTCTGCAGTCTACCTGGGCACCTCCCTTCTGATCTGGTTAAACAGTGTTACATGTAAAATGGGCGGGAGGGGGATACTTTGTCATTGAATTACTCTTGAACTACAACTGTGATAGAATTGAAATAACACTCTCCAAAGTCCAAACACTATGATGATTAATTAGAGCTGATTTTATCATGAAACATTACTATCCCTTTAAAGTGAGGCACCTTAAAAATAATAATCATGCATAAAGAAGCTCTGAGACAATATTGCTTCATGTTATATGGTAAGCAATCCTCTACCTCAGTTGTTTTCTCCCTGTTTATTATTGCGTTAAGCAAAGTCCTTCTAAGTGGCAGAAGTTTAAATTAAAGTGTAATAACATGTTCATTGCTTGCTCACACTGCATCTTTAATGCCAGGGAAAACAAAGCGTAAGAGAGACATATGTTTAGACATGCACAGTTGGTGCCCTGGCTACCTGGGGAAAGCACAAATTGTGGCTCACATCATTATTGTTTCATAGCATTATAGGGAGTTACGGATGTTCCTTAAAAACATTTTTTAAAAATCTAATGCGATAAGCGGTGATATTTTTTAACCCTTTCAGTACCAAAGAGGTATGCAACGGGATGGATTGGTTAATAATTATAGAACAACATTTACACATGTGAAAGAGATAGGTATAAAGACATGGGGTGGGGGTGAGAATAAACTGTAATCATCATGCTGTGTAAATTAGATTATGAGGCATTACTTTGCCAGCTTCAAAACAATGAACTATATCATGAAACTCAGGTTACTTGTAAGTACTACTCTAGCACTAGATACCAATAAAAACAAGGAAATATCTAATCAGGCATAATGCAACAGATTATAGCTTGGGCTTTTGCTATAAAACTATCCTATATAATAATTCGCTAGGATGTTTGTCAGAAGCCGTCATGCGCGGTAGAGACTGCCCGAACGCACAGAATGCTGGGAGCACAGAATTCTGGGAGGTGTAGAAATGCTGGGAGTTCTGTGCTGGGAGCATTCTGAGCTTTCGGCCAGTCTCTACAGTGCATGACTGAGTCAGCAGCAGGAAGCAGAGCAGGACCGGCCTCTTAAGCCTTTGAGGGGTATGCAACGCATTGCAAAGTAATGCATGGCATACCCCTCTGGCAACCAAAGGGTTAACATCACCCGGACCTGGCCCGTGTACACAGGCTTTTACACTAGTTTTTGTAATATTTGCCCTTGTGGTTAAAGCACAAAACATTTACAGGTACCAGAAACACCAGGGCCTAGATGCACTAGATGTCGATGCGGTGTCGGTATGATCGAGTCAATGTGTTTGATTTACTCTGACAATTCGATCTGCACACACATCGACATAGTCACAAAAATTGTCAGATGGAAAGGGAAGGTTGGAGGAGGTCCCTATTAGCATACATGATTTTCGAAGTGCTGTTGGTGTGGAAGGGATCTCCTATCGATACAGAGGCGTATGAGTGAGGAGGGAGGAAGTCGTTCAGTGTGCGACTCCATGCAGGGGACAATGTCAATGATCTTGCAGGGGAGAGAGGTATCGGAGGAAGCGGGGAGAGGGAGGTATCGGAGGAAGCAGGAAGAGGGAGGTATCGGAGGAAGATTTCACTCTTTATATGTATTTCCTTTAACTCAAAATCAAGTTAATCAGAGCAGCATGGAGAGCACACTTATTTATATTATATTAATTTATTTATTTTATACAAGCATACAATTTTAAACCTAGAAATTGTATGAAGATAATTGATATTAGACCGTTTATTCTAGCCATTTCCCTAATTATGGTTCTATTTTGGATCCTACATTTACCAAAGTATATTTACTGAGGCTATATACTAAGGAGAATTGAAGCAATTATGCAGAAAACCTTGTGTGCAACATGGGACAAATAAAAATTCATTAAATGTTAATTGAATTGAATGGGACTTTAACCTGTTAAATGCTAGAAGAGTGTTCAGTACATTGCTTTGCAATGCATTGGAAACCTCTTTAAAATGTATATGTACTATTCTGTAAAGTTTCTATGTCAACATAAATGCACAAGGGATTGTCATATACTCATATCTAGTAAAATAATTACTCCTGAAAGCTATCTGTTCAGAAATAATAATAATAATAATAATAATAATAATAATAATAATCCTTTATTTATATAGCGCACACAGATTCCGCAGCGCTTTACACTCATATTGGTTCCTGTCCCCATTGGGGCTCACAATCTAAATTCACCTATCAGTATGTTTTTTGGAGTGTGGGAGGAAACCGGAGTACCCGGAGGAAACCCACGCAAACACAGTGAGAACATACAAACTCATTGCAGATGTTGTCCTTGGTGGGATTTGAACCCAGGACCCCAGCGCTGCAAGGCAACAGTGCTAACCACTGAAATAAAATCAAATATAGATTACAGAACTATACGGGATCCTTAATTTCATGTACAATAATGACATAGCTGACACATGAACCCTCAGGAATCTGTGGACACCACTAATATAGTTCTTATTTTTAATTGTATTTGAAAACTGTGTGTCTCAAGGGCCATATAATTCACAAAGTCATGTCCCAGGATGTTAACCGTTTTATTCCATGGAACCATACGTTAAATACTGTGAGATGATATTAACCCTTGAATTACCGTATACCTATATAACATCCTATTTTTGGAAATAAAATTATTTCTCAGCCTAATCAGCTTGTAGATCAACTTAAAATCCCACAACTCAAATATTGATACAATACCACTATTAATATCCCAGCAAATATAGCAAGTTTTTTCCATTATTATAACAATTATATCAAGTGGCTGGGATATAAAATAGGCACTGTTCAATCATAAATTAGGTTACATGACTGTACTTCGTTAGTGCCATTCAAGTAAATATCATATATACCCACCCTTTTCCATGGTGCTGAAAGCCTATTCTGTGTTCCCCTACTGGCTGGGTAGGGAAGCACAGAGAATGCTGTACAGACTGTCGTAGCTCTCTCTGCTGTTACTCCATAGGAGAGTATAGGGGAGATCCCAGCTACGACAGCCTGAGTTAGGTGGAGACAGTGAAATCCGACAGCAGAGGCTGCTATTGGAGTTTCCTGAATGAGTCGAAGTGTCACATTATAATGTCAACACACCCCTTGCATACGAATATATCTGATTATGCTCAATTTCCATATGGAAATGAGCAATTGTCGATTCAAAGACTACGAATTCGTAGACATGGTGAAGGCATGTTGGATTGATGTTGAAGTGGGTATTTTTTTGTCGGTGTTCTGGTGAAGAGATGTCATAGACACGTTTGTGAATGCTGCAGAGGTGCCTACGACACTGCTCCAACAGAACGTCAACATTCATAGCCCTCTTCGACCTTCAGTGCATCTAGGCCCTGATCTATATCAATGATGATGATATACATTGTACACTTTTCCAGTATATCAATGGAATTTTATTCAATAACAACATATATTATTGTGTGCACGTACGAAATCACATCTCTTCCACTTAATGACTGGATATTTTGCAAAAGATATACATTTTTTTTATGCTATACTGAATACTTTCACAACAGGTGTAGGCATTGTAGCAATCTACCTGTCAGTCTAATCCTGCTGCTCTTAAACACATAACATAATGCATTGAAAATAGTACGTTCTAACAACAGAGCTTTTGAACACCATGCATAAAATACGACAAGTCAATCACCATCACCAAAGATATCCCTATACATAAGCTGAAAAGAAAAAGAATTTCAGATTATATACACAAAGGTAATTGTAGCAGTTTCATTTTAGAAAGATGAGTGTCTGCCTTCACAATGTCAGTTAGGTAAAAAAATGTTATATATTATAATCATGCAAAACAAAAAGTAAAGCTGAATATTTTAAAGTTAATTAAGCTTATATTCATTTATGGTCATACATGTACTTAAAATAAATACAGATAAAGGCACATTCAGGTTGTTTTGAAAAAGAAGATGCAATCAAGAGGATCGGTCTCAGTTGTATAAAATCTTGTTTATTATGATTCAGACATGTAGGCAGACATCAGGGTAACCAAGACTCAATGTCTCATGCGTTTCGCAGGTTTATGATTAAACACGCATAGAGCGAAATGCGTGAGAAATTGAGTCTTGTTTTTGTGGTTGTTACCTGCTTTCCCACAAGCCCTGTTTTATTCAAAGATTACGAGCTCCATAGACCTCAGATTTGAGTCACATTATGGCACATTGCCACATTAAGTAGGATGCAAGATATACCCACGTCTTTCTTTTGAGTATGCTTAAAAACATCACTGGTTTATTAAGGAACCATACATTCTTATTATCTTAAATGTAATGTAAGATTTGCAGCTGAGAAGATTCTTTAGTGGCTTTTACTATACTTCTTTCTGTGGGTGTCCATTGGATCAGCAGAGCAATTAACAGGCAGGAGGAACAATAAGTGAATAGGTAAAATATGTACATTTGTAGTGGCTCTATTTCTTTTCGTATGTACACAAATAAACACACCTCAAAAACATATATTCACTGAGTTTCATTCCTTTGCAGATGCGCATAGATCCAAATCATAAATTAGATAGTTACAAAATAAATTCAATTGAGGAAAATACATAAGTCCATGAAGTTCAACCCTTGAAAATTTCAATAACACTTTGTAGTTTTGAAATCCCACATATACAGTCATATAAATGTTTTTAACCATATTACAGTAGCATATATAAACAGATTATCATACCTGGGAACTCTCCGGATTTGCCCCGGAGATTCCGGTTTTGACACTGCTTTTATCGGGTCTCTGGGGCAGAGGCTGATTCCTCTGGATGTGGGGAAACTCTACCCACTCCTGCTGTTTCCCCCATTGTAACTCCTTCCCCAGGCTTCTTTTGAGCTCTGTCTCATACCTTTAAGTCCCCCCCGCGTCAAGCCCTGCCCCTTTTTTACCCGATTTACACCATTATTCTCACCTCCTTCTGCACCAGAGTACTCCCATCCGGGTGGACATCAATGGAAAGTTCCTAGGTATGCAGATTATCCTATATAATAATTCGCTAAAACGTGTGAAATGATACAGTCATGCACAGTAGAGACTGCCCGCGGCATGGCTGATACAGAGCTGGGCGCTCTCCAGTTCCTATGTTATTCTATGGAGCCTATGCATTAAGATTTCAAGAACTTTGGAGTAGTAAATAGGCTCTATAGAATAACACAGGAACTGGAGAAGTGATAAACAGGAGAAGTCATCTCCACTTTATCACCACTTAATGAATCTCTATCAATATGCTTTTAGTTCATGGCTACAAGGACGTTGGACTATATTGAACTGCAGGGATTGAAATACAAAAAATGCATCCTAAACTAGTTTGATTCTTTGAACTAATTGAAAACTAGATTAATTTTTGAATTGTGGTGTTAATGCTTCAAGTAAAGAAAGTATATGTAATTCCTTGCTTTGGGATGTTGTGTTTTATGATATCTCTTTGATATTTTCAACAAATAACAGGTAGCATTTTATTAGGCCTATTGTACATGTGGTTCTTCCAGTCATTAGCTTCTTGGTTTCACTGCTGATATAAAAACAATAAGCTCTCTGTTTAGCATCAATCACTGCAATATGCCATGATCAGAAAGCCTGGTTTGGCAGTTAAAGAATCTAAACCTTGTGTTTTTATGACAGTATTTCTCCTGGAAGGATACATTAAGATTGTCTCTTGTTGTCAAGTATGACATTGGGTACTCATGTTATCTAACTCTGAAGAGTGAAGTTGGCCAATGCAGGACTAGAAACTGCAACCCTGAGGTTTAAGTAGATTCCTCAGCTGATGCATTAACCAGCTGAACTACCCTTAAAGCAATAATTTCCTGTCCCTTTCTTTTGTTCTGTCTTTCTCTCTTTCCCTTACTGTCTGTCCAGCTGTGTATCTTTCTCACATGGCAACATTGTTCTAGAGCAGGGCTGTCCAAGTTCAGTCCTCAAAGGGCACGAACAGGCCAGGATGTAAGGATTTCCCTGATTAAGCATTCATTGTGATTAACTCACCTGTACTGAATCAGGGAAATCCTTAAATCCTGGCCTATTAGTGACCCTTGAGGACTGAACTTGGACAGACCTGCTCTAGAGCAAAAGTGGCTCCTAACCTGAGGGCTTGCTGAGGGATGAGCCCTTCATACAGCACTTAAGTGGGAACTATCACCTGTCTAAATTATCGCCTCAGTGGGAGCATCCAACTTTATGGACTTTTCATGATTGTTAGTTTGTTGTTTTATGCAAAATATACAGTACTGATAAGTGGGAAGGGAGATCAGTGTGAAATGTTAGTATCTGGCTGTCTATTATGTATAAACTGATCAATAAATCAGTTGTTTAACACAGTACGGCGCAAAAGTAATCCAATCAAGAGGTAAACCAACAGCCCTGTAGGTAACAGATACAAATGATATAAATGGGACTTTTAACCAGTTGAACGCTATAGAGTTCTCAGAATATTGTAGAGCAATGGATTAGAAACTTCATTTAACACTTTGAGTGCCAGAGAGGTATCCAACCTCTCTGGCACTCAAAGTGTTTAATCTATGGTCATTATGGAAAAATAATTATTTGTTCCCTATTTGTCACATTACTCCAGCATTGTGCCACTGTTCTTAGTACATCAGTCTCAGAGACATACCAAGGTAGTTGGTAGGCAGGCAATGTAATAAAGCAGTGGGGAATGCAAGCAGAGTACTGGGTTGTATAGCTAGGGGCATTAGTAGAAGAAAAAGGGAAGTGGTCATGCTACTCTACAGATCTCTAGTTAGACCTCACCTAGAGTATTGTGTACAGTACTGGAGACCCCATCTCCAGAAGAATATAGATAGTCTAGAGAAAATTCAGAGAAGGGCTACTAAAATGGTGACTGGTTTACAGGAAAAGAAATGTCAGGATAGACTAAAGGATCTGAACATGTATAGCTTGGAGGATAGGAGAGAGAGAGGGGATATGATTGAAACATTCAAATACATGAAGGGATTCAACAAAGTGCAGGGTGAAAGTATATTTCAAAGGAGTAAAACTGTTAGGACAAGAGTCCATAGTCTAAAAATAGAGGGACACAGGTTTAGATGTAATGTAAGAAAGTTTTACTTTACTGAGAGGGTAGTAGATAAGTGGAATAGCCTACCAGCAGAAGTGGTAGAAGTTAATACAGTGACAGAATGTAAGCATGCATGGGAATAGGCATAAGGTTGTCCTGAACATAAGACAAGACCAAGGACCAGAAAAGGTTTGAGGTTTTTACAGTAGGAAATCTGCCGTCAAATTCTATGTTTCTATTTTGTCCTCACTACAGCAGTCGTGTATCTACTTATATATCTTTTGCTTTATATCCACTGCTTTCTGTGTATACTGAAGCCTGCTTCTAGGTCACATATCCTTGCAGCAAAAAGTAGGCCTCAATAAGCCTTAATTGATTATGTGTCACAAGATGTTATCAGATTTTTTAACAAATAATTAGCAAGGGACTAAACGAGAGATAAAAACAACAAAAATAGTATATAGATATAAATGACTGCTATTGGAAGGACACCTACCTCGATAAGTTCTTCTTTTAACCCTTTGAGTGCAAAGCAATGTGTTGCGTACCCTTCTGGCACTCAAAGGGTTAAGCAAATTAAGATCCATTTATTCCATTGGCATAGATTTTCTTTAAGAATTTTTTTTTTTGAAAGAACAGTTTATTACAGATATGATTTTTCTGGCAACTGTTTTGTTTTAAATTTCACTGAAACTGAGACGAGGGAAAGTCAAAAACATCTGGGATTTTTTGTGTGAAATGATTATGTTTATTTGGGTGGAGCAGTGCAGAGGATTTTCCAACAGCATAACAAATTAATATTTAACAAAGAAAGCACTTTTACTTTTTGTATATCTTGGCAGTAGATCCTGATACTTGTTGAATACATTATTACACATTATCCTGTAGATCACCAAGATCGATGTTAGGCTGGGAAAGGCAGAATTGAAAAAAAAAATAAAATATATATATCAAATTAGGATGGCACTCTCAGATATTTCTCAATATAATAAAACTTTTATTCAGCCAGGTCAATGTTTATATATATATATATATATATATATACACACACATAAACAGTATGTATATATGGGTGAGCACATGTTTTGAATACATTTGTTTAATAAAACCAATGAGTGCACATCCATTACAAGGATAAATACCATTTATTGATGTACCCAGGAGCATCACTGGATATTATGTATATAGTACCATACATGTACAGAACGCTTACTAACAGTCATGGTAATTTAGGAGTAATAGTATAGCAGTGATAGGAAAAGAGCATCAGACTCAAATGCACCCACAGCATTATTAGTCCTGAATCATACTCTGTGAAGAGAATACCTGCTGTGAAGAGCTTACATTGCCTGCACATTGCCCCCACACTGCCCCAATCTCCACATTGCCCTCAATCTTCACATTGCCTCTACACTGCCCCCAATCTCCACACTGCCTCCACATTGCTCCCAGTCTTCACATTGCCTCCACATTGCCCCTATTAATCCCCCCAGTGTTCATCAACTACCTCCCTGGTGGTCCAGCAGTGTGGCAGGAGAGGTCTGTGCCTCCTTCTGCACAGACCTCTATACAGCTGTTGCTCCCACGCGGTCCTCTCTTCAGTAATGCAGAGCGCTGGGAGATGATGTCATCTTCCAGGGATCTGCATTACTAGAGTGGAGGGAGCTCAGCTGCTATAGGTCTGTGCCGAAGAAGGCACAGACCTCAGATTATAACTTGTTGCGGGGCTGTGGGCGCCGGGTAGGGGGGGGCGACCCCTATTGTTACGCCACTGCAGCCTTTCGGTACTGCACCCATCGCACCAGTGACATCAGCAGGTAACTCTTTAACTGCTAATATCTCCGTGACCATAAAGATTAATAAAAATATATATATACGAATTGAAGCTTTATAGAATAAGACTATTTAAATAGGCTTAACATTAATCGAGGTGAGAGTTCCGTTTTAAGCTACAATACTATGAAAAGTAGCTGGAATCTGTTGCCGCTTTCTGTATACATTATAATAACTTGTAATGTTCAGTACAAGTTTAACAGCTTATTCAATTTTTTACCTGAATTTGACTTTGAACCATGCAGCTGGAATCCTTTTTCCTAAATGTTACTGCCTAAATATATTTGCCAAGTAAGAGGCAGATTTCAATAAAAATGAATTCAGCATGTCAGCCTTTTTTATTCTTCTTGTACTGCCGAGACACTCCCTTAACTGTTAAATATTACAACTGTGAGTGAATGTCCCAAAAGTGTTGTAATTCAACTGCAGGGATTTCTACTAGCATACAGTTGGCAGATATCAAGATAGGTTAATGTTATGAGAAAAGACAAGAAATAAGAAATGCATACTTGTATGAATGTAAACAGTCAGATGAAAGCTGATATATGCGTGTGTTATTATATTGCTATTTAGATAATTGTGTTAGGAGAGCCTCGCTACTCTGCTTACAATCTCTAAAAGGCTGATTTAACTCTTTAAATGCCTGAGGGGTACACAATGCATTGCGTACCCCTCTGGAACTCAAAGGCTTAATAAGAAGAACTATAGCAATTCTGGAGTAAACCAGCTGCACCATAGGGCACATATACATTCTCATTGATTTAAATCAGTGGTTCTCAACCTTTGTTTGCTCAAGGCACCCCTAACACACACACTCTGGAACATTCAGGGGCACCCCTAACATGTTTAAAGGGATAGTAATACTTTGATTTAAAAATGTCTAATATTGTAGCTATTAACTATAGAATTAGAATAAGCTGCTTCCCATTTCTCAAAACTTTATAATTTTTGCATTCGTAGCATTTAAAGTTCCCCCTCCCTCCCTCCCCTTTCTCATACATCAGCTCTCTAGCTGACAAAGGCAGATCCTGGTCCTTGGACCGGCGGAGGCTCTTCAGCAGAGCTGAAATCGAGACATTTATGAAGAACTACTTCATTGGAACAGTCTACAAAGTGTACCTGGTTAGCAAGCACCCAGTGGCGTAACAATAGGGGTCGCAGCGGTCGCACCTGCAACCAGGCCCATCACTCCAGGGGCCCGTCAACCCCCTGCGACCCCCTCCCCTGCGGCAGTCTCTTAGCTGATCTCCCACTCGGCTCGCCACTCTAGTAAAACAGAGCGCTGGGAGATGACATCATCTCCCAGCCTCTGCATTACTAGAGCAGCGCGCGGGAGCTCCAGTTACAGAGATCTGTGCCGAAGGAGACACAGATCTGTCAAGACACTCCGCTAGACCATCAGGGACTGGAAGTAGGGGCAATGTGGAGATAAAGGGGAAATGTGGAGATGGGGGCATTGTGGAAGGGGCATTGTGGGGATGAAGGGGGCATTGTGGAGATGAGGTGGGCATTGTGGAGATGAAGGGGGGCATTACGGAGATGAAGGAGGGGCATTGTGGAAGGGGCATTGTGGAGATGAAGGGGGGGCATTGTGGAGATGAAGGGGGCATTGTGGAAGGGGCAATGTGGAGATGAAGGGGGCATTGTGGAAGGGGCAATGTGGAGATGAAGGGGGCATTGTGGAGATGAAGGGGGTATTGTGGAAGGGACAATGTGGAGATGAAGGGGGCATTCTGGAAGGGGCAATGTGGATGAGGGGGCCAATGTGGTCGGGGGGGGCATGGCAATTCTTGCACCAGGGCCCGGTGGCTTCTAGTTACGCCTCTGCAAGCACCCTTTGTAGTTCCAATCAAGTAGTGGCTGTGCTGCTGAAGAGCCTCCGCCGGTCCAGGGACCAGAATCTGCCTCTATCAGCTAGAGCGCTGACATATGAGAAAGGGGAGGGGGAACTTTAAATGCTACAAATGCAAAAACTATAAAGTTTTGAGATATGGGGAGTAGCTTATTTTACTTCTATAGTTAATAGCTACAATATTAGACATGTTTAAATCAAAGTATTACTATCCCTTTAATGTAATTTATCAAGGGCATAATAAAAGGTACAATTCAGAAATATACAGATATTATTAGGTCTCAACATCATAGTAATTATATAAACACATTGTACATATCAATTTCCATATGTCTACATTTAAAATGACAATAGATAAATTCTTCATAGAAAACGTGGGGCACCCTAATTTGATGTCTGTGGCACTTGCACCATGGCTGAGAATCATTAATTTATATAGTGTTATAAACCCCTGGAATGCTGGAGAGACAAGAGAATGTTTTGAAATATTCTTCAGATTATATGAGGTCTTTCACAGGGTGAGAGATCTGTAGCAATCTCCCAGCTACAATCTTGTTTTCCATGTAGTAAACTCATAATTGTCCTGCATTTAGTTGCCCGATGGGAGGAGGGCACGGCTTATGGCTAGCTTATGTGAGCAACTGCCAAAGATTTCTGGCTAGAGCCCATGTGGGTTACCCACTCACTGGAGGTTGTGATGTACATCAGAACCTCCAACATTACTCCTGTGAAAGGTCTGTTGGTGGCCCCATACTGCTCTGATCACATTTCCTTGTTGCATCTTTACTGCATTCCTGCTTGAATGTAGTAAAGATGTAGTCACAGTCTGACCCACAGATGTCAACAACACACAAAGTCACAGAAAGGCATAAGGCAGTATGTGTTTGATGCTTTGTGTGGGTGTTTGGTATATTTTTTGTGTGTCTGGTGTGTTTGATGTGTGTATGCTGTATTTGATGTATGTGTATCTGGTGTGGTTGATGAATACTATGTATCTGGTATGTCTGATGCTATGGTTGTGTGTCTGGTGTGTTTAATGTGTGTGTGTGTGTATGTGTCTTGTGTGTGTTTGGTGTTGTTGATACTGCATGTGTCTGGTGTGTTTGTTGTACAGTATGTGCATCAGCTGTGCTATATGTGTGTATGGTGTGTGTATCTGCTGTTTGATGTACATGTCTGGTGTGTTTCATGCAGTGTGTGCGTGTGTGTTGATGTGTTTATCTGGTGTTTTGATGTGTGTGGTGTATTTGATGTGCTTGTTTGGTCAGTGTATTTGATGTGTGTGTGTGGTGTGTTTGATGCTATATATTTCTGCATTAGAGTGTTTGATGTGTTGTGTTAGTGCTGATGTGTTGGATATGTTATATATATCTGGTGCGTTTCACAGCCTCTTTTTTCTGTGGTAGGATGTTTCATGCTGTTTGTGTGGATTAGTTCCCATGCATTTTCCCACCTCCACTCCTTTTTTTGTCTCTCCTGCAGTGCAATGTTTTCCTGGTTACATGCAGGGGGTGGACAAAATTTTTTAAGAGATTTGGAGCCAGACACAATTTTAGTAGACAGCTGGGCATTTTAGGAGCCAATGAAAAGATGTAGATATAAAGGCTCCCAGTCTTTTGTTTTTCTTCTACCCCTGGTTATACGCAATGGTATAATGCTCTGTTTGTCTTGGTCTAATGCTTTGATTGTCTCATGTATTGTAAAGCTATGTTTGAGAGCAAAGGTATACTGACTCGTCAGTGTCACTGATGCACTTGTACTCCATGTCCTGTATTTTTGGACATCACACACACTAATTACATTTTTCCCTTGAGACATGATATGCGCAACAGGAAATAGAGAGAGGGGGGATTTTACAGTGTTGCAAAAGGGAACAATATTTCCTAGAAATGGCTCTGAGTACTGATCGCTGTAATAACAAAATGTGTGAAAGAAGACATCATGAACTTTTTTGTATTTAGACAAAAAGCTGGAAAAATCATCAACATGAGAATAACTTGACTACAGAGTTTTAGAGGTTCTAAGGAAATACAGAATGGTCATAAATGCCAAAAAGTCAAATACTACTCACTCAAGAGATCATTTTTATATGTGCACAGTTCCAGACAAACATGCTCTCAGTGCAAATGACAAAGGAAGAGACATTGCTCATAAAGAACAGGGGACCAGATTCATGAGTCTACTAAGAATCGTGTCATCAGCCATCCTTATGTTGAAATGGTCAAGGTGACATATATCTCCTTACCACTCACAGTTTTCAAAAAAATAGAATTCAGAACAACAAAGACTGCAAAAAAAAAAAAAACAATGAAAACAGACATACAAAAAAATAAAAGAATCAACTGCGGTGGACAGATAAGAATAGTTTAAGCTGAGTTTTTCTTTTTTTCATTTTTTCCTTGTGAATTACAAAGCTTCAAATCATTTTAAAACCATTCCCAGCAATAAAACAACCAGAAAATTGTTCCAAAACCCACTTGAATCTGAAATTAACTCTTTAAATGCTATAAAGATCTCAGTGTACTACAGGTAAAACATTGTCTAAATAAATAAAAAAATAAAAGTGTGCAAAGTGTGGCCTCTCTAAGGGTAGGGATAAAGTCAAAGCCATAAAAATACTGAATAAAGAACTTTCAGTATAATTTCTAACCATTACTCTCTAGCATTCAAGTGGTTAAAAAACACATTTTATGAAAGATACATTTAGAGAAGGTGCAAGTGGTAGTAGATCTTTTGTGGTGGCCAATGCACTGTAATCCATTTACTAGTGATGTGTCTACCTATTGACTGTTTACTAGTCTTTTTTATGCCAGAAATGCTAACCTTAATGCTGCTTGTTTCAAGTGTAGGGTAGTTTCAGAGATTATTGAGCTTTCTGTGCATTCTGTTCCTTGATTGCTTCTTTATCTTCATATACTAAGCAAGAGGCCAATGAAATATGTGTAAATTACTCAATTTTCCTGCATATGGTATAGCAGGGGCATCAAGGCTTGCTTATATTCAAGTCATAACAGCTGTTGCATGTGTGTTGGAATACATTAAAGTTATTATACAATCTAATGTATACCCCAAAGTGCAACAGAGACCTAAACGTCAAACAGAAAATTAGCATGACTGGTGGATTTGTATATTGCCCCTATGTTTTTCACTATCCACGGATAGTTCCAGTGGACCCACATTTTCTAAAGCAGAGATCCATCAAACTCTCATCTCTTAATGAAAACCAAAAAGAACAATGCCTTCCTACCAGTATCAACTGTATAAATCTCTCTTAATAAGGGAATGACGTCTTATAGTTCAGTATATTTCAGTTCAACCAAAGGGAGTTCTCCAGAACTGTTGCTTTTTCCATGGTGGCACCTTCATATTATAGTGCAAATAAGAGAGAAGGGATAGAAAAGCACAAGAAATCTGAGAGTAACCTCTGAGATGAAAATACAGTCTGCTGTTATTAAGATGTACTTACAGAAACAATTCTTGTAATAGGGCTCCAAAATAGTATATAAGTGTGGATCTTTATGCTGACTGGCAGACTCCTCCAGAAAACTGACAACGTCTGAGCCGGTCAGTCTTATTCAATTCTTTCTAAGTATGTCCCACCATGATCTTCTTACGGGGGACCCTTGAACATAGAGGAAAGACCAAAGGCAGAAAAGCCCATTAAGAGAAAACCTGTAAGGCAATGTGTCCCACAAGTAGCCCCCAAATGCATTCTACTCACCGTATGTTAAACAAACTATCGCTTATCAGTAATGTGAATTCCAATAAGGAAGAATGGAAGGGAAGTAAATATGTCTTTATCAGTAATGTGCATTAAAATGAGGAACAATAGGAGAGAAGTCTTTAATTGATTAAAACTTATTTATTTCTCTCCCATTCCTCTTTATTGGAACTCACATTACCGATAAACGATATGTTGTTTAACATTCACACTGTGATCAAGCATTATGGAGAAACTCGCGTCAGTGAATGTGATTGAAGCCGAGTCTGATCTAACAGCTTAGTGCTATATGATTAAAGCCGGATCACAATAAACTGATTCTTTTGTTATTTTTAGACCTTTTTAGTTGAAGATAATTCAGGGCATTTGACTTAGAGATTAGAGTTATAGCCCGATTAATTTAGAAGCCATTGTATTAGTGATACCTTGATTTATTTCCGGGACATACTTGAAAGCTAGAGAGATCTCAATGTATTCCTCCTGGAAAAAAAAAATTTCAAAATAGAAAAATACAAAAAAACTTTTCTTATACATTAGCATGTAATCTTAGGCTACTGAGTCCAAACTGGATTTTGAGTGAAAACGAACACTATCAAATATTCATGCTGAATTAGATGTGACTGCTTGAATCTGAGCTTCTGAATTAAATCACGCTTCTTAATATTGTTACTTAAGCATAAGTCTACCATTTTGGGTTTACTTAAAATTAACTAACAGTAGACGAGTAGAAGCTGTTATTTACCTTTAGATTGATACAGTATGTTGTGACAAATCAGTCTGATATATATTGGTATCTATATTGTGAAGATTTAGATTTGCTTCTTCACATCTTAGTAGAGTATTTGTAACATTTTGTTTGCTGATTGGAATATTCATTGATTGGTTGCCTTATTTTGATTCAGGGTGATTAATTCCATTTCTCAGCACCAACATTTCAATAAGGATATAGCATTGTTATATCACCTAAATCCAGTCTTAAGTTGCTTTACAATATATAGGTACCTATGAGTAAGGACCATTGAGGTCCGAAACGCGTTAGGGAATTATCGTGGGGTTATCTTTGTCCTGATTGTGTCCGGATGTTTTTAATCACTTTCCAATAAAGTTACAAATATTTTATTTTTTACTAATGCCAGCGAGTGCGGACTTCTTTTGTTCTTTTTTGATTTATTCCAATTAGAGTAGTGGAGCTCCTTGGTTCCGGCACCGCTCTTTAGGCTGATGATTGGCATCAGCTTGACTATCAAGCGAGGAGGTGAGCGTTCACATGACGGGGTGAGTGAAGCATCCAAAATATTGCAACATGTTTTGAAGTTTTCGCTACATTGATACGATATGTGTTACATTTTGGACTGCTAGAGTGGTCTAGTTTTGTATGCTTTACAATATACCCTAGGTTGACTATGATACGTGTATGGGGAACAACTTATTTTTGCCCCGGCAACAATATAGCAAGGGTACAAATCTAATCTTAACACCATCTGGTTTTTGATTTGCCCTCAAAACAATAATATTTGGATTTAGATGCTCAGTGTACTTTTGCTATCAGTTGTCAGTCTTTTTGCCCTTGAAATAATATGGCGAAGAGAGTGACCTTATTCTATTTTTAGTCATGAGCCGACTTTGATTTATCGCCAATACAACACAATTAAGTTGTATCTGGCTTTAAAGGTATAGTAATGGATGCCAATAAATGCAGCTCTGATTAATGCTCATATGTTATAGTTCATGTCGCGCTGTATTTCAATTGTGTCCGACTTGTAGTTCAAAAGTAATTCAATTTTAAAGTATCCCCCTCCCACCCCTTTTACCTACATAATGCACTCCCCTGGACAGCGCTCAGCGAGGGACAGTCTTCAGTGATCATAATTAAAATCCTTCCCTCCTTCATCAAGTTGGGAAGGGTTTTCCTTATTCTCACAGTAATAATATATAAATAAAGGATTATTATTATTATTATTATTCTCACAGTGAGAATATTGTTCTGGCTGAGACCTGTCCTGTCAAATGACCAGATTCCCCATCTGCGGGAAGGCTCATATAAGAGTTAAAAGGGGCTGGAGGGGGACTTTTTAAAGTTGAATTACTTTTGAACTACAAGTCGGACTCAACTGAAATACACGCTACATGATCTATGTATATATATATATATATATATATATCTCATATATGTGCATTAATCAGATTTATTAGTATCCATTACTATCCCTTTAACTCATCCCTACAATTACTAAAAAATAGATATACACTAGCTGACAGCAGGATTTGATTTTTTTAATTACATAAGGGTATATAGAGAGATCTCTTTATTAGGGATTCAGTTCAGATACCCAGAATACCATTCCTCTGTATTGAAAGGGCTGCATTTTTTCAGTTTGGTCAGTGATAATATAATTTTGGCAAATCTTATAACATTTTCATAAATTTGCCACTTTTATTAAGTTTATGTAATAAAGATTATAATTTATTAATTTTCCTATCATTCCAACAATAAATCAGAGAATGAAATGAATGGATAGTCGGGTGCTTAGTATTGCAAGGTTCATATTTTTTTGTTTTGATTTGTTTCTCAGTTACCCTGTTAGAACTCTCTGTTCCCTGCCTTTCTCTGTATAAGAGCTACACTTATATACTATTTGAGGTCCTATTACAAAAATTGTTCCTGTAAGTACATCTTAAAGGGATAGTAATGTTTCATAATAAAAGCAGCTCTAATTAATCATCATAGTATTTGGACTTTGGAGAGTGTTATTTCAATTCTGTCAGAGTTGTAGTTCAAGAGTAATTCAATGACAAAATATCCCACTTCCCCACCTTTTACTGATGTAACACTGTTCAGCCAGAGCAGAAGGGAGGTGCCCAGGTAGATTGCAGAGAGGGACAATCTTCAATTATGATAAGGGAAAAACCAGAAAAACTTGTGAAGTGGGGCAGGGCTTTCATTGTTCTCATAGGAAGAAGATTGTCCCCTTCCGTTTTCTGTCTGGTCTTACAACCAGATTCCACATCTGAAAAGAGATGGCTTACACTAGGTAAAAGGGGCACGAGGGGAAACTTTGCTTGTGAATATCTCTCAAACCATAAAGGTTTGAGAGATAAGACTTATATCGTTCTTCATTTTTTTAAATGCCTACAAAATAAAATAAAAATAAAACGAAGTATTACTATCCCTTTAATAACAGCATACTCTATTATCATCTCAGAAGTTTTCTCAGATTTTTTGCACTCCTCTATCCCTACTCATGTCTCAATGGTCTGTCCATATCAGGCTATAGATTGAATAGAAATACTTAAAAATATTGGTGTATCATTACAGATTGCAACTATAACCTCCACTCCTGAGTATAACACATTTCAAGAAATAAGCCGGTCAATCTGCCTTCTCCTTCAGAGATCCGAAAGTCTGGAATAACCTACCTGAAAGAAATCAGATCTTCTCCCAGTCTAAAATCCTTAAAAATTACTGCTTCTTCATATCTAAAAACAATATGCAACTGTATATAACATTTTAGTATATGTTTATATATAAATGTATTATGTATCTGTATTTGTGCAAATGCGCAACTCTTTCTGTAAACTCTCCAGGACATACATGAAAATGAGAGAAATCTCAACGTATTCTTCCTGGTAAAACATTTTCTAAATAAATTATGTAGTGCAAGAAAACCCTCAAACTTAAATTCTATGCATAGAGACAGGAAAGGCACGGCAGAGAATGCCAAAGGAAATAAACAGGGAGATAAGAAATTCATTGCTGGCTGATTTATTGGAATTCCTCTAGGCAGGAGTGGAAATGACTGAATTGTGAGCTTTATCAAGATCACATTTTTAGACAAAACAAGAAGGAAATGTTTTTAAAAAGTCTATGGTGGTGTATCAGCAACACCTTAGTTCAGATGGAACCCAAAGTCTGGGCACATTATGGAAAGAGCATCATGCCATGCTAAAATGGGTTGAGTACTTGAGAGGTTTCCAGTGCATTGATAGAAATCCTTGGAGATCTCTATAGCATTCAAGGGATTAACTAAATGTTCACACCCTGCAGTGTGAGCATAACATTCACAAGACTGAGAACTTACAGGAGACCTAGCAACATGTAGTTAAAATGGTAAACTGTTATCTGTTTAAATTCTCATCTCAGTGGATCCACCCATCCTGACCGTATTTACATGATTGGCAGTTTGCAATTTTATGTGATTTAGCTAGCAGTAGCTGGCAGGGAGAGCTAGTTGGTAGGGAGCGCAGTGTGGAATGTTAGTGTATGTCTGACATGCCACTACTGTCTAATTTTCATACAATGGCAAGTAGATAAAGCTAAATATCTCATAAACTATTCTTTAAAGTGATAGCAATGTTTCACATGAAGAGCCATGAAGAGTGGTATTTCACTACGGTCAGAGTTGTAGTTCAAGAGTAATTGAATGATAATGTATGCCCCTCCCAACCTTTTTACCTAGTGTAAGCCACCTCTCCTTAGATGTGGAATCTGGTCCCTTGACCGGACAGATCAAGGTAAGGGACAATCTTCTTACTGTGAGCAAAAGGAAAACCCTGCCCCCCCTTGACAGGTTTTTCCTTATGCTCACTGAAGATTGTTCCTCTCTGCGATCCATCCAGACAGTCTTGGCGCTCTGAGGTGAGCAGTCTTACATCAGTAAAAGTGGCGGGAGGGGGATACTTTATCATTTAATTACTCTTGAACTACAACTCGGACAGTATATATATATATATATATTCTTAGCCAGAAAGATGAGCACGGAAAATGAATGAATGAATATGTGACACATGTACGCAGCACTTTACAAGTTAAAGGTTTATATTATACCGGGTTACAAGTGCTTTGCAAAGTGAAACACTGGAAGTTAAGCCCCTGTTCACAAGGGTAAAGGAAGCACACAGAGTACATAAGGATTACATGCAGAGAACAGTACTAGAGTTCTGGTATGTATAGGGGACACATAAATAAAGAAAGTACATTTTAAGAGCCTTGGATATACAAAATCAGTGCCTTCAATCTTGTTGAAGATTTGTTGAGGAAATGTAATTTTAAGTGAGACTTGAAGACTGCAAGAGAAGTACAGGGGTACAGGTTGGAAAGTAGAGCATTACTCAGATAAGGAGAAAAAGGGTATGATACAAGTAAGTAATGTAGACACAAAAGGAGCTGAAAGAAGGATTCCATATAGTGTGGTATAGTGGGGTGTAGTAGGAGATGAGTGGAAATGCAGGAAGGGGTAGAGGAGAGAAAGGTCTTGAATGAGAGAAGCAGTATTTTTTAAGATATTAAAAATCTGATAGACAACATCAATATACAGCATAGCATGTTCATTTCTGGAATATAAATTACAAGTTGAAAAGCCCGTTTACACAGGCCACAATTCCACCTCTGTAGGCATGAGCAGTAGAGAGTGGCCGCACCTCTGCTGATGTGGAGCGAAGCGCTCCGAGTTCAGACCAGAGTTCTCTCTGTGTGACTCCAGTCTGAATTCGGAGAGCCCCGCTCCGTAACAGCCACAGCGCAGGCAGTCTGTACTGCGCATGACTAAAGTTCATGCAGTCGTCTCTACTGCGCATGACAGCTTCTGACAAACCTAAGCAAATTATTTTATAGGATGAGTTCATGCAGTGATATCATTTATTATAAAGGGATAGTAATGTTTCATAATAAAAGCATCTCTAATTAATCATCATAGTATTTGGACTTTGGAGACTGTTATTTCAGTTCTGTCAGAGTTGTAGTTCAAGAGTAATTCAATGACAAAGTATCCCCCTCCCGCCCCTTTTACTGATGTAACACTGTTCAGCCAGATCAGAAGGGAGGTGCCCAGGTAGACTGCAGAGAGGGACAATCTTCAATTAAGATAAAGGAAAAGCCTGAAATGCTTGTCAAGGGGGGCAGGGATTTCATTGTTCTCATAGGAAGAAGATTGTCCCCTGCTGTTATCTGTCTGGTCTATAGACTGCATTCCACATCTGAGAAGAGATGGCTTACACTAGGTAAAAGGGACGGGAGAGGGAAACTTTGCTTGTGAATATCTCTCAAACCATAAAGGTTTGAGAGATAAGACTTATATCATTCTTCATGTTTTTTTAATGCCTACAAAATAAAATACAGTTAAAACGAAGTATTGCTATCCCTTTAAAGGATAAGGGGTTGAAATGAAAGGGACAGGAAAGGGTGAAACCAAAATACATATTTGCAGTGGAATCTGAAATGCTGAAAGTCTACCAGGTTACAATGATGTCCTCTAGCAGAAACCGTTATGGGGCCAGATTCCAGGTCACCTGGGGGGAGATGCACTAAAGGTCAATAAGAAGCCAGGTCAATGATCCTGTATCGTATTTGTGTCAATGGCATATCAACAGTGTACACTAACATGTCTTCTCCATCATATACCTGTGAGTATGCCACAAATATGCTGACATTGCCATGAATCTGTCATGCCTTCAACAGCATTAGGATTTTGTACTGATGATTACTTGGGCAATGGCTAATTTGCATATTGGAATGCAGTTTAATGAGCCATTGTCATATTCATATAGGTGTGTTTATATGTTAATTTGGAACATCTCCAAGTGCACTAAGTTCAGATAGCTGCCTATGTTGTGAGGCTGGTGATGCTGAGATCTCCCTGTAGCTTTCTATACAGCTGCAGCCATGGGCTATACTCCCTCCAGTGTACCCAGGTATGTGGAAACACACTAAACCCAGCTGTCCTGCTCTCAGGGAATTGGCTCCATAGCCAGACACTCTATGCTATACTCATGTTATACTAGACCAAGGCACTCCAAAAGCAATATATTAAGACATATGGCCTTATGTTTAGAGATAAAAAGTAACCAATTCAGAAAAAAACTGATTGCATCACAGGGGAGAAATGAAACGTCACTTTGATATGTGGGTTAAGTGCATATGAAAAAGGAAACATGCAATTGCTTTCCCTCGTTATAGGATATCAGACTGTGTGGTGTGTATATAAGTGTATCACATCACTCTGCGGCAAGGAAACCCACATTAATATTTGTCTAAGTTTCAGTAAATGTCTTTTTAAATTAGTCAGTGTCAATAAAATACATTGATCTTGTTCTAAATCACTTTGTTCATTTACACAAAGAGGTGTCCGTAGGCCTTCCTTTTGTGTTCCATCACTATATTAACCCTTTGAAAGACAGGGGGATACTCAAAGCATTGCAAAGCAAGACATTGCGTACTCCACTGGCACTCAAATGGTTAACCGTTTGAGCGCCAAAGAGGAATCCAGTGCATTGTAATGCAATGTGTTGCTTACCCCACTGGCATTCAGATTGTTGAGTGAGGGCTGCTGTCCTTGGTGCTGAAGTCTCTCTGTATCCTCTTTACTCTCCCCTGCCCTCCCCAACATATCAACACCTTTATACCAGGATGATATGCTAATGATCACAGTCTCTCCCCTTCACTTGCATCCCTAAATTTTAATCCATATGGTGATGTGTGTGTCTCTATTGCCAAGGGCGTGTGCTTGTCACATATCACCATAGCATCGACCCTTTGTGCATCTACACCCTGTTGACCTTGTCTTTCTAGTGACAATAATATTATTATAGTACAAAGAACTGAAAGCTGCTGTTCAAGAGACAATATTATGTTTTACTGCACCAAGTACTGTTCTTGGTTGCTCCACCAATTAAATAAACATCTTGCTGTTTCTTGGCTGTCTCCTATGTGCTTCAGACAAGGCTTGCTCTACTTTACTTCTCATCACTTGCAGGCAGTCTGGGAAACAGAAAATCCACCAGACAGGGCTCTTAAGAAGAAGAAACACAAAATATGCACACTGTCATTTCACATTGACTCATGTGCCCTGGATTTATGTGTTTGTTACACAAGCCCAATGCTGATGAATATTTCCTGAATTTATATCAGTTTTGTTAGATGATGGTCTTCTTTAACCCTTTAAGTGCAGGAAAGGCATCCAATGCATTGCACTGCAATGCACTAGATACCTCTCTAGCACTCAAAGTGTTAAAGGGACAAAACATGATTAAAGCGGAACTACCACCCTTAAAAAACATTGTCCCAAATAATTCCCCATCTGGCACCTAGCTGCTCAGTAGCGCTAGTCGCCAGAATTATTACTGTGTTCATGAGAATTATACACTGCACCCGAACTGACAGGCAGGAAACAGTACAGACATTTTCCCTAGAGACATCTGCACACCTGTGTTGTCAGTCCCAGACTGCTCTAGGAGGCGTTTCTAGGAGCCGTTCAGCTCCGGAAGGGACTGACAGCGCAGGCGCGCAGACGTCACTATGGAAAGATCTCTGCACTCCGTCCTGCCTGTCAGCCCCGGAGTAGTGACTCATTCTCATTAATGCGGTAATAATTCTGGTGACTAGCGCTACTGAGCAGCTAGTCACCAGATGGGAAATTATTTGGGACCATGTTTTTTAAGGGTGGTAGTTCCACTTTAAGACCACCTTGGTCTGAAAATAACTCTTTGGTGCTACAGACATCCCAAACGCATTGCTTTACAACTCAATGCAAACGGTTTGAATAGAATACAATAAAAAAATATGTAAAAATGTATGCACAAACATAATAATCATGCTTTCTTAACCCATTGAGTGCCAGATGGGTACGGAATGCATTGCAAACAATGCATTCCGTACCCCTCAGGCACTCAAAGGGTTCATTTATAATCTTGAAATAAACACTGCTATTCTCTGATTTGTACCTTTCTTCAATCCAGGAGGAGGAATAATCTGAACAGTATGAAGTGTTCCCTTTCCACACACATGTATAGTTGCTACCCTAAAGACTCTCTTCTGAGCACTGAAGCTGTGCCAGAGAGGCAAGGGGACCAATCAGAAGACAGCAGTTCATAGACACGGTGCTGTTCCTTGCAGCTAGTCACAGCTAGCAAGGAAATTGTGACTCCAGATTAGCAAATTGCAAGTGTTATTATGGGGAGAGAAGTATTACACAGTCACAATTAATAAGGAAGCTCTTTTAAAATGGAACTAAGAAATGATAACAACTTAAATGATTTGAATGAGCTTTCATAATCAGCTATGTTATAATTTTTTTGTAAAAAATTATTATTATGCAAATTAGACAGTAATGTTTGGCATGTCAGCTAGATATGTACATCCTACAATGCTCTCCCTTTCAACTGCTACTACTGCTCAGTCATCCATGTACTAACTCATTGACATAGACTGAGAAATCAATGAGGCTTAACCCTTTGCATGCCCCCCCATAGCATGTTGACCCCACTGTCCACCTCCACAAATGTGCCCCCACTGTCCACCTCCTACCTGGCTCAGGAGGAGGGGGCCTCATCATCCCTGGTGGTCCGGTGGAGTGACAGGAGAGGTCTGTGCCGTCTTCTGCACAGACCTCTATATGAAGCTCCCACGCAGTCCTCCAGTAATGCAGAGCCCTTGGAGATGATGTCATCACCCAGCGCTCTGCATTACTAGACTGTCAGGGACCACGAGGAAGCTGCGCATAGCTTGCCAGTGGGGAGATCAGTGTGATCTTCCCACCAGCAAAGCTTTTTAAATGCTGGCAGTGGCGGTGGTAGCAGGGGCCGGCCGGGTCCGGTCGCAGTTGCGACCCCTGCGACTACTATTGTATACCCTCTGGCATTCAAAGGGTTAATGTCTTCTGAAATATTGTTTTAAATAAACATAATGGTTAATATAAATATTATTGGTTTTAAAAAAACTTTCATTAAGAAGCAATATACTAGAGACTCTTCTAGCATTTAAGGGGGTTAAAAGGGGTTAAAAGGCTCATTGAATTCAACTGAAAATGTTACTCATTCCCTATTGATCATTTGGTTTAGACCAGAATTGTTCCTCATCAGCCTCACTGTTCCACAAGCTCCAAAAATATATTTTTTGCAGATACAGTAATTTTTTTAGTACTTTTTTTGTATATTATACAACAACTTGAACATTTTGTTCAGCATTTTAAAGTGTAAGTAATGCATGCTGGGGCTTGTAGTGTTCTTTAGCAAGTAGTGTTTTGTCTCCTGTTCCTGAGGCTGTTACACTTGAGGACTTCAACTTTCAGCAACCAGCAGCAAGAATCCGCACTCACAAAGGAGACGCAGCAATAGAGAGTACAATTGCTTAAGCAGCCTGGAAAGTCACCCTGGTATGAACTCAATATATGAACAAAGCAGAAGAAATGGCCGTGTGTGATGAAAGACTCTTAATCCATAATTATTAATAGAAGCAAAACTTGTGTTCTACTTTCATTAAAGAGATAGTAATACTTAAAATGTGTGTATATATATATATATATATATATATATATATATATATATATAGTATGGTTTATCCCCTTGACTAAAACAAAGGTACTCCCACTGCTGAAAGGTGTCTTATTCAAAAGTTATTACAGCTCAGACTTGTATTTTTTAGATGCAGTATCACAGTGGCACTGTTGCTACACCATCCTACGGAGCTCTGGTCAGCTGAGCATAAACCTCCACAGGATGATGTAGCAATAGCGACACTGTACAATTTCAGGCCATTGTGATAGTGCACCTAAGAAATTCAATTTTGAGCTGTAATAACTTTTGAATAAAACACCCTTCAGCAGTGGGAGCACCCTTGTTTTACTCAGGGGGATAAACACTACAACATATATTTTTTTTACATATTTAGTATTATTATCCCTTTAATAATAAGGGGTTTTTACCAGTCATAATATATAGCAGTAATTAATAGCTCCAGACAACGGGGCTCACAAGCAGTTCAGGTTTTCAGGATATTACTAGGGATGAGCGAGCACCCCGATGCTCGGGTGCTCTGACCGAGCACCCCCTGATGCTCGAGTGCTCGGCCGAGCACCCGAGCCCCATTCAAATGAATGGGAGCACTCGAGCATTAAACCAGGCACCCCCTGCTCTGATGAGCGGAGGGTGCCTGGTCAATGTCCCCCTTCATCTCCGCTATGCCCCTCTTCCACAATGTCCCCCTTCATCTCCTATGCCATAGCGGAGATGAAGGGGGACATTGTGGAAGAGGGGCATAGCGGAGATGAAGGGGGACATTGTGGAAGAGGGGCATAGAGTCTATGCCCCTCTTCCACAATGTCCCCCTTCATCTCCGCTATGCCCCTCTTCCACAATGTCCCCCTTCATCTCCTCTATGGCATAGGAGATGAAGGGGGACATTGTGGAAGAGGGGCATAGCGGAGATGAAGGGGCACATTGTGGAAGACGGGCATAGCGGAGATGAAGGGGACATTGTGGAAGAGGGGCATAGAGTCTATGCCCCTCTTCCACAATGTCCCCCTTCATCTCCGCAATGCCCCCTTCATCTCCGCAATGCCCCCGTACCTCCATTCCCTGGTGGTCCAGCGGAGCGTCTTCGGATCTGTGCCTCTTCCGGCACAGATCCTCTTCACCCGAACATGTCGGGCGAGCACATGGCGGTACTCGTACGAGTACCGCCATGTGCCGAGCAGAGCGATGCTCGAGCCGATCCGAGCATCGGCCGAGCACGCTCGCTCAACACTAGATATTACTAATGTAGCACAGGCAGTTCAATCTCATGTGTGAACCACTGAATACTTACCTTTAATTAAACAAGGATATCTAGAAAGATGTACCTGTTGGTGTGTCTATACTAAGGTTGACAAACGCTGACATATGATGTAGCTCCATTTATTTCTTTGATTACATCTCCCAGCCTCTGAAACTTTTAACCAATCAGTGTGTAGAGGTGTGGCTTGACTTTAGAATGGGAGGAGGGGCGCTGGGGAGCTTTGCTGGATTTATTTGGAAGGTAATAGAAAGAAAATCAGGCCAGTAGTGATCAATGATCATACACATGTACAAAAATACAGTAATAAGATTTTATTTACAGGACAGAAATATATCCCAATTTGAAATGAACATCACATTTTTATATCAATGAGCAATTCTGTGCATACATCTTTTTTGTGCTGCTACATCTCTACTTTGATAGATATATACACAAATCAAAAGAGTTTTTTTATCAGTTATAAAAATATATGTATGTAGGGGTGTTGTGCACAAAATTAGAACATTAAGAGGATTATGCACTAAGGCGTGATAAACTGGTGATAAAGAGGAGATAATGTCTCCCGCAATATCACTTCTCCAGTTATTCTATAGAGCCTATAAACTAAGATCTCCAAAGCTGGAAAAATCTTAGTGTATTGGCTCCATAGATAACATAGGAATTGGAGAAGTGATATCACTGGAGAAGTTATCTCTGAATTATCACCTCTTATCACACCTTAGTGCATATCTCTCTAAGCGTATTACTGAAAAATATAATCACTTTGTAACTATCTGCGAGTGTGTGTGTTATAGTTAATGCATGAAACCCAGTATTTAATGAAATACGTAGTTATTTCATGAAATAACTGAAGGCAACAGTTGAATTGTAGAGTGATGGAGCATTCTATACTTTCCCTAGTTATTTCACAGTATTAATAAGCAAACTCAGTTAAAGAGTAGAATGATGTAACATTCCTCACTTTAACTATTGTATAAAATAACTTAGTGATCCCAGGTAAAACTGCAGAGCTTTTCCTGCTGAATAAAGAGACCAGTTATACTATTGCATTCTATGAGACAGCTGAGTCACTTTTTATGATTCATAGACTATTACATAGTGTGTAATAGTCACAGACTACAGCTCTCTATAGAATGTAATTTATCACATTTTGGCAGTTTGAACAATTATGACTTTGGAATAAATCAACCGGCAGAAGAGCGCTTGACTTGCTCAACTTGGAAACACCTTACAATACTTTAACTGTAAATATATTGTGTTTATTCATCAATCTGTTTTATTTAGAACTGTTATTACACTTTTGAAGTGTGCAATAATTCATGAGATTTTACACTTTAATTTATTTGTAAAAGCTAGCTTATGGAATAAGTTGTTAGTCTATAAAATAACTAGATAAAGTGTATAATTGTCTGGGTGTTTTACACTTTAACTGCTTTGCTATATGCATTTTATGGAATAACTAGATATTATTCTATAAAATAACTGATGTGTATAATTTTCTCTTCTAACCAAATGGCTAGTTATTTCTTGAACTAACGGAATTATACATTTTAACTGTAAAATATATACTCAGCATTGTACAATAGGAACTAATGCAAGCATCAGTGTATAAACCAGGGATGAGCAATAACTGGCCCTGGGGCCACATGTGGCCCTCACAGGGTCCTGCTGCAGACTCCAGCTTAGTACCTGCTCCCATTTTCATTAAAAAAAAGCAAACATCCTCTTTATTTATCTTTATGAATTACCCCCTTTATAATTTCACTGTCCCATCTTAACCCCTTGAGACCTTGACAAAAGTGTTGGAGATGTCCCTAGCATCTGTTGACCAAGGTTTGATAATGTTGCCATAAAGTGGAGATGACTTCTCCACTTCCTATGTTATCCTATGGAGCCTATGCACTAAGATCTCTTAAAGGGATAATAATGTTTCAAAATAAAAGCAGCTCCAATTAATCTTAATAGTATTTGGGCCATGGAGAGTGTTATTTCAGTATTGTCAGAGTTGTAGTTCAAGCAGGGGCGGACTGACCATATGGGCATTCGGTCACGGACTGAGGGCCCGGGACCAAAGGGGGCCCGCCGCCGCTTCCAGCAATTATAATTTTAATATGTTGAGTCCGCCTGCCACTTAGGGGCCTGTCTGTAGCACTGCTAAGCTGCTCTCCAACTACGGCTGTCAGCGCCCCATTCTAGTAATACAGAGCGCTGGGAGATGACATCATCTCCCAACCTCTGCATTACTAGAGCGGCGTGCGGGACTTCGCATAGTGTTAAGCCATGCCGCTAGACCACCAGGGACTGGAGATAGGGGCAGTGTGGAGATGAAGGGGCATAGTGGAAGGGGCGATGTGGAGATGGGGGCATTGTGGAAGGGGAAATGTGGAGATGAAGGGGGCATTGTGGAAAGGGCATTGTGGAGATGAAGGGGCAATGTGGAGATGGGGGGCATTGTGGAAGGGGCATTGTGGAGATGAAGGGGCAATGGGGAGATGGGGGCATTGTGGAAGGGGAAATGTGGAGATGAAGGGGCAATGGGGAGATGGGGGCATTGTGGAAGGGGAAATGTGGAGGTGAAGGGGCAATGGGGAGATGGGGCATTGTGGAAGGGGAAATGTGGAGATGAAGGGGCAATGGGGAGATGGGTACACTGTGGAAGGGGAAATGTGGAGATGAAGGGGCAATGGGGAGATGGGGGCATTGTGGAAGGGGAAATGTGAAGATGAAGGGGCATTGTGGAAGGGGAAATGTGGAGATGAAGGGGCATTGTGGAGATGGGGGCATTGTGGAAGGGGAAATGTGGAGATGGGGGCATTGTGGAAGGGGCATTGTAGAGATGAATGGGGCATTGTGGAAGGGGCATTGTGGAGATGAAGGGGGCATTGTGGAAGGGGCATTGTGGAGGTGGAGGGGGCATTGTGGAGATGAAGGGGGCATTGTGGAAGGGGCAATGAGGAGATGAAGGGGCAATGTGGAGATTTCTGCAGGGGGCCCATACCTCTTTTTGGACCAGGGGCCCTGGGTCCTGTCAGTCCACCCCTGAGTTCAAGAGTAATTGAATGAAAAAGTATCCCTAGTATTGCCTAGTGTAAGCCACCTCCCCTCAGATGTGGAATCTAGTACTAAGACTATACAACTCACAGCAAGGGACAATCTTCTTATTGTGAGAACAATGAAAACCCTGTCCCCTTGACAGGTTTTTCCCTTATGTTAATTGAAGATTGTCCCTCTCTGCAAGCCATATGGACACCACCTTTCTGTTCTGAGGTGAGCAGTGTTACACTACGTAAAAGGGGAGGGAGGGGGATACTTTATCATTCAATTACTCTTGAACTACAACGCTGACAGTATTGAAATGACACTCTCCATGGCTCAAATACTATGAAGATTAATTGGAGCTGCTTTTATTGTGAAACATTACTATCCCTTTAAGAAATCTTAGTGTATTGGTTCCATAGAATAATATAGGAACTGGAGAAGCGATATCGCTGGATAAGTCATCTCCACTTTATCACCTCTTTATCACGCCTTAGTGAATAATCCCCCAGGTGTTTAAATCAATGGGAACTTGGGAATTTCTACAGTATTTGTTCACTATGGTGCATTTGGTTGCGATAAAATAGCTCCACTTTTGTCTTTATGCATATGACCACTTATCTGCTCATTACTCTTCCATTGTATAACATAGATAAAAGGGTAATTCTACTGCCACCATTACTAACACTAATAATAATAACAGCGTGATACAATGCTGTGTTCATTCATCCTTACTATATTTATATCTTTGAGGGTAAAATGTACAAAGAATCTGTTAGCTAAATTTATTAACTACAGAAAATACAGATAACTTGTTGGAAACCATTACAAGCCAATTTCAAAATGTAATAAAATAAAGCTTCAATAAGCACACAAGGGACATTTTTTATTAAGAACACATAATACAATGCTCAAAAGTCCATGGGAAATTTTTTGTCTACTCAGAAAAACATTCTTGCTTTGATTTTTTTGGCTGTGGGAGAAACATTTGCTCATTCTTAGTCATAGCTCCATAATGAGGCTGATGTATTCAGACAAAATGATCAAGCTTGGGACAAGTTAACCGGGGGGGGGGGCAAAATTATATTAGATTTTTTTAATGGGGCTTTTAACCCTTTGATTGCCAGAAGGGTACACAACGCATTGCTTTGCAATGCGTTGCGTACCCCTCTGGCACTCAAAGGGTTAAACCTTTCAAAGTCAGAGAAGTTTTCAGTGTTTTACAAAGCAATAAATTGCAGACTTCTCCAGGATTCAAAGGGTTAAAAGCACCCACTGAACCCTTTGAGTCCAACAAAGAAAATAAGCTCACATAAGAGGGCTCTCCAGTCCCACAGACATTAGGTCGAAACTCAAAGTTCACACACAAAACTAACACCAAACCTGCGCTCCTCCATTATAATAGGGAAAAGTGTGCCATATATTGGGCATATATAATACTATATTGATAAATATATGGATTTTGTTCCCAGAATTTTGGCCAAAAGTTGGTAAAGTTTACCACCCCGTCAAGGTACCCCATAATACGGCAAGTACCTACTCTCAAATTTCTGCTAGGCCTTATCTAAATTTAAAAATTTGACATTTGTTTTTAACTGCACACGCTGTTTTTTAAGGAATATATGTATATGCCAATAATGCCTAAAAGGTTTGACGTGTTTATCATAACATCACTTCTGAACTGTTTTTAAATTTAGATAGGGCCTAGCACAGGGCTCAAAATTTAGCCCTGGCGAGTAGAAATTCAGCCCTGGTGGGTATGTTTTGGTTTGCAGTGTCGAGTAACTTTTCAGATCTGGCTAGTAGCAAAGGACTTAAAATTATAAGCCCTGGCCTAGCAGAAGTTTGAGAGTGGATACTTGCCGTATTATGGGGTACCTTGACTGCATGGCAAGTTTAACCATGTTTTGGTCAAAATGCTGGGAACAAAATCCTCATATTTATTAATATAGTATTATATATGTCCAATACAGGGCAAACTTTTCACTATTAGAATGGAGGAGTGCAGGTTTGGTGTTTGTTTTGTGTTTGAACCCTTTGAGTGCCAGAGAGAATTCCAACTCATTGCAGTGCAGTCCGTTGAATCAAATGGGCATTCTAAGAATTTTCAGTCTGAATTCCATTGCATTTGATTACTTTACCAGCTACCTTACCTACAAGTTCCTCCTTAGACCTCAGCTGGAATCTGATAGAAAAAAAAAGTTGGTAATTATCATCTGAAATGTTGCAATGTAATCTAGGCCCATTTCACTTTCTCCCTCAACTTTTTTTTAACAGATTCTAACAATTCTTTGTAACATTCTCAGGTCTTACTTTAGTAAAACAGTTAGTTACTGTTTTATGTACTTAAAGGAACAACAGCCCTTTATTTGTACTCTACATATTCTGCATTTATATAATGTGTACAATCAAATTGCCAATAATTTTTTATTTTATTTTTTTTCATATTAACCTTTTTTATTTAAGGTGGCCATTTACATGGCAATTTTTGTTGCAGATGACCAGCGATCCAATCGCTAAGCAATCAGATTGCTTCTTGCTCCTGCCTACACACATATACACACACGCACACATAGACCAAATACATGCAGTCTGCAACTGGATTGCTTGTTTATCTGTGTGTGTGTATTGGGGCAGTGTGATCAGGTTTGAATTACCTGACATCACAGCCCCACTGAAGATTGGTCTGGTCTGTTGCAGCCACACACACACAACGTTCTGAATGCTAGGCAATCAAAAATTTCAAGCCAGGCCAACAGACCAAAATCACCAATTTGGTTGCCCAGCTTGATTGATTTAGTTCATATACCAACCTGGTCAATTTCTACTAGATTGTTTGGAACTGGGTCAGGTTTTCTGGTTATCCCTAATTGATCACATATGGATCAATCACAATGACTGAGCCACTGACTACTCACTTGTAATTAAGCAGGAATATCTGTAAAAGATAATCTGTTGTGCCCTGAGGAAGTTCTAAGGGTGCTTTAGCTGTTCTGGCCACACCCACATTCTTCTTTGTGGGTGTGGCCAGAAAACTTCTAGTGCTCCTGGTTTATGGGAACCAGTTTATTTAACATTTTACAGACCCATTTACTTACCATCACATATCCCCTTGGATGCCTGATTGTTTCACAATGCATTGGAGACCTCTGTTGCAGCCAAGGGGGTAAGTGCTTTCTTTGTGCTCATTTGTTAAACGGTAAAATTATTTTATGTTCCAGGCAACAGTCCTCAATCTTTCTTTGTGCATAACACATATTGGCATCAGTACTGGTAATCTACCTACCATAGGATACCACTCAAATCTATTTGTAGTTGGAAGTGAAATCATGTGGTTCCAAAAAAGAATATTCCAGGTGAGGTGTGGAGCTGAAAGTCCAATTCTGTGAATTATAGATTGCAAAGGGGAGAAGGACGAGGACGGGGAAAGATTGATGCAGATACCTGCACTGGAGGTTATCCAGTGGATGCCTTCAAACTACGAGGCTGGTCTATGCCTCTGGAACATGTGAGTAAGACTACTGAGCACAAAAGAAGGTTCTCAATGGTGGTGGTCATGAAAATTCAAAGAAGTCTGCACTTAGATCATGTGCGCCCTTTGATTGTGTATGTGTTTTTTAAATGTATATGAAGAGCCATTTTGCTAGGAGTTCTACCTAAGGGGCAGCACCGCACCAGTGAAGAGTTTGATATGGTTTCAGAGACTCTCTTTTGGTTCTATTTGGGACTGGTAGGACCACACTTGCCATGATATGTGTGGTATTTAGCACTCACGTAGAGTGGTTATTTGTAATCTTTGTGCTTAAGACCCTGTGCTGATAGGAAAATAGAAAGCATTGGGGGATTTCTCAGCACCTGGGAAGAAACATGATAGAACACGATTCTTCTGGTAGATTTGTGTCTTTGCAAGCATTTAAGAAACACAGTAGCACACATGTTTTTATTTCTATTTTGGGAAGAATGGTCTTCATTTTATGTCCTCTAATTTAATGTAATTTAGCTTAGTCATTTCCATGTAAACTTAGAGTCTGTCTGAATAATTTCAGATTCTACTTTTTTAAGTAATATTTCCATGTGTGATTGAGGTATAATTCAGGGATGTGATTCTGGCAATGCTGGAGTTCCCATGGCAACACGTTGTGCAAGGAAGTAGCTCTGCAATCCCTCCAGGAACACAGTCATAAGAGTGTGCACGTCTGCAATATTTATTCCTGTTTTCTAGTTAACAACAGCGTTCTGGGATTTTAAATAGAATTTTGCACTGTAATAATCCTGTAACATGATCTTTCACCTAATTTGTACTTCTTTAGATGTAAGGGGTCCACAATCTTTTTTGCTTCAAATTCCATGAGGACTAAATTTCTATAATGCAATGGTTACCTTACCTGTAACCACAGACAGCCAAATGAGTTGTATAAGTATTAAGAATGTGCAGAGAGGGGGAGAGAGAGAGAGAGAGAGAGAGAGAGTGTGTGTGTGAGTGTGTGTGTGTGAGAGAGAGACAGAGAGAGTCTGAAAAGGAGAGTGTGTGTGTGTGAGTGAGAGACAGAGAGAGTGTGAAAGGGAGAGTGTGTGTGTGTGTGTGTGTGAGAGAGAGAGCGAGAGTGTGTGTGTGTGTGTGTGTGAGAGAAAGGGAGAAAGATGTGTGTGTGTGTGAGAGAGAGAGAGAGAGTGCAAGAGAGAGAGTGTGTGTGTGAGAGAGAGAGAGCGAAAGAGAGTGTGTGTGTGTGTGTGAGAGAGAGTGCGTGTGTGAGTGAAAGAGAGAGCGAGTGTGTGTGAGAGAGAGTGTGAAAGGGATAGAGAGAATGTGTGTGTGTGTATGAGAGAGAGAGAGAGTGAAAGAGAGAGTGAAAAAGAGAGAATGGGTGTGTGAAAGGGTAAAACAGAGAGAGAGTATGTGTGTGTGTGTGCGTGTGAGTGAGAGAGAGCGTGAAATGGAGAGAGACAGTGTGTGTGTGTGTGTGTGTGTGAGTGAAAGAGAGAGAGTGTGTGTGTGTGCGAGAGAGAGAGTATGAAAGGGAGAAAGAGACAATGTGTGTGAGTGAGAGAAAGCGAAAGAGACAAAGAGTGTGTGTGAGAAAGAGTGAAAAAGAGAGTATGTGTGTGTGTGTGAGAGAGAGAGAGAGAGAGAGTGAAAAGGAGAGAGTGTGCCTGTGTGTGTGAGAGAGGGTGAAAGGGAGAGAGAGAGTGTGTGTGTGTGTTTGAGGGAGAGAGAGAGAGTGAAAGAGAGAGACAGTGTGTGAGAGAGGGTGAAAGGGAGAAAGAGAGAGAGAGAATGTGTGTGAGAGAGTGAAAGAGAGAGAGTGTGTGTGGGTGAGAAAGAAAGTGAAAGAGAGAGTGTGTGTGTGTGAGTGAGTGAGAGAGAGTGAAAGAGAGAAAATGTACTAAATTTTAGAGTCCTATGCACAGTCTTTTAAATTGAGCTTTTAACCCCTTGAATGTTAGTGAGGTATTCATTGCATTGCAATGCAATAAGTTGTAGAACTATCTGGCATTCATTGGGTTAAAAGCCACATTTTAGTTAAAGGGAATTTTTTGAAATCTGTGTTTGTGCCCCATGGTGCAGTTGGTTTGTTCCACAACTGCAGTTATTTTTTCGACATAGGACCCCTTAACCCCTTAACTACTCTTGACTGTCATAGTACATCATGGGTCAATTTGACTTAACGACCCATGACGTACTATGACCGTCATGGAATTCCAGGCTTCCCCTGCGGCTGCACGCTGTTCGGGGAGTCCGGAACTGGGAGGAGCAAAAAAAAAAAAATGCTCAGTGGTCCTTAACTGACCATGCTGTACCGATCGGCCGGTCGTTAAGGGTTTAAAGGGATAGGAATGTTTCACAAAAAAAAGCAGCTCCAATTAATCTTCATAATATTTGGGCCATGGAGAGTGTTATTTCAATACGGTCAGAGTTGCAGTTCAAGAGTAACTGTTAGCCACCTCCCCTCAGATGTGGAATCTGGTCCCTTGACCAGACAGCTGACAACAAGGGACAATCTTCTTACTGTGAGAACAATGAAAACCCTGCCCCCTTGACATGTATTGCACGTTTTTCCTTATTATCACTGAAGACTGTCTCTCTCTGCGATCCATCCAGTCTTGCTGCTCTGAGGTGAGCAGTGTTACATCAGTAAAAAGGGCAGGAGGGGGATACTTTATCATTCAGATACTCTTGAACTACAACTCTGACAGTACTGAAATAACACTCTCCATGGCCCAAATACTATGAAGATTAATTGTTTTTATTGTGAAACATTAGTATTCCTTTAAGATTTCCATTGTTGTATATATATCACATATAAACTATAAAGGAGGGGTGTGTAATTCATTTTGAAGAAATGCGTTACACACCTCTCTGATCTGTAATGGGTTAAATTATAGTGATCTGAGAAGTATGTTACTCTAAATAAGGCTAAATATAATAGGTTACTTAATGGGAAGCTACAACCCTGCAATAAACTCCTCTCAGTTTGTTTAACCCTTTGACTGCCTTTGACTCTGGTACTCAAAGGGTTACTTATCTAGGCAGATGTCATTCAGACACCAGTCAGGTATATCTGTTTACTGTTTTTGGCATATGTGCTCTGGCATATTATAATTATCTTTTATATATAAAGCATCAACATATTCCTTTGTGTTGTACAAGAGGGGGAGGGCTTATAGACAAACAAGGTGGATAGGCCCTGATTATGACTACATACATATAAAGGTGCTATAGTCTATAGCTGGGCAGGGACATTTTACTTATTTAGAATCATGGCAGCCTCTAACTCTATGGTCCTAGCCATAAAGAAAAAGCACTGACATTAACTCTAAAGGTCTATGTAAATATCCAGGACAGTAAATGTTTCTGTTCAGTTACACTACAGCAGAGTTCAAAAGCTAAAAGCAATACATTTACATACCTGAGTGGTGTATGAATGACAACTGCCCAGCTAAGACCTTCTATTAAACAAACTAAGAGCAAAGTTTCCCTTTAACCTCTTGGTTCCCATAGATGTCTTCAAACCATTGCTTCGCAATGTGTTGAGGATGTCTCTAGTACCCTTGAGGTTAAAAACACTGTCAGTAAATAAAGAAAGCCAAGTTGATTAACCCCTTAACGACCAGCGGTCGCGGGGTGAGTGGTCCTTTAAGGACCAGATAGAGAATTTCGGCGTGCCGCCCCACGTGACTGATCACGTGGTGCGGCACGCCGAACTGAGGGACTGAAAGAGATTGCGCCTGTCAAATTCAGTCCCCGGTATTACTCACCACGCTCCTGCAGGAGCGCGGTGAGTAATAGTACGTGACGTACCAGGACCGTCACTGGTCCTTAAGTGCCGGACCAGCGTGACGGTCCGGGTACGTCACTGGACTCTAAGGGGTTAATGGAACACTAGCACCTCCAAATAAAACCCACCAGAAAATCCTATTGGTCACAATAAATCAATTTTATGTGGACTGGATGCCCAAAATTAAAATGTAATTACTACTGGATATAATGTCCATAGATGTAGAGATGATTCTGGGGTGAGGTTCACTAAGGTGTGATAAAGAGGTGATAAAGTGAAGATGACTTCTCCAGTGATATCACTTCTCCAGTTCCTGTGTTATTCTATACAGCCTATTCGCTAAGATCTCCAAAGCTGGAGAAATGTTAGTGCATAGGCTCCATAGAATAACATAGGAATTGGAGAAGTGATATCACTGGAGAAGTCAGGGGAGATTTACTAAGAGGTGATAAAGTGGTGATAATGTCTCCAGTGATATCACTTCTCCAATTCCTATCTTATTTTATGGAGCCTTTGCACTAAGATTTCTTCAGTTTTGGAGATCTTGGCGTATACGCGCTATAGAATGACATAGGAACTGGAGAAGTCATCTCCACTTTATCACCTCTTTATCACCACTTAGTGAATCTCCCCCATTATCTCCACTTTATCAGCTCTTTATCACAGCTTAGTGAATCCCCCCCTTAGTGTCTTTACTACAGGGCCCCAAGCTCCGCCCACTGACTTCTTTCTTCCTTAGAACATTTCATTGGCAGGAGTTTGTGATTTTGGAGTCTGGGACAAAGAATTATGTTCATCTCCTTTGACATTATATCCACTATTAATTAAATAATAGTTTGGGGGAAATCAATCTGCTTGGAATGAATTCATAGTGGTCATTAGGATTTTCTCCTTAGATTAAGGTAACTTGGTAATTAATATAAGAACTCTGTCAGACCTATAAGAATGTAGAAAAATAAAACCCAACGTAAGATAATTTATTAGCATGATATAATGATCTGTGTTACATGCTAGCCGTTTTAACAATGGAAACATTTTGGCAGTGTGTGACCTTTTAAACCCTTAGCGTACACATTTCTGGTACTCAAAGGGTAAAAGCACAATCACTGTGCAGCTGCTATGAACATACATTTAGCGGTGTATTAAAAATACATACATTATATTAGGTCACAGATAGGGCAGCTTTTGATAAATTAATTGTCATTGATGTATAGAAAAGGATTTGATTTTTTTGTTTGTGTTACATTGATTGAATACATTTGTAACAGATGTAGGCATTGAATTAGGCCAATTGCCTTTGAGTGATCAACCTCCTAATGGAGAAAAAAAGAAAAAGAAAGAAAGAAAGAAAGAAAGAAAGAAAAAAAGAAAGAAAGAAAGAAAGAGAAAGGCATCAGAGCAACAGTTTCTTAAAATAATAATGAGCAATAATAATAGACTGATGTCACAGTAAACAATGATATTCCTGTACATTCTGGAACGTGGACTACAGCTAGGGATTGACAAAAAGTCAAAATACATTTCCACAGGAATTTTCTGGTTAAATTAGTAATTTCCTGCATATCATGTGAAAATTCCCACCCATAGAAAATAGAGAAAATGTCTGCCTTTTCGCCAATACATTTCTCAAGGCATGGGACATGCAGGCGGGGTGTAACTCATGAAATCGGTTCTTTAAACCTACAGTCTTCAAGAAAGGAAAAGTGCAGCATTTCAGCCTCAAACATTCTGGTAACTTTGCCATTCCATTGGAGTACATTTGGATGACTTTTGTGGAATTTTTGAGTCCTTTGAAAGCCCTTAGCAATTGTTGTTTGGTGGGACATTGATCTGTGTAGGAACTTTATCTGTTAACTCCATTATCATGATGACTACTAATCACTGAGGTACTAGTGGTAATGGCCGGTGAACAGGTGGTTTTGGTGGTGCTGCTGTCAATGGTGGTGATGGAGGGGTCACTTGTTGCTGGTGGTCACCTACACAGGTCTATAACACGTCATTATCATCAGCAGCAGCTATAACAGAAGGAATATGATAAATGGATAACTGGGATATTTTTTAAAGTATTTTAAGAGGAAGGATATATTGAGATTGTGTCTCATTTTCAAGTATGTCCTGGACTTATTTTATCGACCTCAGAAAGGTGAAAGGCTGAGTTGACCTTGCTGGGATTAGAACTTGCAACCCTGAAGTTTGAACAGATTCCACTGCTTGTGCATCAACTGACTGAGCTATTTCACCAGCTATTACTGGTGAAAAAGATGTTCTACTCCCTACAGACATATCTAAAACACTAGTGCTATCAGCACTATGCCTGCCTTGGCCATGTTTTGGAGCCCTCTTGCCAATGCTAATAACATCACTGACCTTTTGGAGTTCATCCCTCTCAAACCGATGTATGTGCTTCATGTGTGACCTTAACCCCTTAAGGACCGGACATTATGGGACATTTCCGTGCCATAACGTCCGCATAGGGGCACGTTGACGGGCCGGTACACGTGACCTGTCACATGTATCGGCGCGTCATTATGGGGCTTGAAATAGATCGCTCCGATCTTGGAGCGGTCTATTTCATGCCCCATTTTTACTTACAGCGCTCCCGGTAGAGCGCTGTAAGTAAAGTGTACGTGACGTACCAGGACCGTCAAGGGTCTTTCAAGAAAGTTTACCCTTGACGGTCCTGGTACGTCAAGGGTCCCTAAGGGGTTAAAGGGATAGTAATACTTCATTTTAACTTTATTTTATTTTGTAGGCATTAAAAAAACATGAAGAATGATATAAGTCTTATCTCTGAAACCTTTATGGTTTAAGAGATATTCACAAACAAATTATCCCCCCCCTGTTCAACCAGATCAGAAGGGAGATGCCCAGGTAGACTGCAGAGAGGGACAATCTTCAATTAAGATAATGGAAAAAGCTGAAAAACTTGTCAAGGGGGGAAGGGCTTTCATTGTTTTCATACAAAGAAAATTGTCCCCTTCTGTTATCTGTACTGTCATACAACCAGATTCACATCTGAGAAGAGATGGCTTACACTAGGTAAAAGGGGCGGGGAGGGGAACTTTGCTTGTGAATATCTCATAAACCATAAAGGTTTGAGAGATAAGACTTATATCATTCTTCATGTTTTTTTAATGCCTACAAAATAAAATAAAGTTAAAACGAAGTGTTACTATCCCTTTAAAGAGGATGTACCTAGATGAGCTCCAGCTTTACCCCTACTGACACATTTTTGACAAATAAAACAGATGGCAATATGTTTGTTTTTTTGTATCCGGAGTGAAGTATCTCCAAACTCTAGACTTTTGTTCAGAATGACGGAGTCATCCTAAGCCTGATGCTGAGCAGTTATCAAAGTTAACTGTTAAATGTTGCCCATCCCTAATTGCAACTCCCATAATTCTTAGTTAGTCACAGATCTCACCCACACACAAAGTGCACGCTGTCATGCTTCAGACAAGCCATAAGTTCACATGGAAATGACTAAGCTAAATTGTGTTAAATTAGATTACTATACATAAAATAAAGAAAATTATTCACAAAATAGAAATAAAAATGTTTATAGTGCCCCATTGTGACCCACGGCGGACCAATTTGGTAAACAAGAGGGATCTGAAAAGAAACCTCCCTGTTTTCTTGAGGGAAATAAATAAGCCTCATTTATTAAATCCCTACTAGTTTATGAAAGGTTACCATATGAGCACTGACTATAGGTGACTTCTTTCCAAGTTATCTGTAATCACAGAGTTTATCATGTCAATAGAAACAGCAGCACTTTATATCTGCATCTGTGTCAACACCACTGAAATACCACTCCATCAGCTTAATATTGCACTATATGTATCACACTTACCTACTGGGATTTAATGTTATACATTTAGGCTTTCTTAAATTTACTTAGTCAATGGAAAAGCTTAAATAATTAAAATATAGTCAGTTAATTCAATTATAACACTTTTAAAGCTGTGGTGATTTAAAATCATGTATATAATATAACATGTTCTTTTTGGTATGATTATGTGAAAAAATACTGCTTATCATTGGGATCTGGCAACCAATTTTTGTTTTTACCCATAATAACTGTATATTTACTGTATGGGTGGTCCATAAGCTAAAGAATATTATAAATGGTGCTGAACATTTGGTGTGAGATTAATCTGAGTGAATAATTGGCTTGGATATCCAGAAGGTGGAAGGCTGAGGTCCCACCCTTCAGAGATCTAAAACAGCTGGTGGAGTGGTGTGAAGAATAAGTGCAGACAACAGTACAAGTATAATACAAACCAGAGTTAACTAAGGTGACCAAGGGAGAGACATACAATCAGGTATGCAATTACAAGAGTGTCATACAACTATAAAGTTCTTGTGTGAAATAAGTGCAGTGTATCAATGGGTAAGTAGAACAGTTTGAGAGATAAACATCCACTTTGAGTTACTACACAGAAATCTGGTAAAGCTAGGGTTACACCGCAGCTTGATGTTGTACGGCCTCAAAGAGACATTGGGGAGATGCACTAAGAAGAGATAAAGAGGTGATAAAGAGGAGATGACTTCTCCAGTGATATCACTTCTCCAGTTCCTATGTTATTCTATAGAACCAATGCAGTAAGATTTCTCCAACTCTGGAGATCTTAGTACATAGGTTCCATATAATAACATAGGAACTGAAGAAGTGATATCACTGGAGAAGGCATTTTCACTTTGTCACTTCTTTATCACATCTTAGTGCATAACCCCCACTGGGTCATATGCAGAAAACAAAGATGGAGCAGCTCTGGAACAAACCAACTGCACCTTAGTGAACAAATGGTTAATGGTTTGCCATAGAGTTACTCCACTTTTCATTTGTGTGTATGGCCCATTTTTTATATTAAATCTACTATAGTTATATATCAGTGTGTAGTGATTTTATCTATCTATCTATCTATCTATCTATCTATCTATCTATCTATCTATCTATCCAGCTAATGATTCTATAGGTTTCCCTTCTCCCACACTCTGTCTCTCCCCCTCTCAGTCCCCCCCCCGCTCCCTAATTTTCCCTAATGGTCCCTTGCCCTCACTCTCCTGAACTCCCACCTCAGTTCTTACCCAAACTCTCTTGTACTCCCGCCGCCTTGATCTCCCACTTACTGCAATGCTGTTGCTCACATCGCCTCTCTCTTGGGCACATCCTGTGCTCCCCTTGTCCCTTCCCACTGACATGTTTTCTCTGGATCCTCTAAATCAGTGGTTCTCAACTCCTGTCCTCAGGACCCACTAACAGGCCAGGATTTGAGTATTTCCTTGTTAGAGCACAATCAATGTGAATGAGCCTCTGATCATATGATTTCCTTGTTAGAGCACAGGTGAGTTAATCAATGTGAATGAGCCTCTGATCACATGATTTCCTTGTTAGAACACAGGTGAGTAGGGTGACCACGGGTCCCGGAACGTCCGGGACTGTCCCTTATTTCAGGGCTATGTCCCGCGTCCCGGGTCATCTTCAATCGGGACAATGAAGTGTCCCGGAATGAAGCCAAGCCGCACTGGATGTCAGCCTGCAAGCGGTGTGTCACATCATGGACGCCGCGAGGGAGCGCTTGGTAGCATAAATCAGCGCTCCCTCGCGGCGTCCATGATATGACACACCGCTTGCATGCTGACATCCAGGGCGGTAATGCAGCTTACCTGATCTGGAGGCAAGCTCTCTAGTAATAAAGAGCGCTGGGAGATGACATCATCTCCCAGCGCTCTGCATTACAGAGCACAGCGCGCGGGAGCTTCAGCTCTGTGCCGGAGGAGGCACAGAGCGCTTTCCACGCCGCTGGACCACCAGGGACTCAAGGTAGGGCATGAAGGGGCAACTAGGGTGATCACGTCCCGGAATGGCAGAAGGGAAATGTGGTCACCCTACAGGTGAGTTAATCAATGTAAATGAGCCTCTGATCACCACACCTGTGCTCTAGCAGAGAAATCCCTAAGCCCTGGCCTGTTAGTGGGTCCTGAGGACAGGAGTTGAGAACCACTGCTCTAAATTGATTCACTGATATTTTGCTTATTTATATTCTGGAGCAAACCACCTGAAACATAGAGGAATAATAAAAATAAAAAAGAGAGAAAAGAATGTCAACATTCATATTGATTTTAACCCTTTAGATGCCAAAGGGCTATGCAACGCATTGCAAAGGGTTAAGGACTTAAATAACACTGACCTTTTAACAAATTTGGATGCACTTTGATTTAAAATGGACTGTGGCTGGAGACCTCCCTAGCATTCAAGGGGTTAAAAGCCCAGTGTAAATCCATGGGAAATGTTATCTGTCCCATATAGTGCAGCTGGTTTGCTCCAAATTGTTTTAGTACATCAACCTCAGTAATAGCTGTGAATACACCAATCTCTCAAGACCTTCATTACTTGTCAAATGATACCCCAATAAATAGAAACAAAAGAAACAACAAAGAGGAGGCAAAGACCACCCCAAAGTGTCATACATAAAATCTTATCTTATCTTCTTAAAGGGATAGGAATACTTACATTTTACTATCCCCTATCTTGTAGCCCTTAAAAAACTTAAAATGAGCCCAGCTGCATCTCTTAAACCTTTATGGTTTGAGAGATATCCTTTTTCAAAGTTTTGCTTTTTTCCCTCTTCCCTGATGTCAGCGTTCTAGCTGACAGCAGGGGAAACTGGTCCCTGAGCAAACGGAGGCTCTTCAGCAGAGCCGAGATCAGTCCCATGACCATAGTCCCCTGCTGTCAGCTAGAACGCTGATGTCAGGGGAGAGGGAAAAAAGCAAAACTTTGAAAGCGTTTGAGAGATGCCGCTGGGCTCATTTAATACAGTTTTTTAAGGGCTTCAAGATGGAGGATAGTAAAATGTAAGTATTACTATCCCTTTAAATAATAACATAAATCGCTAGAATGCGTCACTCCCTTGTGCGTAACCGCACATGTACAGTAAGGAAAGATGCAGTCATGCGTTGGCTTTGCTGATCCGGAACGGGGCGCTCTAAACGGCCCAGCACCCCCGGCTCCAGGGTAGTAGCTGAGGCAGTAGCCGGGGCTGTTGGCTGCCAATATGGCCTGTGTATACGGGCCTTCAGTAGTAGTCTCAAAATAAAATGTTAAATGTACTCACATTTACATTCTGGCTGACCTTGATCAGACCAGCTTATAGGCCTGCATGGTATACTCGCTCTGCTCAGTGGTCCCACAATAGGATAAACTTCAGTTTGATCATTTTATTTTGAGATTTTCTGCTTGACGGTTTGGTGTGGTCTGCACCTCCTTTTGTTGTTTGTTTTGTTTAATGAAGGGTCTGGGCATCGTTCCACTTTTTGGAGAGATGCAGCACCCCAATATTGGGTTCACTGAGTGGGAACAGTGAGAATCCCTCTGTGAGTGTTGAGTTAACCCTTTGAGTGCCAGAGGGGTATGCAACGCATTGCTTTGCAATGCGTTGCATACCCCTCTGGCACTCAAAGGGTTAATTAATGCACTAGGAGCACCCCCTCTTGTCTTGTACCTAATAAAAGGGGGGGTGGCTTTTACTAAGCTCCTTGGGTGTCTGCATGCTTAGTAGTGTGGCATCTCCATTACAAAAGTGTCCATGTTTAACCCTATGATTGCTAGAGGTTTCTCTAATACATTGCCATGCACTATGCTGAAGATATTTCTAAAGTTTAGAAATACATTTTCTTTGGATACATAAGCATAAGGCCCATTGTTCAAACGGCAGCTCAAGTCATTCTGGGACAAACCAACTGGACCCTAGTGGACAAATACAAATCCCCACAGATTTAAAAGTGTCTTTTAACACCTTCAATGTTAGAGAGGCCTCCAATGTATTGCATTCAGGGGCTTAAAACCCATTAAATCAAAAATGAATTTGGAGAATTTATATTTCTCCCATATGATACACTTGGTTTATGACAGTTTTTGTTTAACCCTGTGAGTGCCAGAGGGGTACACAGCGAATTGCTCTGGCACTCAAAGAGTGCCCCTTAGTTCTATCACTTATTTTGTTTCTGGACAGCACCCCAATTATGGATTATTTTTTACATAATTCTCTTAAATTACCATTAACATTTCTAGAAATGTTTCAAAAATTTGCTTTAAATATTATTACAATTTGTTAAATACATTTAGACATTGTTGTTGGGTGATGTGCCATTCTTTCACGTAGCCACTTGAATCACTGGAGCCAATTATCATTAGTGCCAAGACACTTGTAACACGTCAGGTGCAAGCTATGGATCACATTCCTTTCATCAGAACATCTCACTCTGCTGAGAGCTGTGAAAGTAATATTTTATTTCCTTACTAGTTTTGAAGCCCGTGTACATGGGCCAACGCTGGTGGCACTGCAGTCATTCACAGTACTGACTGCCCGCGCCGGTCTGAATTCAGAGTGCCCCGCTCCGTATCAGCTGTAATGCAGGCAGTCAGTACTGTGCATGATTGCAGCATGCGCAGCCGTCTCTACTGTGCATGTCGGCTTCTGACAAACATCCTTAGCGAATTATAATATAGGATCGGTTCTGATTTTGTGGGGTTTAATAGAAATGAAATGTATATTTTTTATTTTTATACAGAAAAATATTCTATCAAAGGGCAGCTATCACCACATAATTATTGTCGGATCTGCTCTCCTGGGAGCAGTCCCCCGTACTGTAGGGGCGGAGTAACCCCACGTACATTTGTGTCGATATCACTGATAAAACTAGGTCTTACTCCTGCGCATTGGCAATACATAGGATGAAATCAGACATCCACATTCCAAATACTTTATCATTGAGATACTACGCATGAGCTTAATTAATCCGAAAGCAAGGCTCGGAAGGTGGAAGTGATCTGCCAATAGGACAGATGGAGTCAGTATTCTCTATACGACTGGAAGGATAGATGTGGCGGGAGAATGGAGATAAAGCTAAAGATATATAAAGGTAATATTGGGGACGCTCTTACATGTATAGATACCCCTGATGAAGCAGTGTAAACTGGGAAACGTGTTGGGTGGTAAATAGAGACTATGTCCCATATTTGAGCTAGATTTTAGCTAGATTTTTATGTTTTTATTTTTTGTTCTTGTGTTTATATTGATATTGAATGAGATATATTGTATTTTATTACTCTTTATACTGGATAATCCTAGAATAAATCCTACTAGCTTATATATAGTCTAGTGTTGTCCACTCCTAATTACTATACCTCAGTCTAGATAATAGGCCAATCTAGACCCTAGATAGAGGGCTAAGACAGAATCTAAAAGGGACTGAGGAGACTGGAAGAAAAGAAACCAGGCTTGGGGAGTAGAAGATTGGAGGAATCTTTCTTCATAAAGAAACCGACACTGGGGGTTATCCAGTGAAAGAGTTAATACTGTAAGGCCAGTTCTGCCTCACCCAAAGGTGAGTGCAAGTTACACACAGAAAGAGGTGTTCTCTTGCACGGAGAAGTAAAATACGCATGATTGAAGTTGGTGAAGGAGCAATATTTTCGTTCAAACAGTCTGCACTTAGATTTGTGTGAGCCTTTCCCTTTTTTGCATAAAAATAAACCTGTTGTGACTAGAAATGAGCTAAGTCTCTGAGGTTCCTTTAGTACAGTGGTTCTCAACTCATGTCCTCAGGACCTACTAACTGGCCAGGACTTAGGGATTTCTCTGCTACAGCACAGGTGTGGTGATCAGAGGCTCATTCACATTGATTAACTCACCTGTGCGCTAACAAGGAAATCATAAAATCCTGGCCTGTTAGTGGGTCCTGAGGACAGGAATTGAGAACCACTGCTTTAGTAGATCAATTCAGAAGAACAGAACAAAATCTGGGTCCCATCTGAATTGATTCAGAATGGATTACAAATGGGAGGGGGATTATGAGAGGAACAGGGGTAGAGTAGAAGAGAGAAGGTGGCAGGTTTGCATCAAAGCGAGTGGGAACATGGCCTGTGCAAAAGAAAGAGGTGATGGGCACAGGGAATGTGTAAAACTTTGGAAGATAAGAGGACATTCATTGTTTACCTTTCATTTTCTTGACAGCACCTGATCAGTTTTCATACTCGCTGACTGGTTTAAACAATGAACTAAACATAAAAAATATGTTGCAAGACCATTCATTTGAGAAATCAGAAGTTCAGCAGTATTTATTTCTGTAAATGACAGCTGCACATAAATCACATAAACGTAAAAATTATACATACATTATCTACTTGTTATCCCTGACTTTCACAATGTGGCGTTTATGATGACCTTTGTCCCAAGAACATTTTTTGTAAACAATGAAAGGAAGGGGATTTTCTGGTCACTTTTGTCTGGAGCAAAGGCAGTGCTAGGCTCACATTAAAGTACTGTATGTGGTGTCATGACAATGACCAGGCACTTATCCCTCCTCCTCCTCATTTGTACACTCTTAAGTGGGTGCTCAGTTATGAGCTTCCAAAATGTGAGAAGAACTTCGTCTTGAAATAGAAAAGAAGCAGACACGCCTGGTGTAAACCCACTGTGATGTCCATCCCATCACGGTTTGTACAAAGTGATCCATGGAGAAAGGCCATCACATGTTTATTACCAATGAACTCCACATTATGAAAAGCAGGTCCAGCTGTCAGACTATATAGGTGTTGTGTGTTTTATGCCACCTGTCATTTACAGAGATAAATACTAATAAACATCTGGGGGAAATGTTCTAAATTCCAAAAAGGGTCCATTTGGCAATATGGTAGACCCAAATCAATCTCATGTTATGCATTAAGGTGTCTTTGTGATCATAATCCTTGTGATTATGCCCAAAATACACTTAAACCACCATGTTTTCTATATGCTTTTGCCAGGTTTACCATGTTTCAATGTCTACTTCATCAGTGGCTCATTTGCATACTAATGGTGCATTTTCCTATTCATGTGGGAGTGTATATAACTTAATGTGGCTATTCAACACATGCACAAACCTCCGATGGCTGGTGATGCTGTCTGCCTCATGCTCGTGAATTGAGGCTTTTGCATAGTTTTCAGGGTAGCCCCAGATTACAGTTTGCCGGGTCTTGTAATTCTTAACCCACAACACCAAGAAGAGTGTCAGCTGTCCCTTAACCCTTTTTTGATTTCTTATCTTAAAATCTCAGGTATAAAACAAACATTGTTACCCCGTTTCACCTTATGTGAAGTGTGTGGGGTTCTATTATAAGCAAGTGAAAAAATACATATAAATGCCCCCCTCGATCTCTCTTCCTCTTCCCAGCCTTCCCCACCTCAATGCCACTACCTACGTGCCCCCCTTTCCCTCCCTGTACTCACCTGCATAACCAGGACCCCCCATCTGGAGGAAGCTGTGCACTGGGGCAACAGCGGCATTCTTACATTCACCACTCACATCCTCCGCTATGTGAATAGAACAATGCTGTCAGCTGTCTCCAGAGGGGGGTCCTGGTTATGCAGGTGAGTACAGGGAGGGAAAGGGGACTGCACAGGCAGTGGTACTGGGGAGTGGGGAGGCTGAGAAGGTGGAGGGAGAGATTGAGGGGGACTTTTAATTTTTTTGGGGTAGAGGGAGGGACAGGGGGTGTGCATTTTACAAGTCAACTAAATATTTTACCAAAAACCTTGGGTATAATTCACACCTGCATGTTATATACACAGGTGCAGATTACACATTACATATGTCTGACATGCACCAAACTCAGACAACTGGCTATGCTGTAGGAGTGCACAGTCCCAGCTTCTCCAAACTGCGATATCTGCTACTTTTACCTAAAACAACATTCTCCATGTCTTCTTCCTGATAGAGCACTTGATAAATAAAAAGTAAATAAAGATGGAAGATCCCATAACTTTCTATGCCGCCAAAGAAGGCAGTCCGCAGTCTCTACTGGGGAGCAAAGACAGCATCTGCCTTCCCTTAACCCTTTGAGTGTCATAGGGATGATGTGTTGCACACCTCTGTTGAACATAACATTTTACAGATTATTCAAATATACACACAGAACCAGCAGAACAGCTGTTACATGTAGGTGCTGCTCTGCGTGTATGCTTGACTAATCTGTGAAGAGGGGCAGGGGATTGTTTATGTTATGTTAGAACCATAAGTGCCAAAAGCATGTGCCACACATGGTAGAGCAATGTGCTGCACATCCCTATGACACTCAATTGGTTAAGGGAGGGCTGATGGTGTTCTTGGTGCTGAAGTCTGAGTGCATAATCTCCATTGCCCCACGTGACCTTAGTAACACATCACCAGCATTACAGCAACCTCATATGCTAATGATTACTGTATCTCTCTTCCCCTTGCATAGATAATTCTTAGTGCATATGGTGAAATGTGTTATATTTTCCATGGCAAAGTGATCTTCCACACATCAGTACACGCATCAACCCTTAGTGTATCTCCGCACAAGTTCTTATGTCATTCTATTAAGCCTGTGAATTAACGTATCTCAGGTTGGGGAGATGTTAGTGTACAAACTCTGTGGAACAGAAAAGAAAAAGGAGATTTATCTCACAGCAGTTAGCTACCCCTTATAACCTCTTTAAAACCCCTTAAGGACTACGTGACGTACTATGACCGTCACAGTCCTTATACCCTTAAGGACCAGTGACGGTCATAGCACGTCACATACTTTTTACTTACAGCGCTATACCGGGAGCACTGTAAGTAAAAAGGGGGCCTAAAATTGATCGCTCCAAGACCGGATCGATCTCTCTTAGGCCTCAAAGCGGTGTGCCGGTACACGTAACAGGTCACGTGTACAGGCGCGTCGGCAAGGATCAAAGCGGTCCTTAAGGGAAGGTAACTTCCCTGGACCACTGGTCCTTAGGGGTTAAAACACCTTAGTTTATCTTTCCCAAGTTCTGCTTAGAACTTTAGTGTACGTATGTCTGGACTTTGCTAAAATGACTAAAAAGCCTGTAAAAATAGATAGTAAATAAGGAGCGTACAGCACACACTATAGTGCATTCATATTTACTGGGCAAAAAAATAAATATGCAAAATTACATAGTGACCAGAAAAGGGCAGAAGACTAAAGCCTTAATTTAACAAACAGTAAAAATATAGCAACATTTTTCTGAATTACCATATATTTGTAATAATAATAATTAAAAAAATAAACAGTTTAACCCCTTAACAACCCTTGACGGTCATAGTACGTCATGAGTATATCTGAGTTAACAACTCATGATGTACTACAACAGTCATGGAATTCTGGGCTCCCCCCACGGCTGCACGCCGTTCGGGGAGTCTGGAACCGGAAATTACAAAAAAAAAATAAATGCTCCGTGGTCCTTAAGTGACAGTGCCGTGCCACCAGTCGTTAAGGGGTTAAACTGTAGCCATCACAGAATTACAGAATAGCTTTTTAGATTAAAGAATTTTCAATGTAAGTAAGGTCTGTTAAATTGTGGAAACCCTTGCCCAAGGATGTGGTAATGGCAGATATAATGGATACATTTAAGAGAATATTAGATACTTTTCTTTCAAGAAGAACATACATGGTTATGCTGTGTATTAGTAGGCAAAATAGGAAGTTCAGCTAAAGACTAACTTATTTGGCAGCAGGAAAGCTTATATAGTTCTCATTTCTCTGGGTAATGAGGGACAGATTAAACTTGATGGACTTGTATCTTTTTTACTATGTTACCTCAGTGAGTCAGAACACAGTCTCCTAAAAAGAGGTACACCAGGGTAGGAAAGAGGGACAGAGAGATATAGATCTCAAAGATGGACTGTTCTTCCTAAAAAGGGTCATTTGTGAGGTAAGATCTTGGATGCTACACCTGGGTGGAATGTACAGTTCTGCTGGTGCAGGTCATCTGTTCTGAGACATTGGCCCCCAACTTCCTCCACTCGATGCTCACACTCTGGCATTGGTAAGACTTTAAAGTGATAAACCCCAAAATGCCTTCCCCACAGGGGTGTGATGGTATCCCAATTTCTTCTAAGCCTTGTTATTACACAGGGTGAAACAAGGCACATAGAACAGGAACATTCAAAAACAGCCATTTATTCCACCACTACCCTCTTCTTTGTGCAAGCAATGTACAGAGGGCAATTTTCAGTGTAAGCAACTTAGTAAACTGGCATTAGACAGGCATAGCACTAAGAAATCAGTCTGAGGGCTTACATTACCGTAGAATTGAGGTAGTATATCTTTCCTAACGTGTTGAGTCTTCCACAAACCAAGGGGTTAAAGAATAACCAGATCATTGCATAATTATTTTGTAATATTGAATCTTTTGTAGCTGCAAGTGAATGGTCTATTTAAAACAATCACATTTGTATTCAAATCATGACGATGATAGGTTTCATTATTTTGTACTAAGATTACTCACTGTTTTTATCACATCGGAAACAATAGCTGTAATACTCATCTTGCTTTGTCACACAGAAAAACCTGCTTCATTTTCCCAGTATTCACTGTAATAAGAAGCTGTCTTCTCTTTTGGTTTTATTTAAAGGGAACAATGACTATAGGAATAAATTAATTTGAATTTGTTGGACAGAAGGCCTTTGGTATACCTGACTGTGTATGCGTGTGTGTGAGAGAAATGTTATCTATCTATCTATCTATTAGTGTTGAGCGAGCACCCCGATGCTCGGGTGCTCTGACCGAGCACCTCCTGAGGCTCGAGTGCTCGGCCGAGCACCCGAGCCCCATTGACTTCAATGGGGCGACACGAGCATTACACCAGGCACCCCCTGCTCTGATGAGGGGAGGGTGCCTGGTCAATGCCCCCCTTCATCTCCGCTATGCCCCCTTCATCTCTGTATGCCCCCTTCATCTCCGCAATGTCCCCCTTCATCTCCGCAATGTCCCCCTTCATCTCCGCTATGCCCCTCTTCCACAATGTCCCCCTTCATCTCCGCTATGCCCCTCTTCCACAATGTCCCCCTTCATCTCCGCTATGCCCCTCTTCCACAATGTCCCCCTTCATCTCCTCTATGCCCCTCTTCCACAATGTCCCCCTTCATCTCCGCTATGCCCCTCTTCCACAATGTCCCCCTTCATCTCCTCTATGCCATAGAGGAGACGAAGGGGGACATTGTGGAAGAGGGGCATAGCGGAGATGAAGGGGGACATTGTGGAAGAGGGGCATAGCGGAGATGAAGGGGGACATTGTGGAAGAGGGGCATAGCGGAGATGAAGGGGGACATTGTGGAAGAGGGGCATAGAGTCTATGCCCCTCTTCCACAATGTCCCCCTTCATCTCCGCAATGCCCCCGTACCTCCAGTCCCTGGTGGTCCAGCGGAGCGTCTTCTGATCTGTGCCTCTTCCGGCACAGATCCCCGCCACCCGAACATGGCGGGAGAGCACATGGCGGTACTCGACGAGTACCGCCATGTGCCGAGCAGAGCGATGCTCGAGCCGATCCGAGCATCGGCCGAGCACGCTCGCTCAACACTACTATCTATCTATCTATCTATCTATCTATCTATCTATCTATCTATCTATCTATCTATCTATCTATCTATCATATTGATAGATAGGATAGATAGATAGATAGATAGATAGATAGATAGATAGATAGATAGATAGATAGGATAGATATGATAAATAGATCTATCTAATCTCAGCATTATGTGAAAACTCAATATTTGGTTTACACAACCAAAATCCCGCTAGTTACAAAGAAATACTTCATTTGACCGGTCTACAACGTGTGCCTGGTTTGCAAGCCTAACTAGCACGATTTTGGCTCTGCTGAAGAGCCACAGGATGGTCTGTGGACCAGGATCTCTGTCTGTAAGTTAGAAAGCTGACGTCAGTGCAAGGGGAGGGAAGGGGGAATGTTGCAAACTGATATCTCTCAAATCATAAAGGATTGGGAGATTGGAAATGGCTCAATTAGTTCATTTTTATAATTCCTACCAAATTAAATTTCTTTAAATCCATGTAATGATGCTAAAATTCAAGGAGATAAATCCCCCTTTAAATCAACAGATAAATCTCTCTTTTTCCCCCAATGACGCTGTTGGCTTTGACCCAGAGTTTTTGAACTAAATATATATTTTCTTCTTACAGCCTTTATTTTAAACTTGTATTCATCCGAAAAATTAGCATTTTGGTAAAATTCCATTATATTAGCTTTTCTAACAGTTGTTAAGAAGAGAACATTATTTTTTAACAAGATGTAACCAGCTGGGTTAAAGCTAATAATACTTCCTTCAAGATGAAAAACAACTCAGAAGGAAACGCTAATGGTAATATATTCTGTTGTGATATTTAGAATTTCATTGATTTCTTAGAAATTCCTCTTCCGATATGTGAACGTCTCCCTGATGCACTTACCATGGTATTTCTCATATTGAGAATACAGTACAATGGATGCATTCATTGCTGCATCTTCTGTCATTTTCTTCCTTTACCTTTAGTATACTCATGATGTTATTTTAATATATACTTTATTAGTTGAAGAGCCAGTTACACGGACCACACTGCCACTGCCAGCCGGTCGCGGGGCAGTCATGCACAGCAGACAATGCCCACGCCGCGGCTGATACAGAGCTGGAAGCTCCTTCGGAGTGTCCAGCTCTGTATCAGCAGAGGCGCAGCAATCTCTACTGCGCATGATTGCAGCAGTCTCTACTGCGCATAACTGCATTGTTACACATGTTTTAGCGCAATATTATATAGGATTATATCCAGAAAATCGTTATGTCACTATGGATTTTGCCCTGATGAGTTTGCTCTGTAGATAACATGTTCAATCAGTCCTGGATGTCATGTCCTGACGAGGTCCACTAAAGACAGAAAGATACGTCTGAGGTTTTGCTGTTTCTCTTGTGAAAAGGAGATTTGACTAATATTTCAGTGCTGGACTGTCTGTGGACAGATTGAAATAAATAGGGGTGCGCCGAAATTTCGGTAGCTGAAATGTTTCGGGGGAAAAATGGCATTTTTGGCAAAAAGCCGAAAATACAAAAAAATGGCCGAAAATCCGCGGAGGCAAGAAATAGTAAGTACCTTCACTAAAGCTGTGGGCAAGCCGGGAAAAAAGGTGCTGGCAGTTCAGGCACATCGTGTAACAGTTGATCCGGATGACAACCGGATCTGTCATTCTGCCCGTCAAAGGTCATGCTCCGGTTCCCGTCTCTCTTCCAGTTCCAATATAATACAATTATCCCAAAAACTATTTTAAAAAATGTGGGTGGAAAAAAAAGTCATTTTCGGTTTTCAGCCAAGTTCATCCTGAAGTTTCTTTTCGGTTCATAATTTTAATTTCGGTGCACCCCTAGAAATAAATATGTAAATTTGTTCTCTGCAATGGCAAATGGAAGAAAAAAAACATGACTGGGCATTACCTGAAGGGGAACCATCCCAAAGTGTAAACTCCAAAGTTGTATTCTTTCTCAGTCACACCTTTTTTGATTTGTAGTCCCCCAAAGAGGAAAGATATGCCAGGCATGGACCATTTCTCTCTTTGTGCCACTAAATGGTAAAACATATTACTGGAGTTTTGCTATTTCACTTGTGCAAAGACAATCTGAATACTTTTTTGATGCTTGAATATCTGTTGTATACATGATATATGTGATGTATTTAATATTTTCTCTTGAACCAAGGGCACAATTTATAGTGGTCATTAGGATTTTCTGCAAAGTACTGGTCAGATAAGCTCAACTAGGAACAAGCCTGTTATAGAGTTTAGTAGGCTGCAAAGAACCAGTGTCCTACCAGGGTGCAATCTCTTTTAGCTCACTAGTGCCTTACACAGCGAGTAAATATTCTGAAGCACATCATACTGATCTTGCCATGTTGGCAGTCCAGCCACAAAGTGCCAAGCAATTCCTCTTTGAACAAGAGAAGCAGCCAAGCCCAGATGTACGTTTTGGCCTTGCTTGGCATGGCCAGTGAGATGTAGCTGATCTTTAAGCACTGTGAACAAGGGGTCCATGTCTGGATTCCCCTGTTTCCCTTGCAGTGACCAATATCAAGGATCATTTCCATATGCAAAATACTGGTCAGAGATGCTCAACTAGAAATGAGCTTGCTATAGAATGTAGCAGGCTCTACAGGAATGGTGCCCTGGGTAGGATACCATTCCCATAGAGCTTGTCAGTATTATGACAGGTGTGTTACTTGTTGAGCATCTATGACCAGAACTTTTACATATGCAAATTAGCCTTGGGGTTTGTCACCCCAAGGATAACAGTGGAATCCAGACGTGGAACCCTCTGTGCTTTCAGATACCAAATACAACTCACTGATGAGGCCCAACAAGGCTGAAACATACTGCTGGGGTTGGCTGTTTCTCTTTTATAGAGAGGAATTGCCTGGCACTTTGTGGCTGGACTGCCATTTTGATAAGATCGACATGATGTACTTTAGGATATTTCCTCACTGTGTAAGTCATCAGTGAGCTAAAATAGACTTCTCCCTGGGTAGGATACCATTCCTATACAGCCTGATGAATTGTATGGTAGGCTTGATCCTAGTTGAGTGTCTCTGACCAGTACTTTTACATTAGAATTTTCTGGCCATACTAAAATAAATGGAGGGTCATTATTAGGAGCTGTTGGTTTTCATTTAAAGGGATAGTAATGTTTCACAAAAAAAGCAGCTCCAATTAATCTTCATAGTATTTGGCCCATGGAGAGTGTTATTTCAATACTGTCAGAGTTGTAGATCAAGAGTAATTGAATGATAAAGTATCCCACCCCTTCTACCTAGTGTAAGCCACCTCCCCTTGGATGTGAAATCTGGTCCCATGACCAGACAGATCACAGCAAGGGACAATCTTCTTACTGTAAGCATAAGGAAAACCCTGCACCCCTTGACAGGTTTTTCCTTATGCTCACTGAAATTTGTCCCTCTCTGCAATCCATTCTGACAGTCTTGGTGCTCTGAGGTGAGCAGTGTTATATCAGTAAAAGGGGTGGGAGGGGGATACTTTATCATTCAATTACTCTTGAAGTACAACTCTAACAGTATTGAAATAACAGTCTCCATGGCCCAAATACTATAAGATTATTTGAAGTTGCTTTATTGTGAAACATTACCATCCCTTTAATGATAAGGCAACTTTGATACAGGTCTCTTTGTGATCCTGATACCTATGTGGACGGGCCAAAGCACACCACTGGCACACCTTTCTGGATCACCCGCGACATCCATGTACATCAGACGTTAGTTTTACGTAAGTGGCTTGATCGACCATATAAAACAGGACTGTTCTAGAAAAATCAACTGCACTATAAACACAGAATCTGACGGCAGATAAAAACCTTTAGGCCCATCTAGTCTGCCCATTTTCCTACTGTAAAAAACTCAAATCTTATTTGGTCTTTAGTTTGTCTTATGTTCAGGACAGCCTTATGCCTATCCCATGCATGCTTAAATTCTGTCACTGTATTAACTTCTGCTGGTAGGTTATTCCACTTATCTACTACCCTCTCAGTGAAGTAAAACTTTATTACATTATGTCTAAACCTGTGTCCCTCTATTTTTAGACTATGGCCTCTTGTCCTAACATTTTTACTCCTTTGAAATGTACTAAATAACACTTCTGAATATTCCCATTGAGTTAAAAGTGGTTTTAAGTCAAAGAATGCAAGCTAGGTCTCCAATACTTTGGAAACCTCTTTAGCATACAAGGGGGGAGATTCACTAAGCAGTGATAAAGTGGAGATGACTTCTTCAGTTTATCACTTCCCCACTTTATCACCTTTTTATCACCACTTAGTGAATCTTCCCCAAGAAGTCCGAGAAGTTAAAAGCCCCATTTAGATAAGTTGGAATTTTTATTTCCCCTCTGTGATAAAGTTGATTTGCTCCAGGGCACATGGAAAACTTAGGTTCCTTGAGCTTATTCAAACAGAGCTATAGTTTTTGGAAACAGATCTTAGCCTAATTATCTATTAAATACCTTTTAATTGAGGTGATTATTGTCCCACAGTTACTGTTAGATACTTTTTTTGCTCTCCTTTTTTTATCATATCCCTGTGGTTGAAGGTGGATGACTGTGAACAGAAGCAGAGAGCAGCATCCATGAGAGTTTCACATTTGAGAAGTTCTAGACTGCCACTAGAAATCTCTGACACTTTTTTCTCCCCGGTAAAGGTGAATTGTATCTTCACAATGTATCTTTACCAGCACTTTATAAAATGATCAGTTCTACTGACCAATGAAGACCACAGAGGAACAATGAAAAGTGAAGAGACTTATCTAAGAGTTGTATTTTGTATTATCAAAATATTTAAACAAGATTAAACACTATACACTCATATGACCTTCCTCATGGGCTTTATGCAGCTCAAAGTTCTTTGCCTTCTTACACCATGTTGAGGTCAAATTTATTTCTGCTGGTCCCTCGGTGGTTTATGTATGAAATAACCTACCACGTCTAGAATACCTGCCTCGCTACAACCACACTATTGTGTGGGAGATTGAGCAACTGACAACTCGGGAGTGATTCTCACAGGAGGTATCGGTTAAGGATCAGTATTGCTGAGTGTATTATTATAATACCTAACAAGAATTGGGGGTCTTTTTCCCACATAAACCTTTTTGGGTTTTTAAGACAGAATGCATTCCTTGACCTTGAGTATTCATGGATGGAAATGTTTAATTCCAGATTGGAAAGTTATTCAGAATCTAGGTACTGTATGGTTTTAAAGTGGAACCATCACTTTGTAACAAATAGGTGATTTTGAAAGAGCTTTCAAAATAACCTATACCTGTGTCAGCAGTTTTTCAATGTAAAGAATAGCTTTACGAGATATTTAGCTTTATTTGTTTGTCAGATTATGAGCATTAGATGTTACTGGCTGGCATGACAGCCATACATTAACATTCCACACTGTTCTCCATCCCAACTGCCACTCTACTAGTTAATTTGTATAATCCAACAAATAAATACAGAAAAATGTCTCATAACTCTAAAAAAGTAGTTGCATGTCACAGATGTTTAATATTTTCTATATTTCAGTCCCAACGTTGACATTTCTCAAAATCCAGTTTTGGTCTGGAGACATTTGTCTATAAAAGTCTTGATGAGGTTATCAACTGCAGTGTAATCCAGGCCTAAATTAGCATATACAACTGTAAAAGGGTTAATGCCTAGAATAAGGACCAAATTGGTTTTGCAGGTGGTTCAAGAGGTCTTGGGAATGACTTTGCTTCTCATGTGATTCTTCCAAGAAGCTTGAAGAAACCAGCCAAGCTGTCAATCAGATTTGAGTACCAAAGGTCAGAAGAACATCTGCTCCCTTCCCAGTATAGTTCTTCTTAGGCTTTTGTCAGGGAAGGATTTTACTAAACTTTTCTTATTTATTTGGAGCACTAAGTAATGGGATCCCATGAGCATTTAAGAAATCAGTTCAACCCTCCACCTCTTTTATGTCTTGGCCCTCTGCCGATCTATATTTCACATGGCAAATTAGCTTACAAAACTAAAGTTGTGGTGAATAATATCTTTCTTTTTAGGCTAAAGATTGCAAAACAATTACTATTACATCAGAATAATACAGCACTTTCAGTGTAAGAATTGCATTAGGGAGAAATGGAGTCATTCTGGGGAAACCATCTGCCTTATGGGACACAAATAAACTCTACATTAGATTTGAATTTGTTTTTAACACCTTGAATGCTAGAGAGACCTCAAATGCATTGGTTAGCATTCAAGGGTTTAAAAGTCACATTTAGATTAATGTAATTTGTAAATTTATTTATTCAGAAAATGTTTTACCAGGAAGAATACATTGGGCAAAGTTTTTTGGTCCCACTATGGTGTAATAGGTACCCCCAAAATTACTCCAGTTCTTCTCACCAAATCAGCTTTGGTATCATGGAGGCTGATTAAATAAGTAGGTCTGTATCGATTGTGGTGCAAACTAACTGCTTTATAAAAATCCTAATTGATTTAAAAGGAGATTTAACCACTTGAATGTTACAGAGGTCTCCATGCATTATTTCACAATGGGAGTGAATGTATCACGCCTATTATGCACAATAACAGGCTATAGAATTGGCATTCTATCCCTATGCTTTAATACTCTATGTAAAGGCAAAATTATCTCCTCAGTGGCAGGGAAGGGTGAAAGTTTTCGCCTCAAATAAGAAACAAGAGAAAAATGGTACTTTTCGCCAAGCAGGACTTATTTTGTGGAAAGAGACATTTTCCTGTTTTTTTTCGCGCTCTTTGCATTGAAATCAATGAAAAGACAGAATTTCTCCCCACCACATTTCTCTTCTTTCCCACAGGCATATAAAAAGGTGTCAAGTTTTCTCAGCAAACCATTCTGTGTTTGTGAGAGGAAGAGAAAGCAGCACATTTTTTAGTTAGAGAAGGCAAGCTAATAAAGTGGAGTTAAGGTTTAGTTTAGGGAGTCTTGTAGGAAGGAAACCTGTTTTTTGTATTAGGGGAGTCAGGGGGGACAGGAAGGAAGAAAGGAGTTTGACCCCAAATACCACAAAATTAGGTGTGACTGATTGGGAAGACACAGGCAGCTGTGTTCCAAGTTTCTTCCTGGTCTGGTTGTTATATCTGTCCTATGGGAGTCTGCGGGTGTGAAAAGCAGTCACTATCCCCACAAGTGATAGCATTAAAGCAATAAAGTAACACAGTTCTTCCACTATGTATTGCCATCCCACACTTACTAGGTTCTTAGAACTAAATCAAAACCAGCAAAAAAAAAGTATCCCTATGGAATAGTAAACGTGCCAAAATGTTGGCAGTTGACATGGTGCCCTTTTCTTTTGTTGAAAACAGAGGCTTTAAACTACTGCTGTCATGTTGCACCCTAATGGAATATCCCAAGCCACAGTTATTTTTCAAGCATGGTTGTGCCAGTGTTAGAAGAAAGATGTTAGTGTTGTGGGCAAAGGAGAAAGGCACTCAGCCTGTTAACAATCTTTTCAATGTATGCTATATGTTGCTGCAGGACTCATGACTTTTACTTTCAGCTATTTATTTCTCCACTTCAGCCGTCAGAAGAAAACATAGGCAAAAAGTTTATTGACAGTGGTGAAAAGAACATTTCATGTATTGTATATGGGAATAAACATTCATGAAAAAAGCAAAAAAATTATTGTTTTTTCACGAATTGTCAAGGAGGAATTGTATCTGACTTTTTGCCCGCCTCTGCTCAGTACCAGTTGTGCTAATGGGAGGACAATGAGGCATTCTGTGGGATTTCTGAGGTGGTTCATTCTGCTACACCTTGCCTAGGCCAATGCACTAAGCAAGACCTAAAGGAAATTGTGCTGATGTATTCTATTTCTCTTTATATGCCATGAAGATAGTGGTGTGGGGCTTGCTGTTATTAACATCCAAGGTTGGCTGCTGGTATGTACTACAGTGATCATACCCTTAAGTGCAGTCACTTGTGATAGACACTAATGCCAACATGGCAACACTTACATACATTCTTCCCAATATGATAGAGACCTCCCTAGCATTATTTAAGATTGATTTATATGAATGGAGATTTTGCAAATTTGTGTATGTCCCTTGTGGTGCAGTTAGTTTGCCACAGAATTGATTCAGTTTTCATTAAATCAGTTTCTCACAGTGGGTGTGGTTTATAAAACTATTCTATAATGTGAAATATGATTCTTATTGTAACTAGTTGTTTTCTGGCAGCTATTGAAAGTAATTCTGTCTCTTTTCATTTTACTTAGCACAATATTAGAAACACATTTCACAACTCAAATAGGATCTTGAGAATTTGTATTGGCCTGTAAGGTGTAGTTGTTATTCTCCAGAATAGATACTGGGTCTAAGTGGCACAAAGTGCACCTATAGGTGGACATTCTAACTACAGGGTCTACTGAGAGAACTGGATGCTAAATAAAGAGGATACAATAGATAATACAGACATGAAACCAAAACCAGTGATAATGTAAGTAAATCTTAAAGGCAACTATAGTGTGGTTGTTACCCTCTCATTGGCTGTCAGCCTGTGCCTGTGAGTGAGACTAAAGTTGCAGTTCAGTCTCCTGTGGCTATGACCACTGTCTCCACAGTCTATAAGTGAAGATTGCTCAGCCATGACCCTTGCAGTCTATCAGGAAAGCTTAAAGGGCAATTATCAAGTGAATAGTGACCTGTTGGCAGATATGTTCCCCTACATTGTGATCCCCGGCGGAATAACAGAAGAGAAGAACATGGGTATAAAAGGAGACCCCCCCACAGCATCATTATTGTTCCCACAAGAAGAGACTGACTTGCAAGACTGAGGTCTCTATGTTCAGGTTCGTTGACCTGAGTGACAAATGCATTAGGCAAAATACTTCATTGTTTATTCCAGACCCATTACCTTCTGAGTGGGTCACATTTCTGATTCTGCCCTCCAGAACTGGTAACAGAATCTGCTTTGTGTCACATAGCATTCCACTGGGCGTTTTATTACACCTTGGGGGTTATGCACTCAGGTGTAATAAGGAGGTGATAATGTGGAGATTACTTCTTCAGTGAAATCACTTCTCCAGTTCCTATGTTATTGTATGGATCCTATGCACTAAGATCTCCCTGCTTGAGAAATCTTAGTGCATTGGCTCTATAGAATAACATAGGAACTGGAGAAGTGATATCACTGGAGAAGTCATCACCACATTATCACCTCTTTTACTTTAATTATTCTCCCCTTGAATGCTAGACAAGGTCTTCAATGATTTGCTTTGCTGTGTTGGAAATGTTCCTAGCATACTAGGTGTTATATTGTCCATGAAATTTAAAAAAACTGCAAGTCTGTCCAAAACTGATAAAAATATAATTACACCATTTTTACACATTGATCAATAAGTCCATTAATTTGATAATCAATATGTATTTTAAATAATGTAATTTTTAATATTATTAAATTTTAGATACTAACTTAAGTATTATTGCATTAGAGGAAATAAGGTTTTACATTCTGGTCTTTTTTTATGAACTTTTTAAATGATACCTTTTTATTATTTTTATCACTGCAGTTAGCAATTACATTTTTTAGCTAGTTATGTCTATGGCACATTAAAAATGTTATATTGTTATTCTGGACTAATTAGTGTAAATGTAAAAGCCCAATCAAGAATGTAAAAACTTCTAAAATGAATGTCTCCCCCACACACACACACACAAATAATATATATATTATAATTATCTTTAGCCATAGTCGATGCTTTGCAGGATGAAGGCCTCCTCAGCTGGTTTCCAACAATTTCAGTCTTGTGTTTTCTGTTGCCACTGTGTACCAACAAATTTGGCAATTTTATCAACCCATCTTGTCTTTGGTCTTCTTCTTCGTCTTGGGCATCTAGTATCAAGTGGAATATTTTCCAAAATTAATTTGGTCCATCTACTGTCAGGTCTTCTTGGTATGTAACTTACCCATTTTCATTTTAGAAGTTTTACTCTTTCAACGATGTTATACATTTTTTGTGACAAATTGGTCTACTTTAGTTATTTTCAAAATGTGATATTCCATTCTTCTCTTCATAACCTTACATTTTTGTATGGCTGTAGTATTGAATGACCATATTTAACATCCATATATAAGGAGTGGGTGGACAAATTGGTCAAAAATGTTTTTCTTGAGGCAGAGTGAAACATTTTAATAAATACAATAATGCTCAGTTTTCCAAATGCTTGCCATCCCAATTATATGTGTTACTCAACTTCCAACAGGGTGTTTCCACTTGATGATACTTTGTGTCCAAGGTAAACATACTTCTATTAGTTTTCCATCTACTGTGATTTTCCTTGGCATTATAAATTTGTTAAACATGAATTGGGTTTTCTTGATATTTATCTTCAGACCAAATTTTTTCTTTCCTATTGTCGTTCTTCAATACTTTCTTGAAGTTCATCAGGACTACTGGCAAAGAGTATGATACCATCTATGAAACATAAGTGATGTAGGCAATATTCAATGATCTTAAGCCCATTTTTGTCCCGATTTAGTTTGACCCAATTTCTTCTAAACAAGCAGAAAATAGTTTTGAGGAGACTGTGTCTTCTTGTCAGACGCCTTTTTCTATGTCATTCTGAACTTCTTCATTGTTGACCTGTATTCATGCAGTTGCATTTTCATATATTGATTGGGGGATATTGATGTAAGCTCTAGTTAGTCATTGGCTGAGCAGGGTATTTATTATTGCTTGTTTTTTCACTTCTAAGTTCTTTTTGTCGTCAATGAAGGCTATGAATAATGAAAGTATTTATTATGCCGCTCTATAACTTGTTGCACTGTCTAGAAATGGTCCATTTTATGGAAACCACTTCTGAAGCCTGCTTGTTCTTTAGGTTATGCTGCATTAAGTATTGTGTCCATTCTTCTTGATAGTACCTTGTGAAAAACTTGCAGATGATTGGCAATAGCCTCATTGGTCAATAATTTTTAGATTTGCTTCACCACCTTATTTTGTGCAGTAGGATGACTTCTGCATTTTTCAATATTGTAGGCAGGTATTTGAAAATAGTTTAGCTAGTGCTTTGAATAAGAGATTTCAACATTTCAATAATGACTTTACCAGGTCCTGCTGCTTTGCTATTTTTCATTGATTTTATTGCAGCCCCACTTCGTCTACCAAAACCTCTGGCATAACTGTCACTGTACTCACCTGTTTTTCTTCATCATTATAAGTACTTGAATAAAATTATTCCACTTGTTTTAGTATTTGTTTTTAAGTTTTTGCTGTTGTGCCATAATTATGCTTTAATGCAATCATGTGGGTCCTATGTGTGGCCATCTTTCCTTTTGCTATCTTTAGCTCTTGATTTTTTTTCCCAGTGTTCTTTTGATGAGCTCAACATTGAACTTGCACATTTCTTCTTTTATGAGCTTCCTTATGGACTTGCACATTTGTGCATATTCTACCTTGTTTATGATATCTCTGTTTTCCTTAATTTCTTAGAATTTTTTCATCACTGCAACTGTTTCTTTTGATATTCTGGTTGATTTTCCTTGTTTCACAATACGTGCAAGGGCTTAAGCACTGTCTCAATGACTTTGTCATTGTGGTTTGAAATGTCTGCTCTCACTAGACTTGTCCATGGTCGCTTCCAACATTAAAATGGTTACGAGCAGTCAGTGAATATCATTTTATTTGCAAGTATGAAGTCGATTTCACTTGTACTGACATTAGAGCTTATCCATGTCTATTCCTCTGGGCCTTTTTCCAGTTCAATAATTCATGATGTACAAATTTTGGCCTTCTGCAAATCTGATCAGTTGGTTGCATCTATCATCTCTTTTTCCAGTTCTTTATGGTCTCATCAATATTTCACCATTTTGGACCTAACTAATTCTTGCATTTAAATCTTCCATTATGAATTTGTAATGGTAATTGTTCTGTTTATAGAGGTGTAATAAATCTTCATAAAATTATTTGACTTCATCATCACTGAGGCTAATTGTAGGGGCATAAACTTGAATGACTGAAGAATACTTTCAGAAATAATTTCTACTTTTATGTTAATGTGTCAGTATTTTGTTAATCAAAAATCTGATTCCTCTGCATTGTCCATCTTTGGTTCCTTTATAGTATTGCCAATGTCCATCTTCTAATTTGATAAAATCTGTCTTTTTTTACTAGTCTCATAATAATAACAGTAATGTCACAGTTGATGTTATTCATTTCACTAGTCTCTCTAGGCGTGAAACCATACTCTTAGTCCAAATGTTAAGTTTTCCATTGTCTACAGTCCAAAGGTAGCCTGATAGACTATTAGTACCCTGTATCATTGAGCTGGTCTTCCCACTGCTATAAGAAGTAGCTCGCAAGCCTTCAGGGAATGAGGGCTATTTATTTTGTTGTGAAGCCATGTTAAGAGAATAGACCATAATCTGCCACCCTAGACTAGTGCAGGTTGGAAGATTTTTATCTATTAATCTGGTGTTTTAGCTTTGATCTGTCCATCATGTTTGACCCTGCCGGACCAATGGCATAGTTCTCGGCTTCGCTGACATACGTAAACACTTCCACCATGATAAGGCATTGATTTATGGGAGTGAGATATACATATATAAAGCAAAGGTAAGAATCCACAATCAACCTTACATCTAGATAGAGATTAAGGTAAAATTACACTAAAGGCAGAATTTGCAAATCCACTTGGTGTACTCATCTTCTGTGCTTGGATGTTGGTATATAAATGTTGCTGGTGTACTTTGTGGCATTTACTAGAGCAAATGACTGCTTTATTGCATAATGTTGCACACCAATATTAAGACTTTAATGTGAGAAAGCCCCAAATGACTACTCAGAAACAAATGAGTAATTATACAACAATTTCCATTGTGCTTTGTAAGTATGTAGCATCACATAAGGAAGAGAGAATCAGAACTCCCCAAAAATCCCAATCACTACCACACTGCCCTCCCCTTGGCACAAGCAGTGCATATAAGGACATTTCCAGTGTACATAAATTAGTACAAAAGTATAACACAAAAAAACTTATTCCAAAGCCTAATTAGCACTTAATCAAATTAGTAACCTCCCATGCAATCTATTCTACTCTATCAATCCATTTGGGGGATAATATAGCACTGTCACAGCAAGTGGGATGATTTTTTTTATTTTTTACTGGAAACCTGGTGGTTAAGCACTAAGATATGATAAAAGAGAGATTATCTTCTATACACTAAGCTCTCTACAACTTTAGATATGCTAGGGCAATATGTTCAAAAGAAAAAGCAGTATTATAATGTTATATTAGCTCCAAAATATGTTATTACATTTTTAAAGAGACAGCTTCACTATTTTAGTGTATGAACAACAGTTTAAAAATATGGTCTTGAAACTGGTTGTTTCAAAACTTAACACCAAAACAAATCATATTTGAAAATAGTGACGGTATTAAGCCAGTTTTAATTTCAAAACTTATGTCCAAAAATGATAGTGTTTAAAAGTCAGAAAAACATCAAAGTTCCAAATATCTTCAACATTTTCGAAGAATGCTTCTATAGTTGAGATGTAGTAGTGGTACAGAAATTGTCAGTAATTAGCCTGGAAAAGTTTTTATTCCGTGGTCTGTCAATTCTTAGACGTATTTTTGCCTTCAATTTTGCTGTCTCCATTAAAGGGAAAAAGCAGTCTTAAAAGTGAACATGGTTTAATCCTTCACATTGTAATTTTTTTCTTTAACCCCCGCAAGCGTTCATGGCTGGCATTACTATCTGATGCAGGGCTCCCCAAATGGCGTGCAACTGTGTGGGGAGCACTGAAATCCATGACAGTTCTGGCACATCATGGGTCCATCATGCACATCCAACCCATGACGTGCTAGGACCGTCATGGGTCCTTAATGGGTTAAAAAAATATTCTTCTAGACATTGTTTGTGTTGTCTAATCCCCATCATTTTTTCTGTCAAAGTAAAAATGGTCTAAGCTTTGGAGAAGAAGACAGTTTAAAGGAATATTAGCAGAAAAAAATGTTACACTGACACTTTGCATCTGTCAGCCATTTTCAAAACTTTATAGCACATTTTCAGTAGTGACAGATTTTCTTCTAAAGATTCCATCCTCCTTTCAATGCCAACCCATGATCCAACATTTCTTTTATTACAAAAACTTTTTTAACACGGCACCATTTGTATCATATTATAATAAAACTGTACTACTCCAGTAAATTTGAAACATCACATTATGCTTATGAATCTTCTGGTCTTAAAAAGTGAAGCTAAAACTGACTTTAAATTTAGATGAGAATTATTTTAACAATATTTAAACAGGGTGCACTTAGTGTAAGTTCCATTCAATAATTTAGGGGTTGGGAAGTTACCCTCACTGCAAAGTTTATCTCATCTCCACTTAGTGCGTCTCCTCCCAGGAGTGGATTGTGTTGGGTCATATCAACAACTCATTTATGAAACAGTGGGGGTTTTGCAATATGGATTCTTTCTTACATAAATACTTAGTAAATTAGGGTAAAAAAAGACACAAATCCATCACGGGCGTCCGTAGAAATTTTTCCAGGGAGGGGGCAAAGCCATAATATGACCCCCAGGCCAGCCCATCCAGCCCCTCTTGTTTATATGGAGGGGGTAATTGTAGGGACGCTCCTCCCCTCTGGACACCCACAAAGCCCATCAAGTTGAACCAAGTTAACCCTTTAACCCCTTAAGGACTAGCTGCCTGGGAACGTGACCAGCACTTAAGGACCAAGGAGCATTTTTTTTTTGTCTTACCGGAATCAGAGGTCCCCAAAAAACATGCATGCGCGCGGGGACCCCTGAATTCCAGGACGTACATGCACATCATGGGTCCTTTAGGCACGTTCTCCCCAAGTTGTACATGTATGTCATTGGTCCTTAAGGGGTTAAGGATTGGGAAGTTTGCAACTAATTGCTTTTGCAATGAGTTGCATACCATTCTAGCACTTAAAGTGATACTAACACTTAATATATAGGTACATTTATAGTGTAAGGTTTATCCTCCTGAGCAAAGGGCACTCTTTTGAGAGGTGTTTTATTCAAAAGTTATTCAAAAAACTTAAATTTTTTTAGGTGGAATATCCAAATGTTGTGAAATCTTACAGTGGCGCTGTTGCTACACAATTCTCAATTGACCATAATCCTCCATAGGATGGTGTATCAACAGCTCCACTGTAAAATTTCAGTCCATTGAGATACGGAACCTAAAAAAATACATGTTTGAACTGCTTTAACTTTTGAATAAACACCTCTCAGCAGTGGGAGTACCCTTGTTGTGCTAAGGAGGATAAACCTAACAATTAAATTACACTATATATTAAGCGCTACTATCCCTTTAAAGGGTTAATCTGTTTTCTCTAAATCCTAATTTGAACAAAATAAATATTTGTCTTCATTTGGCTTTCTTGTAGAATGAAAAGGATAAACAATTCTGGAGCAACTTAACTGCACCACAGGGGACAAACAGCAATTCCCTAAATTCTGCTTGATTTATTTTTTTCATTTTAAATGCTTTATTAAAAGAATCAGAGTATACAATGCTGAGAAATGGACTAGAGTAGCTCCAATAGACACATAGTAACAAGTAATGTGAACATGGTTTATATGACTATTACAGCATCTTAATAGTCCTGGCATATTGAACAGCTAAGGATGAAGCCTCTCAGAATGTCTGGCTTCTACCGCTCTGAGCAACAGTAGAAGCCAGTCTATTCAACAGGCGTATGACCAGCACAAGCTTACAAAGGTACGCTGAAACCAATCAGCCAATTAAAGAAGGAGATCTGTAGAGGGATTAATCATTTGTCAGCAAGAAAGAAGAATAGAGCTGAGGTATCAGAGGTGAGATGCGAAAATGGTGGAAAGTTAATAACAAAAAGAAAGATTAATGGGTCCATAGGTAAGGGCAGAGTGAGTATGGAATTAATGGCAGCCTCTGTATCAGTCTAGAATGGTAGCAAATCAGGGCAGGACCACCAGATATGCATAAAGGTGCCTATATCAGATAAACATCTCCAGCAGGTAGAGGAGCAGTTAGGGTATATGGATTCATTTGTCTTGGGGATATACTACCATCTAATGTAGATCTTGTAGTTACAATAAGACACATACAGACTGTTTCCCTGGATCTTGAACGGGGATTTTAATCCTTTGAATGCATTGGAGACCTCTTTAACATCGAAAGGGTTAAAAGGCCCATTTATAGCAATGGAATTTTGAATTCCCCACTGCAGTGCTCCAAGATTCCTCTTCTTTTGTTTGCTCCAAGATTTTGTTTTCTACATCTCCAGTTTGGTTTGCTCCAAGATTCCTCTTCATCTTTTGCTTTCTACATAAGGGTCATTGGCTTATATCACTGTAAAATGTGTACGCTGATGAACTACTATGAAAGACAAGAACACATTTGGATTTTTTCCAGCTGTATTTGTCCTACAGTAAACTGGATGGATCTACACTGTTGGTTGTCATGAAGAAAGTCTTCTATTTTTAGATCGCACATGTGAGCTCTAAAGAAAGAAATATTCCATGTCTGAGAAATATGCAACATAGTGCTAATGATTTTCTGGAAGTTACATCTAGGGTTTCTTGAAAATTCTGTAAAACTGATATAAATTAATAGTCTAGGTTTGACATGTTTTTTTTTTTCTTCTAGTGTCCTAATGTAACCTCCTCCTGTTGCTTTAAAGGAGAACTAAAACCTCCTGATAATACCCCACTTTCCTTATTATGACCAGGAAATCCTTATAGCCCCAATAAAATCTGTCCATGTGCTTTTGCTTCAATCCTGGATGTCATGTCCTTGGAGGTAGATAGTGCATACCTATTGAAGGTAGAATCATAAAACACGTGACTGAACTTATGATCCCTGAAATGTATTCTTATGCATGGAGCACTAACCCCAAATTAAAGAAGCAGTAAACTTTTTCAGTGAAAAAATATATATTGTAGGGCTTTCTTATTGAGTAAAGTAAGGGTACTCCCACTGCTGAGAGATGCATATTTCCAGAGTTATTACAGTTTAAACCCGTTTTTTTTTTTTTTACATTAGCAGTACCTCTAGTGGTCAAATTCCAATTAGTTATCATGTTACATTCCAGTAAAAAGTCAGTGACTTTCTGTTCTCCATTGAATGTGATAGAAAATGCTGAGTAACTTCCTGTCAGAATCATCAGGAACACCCAGTAGATTCATTTCCAAGTTATTTCAACTATTATTTCTTTTGAATAAACCAACTGACAGCAGTGGAAGTACTCTTGTTTTAATCAGCACTGGACACTCCTTTTGCATGCCATAAGAAGTATGCTTTGAATAAACCACTGCACCGAACACCACATTTTAATCTAGAGGAGATGCACAAATGTGATTCCATGCTAAAATAGGCGCAAAAATCAATTTACTGGTGCTGTGCCTCCTTATTACCATGAACTAGTCTATCTACTCCAAAAATGTTCCCATTTATGGGCTCGATCCAAATATTGAAGTTAAAAATGCCATAGGGCAAAATGGATACCGACGACAAAGAAAATGTCTTGGTCGGTATTCAAATGTCCTACCGGCATTAAGGACAACGGACGGTATGCCACAAAAATGGTGTTGTGGCCAAACGTCCGTTTTGTGCATTAAGTTCCCAAAACGCCGCTAAATAACAGCAGTATTGGGAACTTAACAGTAAAAAAGCCAACGATCGGTGCCTGACATACTGCCAAGCACCGATCGTTAACTAAAGTGTCTTACACTTACTAGTGATGAGCGAGCACCCCAATGCTCGGGTGTTCGGGTGCTCTAACCGAGCACCCCCTGAGGCTCGAGTGCTCGGCCGAGCACCCGAGCCCCATTGAAGTCAATGGGAGGACTCGAGCATTACACCAGGCACCCCCTGCTCTGATGAGGGGAGGGTGCCTGGTCCATAGGAAAAGGGCAGAAAAGGATGGAAACACCACAGAAATGGTTCAGGGACAGCATAGGGAGGATGTCTGGATGCATCTTGGACTCCAACATCGCTGCTGGGAACGATCTTTCGCCCGTAGTACGCCATTTTTACAGACTGACCATAAAACACACAAAAAGGAAAATAAAAACGACTTTAGGCGAAAAATTGTTACCAAACAATATTTGCTGTATATTTACTTGTATATCATCTGCAAATTCTCCCAAAAATTTCCTTGGTTTTCGGAAGTGAGGCCATGATTAAGAGGGAAACGTGCGCAGAGGCAAATTCTCCCAAAAATTTCCTTGATTTTCAGAACTGAGGCCATGATTAAGAGGGAAACGTGCACAGAGGCAAATTCTCCCAAAAATTTCCTTGATTTTATTGAACTGAGGCCATGATTAAGAGGGAAACGTGCGCTGAGCCGACCATCTAAAACATTATGGGTGAGGGTCTGCTGCAGAGCTGACCATCCTAAACATTATATGCGAAGGCCCGCTAGTGAGCTGACGCTATAAAACATTATATGAGAGGGCCCGCTAGAGAGCTGACCCAATAAAACATTATATGAGAAGGCCCGCTGGTGAGCTGACCTATATAAAAATTGTCAAACAGGGCCCGCTGGTGAGCTGGCCCTATATAAAAATTATATCACAGGGCCCGCTGGTGAGCTGGCCCTATATAAAAATTATATCCCAGGGCATATGGAAGAGGAGGAGGAGGATGAGAAGATTAAGAGTCAACCATATACCCGTTTTTTGGGTGGAAGGGGTGAATGGGAATACAGAGTATTCCCATCATTGTAAATAACATATATAAAGTGAGTTTATGTTCCCCCGGGGCTTTCCTCCAGTGGAGTGGAGAAGTCAGGGGAAATCCAGGCCTTGTTCATTTTTATAAGTGTCAACCTATCAGCATTGTCGGTGGAAAGGCGGATACGCTTATCTGTTATGATGCCACCAGCAGCACTAAATACCCGCTCAGACAGAACGCTGGCGGCAGGGCAGGCCAGCACCTCCAAGGCATAGAGTGCCAGTTCATACCACGTGTCCAGCTTGGACACCCAGTAGTTGTAAGGCACAGAGGGATCATTGAGGACGCTGACACGGTCTGCTACGTACTCCTTCACCATCTTCCAAAACTTTTCCCTCCTTGTGACACTAGGCTGCGCATCAGGGTGAGGGTGCTGGCGGGGTGTCATGAAGGTGTCCCACGCCTTGGAGAGTGTTGCCCTGCCTTTCTCGGAACTGCTGTGTGCTCCCCTTTTCTCCCCTTCTCGGTTGGCCAAGGTAGCACGTACTCTGCCGCCAGCGTTGTCAGATGGAAAATTTTGGAGCAATTTTTCAACAAGAACCTTCTGGTATTGCACCATTTTGCTTGTCCTCTCCACCGGAGGAATGAGAGATGAGAAATTCTCTTTGTAGCGGGGGTCCAGAAGGGTGAACACCCAGTAATCCGTGTTGTCTAAAATGCGTGTAACGCGTGGGTCACGGGAAAGGCAGCCTAACATAAAGTCAGCCATGTGTGCCAGAGTACCAACAGGCAAGATTTCGCTGTCCTCACCAGGAGGATGACTCTCAATCTCCTCATCCTCTTCTGCCCACCCACGCTGAAGAGATGGAACTAAAGTTCCATGGCTACCCTCTGTAGCGGAGACAACCGTGTCTTCCTCCTCCTCCTCCTCCGCCTCCTCCAATTGTCGCTGAGAAGACGAAGTGAGGGTGCTCTGGCTATCACCTTGTGTAAGCTCTTCCTCCCCCATTTCCACCTCTTCCACATGCAAAGCGTCGGTTTTAATTGTGAGCAGCGAGCGTTTCAGTAGACACAGAAGTGGGATGGTTACACTGATAATAGCGTTATCGCCGCTCACCATCTGTGTCGATTCCTCAAAATTGCGTAAAACCTCACAGAGGTCTGACATCCATTCCCACTCCTCACTTCTGATTACAGGAAGTTGAACGGAGAGGCGACGACCGTGTAACAGCTGGTACTCCACTACTGCCCTCTGCTGCTCACAAAGCCGGGCCAACATGTGGAAGGTGGAGTTCCAGCGCGTGCTCACGTCACACAGCAGCCGGTGAGCTGGCAATTGTAAGCGCTGCTGCAGCTTCAACAGGCCGGCTGAAGCTGTTGATGACTTACGGAAATGTGCACACACGCGGCGCACCTTGGTCAAGAGATCATGCACATTGGGGTAGGTTTTTAGAAATCGCTGCACCACTAAATTAAATACATGCGCTAGGCATGGTACGTGTGTGAGCTTGCCGAGCTCCAAAGCCGCCACCAAGTTACGCCCATTATCACACACAACCATGCCTGGTTGCAGGTTGAGTGGCGAGAGCCACTGCTCGGTCTGGTGACTAATCCCCTGCAACAGCTCTGAGGCCGTGTGCTGTTTGTCCCCAAGGCAGATCAGCTTCAGCACGGCCTGTTGACGCTTCCCCACTGCAGTGCTACACTGCTTCCAGCTACTGGCTGATGGGGGAGTGGCGGTGTGTGTAGAGAATTCGGAGGTGGAAACGGAGGAGGAGGAGCCAATAACGTAGGTGCTGGTGGAAACCCTGATGGAGGTAGGGCCCGCAATCCTCGGCGTGGGTAGCACCCGTGCCATCCCAGGGTCCGAGTCGCTCCCAGCCTCCACGACATTCACCCAGTGTGCCGTCAGGGAAATGTAGCGTCCCTGGCCACAAGCACTTGTCCATGTGTCAGTCGTTAAGTGGACCTTCCCAGTAACTGCGTTGGTCAGGGCACGGGTGATGTTACGGGACACATGGTGGTGTAATGCGGGGATGGCACACCGGGAAAAGTAGTGGCGGCTGGGGACCGCGTACCGAGGGACAGCTGCTGCCATCAGGCTGCGGAAGGACTCAGTGTCCACAAGCCTAAATGGCAGCATTTCGATGGCCAGTAATTTGGAAAGGTGTGAGGTTAGTGCTATGGCCTGTGGGTGGGTGGCTGGGTACTTTCTCTTGCGCTCAAATGCCTGGGGTAACGACATTTGGACGCTGTGCTGGGACAGGGAAGTGGATGTGGTCGCTGATGGTGCTTCAGATGCTACAGGTGCAGGGCGGGAGGTATGCGGGCCTGCGCCTTCGACAGGCGATTGGCCGGCACCGAAAACAGGGGAAGAGGAGGCAGTGGTGTGGCCTGCAGACACAGATGGGCGATCCAGGCGTTCCTCCCACTTACTACGGTGCTTGGATGCCATGTGTCGGATCATGCTGGTGGTGGTGAGGTTTCTAGTGTTCATGCCTCGGCTCATTCTGGTGTGGCACAGGTTGCAAACTACAATTCTTTTGTCGTCCGCACTTTCCTTAAAAAACGCCATACCGCGGAACACCTACCCCTTGGCAAGGTAGATTTACGCAAGGGGGTGCTCCGTGGAACATTTGCGGGCCGGTTTGGTGCGGTCCGCCTTCTTTCTGTAGCCACACCACTGCCTCTTCCAGCCTGTTGCGGTGCTGCAGATGGCTCACCCTCAGGACTGCTGTCATCGCTCGGCTCTACACCTTCCCAGGTGGGGTCAGTCACCTCATCGTCCACCAAGTCCTCCTCCACTTCCTCACTCTGATCATCCTCCTCAAGTCTTGATCCCACCACATACTCAGTCATTGACAACTGTATAACATTCTCCTCAACAAGGTCTTGAGACGGAAATAGTGGTTGATTTAATGGCAACTGTGTCTCATCATCATCATCATCATCCACTACTTCCTTTGACCTTAAATGCCGTTCACATCTGTCATCTTCTTGAGATTGGGTAGCCTCTAGAGGTTGTGAATCAGGGCACAAGATGTCATGTTCCTCTGCAAGCGTGCTTGGAGAGAGGGTCAAATGAAGGATTGGTGATGAGACGAGCTCCTCACTATATCCCAGTGTGGGATCACTTCTTTGACCAGACCGTGTATGGTGGGAGGAAGGATGATCAGAGTGAGGATTATGTTGACCAGACTCTTGGCTACTGAGAGTGGACTTGGTGGAAGACAGGGTGGTGCTTAACCGACTGGAAGCAGTATCAGCTGTCATCCAACCGACCACCTGTTCGCAGTGGTCGGACCTCGAGAGTGATGTCCTGCGACGCCCTGTAAAATTACACATGAAGCTAGGTATGGTGGATGTCTTTCTTTCTTGTGCTCTGGCACCAGGCACAGTTTCTCCGCGTCCTGACCCGCGCCCTGAACTTTCAGGATCACGTCCACTTCCCCGTCCCTTTTTACCCGCCTTCTTCATCTTACACAGAATATGTGACTTTAATATTTGAGTTTGAAAACTTAACAGTATTTCTTATTATTCTGCAACTCTGCAGAGTACACAGAATAGGCTGCTAAACTGCGGTGAAACACACTGAATGGAATATGTGAGTTTAATATTTGAGTTTGAAAACTTAACAGTATTTCTTATTATTCTGCAACTGTACAGAGTACACAGAATAGGCTGTTAAACGGCGGTGAAACACACTGAATGGAATATGTGAGTTTAATATTTGAGTTTGAAAACTTAACAGTATTTCTTATTATTCTGCAACTGTACAGAGTACACAGAATAGGCTGCTAAACTGCGGTGAAACACACTGAATGGAATATGTGACTTTAATATTTGAGTTTGAAAACTTAACAGTATTTCTTATTATTCTGCAACTGTACAGAGTACACAGAATAGGCTGTTAAACGGCGGTGAAACACACTGAATGGAATATGTGACTTTAATATTTGAGTTTGAAAACTTAACAGTATTTCTTATTATTCTGCAACTGTACAGAGTACACAGAATAGGCTGTTAAACGGCGGTGAAACACACTGAATGGAATATGTGACTTTAATATTTGAGTTTGAAAACTTAACAGTATTTCTTATTATTCTGCAACTGTACAGAGTACACAGAATAGGCTGCTAAACTGCGGTGAAACACACTGAATGGAATATGTGACTTTAATATTTGAGTTTGAAAACTTAACAGTATTTCTTATTATTCTGCAACTGTACAGAGTACACAGAATAGGCTGTTAAACGGCGGTGAAACACACTGAATGGAATATGTGACTTTAATATTTGAGTTTGAAAACTTAACAGTATTTCTTATTATTCTGCAACTGTACAGAGTACACAGAATAGGCTGTTAAACGGCGGTGAAACACACTGAATGGAATATGTGACTTTAATATTTGAGTTTGAAAACTTAACAGTATTTCTTATTATTCTGCAACTGTACAGAGTACACAGAATAGGCTGCTAAACTGCGGTGAAACACACTGAATGGAATATGTGACTTTAATATTTGAGTTTGAAAACTTAACAGTATTTCTTATTATTCTGCAACTGTACAGAGTACACAGAATAGGCTGTTAAACGGCGGTGAAACACACTGAATGGAATATGTGAGTTTAATATTTGAGTTTGAAAACTTAACAGTATTTCTTATTATTCTGCAACTCTGCAGAGTACACAGAAAAGGCTGCTAAACTGCGGTGAAACACACTGAATGGAATATGTGACTTTAATATTTGAGTTTGAAAACTTAACAGTATTTCTTATTATTCTGCAACTCTGCACAGTACACAGAATAGGCTGCTAAACGGCGGTGAAACACACTGAATGGAATATGTGACTTTGATATTTTAGTTTGAAGACTTAACAGTATTTCTTCCTATTCTGCAACTCTGCACAGTACACAGAATAGGCTGCTAAACTGCGGCGAAGCACACTGAATGGAATATGTGACTTTGATATTTTAGTTTGAAGACTTAACAGTATTTCTTCCTATTCTGCAACTCTGCACAGTACACAGAATAGGCTGCTAAACTGCGGCGAAGCACACTGAATGGAATATGTGACTTTGATATTTTAGTTTGAAGACTTAACAGTATTTCTTCCTATTCTGCAACTCTGCACAGTACACAGAATGTGCTGCTAAACTGCGGCGAAGCACACTGAATGGAATATGTGACTTTGATATTTTAGTTTGAAGACTTAACAGTATTTCTTCCTATTCTGCAACTCTGCACAGTACTCAGAATGTGCTGCTAAACTGCGGCGACGCACACTGAATGGAATACGTGACTTTGATATTTTAGTTTGAAGACTTAACAGAATGTGCTCTAATCTGCAACTTTGCACACTAAACAGAATGTGCTCTAATCTGCAACTTTGCACACTAAACAGAATGTGCTCTAATCTGCAACTTTGCACACTAAACAGAATGTGCTCTAATCTGCAACTGTGCACACTAAACAGAATGTGCTCTAATCTGCAACTTTTCACACTAAACAGAATATTTTTTTTTTTTTTGTTTTTTTCCCCCCACACACAATATAACCTGCTGCCCCCACACACAGTAGTCCTAAAAAGGACTTTTGGTTCTTTTTTGTCACAATTTTTGTTTTTTCCTCCCTACACTGCCTTTCCCTTCCTATCCTCAGCTCTCCCTGGCTCAGACTGAGCCGAACTCGATGGTCAGGTGCTATACAGCACCTGACCACGGGTTCTGGCCAGCCAATCAGTGTAATGCCAGCAGCCAACATGGCTGCTGGCATTACACCGATGTCAGAGCCTCCCTGCACGTTTATTGGCTGCGCAGCAGCCGCAAAACGTGCGGGGAGGAGACCCGAACATGGCGGGCGAGCACATGCGGTACTCGTACGAGTACCGCCATGTGCCGAGCAGAGCGATGCTCGAGCCGATCCAAGCATCGGCCGAGCATGCTCGCTCAACACTAACACTTACCTATTATCCGCTGTCTGTCTCCATTCTTCTTGCTGTAAAATACAAACAGACAAGTACAATGCATAAATATCCGGTACACTAATACATAGTTTAACCCCTTGAGTGCTAGAGGGGTACGCAACGCACTGCAAAGCAATGTGTTGTGTACCTCTCTGGGGCTCAAAAGGGTTAAAGTATGCAGTAGTGTGACAGGTGTGTAATATAAAAATGCCCTCATGCATAGTAAACATGCCCAAGTTAAGCCAAGTACATTGTATTGCCACAATAAAACATATAAAAAATATACACAGCTTGTAGACTTTCAATCGCTGTGTCCGCCCGCTGAGGCGGCGGCAGAGACAGAAACATGCGCCACAGTCCCCCCTCCTCATGAGCACGGGCCGATGCCCGCTCTGAGGGAATTGGAATTGAGACTGCTCTTATATATGGGCAGCCTTACTTCCAATTCTGTCACAGCCATTGGCTGGGATATGCTTACGCACCTCCCGGCCAAGCACAGCCACCCAAGCTATATATATATTTTTATACATTTTATTGTGGCAATACGATTTACTTGGCTTAACTTGGACATATTTTCTATGCATGGGGGCATTTTTATATTACAGACCTGTCACACTACTACATACTTTAACCCTTTTGAGCCCCAGAGAGGTACGCATCGCATTGTTTTGCAATATGTTGCATACCCTCTGGCACTCAAGGGGTTAAACTATGTATTAGTGTGCCGGATATTTATGCATTGTACTTGTCTGTTTGTCTTTTATAGCAAGAAGACAGAAGAGAAGAAAGAAGAGATCCAGGAAGCTGTGGACTCCGCTAGACATCAGGATTAATGGTAGGTGTTACTTGCAATGTGATGTAATTATACCTCACTGGCACTCATAGGGTTAATTCTACTAACTTTTGACACATTTTCCATACTTTGGATGTATTGATATGGGGATTAGGGCCCCGTATCAATACATCCACTGAGGGCTTAAGGGTTTTTTCATTCAAGTTTCTGCGTCGGTTGTTTAAACAGCCGATAAGGGACTCATGTTAAAAAAAAAGTAGATGTCAAGTTATTGCAGGAAAGTTGAGTCCCTTATTGGGTTTTCATGGCTAACGAAGACATTTGTATTGCAATTTATGGTGTTTTCATCATTTTTATGGCTGAAAAAACCTCTTAACTTTAACTCCCGATGGCTCTTTTTTTTTTTTTTTGCCGGAATTCACAATGGAAAAAATTCTGTTGGCAGAAAAAACAACCGTCTCCAACATTTGGATCGAGCCCTATGTCTCTTGTCCCAAGGAGAGGACAGAGGAGAAATGTATGAAAATTTCAGAGCATTTCTTTCCTCAGTTGAGTAAAACTAGTCCATCTTCATGTACAAAGGTGGAGTTTGGAACTTGCTTGCATTGAAATATTAATGATGGAGGAGTGTGTGTTCATATAGTACATATATTGGTAAAGTGCAATAGCAATCGGTTTCAATAGTAAATCTGTGCAGGAGATGCTGAAAATTTGGCCAATACCTTTTTAGTTTGTAGAGTAGTTTTCTCTGCTTTAATCCGATGTGCCCATGTTAAAGAAGAACTAATAATAATCTCCCACTTACTTTACTGTGTCCAGAAAATCTTAATGGCGTTTAAGAATTTTGCCATTGTGTCTTTGTTAAAGAGATAACATCTTCAATCCGCCATGGATGTCATCGAAATGGAGACGGACATGATGGTTGCTTGTAGTTTTTTCAAACTGAAGCAGGCAGAATTCATGAGCCTGCATAACCCTTTAGGGACCAGAAATATGTGTACGACATTCTGATCCTCAAAAAGATTACGATGTGCAGTGGGCAGAGTTTGTTTCCTGTTGTCCAAGTAGCAACTATGTCCCCCTCCATGGATGACATCCAGGACTGAATTAATGGGTTTTCTCTAGAATGAAGCAGCAAAGGAAAATTAATATGGGCCATTAGGATTTTCTGACCATAGTATGGAAAGTGGGGGTTCTATTATTAGGTGGCGTTACTTTTTCTTTAATGCTTGGTAGCTGCTAAGTGGTATATGTTCATCCATGTACATAAAATACAATACTTGGGCGTAGGTTGATTCAAGTAGGTCTTGCCTAATGTCCAAGAATAATTAAAAGGATTATGTTTATTAATCATTGTTTTAAATGCTATATTCGTTTTTCATGGGCCATACATTGATGATGTCTAGCCACCTTCAATAAAACCAGCTGTGTAGCTAGGAATTGGAGGGCCTTGGTGCAAGATTTGTTGTTGGCTCCTAACCCAAATGTGTTTCCCCAGGTGCATAACTAAACAGTTTAGGCCCTGGGTCTAATAGACCCTTTTGTATACTGAGCCCAATCACACAACTGTACCCTGTGCACCGTGTAGTTATGCCCCTGTATAAACGTCATTAAACACCTTGAGTGCCAGAGAAGCAGTGCTGGATTTACATCTCAGTCATGCCCATATCTAACAACATTTCAAATGACCAAAGAGAGGCACTACCAAGTTCTTTAGGTGAATGAATGATTCACAAGGCCAACATATTTTATTCATTCAAAATTGAACATCGAACTTGCTGTTCCCAGACAGTGTGGCCGGCAAGTTTTTCGTTCTAATTTTGGTAGCTCTTCAGTGGAAGAATACTATCGCTAATCCATCTATGTGCCATACATGGACTCTATTGTCTTATCATTATAAAGTCGGTTTGGCAATGAAAATAAGTAAAACTTCAGTCTGTTTTCACTGTACCCAAAACAAATGGCAAAATTGACACTTGAGCAATACAAATGGCAGATTGCAAACATCAAAGAAGTCTACAACTTAGAAAATCTGGAAGCTGAAGCAATTGCGTAGTGTGAGATATGGTCAACAAAGGACGAACAGTTTGACAATTGATTTTTGGATTTGCTAAACAAAACAGATTTATTTTCATCAGTCCGGCAAGCAATTCTCATTGCTCTCACATTGCCAGCGACCACTTGTACAGTGGAAAGGTCGTTCAGCACAATGAGAAGGGTGAAAACCTGGTTGAGGTCACAATGGCAGATGATCGCTTATTAGGCTTGTGCATGATGAGCATACATCAAGCAAAAATTGATGAAAACAAACAACAGCTGATTGAAAAAATACTTGATACATCTGCACAAGACCACAGACGTTTACAGTTCCTTTTTCGACATCACTAACCAGTGAACAAAAATGATACAAAATTATTCATTGAAAAATGTGATTGTTAAATTTGAGCAGGAGTGAGGATGGTTACAGTTCCTAACGTACAACATCCAATTTGGATGAGAACAGTTGTTTTGTATATATATATATATATATATATATATATATATATATATATAAATATATATATATATTTATTTTTAAGTTAATATATTGTTATTTATTTAATATATGTCAGTTAATACATTTTGAAATAAATACATTTGTCTTATATTTTAATAGTCATTCGTTTGTGCATGTTAACACAAAAAATATAGATTTTTTTTATAATTCAGTTATAGTGCCTTGATCATGGGTGTATGACTAATGTGGTGCATTGTATAGTGTTAACATTAAAAAAGATTAGAAATTGCAACACTTATATCAGACAATGGCAACTTGATTCTTCTATTAAGCTTTTGTATTAGGTTTCTCAACCCTTTGCATGCCTGAGTTTTATGTGATAATGACTATACTCCTCCCCTTCATGACATTGTGAAAAAGGGACAGAGAATGGATGTCATTAAAATTATGCCCCCCCTGGAAACATTTCTGTGGACGCCCATGCCCACATACTGAAGTTCAAAGTGGAGTGATACACTTAGATACACACACTACACATTCTGATCTCCTAAAGAGAGTGACACTAGGGTGGGAAAGAGGGACAAATGGATCTGGTTCTCAAAAAGGAACTGTCTATCCTTTCCATAATTTTTCCTAAAGAGAGATATTTGGGGTATGGACCATTAATATCTCCAAAAGAGAGACACTGGGGAGGTATGCATACCTAGGCTACACACACTGGGGTCCCTTAGCCCCACCCATGACCATATCTCCACTTCTCACATGATTCCATTCTTAGCTCTACCCACTGTTGCCTACTACAGAAAGTATCCTTAACCTGTAAGAAACAAGTACACAATAGTTCTTAATTCCTTGACTGCTGGAGAGATCTCTAGTGCATTGCATCACTATGTATTGGAAACCTTTTTAGCATTCAAACGGGTACATATTATCTATTAAAGGGGTATATAAACTAGTAAATAAATCGGTCCCTGTAAACTCATAGCTGCTGTATACTGTGGAGGCATTGGGTTTGCTCTGGCCACACCTATAACACAGAATGTGGGTTTGGGAGCACAGCTATAGAGCGTCTCAGAGTTTGGGAAATCCTGCCCTATAGAGAGGTCCTTTATGCATTGCTTCTCTGGTGGATACCTGTCTACATAACTGGGAACTTTCACAATAAGCTGACCCTGAGAGCTTTGAAATAGTGTCCTTTAAAGTTCCACAGACAGTAAATTATTGGCAATGCGTCCTGCTTGCTCTAACCCAGAGATGCTCCAATACAGTCCTCAAGAAACATTTAATGTGCTACATCATAGAGAACTCACACAAACACAAACAGGACTTCCCACTCTGCCTTCTGATAGAAACAGTACCAGTTTAGATAAATAAATAGTTAGTGCAGATCATATAATTGGTAACACTGAACTCTCAAACTAAGAATTTGTCCCTTCACTGTGAGGCCCTGAGATTTTGATCAAAACCCCTGATTCTCGGTATCAAACTCTGAGAGATACAAAGTCTGTATAACTTCTAAGAGTTAAAGGAGGACTGTTACTTTGTAATAACTAGGTGATTTTGAAAATGCTTCCAAAGCAAACTATATTTATGTAAGGCATTTTTTATGTAAAAAATCACCTACTTGGTACAAATGAACAGTTGTACTTTAAGTAAGATGTAGAACAGTGGTTCTTAAATTGGGTTTAGTGGAATTTCAGTATTCCATGCAGGGAAAAAACTATTCCTAGTCCAGCTGATGCAAGACCCAGAGCAAAAAAGGGGCCCATATAGCTGCACTCAGATTCTCCATATTTCTTCCCTCAGGGGCCATTAAATATCAAAACTTTATCCAACAAAGTTTTTGTGGCATGCACCCACTCACTCTCTTGCTCTATGCTGTTCCCAGTCATCCCAGCTAGCCAGCAAACCACTATGCTGATTGACTGACCTACAGGTCCACTGGTGAGTTAGCACCCTTAGATCACCTTGCTCATGGATCCTGAGAAGCAGAGAACATAATCAACTTGGATGCCAGAGAAGCCTGCAATGCACTGCAAACCACAGAACAATTGGAAACAATGGAGCATAACAAGACTGAGATGACAGACAGTGTGAATGTGGAGTAAATCAACAGTATCTAATTGAATTTTGTGTAAAGTTTTTCTTGTGTGAACACTAGAACCCAGTACCCTCTCGTCTAGTGAAAAAAATATTTTAGACAGATTGGCCTTAAGTTAACAGTACCAACGAGCATTGGAATACTTATTCTGATACTGTTATCTGATTCTGATACAATGCTAATCCTTTCAATGCTTCAGAGGTCTCCAACTCATTTTAATAAGATCCTTTCTAACATTCAACGGGGCAAAGTGGAGTTAGGTAACCTGAGATCTTCCAGCTGTTCAGCACTATATTTCCCATCATACCAAGCCAGCCAATGGGAATTTTAGTCCTGAACTGCAGCAGAGCCTAAGATTGTCTACCACTGAGCTAGATACTCCACAGTCTTTAGAACAGATAATCAGCTGAAAAAAAATGTACTTTTCATGACAACATAAACCTCCTACACCTGTCAATGTTGCATTCATTAGAACCCACACATTAGACACCATTCAAACATGGAACTTCTCCTGCTGATACTATCCCACTGAAACACTCACCATGAGAAAGTTCTTTGAAGCACACTGGAAACAAGATATCATTATCCCTATGGGAAAACAAAAAATAACTTAATAATACAATTTAAGACTACATGCAAGTAAGTTAATGTAGTCCAGGTGTAGCACAGCAGGCATTAAGTAGCCTGGATATTTACCTAAGCAATTTTCTTCAACTACATATAATAAGGCTCTTAGCTTCTTGAAACAATAGATGCAATACTTTCTCTCGAAAACATTCTAATCCATTGGATATCTATTGGATAAGGCAATGGATGAAAGAGAAAGTATTTCTTTATGATGTAATGCATATATTTATACTATCCCACTATGGCAAATTCAACCCATAAACTATATTAATAAGAAGGAAATGTATGATAATTAAATATATGTACCCCATGGGGTGTTCCCAAAACATGGAACTGATGCATTAAGAATAACTGGAGTAATTATTTAACCAGCTGCACTATAGATTGCTTGGTTTATATGCAGCTGTTGACCCCTTAAATGCTAGAGAGGTTGCCAATGTATTGTGAAGCAATGCATTGGACATATCACTAGCATTCAATTAGTCAAAGTTCAATTTAAAGGGATAGCAAAATAGCAAAATTTAACAATAAAACTATATATATATATATATATATATATATTATATATATATATATATATATGTGTGTGTGTGTGGATTAACAACAGACAGACACTGGCCTAGGGCTCCAGAGCTTCAGGGACACATGGCAATGGCCTGTCATAGCCACTGGCCCACAGACCCACTTAGGGGCCATCAGAAAATGCAAGAGCACTCAACACTCAGCTTCCTTGGTTTCTGTGTGGCTGTGCCGCCTGGGCCGCCCCCTTCCCCTTAAGTCTCTGCTCACCTCCCACCGAAGTCTCTCTGGGCATTGTGATAAAATATATCCACAAGCTTCACTGTCTGTCACTGTGTAGCTTGAGAGGCTTCATCTATTCTGCATACCAGTCACACACTTGCATTTGCAGTGCGTAGCTGGCAGTGGCACACAACACAGGATGTCTGGTCTGACTGAGAGGGAGACCGAGTGTCCTCCACCATAAGGTAACAGAATACAACTGTAATTGAATTGCTGTGAGACAGTATTATGAAAAGATATGTATAGAATGAGGGTATATATGAACAAACAAGAGTATAAAAAATGTAAAACTAATGGTACCAGTACCAGAATGACTAAATCAGAACCTCTGTATTCCTACTGTTCTGATTTAGTTGTGTTGATAACATTACCATTAGCTACAAAGGGGCAAATATAGACAGTGAACATGAACACAGGACAGACAGAAAACACCGGGTTTCATGCAGAGTAGTGAGGCTCACCAGAACAGATGGATGAATTTAGGAGGCAAATGAAGGAGGCAAACAGAGACAAACAACCTGTGTGGAGGTCTCAAGCTTTTTGTCAGTCCAGTCTCTCAGAGCAGATGCATAAGCCACAGGCAAGGCAGTGGATTTAGAAAGCCTGGAGACGGGCATCCACCATGGGAGGATGAACCCACTGAGCTACGGCTGCTTCAGAGAACGGATAAAGCTTAGCAAATTTCACAGAGATGGTTTCCCGTCTGGAAACTTCCACTCCTCAGACACCAAGCGGTCAAGGGTGTGGTTACGTGGAAAACAAATATGTGGAAAACAAATATGGGGCCTAACAGGCTCCTGGAACACATTGGAGGGATCAGAAGAAACCTCCTGTACCAAGAGAATGTTCAGGGTGTTCAACACAGCCCTGATCAGGCCCTCAGCTGAAGGGACAGGATCAGCCTCAAAGGGATCCCCAAAAAACTGAGGGGAAGGGACAGTAGAATAGTCTTCATCATCAGAATCCACCAATAATTCCTCTTCAGAAGAATCAGACACATCAGGTACACCCGGAGGTTTAGGCAGGGAAGATCTAATAGGGGTGGGGGCCTGCCACGAGTGGAAGACCCCCTGCAAGGTGGATGGAAGGAGTTGTAAGGTGGACCAGAGGTCCCTGGTAGTAGCCTTAAACTCTTGCATTCAAACTGGCTCTAGTGCATGGCTGGCGGCCCCTGCAGGGGATTCAGGGGCAGCAGCGCATGCTGGGAAAACATGACCTGAGTATTCTCTAGGTAACCCTGAGTGACATGAGGAGAAATGAGCAATGGGGGACACAGATGCCCCAGTATCCTTAGTCTTAGGCCTAACCCCAAGGTCTAAAGGAATAGATTTTCTCACAGAGTCAAACAGTCAAAGTATCAGAAACACCCACAAAATAGTGTGTATGATAAATAAAATCACCCCAGAAACTCTAAATTAGACTTATCTGGTAGGCGAAGGGTTAAACTGCTGAGGAGAGAAGGAAAGTCCAAGCCCTGCATAGGATACTTGATCAGCAAAGGCACAAAATGTCTGCCGCGGCGGGAGCCAATCAGAAGTGAGCGCTCATGGGAATTGTCGTTTCACTGAGAAAGTACCAAAACAGTGCCCAAAGCCCCCTGAGGCCCCCAACATGCCCAGAACAACAGAGCAAGGGCAGACAATCCAAATGAGCCATCACTGACCTCTCTACGTGGAGTGGTTGCAGAGATAAGTCCCAAACTGTAAAGTCCCATAAAAGTGAATGGAGCAATGGCGTCTATGTAGTTAGCCAGGTGAATACCAGACTGTAAAACCACTCAAAAGCTCACTAGAACATGTCAGCAGACCCAATAAACACTGTTCCCAGTAGGGAAAGTGCACACAAAGTCCCAAAACATGCTAACCAGCACCAAAAGGGTTAAGTTACCACAGAAACTTGCTCCAAACACCCCACAGACATACAGATAAATCCAATGAGTGCATGAGTATGTAACAGGAACTCAAAATGAGACCCCTATGTGGAGGGGAAGCATGGGACATGTGGACCTCAGCACTCAAAGGGTGCTCACCATTTTCAGCAGGTCTTCTGTCTTCAGATTACCATATATCAAGAAGAAGCCTCAGACTGGGGAAAGAACTTGCAGCCAAGATTTTCCCGCCAGGGCTTAGGTCCACTAAAGCACTTGGTAAACTGAGCTATCCACATTTGGGTTATGGGAATTGTCAGTGATGGTAATCCGCCTAATGGTGGTATCCCAAATCTAACAGAAAAATAATAAAAAAGCTAAATCTATAGGAGAACTGTTCTCTTGCCTTGTGTCTTGACCAATGAACAAATCTTACTGGATGGGGAATGGCTAGCTGCAAGCTAAGGAGAGAAGGTAGGCTCCACCCAGTAGTCACTTCTCAGAATTGTTCCTGCCTCCTTAAAGGGGCCTACCCAAAGTTACCACCAACCTGTATTGGATGACAAAGAAAAAGTTTTATGGTATACCTATTGAAAGGATTTGATTAAGTGTATGTGCAACCTGAAGCACACTAATTGGAAAATTTGAAAAGCAAAATCACATTAACCCTTTGAGCATCATAGAGCTATTCAAAGCATTGTAGTGCAATGTGTTGGACATATCTCTGGCACTTAAAGGGTTAAAGGACCATATCCATGAGCAAGGGATATAGCAGATCTGGTACAAATTGGTTTAAATTCTTCATAGCATATTCTGTTGGCCCAAGATAGTTTCTACAAAACATATTATTTAGATGTTTTCCTTAAAACAATAGTTGGAATGAAATTATGTTTTCCTCTGCTCTTTATGTCTATATAAATGCATGTTATCTTACTGTCTGAAGGAGACTTGCTGGCCACTACCTGGGAAAGGTAACCTCCTCTCCATACACCTGTGTTGGATACCAGTAAAGTCCTGGAAGCTTGATTCAAATTAACTCCTGGAGGACAGGTTGATTTTTTCCCTTACACAACTGGATAACATTAACCTAAGGAATCTGCCCATACTGTACCTAATGAGGCTGATGTACCCATAAACTCTACTGCAAACAAATAAGAAATCCCCATATGCACCTTGCTTTCAATATGATTTTTAACCCAATGAATGATAGCTATGGCTGCACCGTATTGCTTCACAAAGATTAAACCTTGGACTGCCAGAGAGGTATCCAGTGCATTGCAAAACAATACATTGGCTGCACCTCTGGCACTCAAAAAGTTAAGATCCTCAATCCTATGGATGGTGGTGATTTTGTTCCATATGGTCCATTTGGTTTGCACCAGAATTGCTCCATTTACTTAGTCCATCAGTCTCAGGATGCAACTGTAAGGTCAGAAGGACCAGTAAGGACACTAACAGATGGTGAGAGAGGGAAGAAAGGAGACTGAAAAGGAGGGAAGGAGACTTAAAGGAAGAGAGAGGGAAGGAGACTGTCAGCCTACTCCCCTCACTTTCACTCCTTTACATTCATTCCCTCTCCCTCTGTCTATCTCCTTCCCTCTTTGTCCCTCTGTCTGTCTCCTCCTCTGACACACAGGAGAGAGGGTCAGCAGGGGGTTATGAACTAAGGTGTTTTCAAAACAGTGATGAAGTGTAGAGAACTTCTCCAGTTTGCTAAACTTTCCCAATTCCTGGATTATTCTAAGCTGGTTACATCTTGGTTCACTGGCAAGATGGGAGACCAGAGGGCAAGGATAGTTCATCGCACTGGAGGGGTCATCTCCACTTCATTACCTCCTCACAACACTTTGGTGCATCTCCACCCTGTTTGTATCTAAAATAAAGGGACAACAGCTATGCTGAAGGTGTTAACTTTTTAATTATATTACGCACAACAACAACAATAATAAATAATCATAAAAACAAGATAAAAAAAACATCTCCCCCTCTGCCAGATGCACGGAATGGGGTCAGTGGGGGTGCCCCCTTCCTCTCCTTGTGTGAGGCCCCCATCTGACTGGGGGGTGCATACCATTATGTGTAGCAGGCAGGGCAACTGATAACTCCTGGCTGCTATCTGATGAGGAGCTGTTGGAGGCAGGGGCTGGCTCATGACATATGCCATCTCCGTGTTGCCATCTGAAGCCCGTGATGACTGCACAGATCCTTTGCAGAATGTACAGGGTGTCTGCATGCAAGTGGCTGGAAGGGGGCTTCTGTTCATCAGATGCAGCTGTGGGAAAAGAAATGCAAAGCAGTGAGCACCTCTCCGGCACACAGATGTTTGATGCATTCAGTGGGGTGATTCTCAGCAAAGGTCCTGTAGTCTAGGATGCACAATCATGTCCCCTAACAACCCCAACAGTGCATGTTGTCAGAACATCCTGATAACATGCACTGTTGGGGTGGTTAGAGGACATGATTAGAGGAATGGCTAAGGCAATTTGAGCTTAAAGGAATAGTAGTGTTTCATAATAAAAGCAGCTCCAATTAATCATCAAAGTATTTGGACTTTGGAGACTGTTATTTCAATTCTGTCAGAGTTGTAGTTCAAGAGTAATTCAACGACAAAGTGTCCCCCTCCCGCCCCTTTTACTGATGTAACACTGCTCAGCCAGAGCAGAAGGGAGGTGCCCAGGTAGCTTGCAGAGAGGGACAATCTTCAATTAAGATAAGGGAAAAACCTGAAAAACGTGTCAAGGGGGGCAGGGCTTTCATTGTTCTCATATGAAGAAGATTGTCCCCTGCTGTTATCTGTCTGGTGTATGGACTGCATTCCACATCTGAGAAGAGATGGCTTACACTAGGTAAAAGGGGCGGGAGGGGAAACTTTGCTTGTGAATATCTCTCAAACCATAAAGGTTTGAGAGATGAGACTTATATCGTTCTTCGTGTTTTTTTATTGCCTACAAAATAAAATAAAATAAAGATAAAACGAAGTCTTACTATCCCTTTAAATATCATCCTACAGTTTCCAAATACCATTCGAGATGAAATCTATATATACTTGAATTTGATTTCCACAATCCAATCTCTTCATAATATATCAAATGAATGCTTAAATGGGGCATGAATACATAGGAAACATTAAGCAACATCAAACTCCAAACAATAAAGCTCTTTCACCAACTTTTTTGAGCATGATTAAATATTTTAATTAAGAAGAACTGATTTTTAGCAGGTTTCCCAAATAACTGTATCTTTAGGATCTTTCTATACAGACAAGAAGCACAAAACAGCTGTTTGTAGGCCTCCTGCAGAAAGAATAGGATGAGCAATTCTAGAGCCAATCCACTGCACAATGGAGCAAAAATAAGAATTCCACAAATTCCCATTGATTTAATTGAGACTTTTAATCCACTGAATTTTAGAGAGGGCTCTAATGCATCACTTTGCAATAAATTTGGAACCTTTCTAGTATTCAAGTGGTTACATTTTTCCTTCCCCTGTGTTTCAGTTGCAGAAATCCCCATCTTTTGCATTCTTCAGAAATTCTGGGGCAAACCAACTACGCCATAGGACAAATAGAGATTCCTGTTGATTTAAATTGGGCTTTTAACCCTTTGAGTTCCAAAGTAGTATACAGAGCATTGTGTGGCACTATGTTGGATACCACTCTGACATTCAAATTGTTAAACCCTTAAATGATAGCGAGAGCTCCAATGCATTACTAACCAATATGTTGGAGTTTAAATTCCCCATTTAAATCAATGGTAAAGCTGGGAAATGTACTAGGCCCCTATTGTGTGGTTGCTTTGCTCTAGAAATGCAGCTCTTTAGTTTGATGAACAAGGCCCAAATCTTTAAAATCTCTCCACAAGACAAGAAGCAGAACAGCAGTGTTTGTTACAGTATACTATACTTTTGTCACTTATTTTACTACGCAGCATTCTTGATCTTGCTTTTAGTCTTCTGTGGAATCGACTGGATGTTATGTTTGGTGATGACAACATTTTGTTCGTATCTGGCCTACATGACTCTAAAGATTGTATTGATTTCCATGGGCAAGACATGCAATGAAATAGTCATAAAATTGAAGTCTGTGGGGATACCTGGAGATAAAAGCAGAAATAAAATCAGCACCTGCATTTGAATCCAGCCCCAAGAGTTGTTTTTTATAACACAAAGTTGTGGTATCTTGCTCTTCAATAAGACTGATCACTAGAAAGCACAGTGTTTTTTTTAATTATATTTGTCATAACTTAGTAATTTGCTAATTGTTTTATAGTGACCATTATTAACCCCTTGGATGCAAGAGATATCTCCAATGAATTTCGTCACAATGCAGTGCAGATGTCCTAAAATCCAAGGGGCTAATATAGCTTGTTTTTAGTTATTTTCTTTAATCAAAAGATACTACTTTTACCAGTGCGGCTGCAAAAGAATTTTGATAACTAGAAAATGAACTAATTCCACAATTTCAGAGTTTACAGCTAACCTAGTTCTTTCATAGCTTGTGAAGCAATTCTTTATCTGACTTATTTCAATGTTTGATCAACTCAGCTCTTCGATTTAGACTGAGGATGGCAAACAGCATTGCTTGGAACGAAGTCCAGTGTAAATCTGCACAGAAACACATGTCCAAGATTATAATCAATGCTTCCCTTCTGACTTACTACCTCCCTGAACTTCCCCTAAAGTACTTATACAGTTCACCTTCTCTGGGCTGGATTTATTAAAAGGCATACTAGACACTTGTCTAGGGCTCCAGATTTTTAGAGGTGCCTGGTAATGATTTGTTATTGTAATACCCTCTGCACAAAATTTGCGCATATACTGGTCATGTACAATATTCATCAATCGATCAATCTTGGCAACCGATGGCTTGTATCCCAGGAGCGGCATGAGATTCACCATCCTCCGGTACACCGGGTCATCACTTGGTCCTATCCCAATAATGCTCCACTTTTCCTTCACCAGAAAGTCAATGAACTCCCAGTCGGGCTCTACAGCTCCGAGGTGCTTGCGGAAGTCACTGAGACCCCATGCGGGTCCGACTGATTCAACGAGTTCCAAAAGGTCCAGGAAACCCCATTCAGGCACTACTGCTCCGCCAGGTCCCCATGCCACCATTCCTCATTCGATACACCCGATGAAAGAAGGAGAAATCCCACAGCTGCCACCAATGTAACGGAAGCTAAGAAGGGACCGGGTTGCCTTCTCCTGCTCCAACCTTGACCAATCCCTGAGCTGCCTACGGTTCCCCAGCTTAGGCTATGGAAGATATTTGCATGCCTACTCCAGGGTTTTGAGTGACCCAGCTTTCCCCTCTTGCCCCCGCCGCCGAATGTTCTATCCGGTGCCGCTGATCGCACACCGCGCCGGTACCCACCGACTGGTAGTCGGTGAGTGTGTAAACCCTCGAACATACTACATGCAGTAAATTATAACATTCGACATACATTAACCATAAGTCTTTTCTCGTAGGTAATAGCTTGCCAGTTCGTACGACAAGGCACAGCATAAAGTCCAAACAATACAAAATGTCCACAGTCTTTAGATGAATAGTTTTAGGGCCAGACAAGGGCTCAAGTAACGGGTAGGATCCATTACAATTGGGTTATGGCCTCCTCTCACTCATGAACCCTAAAGTCTGCATTCTTGACCCATTATCAAACACTGTGTTGCTTAAATTCCTCTCTATCACAGTCTTAATGCACTCATTCAAACACTTTCTCTAAACTGGCACATTCCGTTCTTGTTATTAGTATATCCTTGGCATAATTATTCTCAGATAAACTTCCCATGGCCCAACCATTATTTCTAACTACTGCCAATTCTTCCCTCTTCCTTACTCTTCAAATATTCTTGAGTGGATTCTTTACAAATTATTTATTCACTTTAACTCCTTCAACTTTCTATTTGATCCTCCATAATCTTACTTCCAGACTCTTCTCTTCTGATTCTTTTGTATTTCTCCACTATATTTGACCCAATTAACTATCAGCTTCTTTAAGGCACATCTTCTCATTCTTATTGGTGTTGGTCCTGTTCTAAGTCTCCTGTGAGCTTCCTTCCTCAGTACTAAAAGTCTTTAGGCCTCAAGATGCCAAATACCATATATAGCGTGTGCACTGTATAGGTTTTTACTCTTTTTTGCATTATAATTAAACACTACACTTAGATTATTACTCGTTTCCTTCTCCATTCCCCCCGTCTACTTGTTCCCATAGCAATATTTATTCTTCTGTAGTGCACAAGACAATTTACTATGAGCAGTATAAGGGGAAGGAGTGAAGAGGACCTGATTGAGAAAAAACCTCCTCCTTGTGTATGTTGAAAGCCTGAGTCCTGCAAAAAATATTTCAGATCATTTCAGATGCTGGTTCATTTTTAGTCTTTCAACAGTGCTGCTTGATGGCCACATCCTAGGTCATCCACAGTATAACCAGCTGCACCGAAAACCTACTCAGACTCAATGCTTGCTGGAGGGCAACTAAGTGTTTCCACTGCAGTACGGGTCAGTGCTATTCACACACTGTTTTTTGTTTTTTTTGCCAGTTGTCCATGGCGTAATTTCTTCTGCCTCGAATGTATCTATCCTGTTAGAATGTTGAAACTGTCTCACATGCAGTGTTCCTGTGTATCAGTTACAAACCTCAGGGAGCAAGCCCCACAGAGATGTGTCACCACCACTAGTGCCACCACCAATGTTAGATATTTGCCTCCCTTCCTGAGACCCATGAATTTCCCTGTGTTCAGAATGGGATGTTCTGGTTGATGATGTAGCTGCTGCTGCTGGTATTAATGTTTTTGCTGCCTTCTTTTCCACTATGCTGTCTAGCATTTTTTTTGCTGTAACTTTCTCCCTCTCATTCACCACAATGCAACCCACCACTCGATCAATAAACATGTCTCTATATTCCATGGCAGAATTCTATTCGCGAGAGAGAAGCTGATGGTTGTCATGACTCCTTGTTGTCACAAACTGATGATTAATCTTTGGCAGAAATTCTGACATTTTGTGTTTCAAGCGGGGGTCCAGGAAAGTGTCAAGAATGTATTCCTCATTGCTTTTAATGGACACTATTCAAGGATCTTGTTCAAAGCACTCTTACATGTCCTTGACTAGCTGGTGCATGTCTGTGTTGTCATTGTAAGATTCCTCAGCCATGTTCCTCATTTTTTTCTGCAGTAAATATATCAGTGGTAGAATTTCACTAAATTACTGCCCTTATGCGACTAACTAGTATGGTTGCCTCCTCAAATGGTTTCAGCAGAAGCTCACATACATTGCATATTATACAAAAAGACAGAAGAAAAAGAGATGTTTCCTTGTGCAATATCTTTTATTCAAAGCTCAATCACTTCACGGCCACCAATGAAAAACTACTCACAGATAAAAGACTCTGGAAAGACACGTATGTGTTATCCAGTCACTGGGCTTCAGGATAAATCAAGCTGTCCCTTAAATCAGCTTTCTTGTGTCTTCAGTAATAGGAAGGCTGCTCTCCCTTTAAACTCCACTTTCGAAGTCCAATACATACAACAAAACAAGAACAAAAGAGGCACCAATAGTGCCTTTTCACACAGGTTTGATCAAAGTATAAATTATAATAATGTTGCATTTACATTTATCACTAGCTGCATAGGTACATATACACAAACACAGCAGATACGGCATGCAGAGAATACCCTACCGTCTCTGCTCAGTACAATTAGCACAGGAATCCAGCTCTGTCTCTGCTCCGTGTAGTCAACACCATAACCAACGCCTTGTAGATACCGGGAAGGGTGTACAGAGGAAGAAAATAAAAAAATGCTCCAAATTCCAATATATAAACTTTAACAAATTTATTTTAAAAACAATATAATAATCCTACAATTCAAAGAATTGTAGGATTATTATATTGCTTTTAAAATAAATTTGATAAATGTGAGTGCAACATTATTATAGTTTATGCTTTGATCAAACTTGTGTGATAAGGCACTGTTGGTGCCTCCTTTGTTCATGTTTTGTTGTATACATCACACATTAGTTGCCATTGCCCAGGTGCCAAAGTCTTCCAGTTTTGTATTGTGTACTCGCTAATGGCCTTATTCTGCTCGTACAAATGCTCTAGCATGTACAGTGTGGAATTCTACCTGGTAGGGAACTCTATTTTCAGGTGTGATGGGGCAAGTTGTTACACTCTTGTATAGTATATAAAGTGTTGCCTGTACTGTAGGACAGACTAAAACAGGCACAGATATTGCAGGTGATATTCAGCATCTCACTGGGGGTTTCAGATTCTGTCAAGAATCTGGTCACTATTAAATTTAGAGCATGCACAATTCTTAATGCAGCTGCTATGGTAGAGTCAGTATCAGCAGGCACAAAACCAGCTTTTACAGAGCAGGATACAAGCCATTCCTCTATCACCTGCTCTAGTTTAAATAATATATCTATGACTTTGTGGGACTATCTCTGAAAACTCTGCGTGCACAAGGTGGAGTGCCGATGGTAAGGGCTATCCTTCTGTTCATGCTGCCTTTTAATCACACTACCCAAACCAGGGGCAAGATTACTGGCTGTCACCAGATACTTTAAGCTAGCACTGTTTCCCACTGGGTTGGGAGGGAAACCCAGTGAGCTGTCACAGTCATATAGTCTGTGCTCTGTCCATATTTATGTTATCAAATGGATTTTCTTGCAGTATGAGCTTTCCAGCCCATTGCCCGCTAGCCATCTCTGGCACAGCTGTCCCAGAAAAACAACTGTGAATTGGGATATGCCAGCAAGGAGCTACTATCACGGCGCCCATGATCTAGCGACATTCTGTCCATCTCTATATTGCTTCTATCTGATTGGCTGCGCTGTATTGCTCCTCCTAGAGACAGCCTTTTTATACCCTAGGCTGTCACTTGGCTAATGCCCTTTCGTGGTGTACCTGATGCCTGGCGCAAGTTGTTGTTGTTCTGATCCAGTGTATGACCCCGGACTGCTTGACCACGCTATTGTCTCGTTCCTGATTCTGTGTACCGATTCGGATTGGCTGACGTTCCTGCTTCCTGTTCTGACCCGGCCTGGCTGACGTTCCTGCTCTGTGTACCGACCCGGCGAGATTGAAGACCCTGCTCTGTGTACCGACCCAGCGTGTCTGAGGATCCTTCTCCGTGTACCGACTTGGCCTGACGTTCCTGCATTGTCTACCTACTCTTCTTGGCGTGGTTCCTGTTTCTGCTGTTCCAGTGGTTCATCCGCATTACTCCTGTTTGCCCACCAGTTGGGTACCGTTCCTGCTTGCTGGTTCTAGTTTCTGTGTTCCAGTTGCTCTCATACTAGACCAGTGGTCAGAGTCTCGCTGCTTCCACTCCGTGTTGCACTCGCTTGGTCTGTGTAGGTTCAGCAGGGCGCCTCCGGTGATTACTGTTGTTCAGACCACAGAGCTATTAACCCCTTCGGGGGTAGGGGCCTCCGATACCACTACCATCTTGGGTTCTGTTGGGCTGCGCACCTTGGGCTATAGTCTCCTGTTGATCAGTTGGGTGCTTCCGGTTGCCATCCATTTATACAAGCCCATTAACCCTTTCAGGTAGTCGTGCACACGGTGCTGGGTTGCTCCGGTAGGGCCTCCGTTTTAGCACGAGCTCTGACCAGTCCACAGTCGGTGGGCGTCCACCATTAATCTCATTTACAGGCGTCCAAAGCCTGTGGTTGCAGTCCTGTCCTTGTTGCCTTCCACTACATACAGGCAACATTTAGTCTGGTTTACGTTACGACCAGCAGTGTACTGGTTAACACTGGACAGTCATACACTGTATCTATCTTTGACCTGACCTGTGTCAGTAGGGTGTTGTGCACTTTACTGGACCTGTGTGGGTATCTATTTGTAACCTGTCTTGTGTCAGTTTGTGCTATACTGGACCCGTGAGGGTTACGTTATTCTTTGTGTGCTTCAATAAAGCTGTGTTTTTACCTAAACCTAACGTGTCTGAGTGTACTGAACTGTAACAGTACGAAAGGGCCATGACCTCAGACTGTAACGGTAAAGGTGATGCACAGAATATCCATTGGAGGATGGACCTCCAAGAACAACAATTAGACCAGCTGCCTTTGGCTGTTCAAACGATCCTTGAGCGCACGGCACACATGAACAAGCCAGTACTGGCTCCGGTGGTCCCCCCCCCGTTTTGACACCGGAAGCACAGTCAAGTACTCTAACTAACGCTAATAAAGGGCTGACGGCTACCGCTCCATTACCTCTCAGGTACGATGGCGAACCTAACCTGTGTAGGGGGTTTATTAACCAGTTGGAAATTTTCCTTGAATTAACTCCTCATGTGTTTCCCACTGATCGCAGTAAAGTGGGGTTTATGATCGCCCTGGCATGAGCAACTCCGCTATGGGAGTCCGCTAAACCATGTACTCAGAATTTCACTGAGTTTGTAAGGGCATTTCACAGAGTTTTTGAGGTTCCTGGGAAAGCCGCCTCTGCTGCTAAAAAATTGATGGAAATCCAACAAGGGTCTTGCACAGTGGTGGACTATGCGATTGAATTCCGTACCCTGGCAGCAGAGGTGGGCTGGAACAACGAGGCGTTGGTAGCGGCATTCGCTCAGGGTCTCTGTGATCGATTAAAGGATGAGACGGCGGAAGAGAATTGCCAAGTGACCTTGATGATCTTATCGATTTTACTATACTAATGGATTCCCATATCAGGGAACGGATGGCAACCAAAGACCGCAAGCAAAGGGCGAGAGAAATGGGGTCTGTAAGGTCAAATTTCCCACCCATGCCTCCCTCACCTCCCTTACCTCCAACTCCTGCTGGCGTAAGTGATGAACCTATGCAACTGGGTTTCACTAGACTATCTAAGGAAGAGAGGTCGAACCGCCGCAGAAAAGGGCTATGTTTGTATTGTGGCCAGGCGGGCCATCTGTTGCGTTCTTGCCCGACCCGGCCGGGAAACGAACGCACTTAGGGTACCTTGGGGGACAGGCCCTAGGTGGTGTTCATCAGTCCCTGGACCCAACCAGTCAAAAGCCCACCATACAGGTGGTAGTTTCATGGGCAGACCTAGCTGTGGAAACCCTGGCACTTGTTAATTCCGGCGCGGCCGGATATTTTATGGATGAGTCTTTTGCGGTCTCACATAATGTTCCTTTGGTGGCGAAAGAGGCTCCGTTAACCATTGAAGCCACTGACAGGAGACCATTGGTACCTGCCCAGATTACCATGGAAACAATCCCCTTGAGGTTGCGTATTGGGGCATTGCATTCCGAGGTTCAACATTTTCAGATCATCCGTTCTCCTCACCATGCCCTCATTTTGGTGTTTCCGTGGCTGCATATGCACAACCCTAGGTTTAATTGGCAAACTTGTGAGATTACAGCTTGGTCTGAGTTTTGTGACAAGAACTGCATTTCCCACCTTACGAGGATAATGTGTACCTCCCCTTCAGTTCCAGCTGAATACGAGCAATTCAGAGACGTATTTAGTAAGGGGGAGACAAGCGCCTTGCCGCCTCATAGGGCATGCGATTGTGTTACTGATCTGCCTCCGGGTGCTGTTCCTCCTCGGGGTCGTGCTTACCCGTTGTCTTGCGAGGAGAATCAGGCAATGGAGGATTAGATTGCGGATGCCCTGCAGAGGGGCATTATTAGGAAATCTTCCTCGCTTGAATAAACTGATGCTTGAATAAACTGATGCCTAAAAATGCTTACCCCATACCACTCATCACCGACCTATTTAACTGTCTAAAGGGCTCCTCCATCTTTACTAAGCTTGACCTACGTCCTGCCTATAATTTGGTCAGGATAAAAAAACGGCATTTAATACCAGGTCTGGGCACTATGAATACCTGGTAACGCCATTTGGACTATGTAATGCACCTGCAGTATTCCAGGAGTTTATAAACGACATCTTACGTGACATGTTACAGTCTTCTGTGGTTGTTTACCTTGACGACATTCTTTTCCATTCTGCCAGCTTGTCACAACACATTATGGATGTCACAGCAGTGTTGCGTAAACTCCGTGAGAATAAACTCTATTGAAAAGCCGAGAAATGCGTGTTCCATAAGCCCATGGTACCTTTTCTGGGCTTTATTATTTCTAAGGATGGCATCGCGATGGACAGGGACAAGTTGGCAGCAGTCCTCCAGTGGCCACGTCCCAAAGGACTGCACAAAGCCACTACGAGACCCCTTCGGGGGTAGGGGCCTACGATACCACTACCATCTTGGGTTCTGTTGGGCTGCGCACCTTGGGCTATAGTCTCCTGTTGATCAGTTGGGTGCTTCTGGTTGCCATCCATTTATACAAGCCCATTAACCCTTTCATGTAGTCGTGCACACGGTGCTGGGTTGCTCCGGTAGGGCCTCCGTTTTAGCACAAGCTCTGACCAGTCCGCAGTCGGTGGGCGTCCACCATTATTCTCATTTACAGGCGTCCAGAGCCTGTGGTTGCAGTCCTGTCCTTGTTGCCTTCCACTACATACAGGCGACATTTAGTCTGGCTTACGTTACGACCAGCAGTGTACTGGTTAACATTGGACATTCATACACTGTATCTATCTTTGACCTGTCCTGTGTCAGTAGGGTGTTGTGCACTTTACTGGACCTGTGTGGGTATCTATTTGTAACCTGTCTTGTGTCAGTTTGTGCTATACTATACCCATGAGGGTTACGTTATTCTTTGTGTGCTTCAATAAAGCTGTGTTTTTACCTAAACCTAACGTGTCTGAGTGTACTGAACCGTAACGGCTACACATGACATCAGTTTTTTCTACAAAAGAATACAGGAGCATATCCACTGCCAACATTTTGGCAACCTTGCCATTCAACAGGTGTACTTTGGCATTGCTTATATGAAGTTTTTAACTCCTTCCCAAGAACCCAGTAATGGTGGGTTGGAAGAACATGGCAGAATAACCCTGTAACTTTATAGCTTTAACATCATGACTATACCAGGTGGTATGTGTAGGCAGTCTATGACTCTTGCCATCTCTAAAGCAAAACCCAGAGTTATCCTACTCCTCTGCAGCAGGAGCCATAGGTAACCTTTGGCACACTCTCTGACACTTCAATAACCTCACTACTTATCTGATCTGCCCCAGCGCCCTGGTATCACGGTGCCCTGTGATTGCCTGTGACTGACATTGCCCTGGAGTGACATTGTTTACTATATGGCCGTCGCTCTCCCTGAGTCTCTATTCTTATAGGGCACCACGCTGAGGTCATTGCTCCACCTACCCGTCAGGGTTTTTAAACCTCAGCCTGTGTCACTCCCAGTGCCCTTTCGTGGTGTACCTGAGCTTTTCTGTGTTGGTGCATTACCGTTCCTGTGTATTACCTGGCTACTTCTGACTACCCGTTCCGGTTCTGACTCCTGGCTCGTCAGACTACCCGTTCAGGCTCTGACCTCTGGCTTGACTGACTACCCGCTCCGGTTACAACCATTAGCGACGTCTGACTATCCAATCCGGTTTTGACCTTTAGCTACCTCCCGGTTTTCCCTCTGTGTTGCACTCCGTGACCATTCCGTTTTTCGTTTTGGTTCCCATGCTGTCCTGTGCCTTCCGCTTTGTGCTCGCTTCCGTTAAGTGGCGCTTGTCGGTCACTCCGTGTGTCTGACCTCCAGTGGCCGTGCCGGTCTGTGTTGCCTAGCCTATCTCCATCTGGCTACCATCTGTGTATCCCCTGTCGGGATACTGGTCTACTCCACTTATTTGCCAACTTTGTGTTTGGAAGTGCTCTGCACTGCCCTCACATCTACCGTGTAGTCCCAGGGCCGTTCCGTTCTGACCACCTGTCCTGTGAAGGGTGAGGAAAGTGCCTACACTGTTCCTCTCTGGTCTCGTGAAGGTGTGCCATCCTATCCGGGTAAGGGAGTGCTCTGCACTGCCCTACATCTACTGTGTAGTCCCAGGGCCATTCCGTTTCTGACCACCTGTCCAGTGAAGGGTGAGGAAAGTGCCTGCACTGTTCCTCTCTGGTCTTGTGAAGGTGTACCATTCCATCTGTGTATGGGAGTGCTCTGCACTGCCCTCACATCTACCATGTAGTCCCAGGGCCATTCCGTTTCTGACCACCTGTCCTGTGAAGGGTAAGGAAGTGCCTCCATTGTTCGTACCTGGTCTCGTGAAGGTGTGCCACTATCTACTGAGACTTGTGTCATCAACAAGGTGTGCCACTATCTACTGCCACTCGTGTCATCATAAGGTGTGCCACTATCTACTGCCACTTGTCATTATCATAACTACTGTGTGTCATTTATTGCAATTTGCCTGTTGCCTTATCTCCTGCCTTTCAGATTACTTAATAAAGTTCATTTGTACTTGTCAGTGTGTTCAATTCCTAGTCACTCCGTGACACCTGGGTACTTTTAGGAGTGCTTCTGCTGCTGCTGCTGCTAAGTGTGGCACTTCTGACCTGTTGATGGGGTGTCTCCCAGTCAGATCTGTGGGTGTGCTTCAGGTGGGATTTCATTGAGGAGGTGCCTAGGTGTGAACCTGCTTTCCCATTGCTCATGTGCATTTTGCACAGACAACAAGTAGCAAAATAATTAGCTTTTGGATCATGAGTTAATTATCTCCATACTGTTAACTTCATGGAGTGCAGGGATCCTGAGGGGCTTCTACTACTACTGAGGCTAGATGTTGATGCAATTCTACTACTAGGTATCAAAGATTTTTTCACTTCCAGCAACAGCAGAGCTAAGGTTGAGGATGTTAATGACATGTATTTTTGCTGCTGGTTACTCAACGTTAGAAGTGTGTGTGGCTGATGGAGCTTGGACTTGGAAGTGGTGACAGGATGACTTTGTATTTTATCTTTGATTGTACAGTGTAAGAGTTTCCAATGGTTTTCTAAAACAGTTTAGAGACAGACACAGTTCTCCTTTTCAGTGGTGGAAGATTGAACCTTTGACATTCAGCTATATTTCTGTCCATGTCATCATCTCTCTACCGCTTAACTTCATCTGTATCTGAAGGAGATGAGAATGCTGAAGGGATGTATTCTAGATCTAAATCATCATCCGTCATCATTAGGTCATCCTCAGCATCACCCACCTCTTCTTGCCCACTATATTTATACTCCTCTAAGCTTTTAGAGCTCTCAAACAATTTATTCTACCTTTACTTTCACAAAGTTCGCTACTGCTTTGAGGACGGGTGTTGATGGTTTATCGCACCATCAGATGAAGCAGTTGGTTGAGCTGCTACTCCTTCTTCCATTATGCCATCATCAAAATTAGAATGTGACTTGTTGTTTTCTTCAGTTTTCCATATACAGTCAGATTTTGAACTACCACTTTTCTCTCATAATACAAATAAAAGGGAGCTAAATGAAAAATATGAAATAGTGCTATGTATATATAGTACTATAACACTGTATATATTAATATTAAACCAATATAATAGCTGCTCTAAACCCAAAACAATATTAGTGCAGTCAGATTCAATCAAAAATATTGATGAGCACTAATTATGAAGTGATAATGTAATCAAATTTTATCTTTGTCACATACAATATAATTGTAACACAAATTATGTAAAAAGCAAAACATAAAAATGGCATAAAAATGTACTTACAACCCCCTTGCAATATAAGGATTCAAAGGGAAAATTCCAACCAATTTTATCAAAACAATTATTCACTCAACGATAAACTCCCACAGAGATCAATAGCGTTGGTTACATGAAAAAAACTAAAAATAGATACATACGGTTCGATTCAATTGTTGTCATCGGCAGAAAGAACTGCCATCTGTGGTTTTCAAGGCAAAGTAAGCTATTCAAATGTACCAACGACTAACAGCTAACGTCAGTTCTGAAACCACGGCTGACAAGTAAATATCGCCCATTGAGGCCAATGTAACAGCCATCCCCAGGGCCATTCAAATGTTTGCGGGAGGAAAAAAAATGAAATAGTTCTTGTGAAAACTAGTTGTATAACAAGGGTTAATTAAAAGTATAAATATAATCAATGAATAAACTATTTGTTTAAAACTCTATACTGACAGAGTTATACACAATACTTTGTCAAACGATATTTTGTGTACACCTCTGGCAGTCCAAGGAATAACAGCTTGTAAACGACATAGTTTTTAAACTTAATTTAATTTTTGATAAATATCTTTTAATATAGTTCAAATGATTTTCCCCTGATTTCTTTATTGTTAAATGTATACCCAATATAAATATATTGCTCATTTTTAATTATAAAATAATTTTAAATTAAACCTGTAGAATTCTTTTCAACAGCATCTGATGTGTCCATATCTCCAGTCCCTTCCATCATGTATGGGTGAAAGATATCCTCAACTTTTTTTTCAAATTTTGAAGCAGTTCATTATGATGGTATCAACGAGGTAGTTACAGAGAAGGAGGAGCAAGCACCAGTGCCTGCAAATGTTGAAAGAACCGAAGATACTATAAAGAAGCAGCCTCTTCACATACAGAGCCTTGCAAAAGTGGGAGATGAACCCTCAAGAAAAAGCATAAGCAAGAAAAACACAAAATAAACATTATTGTGCAATATTAAACAACTGAGTAATGTTTTTACTGTTTTCTGATTAAACACAAAAGAGGTGTAACAGTGCGCAGAAAATGTACTATGAAGAACACAATTAATTCAACAGATACATAAGGAACAAATACATGCTCCCAAATACTCATTGGTTTAAATAGGGCTTCTATCCTCTTGAATATTAGAAAGGTCACCAAAGCATTGCTTTACAATGCGTAGGAGACCTATCTAGCATTCAGATGAAGTAAAATGAAACCAAAATACTAAAAATGTATTCAATTAATCCAAGTGAATAAAATTAATTTCAAATAAAATTAATGAAAATCACCTTCTAGTAAAGGAGAGGGATAGTGAGACAACACCTTCATCATTGTGTGAAGAAATATAGAAGAAATTATATCAAGAAAATAACACAATAAACATTATCAGGATGTTCTGTATACATAAAATATGGAGGCCCCTTACATGTTTTTGTTTGCATAACACAAGATAAGAGTATGAATATGCCTTTGTTAGCTGTGGTTAGCTGTAACATTCTGCAAATAAACTTTATACACACATAGTTGTAAGAAAAATACTATTATAAACAGCATTAATGCATTTAACCATTGAATGCCGCAGAATGTATTGATTACACATGACAGTAGAATTTGTTTGTCTCTTGTGGCTTTTCCTAAAATTTGTAAATTTCTTCTTAGTATATCAGCCGCAAAGAGACTTGCTGAACATTTGTAAGTCAAACACACTTTTCCTATTTCAATAGACATGATAGATGTTTGTGCTGCCTTCCTTTAACTTCTTAAGGAGCAGAAGAGAAGAAGATTTGTAGCTCAAAGCTACATTCAGGCGCACACCCGTAGAAAGGCTCAAGTTTCTGATTTTTTATGTTATATTTTCTCTCTTATTCCATAACAATTGTACAACTATATCTGCAATCAATATTAAAATAGTATTGTTTCTTTTTCTAATGTTCCCTTGGATGAATTGTCTCTAGTGCCCCCCTAATTGGACAGTACACAATGATTAAAAATTAATCTTCATTAAAGAAAGTTAGACAACAATATAAGTACAGGAAAAGTTATGCAGCTCACCCCATTTTCTGCTGTACTTGGTACATAGTTCATGCTGGGATTAAAAAGTCCTTGATGCGCAGTTAGTCTCAGTCAATGGAAAATGGATTAGTAAGGTAAAATGAAGTTGAGGATGAAATGATGGGAGTTCAGTCACTTATTGTACTGTTTCCTTCAAGTAGCTCTCTTATAACGCACCAGGACCCCAAGGTGTAACGAAAATGTAGACAAGAGTAGGCTAGAAAGGTCACAGAAGAAAAGAAAAATATCTAAGTGCAGATCATTATGATGGTATCATTGAGGTAGTTAGAGAGAAGCTTGAGCAAACACCAGTGCCTGCAAAAGTTAAAAGAATAAAAGATACTATAAGGAAGCAGGGACCAGCCTCATCACATACAGAGCCTTGTAAAGTAGGAAATGCACCCCCAAGACAAAGCACAAGATACTCAGCACTGACTTGGATGTTTTTCTTTCTACTGATGGTGTCAAACCTAGCACGCAGTGATGGCAAAAAACTAGTGAAGGAGAATGGAAGCAGCACCAAGAAGGACAACCTCCTTCCTCTGAAAAAAGCCACTGATCACAGTGAAATGTTGATGACAGAGCCATGCTCAGCTATATGTTACATTTGCACTCACAAGATTTACAGATCAAGTGGGTGCCCCAACAACAAAACCAGATGTGTTACCAAGGTGGAGGAATGTTGGGGTCAAGTAGAATGTGGATGGGGTAAAGTTTAGTTTGCAACTTCATACATCCTCAAACCCGTTTCACTTATGTGTGGAAAAAGTTTGTTCAAGGTAAAGAGCCTCGTATTCTACCAAAGAACAATATTTTGGTTAAGAAAACGTCAGACAACATGATCTTTCAGTGTAATTGTCACGGTTTGTTATGACTCTCAGACACAGAGTTAAGATAAAAACACAACTTTATTGAAAAGTTTAAGATAACCCTTGTGGGTAGCATACACATATAACATTAGCGATCATACATAGTAGCAAGAGTAATGGTACACAAGGTGGCACAAGGTGGATAGTGAGACAACACCTTCATCACTGTGTGAAGAAATATAGAAGAAATTATATAAAGAAAATAACACAATAAACATTATCAAGATGTTCTGTATACATAAAATATGGAGGCCCCTTACATGCTTTTGCTTGCATAACACAAGATAAGAGTATGAATATGCCTTTGTTAGCTGTAACATTCTGCAAATGAACTTTATATACACATAGTTGTAAGAGAAATACTATTATAAAGAGCATTAATGCATTTAACCATTGAATGTCGCAGAATGTATTGATTACCCATGACAGTAGAATTTATTTTTCTCTTGTGGCTTTTCCTAAAATTTGTAAATTTCTTCTTAGTATATCAGCCGCAAAGAGACTTGCTGAACATTTGTAAGTCAAACACACTTTTCCTATTTCAATAGACATGACAGATGTTTGTGCTGCCTTCCTTTAACTGCTTAAGGAGCAGAAGTGAAGAAGAAGTCGTCAAATGTCAAGTAAGTTGTATTTGTCCAAAATGGCAACAAATCTAGTGATTACAGCGGAACTGCGTGATGAGCTGGGAGGATTGCAATTGATGCTTGGATTGGGTTCAAAGTTGAAATCCCCCCAGTCAAGAGCAGCCCTTCCTGAAAGGAGTCAAGTCTGTCCAGAAGGACAAAAGGAAAGAAGATACTATAAGGAAGCAGGAGCCAGCCTCATCACATACAGAGCCTTGTAAAGTGGGAGATGCACCACCAACAAAAACCACAAGATATTTAGCACTGACTTGGATGTTTTTCTTTCTATTGCTGGTGTCAAACCCAGCACCCAGTGAATGCAAAAAAACTAGAGAAGGAGAATGGGAGCAGCATTAAGAAGGACAACCTCCTTTCTCTGAAAAAAGCCACTGATCCCAGAGAATTGTTGATGACAGAGCCTTGCTCAGCTACATTTGGCATTGGCACTCGCCAGATTTACAGATCAAGTGGGTGCCCAAGCAACAAAACCAGATGTGTTACTGAGGTGGAGGAATGTAGGGGTCAAGAAGAAAGTGGATGTGGTTAAGTTCGGGATGAAACAAAATCTACTATAAGATTGGCTTTCAATTTCATAACCTCAAACCCGTTTCACTTACGTGTTGAAAAGGTTTGTTCAAGGTAAAGAGCCTCATATTTGGTTAAGAAAACGTCAGACAACATGAACTTTCAGTGTAATACATTTAAGGAGACAGAAATTATTGCATCTATACATTTTATGGTTCACTCAAATAATGAGAATCAAAAATGTTTTTACTGTTTTCCACCAGAATACATCTTCCCTTCAGCAATTTTACTAATTTATATTCTCAGCTTTGCAGCTGTCTTTACCATATACATTTATAAATGATGTAAAATGAACTGTAAGAAAAAGGCAGATCATTATGATGGTATCATTGAGGTAGTTAAAGAGAAACACGAGCAAGCACCAGTACCTGCAAATGTTAAAGGAAAAGAAGATACTAGAAGGAAACAGGAAGCAGCTTCATCGCATACAGAGCCTTGTAAAGTGGGAGATGCACCAACACCAAAAACCACAAGATACTTAGCACTGACTTGGATGTTTTTCTTTCTATTGCTGGTGTCAAACTCAGAACCCATTGACGGCAAAAAACTAGTGAAGGAGAATGGGAGCAGCACGAAGGAGGATAACCTCCTTCCTCTGAAAAAAAAGCCACTGATCCCAGTGAAACATTGATGACAGAGCCCTGCTCAGCTACATGTGGCATTTGCACTCACAAGATTTACAGATCAAGTGGGTGCCCAAACAACAAAACCAGATGTGTTACCAAGGTGGAGGAATGTAGGGGTCAAGTAGAATGTAGAAGGAGTGAAGCTCGGGATGAAACAAAATGTACTGTGAGATAAGTCTGCAATTTTATAGCTCCTCAAACCCGTTTTAATTATGTGTAGAAAAGGTTTGTTCAAGGTAAAGAGTCTCATATTCTTCCAAAGACAAAGAACATTATTTTGGTTAAGAAAACGTCAGACAACAAGATCTTTCAGTGTAATACATTTGAGAAGACAAAAATTATTGCGTTTATAAACTTTATGGTTCACTCAAATAATGAGATTCAAAAAAGTTTTTACTGTTTTCCACCAGAATACATCTTGGCAGCAGAAATTTTACTAATCTGTATTCTTAGCATTGCAGCTGTGTTTACCATATACATTTATAAATCATCTAAAATGAACTCTAAGAAAAAGGCAGATCATTATGATGGCATCAACAAGGTAGTTACAGAGAAGGAGAAGCAAGCACCAAGACCTGCAAATGTTGAAAGAACAGAAGATACTATAAGGAAGCAGCCTCTTCACATACAGAGCCTTGCAAAAGTGGGAGATGCACCCTCAAGAAAAAGCATAAGGAAGAAAAACACAAAATAAACATTATTGTGCAATTTTAAACAATTGAGTAATGTTTTTACTGTTTTCTGATTAAACACAAAAGAGGTGTAACAGTGAGCAGAAAATGTAATGTACTATGAAGAACACGAGTAATTCAACAGACACATAAGGAACAAATACATGCTCCCAAATACTCATTGGTTCAAATAGGGCTTCTAGCCTCTTGAATATTAGAAAGGTCACCAAAGCATTGCTTTACAAAGCGTGGGAGACCTATCTAGCATTCAGATGAAGTCAAATGAAACCAAAATACTAAAAATGTATTCAATTAATCCAAGTGAATAAAATTAATTTCAAATAAAATTAATGAAAATCACCTTCTAGTAAAGGTGAGGGATAGTGAGACAACACCTTCATCACTGTGTGAAGAAATATAGAAGAAATTATATCAAGAAAATAACACAATAAACATTATCAAGATGTTCTGTTTACATAAAATATGGAGGCCCCTTACATGCTTTTGCTTGCATAACACAAGATAAGAGTATGAATATGCCTTTGTTAGCTGTGGTTAGCTGTAACATTCTGCAAATGAACTTTATATACACATAGTTGTAAGAAAAATACTATTATAAAGAGCATTAATGCATTTAACCATCGAATGCCGCAGAATGTATTGATTACCCATGATAGTAGAATTTATTTGTTTCTTGGGGCTTTTCCTAAAATTTGTAAATTTCTTCTTAGTATATCAGCCGCAAAGAGACTTGCTGAACATTTGTAAGTCAAACACACTTTTCCTATTTCAATAGACATGATAGATGTTTGTGCTGCCTTCCTTTAACTGCTTAAGGAGCAGAAGAGAAGAAGATTTGTAGCTCAAAGCTATATTCAGGCGCGCACCCGTAGAAAGGCTCAAGTTTCTGATTTTTGATGTTATATTTTCTCTCTTATTCCATAACAATTGTACAACTATATCTGCAATCAATATTAAAATAGTATTGTTTCTTTTTGTAATGTTCCCTTGGATGAATTGTCTCTAGTGCCCCCCTAATTGGACAGTACACAATCATTAAAAATGAATCTTCATCAAAGAAAGTTAGACAATATAAGTACAGGAAAAGTCATGTAGCTCACTCCGTTTTCTGTTGTTCATGGTACATACTTCATGCTGGGATTAAAAAGATCTTGATGCACAGTTAGTCTCAGTCAATGGAAAATGGAAGTTGAGGATGAAATGATGGGAGTTCAGTCACTTAGTGTACTGTTTCCTTCAAGCAACTCTCTTACAACGTGCCAGGACCCTAAGGTGTAATGAAAATGCAGACAAGAGTAGGCTAGAAAGAGCTCAGAAGAAAACAATATAGAAGAAATGAAAAATGTCTAAGTGCAGTATTATCAATGTGACACAGAAATCCTTAATAAGTAAACTAGGCTGGTAAATAAATGTATTGTTTTTGGAAATAATAATAAAAATGTATACAATATATACTAAATGTTGCTCTCCAATAAAAACAGTGATAGAACAGATATTATATATTTGTAAGAAATACATTATTAATGGAGTATTTTAAAAACTGAATAAACAAACAAAATAATTGAAATAAATAAAATGTAACGCATTTGTGTCAGATATGTAACAAGCTTTCGGCTATAATTATCAGAAAGCAATAGATTTTAAACCTTATAAAGTAGCTTTTAACTCCTTGGAACTCAGACTCAATGTCCGGTTCCCCCATAGTTATTTGCTTATACAGCAAAACAATCCCACAGATGAGCTCTGTAGCAGTGACCTCTACAGTATAAATATACAATATTGATCAAGAACATCTAAAGTAAGAGAATAACCACAGGGGGAACTGGACATCGAGGAGTTAAAAGCTCTTTTATAAGGCTTAAAATCAATTGCTCAAAAACAACAAAAAAAGTATGGCGCGATACTTATACTTGTAACTCAATGAAGTTCATCCATAAAAAACATGAAAAACAAAAAGAAACAATATATAGTGTAATATATCATTTTATACGTAATATATTCCAAATGTGTGCCAATTGGCCACTCACTTATTACTCCTCTTTAATGTGCACCTTCAAATAATACTTCATCAGTAGTATATTCCCTCAAAAGAATAAGAAATAAAACACACATGGGACAGTATCATCTCATAAAAAATAATGTATTTTTTAAAAACGTACTCACAAGTATAGCCAAATAAAGCGTATAGAAACAAAGGGACGTCTTCCCCTGCACTATCCCTGTAGATCGAATCCCCAACTCCAGACTTTTGCCATCAATGCAAATCGGAGCCCTTTCCAATTCGTCTCTATTCCTCTGGATAGGCACGCTTCTCCACACCGATTTCTCCCCTTCACGGGTATCCTCTCAGGTATCCAACGCGTTTCAGCACTCCGGTGCCTTCCTCTGGGCATACCTATCTCTCCCTCATCTGTCCCTATAAATACATTGGAAGTCCTGGGACTCCGATTTGCATTGACTGCAAAAGTCTGGAGTTGGGGACTCGATCTACAGGGATAGTGCAGGGGAAGGCGTCCCTTTGTTTCTATACGCTTTATTTGGCAATACTTGTGAGTGCGTCTTTTAAAAACTAAATTATTTTTTATGAGATGATACTGTCCCATGTGTGTTTTATTTCTTATTCTTTTGAGGGAATATACTACTGATGAAATATTATTTGAAGGTGCACATTCAAGAGGAGTAATAAGTGAGTGGCCAATTGGCACACATTTGGAATATATTACGTATAAAATCGATATATTACACTACATATTGTTTCTTTTTGTTTTTCGTGTTTTTTATGGATGAACTTCACTGAGATACAAGTATAAGTATCGTGCCATACTTTTTTTTGTTGTTTTTGAGCTTATTCACGTGTGAGGTGTACGAGCAGCATATTTTCATTTGGAGTGATATTATTCACGTTAGTGATTTAAGTTAAAACATCACTTTATTTATTTGAAGGGTGAAGGTGCGCTAAATCACATTTTTATTTAAAATCAATTGCTTTCCAGTAATTATAGCCAAAAGCTTGTTACACTGGTGTATGTTCACTGGCACTCTAGCTTTATCCAGCAAACTCATAGTATATATTCTTATATATCCACTACTTTCTAATAGGAAGTTATACTGTATTTGATAGCATGATACAACCGAATCAGCACTCCCATTATAAGACGCTGGGTATTTACATATCTGACACAAATTTGTGCATTTTATTTATTTATTTTGTTTTTTATTCAGTTATTAAAATGCTCCATTAATAGTGTGTTTCTTACAAATATATAATATCTATTCTATCACTGTTTTTATTGGAGACCAAAATTTAGTATTTATTGTACATCATTTTTATTATAATTCCCAAAAACAATAAATACCCTTTATTTATCAGCCTAGTTTTTCCTATTATTTCTAGGTCACATTGATAATACTGCACTTGGATATTTTTCATTTCTTATATCTTACTTTCTTCTGAGCACTTTCTAACCTACTCTTGTCTGCATTAAGGACCAGAAGGGTGTGTAATGCTTTGCTCTGTAATGACTTGCACACCCTCTGCTCATTATAGGGTTAAATTAATTTTGGTTAAAAATGTCTTCTAACTTCCATTCAAACTTTTTTTTTCCAAAGCTTTATTGAAAAGTCAAAAAAGGAGACAATACAAATCACATGAAGGAAAAAGAAGACAAGGCCCACCTGGCCTAAATATAACAAAATAATTATAAAAGGTGTGGCAAACAAGGATGTAATACTATAATAACAAGAGGAAAGGACAGATAAGGAAGAATAGGGAAGCAGAAGGGAGAAAAGAGAAATAAGAGAGAGGAAGTGGAGGAGAGGAGGGAAAATCCTCCCCGAGGTTGGAAACCCGACAACCTGGTTGAATTGAACCTTCAGCTGTCATAATACCATCACATGATGACAGAAAGCAAATGATAATGCAACTACAGGATCAATGTCAAGGTAGATTCCAACAGGTCTCAATGAGATGGATTAGCATGAATTAGAATAGGAATCAGAGAGTTATTGTTTCACAGACTTTCTAAACAAGAACCAATCTTTCCAAGAGGCAAAGAACTGAGACTGAGAAAAAGTGGAAATAGCATGGCACCGTTTCATTGTGAGAACGGAATCTAGTTTAGTAAGCCACATATCAATGGAAGGAGGTGAAGTGGACAACCAAAGTAGAGGAATAAGTGACTTGGCCACATTAAGCATAGGGAAAATACAATCTCTGGCCTTAGATGGTAGTTTGGTATTTAAGTGCTCATGAGAGGAATAAGAAGAGTAGGGGATCAAGCTGTAGGTTAAGCGGTCAGTCCACAGTAATTGCATAGGATTATAATCACTAAGCACCTCAGATAATGTCTCAGTCTGCCTAGGACAAGGAGATTTATGAACAGCTTAGAAATAGCTGTCGCTTTATAATAAGAGGAGACATTCAGAAGACCCACACCTCCTTATGTGACAGGACGCGATAAGATAGACAAGCAAAATCTAGTTTTTCTTATTGGCCCAGATGTAGGAAGAGATAGTTTTCTGAAGTTCCTGAAGGATCTGAGTGGGAACATGTATAGGGAGAGTATTGAGAAGGTACAGAATCTTGAGGCGGACCATCATCATAATGATACTAATCTGACTGAACCATGACATATATAAGGAAGACCATTTGGAGAGGTCGGAAGATGTGGTACGTAATAGAAGGGAAAAGTTCAAGTGGGCTATAGAAGATAGCGTGGGCGCGATCTGTACACCTAAATAGGTTATTGCGTGAGAGGACCATTTGAAACGGAAAGTAGTCTGAAGTGCGGACGATGTCTGAGGGTTCAAATTCAAATTAAGTATCTCAGATTTGTTATAGTTAATCTTCGCCTGAGACAAAAAAGAATATTCATCTAATAAGGTAATAAGATTGGGCAGTGAGGGCTCTGGTTCAGACAAAAAAATGAGAACGTCATCTGCAAATTCAGCTACTTTGAAAGAAGATTTGTTGATCCTTACTCCGCATATGAGGGGATTATTCCGAATATGATTTAACAGAGGGTCAAGGGTGAGACTGAAAATCAGGGGAGACAAAGGGCAACCCTGTCAGGTACCATTGGAAATTGGAAAAGAATCAGAAATGGTGCCATTCACAAAAATTCATGCTGAAGGTTTGGTGTAGAGGCTCAGAATACCATGAAGCATCACGGGTCCCAAACCCACCTTTTGAAGGACAGCCCTAAGATACTTCCATTTTACCTTATCGAAAGGCCTTTTCGGTATCAATAGAGATCAAGAGCGAGGGGATATGATTTGATTGCACATATTGGGAAATGGACAGAACTGAGGCTGTATTGTGGCAAGCCTGTCTCCCAGGGTGTATCAAAGTGGGCAACAACTTACTAAGACGAGTAGCTAAGAGTTTCGCAAATACTTTAAGATCCACGTTCAAGAGGGATATTGGTCTGTAGCTGCTACACTGGGAGACATCTGTACTCTCCTTCAGAATTAACACTACGTGTGCCTCCAAGGCCTGAGGAGGAGAGGTACTGCCTGACAAAATTTCGTTAAATGCTCGTGTCAGATAAGGTACCAAGGAGGAACAAAAATGGTGGTAGTAAGACAATGTGAATCCATCAGGCCCAGGGCATTTACTCAAAGCCATAGAGTTAACAACCCAATGTATCTCATCCTCTGTACATAAAGATTCCAGTTCATTTCTCGAGTGGAAGTAGGGCTGCCTTGTCTAAAAAAGCTGACAGTTTTGGAATTATAGTCTCTGGCTGGGGACCCGTCATCCTCCAAGTTGTATAGGCCTCTATAAAAGTCAGCAAACGACTGGGCAATGTCAGATTGTGATTTGGAAATGAAGCCCGAGGTATTTCAGATTTGGGAGACAAGGGATCGTAGCCTCTGAGTCTTGACTATCTTTGCCAGCATCTTCCCACACTTATTGCCTGCAAGGTATGTTTGATATTTAATCCACATAAAACATTTGGTAACGTTGTATTTAAGATACCATTAAGTTCACTTCGGAGGGCAGACAACTGAGGGAGATCTAACGAAGCTAGGGATGATTCTGAGTTCAAGTACTCGAATCTTCGATACCAGGTCAGTGATGATTTCTCTCCTTTCCTGCTGTTTAATTGTTCCTGATTTGATTAGGTGACCACGCATCATACTCTTATGTGCTTCCCACAGAGTAGTGTTGGAAACTTCTGATGTATCATTTAGCAAAAAAAATTCACCTAGACTTTTAGACAGCGATAAGGAGAACCTGTTGTCATTTATAAGAGAATCATTGAGTTTCCACAGTGAGTAAGAGGATTGTATCTCAGGCATGGTAAGAGTGGCCGTGACTGGGGAAGGATCAGACCAGGCTATAGTCTCAATATCAGATTTTGTGACAAGATGGAGTAGTGACTGAGAAACAAAAATATAGTCAATTCTGCTATAGGAAAATTTGGGGATGAAAAGAAAGTGTAATCTTTGTCTCTAGGGTGCAAGGTCCACTATATATCAATCAAGTGAAGGTCAGACAATCACCGTTGAATGTTCCTGAGTTGGGAAAGTTTAAGATGAGATCTACCAGTAGAGGAATCAAGAGTGAGCTCCAGAGAAAGACTGAAGTCTCCCCCTACTATGATAAATTTATCAACATGTTTATCTAGGAGTGTAAGAATCTGGTTAAGGAAAGATATTTGATTGGTTTTCGGAGCATAGACATTTAGTAGTGTATAAGCATTATTATGTATTAAGCCCCTGAGTAATAAGTATCTCCCATCATCATCAGAAATTTGTTACACCAAGGTCCAGGGAAGGGAGGCCTTTATGAGAATCCCCACCCCCATGCTTTTTCTCAGAAGAGAAGTAGGAGAATGGGTATTTTTTGTTGGATAGTTTGGGGGGGGGGGGATTAGAAGAAAAGTGCATTTCCTGAATGAAAATGATATTCGATTTCAGTCTATCAAATTCCCTAAGAGCCATAGCTCTCTTCTCCGGGGAATTCAAACCCTTGACATTGAAAGTTGCCAATTTAATTCCTAAGGCCATATAATGATAATACATGTACTTATCATCAACCAAGGTGCCAGGCACCAAGCCTGGGGATTAGGCATGTAGATACCAAAAAAAGAGAGGGAGGAAGAAAGAATAGGAAAGAGACGAGATAGAGAGGAGAGCAAAAGAAGTCTCAAGAAATGGTATACCATGTCTCTAGAAGAGAAGAAAAATATAAGTAGAGATCCGAAAAGAAATGTCAACCTAGAAATAGCACATGAAGTTGAGCTATAAAACAGAGAGTACCGTAAGGTCTGGGGAGAGAAACTTGCCCCCAGCTTGAGTAAGGAACGGAATACCTGAGCTGGAAAAGGTATGCCTTTAGTTGGATAAAATAGAAGAGGGGAAGAAACCTACCATGGGAGGGGTATGAAATAATGGGGTAGTATCAGCTATGCTAGTGTTGGGGGAGGTAATATATGAAAATGGGGAAGAAATGTGGAACACAGTATGCCACCATTGACTAAAGTGTATCTCAAACCCGTGGGGTAACTTAGAGAGAGGATAAGAGGGGCCTCAACAAGAAAGAAGAATCTACTAGAGGAGATATAAGTAGAGTAAGCTAGCAATGAAAAGGTAGAACATTGGTACCAAATTCTAGTCTCAAAGATAACTAATGAGAAACACAAATAAACCTTTGAAAGTGGTATATAAACTCTCTCTAATAAGCTGTAAGTAGAAAGTCTCTATCTTAAATTGATGTAAAACTTTACACTCCTTTGAGGAACTATGGTGAGACTCTTGGGTAAGCTTAACGCTATGCTTCAAAGCCCAAGAAGATCGCCATACAGGGCCAGTTAAACCAAGGCAAAGGGAACAAAGCATTATATACATCAACCTAAATTTAGCTGATCATCCTGCAACCCACCAAGGTCCACACGGTGAGAAACTCACAATGCGGAAATATCATTCTCAAATATAGGAAGCTTAGGTAATGTGGTGTAAGGAGCCCATTAAGTGTCAATGGTGAAAAATGTAAAGGGAGGTATACAGGAAGGATCCGCAAGATTCAACAGTTGCACACAATACATATAAAATTAGAAAAAGTATATCACGGTAATGTCATCCATGAGCTAACCTGGCCAAAGAGCCATATATAAATATACCCTAACTCAGTAATAGGGATCCAAAATATTAAAAAGAAGACATAGGGAACCCCCAAACTAAACCATTTGGGGCCCTGCTAAGGGGACAAGGCGGGACAGCCAGGCACCGAGAGTGACCTGCCTACCCCGCATCATCCCCGCAGGGGGGCAGACCAAACCTTCAGTCAGCTATGAAAACCCAGGTCAGTTAAATTGACACTAGGCATACCCTTCAAAGAAACATTTTATTCCCCATGAAGGATACCATATGATCATAGGTCTAAAACATAAGGTCTCAGTTAACATATTAAGAGGGCCAGTAGGCCAATGAACGTCTTACAGACAACAACGCTTCAGTGTGGAAACAGCCCGGTCAAGGGCCAGGATCAAGGGTTCAGGACAGCACATTGCAGACACAAGTGTCCTCCAAATGTAGCTTTAGTGGGGGGGGGGGGCACTTTGCTCATTTCTGGGACTTTTGCGCTTGAGAGGTCAGCAGCATAGATGGGATGGAGGGCTGAGGTATACCCAAAGTGAGACAAAAGGCCACAATCTCTTCAACAGAACATAGGGAAGGCGATTTGTTGTTGTGGGAAGCAATTAATGCGGAGGGGAACCCACAGCAATATTTGATCTGTGATTTTCGCAATGATTCCGTTAGGGGCTTTATTTCTTTTCACAAGTGCAGAGTGTAGGGAGAGATATTGTTATACAACTGTACTTCAGCTCCTTTTTTCATTTTTAAATCTTTACTGAGAATCGGCTAAAGCAGACCACCACATCACGCGGTTTGGCGTCATCTCTCGGTTTTAATTCATGATGAACGCGTTCTAGATGTACAGGGCCCTAAGACGCATCATCTAAAAGGGATGAGAAGAAGGCCGTAACTGGATGCAGGGGACCCTTCACTCTCACTTTACAACGTCTACCACGGTTGTCAAGATCGTCACGTTGTGTTCATAGTGTGGATCGTCTCTCTAAGTTATCTGAGAAATCTGCCATAGTATCTCGCTTTTCTTCCATGTAAGTCACTCTATTACCCAACTGTGTAAGACCATTCAAACTTTTTAGCCGTTAAATTTTATTTACTCTGTCCGGTCAAGTGACTAGATTCCACATCTGAGGGGAGGAGGCTTACACTAGGTAAAAGGGGCAGGAGGGGAATACTTTATCATTCAATTACTCTTGAACTACAGCTCTGACAGTATTTAAATAACACTCTCCATGACACAAATCTATGAAGATTCATTGGAGCTGCTTTTATTTTGAAACATTACTATCCCTTTAAAAAAAACAAAAACAGATGCCTACAAAAAAAGTTGGGGAGAGGGGGGCTTGCTTCTAATAAGCCTAAGTCCTACAAATCAATGTTTCCTTAGGGCTTGTGCCAAACAAGTCTAAGTCCTACAAATCAATGTTTCATCAAGGCTTGGGCCTAACACATGCCTAATTTCCTATAACTAATTCATGTTTCCTCAGGGCTTGTGTCTCAATTAAGTCTAAGTCCTACAATTTAATGTTTCCTTAGGGCCTGGGCCTCTAACAACAAGACTACGTCTTACAAATCATCCTCTACAAAATACTTTATACCATCAAGTATCAGTCTGCCCCAGTTGCAACTTATGTCAGGGGATCCCAATTTCTTATTTTATTTATCTATGTTTTATTAATTGTCCCTGAAAGTATCAGTCACCAACCCCCCCAAAAAAAATTCCCTGTTCAACCGATTCTTTCCCCAGACTCCACCCACCATCACAGTCACCCTCCTCAGACCCCTTTTATACCATGTCTTATGGGTTCTTTATAAATTGTATTTATTTATTTTTTTTTATTAACTGTTCCCCCATTCCCAGTCAAAAAAATCCCTGTTCAACCTATTGTTTCCCCACATTCCACCAACACAGGCACCCTCATACCCCTTTTAAACTATGTCTTTTGGAAATAAAATAACAGTTGCTATGTAATGTGTGTAAATTAAATGTTCCCATTGATTTCAATGGAATGAGCTAGGCAAATAAAGCGGAATAACGGCACTTTTCGAGGGAAATGATTTGGAAAGTGGGAAGTGCCATTATTCAATGATTTTGGTTTGAGGTGGAAATTTTTGCCCATCCTAAGACATTGGTTACAGGATGAAGTTGTGAAAACATGGTTTAATTCCCAGTGACCATATACAAGTCATCTCTTATCTCCATGTGCCTAATGCACCAAAAGTTAGATCCAACTTGTTGATTGTAAGATCTCCCTTGTTTCCTGATCCTAATTGGCTGACAAGCAATTGTTCTGTTTATTTTCATTATGTATATATGTTGTTTCACATTTTCTTTTTTATTATACTTTAGTGGTGATACTGGGAATGAGGAGGAAGTGGTGGCATTTTATTATTTATATTATATATATATATATATACAGTTGAAACCAGAAGTCTACAGATATGCATGTTTTTCTCACTGACATGAAATCAGAATAAACCTTACCCATTTTAGGTCAATTAGGATTACCAAAATCATTTATATTTGCCAAATGCCAGAATAATGAGAGCGAGAGAATTTTTTAAGGCATTCTTATTACTTTCTGCAAAGTCAAACGTTTACATACATTTCATTAGTATTTGGTAGCACTGCCCTTAACCCCTTAAGGACCGGAGGTTATGGGACATTTCCGTCCCATAACGACCGCATAGGGGCACTTTGATGCGCCGGTACACGTGACCTGTCACGTGTATCGGCGCGTCACTATGGAGTGGTCTATTTCATGCCCTATTTTTACTTACAGCGCTCCCGGTAGAGCGCTGTAAGTAAAAAGTACGTGACGTACCATGACCGTCATCGGTCCTGAAGTAGTTCAAGGACCGTGACGGTCCTGGTACGTCAAGGGTCCCTAAGGGGTTAAACTGTATGACTTGGGTCAAACATTATGGATATCCTTCCACAAGCTTCTCACAATAGTTAGTAGGAATTTTGGCCAATTCCTCCTGACAGAACTGGTGTAACTGAGCCATATTGTGTAGGTCGCCTTGCTTGCACCTGCCTTTTCAGCTTTGCCCATAAATTTTCAATAGGATTGAGATCAGGGCTTTGTGATGGCCACTCCAAAACATTGACTTTGTTATCCTTAAGCCACTTTGTAACCAGTTTGGCAGTATGCTTCGGGTCATTGTCCATTTGGAAGACCCATTTCCGCCCAAGCTTTAACTTCCTGGCTGATGTCTTGAGATGTTGCTTCAGTATTGCCACGTAATCTTCTTGTCTCATGACGCCATCTATTTTGTGAAGTGCACCAGTCCCTCCTGCAGCAAAACAACCCCACAACATGATGCTGCCACCCCCGTGTTTCACAGTTGGGATGGTGTTCTTAGGCTTCCAAGCTTCCCCCTTTTTCCTCCAAACGTAGCGATGGTCATTATGGCCAAACAGTTCAATTTTAGTTTCGTCAGACCACAGGACGTCTCCAAAAATTTAGGTCTTTGTTCCTGTGTGCATTTGCAAACATTAATCTGGCTTTTATATGTTTCTTTTGGAGTAATGGCTTCTTCCTGGCAGAGTGGCCTTTCAGCCCATGTTGATACAGTACTCGTTTCACTGTGGATAATGACACAATCTTACCAGCTTCCGCCAGCATCTTCACAAGGTCTTTTGCTTTTGTTCTTGGGTTGATATGCACATGTCGGACCAAAGCACGTTCATCTCTGAGACACAGAACCCGTCTCCTTCCTGAGCGATATGATGGCTGGACATTCCCATCTTGTTTGAACTTGCGTATAATTGTTTGTACAGATGAACGAGGCAACTGCAGGTATCTAGAAATTGCACCCAAGGATGATCAAGACTTGTGCAAGTCCACAATTCTCTTCCTGATATCTTTGCTGATTTCTTTAGACTTTCCCATGATGTTACACACAGAAGCAGTATGTTTCTGGTGTGCATTAAAATACATCCACAGGTGTGTCTCTAATTAACTTAGATGTTGCCAATAAACCTATCAGAAGCTTCCAAAGATATGACATCATCATATGGGCTGTCCCAAATTGTTTAAAGGCATAGTAATCCTAGTGTATGTAAACTTTTGACTTTGCAGAAAGTAATAAAAATGCCTTAAAAAAATTCTCTCTCTCTCTCATTATTCTGGCATTTGGCAAATATAAATAATTTTGGTAATCCTAATTGACCCAAAATGGGTAATGTTTATTCTGATTTCATGTCAGATAGTGAGAAAAGCATGCATATGTGTCTTTTTATATAGTGTATGTAAACTTCTGGTTTCAACTGTATATATATATATATATATATATATATATATATATATATATATATATATATATAGAGAGAGAGAGAGAGAGAGAGAGAGAGAGAGAGAGAGAGAGACATTGTTGCTGCAATCAGAATAGGTGTATTAAAAACAATTCACTTTGATAAAGAAAGAGATAAATGAGTTGAGTTGCTTCCAACTCCATAAATGCAAATTACCTTCTATAAATGCAGATTACTGAATGATAAAGTGTGCCCTGTTATAAAGAGCAATACAAATGTATTGACATAGATTATACTTAAATTTGCAGTAATTAAATTCCAAACATTTGAAGAGTGTTAATGCAGCTTTCACAAATAAACATTTAGCTTTCATGTAAATGCAATCCATTAAAACTTGACCATGCCACGTGCCAAACTGGGATCTGGATTTTAACAAAAAATGGAAACTGTAAATATAGTTTTGTCCATATTATACTTACTTTTTATAATACGGTTTTTATCCCACTATTGCAGTGTTTCTCAGCTCCGGTCCCCGGGACCCACTAACAGGCCAGGACTTAGGGATTTCTCTGTTAGAGCAAAGGTGTGGTGATCAGAGGCTCATTCACATTGATTAACTCAACAAAGCTCTAACAAGGAAATCATCAAATCCTGGCCTGTTAGTGGGTCCCGAGGACTTGAGTTGAGAACCACTGCACTACTGGGTACCTTCCACAGTGGAGTGCCTCTTTTCTGTAATGCATTAACAATTGGTGTACTAGCAAAACTTTGTATAGTCCTCTGGCACACAATGGGTAAAGGAGTTACTGTGATGATTTCATTCTTTTCAATCTCTGTTTCGAGAATATGACCTACACTTCAGTATCTCCTATGCAGTGTGGACAAGACTTAACATGTACAATGTTTGTGAATGAAGGTACTTGTTTTAGCCAGATGATATCGGACAGATATTATCATACTTGGGAACTCCCCAGATTCACCCCAGCACCTTGGGATGTAAAGGAGCAATGTACTGTGGCTGATCTTCTTTCTAGGGAAACTGAGAATTCATTATAATGCAACCATATTGCAAACTATCCTGCCAAATTCCATGAGTCTCTCCCATTTCTCACCTAACTCCACCCTTTAAAAACATTAATAGTGCATTTATTACAGCCGCATCAGCAAAAAAATAATTCCTGGGATGGGTAGGACACAGGACTGGGAAGGGAATTCTGTCCTGGTCACAGGTTAAGAGACTTATGTGGGTTTGAGAGTGGAGAAATGGCAGGTCATTGCGGAACTCAGGAAGCAAGCATCATTTGCAGGCAGGCAAGCTGAATGTGAGCACTGTTGTGGTCCATGTGCTTGCCGGTCCCAACTGGTGACCTCATGTGGATAGGAATGGATCTCATGTCAGACCTGGAAGCCCTGATGAAGGATCTGAAGGAGGCAGCTCAAGCAGGTGGGGGTGCTTCTTAAGGAGGCAGTGCCATCCACTAGTCGAGGAACCATGGGATGTCCAGTTATGAAGTCACAGGAGTGGCCACTAGAGTGCCTGAGCCTAATCATTAGAATGAGCAGCAGGAGTAGAAGACCCAGACCACAGGAACCCATGGGACCAATTTGTAGTGGAGGCCCACTGACAAGGATCAAAGTTTAGCAAGGCAGCCCAAATCCAGGGGAGTGAAGCATTCTCCCAGGACAGCCAGCAAAACCAGCAGGAGTTCCAGGCAAAGTGAAGCTGGGACCTGCAAGCGAGGGGTCAGATCCAGATCAGAGGACAGGGTGCTGGCTGGAGGAAAAGATCCTGAGTCTCATGTCAGTAGCATAAGGGCAGAGGCTGTTGGCAGTGAAGCGGATGGTACGAATCCTGTGATGATCACTCAGGAAGTGTCAGCGATTAATGTAAGTAATGGCATGCAGCTACAGAGTGCATTTCCTGCCTTCCCCCATCAGGGATGTTTAATGTGCAGGGCTGAGGCTGGAAGCAGATCTTGGCTTAGCTTCCACCGGGCACAGGAAGCGTGTTGCTGGTCCTTGACAGCAGGATGCCACATGCATGAGGCAAGCAGTCTCTAAGTCTTGCCCCTGTAGCAATCTTCTCTATAGGTGTCGCTTAGGTTGATTCCACAGCGTCCCCAGTACAGGGTGGGGGAGGGGGTGACGCAGATAGGTGTCAGTTGCGGGTGCCTCTAGTCCAGGTTGGGGGTTTCCTCCACCGGGTTTGGCTGCAGTTCCTGAGGTGGAGTACTACGTATCATATTTGTTTTGGGCAGGTCCAGCGGGCTTGCATCTCAAACCTAAAGTCAAGGAAAACATATGGCATAGTAAATTCCTAGAGGTTTATTCCCTTTTTCCTCTGGAGGTAGAGGATGAGGAGAAAAGGTTGGAGAGATACCACAAGATTCCACAGGTTTTCAGTAGTTGTATTCGTGCCTTCTCAATCCTAGCTACTGTTATTGTAGAACATTACCCACAGAAGTGTTGTTTTGCTACCAGGACACTATCTGCAATGTGTGTTGCATTTATTGTGGGCTGTCATTGCGGCGTAATGATGAACAATTCAGACAGAGGATGGAGGCCTGACCCTCTATGGAATGGGAACAATTGGATAGGGGTCTGGCTCTCCATTATGATGCATCCAGCATCCTTCAAGGGGGCCCTGGTGTCCTTTCGGTCAGGCACTGGGTATCCCTGCCACTGCCACAGTGTCCCACAAGCCAGGATGCTGTTGGTTGTATAATGAGAATTTCTCTTATATTCTATCTGGAGGGGAGCTTTAATCTATGGCTCCTGTACTTGCTTATCTTCTCTTGAGCGGTTGCATGAATCTGGAGGTGAGGCCAGCACACTTAAAAAAAAAACGCACGGCCTTTGAGGAAGACACTCCCTTCTCTTCCTCCAGCATTAACCCTCACCTCTAGATTCATGTGACCTCTCAAGAGAACAGGAGCAAGCTGGCACTGCTGTTAGATTAGATATAGGTAGAGGAGGACTGGCCCAGGGGGCCACTTATGGGCCAGTATCTTGCTGCAGACTGCAGTTTGGGCTGGAATTGCAAAACACCACTGGTTTTGGTCTTGTTGCTAGCTGGCCCTTTTGTTACTTAGGAGAAGATGTGCGAGCATTCTAGGAACAATGTGCTACAAACATCTCTGCATCACAAGGGGTTAAATGCTTCACAAGTCAAGATGTCTGTATGTGCTCATGATGCACTGCCCAGCATAGACTTAATTTATCCAATCAAACACCAGCTGCTACCTGTAGGGGGGGCGGCACCACAATGTTTCATTGGATAAATGATGACTCATGAAGATCTAGTGTAATGAGCCTTTTAACGCACTGTGCACAAGATGCTGACCTGAGCTGATCCTGAGAGCAGATTCAATATGAGCTGACGCAAGAAAGGCTACCTGAACTGAACTTTGGTCCAGTAAGAGAAACAACTGCTGGATCAGACAATAGTATTTACCATTTATAATCCATATTTCATGAGTCTGGGCACACTAATCGGCACCGTTCAAGAACAGTAGCAATTAGTTGCCAAATGTATCCCTTTGCTCCACTTTGGCATATATTGTGACTTTGGGGGTAGTGGCATTAAAATAAATTACAATGAACATAGTAATCAAACCAGTGGTAATCTATTCAGGCCTTATAACTTGCAGTGTCCTGACAGGTAACCACATTGTGAAGGAGAGATCCAGATTCTGTAATGTACTTTCTCTACTCCATCTTTATCCTACACCACTATCCTGTCAGGGTAGGTAAATCTAGCAGAGGCAGCATAACAGTCCCTCTCATAGCTAAGTCACTCCACACCAGCCAATCAGCTGCATTCCCTATGAATGACTCTGCATAGGCTGCCACGTTATGGACATGTTACAACAATCAGCAAAGCAGTGGCAGGGCTGGACAGGGTAGCAAGGTAAGTTTGGCCTCACTCAGTTCTCCTTCCCACTCTGAACATTTTCTTTCCTGTCACTTTCTCTTCCATCCATCCTACTTCATAACTCTTCACATCACCATTTTTTTCAAAACAACCTCCTAAAAACATCTGCATGATCATTTGGTCCTCAGAGTTAACACTGCTTAGACATGTGGGACCTGGTGCATCCAGGATCAGGGTGCACAGTTATGTGCCTGCCCTTATCAACATGCCGTTATAGAGGGCCCACTACAGTGCTTTGCTGATCCTGTACGAACAGAAAGTCCCCAAATGTGTTCTTCTGAGTAGCTTTGAGCACTGCAGAAGGACACATGCTCAGGCTCTCCATTAGTATAGTAATTTGCAAAGCATCAAGATGGAGGCTCTGTAATGTAGTTCTCTGAGAATGATAGACAGCAGCTTTGTACCCGAGTCCTGGAATAACAGGGGCCACCATAACTGAACACCCAGACCAATACAGATGGGCAATCTGTGACCCCCACCCCATCTGCTCTTAGTCTACAGCTCCCATCATCCTCAAGTACATGTTGGCAGGCTGAGGGTGATTGAAGTTGTAGTGCAACGGTCGGTAAATCCCTGATCCTCCTGCCTCTCTACCTACCCTCATCCTCACATATCGAGGCTAATTTGCTAAGCAAAAATGCAGCAATTCTATAACATAACAGCTGCATCATGAATGAGGATAAATATAGATTTCTGTTTATTGAAATTGAGTTTTCAACCCCTTGAATGCCAGTGACTGCCAACGCATTGCGAAGCTCTGAATTAGAGACATCTCTAGCATTCAAGAGATTGCAGTTTGAGAATTTTTATTTGTTCCCTGATACAGTTGATACTTTGCTCAAAGTTTTAGTACATCAGTCTCATATAGACACACCACTTATAGACACACGACTTATACACACACAATAAATAAATGGATGCATGCATATAGACACAGGAAGATACACAAACAGATGACCACAAAGACACACTCAGATAGTATCTACCAGTGTGTGTGGTGCCTATAAAGTGGGTCTGGATAATAAAAGATGTTTTTGCCATTAACACTTGTCCCAGGACTCATGAATGATGTTTGGTGATTGTTTTGCTCGTCATGATTGGCTACTCAGTGACATGCAGTCGCTTTAAACCTTTACATCTCCCCAAAGAACTTCTGGGGCTCCTACACCCTTGTTAGTGTACTCATTGGCACTCAGAGTAACTTTGTTCCATAAATGATGTTCAACCAGTGACTCTCTGGCAGATGCTGTACTAATATTTCCATGCTAAGGACGATTGGTGTTGTAGTTAAACAGCTGCTAGAGAGCCACAGGTTAAACACCCCTTATGTAAAGAAGTAACGCCTTCAATGACAGATAGGACACCAACCCTCTTGCATTCACAGGGTTAAAGTGGATTCACCCTTTGATTGTCAGATTGGTTTGTGTGGGAGAGTCCACTTTAAACCTATGAATGTCAGAGGGCTGGGCAAACATTTATCACTTTAAAAAGTTACAGCTATAGATTACAGCAGACTTCAAACTCAACATAAAATGACTCCTTCCTAGGAATCTCATTCTGTGGTATACCTGGCTGCTGTATGAAGGACACCTACCTAGGTAAGTCCTCCTGCTACACATAGTAATTATACAGATATACTTGAATGCTGTATGATGGACACCAACTTGGGTAAGTCAAATTTGGCTAATTATAAATAACAATGGTATGGAAACCAACAAAGCTGAGATAACAAAGGAGTAAAATACTTGCTGTTGAGATGTATTCTGTTGTAACACAGTAAAGTTTTCTTTGATGTTAATAATCTGAATGAACAACAAAATTGATAGAAGCAATCAATTGTGTCTTCTCATATGTATTACATTGAAAGATTATGTTCTCTGACATTTTGTGAAGCACAAGAATGTTCTGTTTCTTTGGTAGAATATGAGGCTTTTCACCATGAGCAAAAATTTTCTGCACATAAATGAAATTAATTTGAGGAGCTATAAAACTGTTTCATCCAGAAGACTACCCTGTCCACAATGAACTGGACTATTACTTTCTTCAACATTGGTATCACATTTGGCTTTGTGGCTTGGGCACACACTTGAACTGTAAATCTTGAGAGTGTGAATGCCACATGTAGCTGGGCAAGGATCAATCCTGAAAGTTTCACTGGAATTTTTTCAGAGGAAAGAGGTTGTCCTTCTTAGTGCTGCTCCCATTCTATTAGTCTTTCGCAGTCTCTGGGTGGTAGTTTTGACACAAGCAACAGAAAAAAAAATTTCCAAGTCAGTGCTAAGAATCTTAGCTGAGCCATTTCACTCAAACAGTAGAGTGAACCTTTTTTGTGTTTTCTAAGGTAAAAACAATACTCAAATTTTAATATATTGAATGATAATGTTCATTTTATGGTTTTCCTGCTACTTCTTACTTTTGCTTTTCTTCATCACAAGATGTTGAAGGTGTTGGGGGTGCATCTCCCACTTTACAAGTCTTTGCATGTGACGAGGCTTCCTTTTAGTATCTTCAATTCTTTCAACGTTTGTAGGTACTGGTGCTGGATTCTGTTTCTCTGTAACTACCTTGTTGATACCATCAAAATAATAGTCTGGTTCTGAATGTCTGCATTTTAGCCCTTGCGTTCAATATCTGCCTCTTTAATAGAGCTATTTTTAGATGATTTACAAATGAATATGGTATAGAAAGCTACAAAACTGAGACTAAAAGTAGCAATACAGTTATTGTTAAAATGTATTCTGTTGTAACACAGTAAAGTTGTATTTGATGTTAATAATATGAGTGAACCAAAAAATTTTATAGAAGGAATCAAGTGTGTCTTCTCATATGTATTACATTGCAATATTATGTTCTCTGACATTTTGTGAAGCACAAAAAATTTCCATTTCTTTGGTAGAATATGAAGCTTTTCACGATGAACAAACATTTTCTACACATAAGTGAAACAGGTTTGAGGAGCTATAACACTGCAAACCAGCTGTGCCAAAGATTTTGTTTCATCGAGAAGACTACCCTATCCACAATGTACTGGACTCTTACTTTCTTCAACATTGGTATCACATTTGGCTTTGTTGTTTGGGCACATACTGTAAATCTTGAGAGTGTGAATGTCACATGTAGCTGAGCAAGGACCAGTCATCAAAGTTTCACTGGAGGAGGCTGTCCTTCTTGGTGCTGCTCCCATTCTCCATCATTAGTCTTTTGCAGTCTCTGAGTGCTGGTTTGGTTTTCTCGGAGTACAGTAAAAACATTACTCAAATGTTTAATATTTAATGATGTTTATTTCATGGTTTTCTTTCTACTTCTTACTTTTGCTTTTCTTAACCACAAGATGTTGAAGCTGTTGGGGGTGCATCTCCCACTTTACAAGTCTTCGCATGTGACGAGGCTTGTTCCTGCTTCCTTATAGTATCTTCAATTCTTTCAACGTTTCTAGGTACTGGTGCTGGCTTCTGTTTCTCTGTAACTACCTTGTTGATACAATCATAATAATAGTCTTGTTCTGAATGTCTGCATTTTCTCCTTTGCGTACAATATCTGGCTCTTTAATACAGCTCATGTTAGATGATTTACAAATGAATATGGAATAGACAGCTACAAAGCTGAGAATAAAAGTAGCAAAATAGTTGTTAAAAATGTATTCTGTTGTAACACAGTAAAGTTGTATTTGATGTTACTAATCTAAGTCAGTTCTGAGTCTTAGCTGAGCCATTGCACTAAAACAGAAGACTGAACCTTTTCTGTTTTTTCTCAGAGTATAGTAAAACATTTCGCAGGTGTTTAATATTGAATGGTAATGTTTATTTTATGGTCTTCTTTCTACTTCTTAATTTTGCTTTTCTTCACGACACAATGTTGAAGGTGTTGTGGGTGCATCTTCCACTTTACAAGGCTCTGCATGTGATGAGGCTTGTTTCTGCTTTCTTAAAGTATCTTCAATTCTTTCAACATTTGAAGGTACTGGTGCTGCTTCTCTGTAACTACCTCATTGATACAATCAAAATGATAGTCTGATTCTGAATGTCTGCATTTTCTCTTTTGTATTAAATATCTGTCTCTTCATACTGCTCATTCTAGATGACTTACAAATGAATATGGTATAGACAGCTACAAAGCTGAGAATAAAATTAGCAAAATAGTTGTTGTCAAGATGTATTCTGCTGCAACACAGTAAAGTTTTCTTTGATGTTCATAATCTAAGTGAACCACAAAATTGATAGAAGAATTCAAGTCTTCTCATATGTATTACACCGAAATATTATGTTCTCTGACATTTTGTGAAGCTGAGCAAGAATAAATCATCAAAGTTTCACTGGAATCTTTGGCTTTTTTTCAGAGGAAGGAGGTTGTCCTTCTTGGTGCTGCTCCCATTCTCCTTTATTAGTCTTTTGCAGTCACTGGGTGCTAGTTTTGACACGATCAACAGAAAAAAAAAAATCCAAGTCAGTGCTGAGAATTGAAGCTGAGCCATTTCACTCAAATAGTAGAGTGAATTTGTTTTTTGTTTTCTCAGAATACAGTAAAAATATTACTCAAATGTTTAATATTGAATGATGTTAATTGAATGATGTTTATTGTATGATGTTTCTTTCTACTTTTCTTCACTACAAGATTATGATGGTGTTGGGGGTGCATCTCCCACTTTACAAGTCTTTGCATGTGATGAGGCTTGTTCCTGCTTCCTTATAGTATATTCAATTATTTCATCTTTTGTAGGTATTAGTGCTGGCTTCTGTTTCTCTGTAACTACCTTGTTGATACCATCATAATAATAGTCTTGTTCTGAATTTCTGCATTTTCTCCTTTGAGTTCAATATCTGCCTCTTTAATACAACTCATTTTAATGGTTTACAAATGAATATGGTATAGACAGCTACAAAGCTGAGAATAAAAGTATCAAAATACTTGTTAAAATGTATTCTGTTGTAACACAGTAAAGTTGTATTTGATGTTAATAATCTGATCGAACCACAAAATTGGTAGAAGCAATCTGTGTCTTCTCATATGTATTACACCAAAATATTATGTTCTCTGACATTCTGTGAAGCACAAAAATAATCCATTTCTTTGGTAGAATATGAAGCTTTTCACAATGAACAAACATTTTATACACATAAGTGAAACGGGTTTGAGGCGCTATAACACTGCAATCCAACTGTGACAAAGATTTTGTTTCATCCAGAAGACTACTCTATCCACAGTGTACTGGACTATTACTTTCTTCAACATTGGTATCACATTTGGCTTTTTTTGTTTGGGCACACACTGTAAATCTTGAGAGTGTGTGTATGTCACATGTAGCTGAGCAAGGACCAATCATCAAAGTTTCACTGGAATCATTGGCTTTTTTAAGAGGAAGGTGGTTGTCCTTCTTGGAGCTGCTCCCATTCTCCTTCATTAGTCTTTTGCAGTCTCTGGGTGCTAGTTTTGACACGAGCAACAGAAAAAAAAATATCCAAGTCAGTGCTAAGAATCTTAGCTGAGGCATTGCACTCAAACAGTAGAGTGAACCTGTATTTTGTTTTCTCGGAGTACAGTAAAAACATTACTCAAATGTTTAATATTGAATAATGTTTATTTCATGGTTTTCTTTCTACTTCTTACTTTTGCTTTTCTTCATTACAAGATGTTGAAGGTGTTGGGTGTGCATCTCCCACTTTACAAGTCTTTGCATGTGACGAGGCTTGTTCTTGCTTCCTTATAGTATCTTCAATTCTTTCAACGTTTGTAGGTACTGGTGCTGGCTTCTGTTTCTCTGTAACTACCTTGTTGATACCATCATAATAATAGTCTGGTTCTGAATGTCTGCATTTTCTCCTTTGCGTTCAATATCTGCCTCTTTAATACAGCTCATGTTAGATGATTTACAAATGAATATGGTATAGACAGCTACAAAGCTGAGTATAAAATTACTAAAATAGTTGTTGTTAAAATGTATTCTGTTGTAACACAGTAAAGTTGTATTTGATGTTAATAATCTAAGTCAGTTCTGAGTCTTAGCTGAGCCATTGCACTCAAACAGTAGACTGAACATTTTTTGTGTTTTCTCAGAGTATAGTAAAACATTACTCAGATGTTTAATATTGAATGGTAATGTTTATTTTATGGTCTTCTTTCTACTTCTTACTATTGCTTTTCTTCACAACACGATGTTGAAGGTGTTGTGGGTGCACCTTCCACTTTACAAGGCTCTGCATGTGATGAGGCTTGTTTCTGCAAGTATCTTCAATTCTTTCAACATTTGAAGGTACTGGTGCTGCTTCTCTGTAACTACCTCATTGATACAATCAAAATGATAGTCTGATTCTGAATGTCTGCATTTTCTCTTTTGCATTAAATATCTGTCTCTTCATACTGCTCATTTTAGATGACTTACAAATGAATATGGTATAGACAGCTACAAAGCTGAGAATAAAAGAAGCAAAATAGTTGTTGTCAAGATGTATTCTGCTGCAACAAAGTAAAGTTTTCTTTGATGTTCGTAATCTGAGTGAACCACAACATTGATAGAAGAATTCAAGTCTTCTCATACATATTACACTGAAAGATTATGTTCTCTGACATTTTGTGAAGCTGAGCAAGGATCAATTAGATCAAACAGTAGATTGAATCTTTTTTGTGTTTTCTCAGACTATGGTAAAAACATTACGCAAATTTTAATATTGAATGATAATGTTCATTTTATGGTTTTCCTGCTACTTCTTACTTTTGCTTTTCTTCATCACAAGATGTTGAAGGTGAAGGATGTGCATCTCACACTTTACAAGTCTCTGCATATGATGAGGCTTGTTCCTGTTTCCTTAAAGTATCATCAATGGATTCTGCTTCTCTGTAAAGATTATGTTCTCTGACAGTTTGAGAAGCACAAGAATGTTCCATTGCTTTGGTAGAATATGAGGCTTTTCACTATGAACAAACATCTTACACACAAGTGAAACAGATTTGAGGAGCTATAACATTGAAAACCAACTGCGCCAAGGATTTTGTTTCATCCAAAAGACTAACCCATCCATAATGTACTGGACCATTAATTTCTTCAACCTTGATATCACATTTGCTTTTGTTGTTTGAGACCACCTACTTGAACTGTAAATCTTGCGAGTACCAATGCCATGTAGCTTAGCTAGGATCAAATATCAAACTTTCACTGGAATCTCTGGCATTTTTCAGAGGAAGGTGGTTGTCCTTCTTGGTGCTGCTCCCATTCTCCTTTATTAGTCTTTTGCAGTAACTGGGTGCTAGTTTTGACACGAGCAAAAGAAAGAAAAAAATTCAAGTCAGTTCTGAGTCTTATCTGAGTCACTGCACTCAAACAGTAGATTGAACCTTTTTTTGTGTTTTCTAAGGGTATAGTAAAAACATTACTCAAATTTTAATATTGAATGATAATATTCATTTTATGGTTTTCCTGCTACTTCTTACTTTTGCTTTTCTTCATCACAAGATGTTGAAGGTGAAGGATGTGCATCTCACACTTTACAAGTCTCTGCATATGATGAGGCTTGTTCCTGTTTCCTTAAAGTATCATCAATGGATTCTGCTTCTCTGTAAATATTATGTTCTCTGACAGTTTGAGAAGCACAAGAATGTTCCATTGCTTTGGTAGAATATGAGGTTTTTCACTATGAACAAACATTTTCCACACAAGTGAAACGGATTTGAGGAGCTATAACATTGCAAACCAACTGTGCCAAAGATTTTGTTTCATCCAAAAGACTAACCCATCCATAATGAACTGGACCATTAATTTCTTCAACCTTGATCTCACGTTTGGTTTTGTTGTTTGAGACCCCTACTTGAACTGTAAATCTTGCGAGTGCCAATGCCATATGTACCTTAGCTAGGATCAAACATCAAAGTTTCAGTAGGATCTTTGGCTTTATTCAGAGGAAGGAGGTTGTCCTTTTTGGTGCTGCTCTCATTCTCCTTCATAAGTCTTTTGCAGTCGTTGGGTTCTAGTTTTGGCAACAGCATCTCCCACTTTACAAGTCTTTGCATGTGATGAGGATTTTTCTTGCTTCCTTATAGTATATTCAATTATTTCATCTTTTGTAGGTACTAGTGCTGGCTTCTGTTTCTCTGTAACTACCTTGTTGAAACCATCATAATAATAACCTGGTTCTGAATGTCTGTATTTTCTCCTTTGCATTCAATATCTGCCTCTTCATGCAGCTCATTTTAGATGACTTACAAATGAATATGGTATAGACAGCTAGAAAGGGGAGAATAAAAGTAGTAAAATAGTTGTTGTTAAAATGTAATCTGTTGTAACACAGTGAAGTTGTATTTGATGTTAATAATCTGATTGAACCACAAAATTGATAGAAGAAATCAAGTGTGTCTTCTCATATGTATTACACTGAAATATTATGTTCTCTGACATTTTGTGAAGCACAAAAATGTTTCATTTCTTTGGTAGAATATGAAGCTTTTCACAATGAACAAACATTTTCTACACATACGTGAAACGGGTTTGAAGAGCTATAACACTGCAAACCAACTGTGCCAAAGGTTTTGTTTCATCCAGAAGACTATCCTATGCATAATGTACTGGACGATTACTTTCTTCAACATTGGTATCACATTTGGCTTTGTTGTTTGGGCACATACTGTAAATCTTGAGAGTGTGAATGTCACATGTAGCTGAGCAAGGACCAATCATCAAAGTTTCACTGGAATCTTTGGCTTTTTTCAGAGGAAGGAGGTTGTCCTTCTTGGTGCTGCTCCCATTCTTCTTTATTAGTCTTTTGCAGTAACTGGGTGCTAGTTTTGACATGAGCAAAAGAAAGAAAAAAATTCAAGTCAGTTCTGAGTCTTATCTGAGTCACTGCACTCAAACAGTAGATTGAACCTTTTTTTGTGTTTTCTCAGACTATAGTAAAAACATTACTCAAATTTTAATATTGAATGATAATGTTCATTTTATGGTTTTCCTGCTACTTCTTACTTTTGCTTTTCTTCATCACAAGATGTTGAAGGTGAAGGGTGTGCATCTCACAATTTACAAGTCTCTGCATATGATGAGGCTTGTTCCTGTTTCCTTAAAGTATCATCAATGGATTCTGCTTCTCTGTAAATATTATGTTCTCTGACAGTTTGAGAAGCACAAGAATGTTCCATTGCTTTGGTAGAATATGAGGCTTTTCACTATGAACAAACATTTTTCACACAAGTGAAACGGATTTGAGGAGCTATAACATTGCAAACCAACTGCGCCAAAGATTTTGTTTCATCCAAAAGACTAACCCATCCATAATGAACTGGACCATTAATTTCTTCAACCTTGATCTCACGTTTGGTTTTGTTGTTTGAGACCCCTACTTGAACTGTAAATCTTGCGAGTGCCAATGCCATATGTACCTTAGCTAGGATCAAACATCAAAGTTTCAGTAGGATCTTTGGCTTTATTCAGAGGAAGGAGGTTGTCCTTTTTGGTGCTGCTCTCATTCTCCTTCATAAGTCTTTTGCAGTCGTTGGGTTCTAGTTTTGGCAATAGCATCTCCCACTTTACAAGTCTTTGCATGTGGTGAGGCTTGTTCCTGCTTCCTTATAGTATATTCAATTATTTCATCTTTTGTAGGTACTAGTGCTGGCTTCTGTTTCTCTGTAACTACCTTGTTGAAACCATCATAATAATAGTCCGGTTCTGAATGTCTGTATTTTCTTCTTTGCATTCAATATCTGCCTCTTCATGCAGCTCATTTTAGATGACTTACAAATGAATATGGTATAGACAGCTAGAAAGGGGAGAATAAAAGTAGTAAAATAGTTTTTATTTCATTCATTTATTTTCTTTCTACTTCTTAATTTTGCTTTTCTTCACTACAAGATGTTGAAGGTGTTGGGGGTGCATCTCCCACTTTACAAGTCTTTGCATGTGATGAGGCTTGTTCCTGCTTCCTTATAGCATCTGCAATTATTTCATATTTTGTATTAGGTACTGGTGCTGGCTTCTGTTTCTCTGTAACTACCTTGTTGATACCATCATAATAATAGTCTGGTTCTGAATGTCTGCATTTTCTCCTTTGCGTTCAATATCTGTCTCTTTAATACAGCTCATTTTAGATGATTTACAAATGAATATAGTATAGACAGCTACAAAGCTGAGAATAAAAGTAGTAAAATATTTGTTGTTAAAATGTATTCTGTTGTAACACAGTAAAATTGTATTTGATGTTAATAATCTAAGTCAGTTCTGAGTCGTCGCTGAGCCATTGCACTCAAACAGTAGAATGAAACTTTTTTGTGTTTTCTCAGAGTATAGTAAAACATTACGCAGATGTTTAATATTGAATGGTAATGTTTATTTTATGGTCTTCTTTCTACTTCTTACGTTTTTTTTTCTTCACAACACGATGTTGAAGGTGTTGTGGGTGCATCTTCCACTTTACAAGGCTCTGCATGTGATGAGGCTGGTTTCTGCTTTCTTAAAGTATCTTCAATTCTTTCAACATTTGAAGGTACTGGTGCTGCTTCTCTGTAACTACCTCGTTGATACCATCATAATGATAGTCTGATTCTGAATGTCTGCATTTTCTCCTTTGCGTTAAATATCTGCCTCTTCATGCAGCTCATTTTAGATGACTTACAAATGAATATGGTATAGACAGATACAAAGCTCAGACTAAAAGTAGCAAAATAGTTGTTGTGAAGATGTATTCTGTTGCAACACAGTAAAGTTTTCTTTGATGTTCATAATCTGAGTGAACCACAAAATTGATAGAAGAATTCAAGTCTTCTCATATATATTACACTGAAAGATTACGTTCTCTGACATTTTGTGAAGCTGAGCAAGGATCAATCATCAATGTTTCAGTGGAATCTTTGGCTTTTTCAGAGGAAGGAGGTTGTCCTTCTTGGTACTGCTCCCATTCTCCTTTATTAGTTTTTTGCAATTACTGCGTGCTAGTTGTGACACGAGCAACAGACAAAAAAATATCCAAGTCAGTGCTGAGAATCATAGCTGAGCCATTTCACTCAAACAATAGGGTGAACCTGTGTTTTGTTTTCTCGAAGTACAGTAAAAACATTACTCAAATGTTTAATATTGAATGATGTTTATTTCATGGTTTTCCTGCTACTTCTTACTTTTGCTTTTCTTCACTACAAGATGTTGAAGGTGTTGGGGGTGCATCTCCCACTTTACAAGTCTTTGCATGTGATGAGACTTATTCTTGCTTCCTTATATTATCTTCAATTCTTTCAACGTTTGTTAAGTACTGATGCTGGCTTCTGTTTCTCTGTAACTACCTTGTTGATACCATCATAATAATAGTCTGGTTCTGAATGTCTGCATTTTCTCCTTTGCGTTCAATATCTGCCTCTTCATGCAGCTCATTTTAGATGACTTACAAATGAATATGGTATAGACAGCTACAAAGCTGAAAATAAAAGTAGCAAAATAGTTGTTGTCAATATGTATTCTGTTGCAACACAGTAAAGTTTTCTTTGATGTTCATAATCTGAGTGAATCACAAAATTGATAGAAGAATTCAAGTCTTCTCATATGTCTTACACTGAAAGATTATGTTCTCTGACATTTTGTGAAGCTGAGCAAGGATCAGTCATCAAAGTTTCACTGGAATCTTTGGCTTTTTTTTTCAGAGGAAGGAGGTTGTCCTTCTTGGTGTTGCTCCCATCTCCCTTATTAGTCTTTTGCAGTCACTAGGTGCTAGTTTTGACACGAGCAAAAGAAAGAAAAAAATTCAAGTCAGTTCTCAGTCTTAGTTGAGTCACTGCACTCAAACAGTAGATTGAACCTTTTTTTGTGTTTTCTCAGACTATAGTAAAAACATTACTTAAAATTTTAATATTGAATGATAATGCTCATTTTATGGTTTTCCTGCTACTTCTTACTTTTGCTTTTCTTGATCACAAGATGTTGAAGGTGAAGGGTGTGCATCTCACAATTTACAAGTCTCTGCATGTGATGAGGCTTGTTCCTGCTTCCTTAAATTATCGTCAATGGATTCTTCTTCTCTGTAAATATTATGTTCTCTTAGTTTGTGAAGTACAAGAATGTTCCATTTCTTTGGTAGAATATGAGGCTTTTCACTATGAACAAACATTTTTCACACAAGTGAAACGGATTTGAGGAGCTATAACATTGCAAACCAACTGTGCCAAAGATTTTGTTTCATCCAAAAGACTAACCCATCCATAATGAACTGGACCATTAATTTCTTCAACCTTGATCTCACGTTTGGTTTTGTTGTTTGAGACCCCTACTTGAACTGTAAATCTTGTAAGTGCCAATGCCATATGTAGCTTAGCTAGGATCAAACATCAAAGTTTCACTAGGATTTTTGGCTTTATTCAGAGGAAGGAGGTTGACCTTTTTTGTGCTGCTCTCATTCTCCTTCATAAGTCTTTTACAGTCGTTGGGTTCTAGTTTTGGCAATAGCAATAAAAAGAAAAACATCCAAGTCAGTGCTGAGAATTTTAGCTGAGCCATTGCACTCAAACAGTAGAGTGAACCTGTTTTTTGTTTTCTTAGAGTACAGTAAAAACACTACTCAAATGTTTAATATTGAAAGATGGTTTTCTTTCTACTTCTTACTTTTGCTTTTCTTCACTACAAGATGTTGAAGGTGTTGGGAGTGCATCTCCCACTTTACAAGTGTTTGCAAGTGATGAGGCTTGTTCCTGCTTCCTTATAGTATCTGCAATTATTTCATATTTTGTAGGTACTGGTGCTGGCTTCTGTTTCTCTGTAACTACCTTGTTGATACAATCATAATAATAGTCTGGTTCTGAATGTCTGCATTTTCTCCTTTGCGTTCAATAACAGCTCATTTTAGCCAACCAGCTCCAGAAAGATTTAAGACACTAACTATTGACTAGATAGTGAAGGGAAAGAAGACTCCTGTGAGCATGACCCCGAAAGACCCCCACAGTCTGCCACAGGAGAGCCAAGCATGGTCCCTTGATAGGGTGGGAGACCAATAACTTGTATGGACTAAGAGAAAAGGATTTAACAGGTAAGACTAAAAATGTATTTTCTCTGTTGTCCAATACAGTTTACTGGTAACTCTGGGATGTCCAGCCACTGAGTTTCCCAGAGGCGGGAAGTAAGGTAAGGGCCAGGAGCAAGGCCCCCAAAGTCACCAGTGCAGATATGAACCATCAGATCAGAGATAACTGAAGTGTCAACGGACACTGAACAGATGTAACAATACCCCAAAACCTGTTACACAGCACACTGAACTAGAGCCAACAGGGCTCAAAAGTGAAGGAAGCACCAAGAACTGAAGGAAATCCTAGACAGGCAAGACTGCCTCCAAGATTTTCCTCCCAAAGCTGGCGTCAGCTGATGCCAGCACATCAACATGGTAGTGCTTCGAAAAGGTGTGCACAGGCGACCAAGTGGCTGCCTTGCACACCTGATCAGCGGAGGCCTGATTCTTGAAAGCCCAAGAGGCCCCTATAGATCTTGTAGAATGAGCCGTGACCCTGAAAGGGACAGGCTTATTTCTCAGCTCATAAGCCTTACGAATAATGGACTTGATCCAAGAAGCAACAGTCACCTTGGATGCAGGTCTTCCTGCCCTTGGGCCCTCAGGAATGACAAACAGCACATCTGATTTCCTGATAGTCTCAGTGCGATGTACATAAAACTTGAGACAACACACCACGTCTAACAAGTGGAGAGCCCTCTCCTTGTCAGAGGTGGGGTCCGGGCAGAAAGAGGGCAGCACAATCTTCTGATTGATGTGGAACTCCGAAACCACCTTCGGGAGAAACTCCTGAGAAGTGTGAAGCACAGCCTTGTCCTTGTGAAACACCAAATAGGGTGATTTACAGGACAGAGCATGTAACTCCGCGACACGGCAGACAGACACAATCGCCAGGAGAAAGGCCATTTCCCACATCAAGAGGTGTAGAGGAATAGTAGCCAAGACTCAAACGGGGGTCTCTGAATAACGCCCAAAACCAAGTTAAGATCCCACTGAGGAGCAAGAATCTTAAGGGTAGGACGAGCATGAGCAGCACCCTGGAAGAAAACCTTGACATCAGGAAGGATGGCAATGCGCCTCTGAAAGAAAACAAAAAGAGAAGAAGTCTGGACCTTAAGGGAACTCAAACTAAGGCCCTTATCCACACCATCCTGCAAGAAGACCAGGACAGTAGGCAGATCAAAATCCTGAGACAGGTTCTTGTCAGCACACCAAGACAGAAAAGTCGACCAGACACGATGATAGATCTTGGAAGACACAGGTTTGTGGGCACTGAGCATAGTAGCCACCTATCACGGTGCCTGTGATTGCTGCCTTTACATGTCAGTTACCTGTAGGGGGCTCTCCATTGGCTGCTTGCCTTCAGCCCGCCCTGCATTGCCTATTTAGACTGAGCTTGGGCACCCTTTGGGTGCCCTTTCGTGTTGTCTCTATGCTGTTTGCACCTGCGTTGAGTTCCTGAGCTTCCTGGGCCTTGTCGCTGTTCCTGCTTGCCTGTGGTCATCCAGTTCCTGCTTCCTAGTCGCCTGGTTCCTGCATCCGTTCCTGATCCGGTTGGAGTTGCTGTACCTGTTTCCTGCTGCCGTTCCAGATCCGGTTGACCGTCTGCAGAGCTGTACCTCTTCACCCTCGGCTGGGTTCCTGCTTGGCTCCTGTCTTATCCGGTGGACTGGGCGACATTTTCATTCTTTTGCTGGTCACTCCAGTACGTGGGTACTGGTTCACTCCACTGTAACCGGCTGCTGTTGCACTGGTAGTGTCATTGGCTATTCCGGTACATGGGTACTGGTTCGCTCCACTGTAACCGTCTGCTGTTGCACCAGTAGAGTCATTGGTTACTCCAGTACGTGGGTACTGGTTCCCTCCACTGTAACCGGCTGCTGATGCACCGGTAGAGTCACTTGTTATTTCAGTACGCGGGTACTGGTTCGCTCCACTGTAACTGGCTGCTGGTGCACCGGTAGTGTCACTGCTTACTCCAGTACGCGGGTACTGGTTCGCTCCACTGTAACCGGTTGCTGTGGCACCGGTAGAGTCATTGGTTATTCCAGTACGCGTGTACTGGTTCGCTCCACTGTAACCGGCTGCTGATGCACCGGTAGAGTCATTGGTTATTCCGATACTTGGGTACTGGTTCGCTCCACTGTAACCGGCTGCTGCTGCACCGGTAGAGGCATTGGTTATTCCAGTACGCGTTTACTGGTTCGCTTCACTGTAACTGGCTGCTGATGCACTGGTAGAGTTACTTGTTACTCCAGTACGCGGGTACTGGTTCGCTCCACTGTAACTGGCTGCTGTGCACCGGTAGGGACATTGGTTATCCCGGTACGCGGGTACGGGTATGCTTCACCTAACGGAGGTTGTTCAGTCCTAGACAGCCCGACTACCTGTAGGTTTCCACCAGTACGCGGGTACTGGTTTGCTCCCTGTTTAAACCGGTAGCTATTGCTCCATCTACAGCACCGGTTGTGACTGTGATATGCTGCTGGTATTTGTTCCATTCATGAGTGGCTGGTAGTCTACTCAGTTCTGTTTATCCTGTGGGCCTTGCTTGTCATCTTAGGTGACTGGTGTCTCCACCTAGCTAGTCACCTCGGCCACCTGTGCAGCCACCATTGTCAGCAGTCTAGGCTGCCTTGACCAGTATTGGTAAGGCCGGTAGAACCTGATTGTTTCTATTCCTTCTTGGGTCGCCTTACCCGGTATTGGCAAGGCCAGTAAAGCCTCATTACTCGCAGTCTCAGTTCTTGGCTGCCTTGCCCGGTATATTGGCAAGGCCGGTAGAGCCTTCACTATTCGTGTTACCTGTCTCCAGGCTGCTTTGCCCGGTATATTGGCAAGGCCGGTAGAGCCTCTTCTTCGTTGCACTAGTCTCCAGGCTGCCCTGCCCGGTATATTGGTAAGGCCGGTAGAACCTGTTACCATCTTGTGCCAACTAGGTTGCCTTACCCAGTATTGGCAGGGCCGGTAGAGCCTGTATCTCATTCTATGTATCAGTACTATACTACTATGTAATTCACTCTATATATCTTGTATGAGTATGCTACCCAATAGGGTTTTCTTTAACTTTTCAATAAAGTTGTGTTTTTACCTAACTCTGTGTCTGAGAGTCATAACAAACCGTGACACCACCACACCAGAAGAAATCCCTTTTTTCTTCAATACTGAGGATTCAATTTCCAAGGCGTCAAAGCTAGCCGATGAACATCCTCTTTCTACAGGTAACCCTTTAGAAGAAGATCCAGATGGCAAGGGAGCCAAAATGGCTCCGCCACAGACAGATCCAGAAGCTCCGGAAACCAAGACTGACAAGGCCAGTACGGAGCAATCAGAATAACTGGACAACGCTCCAGTCATAATCTCCGTAAAACCCTGTGCAACATCGGGAGGGGAGGAAAGATGTAGGTCAGAGGGAATAACCAAGCAATGGACATCACATCTACCGCCAGAGCAAGAGGGTCTCTCCACCGAGAGCAGAACCTCGGTACCTTCCTGTTGTGTCTTGACACCATCAGATCAATGTAAGGAAGACCCCATTTCTGAACAATGAGGTTGAACACCTCTGGGTGCAGCTCCCTCTCTCCGCTGTCCACTGTGTGTTGAGTGAGGAAGTCCACCATGACACTGTCTATGCCAGGAATGTGTACTGCGGAAATGGCAGGTCTTCTGCCCAGGACAAAATAGCCTTGACCTCTAACCAAGTGTCGAGACTTCTTGTTCTGCCCTGCTTGTTGATGTAAGCCACGCCCATGGTGTTGTTGGATTCTACTTGGACCGGACAGTCTTCCAACTGAGATGTCCAATGTCAAAGAGCATAAACATCGTTCAAAGCTCCAATATGTTGATCAGAAGGAGAGATTCCTCCGGAGACCACTGACCCTGAGCGCTCAGGCGACCCAGGACTGCTCCCCAGCCAGAGAGGCTGCCATCTGTCATCACCAGAAGGATACCAGGAATGACTTGCCCTTCAGTATGTCGGAGAGGTCGAGCAACCATGACAAACTCAGTTCCACATGATGAGGAAGAGACATTGACGTATTCAGAAGGTCCGGTTGAACCTTGCACACCTGGATCATGAACCTCTGGAGCTCCCTGGTGTGCACCATGGCAAACGGGACTGCTTCTATGGTGGAGATGAATTTCCCCACTAGAGAGGACAGCTTCTTGGCTGGAACTGGATCTTGAGCAGAACTGCAGAAACCCTATGGGTGATCTGGTAAGCCACCTCGTCCGTGACGAACACCATGCTCTTCTGAGTGTAGAAGAGAAGGCCCAGGAAGACCAGAATCTGGGATGGGATAAGATCTGACTTGTCTAAGTTGATGACCCACCCGTGATGGACGAGAGCATGAATGCATTGCTGAACCTGCTGATGAAGAAGTTCCGCAGAAGGGGCTTTCAGAAGCAGGCCGTCCATGTATGGAGTAACTCTGATGCCGTTACGGTGGAGGATGGACACTAAGGCTCCCAGGACACAGTTGAAGACTTGAGGAGCAGTTGTCAGACCAAATGGAAGAGCTGAAAACTGAAAATGTCCCCTGTCGCAGGCAAATCGAAGGTACTGTCGGCTCTCTGGATGAATGGCAATGTGTAAGTACGCATCCTGAAGATCCAGAGATGCCAGGAATTCCCCTGGCGACACATGGCAGCAATCATCGTGCATAGAGACTCCTGGTGATAACGAGTCCGGATCACAAAGGAATTGAGATCCTTTAAATCCAAAACGACAGCCGCTGTCCTTCTTGGAGGCCACAAAGAGGTTTGAGTAAAACCCCATACCTCTGTCCTAAACCGGCTCTAAAATGTCCTTGTCCAGAAAAGCCTGAACAGTGCAAAACAGATGGCGTTTCTCTGCCACCTGAGGTGTGTGAGAAGGAAAAAAGCTAAAGGGAGGAAGAGAGACGAAAGGTATCCTTTACACTTCTGTCACCACCTGTAAAACCCATGTGTCCGTCATTGAATCCTCCCAAATAGTGTGATAGTGTCGCAGATGACCACCCACAGCAGAGTGTGGACCCGGGTTCGGTGAGTCGTGCCGAAGAAGGCTTGAAAGCCTTGGGCTTGGAGGAGACCTTGGGCTTCCATTGTTGTTTGGGCTTGGAGGAGGTATGCGGAGCTGAGGGAACCATCTGGTTCGCCAGACATGTCTCATTCTGAAAGGGACGAAAATACAGATTACGATTAAGCCACAATTTCTTCCTGGGGACCAAGGGTAGACGAGTACTCTTACCCCCTGTGGCCTCACTGATTAGATCCTTAAGATTTGGCCCAAACAAGGAGGTACCCTGAAAGGGTAGGGAGAGCAATGCTTTCTTAGTAGCAGTGTCAGCAGACCAGATCTTGAGCCAAAGAGCTCGCCTGGCCACCACAGACATGGTGGAAACCCTAGCCACCAAACGGATGGCATCAAATAAGGAAGCAGAAACATAGTGCTGTGCTTCAGAAATGCTGGCGAGAAGGCACAACTTATCCAAAGTAGGAACATCCTGACGGAGAGCCAGGGTGTGTTCAGTCCAGACGGCAATGGCCCGGTTCACCCATGCAGCAGCGAATGCTGGATGCAAGGCATAACCAGCAGTGGCAAAAATGGACTTGAGGGAGACCTCAAGTTTCTTGTCAGTCCAGTCCTTCAGAGCACGCGCATCAGAGACTGGTAAGGCGGTAGACTTAGATAACTTGGAAATAGGAGCATCCACTTTGGGAGGATGAACCCACTGAGTAAACGCGGCCACAGATAAGGGATAAAGCTTGGCACAAGGCGGCAAACAGTGGGGTTAGGTGGAAAGTAAGTAATGGGCTTTTTAGGCTCCTGGAACGCATCAGAGGTGTCAGAAGGAACCTACTGAACTAAGGGAATGTTAAGAGTAGTCAAGACAGCCCTGATCAGGCCCTCAGCGGAGGGCTCAGGATCAGCCTCAAAAGGATCCCCAAAAAACTGAGAGGAGCTCACAGCAGAACATTCCTCAACATCTGAATCCACCAGCAGTTCCTCGTCAGAGGAATCTGACACGCCAGGTACTCCCTGAGGTTTGGGCAATGAAGACTTGACTGAGGAGGGGGCCTGCCAAGAATAAAAGACCCCCTGTAACTGGGATGGAAAGAGTTGCAATTTGGACCTAAGGTCCCTAGTAGCAGCCTTGAAATCTTGCACCCAAGCTGGCTCTAATGCATGGCTGGAAGTCCCTGAAATACTTTCAGGGACATCAGAACATGCTGGGCATAAGTGACCTGAGAATTCTCTAGGTAGGCCTGAGTGACAGGAAGAGCAATGTGCACTTAGGTCTGGCCCCAAGCTCCAATGGTGTAGACATTCTCACAGTGTCAATAACCTTACTGTATAATAAATCACCCAATTACAGTGTGTAGGATTAAAATTTCACCCCAGAAATCGCTAAAATAAACTTATCTGGCAGGCGAAGGGTTAATCAGCAGAGGAGAGAAGGAGAGTCCAAGCCCTGCGTAGGACACTCGTTCTGTAAATAGCACAAAATGGCTGCCGCGACGGGAAACGAGTTCGCAAAGCAAGCAGTCATGGGAAATGTAGTTTCCCCAGAAAAGTACCCCAAACAGTGCCTGAAGCCCCCTGAGCCCCCAACACACTAGAAACATGAACCAGATGATAGAGCAAGGGCAGACAAGTAAAATGAGCCATCTCTGAAGTCGCTAGGTTAAACGGTTGCAGAGATATGTCCCAAACTGTACAGTCCCATAGAAGTGAATGGAGCAATGGTGTATATGCGGTAAAGCGTGCCTTTAACTCAAATTTTACAAAATTGAAAGTGTAAAACTAAAATACCTAAAACATCACTAGAACATGTTAGGACACCCAAAAAAACACTAAACCAGTAGGACAAGTGTTAGAAACCCCCCAAAAATGCCAATCCAGCAGCTAAAGGGTTAAGTTACCACATAAACCGGCTCCAAAACACCCAAGAGACCTACAGATAGACCCAATGAGTGCAGGAGTGTGCAACAGGAACTTCAAATGAAAACACCCCTGTGCAGAGGGGCACTGTGGGACAAGTGGACCTGCAGCACTCAAAGGGTTGCTCACCTTTCCTGCAGATCTTTTGTCTTCAGAGTACCATGTTTAAAGAAGAAGCCTCGGTGGGTGACTCCTGAGGAAAGAACTTGTAACCAAGATTTCCCCCCACCTGGATACGGAGCTAGCCACATCTAAGGGCATTGTCAGTTATGGTAATCCGCCTAATGGTGATCTAAAGCTATAGTAGAACTGTTCTCTTGCCTGTGTTATCTTCACCAAAGAACAAATCTTTCTGGGGCTGGTTAGCTAGCCTCCACCATGTGCAATCAATTCTAGAATTGTTCCTGCCTACTTAAAGAGGCAGATCGCCTACCCAGAGTTACCAGTAACCTGTATTGGACGACAGAGAAAAATATATATGGTAAAGACAGCTGCAAAGCTGAGAATACAAATAAGTAAAATTGTTTCTGCCAAGATGTATTCTGGGGAAAGCAGTAATATCTTTTTTTAATTCTCATTATTTGAGTGAACCAAAAAATTTATAGAGGCAATCAATTCTGTCTTCTCAAATGTATTACACTGAAAGATCATATTGTTTGGTGATTTCTTAACCAAAAGAATGTTCTTTGTCTTTGGTAGAATACGAGGCTATTTACCTTGAACAAATCTGTTCCACACGTAAGTGAAACGCGATTTAGGCGCTATGTAATTGCAAACCAATCTCGCAGTAGATTTTGTTTCATCTCGAACTGTACCCCATCCATATTCTACTGGACCCCTACATTTCTCCACCTTGGTAACACATCTCGTTTTGTTTGGACACCCACTTGAACTGTAAAGCTTGTGAATGCCAATGCCACAAGCAGTTGAACAAGGCTGTGTCAAAGTTTCACTGGGATCAGTTGCATTTTTCAGAAGAAGGAGGTTGTCCTTCTTGGTGCTGCTCCCATTCTCCTTCACTAGTTGATTGCAGTCACTGGGTGCTGGGTTTGACACCATCAATAGAAAGAAAAACATCAGTTAGTGCTGAGTTCCTTGGCTGAGCCATTGCACTCAAGCAGTTGTCTGAACTCAGAACCAAATGACACTAAATATCTAGTGTTCAAACAGTTGCCTGAACATAGTACTAAATGACACTAAATATATAGTGTTCCAGAACTCAACAGAGATGCATCACAATGGTTCCATTTTGATGCCACTATTCCACAGTTTACATTGGCTTGTACAGAAGGTAAATGGTTAAATTGTGAGGTCACTATTTCACAGTTCACATTTGCTTATGCAGAAGATAAATGGATGTTACATGCTACTACAGTTAACCCTTTGAGTGCCAGAAACGTATGCAATGCATTGGATATGTCTCTGACACTCAAAGGGTTAAAACATAAATACATATATATAATCGTAATGTACTTTGAATTATAGAATTTTAAGAGCTTATTAAAGTGGTAGTAACACCTTATGACAACATGAAAATCACCTAAATTTAATATTTGTGCAATAATAGATATTTAGCTTTATTTATCTGACAGTTAATGTTTTAGGTAAGTTAGACAGTACTGGCTGGCACATTTATGTGTGTCTACAATGCCATCCTGCCCAACTGTCACTGTGCCTTACTGAGGAGTGGGTAGTATGCAAGAAAGTGAAGGATTACATATTAGTTTAGGATGAAAAAAGACTTGTTTCCATCAAGTTCAGCCCTTTTCCTATACTTGTTTACCTCTGTTGATCTAAAAGAAGGCAAAAAAACCCTTATTTCAGCAATTTCAAATTCTGCTTTGAAAGGGGGAAATGTATTTCTTGATTCCAAATGGAATCAGATTTCTCCTTGGATTAACAATCCCAAAATAAATATTAATCCCAATACTAACATACATAACCCTCTATATTCTGCTCCATTAAAAAAGTATATAGGCCCTTTTTAAAGGCATATACTGTATTCAATAGCACCACCTCCTCAGGCAGTGAATTTCATACCTTTACTGTCCTTAGCGGGTGACCCATTGTCCTTTGTACCATTCTGTTAATGAATAGGGCTTTGAAGAGCCCTTTCTATGGGCCCTGTACCTATTTATATGTTATCACATCTTCTCTAAGACACTGTCTATCTAGTGTGTTCACATTTAACTTTTCTAGCCTTTCTTCATAACTAAAAGTTTCCATTCCCCTTATTAGTTTCGTAGCCCTCCTCTGCACTCTAGTTCCATAATGTCGTTTTTCAGAAAAGGCACCCATTATTTACTTTTGAAATGCTTACATTTATGTGCTATTAGTGCTATTTTGATGCAACAAACATACACCTTTATTTTGAATGGCTTATGCCCCTAAATTAAAAGCACAGTTATTCACATACAAGAAAATGAGTCCTAATTACTTTGCTGAAATAGGCACAAGCGCAAATCCTATCCCAAAGCAGCAAATATTTTAGCCACTCCTACATTTTAAAGGATATGCACTAAAATAAAGCAAATGATCAGTTCAGTAATATTGTATCTCAAATAAGCTTTCCATCAAATTGTATAGTAAATAATGAATGTTCCACCTTCTTGCATGCCACAGATTGTTTTTAATCATGTTATTAAAATAAGTAGAAGGAAGGAAAGAAAATTATGAGTGTGAGACAGTTGGAAGTGAGACGGTGTGGAATCTTAGTGATTGGCACTCAGGTTTTCTGGACAGGGGGACCTCAACATCCAGCTGTGTATGTACAGTACATCACATACACACTTATAAATTTGTAGGATAAAGGACCCTGAGACCACCTTCCTGTTAAAGTTAGTATATGCGCTAATCAGTTTAGTTTTACACATCCTCTCCCAAGGAGGGATGGGGTGTAGGGACTGGGCTCAAACATATAGTTCTACTAATTACTACTACCATGACTTCTCCTGCAATTACACCCTGGGCTGGTGCTAGCCTTTTCACAGTGATGTGTGTGTGCATGGAGCTCGGCAGCTTCAGTTCAGCCCTACTTCAGCACAGATTGCCTAAGCCTGCCCTCCTTCTGCTTCCTTTAGTTATGTGAAATCCCAGCAAAGTAGCTTCCTTCTAATGGAGAGAAGAATAAACCAACAACTGGATCAACAACATGAACAATACATGACTTTATAAGGGAGGTATGGGAATGTGTTGGAGGGCTTAATTTTGTAGAAATGTGTGAATATGTTTGTGTGTGTGTGGGGGGAGTAAGTGAGTGAAAGTTTCCTCCTCAGAAGTGATACAGATGAAAAAAATGACACTTCACGGAGTGGCAACTTTTTCACAAAAACTGCAGTTTTTCCCACATTTCGCCACATTGAAATCAATTGGAAGACTGAATTTCTAAAAAGCACATGGCGAGTTTCCCTTACTTTCCCACAGGCATACTAAAAAAGGGTGTCCTGTTCCCATGTTTGTGAGAGGAAGAGAGAGCAGATCATTTTTAAGCTAGAGAAGACAGGCTAATATTATTAATAATAACAGAGCTGAAGCTTAGTTTAGGGAGTCTTGTAGGTAGAACATTTCCCTGTATTAGGGGAGTCAGGGGAACAGGAAAGGAGCAAAGAGGTTGACTCCAAATACCCCAATATTGCGTTAGAACAATATGATTTGTAAGATAAAGGCCGCTGTGGTCCAACTTCTTTGCTGATCTTGCAGTTATTATCTCTGTGTTAGACGTGTCTGGGGAATGAGTGAGAAGTACTCCAACATTCTGTATTACTGATTTGAAAGACACGCAGTGCGGTCCAAGTTCCTTGCTGATCTTGAAGTTACTATCACTGTGTTAGATATGTTCGGGGATGTGAAAAGGGAGCTTGACCCCAACATTCAGTCTGACAATTTATTTCTTTTTTTATAGTGAGCTGTGCGACTGAGGCAGACTTGATTGATAACAGATGAGACTGAGTGTTTTGTTTAGGGTCAAAGGAAGATGTCCCAACTCCATCAGTTCTGTACTTTACAGTAAAAACACACACAGTAGTTGAGTCATGTCCCGCAAACAACCAAGGAACACCGGGAGGGGGAAGGAGTAAGAGCAGTTCATGGACATATGCGAGTAAAGTGGTAATCTGACTGCAGCCATGGTTGCTGCAGAGTGTGCAATAAATTATGGTGATCCCTCCCCTCCTGGGAGGGATGCAGTCTGGCAAGGTTCCACCAAAAGTTCCTCCACCAACAGAGCCAGTACTATAAAAAAAACATGTTGATGATGGCATAATGGAAGGTGTAGCGGCTCAACCAACTGCTGCATATGACACTGAGATAAACAAGCAACACCTGTCCTCAAAGCAGTACCAAACTTTGTGAAAGTAAAGGTAGAATAAAATTGTTTGAGACTCTAAAAACTCAGAGGAATATAAATGTAGTGGGCAAGAAGAAGAGGGAGATGCTGAGGATTACCTTATGATGACTGATGATGATAATGATGCTGATGTAGATCTAGAATACATCCCTCCAGCATCCTGCTCTCCTTCAGATACAGATGAAGTTGAGAGGTAGAGACATGATGATATGGACAGAAATTTAGCTGAATGTCAAATTTAGTCTGTCTCTAAACTGTTTTAGAAAACCATTGGAAACTCTTACACTGTACAAGCAAAGATGCCATATTCATCCTATCACCTCTTCCAAGTCCAAGCTCCACTCAGCCACACACACTTCTAACGTTGAGTAACCAGCAGCAACAATACAGGTCATTAACATCTTCATCCTTAGCTCTGCTGTTGCTGGAAGTGAAAAACCTTTGATACCTAGTAGTAGTAGAATTGCATCAACATCTAGCCCCAGTAGTAGTAGAAGCCTCTCAGGAACCCCGCAGTTCATGACATCCACAGTAGGGAGATTGTTCACTCGTGATCCAAAAGCTAAGCATGTTGCCATTTGTTGTCTGTGCAAAATGCACGTGAGCAGGGGGAAGAAGGCTCACACCTAGGTAACTCCTCAATGGGATCTCACAACCACAGGACTGAATGGGAGACACCCTATCAACATGTCAGAAATGCCACACGTAGCAGTAGCAGCAGAAGCACTCCTAAAAGTCCCCACGGCTCGGGGGCAGATCAGATAATTAGTGATGTTATTGAAGTGTGCCAGAGGTTACTCCATTCTAAATAACAACTATGGCTCCTGGAGTAGGATAACTCTGGGTTTGCTGTAGGAGATGGCAAGAGTTAGACTGCAGACACATGCTGTCTCTATCTCTACCACCTAGTCATGATGTTAAAGCTATAAAGTTACAGGGCTCTTCTGCCATGTTCTGCCAACACACCCTTACTGAGTTCTTGGGAAGGAGTTAAAAACTTCATAAAAACAATGCCAAAGAACACCTGTTGAATGGCAATGTTGCCAAAATGTTGGCAATGGTCATGCTGCTGTATTCTTTTGTAGAAATCCAAGGATTTAGAGAATTGATGTCATGTGTAGCTCCACGCTGGCATATCCCAATTAGCAGTTATTTTTCCAGGACTGCTGTGCCAGAGGTGGTTGGTGTGTTGGGCAACCAGCTGCAAAGTTCATACGGCAAGAAAATCCATTTGATAACACATATGTGGACAAGTGGACAGAGCACAGACTATATGGCTGTGACTGCTCTCTGCGTTTCCCTCAAACCCCAGTGGGAAACAGTGCTAGCTTAAAGGGGAACATTCACATAAAAAAAAAATTCTGAACATGGGTTTTAACCAGTAAAACAAGATTGGCGCTGTTTTTTTTGTTCGTTTGTTTTTTAACTTACTTATGAGTGGCGATATGAAGCCTTCAGATTGGGCACTTCCGCATTCTGGGGCACTCTGTATGTGCCGCACAACACCGCAGCACTTCACAGCTGCCCCAGGCAGCGTGTTCACGCTTCCCTTCACAGCTGTATTACTGTGGGCTAACGTTACAGCAAACTCCATTTACAATGCTGCTGAGGTTCCGGTGCAGACTACATGGAGCAGAGGCGGAGCTGGATTCCAGTTCTGATTGTACCGAACAGAGACAGTAAGATATTCTTGGCTCACCTTGTCTGCTGTGTTTGTGCATATGTACCTATGCGGCTACTGATAAATGTGAGTGCAACATTATTATAATTTATACTTTGACCAAACGTGTGATAGGCACTACTGGGGCCTCCTTTGTTCTTGTTTTGTTGTATGTATTGGACTTCGAGTGTAGAGTTTAAAGGGAGAGCAGCCTTCCTATCACTGAAGACACAAGAAAGCTGATTTAAGGGACAGCTTGATTTATCCCGAAGCACAGTGGCTGGATAACACATATATGTCTTTCCAGAGTCTTTTATCTGTGAGTAGTTTTTTTTTTTTTTTAGCTGGTTCTGGTGCTGACTACATGGAGCAGAGGCGGAGCTGGATTCTAGTGCTGATTGAACCGAGCAGAGACAGTAAGATATACTCTGCACTCCAGCGTCTTATATCTGTGAGTAGTTTTTCATTGGTAAAAATCTAGAAAAATAGAGCACAACAACAAGAAAAGAGGAGGGAGAGGAATCCTCTAAGTACAGTATCTTTAATAAAACAATAAGTAATAAAAATCACATTAGAAACAATCCCCCTCTCTCCCATTGGACTTACAATACGCCCATCTTGGGCTTGATGCGTCTCAGGGGTCCCAACCCCTATATAACCGTATAACTGTGTCCCTTGGTTCAGCCGACTGGTCTCAACTCCGTTATCAGTCCTAAAGATGCTCCGATAGTCTTGTGATGTCTTGTCAATGTCTCTGCAGTAATTGGTATACTGCGATGGGTGATTCTCCTCCCCCTCCATTGTTCATTGTGTGCCGGGTCCCTCCCCACCCCCTGTGAGCTTTCCCTGGTTCCAGTTTCAAACACAGGTCTCCCAGTAGAACGCTGTACTCAGCGTCTTTTGCTCCACGTGTGAAACCAAATCTAACTGTATTTGGAGTCTCCTTATCCCCATCGGATGGTCAGCCCATCGCAGTATACCAGTTACTGCAGAGACATTGACAAGACTATCGGAGCATCTTTAGGACTGATAACGGAGTTGAGACCAGTCGGCTGAACCAAGGGACACAGTTACGCTGTTATATAGGGGTTGGGACCCCTGAGACGCATTGTTTTATTAAAGATACTACACTTAGAGGATTCCTCGCCCTCCTCTTTTCTTGTTGTTGAGCTCTATTTTTCTAGATTTTGGGATTTTAGTATGGGCTTCCAAGGACGCCCCTTTGTCGTAGAGCTGCACCAAGTTGGATCTGGGAATTCTGGATCTCTCTAGGATATCCTAGTTTGGAAACATTAATCTTCATCCATATTGGGATTCATTTCATCATCATCCTCATCATTCATTTCCATTCTCATCTCCATCATGTACTGTATCTTCATTAACTATTAAGTTAAGTGACTTTCCTTCATATTTTCATAATTTTTTTTATCTTTTTTTTTTCAGTTTTTATTTTTATTCTCATTCATAATTTCGTTATTCATTTCAGTTCTCATTTTATTTATTATTATTTTATTTTTTTCTTACCAATTAAGTGATTTATATTACCTAAGCTTGTTTTAGTTAAGTTATAAATATTATATACCATAGGAGATACTTATTATATTGTACCAAATAATATCGTGGTTACGCCACAATTTTTGACTTGCTGTATAGATGATAACATATACATTGGTCTCCCAGTATACATACATAGTTCTCTTGGGGATAGTGGTAGTCTCCCATGTGGATCTGCTTTGTTGGGCAATCCTGTACTAGTTTGTATTTTCCCAGTTTTTCATTGGTGGTGGTGAGGCGATTGCACTTTGAATAAAAGATATCGCACAAGGAAGCACCTCTTTTCTTTCCTCTTTTTGTATAATGTGCAATATATGTGAGCTTCTGCTGAAACCATCTGAAGTAGTAACCATACTATTTAGTCACATAAGGGCAGAAATTAGTCAAATTCTACCACTGATGCATTTACTGCAGTCAAAAAATAAGGAATATGGCTGAGGAATTGTACCATAATGACAACACAGGAAGACAGAGGAGGAGGTGCTCAAACACAAAATGACAACACAGACATGCATCAGTTGGTCAAGGACATGTTAGCATGCTCTGAACAAGATCATTGCATAGTGTCCATTAAAAGCAATGAGGTATACATTCTTTCTTGGACCCCTGCTTGAAACACAAAATTTCTGAATTTCTGCCAAAGATTAATCAGCAGTTTGTGACAACAAAGAGTCATGATGACCAGCAGCTTCTCTCTCAGGAATAGAATTCTGCCATGGAATATATAGATATCTTTATTGATCTGGTGGTGGGTTGGATTGTGGCGAACGAGAGGGAGAAAGTTTGGGCCAAAGTAAAATGCTAAACAGCATAGTGAAAAAGAAGGCAGAAAAGCATTAATATCAGCAGCAGCAGCTTCATCACCAACCAGAGCATCCCATTATGAACACAGGGAAATTCATGGGTCTCAGGAAGGGAGACAAATATCCAGCACTGGTGGAAGCACTGGTGGCGGTGGTCGTCGCACATCTCTGTGGGGCTTGCTCCCTGAGGTTGGTAACTGATACAAAGGATAATTGTGTAGCTCCTGGGAGTGGTCCCACTGCATGTGAGAACTGGCAAACAAAACAGTGTATGACCAGCACTGACACATACTGCATTGGAAACACTTAGTTTCCCTCCAGCAAACGTTGAGTCTGAGAAGGTTTTCAGTGCTGCTGTTTATACAATGAATGACCTAGGATGTGGCTATCAAGCAGCACTGCTGTTAAACTAACATTTTTAAAAATGAACCAACATCTAATACCATCTGAAATATTTTTGTAGGACTCAGGCTTTCAACATATACAAGGCTAAATGTTTTTTTCTTAATCAGGGCCTCTTCACTCCTTCCCCTTATGCTGCTCATAGTAAATGGTCTGGTGCACTAATTAAGAATAAATATTGCTATGGGAACAAGTACATGGGGGGATGGAGAAGGAAACAATTAAGTAGAAAGTTGAAGGAGTGAAAGTGAATTAATAACTTGTAAATAATCCACTTAAGAATATATGAAGAATAAGTAAGAGGGGAGATTTGGTAGTAGTTAGAAAAAATAGATGGGCCATGGGAAGTTTATCTGAGAATGATTATGCCAATGACATACTAATAACAGTTAGTGGAAGTGTTTGAATGTGTGCATTAAGACTGTGATAGAAAGGAAAATAAGCAACACAATGTTTGATACTGGGTCAAGAATGCAGACTGTAGGGTTCATGGGTGAGAGGAGGCCATAACCCAATCCCTCAGCCTGTGCATTTATTCATCCGAGTACCCAAAGGATTTCAAAAGCTTATCAATTCCCCCATCTACAATTTGATGGCAGCATTTCATTTACTGAAAATACTGAATGAAGGACTCCTGATTAACCCCTTAAGGACCAGCACACGCACGGCTGCCACTTAAGGACCATGGAGCATTTTTATTTTTTTGTTCATCGGATTCAGGGCTCCCCAAAAGCCGTGCAGCCACACAGGGAGCCCTGAATCCAATGACGTGCCAGGACCATCAGTGGTCCTTAAAGGGATAGTAATACTTAAGTATTACTAATCCCTATAGCAAAGTACTACTAAAAAAATACATATTGCCCCCAGTGTCCTCTCTCAAACCTTTATGGTTTGAGAGATGATCGCTTCTAAAGGCACTGAACCTTAAGAGTTAAATAAGCCACTTATTCCTGTAGCTATTGTTTAAATTGGGATATATACACTTCTGGATTTTTCAGTATGATCTTTATTTTTTGCAAAATTAATTTACTTTTATTCAGGCAATTGTAATGCTTGTTTTGAATTTGTTGGTTATAGTTTGCCTTTATGGTGTTGGACTACTCCCACTACACAGAGCAGTATCAATTCAATAGGGCATCCTGCCAATATAGTCTCACACAAGTTGTATATGAAATGGTGTATGTAATGATGGGTAAATTATGCTAATAAATCCTTAACTCCACATTCAGATCCTAACATGGGGTACTCCATATACACACCTGGAAACCTTCTTGTTCCAAGCCTCTGGAGGTCCACCAAGGTCTGGGTGTGGTAGTGTCCAAAGGATGCAATTTGCAGAGTAAAGTGGGTGGAGCAGGTAGGGATGGTTGGGGTTTGCCCTTACACTGGGCGGAGAGTGGGAAAAATAGGCACAGAGTGACAAGCACTGGCAGTGAAGTAGGTGGACTTACAAGGGAAGTAACTGAGCACTGAGAATAAGCCTTTCTCCCTGGTGACCCAGTAACTAATTATAAAAACTGGGTCAGATCTAGAGAGTTCCCAAGTATGGCTATAGACACAATGTACTTTAGTGAGTGGAAACTGCTGTGTGTGATAGGGCAATTCTAAGCATAGTCTATTATTTTATATAACTTTATGCTATTTTAATCAATAAGTCTTATTTAACTTTATACTTTTCACAATACTCAGCAGTAATTTCAGGCCTAATTCAGCAAGGCACAACACTAAAGTAGTATACAATATTTTTGTATTTAGTGTTGTGTTTCGATGGATAGGATTTTATTTCCTCTTTGATTTAAGTAACTAATTCACCAAAGGCTTAGAGGTATCCTTCTGAGGCAAGTTCCAAAACCCCAATCCATTTAAATGGGGCTTTTAACCCCTTGAATCAGGGAAGCCTCTAGAAACTGCTTTAGAAGGATAAATCTCCAGGTCTGATATTTAAAATTCCAGGGGGGTTATGGTCTAAGGGGTGATACATTGTAGAGGACTTCTTCAGTGATATCACTTCTCCAATTCATTTGTTATTCTATAGAGCCAATGCATTAAGAAGTGCATTGGCTCCATTGAATAAAATAGGAATTGTAGAAGTGATATCACTGGAGAAGTTATCTCCATTTTATCACACCTTAGTGCATAACCCCTCTGGTCTTGTTGACAAGTTGGTGCATTTCATTGTGCCAAACTTACAATAAAGGCAACATTGTGCTGCACAGAGCACTAATAATGAGTTAGGCAGGCCTAAGCCTTGGGTTGGGAATCTAGAGATGCCCCTTCTTTGTAGATTAGAGAGACATACCTGGGAACTCTCTGGATCTGACCCAGAAACTCTGGGTTTTATACAAATTTCTGGGTCTCCATGGGCAGAGGCAGATTCTTAGGGCTCAGTGAGTTTCTTTGTAACTCCTCCCACTTTACTGGCAGTTCTGAACACTATCCTCCCAGTTCTTGCCTATATCTATCCATTTTAAGGGTAAACCCTGCCTCATCTGCTCCCAATCTGCTCAGCCCAATCAAGCCTTGATCATTCTATGATGTGAATCTCGTCCTTTGGACACTTCAACACACATATTTAGTTGACCTACAGAGGATTGGAACAGTGAGGTTCCCTGATGACATCATCATCCTAGCAAAGCTGCTTTGTTGTTGCCTGTGTAAAAGGGCCTTAGTAGTGAACCACAATTTCCTTTGCTTGATACAACTTGCAATTTGTGGTTCTGATAAGTAAGTTACCTCTTCTATATTCCCTAAAGCTGTAAATATTTATAGTTATTATCATTTATTCCCTAGTGCTGTACAATTGGGTAACAAACAAAATAGTCAGTGTAGCTGATGTTTATTAAGAATTGGAGTAATTCTGGAGAAAATCAACTGTACCATAGGGGACAAATAAATAACCACCAAATTATGACTGATTGAAATTAGGTTTTTAACCCCTTGAATGCTAGAGTGATCTCCACTGTATTGAAAAGCAACACAGTGGAGACTTTCTAACATTCTAGAGGTTAAAAATTCCCACTTAAACCTGTGACAGTCAGATGGGTGCGCAATGCATTGTGTTGCCTACCCTTCTGGCAATCAGAGGGTTAATGTTAAAAACATATGTGGTCCTTTTTATTAAGTTAGATATGCTGCATAACTTGGTTATTACTGTAAAAAAAATATGCCCGTCTTGTATGTGTTAAAATCAGACCTCGAGGGGGCATCAGGACCCCTCCTGATGTCCCCCTGGCATTGACCACCTATCCATTAGGATAGGTGATCAATGCAGTGACCAGGAAGGCAAACATCTCCTTCCCCTTGAAGCTCCAGTCAAGCCGGCTATCTCTCAATGAGAGCTTAAAGGGATAGTAATACTTAAAATGTAAAAAAAAATATGTTGTAGGGTTTATCCCCCTGAGTAAAACAAGAGTACTCCCACTGCTGAAAGGTGTTTCATTCAAAAGTTATTAATTTTCAAAGTTGAATTTTTTAGGTGCAATATCACAGTGGCCTGAAATTGTACAGTGGCGCTGTTGCTACACCATCCTATGGACAGCTCTGGTCAGTTGACCATAAATCTCCATAGGATGGTGTAGCAACAGCGCCACTGTACAATCTCAGGCCATTGTGATATTGCACCTAAAAAATTCAACTTTGAAAATTAATAACTTTTGAATGAAACACCTTTCAGCAGTGGGAGTACTCTTGTTTTACTCAGGGGGATAAACTCTACAACATATTTTTTTTTACATTTTAAGTATTACTATCCCTTTAAGTGGAGTGCCCATTGATAGAAAGCCGGTTCAGGAGCTCTTTCGTTAAAAGCGAGCAACCCCACTTTTAATGAATGAACTCCTGTGTTGTGGAATGAGCAAAGCACCCATTCATAGAAAGCCCATGTACTGTAAAAACACACAAAGTAGTTGAGTAATGTCCAGCAAATGCACAAGGGGTATGGTTAGGGGGCGATTATTAGGAGACATGCAGGGACCTGCGAGTAAAATGGTAGTCCAAAAACTGATTGCAGCCGTTGTCGCTGCAGAGTGTGCAATAAATTATGGTGATCCCTCTCTTCCCGTGGAGGATGCAGTTTGGGAAGCTTCCACCAAAAGTTCCACCACCACCAGTGCCAGAAAACTGAAGACAATAACAAGTCACACTCTAGTGTTGATGATGACATAATGGAAGAAGGCATAGTAGCTCAACTAACTGCTGCATCTGACAGACAAATAAGCACCAAAACACTTGTCCTTAAATCAGTATTGAACACTGTGAAAGTAAAAAGAAATTTGGAAAAGCTAAGAGGAATATTAAGGTAATTGTCAAGAAGCAGCAGGCAATGATGAGGATCACCGAATGATGACTGATGATGTAGAATATTTTCCTCCAGCATCCTCCTCTTGTCATGAAGATGAAGTTGAGAGGGAGAGATATGACGACATGGCCAGAAAGTTAGCTGAATGGCAAATGCTCAATCTTCCACCACTGAAAAGGAGCACAGTACCTGTCTATAAACTGTTTTAGAAAACAGTTGGAAACTCTTACCCTGTACAAGCAAAGATGCCAAAAATACACATGTAAAGAAGGAAATGGCAAGGAAAAAAAAACGCATTCAAATTATTTAAGTGTGAAAGAACTGAACAATCTTTCTTAAAATACAGGGAGTGCAACAAAGATTGCAAAAAGGCAATTAGGACAGTACAAATAGATAATGAAACTCGAATTTCAAGGGAAAGCAAGACTAATCCAAAAAAGTTTTTCAAATATATAAATTGCAAAAAACTTAAGAGGGAGTGCATTGGACCATTCAAAAATGAGATGGGTGAGTTGGTTAGTGAGGATAAGGAAAAGGCCGATGTTTTAAACACTTTCTTTGAATCAGTATATACAAGGGAGCAAGGAATGGTAGAAGAGCCTTCGCAAGTAACAAATAAAACAATACAATTAACAGATATTGGGTTAATTCAAGAAGATGTCATGGGAAGACTGAACAAAATTAAGACCGACAAAGCACCGGGTCCTGATGGTATACATCCAAGGATTCTTCAGGAACTTAGTGCAGTGTTAGCAAAACCCTTACATTTACTGTTTAAAGATTCTATTACCAGAGGCTCAGTGCCACAGGATTGGCGAAGAGCTAACATAGTGCCTCTATTTAAGAAGGGAACAAAAACAGAACCTGGGAATTATAGGCTAGTTAGTTTGACCTCTGTAGTGGGAAAACTGCTAGAATGGATAATAAGGGACTATATTCAGGATTACAACACAAAAAATAAAATCATTAGCACGAATCAACATAGTTTTCTGAAGAATAGATCATGCCAAACTAATTTTTTCAGCTTCTATGAGGAAGTAAGCAGCAACCTTGACAATGGCAAGGCAGTAGATGTAGTATATCTACACTTTGCAAAGGCATTTGATACAGTGCCACACAGAAGGCTGGTGTATAAAATAAGGAAATTGGGGCTAGGAGATAACCTTTGCAATTGGATACAAAACTGGTTGAAGGATAGGGAACAGTGTGTGGTTGTAAATGGAAAATTCTCCAATACAGTTAAAGTGGAGAGTGGAGTACCTCAGGGTTCAGTATTAAGTCCTCTGCTTTTTAACATGTATATAAATGACCTGGAAATAGATATAGAAAGCAAAATATCAATATTTGCAGATGACACTAAATTATGCAGGGTAATTAATTCAGAACAGGATATTTTCTCTCTACAGAGGGACTTACATACAATGTCAGATTGGGCAAACATATGGAATATGAAGTTTAATGTGGGGAAGTGTAAAGTCATGCATTTGGGAGGAAACAATCCCAAGGCTACTTATGAACTTAATGGAATCATTTTAGAGGACTCATTGCTAGAGAAAGACCTGGCTATCCTTGTCAATTACAAACTTGGAAACAGTGACCAGTGTCAAACAGCAGTAGCAAAGGCAAACAAAATCCTGTCTTGCATAAAAAGAGGTATTGAAGCAAGAGTGGGTAACATTATTTTGCTGTTATACAAATCACTGGTAAGACCTCACCTTGAGTATGCAGTGCAATTTTGGGCACCGGTTCTGAAAAATGATATACTAGAACTAGAGAGGGTACAGTGGAGAGCAACAAAATTAATTAAGGGAATGGAGGACTTGACATATGAGGAACGACTAAACAAACTTGGTTTATTTACTCTAGAGAAAAGAAGACTAAGAGGAGACCTTATCACATTGTACAAGTATATGAGAGGTCAATACAAGGATCGTTGCGGTGAGCTATTTATTCCAAGGCCTGATCCGATAACCAGGGGGCACCCCTCGAGATTAGAGGAAAGGAGGCTTAAACTTCAGCAGAGGAAGGGTTTTTTTACGGTAAGGTCTGTTAAATTGTGGAATTCATTGCCCAGGGAGGTGGTTATGGCAGATACAATGGATACATTTAAGAGAAGATTAGATACATTTCTTTCAAAAGGGAACATACAGAGTTATACTGTTTATCAGTAGGCTGATCAGGAAGGTCTGATAAAGACTAACTTAATTGGTAGCAGAAAAGCTATAAAATTCTCAGTTAGTGGGGTATGAGGGGAAGGTTGAACTTGATGGACTTGTGTCTTTATTCAACCTAATTTACTATGTTACTATGTTACACAGTCATCCTGTCAGCCATCATCAGCATTGTGACCGCTTCCAAGTCCAAGCTCCACTCAGCTACACACACTACTAGTGTTGAGTAACCACAATACAGGTTATTAACATCCTCAACCTAATCTATGATGAAGTGCAGCACCTTTGATACCTAATAGTAGTAGAATTGCATCAACATCTAATCCCAGTAGTAGTAGCAGCCCCTCAGGAACCCCGCAGTCCATGACATCAACAGTATGGAGATACTTCACTCACAATCCAAAAGCTAAGCATGTTGCTATCTGTTGTCTGTGCAAAATGCTCATGAGCAGGGGAAAAGCAGGCTCACATCTAGGCACCTCCTCAATGAGATCCCACCTGAAGCATAACCACTTTGAAGCAGCAGCAGAAGCACTCCTAAAAGTTCCCAGGGCTCTGGGGCAGATAAGTAGTAATGTTATTGAAGTGTCAGAGTGTGCAAAAGGTTAGTTCATTCCAAATAACAACTATTGCTCCTGCTGTAGAGAAGTATGATGACTCTGTTTCCTGAACGAGATGGCAAGGGTCACAGACTGCCCACACATGCTGCTTCCACCTCTACTACCTGCTCTAATCATGATGTTAAAGCTATAAAGTTACAGGGTTCTTCCGCCATGTTCTGCCAACACACCTTTACTGAGTTCTTGGGAAGGAGTTAAAAACTTAATAAAAACAATCCCAAAGTACACCTGTGGAATGGCAAGGTTGGCAGAGGACATGCAGCTGTACCTTTTGTAGAAAACAGAGGATTTAGGGAACTAATATCATGTGTAGCTCCTCGCTGGTATATCCTAATTCACAGTTATTTATCCAGAACAGCTGTGCCATAGGTGGCTAGTGTGGTAGGGAACGGGCTGGAAAGCGAGTTCGGCAAGAAAATCCATCTAATAATATATATGTGGACAGTGCACAGACTATATGAAAGAAGGCGAAGTTTAACGCCAAAACACGTACAGCAGACACGTGTTGGGCAAGGAACACCAAACAAGTCTTTCTGTTACGGTAGGCAAGTAAGACAAGGAGTCAGATGGTATAGTTAAGATCACCTTTATTAGAAATATATAAACAGTAATGCAAATAACAGATAACACACAGAGGGTGATCAAAGAGGCAAGCACTGTATCAGAAATAGCAGTCTTCCAATAGATCCACCACACTCTCCGAGGCTAGGCATCAGCCCACTGGAGTCTCGTGATAAAAGGTAACGCCCAGAGGTAGCACTGACTCAGCTTGCAGTCAGTCTAGAAGAGGAGAATCAATATCGTACGCAACCACAGAGACTACTGACTCACGTCTGCAGTCAATAGCTAGGAGTCTGATAGAGCCCCAGGTCAGTACTAGGAAGGATGTTTGTGGAATGGGACCAACACACGGAGCGAACAGACAGAGCCCTCTAGTAAGCACCAGATAGGATAGTCTGACAAGCCAGGTCATACATGGAGCAGTTAGTCAGCCAGAGCCACAGGTTTTCACCAGACAGGATATCCACTGAAGCATTAGTATGAAGGATGCGTAGTGGACAGGGCCCCAGATCAACACCAGAGTGGGTAGTCTGACAAGCCAGGTCATACATGGAGCGGTTAGTCAGCCAGAGCCACAGGTTTTCACCAGACAGGATATCCACTGAAGCATTAGTATGATGGATGAATAGTGGACAGAGCCCCAGGTCAACACTAGAGTGGGTAGTCAGACAAGTCAGGTCATACACGGAGCGGGTAGTCAACCAGAGCCTATTTAATATATGCACACACAAAATTAGAACTAGAGCACAAAAAGGTATATATTATCATCTAGGTCATGTTATTTAGGACTCATTTTTTCCTTCATGCACCCTTATCTACACTTGTTATACTTTATCACAAAAAAGAGAAAAAAACAGGAGAGATAAGAGAGAAAAAAAATCTGTCTTTTCCACAAAAAAATAGATAATTAGTGGGGCAACTCATTCAGCCAGAGCCACAAGTTTGCACCAGAAAGGATGTCTAAGCCAAATCAGAATGCACAAGGAGAATGGGCAGACAGAGCCACAGGTCAACACCAGAATGGATGGACAGAAAAGCTGGGTCATACACAGGAAATCAGGAATACCAAATAAATTAACTGTTCAGAACAACAACGTAAGGGACTCAGTCTGCCCTTTAAACCCCTCCTCAGGAAGTAGGTAGGAGAAGCAGCTAAGAGGGAGGAAGCAGGTAGGAGGAGACTACAGGCCTCAAACACATAAAACAGGGACCTGCATTATGCTGAAGCCTCGCGCCTGCAGATGACGCATCTAGCCTTGATGCGTCCAACCACTTGTGGAAATGACGCTAGAGCATCATTGAGAGGTCTGGAGATGCTATTATACAACGCTTGGAGGAGGTATTTGGGACTGGAATAGGAAGGAGAGTGAGCACCGGATCACCAGCGTGAGCTTAAACTGCTGACAGCAGGTTTTCAGTGCAGCTGGTTACACTGTGAACGACTGAAGGACGTGGCTATCAAGCAGCAATGTTGAGAGACTAACATTTTTAAATATGAACCAACATCTAATACCATCTGAATATCAGGTAGCAGAAACCACACATGATAGAGAAAGTCAGGGCAAATGTATTAACAGTGGCACAGAGGATGATGGTGAGGGATGTGAAGTGTTTCTATCATCTACCTTAACCCTTTAAGGACAGTCTGCGCTCATGTGGCCGGCACTTAAGGACCACGGACCATTATTTTATTTTTTTTTGCATCTGTTTTAAGGCTCCACGAATGGCGTGAAGCCACACGGGGAGCCCTGAATTCCATTACAGTCCTGGCATGTTATGGGTCCTTATGGCTTGTCAACTCATGACGTGCCAGGACCGTCAAGGGTCCTTAAGGGGATACTTCAGACCACTGCATTGACCAATCATTAATATTTGTCAATAAAATGAGAATAAGGATAGTTTATATTTGACACGATAATGGTAATAACTGCTGTAGGAATATATATACATATACATATATATATATATATATATATATATATATATATATATACACACACACAAACACACACACACACAAAAGAATAATGGGCACTCCTATTTAATAAATTAGAACATGTCACTACTGCTTCGGTGTTACTTATTAAAATAATTATATCAAAAGAAATGGTAGTAAGCCATGATATAGGTACACACACTTCAAAAAAGTGCTGATTTATTAGTCTAAGCATATTTATACACACACACAAACACATCAATCACGTCATGCCAGTTCACCACCACCATACACATCTGCGACATTGTAGGTTGTACCTTTTTTTTTTTTTTTTTTGGTTAATCTCTTTTAAAATAATGGTTAACCAGCATAGCAGCAGACGTACACAGAGAAAGGCCAGGTTAGCCAAAGCCCTGCATAAATATTTTTTGCAGGACTCAGGCTTACAATATATACAAGACTAGAGGATTTATTTTTATTAAATCAGGGCTTCTATTGTGTATTGCCCTCTCCTTTCCCATTATCACAACCTTGGCACACTCACAGAGATTGAACATTACCTTCGCTGATGACTGCACTGTGCCTGCCCTAAGGGAAAAATATCTACACACCCATGATTTCAGGGTAGGGGTAGGGAGAGGTGGAGAAGAATGGCCTGCTTCTCTTTCTCCACTAACATCTTCAGTGGTAGGTGATGCTGCTGCCTCAACATCATCACTGGAGCTAGGAACAGGATTTTGGTGTCAAATGGAGAAGGCCCTGGTCCTGCTGTTTGAAGAATCCAGTCTCATGGTGGCCATGTGCTCAGATTGTGGAACACTAGCCCTCTCATCCCCATCCTGCTGCTTAGACAGATGAAACAAATCTGCCACCACTAGATCACAAGGGAGAGATGAGGTTGGAGGACTTTGTCTAATTGGGTCTGAGAATGTGGGCTTCCAGTTCCATTATCAGTGGAGCCACTGCTAATGTTAGTGACTTCCTTCTCCTCAGAGACTGAGTCACTAGCCTCAGTTTCCATCCAGCTTCAATTTTTTTTTTTTTTTAATAAAACAGTGGTAGTGGTCTGCAGAATGTGGGCTCCAAGTCCCTTTACCACTGGTGGTGCCATTGTTAGTGACACACCTCAGTAAATCAGTAGCCTTACTCATAAGACCCTATGACCAACAGTGGTGCTGGTCATAGGGTCAGACAGCACTATGAACCTCTAAGTAACCACTTTATTTTCTTAAAGGGATAGTAATACTTAAAAAATACTTATCCCTATATTGAGCTCTTAAATAATGAAGAAAAATGCGCCCAGCGGCATCTCTCAAACCCTTATGGTTTGAGAGATAACCGCTTACAAAGTTCTCCCCTGCCTGACGTCAGTGTTCTAGCTGAGAGCAGGGGAATCCTCTCCTCTGCAGCAGAGTCGAGATCGAGTTAACGAAAAAGAAATACTTCACTTAAAAGGTCTTCTACGTGTGCTTGGTTTGCAAGCGCACGTAGAAGACCTTTCAAGTGAAAGATTTAATTTTCATTAACACAATCATCTGCAGACCAGATTCCAAATCTGTCAGCAAGAATGCTGACGTCAGGCAGGGGCGAATTTTGTAAGCGGTTATCTCTCAAACCATAAGGGTTTGAGAGATGCCGCTGGCCGCATTTTTCTTCATTATTTAAGGGCTAAGTATTTTTTCAGTATTACTATCCCTTTAATATTTGATCTAAATTATTTTTTTTTCTCTTTCTCTCTCTCTCTCTCAATCACTCATTCTGTCTCCTTCCACTTCTTTTGTCTTAAAATACACCACACTGGAGTGCAGGAGATTATGCATATGGACAGGAAGTTTTGCCTTATTGAGTAACAGAGAAATATAGGGATATGGAAGAATTTTTGCACATTTTTCTGTGTTCCTAGAGTAAAGGCGAAAAATCTGCATGTTTCTTTAGAGCAAAACGTCCCGCCGTAAAGCAATGTTTTTTTTTTTCAAAATTTTCTGTGGAAACTCAAAAGGACTTTTCACCCACTTCTAGTGTTTCTATATACAAAATAAGAGCCAGATGCTTAAAAAGCATCATTCTACTTTCGTGTCACTACAGCACTCACGTCAGTAGAACCCCTGTGCATGCTCCTAGCAGCTAGTCTTTCACACTTCTGTTGCATAAACCACAAAACATACTACACATCATGACACAGGCGCTTCCTCAAGCTTACAAGTGCAAAGCACATTCATTATATCAAGTGTATTTAAATAGGGGGAGGTCTATGGAGCTCCTCCCAAAAAATTAAATCATATTATTGCATACCCTATGTTACATAGTATTGCATATTGTATTTTATCAATATGAAATACGTTGTGTACTTCCAGTACAGAGTACTTAGTTAATTATTTCAGTTTAAGGCCTCGATTCTGACCTAAAACAGCCAGTAGGGAAAAATGGATACTGGCCGACCAAATTAAAAATGTTTAAGTCTGTATTCAATTACACTACTAGCTGAAAACACAATGGACGGCAGGCCACAGAACAGGGGCTGTATTCTAATGCAGGTGATAAATGTTAACACCCGCTTTATCAAAACTGTTCCTATTGAAGTCTATGGGGAAACATGGCGATAAAAGCAGAGATAAAATTAACACCTGAAATAGAATCAAGCCCCAGGACTTTCAAGCACCGATCGTTAACTCATCTGTATTACACTTACCTGTCATAGACTGTCCATCTTCCTTCTTTTTTCTCTCTTCTCTCTTCCTTTTCCATTTTCTTTCTTCCTCTGGTCTGTCTTCTTCCTTCCATCTTCTCGTCATTTATCTGTAAGAAAAATAAAGAGATATAAAAAAAATTCCATACAAATAACCTGCACATCTATGCATAGTTTTACCCCTTGAGTGCCAGAGGGATACGCAACGCATTGCAGCGTAATGCGTTGCGTACCTCTCTGGTACTCAAAGGGACAAACAATGATTAGATGTGCGGGTCAATATTTTACAAAAATGCCCAAAGTTGAAAGATTTGTCCCCATTTTAAATCAAAATATTATCCCTTCTTCTATTTCTCTGTTGCTGTGTGCTCTACCGGTGGCAGAGAAAGTGAATAGGAGCACCCCCCCCCCCTTTGTACCTTATGGGCCGATGTCCTTTCCACTGTGTGAGGGAATCTGAACAGAGACTGTGCAGTCTCTGTTCAAAATGCTTCACAACCATTGTCACAACCATTACCTCCCAGCTTTGAGCGGGGGGGGGGGACAATAGCTGTGAGACATTTTGAACGGAGACTGCCCATACATAAAGGCAGCCTCTGTTCAAATTCCCTCACAGTGAAATGGTACAAAGGTGGTGGTGGGGGGTGCTCCAACTCACTTTCTCTGCCACCGCCACTGCCCACGGCGGCAAATAAATGGAAAAAGGGATCATATTTTAATTTAAAATGGGGACAAATCTTTCAACTTTGGGCAATTTTGTAAAATATTGACCCACACATCTAAGCACCGATTATCCCTTTGAGTCCCAGAGAGGTAAGCAACGCATTGCTCTGTAGCTGACCATGGTGCTGAAGACTCTGCTAGACATCAGGATTAATGGTAAGTGTTTGTTTTCAGGGGATGTTGCTTTGTAACTTAGTTGGATTAACCCTGTGAGTGCCAGTGAGGTGCCAATGGCACTCATGGGTTTAATTCTACTAACATTGGACACCTTTTTTTAGGTACTTTGGATGTATTGATATTTGGCTTAGGGCCCCATATCAATACATTCACTGGGGACTTAGGATTTTCCACTTTTTTCATTTCAATTGCCGACTTGGCTGTTTTAAGATTTGATAAGGGTCTATGCTCCCCAAAAAAACGGGTCTTAAATTTCCAACAATAAATTGGGTCCCTCACTGGATCTTAAGGGCTAACGCAGTCAACTGAATGGTGTTTTTATTATTTTGAATCGGCGAAAACAAATCTAACTTTATTGCCTGACAGGTTGTTTTTTTTTTTGCCAACAGAAAGCACAACTACCACAATGACGATAACTCTGTAGTGCAGAGGAATGGGTTATCCTCACACACAAAGACCCATGCACAAGCACATATACATACACATGTAACTTAGATTGGTATTGAAGCCATTGGGACCTCTGCATCTGATTCTGTGACTACTGATGCTCTGAGGCCGATGCAGTAAGAAGTACTATAGTAATACTGCAGCAAACCAAAGGCACTATAAGGGATAAACAAAAATCCCTACTGAGTTAATACCTTGAATGCTTGAGATGTCTCCATCACATTGCACTGTGGTCCACTCTATCATTAATTTGGCTAAAAGCCTCATTCAGATCATTGGAACTTTGTTTGTCCCCTAAGGTACAGTTGGTTTACTCTAGAATTGCTTCAGTTCTCATTCATGCATCTGCCCCTTTATTTCCTGTACTCTCAACTGCAGACATGCTGTAAGTGCAGGCAACAGAGCATCAACAATCATACATGCCCATATGGGTCTGGGGATTAAAACAGCTTCAGTAGCACCCCTCTTGAGTGCCAGAGAGGTTTCCAACACACTGAGCTTCTTTCCATACAATAGTCAAATTTTATGTCACACACAGAGGCTTCATATTATGCATTGACTCTCTTCACTGCCACCCTCAGCAGCAAAGGGAAACTTTATTTTGCACAACATACATAAAAGAAACTTGATAGTCATCACTCCTCCCCCACAACCAATCATCATCCCCACTGTCCTCTATAAGCAGTCTGCCTTAGTAAAACACTCCCTCTTTCTTTGCTGCTGAACCCTCAGATAAGTACTCACTTTTATCACCCTTATTTGGCTGACTTTAGTGTTTTCTTTTATGTGTTTTATGCTGTAATTATGCCTGTTGGGCTTTATTTTTGTTGTCTTGTGTTTTTTGCTACTGCGTTTGCTGGGGATTTATATTCTGTGTTCGGAGCATACGCGCCTTCGTTTATCTCCGTCTAAGTGACTTTTGCTTTACAGTTGGGTGCTGCTTGCGCTCCGTTTTCGGAGCACTTTCCAATTCGCTCGCAGGTTGTGCTATTCCTGATCTTTGTCTTGGCCGCAGCTTTGCTCCGCTTGGAGCATTTTCCACTTTGCTCCGAGTGGTTGTCATGTTCCCTGGCTTTATCTCGGCCTCAGTGATCGTTTTTCTTGCGCATGCTCACTCGGTCTGACTGAGAATTTCTTTTGCGGTTCTTTTTTGCTCTTGTGTATCAGGCGCATGCGTGAGGCGGTCCCTATTGGAAGCCTTCAGATGGGCCCGACATTTTGTTTGCTCCGGTGGTGTTCTTCCCCGTTAGGTACGGTGCTGGGTTTGTCTCGCTGTTCTGACTATCTGGGGGTATTTCCCCTGTAGTTTCAGTCATTGTATTATTTATATTTTATTCATTACTAGTTGAACAGCCCGTTACACGGGCCACAGTGCCTCTGGCAGCCGGTCGCGGGGCAGTCACGCGCAGTAGAGACTGCCCGCGCCACGGCTGATACAGAGCTGGACGCTCCTTCGGAGCGCCCAGCTCTGTATCAGCCGTGGCGCGGGCAGTCTCTACTGCGCATGACTGCCGCAAGCACAGCAGTGTCAACTGCGCATGTCGGGCGTTACACACGATTTAGCGAATTATTATATAGGATGTCGGATGTTAGTGGGGATAGTGACTGCCCTGATCTGTCTTGCACTTCTGCGTTAACAATAGGTTGATCACCAGATCTGGGCTTGGGGGTGTCTTTTCACTTACCTGTCACAGCTATCCTTCAAACTGAACAATTTAAAAGATTTATGCAGGTGTCAGTGCAGGCTGCTATGCAGAAATTGTCTGAGCAACATTTTCTTAGTGAAAAAGAAAGATTCAGGTCTCAGACCGGCGATCAACTTACGCGAACTGAATCAGTTCGTACTTTACCGCCATTTCAAGATGGAGGGGATCCATGTTTTGAGGGACCTTCTGTTACCAGCGGATTGGATGACAAAAATCCATCTGAAAGATGCCTATCTGACGGTACCTATGGTCCCACCTTCTCAGGCTTTTCTGCACTTCTGCTGGCAGAATCAGATTTGGCAATTCACATGCCTTCCTTTTGGATTGTCTTCTGCTCCCTTGTGTTTCACCAAATTGCTGAAACCAGTGATCAGCCTGTTGCGAAGCCACGGTGTGCGTCTGATAATTTGCTTAGACGACATGCTAATAATTTCTCAAGATCGAACGTTGCTTCGTTCTCAGACCGACTGGACAATCCAATTGTTGACGGGGCTCAGTTTCCTGATCAATTGGGAGAAGTCCTTGCTGGTTCCAACTCAGAGCATAGAGTTTCTAGGGTTCATCGATTCCATTCAAACCTCTCTGAGCCTTCCGGGAGCGAAAATACGCAATATCCGCAAGGAGATTCGTGCAATCTTACGGACAGATTGAATATCTTTACGCATGCTAGCCAGAGTGGTGGGCCTTCTGTCCACATCGACTCAGGCTATCTTCCCGGCTCCCCTTCATTATCAGGCTTTGCAACGCCTGAAGGCCCTCCATTTACGCAGAGGTCTCGGTTTCGCCGACCTCATTTCGCTCTCCACAGACGCCAGAGAAGAACTGTTATGGTGGTTAAAACATCTAGATGCCTGGAAGGGCAAAGCCATTCTCGGTATGGCTCCAGATTTTGTGATAGAGTCCGATGCCAGCCTTCTCGGTTGGGGCGCTTGTTTAGGAGACATTTCTACCGGCGGAAAATGGTCTCCTCAGGAAGCGGAGCTCCATATCAACTGTCTGGAGCTTTTGGCAGGATCTTTCTCGATCAAAAGTTTGGCCAAGGACAAGGTCCATTGTTGTGTCCTACTCAGGATGGACAATGTGTCAGCAGTCCAATATATCAACAGATTGGGCGGCACGAAATCCAAACAATTGGCAGAGTTAGCAAAGGATTTCTGGCACTTTTGTTTGGAGCGAGATGTGATGGTCATTGTGGAACATTTACCTGTTCTCTCCAACATGGTTGCGGATTGGAATTCCAGGTACCTTTCCGATCACGGCGACAGGTGTTTTCTCGTCAAGTGGAACTTTGGGGTACCTTACGGACCGATCTCTTTGCGTCGCGTCTTAACCGACAACTTCCCAATTTTTTCAGTTGGAGACTGGATCCAGAAGCTCTAGCGACTGATGCGTTCTTACAAGTTTGGACTCCAGGGACATGTTACGCTTTCCCCCCGTTCGCCATGATTCCGCAAACGATTTTGACGATCAGACATCAGGAGGCGACGGTGGTTCTGGTGACGCCTTTCTGGCTGTCCCAACCCTGGTTCCCTCCACTTCTGGAGTTATCTGTGGACGTGCCCAGCCTACTTCCGGTTTTTCCCTGCCTGCTGACAGATCCCTCGGGCGATCCGCACAAACTGCTGGTGTCAGGGGAGCTTCAGTTGTTGGCTTGGTTGGTCTTGGGCATTCCCCTGGCTCCGGTTCGTTTTCGGAATCGGCTCAATCGCATTTGGCTGAGGCATGGGCGCCCGGTACCCGAGCTGTGTACTCTTCTGCCTGGGCCTGGTGGAGTCGTTGGTGCTTGGAGCGGGATTTGGATCCAGTTTCGGCACCTCCTGTAGATGTGGTTAATTTTGTTTCTTATTTGTTTGAGTTAGGGAAGGCTTACCGAACTATAAATACTTATCGTTCTGCTATCTCAGCGGGACATTCTATTGTGGATTACTATCCTGTGGGTCAGAATGTTTTGGTTTGCCGCCTCATGCGTGGCATTCATTTGACCACCTCAGTCACAATATTCTAATACCTGGAATGTGGTGGATGTTTTGCGTTTCTTGGAGGATTGGCCTCCGAATTATCTTTTATCCCTTAAACAGTTATCTGCCAAACTGACTATGTTGTTATGTCTGGTACCCTTCAAGAGAGTATCGGATGTCAGGGCATTGGATTTGAGTAATCGATCTTTTATTCCCTCAGGTGTTCAATTTCGGTTAGTTTGGCGCACTAAGACTGGCGTTCATTTAGTTTCCTATCCATCCTTTCCGGCTAAACCTCAACTATGTGTGGTGAGGTGTTTGCAGGAATATGAGAAACGTACTAATCCTTTAAGGAGTAGGGTTTGTTCCCAATTGTTGATTTCCTTTCGTCACCCCTTTTTGCCTGTTTCTTCAGCCACCCTGGCCTGTTGGGTCAGGTGGATTATGCAATTGGCTGGGGTCGATGTTTCTTTGTTTGTGGCGCATTCCTCTAGAGGGGCAATGGCGTCCATGGCCTTACAGGTTGGAGGTAGACTCGAGGATATCCAGCGGGAGGCAGATTGGTCTAGAGAATCTACTTTTAGTAAATTTTATTGTAAACCCATTTCGCATGTGTCTACCCAGGTGGTTCAGAATCTATGATTGCTTGCTTATTTTGGACTTCTGTATCTCATTTGTTTATCTTGCAAGAGTTTTAATGTTAGCTTTAAACTTGCATAATATGAAGTCTCCGTGTGTGACATAAAATTCATGGATTTTCCTAACATTTGTGATGGAAAGTCAGAATTTTATTAAAGACATGGAGGCGAATATTATCCCTCCCTGTTTTCCCTCCCCTATTATCTGTTTGTTCTGTTTTCTAGGGTGATATTCTGATGGAGGTGCTTGTGGACCCGTAACAGTTCCGTTATCTTCTGTTCTACTGTTCTTCAGTTCCGCAGTTAAGTCAAGATGTTTCGGTCAAGCGGAGATTTGGATTTCCGGTCACAGTGTTTCGGCAGTGCTGTCCAGTTCCGTTGCATAGCCCAATGTGAAGATAGTTGCAAAGAAAGAGGGAGTGTTTTACTAAGGCAGACTACTTATAGAGGACAGTGGGGATGATGATTGGTTGTGGGGGAGGAGTGATGACTATCAAGTTTCTTTTATGTATGTTGTGCAAAACAAAGTTTCCCTTTGCTGCTGAGGGTGGCAGTGAAGAGAGTTGATGCATAATATTCGCCTCCGTGTCTTTAATAAAATTCTGACTTTCCATCACAAATGTTAGGAAAATCCACAAATTTTCTGACCTTTAGTGAATACAGTCCAATGGATCTTTCATTCTTGTGAGTCGGCTGCGGCTCCTTACCCAGACTGCAATATGTATTACAGTAATATCCCAGATGACAACAATTCAGTGTTTTCATCAATACATATGGTGCGATTGTTTTGCAAGAAAACTAGAAATTTGGCACAATGTTTATAATCCCAGTTTGTATTTATATACAAAGGGGCATCTTCATTAAGTCAAAAGTGGAGCAATTCTGTTGCAGAAATTGTAGCATTTATTCAAAGAAACCACCTCATTGTAACATCCACTCAACTGTACCTTTTTGCAAGGTACAGTACCATTTTCTTCCTTAAAATATCATGAGCATTCCACGCCTTTTTTTAAGAACAGTAGGTAAAAGGGCTCTGCTGGATTTATTCTGTAAATAACAGATAGAAACTCAGGCACAGCAGTAATCACAGTAGCAGTGAGACTTGATTTACAGGCTAGTAAAATGTCTTGCCATGTAAAATGAATGTCATTATTAAAGGGATAGTAATGTTTCATAATAAAAGCAGCTCTAATTAATCATCATAGTATTTGGACTTCGGAGCATGTTATTTCAATACTGTCAGAGTTGTAGTTCAAGAGTAATTCAATGACAAAGTATGCCCCTCCTGCCCCTTTTACTGATGTAACACTGCTCAGCCAGAGCAGAAGGGAGGTGCCCAGGTAGACTGCAGAGAGGGACAATCTTCAATTAAGATAAGGGAAAAAGCTGAAAAGCTTCTCAAGGGGGGGCAGGGTTTTGATTGTTCTGATAGAAAGAATATTGTCCCTTGCTGTTATCTGTCTGGTCTATGGACTGCATTCCACATCTGAGAAGAGATTGCTTACACTAGGTAAAAGGGGCGGGAGGGGGAAACTTTGCTTGTGAATATCTCTCAAACCATAAAGGTTTGAGAGATAAGACATATCGTTCTTCATGTTTTTTTAATTCCTACAAAATAAAATAAAGATAAAATTAAGTATTACTATCCCTTTAAGTCCATGACTATTCTGTGCACACAGCTGCTGTGTGTGTTATAGCTGGACTTCAATAGATCAATATACACACAGAATGTGTTTTAGTAGTTACTAGTGTAAAAGCCTGTGTGCACGGAACAAAGTGGGTAAACAGCGGCGGGGGAGCACAGAGACCTTCATGAAAGCACAGCCTGGGTGAATTTCCCCGCTTGTCAGTCACATGGCTCTGTGGTAGACACAAAATGATTAAGCTGTCGTTCCGGGCACGGGTGCTGGACTCGTCCAAACCGTTACCTGTTTAGTGGAAGATTCAGCGCTGGCAGCGATCGCTATGGGGAGTCCGGAAGCAAGTCTCTGCTGTGCATGACTGCATTGGACAAACATACATCTGGCCTCAGGGGTGGATTGTGGGCAGATACTGGCCAGGGGCGTTTTTAAAAAAAACTGGCCCATTAGTTTGTATACCATGATACATGCATATATCATATGTAAGTATGTGTTTGGGGGGCATATGATGGCCATTCTGAACACAGAGGCACATGGGGACTAGTAGGTAGCACAGGGTGATGTTTGTGGGGCATATGGTGGCCAGTATGGTTAAACATGGGCACAGGGAGGTTCTTGGGTGCAAAGGTTGGCATATGGAGGCAGCCATTGAGTAGATGGGAACATATTTGCGAGGCTACTAGTTTTCCCAGTGTGCTCTGTGTGTGTGTGTGTTATTGAGTCATGATCTCATAATGGGAGAACATTAAGAACCCTTTGAATGCCAGAGGGATACCCATGTGCAAAGCGTTTGATACTCCTCTGGCACTCAAAGGGTTAAAATCAGAGACGTTCAAAGTAAGAGGAAATGTGTCCCTGAGCATTGCTCATCAAGATAAAGATGATACATTCTGCATATTCCCATTGATTTAAATGGGGCTTTTGATCTCCTTGAATACAAAGGGTCAAAAGCCCAATTTAAATCAATGGGAATATGCATAATTTTAGTTTCTCTGTTTGAGTAGTTTTTCTCAAAACTTATCCTCTTTATCTTGATGAGCAATGCTCAGGGACACATTTCTCTTACTTTGAACGTCTCTGATTTTAACCCTTTGAGTGCCAGAGTATCAAATGCTTTGCACATGGGTATCCCTCTGGCATTCAAAGGGTTCTTGTTTTTCAATTATGAGATCATGACTCAAAAAAAATGTCAAACCAGGAGAAAAGAAGACGACAGAAAAGGAATGTGAATGATTTACATGCTTGATAAGGTCCGGGGAACAGCTGAGTCCAATGGAGAGAAGCAGGGCAGCAACAGGAACGCAGGTACAGGAGCAAATTAACATCTTGAGTGCTAGAGAGGTCTTTATATATCACTTTACAAGGTGATAAAAGCCTCTCTAGCACTGGGTTAAGTTAGAAAGCATAAAAATAACAACCGAGACTGTCAAGTGGCTGCTTCACCCGGGGCACCTTTGAAATGCAGAGCAGCAGTCTCTTTCACTTTGTGACACTGCTGTCACTGCCTGTGACACTTCCGTGGGGCTGGAGTCTACTCTGTAATTTTGTGTAGCGGCCCTTCCCTGTCAAAAAGCAACCAGCCCACCGGGGCATGCCCGATAGTACAATCCGCCCATCTGGCCTTTTATATTAAAGGATATGGACACACAGTGGCTGTGTGTACCTTTTGTTAATTTCAAAATGTTGAATAGTATGTCGTAAGAAACAGAAAGTTTTCCTTGATACATATCATGCAGGTGCTTTTCCCCAGAACTGCTTCACTTTTTTTTGTTAAATATTCCTCAGACTATACCTATAGGAAGAGCTTCTTACATTGATTAACACTTTGAGTGCCAGAGAGGTATCCAATGCATTTTTCACACTCTCTCTCACACCCAGCCCTGCCCCCCAACTCTCTCTCACACCCAGACTGCCCGTCCACTCTCTCTCTCACACCTAGCCCTGCCCCCATTCTCTCTCTCTCACACCCAGCTCTGCCCTCACTCTCTCTCTCACACCCAGCCCTGCCCCAACTCTCTCTCACACCCAGCCCTGCCCCCACTCTCTCTCACACCCAGCCCTGCCCCCACTCTCTCTCTCACACCCAGCCCTGCTCCTCCCACTCTCTCACACCCAGCCCTGCTCCTCCCACTCTCTCTCTTACACCCAGTCCTGCCCCCCACTGTCTCTCCCTCACACCCAGCCCTGCCCCCCACTCTCTCTCACACCCAGCCCTGCCCCCCACTCTCTCTCTCACACACCCAGCCCTGCCCCCCACTCTCTCTCACACCCAGCCCTGCCCCCACTCTCTCTCACACCCAGCCCTGCCCCCATTCTCTGTCTCTCTCACCCAGCCCTGCCCCCACTCTCTCTCTCACACCCAGCCCTGCCCCCATTCTGTCTCTCTCACCCAGCCCTGCCCCCATTCTCTGTCTCTCTCACCCAGCCCTGCCCCCACTCTCTCTCTCACACCAAGCCCTGCCCCCATTCTGTCTCTCTCACCCAGCCCTGCCCCCACTCTCTCTCTCACACCCAGCCCTGCCCCCCACTCTCTCTCACACCCAGCCCTGCCCCCCACTCTCTCGCTCACACCCAGCCCTGCCCCCCACTCTCTCTCACACCCAGCCCTGCCCCCCACTCTCTCACACCCAGCCCTGCCCCCACTCTCTCTCTCTCACACCCAGCCCTGCCCCCCACTCTCTCACACCCAGCCCTGCCCCCCACTCTCTCTCTCTTACACCCAGCTCTGCCCCCCACTCTCTCTCTCTCACACACCCAGCCCTGCCCCCCAGTCTCTCTCACACACCCAGCCCTGCCCCCCACTCTCTCTCTCTCATACCCAGCCCTACCCCCTTTCTCACACCCAGCCTTGTCCCCCTCTCTCATACCCAGCCCTGCCCCCCACTCTCACCCAGACCTGCCCCACTCTATCACACCCAACCCTGACCCCCACTCTATCACACCCAACCCTGCCCCCCACTCTCACTCACACCCAGACCTGCCCCACTCTTTCTATCACACCCAGCCCTGCCCCCACTCTCTCTCTCACACACCAAGCCCTGCCCCCCACTCTCTCTCTCTCACTCTCTCTCTCACACCCAGCCCTGCCCCCCACTCTCTCTCTCTCACACCCAGCCCTGCCCCCCACTCTCTCTCTCTCACACCCAGCCCCCCACTCTCTCTCTCTCTCACACCCAGCCCTGCCCCCCACTCTCTCTCTCTCTCACACCCAGCCCTGCCCCCCACTCTCTCTCTCACACACCCAGCCCTGCCCCCCACTCTCTCTCTCACACCCAGCCCTGCCCCCCACTCTCTCTCTCACACCCAGCCCTACCCCCCACTCTCTCTCTCTCACACACACTCAGCCCTGCCCCCCACTCTCTCTCTCACACACACACTCAGCCCTGCCCCCCACTCTCTCTCTTTCACACCCAGTCCTGCCCCCCACTCTCTCTCTCACACTCAGCCCTGCCCCCCACTCTCTCTCTCTCACACCCAGTCCTGCCCCCCACTCTCTCTCTCACACTCAGCCCTGCCCCCCACTCTCTCTCTCTCACACCCAGTCCCGCCCCCCACTCTCTCTCTCTCACACTCAGCCCTGCCCCCCACTCTCTCTCTCACACTCAGCCCTGCCCCCCACTCTCTCTCTCTCTCACACTCAGCCCTGCCCCCCACTCTCTCTCTCTCACACCCAGTCCTGCCCCCCACTCTCTCTCTCTCACACTCAGCCCTGCCCCCCACTCTCTCTCTCACACTCAGCCCTGCCCCCCCACTCTCTCTCTCTCACACTCAGCCCTGCCCCCCACTCTCTCTCTCACACTCAGCCCTGCCCCCCACTATCTCTCTCTCACACTCAGCCCTGCCCCCCACTATCTCTCTCACACTCAGCCCTGCCCCCCACTATCTCTCTCTCACACTCAGCCCTGCCCCCCACTCTCTCTCACACTCAGCCCTGCCCCCCACTCTCTCTCTCACACTCAGCCCTGCCCCCCACTCTCTCTCTCACACTCAGCCCTGCCCCCCACTCTCTCTCTCACACTCAGCCCTGCCCCCCACTCTCTCTCTCACACTCAGCCCTGCCCCCCACTCTCTCTCTCACACTCAGCCCTGCCCCCACTCTCTCTTACACCCAGTCCTGCCCCCACTCTCTCTCCCTCTCACACCCAGCCCTGCCCCCACTCTCTCTCCCTCTCACACCCAGCCCTGCCCCCACTCTCTCTCCCTCTCACACCCAGCCCTGCCCCCACTCTCTCTCCCTCTCACACCCAGCCCTGCCCCCACTCTCTCTCCCTCTCACACCCAGCCCTGCCCCCTTTCTCACACCCAGCCTTGTCCCCCTCTCTCATACCCAGCCCTGCCCCCCACTCTCACTCACACCCAGACCTGCCCCACTCTCTCTATCACACCCAGCCCTGCCCCCCACTCTCTCTCTCTCACACCTAACCCTGCCCCCTCACTCACACTCAGCCCTACCCCCACTCTCTCTCTCTCACACACACTCAGCCCTGCCCCCCACTCTCTCTCTCACACACACACTCAGCCCTGCCCCCCACTCTCTCTCTTTCACACCCAGTCCTGCCCCCCACTCTCTCTCTCACACTCAGCCCTGCCCCCCACTCTCTCTCTCTCACACCCAGTCCTGCCCCCCACTCTCTCTCTCTCACACTCAGCCCTGCCCCCCACTCTCTCTCTCTCACACCCAGTCCTGCCCCCCACTCTCTCTCTCTCACACTCAGCCCTGCCCCCCACTCTCTCTCTCACACTCAGCCCTGCCCCCACTCTCTCTCTCACACTCAGCCCTGCCCCCCACTCTCTCTCTCACACTCAGCCCTGCCCCCCACTCTCTCTCTCTCACACTCAGCCCTGCCCCCCACTCTCTCTCTCTCACACCCAGTCCTGCCCCCCCACTCTCTCTCTCTCACACTCAGCCCTGCCCCCCCACTCTCTCTCTCACACTCAGCCCTGCCCCCCACTCTCTCTCTCACACTCAGCCCTGCCCCCCACTCTCTCTCTCTCACACTCAGCCCTGCCCCCCACTCTCTCTCTCACACTCAGCCCTGCCCCCCACTCTCTCTCTCACACTCAGCCCTGCCCCCCACTCTCTCTCTCACACTCAGCCCTGCCCCCCACTCTCTCTCTCACACTCAGCCCTGCCCCCCACTCTTTCTCTCTCACACTCAGCCCTGCCCCCACTCTCTCTCTCTTACACCCAGTCCTGCCCCCCACTCTCTCTCTCTTACACCCAGTCCTGCCCCCCACTCTCTCTCCCTCTCACACCCAGCCCTGCCCCCACTCTCTCTCCCTCTCACACCCAGCCCTGCCCCCACTCTCTCTCCCTCTCACACCCAGCCCTGCCCCCACTCTCTCTCCCTCTCACACACAGCCCTGCCCCCACTCTCTCTCCCTCTCACACCCAGCCCTGCCCCCTTTCTCACACCCAGCCTTGTCCCCCTCTCTCATACCCAGCCCTGCCCCCCACTCTCTATCACACCCAGCCCTGCCCCCCATTCTCTCTCTCACACCTAGCCCTGCCCCCTCACTCACACCCAGCCCTGCCCTCACTCTCTCTCTCACACCCAGCCCTTCCCCCCCTCTCTCACACCCAGCCCTGCCCCCCACACTCTCTCACCTAGCCCTGCCCCCTCACTTTCTCAACCAGCCCTGCCCCCCCACTCTCTCTCACACACCCAGCCCTTTACCTTACTCTCTCTCACACCCAGCCTATTACCTTCCTCCATCATTCTACCTATAGCCTATTGGATGCTTCCTCTCCCCCTTTATCCTCCAGTCTTTCATCCCTTCTCTTTTCCCTATGCATTTCCCCCTCTTTCCTAATATTTTTTTTCCCTCAGACCACCATTAGTCTTCTGCCTCTTTCCCAGCCCTCTCCCCTCATTTACCCTGCTGATCCACATCTGCTTTTTCACTCACCTTTTCCCCCTTCTCTCTTGCTTTCCCTGGTGGTCCAGTGTGGGAAGCGAGAAGTCTGTGCAGCCTCCGGCACATATCAGTACTATTCAGGGATATCTGCTAAGAGAGCAGTACTTTTGACTCTAGAGCAGCTGCATGGATGGTCTCACGTAACCCCACACCAATGTCATAGGATGTCAGTAAGCAAAATTCTCTCTCCGGAGTACCAAAGACTACTGAAAACTAGAGAGAGATAAACACAGTCTGATGTAATATGGTAAAGTTATGCAATTCTGGGGCAAATCACCCACATAAAATGGCACAAATAAGCATTCCTATGGATCCTGCGGTTTCCAACACCTTGGGACACAAGCATTCAAGGGGTTAAATGCACTATTTGCACAATTTATATCAATGGGAATTTAGATAATTTTTTATTTCTTCCCTAGTTTGCAGGTGGTTTACTCCAGAATTGTATCACTTTTTCTTAGCACATCAGCCTCAGTGCCATAGATTATTTTTCAACATAGCAGGCCAAATATACAAGAGCAAATATGGAGAACTTCTGGGGCAAACTAGGTGTGTTATAGGGAACAAATAAAAATGTTATTTGCCTTAAATGAGACTTTAAGGGATCGATTCAAACAGCGCCAAATGTCTTGGAAGAATCACTAAGCGGTGATATAGTGGAGATGACTTCTCCAGTTTATCACTTCTCCAATTCCTATGTTATTCTATGTAGTCAATACACTAAGATTTCTTCAACTTTGGATATCTTAGTGCATAGGCTCTATGGTATTACATAGGAACTGGAGAAGTCATCTCATATCCCCACTTACTGAATACCCCAAAGGTGTTACAAGAAGCATTTATCCCCTTAACAACACTTGACGGTCATAGTATGTCAAGGGTCGATCTGACCCTTGTACTATGACCGTCATGGAGTTCCGGGCTCCCCCCGCAGCTGCACACCGCTCGGGGAGTCCGGAACCGGAAAAAATAAAATGCTCTGCGGTCCTTAAGTTGCGTCGCCAATCGGCCGGTCCTTAAGGGGTTAAATCAGTGGGAATTTGTGTATATTCTATATAGTGCACTTGGTTTATTCCAGAATTTCCCAAACAATCAGATCATTAAAAGCATTATCTCCATTATAAGCTGGTGATGGGTAAAGAGGGAGAGGCTATTACATAGAGAGACTAGGAGTAAAGTAAGAAGCTGTAGCATAGTAATAATAGTAGTTATTGTATCAGTAGCTCTTGGTAATAGAGGGGAACTGGAGGAAGAGAGAGGGGTAGAATGATGAGAGAGAAGATTGGCATAAAAGAGGGGCGGGGGGGAGGGCAATTGAAGAAAAAGAGAAATATTAGAAAAGTGTAGAAACCCCAGTAGTACTCTCCTACAGTATTGCCAGTGACATGAGGCCCATGCTTACATTAAACAAGCAGTAGCCTCATCTTAAATAACACCCTTAACACTTTTACTGCCAAAGATGTGTCCAATATCTGTAATATGTTGGATACATCTAGAATTGGTTGCATACACAATTATACAGTAGCTGCCTACCTGTATAAAATTATCAATGCATATATGGGTTGGGTATCTAAATGTATAGTGAGCACAGTGATCTGATGACCCCTGCCCCATTTACCTTACTGTTTGGGAGCCTCCCTTATTTCATGAAGCCTGCAGGGTTATCTAAAATGGGAGAGGATCATCATCTTATCTCATTTCCACTAGGAAGCAGTTTACCTCAGACACAGACAGAAGATGGGTGTGGTTCTTTCCTAGGTCCTTGCAGCAGAGACAGGCCTTGTGGGTGGGCGGAGCTTTATCCCAGTCAGCCTGCCTGTTCTGTGCCAGATTCTAAAGACATGCTCTTCTCTCATTGGAACAGGCAATTGCTGAGCCTGTCACAAAACTGAAACAGAACTTCTTAACCTTCTGAGTGCTAGAGAGGTGTCAACACAATGCACCTTATTCAGTGTTCTGCACCCTTCTGGCATCCAAAGGATTAAAGTGCTATTTTTTTTTTCTTTTTAAACCTTTAACTAGCAGAGGTGTTTGGAACAAATTTCAGATCCATCTGATCCTTAAAGGGTTAAGTCTATGAGCCAGAGAACTCCCCTGAAGCATAAAGCCCAGGCAGTAAAATGGTCTTGACTACAATGGCAGTATGGGAGACAGGCACACAATAGGGTGACCACATTTCCCTTCTGCCATTCCGGGACGTGGTCACCCTATTGCCTTACCTTGAGTCCCTGGTGGTCTAGCGGAGTGCAAAGTGCTCTGTGCCTCCTCCGGCACAGAGCTGAAGCTCCCACGCGCTGTGCTCAGTAATGCAGAGCGCTGGGAGATGATGTCATCTCCCAGCGCTCTGTATTACTAGAGCGCTTGCCTCCAGATCAGGTAAGTTGCATTGCCGCCCTGGATGTCAGCCTGCAAGCGGCGTCCATGATGTGACACACCGCTTGCAGGCTGACATTCAGGGCGGCTTGGCTTCATTCCGGGACACTTCATTGTCCCGGTTGAAGGGGACCCGGGACGCGGGACATGTCCCTGAAATAAGGGACAGTCCCGGACGTTCCGGGACCCGTGGTCACCCTAACAAGTTTGTCAATGACTCTAAAGTAGGTAAGCAGTGTCAGCACACACAGTGTTTCAACTGAGCTTCACTCATCCCTTGTATTGCCAACAGGCTTCTACCATTACACCCTTCAGCCCCTAAATGGACTACAAAGGCTGCTCAGCTTGCAAAATCCAGATCTGTGGTGCAGATATAGGGTTAACCCTCTGAGTGCCAGAGAGATATCCAACACATTGCAATGCTATGCGTTGGATGCCTCTCTGGCACTCAAATGGTGGTTGTCATGATTTATCAAGCTCCCTCTACTTCTGATCCACTGTGTAGCTTGTCAGTTGTTTGCCATAGATTCTCATACTTGTGTCTCACCTCTAACTGAATCCCTTCAAGTCTGGTTGGTGCATATTTCCAACAGAGCAGACAGGATAAAAGGTTAATTTGTAATGGAGGCCTTTCTTCTTTAACCCATTATATGCCAGAGCAGTCTTGCTCATTTTCAGACTGTGGGTGCTATATGTGTTCATTACAGAATGCAAATAAGAGGGGCTAAGGTATTGAGACTGTTTTACTTCTAGCATCCGACTCGGTGTGTATCGCTCCATACTGCTAGTATGTCAGACTGGGGTACATCACTACCTCCAGAAAGTAATTAATAAGAGCAGTTTCCATGTCAAAGTTTATAGTCGGGGCTGCCCACTTCCACACTTGAGGCTTCAGCCCCCTTAGCCACACCTAGCAATGCCCCTGGCAAAAAAATAATCTTAATTATGATTATATAATAATGCCGGCCTTAATAGCCAGTGTCCATTGAAAGAAGTCCTAATATGGATAAATTAATGAAGGTATCGTAACTGGAAGGATACACTGAGATTGTCTTTCTTGTTTTTGAGTATGTCATGGGTAATCATTTTATCTGTCTTAGAAGGGTGAAAGATTGAATTGACCATGCCAGGACTAGATCCTGTGACCCTGAGTTTTGAACAGATTATACACCTGGTGCATTAACCAGAGCCACAGGTCCGCACCAGATTGGGTGTCTACCATGAAAGAAGTCAGGGGGAAAATAATCAGACAGAGCCACAGGTCAGCACCAGGTTGGATGGTATCACAGTGCCCGTGCTCTTTTTGTTTTTCTGTCAGTCTAGCCTGTGCTTTGCTCCCATCGGCTACCGTGTGTAAGTCCTGCCCATTATGACCTTTATACACTGAGCTATTGGCACCCCTCCGGTGCCCTTTCATGGTGTTCCTGTGCCAGTGCTTATTTCTGCTCAGTGATTCCCAGTGTACCGACTTGGCCTGCCTGACTACTCTGCATATTGTCAACTGCCCCTGTGTACCGACCTGGATTGCCTGACTATTCTTCTGACGTTCCTGTTCCACGATCTGACCCGGCTTGGCTGACGTTCCTGTTCCGTAATCCAACCCGGCTTGGCTGACGTTCCTGCTCCGTGATCTGACCCGGCTTGGCTGACGTTCCTGCTCTGTGATTCGACCCGGCTTGGTTGGCGTTCCTGTGCTGTGTCGCCTAGGCGACATTCTGACCGTCTCGCAATCGGTTCATTTCCTCCTGCAGCGTAACAGCGGCCAGTTCCCTGCTACAGCAGTTGCCTTGGGCCTAGTTTCCGTTACTGCCTCTGTAGAGTGCAAGTGTCTGCGTCCGTTACTGCTCCAGCAGTGAGCCACCGGTTTGCCTCCATTACTACTTCTGCAGAGTGCAAGTGTTGTCTCCGTTACTGCTACGGCAGTAGCTTATGTGACTTTGTTCCCATTGTTGCCTAGGCAGTTCACGATAGTTCTGCTTATCTGGTTTTGGGCGTTATGAATCCTTCAGCTGTCTAAATGCAGAGAGCCCCGTTACAGACCTCTCTGCACATGGGACTGTTTACACTCTAGAAGATCATTAACCCATGCAAGACATTGCTCCTGGGAATCCATTATAATCTGCCTGACCTGTGTCAGTATAGACTGTTGTGGGCTTTATGTTTATGCTGGACCTGTGTAGGAATATGTATCTATAACCTGTCATGTGTCTGTATTATTCTGCTGATATACTACGGGACCTGTGAAGGTTATTTTATTACTGTGATTTCAATAAAACTGTGTTTTATCCTAAACCACTGTGTCTGTGTGTCAAACAAACTGTTACAGATGGTCAGACAAGCTGGGTCATACACAGTATAGGTAGTCAGCCAGAGACACAGGTCTGCACCAGATTGGGTGTCCACTATACACAAGGGGTAGGCAGAAGAATAGTCAGACAGAGCCACAGGTCAGCACCAGAATGGATGGTCAGACAGGCCGGGTCATAAACAGTACAGGTAGTCAGCCAGAGCCACAGGTCTGCACCAGATTGGGTGTCCACTATACACAAGGGGTAGGCAGAAGAATAGTCAGACAGAGCCACAGGTCAGCACCAGAATGGATGGTCAAACAAGCCGGGTCTTACACAGTATAGGTAGTCAGCCACAGCCACAGGTCTGCACCAGATTAGGTGTATGCTATACATAAGGGATAGGCAGAAGAGTAGTCAGACAGAGCCACAGGTCAGCACCAGAATGGATGGTCAGACAAGCCAGGTCAACAAAGAGCCCAAGGAAAACCAACTGTGATGAACAACAACACAAGGGCAACTGAGAATTGTCTCAGTTCCCCTTTAAAGCCCAGCCCAGGAAGTGGATGGGAGGAGATATCAGCCAAGGCAGCATAAAACAGGGATTTGAATAATTCTGCCGCTTCGCGCCCGTAAATGACGCATCCCATCTTGATGCGTCAAACCAGCAGCCCACAACTGAGTCAAACTGAGCACCAAACCCACTTGGCAAGAGTACAAGGACGGACAATGACGCCGCCAAGAGCGCTCAAACCGGACATAGTCAGCAACGTCTGGGAGGAGGCGACCACGTCATATCGACGCCTCCTGCGTCCTCATCGGCAGCATCGCTGGAACTAGGTAACTGTCACAAGTGTGCAATCACTCAGCTACTGCATGAGAAAATAGGGTACTATCCTGCATAAAAAGAGGTGTAGATGCATGGGATGCTAATTCTAAGGCCTCAACTAGAATATGGAGTAAAGTTTTGGGCACCAGTTCTTAAAAAATACATTACTGAACTGGAAAAAGTTCAGAGATGTGCAACAAAACTGATAAAGGGATTGGAAAATCTGAGTTATAAAGAAAGAATAGCCAAATTGGGCTTGTTTACTTTATAGAAGAGACATCTAAGGGGTGATATGATTACCATTTACAAATATATTTAAGGTCAATACAAAGAACTATCCAATCATATATTTATGGAAAAAACTGAGCAAGAATGAAAGGTCATCCATTAAGACTAGAGAAAAGGCCCTTTCGACTAAAACAAAGACATGGATTTTATTTACAGTAAGGGCAGTAACGCTATGGAATTCTTTGCCTCAGGATGTTGTGCTTGCAGACTCTTTAAAAGCAACACGTACCTATCTAGCCCAGAAATATATTGAGAATTATGACAGATGGCTTCAATGTAGATCCAGGGAGCTATCCGACTGCCATTTGGAGTGAGGACGGATTTTTTTTTTTTTTCTCACTTGGGGTTTAATTGGAAATGGATTCAGTGTCTTTTTCCCTCCTCTGGATCAACAGAGGTGATTTGGCATGGGTTGCGCTGGATGGACACATCTTTTTTTCAGCCTCATGAACCATGTTACTATGGTACTAGTGTTTTTGTCACACTGCTCATATAGTATGTTTAAATACAGCATGTTGGTCGGTGAATTAGCTTAACTTCCAGGAATACAAACAAACATGGCTCATTTTCCTCATACCTTAGCCCTACTTTATTCACAGCATGTATAATGGGATAATGCTGGGTGTCTGAGGAACCTAAGTGAACAGGAGGCACCAGAGATCGACTTAACATCTGAATCTTGGCAGAGTAACCTGTGTGTATGTATGTGTGCACGCACAATATATGTACAGTATATAATTACAGTGTGTAACAGAAGAACGTACCTAGGTAGGAGTCCATCATACAGCAGTCAGGTGTATCTATATAATTACAGTGTATAACAGAAGACCTTATTTAGGTAGTAGTCCATCATACAGCAGTCAGGTGTATCTATATAATTAGAGTGTGTAACAGAAGACCTTATTTAGGTAGGAGTCCATCATACAGCAGTCAGGTGTATCTAAATAATTACAGTGTGTAACAGAAGACCTTACCTAGGTAGGAGTCCATCATACAGCAGTCAGGTGTATCTATATAATTACTGTGTGTAACAGAAGCACTTACCTAGGTAGGAGTCCATCATACAGCAGTCAAGTGTATCTATATGATTAAGCAGAGTCTATCATACAGCAGTCAGGTATATCTATATAGTTACTGGGTGTAACAAGGCCTTTCATAGATAGGTGTCCTTCATTCATTAATCAGAAATATTTATAAAATTACTGTTTTAAATAAGGACATATGAACATAATATCCTCCAAACAGCTGTCGGATAGATGTATATATTTTTTACTTGCACTCCTATATTTCTATCTGCTTATTTACAATCTGATAAAGACTAAGCACCCTTATGAGTAATTCTGGACTACTGAAAGACATTTTTTTGGAGGAGCAGGGATCTAGAGGCAGACTCCAGTGATCATTATGTAGAGGAAACAGCAGATATACTTGACACCTATCATGGTAACTTAATCTGTAAAACAAGTTAGAGAGCTACTATGTACTATATATACCGCTACTATATACTTCATATATTTGAACCCTAATCGTGGATTTGCCACTGTTTAGATTTATAATGTTGACTTTATTAAAATCAATATCATAAATTTAAAGGGGATGTTTACCCCCTTCACAACTTTGGCTAAATCGTTTCATCATCAATAATAACTAATGGAAGTTGTGTTCTTTTTTTTAAAAAAAATCCACCCATTTGCAGAAATTCAAAGTTTAGTGCTGACCGGATCTGTACCGTAGTCTCAGCTTCTATCCAGCCTCCTCCGATGATGGAGGCTCTCCGTCTCTAAACTGGAGCACTTTCATTGGCAGAGATCAATTTCATGCGCATTGTATACCCATTTGATCTTCATGGGATTAATTTGTGCAAAAGATGACATTACTGGGTTAAGGTTTAACCCTTTGAGTGCCAGAGGGGTATCCAATTAATTGTGAACGATGGTTTGGATACCCTCTGGCACTCAAAGGGTTAAAGCTGGCCAGGGATAAGAAATCATAATATGACTGCCCAATATTAAGCAGTCACTGCCGTCATAATGTGATTGCCTATCCCTGGCCAGATTTATTCCCACCCAATAGCCGATCTCATCATTTGTTATAAGTTAAATACTTGAAGGCCAAATGAGTGCACAGTGTTCACTGCTTTGCAATGCATTGTGCTCAGCCTCATGCTTGATTAAGCTCTTGAGGATCTGAGTGATGCACTACACCTTGAAAAGCAAGGCACATTGTATACCCATTTGGTCTTCAAGGGGTTAATTTATTACAAAAGGTGACATTGAATACTGTGTCCCATCCCGCGCCAGCTTTAAACAATTAATGTGAAAACCTCATTTAACCCCTTAACTAACTTTGACAATCATAGTACGTCATGGGTAGATCTGACTTAACGACCCATGACGTACTATGACTGTCATGGAATTCCAGGCTCCCCCTGAGGCTGCACGCCGTTCGGGGAGTCCGGAATCTGAATTAAAAAAAAAAAAAAATGCTCTGTGGTCCTTCAGTGACCACAACACTCCCCGCGCGGCCAGTCGTTAAGGGGTTAAAGGGATAGTAATACTTAAAATGTAAAAAAAACGATGTCGTAGGGTTTATCCCCCTTGAGTAAAACAAGGCTATTCCCACTAATTAAAGGTGTTTTATTCAAAAGTTATGACTCAAACATGGATTTTTCAGGTTTACTATCACAGTGGCCTGAAATTGTACAGTGGTACTGTTTCTATACCATACTATGGGCAGCTCTGGTCCCGGGACCATAAATCTCCATAGGATGGTGTAGCAACAGCGCCACTGTACAATTTCAGGCCACTGAGATATTGCACCTAACAAATTCAAGTTTGAGCTGTCATAACATTTGAATAAAACACCTTTCATCAGTGGGAGTACCCTGTTTTACTCAGGGAGGTAAACCCTACAACATATATTTTTTACATTTTAAGTATTACTATCCCTTTAATTACAAATATATTTAAGCAGGGGGCTGAGCAACACATTGCTTTACATTGCTTTTCTTGCTCTTCTGGCACTCAAAAGGGATAAGTGTATATGACCCCATGTTTAGTTGCTACGTTCAAATGGTTAATTCCATGAGTACTGCAAATGCTTTCAACTTGTTCAATACACCGGCCTGAAGGAAGGTGTCCCTGTGTAAAATAACACTTTTCTGTATTAGCTCCTTGGTGGTTAGAGATGTCTCCTGGAGACACTCTAGAATACAAAGGGTTAATAAAGTATGGTAATGTTGGTATTTGGTTAAGCTTTTAGGGACTGCTCTCTTAGAGTATATGTAAAATTGGACTTAAAGTGGATGTGTCACCTATTTATAACATTGCCTAAATAGTTATACTACATATCGAATACTTCTAAAATGTTATTAATTTATTTTTAAATTTTATTTATTGTAAATTTAAGTTATAAAGTCTGTCCCCCAGCTAGTTCCTCATAGACTGCAATTACCTGCTCTGTAACCGCAGTCCGTCGCTCTGCCTCTGCTCTCCTCCCTCCTCCGATGACAGAGGCTTCAGTCTGTAAGCTGGAGCGGTCTCATTAGCAGAGATCGATATCTAGCCAATGAGAGCGCTCCAGCTTACAGACAGAAGCCTCCGCCATCGGAGGAGGGAGGAGAGCAGAGCCACAGAAGTCTATGCGGAAGTAGCTGAGGGACAGACTTTCTAAGTTAAATTTACAACAAATAAAACTTAAAAAAAAATAGCATTTTAGAAGTATTCAATATGTAGCCTAACTATTTAAGGCCACGGACAACAAATGGGGAATGCTTCTAGCACAGTGGTTCTTAAAGGGAAATTACTATTTAAAATATAAAAAAATATATATTTTACGATTTATCACCTCTGAGTTAAACAAGGGTACTCCCACTGCTAAAAGGTGTTTTATTCAAAAGTTATTACAACTAAAACATTAATTTTTTAGGTGCAGTATCACAGTGGCATGAAATTGTACAATGGCGCTGTTGCTACACCAGCCTATTGACAGATCTGGTCAGTTGACCTTAAATCTCCATAGAATGGTGTAGCAACAGCACCACTGTACAATTTCAGGCCACTGTGATACTGCACTTAAAAATGTAAAGATTGACCTGCAATAACCTTTGAATAAAACACCATTCATCAGTGGGAGGACCCTTGATTTACTCAGGGTGATAAACCCTACAAATTTTTTTTTACATTTAAAGTATTACTATCCCTTTAACAAGCGTGCAGTGGCAATTGGTGTGCCATGGGCATCAGCTTTAAGTGCCCCACTTTTTCTATGAAAACTTTAACAAAAACTGTGAAAGTTGAGTTCCTAATGTATATTTATGGAAATTATTATGCACGATATAGTCTTTGTCATTGTGACTGTGAGACCTTTAGAATAACTGTATATCTGAGTATTGTTCCTTTCATTAAGTCATGGAAAATACTAAATATAAAATGTGAGGGGTGCCTGGAAAATTCCAGATTGCATGTTAGGGGTGTATTTAGTGGAAAAATGACTGAGACACACTGGTCTAGTTAGAAGTCCATTATATTTAAGTGTATGTGACAACAGGCATTTTTACATGTTGTTGTCTTTTTAACTTCTTTCATGCTGTGAATCTCTTCAAATGGTAAGAGACACGAGGCTAAAAGAAATGAATGCACAATTTGTTTTCTCTAGTGTTTAACCCCTTAGTGACTGGCTGCGCGCACACGCGGCCGGCACTTAATGCCCATGGGTTTTTTTTCAGCATTATGCCGAGTGACTTCCGGGACATACATGTATATCCTCTCTCCTTCTGGGACATCCGGTCGGGATGTACATGTACGTCCTCGGGCGGGAAGGGGTTAAAAATCTGAACTGCCATTGCCTTATAACTTTAGCTCTTAGAAAAATGGGAGCATTGAATGTGGAGGCACACTAGCAAGAGTGATAGCAGTTCAGAGTCTGACATGCCTGAAAAGTATAATATATATGACCTAGTGTGCATAGCTACATACCTCCCAAGTGTCCTTCTTTAGGAGGGACAGTCCCTTTTTCAGATCCAAATCCCTCTGTCCCTCTTTTCTACCTTTTTGTCCCTCTTTTCTGGAGATCAGAATGCGTAGTGTGTATCACATTGCTCCACAGCAATAAAACTCACATACATGTGTAGTTAATCTACAATATATGTGTTTATAAATGAGTCTGTGTAAATAAAATACTTTAGTCTTGCTGTAAATTAATGAATTCATTTACACAAAGAGGTGTCAATAGGTCTTGAAATAGCCTAAAAATTCTTGGTAATGCCCCTCACACCAGCCACACCTCCATAAACACCACCTAAACCAAAAGTGTCCCTCTTTGTCCATTTGAAATGTTGGGAGGTATGTAGCTATTTAGTCAGTTAGTTATTTAGTTATGTAGTTAGTTTTGTATTATCCATCCTCTCTCCACTTATGACTTTAGTGCCTTCTCCTTTGGAGGGAATGGACAGCTGATTGAGCAGTGCAACTTGCATTGCCATTTCAAACCTAACGGACATAACTGGGGGCTGGGCGTAGCTGGAGAGGGGCATATGTGGGGTGGGGCACAGGGGCCCCTGCATTTTGTGTTATACTTCTTTATAAATATATTTTGCAGACTCTTTTAGATTTTACCAAGCCATTTACTGGAATAAACTTAAGCCTCAATTGGTACAATGGTTAAAACAAGCAGACAAGCAGAAACAGTGGAAAGTACTCTTACAGATGACCTATCCTTAAAAGCTTATGTGCTTTTACTGCAGGGCGCGAAGCCAGAAGTGATTCTCTCCACTCATCATATACCCTGAGAATTCAGTGTCTTAAATAAGCATGAGCTGAGAATGGCAAGTGCAGTATAAGTAAATAAAGATTTTTGCTTCACAGGCATTACAAGGAAAGTTGTATGCCAACAAACACAGGCAGAGGATGTAATTAAAACTGCCACAAACACAATATCTGATTCACATATTCATCAAGGTTTTTGTTGTATAATCTTTATTTTTGAAGATTTTCATTTAACTGGTAGGAGGGGGTGTAGAGAGTGGTACAGAAGAGAGAAGGACAGGGGATGGGGACTTTTGGGCAAGTTGGCCTAGGCTCACGCCAGTAACAATAGGGCTGGATTCTATTACAGGTGCTAATTTTATCACTGCTTTTATCTCCATTTTTCCCCATAGACTTCAATAGAATTCAATGTTTGATAAAACGGTTGTTAACCCTTTGAGTGCCAGAGGGGTACGCAACGCATTGCAAAGCAATGCGTTGCGTACCCCTCTGGCACTCAAAGGGTTAACATTTAGCACCTGCGATAGAATCTAGCCCATTATGAGCAAGCAAATAAAAGGAATGTAGGTAGAATGTGCAAGAGCCAAAATGAGGCTGATGTCCTAAGTACAGGTGGAGCAATTCTGGGGCAAACCTATTGTACCATACATAACTAATATAATTCCATGATGACTGAAATGGGGATTTTAACCCCTTAACAACTGCCCGGTCTGTCGGAGGAAGACTGTTAAGGACCACGGCACTTTTTTTTATTTTTGCTATTAATTCTGGGATTGCGGAGTTGAATGCAGCCACGCTGACATCCAAGAATACCATGACTATCCAGGGCCGTCACTGGTCCTTAATGCACATCCACCGGTGATGGTCCTGGCATTTCACTGGTCCTTAAGGGGTTAAACTTTGAATGCTAGAGAGGTCTTCAACCCATTGCTTCAAGCAAATCTTCAGTTTGTTCTGTTCTGACATTACTACCTAAGCCTTGTCATAAAAATTGTACTGTGATGTGAGTGTCCATACTTTCAACTACCATCATTGATTGCATTTTAAAGCAAATCACTGTTCACCTCTCTGGTTCTGAAGGAGTTTAAAAAAGCCAAAACCAGATTGCCCAAAACAAGGACTGTTTTTAAATATGCTGACTGAGAGCTTGAGCTCTCTGGATCTGCAACCAGGGCTGGATTTACATCCCAGGTGACCCTAGGCAAGGCACTCTAGGTGCCCTTAGTACCACCCATGGCCACATCCCCACTCCTCATAGGGAGGGTTATGAAACACATAGTGCCATTTATATTTACATTCTAATTGTAACGTTATGGACTTTTTAACATTATCATTATTCTTTTTCATTTTTTTCTAAATAAATTTGTTTTAAGTTCATTTGAGTATCTATGGACTTACTATAAGTATCAGGGGTCACTGACTATCGTACTTCTGAATTGGAGAATCACGTACACAGCAGCATTGACCGAGGGACAAAACAAAGTGTTCTTGGACTATAGATTGCATACCAATCAACACCAACTGGAAGACTGAGTGAGGGTGTTTCTTAAAGGGATAGTAATGTCATGTAAAAAGTAATAGCTATATCGTAGATATAATAAAAATAGATTACTTGACGTTATTCCTATCTTTCAAACCTTTATGGTTTGAGAGATATATACAAAAATAAAGTTCTCTGCTCCCTCCCCTTTCTACTACGTCAGCTATATGGTGACAGCATGAGATCCTGGTCCCGAGACCAGACGGCGGCTCTTTAGCAGAGCCGACATAGCAATATCTAAAAATAAACACTTCATTGGAACGGTCTACAACGTGTGCCTGGTTTGCAAGCACACTTTGTAGACCATTCCAATTAAGTATTTATCTTTAGATATCGTTATATCGGCAGTGCTGAAGAGCTGCTGTCTGGACGCGCAACCAGACTCTGCTTCTGACAGCTTTACAGCTCATCAAGCAAAAAGGGGAGGGAGCGGAAAACTTTATTTTCATATATCTCTCAAACCATAAAGGTTTGAGAGATAGGAATAACCTCAAGTAATCTATTTTTATTATAGCTATGGTATAGCTATTACTTTTTACATGACATTACTATCCCTTTAATAACCCTCAGAAGCCTTTCACGTCCTGGTTAGTTCTATACTACCCAGACCCAAAGCGAAGTGTCAACTGAATGTGCATAGATGAGTGAGGGCAGCTACAAATATCCCCACAAGCGATTATGTCTAGTGGACATCAAAAAGAGTGAGTCCCCTTCAAGCGTCTACTTTTGTGTATAATTATATAATTGAATTATATATACACTACTATCAAGCTTGTGTTTTGAATACTGATTAGTATATTAAAAGTCAGAGACACTCAACTAGGAATCTGCAATACAGATTTGCAGGCTCTATATGACTGGTGTCTTACCCAGGTGTAGTCTCTTTTAGCCCACTAGTGCCTTTCACAGAGAGAAAATATCCTAAAGCATATCATATTGGTCTTGCCATTATAGCAGTCCAACCACAAAATGCCAGGCAATTCCTCTCTGAACAAGAGACGTAGCCAAGCCCAGATGTACATTTTGGCCTTGTTGGGCCTCGTCAGTGAAGTGTAGCTGATCTCTCTAAGCACTGTGAGCAAGGGGTCCAATGCTGGATTCTCCCTATTACCCTAGGGGGGACTAGTCCCAAGGATAATTTGCATATGTATATTAAAAGTCAGAGACGCTCAACTAGGAATCTGCAATACAGATTTGCAGGCTGTATAGGACTGGTGTCCTACCCAGGGTGCAGTCTCTTTTAGCCCACTAGTGCCTTTCACAAAGAGGAAATATCCTAAAGCATATCATATTGGTCCTGCCATTACAGCAGTCCAACCATGACATGCCAGGCAATTCCTCTCTGAATAAGAGAAGCAGCCAACCCCAGACGTACGTTTCGGCCTTGTTGGGCCTTGTCAGTGAGGCGTAGCTGATCTCTCTAAGCACTGTGAGCAAGGGGTCCAATGCTGGATTCTCCCTATTACCCTAGGGGGGACTAGTCCCAAGGATAATTTGCATATGTATATTAAAACTCAGAGACGCTCAACTAGGAATCTGCAATACAGATTTGCAGGCTCTATAGGACTGGTGTCCTACCCAGGGTGCAGTCTCTTTTAGCCCACTAGTGCCTTTCACAGAGAGGAAATATCCTAAAGCATATCATATTGGTCCTGCCATTACAGCAGTCCAACCATGACATGTCAGGCAATTCCTCTCTGAACAAGAGAAGCAGCCAACCCCAGACGTACGTTTCGGCCTTGTTGGGCCTTGTTAGTGAGGTGTAGCTGATCTCTCTAAGCACTGTGAGCAGGGGGTCCAATGTTGGATTCCCTCTATTACCCTTGGGGTTACTAATCCCAGTGATAATTTGCATATGTATATTAAAAGTCAGAGACACTCAACTAGGAATGAGCATGCAATACAGACTTGCAGGCTCTATAGGAATGGTGTCCTACCCAGGGTGCAGTCTCTCTGAGCCCACTAGTTGTTGGGCCTCGTCAGTGAGGTGCAGCTGATCTCTCTAAGATCGTAATATACTTAATACTCTTAAGACTCATAATATACATATTGAATACCGATTGGGACAATATTTATATATTTAAACATATTGAACTTTATATAATGTCTTGGATTATCACGTCGACATTTTGTTGGTTTAATACCGTTGCTATCAACACAGTACGAAACAGATTAAGCTATGTTGTATTTTCTGGTTTTCTTTTTTACATGAATGTTTTGAGCTTCTGTTCCCCCATAATACTTATATCCCCTGAGAGAGATCAATATGGTAGTTTTGATTTGTGAGTATTTCCTGTCATTGTGAGTATACACATGCTCATTTTATTATAATTATCATTGTTTCTATCACATAGTAATGTGAATTTTGCAAATTGATACTGCTGTCTCAATTCTCAAAAGATATTGTTTTATCAGAATATGAGTATGGCCAGCACAATTGAGGTGCCCCTCAAATTCTGGCACTGTAGGCAGTTGTCTACTTGGCCTACTGGGAAATCAAGCCCTTGAATGAAGGGTGAACTATCATGTAACATCCTTTTTAAGGTTGAAAAATGTATAATTTACACTTCATATGGGAGAAGGTTAGGGCGAGATATTAAAAAAATTGCTGCCACTGAAATTGTCAGTAATTAGTCTGAATCTTCATAGTATTTTGGGACATGGAGAATGTTATTTCAATACTGACAGAGCTGTAGTTCAAAAGTAATTGAATGATAAAGTATCCCCCTCCCGCACCTAAGTGACAGCCACACAGGACGTACATGTACGTCCTGTGTCACGAAGGGGTTAAAGGGATAGTAATGTTTCACAACAACAGCAGCTCCAATTAATCTTCATAGTATTTGGGCCATGGAGAGTGTTATTTCAATACTGTCAGAGTTGTAGTTCAAGAGTAATCTTCTCTCTATATAAAAAAGCCAGATGTATGTTTGTCCAATGCAGTCATGTGCAGTAGAGACTGGCCAAATGTAGGACAGATTTATGTTTGTCCGATGCAGTCATACGCAGTAGATACTGCTCGAATGCTTGGCCCATGTACACAGGCTTTTACACTAGTTGAATGATGAAGTATCCCCCCTCCCACCCCTTTTACTGATTTAACACTGCTTACCTCAGAGCAGCAATACTGTCCAGATGGATTGTAGAAAGGGACAATCTTAAATTAGCATAAGGGAAATACCTGTCAAGGGGGGCAGGGTTTTCCTTATGATCACAGTAAGATGATTGTCCCTTGCTGTGAGCTGTCTGGTCCCAGGACCAAAGTCCACATCTAAAGGGAGGTGGCTTACACCAGGTAAAAGGGGCTTGAAGGGGATACTTTATCATTCAATTACTCTTGAACTACAACTCTGACAGTATTGAAATAACACTCTCCATGGCCCAAATACTATGAAGATTTAAAGGGATATTAATGTTTCATAATAAAAGCAGCTCCAATTAATCATCATAGTATTTGGACTTTGGAGAGTGTTATTTCAATTCTGTCAGAGTTGTAGTTCAAGAGTAATTCAATGACAAAGTATCCCCCTCCCGTCCCTTTTACTGATGTAACACTGTTCAGCCAGAGCAGAAGGGAGGTGCCCAGGCAGATTGTAGAGAGGGACAATCTTCAATTAAGATAAGGGAAAAACTTGTCAAGGGGGGCAGGGCCTTCATTGTTCTCATAAGAAGAAGATTGTGCCCTGCTGTTATCTGTCTAGTCTATGGACTGGATTCCACATCTGAGGAGAGATGGCTTACACTAGGTAAAAGGGGCGGGAAGGGAAACTTTGCTTGTGAATATCTCTCAAACCATGAAGGTTTGAGAGATAAGACTTATATCGTTCTTCATGTTTTTTTAAATGCCTACAAAATAAAATAAGGATAAAACGAAGTATTACTATCCCTTTAAGACAAATTTGACCTACATTTTCTGAATTACTCAGCAAGTCATTTCTCAGTGATGCATGCCGTTCCCATTATCAGCAATAACAGTTTATTTATTTTTTAACAAGTCTGTATTTTTAAACATTGTAGCTTAAAATTTTGGGTGGGTTTTATTTGCCTTGTCCCTGTCTTATCTTGCCCATATCCTGTTTCCTGTTTTCAATGGCTTGGTCTTGTTGATTCTTATTATTAATGGTGTGCTGATCTGACGACCTTATCAGTGGCTAATATACACAGATAATTCCTTTATATTCCACATTAAAGATTGTACATATTGGGCTAAATATTATAATCATTACAATTCCTATAATTGTTTTTGTCATAGTAAGAACCTTACAAACAAAAGAAAGGCACAATTTTGAAGAAATCCAGCAACATCATAAGGGTCAGATAAAATATACAATTCATTTACATGTTTTTTAATACCTTGAATGCTAGATACATCTCCAGTGCATTAAGATATCCAACATATTGAATTGCAATGCAGTAGAGACGTCGCTAGCTCTCAGGAGATTGAATGCCTAGTTTACATCAATGGGGGAGGTAGTCTTTTCTGCTTAACTCATTGAGTGCCAGAGAAGTATCCAATGGATTGCATTAGATACCTCTCTGTCACTTAATGAAATAAGGCCCCAAAGAAGCCATTGAACTGATATATAATTTTCTCCATCACTAAAATGTCAACAAAAACATAACCCACTGGATGAATAAGAAGTCTCCAATATATTGCTTAGCATCTAAGCGGTTAAGTTAGCAAGTTACACTTACCAGCTTTCAGTGTTACAGTAGTCATCTGCCTGTGTGCCAGCCATGTGTCAAGATCAGAAGCCTTTCATAGAGTCTGCGAAATTAGGCAGGTCAACAATTCAAGAAGATCCAAAACAGCTTTATCTCTCAGGGGAAGGTGGAGCAGTAGAAAGTGTCATTGGGCTGGAGACAGAAAAAAGAAAGTTGTATTTAAGATAAACCTGCGCAGGTCAGATTGATGCTAACAATCCACTTCTGTCTGTTGGATCTGAAATCCCAATTCTCAGTAGAATTAAATAGCATGGCAGGACCTCCAGTTATTCTAAAACAATTGAACGTGGCGATCTAAAGTTAACTTTTTTTTTTCCAACAGTAACCCATTTTATGGCTTGTTCTGTTACATATTAAAGAGATAGTAATGGACAATTTAAACCTCATATAAATATATGATTTTATGTATCAGAGTGTAATTGTTCTCAGTTTTGATCTTAAAAACACTATATTCAGATAAAGATTACTCCTCTCACTGCCTTTTTCTGAATGTTAGCGCCTTCTCTTTTGAAGGAGCTTAAATAGGAGATCGACCACTGGTGTTGCTATGGCAAACATACTCAGCCAACATACCAGGGACACTTTTTTTGTGCTTTTAAGAAGTCCTGAGCACTACCTGTGTTGTAGTTACTACTCATGACTTATTGAATATATATACACACAGGGATATCTTCCATATATGATAAGTGGGTATGATTGAAATGGCAGCCTCTGGTATAGTGGTTGGTCAACCAGGTCAGCCTCTCCACAGGAGAAGGTGCTCAAGTAAGGTAAAACTTGAATTACTAATTAAAGGTAGTTTTTTTGAAATGAGAATTAGATCAGTCACACTCTTAAATGTCAAATAGGAGATTTAAATGATGTTTCATTCAACCATTACTATTTCTTAAACTGGCCATGGAAAAGGTTGTATATTTTTAAATGACATCACCACAAGAGGTATAAAAATCACTAAATAGTAAAACTAAAGATTTGCTAATTTATAGCTATTACCTTAATGTGAATGAATAAACTGCAAACTATTTATTGTGGAATGTGTCCAATTTAACTTACAATTGTGAAGAAGCAAAAACATTATTACAGCATCAGATTGAAAGGATATTGAAAGTCTCAATCATCCTATATAATAATTCGCCAAGTTGTGTGTAACGCCCGACATGCGCAGTAGACACTGCTGCGCGTGCGGCAGTCATGCACAGTACAGACTGCCCGCGCCTCGGCTGATACAGAGCTGGGCGCTCCGAAGGAGCGTCCAGCTCTGTATCAGCCAAGCCGCGGCCAGTCTCCACTGCGTGTGACTGCCCCGCGACCGGCTGCCAGAGGCTCTGTATCAGCAGAGGTGCGGGCAGTCTCCACTGTGTGTTACTGCCCCGCGACCGGCTGCCTGAGGCACTGTGGCCCGTGTAACGGGCTGTTCAACTAGTATATAATAATTCGCTAGGATGTTTGTCAGAAGCCATCATGCGCAGTAGAGACTGCTCGTGCTACAGTCATGCGCAGTAGAGACTGCCCGCACAGCATTCATGCTCAGTACAGAGTGCCCGCTTGCGCCACAGCTGATACGGAACAGGGCGCTCCGAATTCGGACTGGAGTCCTCTCTGGCACTTTGGCCTGTGTACACGGGCTTTTAAACTAGTAGTTATATGTAAAAGTTGGGTGAATCAGTTTGCTAAAGCTGTGGCTCATTGCAAACCAATTTCTTGAGAAGGGAACCTCCCAGTGCAATAACTTCAGACTTAACTGAGATGGTAGCTAATTGTGGCAACTTTGTTTTCAATTTTTCCATTCCATTTTCCATTTCATCCTGTTTCATTGTATTCTATATAGTTTCTACAACCCATTACAATTCACTGGAAAAATCTCTAGCGATGAAGAGTTACAAAATATATTAGCAATTTACTTACAGTAAAAGCAACAGCAGACAAAAATCAGTGAGACAGATAACAGATATGAAACATCAATATAGTAAATAATAAAAATGCATAAAAGAAAAAAATCTAAACCCACCCATGATTCCTTCACTTCAATTCCCACTTGCATCAAAAGGCTACAGAATATGTTTTACATAGTAATATAGTTGATGAAGCTGAAAAAAGACATATGTCCATCAAGTCCAGCCCATGCCAGATCACCCCTGTTGATTGAGAGAAAGACAAAAATAAATAAATAAATAAATAAAATATAGAAGCAATTTCCAATTATGCCCCAAGTGGAAAAAAAACTTTCCTGACTCCAAATGGCAGTCAGATAGTTTCCTGGATTAACAACCTATCTGATTTGAAGCCAACTCTCATAATTCTCAGTATTGTTCTGTGATTGATATGTATCCATTACTTTTTTAAAGCAGTTAGTTACAGTATCTGCAAGCACAGCATCCTGAGGCAAAGCATTCCATAGCTGTATCACCATCAGTGTAAAAACACCCTGCCTTTGTTTTAGTTGAAAATGCCTTTCCTCTAGTCTTAATGGATGACCTCTCAGCTCTTTAAGTAAATAATTAATTGGATAAGAGGATTTTAGTCTTACCTGTTAAATCTTTTTCTCTTAGTCCATGCAAGTTACTGGTAACTTTGGGTAGATGATCCGCCCCTTTAAGTAGGCAGGAACAATTCTAGAAATGACTGCAGGGGGTGGAGCCTACCTTCCCTCCTTGGCTGCAGCTAGCCAACCAGCTCCAGATAGATTTGAGACACTAACTATGACTAGATAGTGGAAGGAAAGAAGACTATGGTGAGCATGACCCCGAAGGACCCCCACTGTCTGCCACAGGAGAGCCAAGCATGGTCTCTTGACAGGGTGGGAGACCTGTAACCTGTATAGACTAAGAGAAAAGGATTTAACAGGTAAGACTAAAATCCTCTTTTCTCTGTCATCCAATACAGGTTACTGGTAACTTTGGGATGTCCAATCATTGAGTTTCCCAGAGGTGGGAAGTAAGGCAAGGACCAGGCGCAAGGCCCTCAAAGTCACCAGCGCGTATATGAACCATCAGATCAGAGATAGTCCAACAACAATAAAGTGTCAACAGACACTGAACGGGGTAACAACACCCCAAACTGTTACACAGCACACTGAACTAGAACCAACGGGGCTCAAAAGTGAAGGAAGCACCAGGAACCAAAGAAAATCCTAGACAGGCAAAACTGCCTCAAGAATTTTCCTCCCAAAGCTGGCATCAGCCGATGCCAACACATCAACACGGTAGTGCTTCAAAAAGGTGTGCACAGATGATCAGGTGGCAGCCTTGCACAACTGATCAGCATAGGCCTGATTCTTGTAAGCCCAAGAGGCCCCAATAGATCGAGTAGAATGAGCCGTGACCCTAAAAGGGACAGGCTTCTTCCTCAGCTCATAAGCCTTACGAATAGTGGACTTGATCCAAGAAGCAATACTCACTTTGGATGCAGGTCTTCCTGCCCTGGACCCTCAGGAATGACGAACAGCGCATCTGATTGCATGATAGACTCAGTGCGATGTACTTAAAACTTGAGACAAAGCACCACGTCTAACAAGTGGAGATCCCTCTCCTTGTCAGAGGTGGGGTCAGGGCAGAAAGAGGGCACCACAATCTCATGATTGATGTGGACCTTGTGGTGGTCTACAGGACAGAGCATGCAACTCCGCAACACGGCGAACAGACACGATCGCCAGGAGAAAGGCCATTTTTCATGTCAGAAGGCGTAGAGGAGTAATAGCCAAGGACTCAAAGGGAGGGCGCTGAAGGACACCCTGAACCAGATTAACCCTTTGAGTGCCAGAGGGGTACGGAATGCATTGCTTTGCAATGCATTCCGTACCCCTCTGGCACTCAAAGGGTTAAGATACCAGTGAGGAGCATGAGCAACGCCCTGGAAAAACATCTTGACATCAGGAAGGATAACAATGCGCCTCTGAAAGAAAACAGAGAGAGCAGAAGTCTGAACCTTAAGGGAGCACAAACTGAGGCCCTTATCCACACCATCCTGCAAGAAGGCCAGGACCGTGGGTAGATCAAATTCCTAAGACAAGTCCCTTTCGGCACACCAAGATAGAAAGGTCGACCAGACACGATGGTAGACCTTTGAGGAAACTGGCTTGCGAGCACTAAGCATGGTAGCCACCACACCAGAAGAAAAACCTCTCTTCTTCAATATAGAGGATTCAATTTCCGAGCTATCAAAGCTAGACGATGAACATCCTCTTTCCACAGGTAACCCTGGAGGAGAAGATCCGGATGGGAGGGGAGTCGGAACCACTCCTGACAGATCCAGAAGCTACGGAAACCAAACTTGTCAAGGCCAGTACGGAGCAACCAGAACTGTAACACCCTGTGCAACATAAGAAGGGGAGGGAAGATGTAAGCCAGAGGAAATAACCAAGGAATGGACATGGCATCCACTGCTAAAGCTAAAGGATCCCTCCAGTGAGAGCAGAACCTTGGAACCTTCCGGTTGTGTCTTGTCGCCATCAAGTCGATGCAAGGAAGACCCCACTTCTGAACAATGAGGTTGAACACCTCTGGATGCAGTTCCTACTCTCCACTGTCCACTGTGTTTCGACTGAGGAAGTCCGCCATGAAGTTGTCTACATCTGGAATGTGCATTGCGGATATGGCAGAAACGTGTTCTTCTGCCCAGGACAAAATAGCCTTGACCTCTAACCAAGAGGTGAGACTTCTTGTTACGCCCTGCTTGTTGATGTAAGCCACAGCCGTGGCGTTGTTGGACTGAACCCGGACTGGACATTCTTCCAGCTGGGGCGTCCAGTGACGAAGGGCATGAAATATCGCCCAAAGTTCCAATACATTGATGAGAAGGAGAGATTCCTCTGGAAACCACCGTCCCTGAGCACTCAGGCAACCCAGGACCGCTCCCCAGCCGGAGAGGCTGGCATCCGTTGTCACAGCGATCCAGAAGGATATCAGAAAGGACTTGCCCTTCAGGAGATTGGAGAGGTTGAGCCACCATGACAAACTCAGTTCCACATGAAGAGGAAGGGATACTGACGTCTGCAGAAGGTCTGGCTGACCCTTGCATTCCTGGATCACAAACCGCTGGAGCTCCCTGGTGTGAGCCATGGGGACTGCTTCCATGGTGAAGATGAATTTCCCCACCAGAGAGGATAGCTTCTTGGCTGGAACTGGATCTTGAGCTAGAACAGCAGAAACCCTGTGTGCGATCTGGTGAGCCACTTCCTATGTGAGAAACACCATGCTCTGCTGAGTGTCGAAGAGAAGGCCCAGGAAGACCAGACACTGGGACAGGACAAGATCCGACTTGTCCAAGTTGATGATCCACCCATTATGGGTCAGAACGTGAATGCAGTCCTGAACCTGCTGACGAAGAAGTTCAGCAGAGGGGGCTTTCAGAAGCAGGTCGTCCATGTATGGAGTAACTCTGATGCCGTCCCGGTGTAGGACGGACACTAAGGCTCCCAGGACATGGTTGAAGACCTGAGAAGCTGTAGTCAGACCAAAGGTAAGAGCTGAGAACTGAAAATTCCCTTGGTCGCAGGCAAATCTGAGATACTGCCGGGTCTCTAGATGAATGACAATATGTAAATATGTGTCCTGAAGGTCCAGAGAAGCAAGAAATTCCCCCAGAACCATAGCAGCAATCACTGTCCTCAGAGACTTGTAGTGATAATGAGACCGGATCACAAAGGAATTGAGATCCTTCAAGTCCAAAATTGGACGACAACCGCCGTCCTTCTTGGACACTACGAAGAGGTTTGAGTAAAAACCTGTACCTCTGTCCTGAACTGCAACAGGTTCCAGAACATCCGTGTCCAGAAGAGACTGGACAGCACTCCCTTGGGCGTATGAGAGGGGAAAAAGTGAAAGGGAGGAAAAGAGGCGAAAGGGATCCTGTACCCTTCTGCCACTACTTGTAAAACCCACGGGTCCACCACTGAATCCTCCCAAATGCTGTGATGGTGACGAAGACGCCCACCCACAGCTGAACGGAGACCCGGGTTTGGTGAGTCATGCCGGAGAAGTCTTGGAAGCCTTGGGCTTGGAGGAGACCTTGGGCTTCCATCGCTGTTTGGGCTTGGAGGAGGCACGTGGAGCTGAGGGAACCACCTGGTTCGCCGGACATGTCTCAGTCTGAAAGGGACAAAAATACCTGTTACTCTTGAGAGGAGGTTTCTTCCTGGGGACCTAGGGCAGATGAGTACTCTTACCCCCAGTGGCCTCACTAATCAGATCCTTAAGATCTGGCCCAAATAGGGATGTACCCTGAAAGGGCAAGGACAGCAAGGCTTTCTTAGAAGCGGTGTCAGCAGCCCAGATCTTGAGCCAAAGAGCTTGTCTGGCAACCACAGACATGGTGGAAACCCTTGTCACCAGACGGATAGCATCAAATAAGGCAGCGGAATCATAGTGCTGGGCCTCAGAATTGTTGGCAAGAAGCCGCAACATATCCGAAGATGAATCACCCCGACGTACAGCTAGGGTGAGTTGTTCAGTCCAGACCACAATGGCCCGGTTAACCCATGCCGCAGCGAATGCTGGACGCATGGCAGTACCAGCAATGGCAAAAATGGACTTGAGGGAAACCTCAAGCTTCTTGTCTGTCCAGTCCTTCAGAAAGGACGCATCAGAAACTGGTAAGGAGCATCCACCTTAGGGGGATGAACCCAGTGAGCAAGCACTGCCTCAGAAAAAGTAAAGCTTAGCAAACTTCTTGGAAACAGAAAGCTTTCTGTCCGGAGATTTCCACTCATCAGCCACTAGGCGGCCCAGAGTGGGGTTAGATGGAAAACAAGTATGGGGCTTTATAGGTTCCTGGAGTACATCAGAGGAAACCGAGGAAACCTCCTGAACTGGGGGAATGTTTAGCATGTTTAAGACGGCCCTGATCAGGCCCTCAGCCGAGAGTTCTGGATCAACCTCAAAAGGATCCCCAAAAAATTGAGAGGAACACACAGCAGAACATTCCTCAACATTTGAATCCACCAACAGTTCCTCTTCAGAGGAATCTGAAACGTCAGGTACTCCTTGCAGTTTGGGCAGGGAAAATCTGACTGAGGAAGGAGTATGCCAGGAATGGAAGACCCACTGTAACTGGGATGGAAAGAGTTGCAACGTAGACCTGAGGTCCCTGGTAGCAGTCTTGAACTGGCTCTAATGCATGGCTGGAGGTCCATGGGATAGACTCAGGGACATCATAACATATTGGGCATAAATGACCTGAGAATTCTCTAGGCAACCCTGTATGACATGAGGAGCAATGAACAAGGGGGGATACAGAGACCCCAGCATCCTTAGTCTTAGGCCTGGCCCCAAGATCCAACTAAGTAGACATTCTCACAGTGTCAACAACATTCAGAATAATTAATCACCCAATTTACAGTGTGTTAGATTACAATTTCACCCCAGAAATCGCTAAAATACACTTATCTGGCAGGCGAAGGGTTAATCTGCAGATGAGAGAAGGAGAGTCCAAGCCCTGCGTAGGATACTCGTTCTGTAAAGCTCACAAAATGGCTGCCGCGGCAGAAGCCAATCAGAAATGAGCACGCGAAATGTAGTTTTCCCAGAAAAAGTACCCCAATAGTGCCCGAAGCCCCCCAACACACCTGCAGTGTGAACCAGATGATAGAGCAAGGTCAGACAATTAAAATGAGCCATCTCTGAAGTTGGTACGTTGAGCGGTTGCAGAGATATGTCCCAAACTGTACAGTCCCATAGAAGTGAATAGAGCAATGGCGTCTATGCGGTAAAGCAATTTTGTCACAGTTAGAATTGAGAAATAAAAGTACATGAAACATCACTAGAACATGTAATCAGACCCAGAAAACACTGAACCCAGTAGGGAAAGTGCCAATAACCACCCCAAAAGATGCTAACCAGCAGTTAAAGGGTTAATTTACCACATAAAGTTGCTACAAACACTGACAGACATAACAGAAAGACCCAGTGAGTGCAGGAGTATGCAATAAGAACTCCCAGGAATAACCCCTGTGCGGAGGGGCACTGTGGGACAAGTGGACCTGCAGCACTCAAAGGGTTGCTCACCTTTGCTGCAGATCTTCTGTATCCAGATTACCATGTAGTAAGACGTAACCTCAGTGGGCAACTCCTGGAGAAGCACTTGGAATCAAGATTTTCCCCCTCAGGGCTTAAGGTCCACAAAAAGCACCTGGATACTGAGCTAGCCACATCTAAGGGCATTGTCAGTTATGGTAGTCCGCTTAATGGTGGTATTCCATATCTAACAGAAAAATAAAAAAGTTTCTAAAACTATAGCAGAACTGTTCTCTTGACTGTGTTATCTTCACCAAGGAACAAATCTTTCTGGAGCTGGTTGGCTAGCTGCAGCCAAGGAGGGAAGGTAGGCTCCACCCTCTGCAGTCATTTCTAGAATTGTTCCTGCCTACTTAAAGGGGCGGATCGCCTGCCCAAAGTTACCAGTGACCTGTATTGGACGACAGAGAAAGTTCTTTGCATTGACCAAGAATATATTTGTAAATGGTGATCATATCACCCCTTAGATGTCTCTTCTCTAATATAAACAAACCCAGTTTGGCTAGACTCTCTTTATAATTCAGATCCTCCAATCCTTTTATCAGTTTTTTTCATGTCTCTGCCCTTTTTCCAGTTCAGTAATGTATTTTTTTAACAATTGGTGCTCAAAACTTTACTCCATATTCTAGATGACCTTACCAAGGATTTATATAAAGGTAGAATTATATTAGTATCCCTTGCATCTATACTTCTTTTTATGCGGGATAGCACCATATTTGATCTTACAGCAGCTGAGTGAACTTGATCACTGCTGTGAAGACTATCATCTACCAGTACTCCTAAATCATACCCAAGTTGTTTCTAATGTAGTGTATGTGTAGCATGTTTATTTCTATAGCCCAAATGCATAATCTTACACTTATCTACATTAAATGCTTTCTGCCAATTTTCTGCCCATTCATTCAGTTCATTTAAATCCTTCTACAGAGAAGAAACATCGAGCTCTGTATGTATTTCCTTACACAGCTCAGTGTCATCAGCAAAGATTGAGACACTACTTTCAATTCCCAATTCTAGATCATTAATAAATAGAAAAGTATTGGGCCCAGTATTGAACCCCATGGCACCCCATTTATATCTTTAGACCAACTTGAAAAGGTTCCATTTACAACAATTTACAAAATTAGTTGACTATTTCTTAACCCCTTTTACGACTACATGACGTACTATGACCGTGATGGTCCTTAAATACTTAAGGACCGATGACGGTCATAGTACGTCACTTACTTTTTACTTACAGCGCTCCACCAGGAGAGCTGCAAGTAAAAATGGGGCCTAAAATTGACCTCTCCAAGACTGGAGCGATCTCTTTCAGGCCCCAAAACAGAGTGCCAATCCATGCAACAGGTCATGTGTACCGGCGCGTTGGCAAAGATCAAAGCAGTGCTTAAGGGATAGAAATGTCCCAGGAAGGAAGGCTGGTCCTTAAGGGGTTAAAAAATGACTGCCCAGTCTGGTTTTCTTCTGATATAATATAAGGTCCACAGTGTGATCATTGTGGGCAAGATTAATAATACTAGTAGTTCTTATACTTAGAAAGGACGTGAAAACAAAGAAAATCAGTGTAAGACATTAACAGTGATGGTGACCGTATGTCATATTATCCTAGAACATAGCACATGCCGTACTATTCTCCCAGCATCATGAACACAGCATCATGTCCAAGTTAATTAATGTCAACAGCGGGCACGTGTAATGAGATGATATTACACTCTAGCTTTCGCCATCAGACCATCTTACACGAGTGCTTTCTAAAGAAGCTTTTAATGACTTATGTACATTAAAAGATTTTATTTAGTTAACTGTAAGCATTTTAAGCATAAAAAGGATTGATCCTGAAACTGACATAGGACTTTGTAGATTGGAAACAATATATTGATCTTTGAATTAAAACTGTCTTCATTCTCGTAATGGAAGGTCCTGCCCTTTTTAGAATTTATCTGTGTGGCATTTGGTTTGGCGTCTGCTATTGCTGATCCATAGAGTTATTATTAGATGAAATGAGAAAAAGACAGCACCGAAAGGTCTTTGAATTGAAGTAATGCACTATTAGATATCCCAGTGCCAATACAACTGGGTACATTTTGCTTGGAAATAATCTACTGCTGATGCCTTGCAATTACAAGATATGAATTATGTGCAGTTTGCATTTGGCATACATACTCTAACATAATGACTAATAGTGGCCCCCTGGGGTGCTGCCATAAAACATTTGAGCTATCTTGTTTCAGCAACAGACTGGCAACAATAGGAGTAATTATATTTCCTTTTAGCCAATACTATATATAAAACATTTCATTGTTTTCTGAGTTGTATGCACTATACATTTTGTTAGAAAAATAAGACTCTGTGCACACTCCTAATTTGCATTGAAAAATGAGAGCAGGGGACATCATCAAAGAACAATATAATCTAAATGACATATTAAAGGGGTTTCTATCATACTAGTACTTTTGTATATCCAGTACTGCTACGTTAAAAAGTTAAATCAATAATCCTAATAGCAGTACACTTAAAGTAACAGTAAACTTTTGGTATGAAAAAATTATATATATATATATATATATATATATATATATATGTGTAAAATAATAAACAAAATAAGTATCTTGTAATACCTTTTTTATTGGACTAATAGAATTTTGGATTGACAAGCTTTCAGGAGAAACTCCCTTTCTCAAGTCTAAAGCATTTTACAAGATACTTACTTTGTTTGTTATTTTACATCTGCATCACTGGACTAATACGGCTACAATCTCCACTCTCTCTCTCTCTATATATATATATATATATATAATATATATATATATATATAGTTGGGCTTTTCCTGTTGAGTAAAATAAGGGTACTCCCACTGTTGAGATTTGCATAGTTCCAGAGTTATTACAGTTTAAACTCTGTTTTTTTTTTTTTAATATTAACAGTACCCTCTAGTGATCTGATTTAAATTAGTTATTCTGTTAGATTCTATGGGAGAGTGAGTCACAGACAAAACTTTAGAATGTGATAGAAACTGCTGAGTCCCTTCCTGTCAGAACTGTCCCTTCCTGTCAGAAAGTGTTATAACTTTCATTTGAAGTGTTATAACTTTTGAATAAAACAATTGACAGCGATGGGAGTACCATGTTTACACAGCAGGAAAATCTTTATAACATATTGGTTTACTAAAAAAACAGTTTACTTCCTCTTTAATTCCTTAAGCACCCCTGACGGTCCTGGCACTTCATGGTTCCAACATGTGATAAGGACCCACGATGTGCCAGGACCATCATGGATTTCACGGCTCCCCAAGCGGCTGCACTCCGTTTGGGGAGCCATGAGTCAGGTTGGCAAAAAAAAAATTGTCTGTGGTCCTTAAATGCCGCCTGCATGTGCACGGGGCTGGTCCTTAAGGGGTTAACCCTTTGAGTTATATACCCCTCTGGCACTAGAAGGGTTAAAGTGCAATTCACCTCTTGAATGCTAAAGAAGTCTCCAATGCATTGCTCCATGAAAATTAACAGAAATTTTAGGGATTTAAAATCTACTGCATCATATGGGACAAATTAACATTTCCGTTGATTTAAACAGGGCTTTTAACCCTTTTGAGTGCCAGAGGGTTAAGCAGCACATCTCTTTACAATTCATTGAATACCCCTCTGACATTAAAGGGTTAACACTTTAGCAATGCATTTGAGACATCTAGCATTCAAGGGATTAAAAACCCAATTTAAATAAGTGCTCTAGAATGGCTCCTCCCAGAGACAGATCATGGGCAAGGCACCCTAGGCAGATGCCTAGGGCCCGGGGGAAGCTGGGGCTCTTTATCCAATGGGCTCAATTATTATTACTGTGATTGGCATGAAGGTCAGCCAATCGCAGCAAGCAAATGCGACTTTCTGGAGACCAAAGACCGCTCTCTGTACCCCCATGTGATCTTCTCTGCATTCAGAGGGAAGTGGCAACAACAGCAGGTATTAAACAGTATGTGGGAAGAGAGAGGGGTTGAGAAAGAACTGTGTGTGTGAAGGCATGCAAAGGGTTCAAAATCCAAAAGTCTGGTAGTTCAGCCCTTCACTATTATCGAAAAAAAGTATGTTTTTTTTTTTTTTTTTTTCAAATTTAAAAGCAGACTGACCGGAGTGAGCAGCAGGGAGGATTCATAAGGATTCTCTCCCCCCGACCACTTTTTAACAGTTTCAGTCATACAAAAAACACAATCCTTACTTTATACAGGTGACCTTTGCTGACATACCTTGCACTGCTTCTACTGCTGATTCCTGAAACGTCTCTGTGTGAATTCTAACTAGAGAGGTGCAGTCTGAGCGCCTCTCAGAGCCTATTTGTGGACCCAGCTGTGATTAGACCGCAACTCTGTTGTCCAAATACAGACAGGAGTACAGTAATCACCATAAGAAGCAATGTAAGGTCTGTCAATAAAGGTGACTTGAGTATTAAAGGGATGTCCAGTCAGGGGGAGGGAATCCGTATCAGCCCTCTCTGTGTGCCCTCCACGGCGCTCACACCTGGCTGAATTATGATCTGCAAGGAATGAAAAAACATATTTTTTCACAGTGGGAGTGAAGGGGTGAATTCAAATATGACTCCAACTGGAGGGAGATGGGTATAGGGAGGGATAGTGATACCACATAGCTTACAATTTAAATGGAGCTTTACAAGTGATACCACAGAGCTTACAATTGAAATGGTTCTACAGTAGTACTGTAGTCCCATTTCATTTGTAAGCTCTGTGGTGTCACGTAATTCCATTTCAATTGTAATCTCTCTGGTATAATTTTGTAGCCCCATTTCAATTGAAAACTCTCTTGAATTACTTCAATTTTAATATATTTAAAGCACTCATTTTTGTCTTTTAAGTTGGTACTAGTACATCTACCCACGGGAACAATGGTCAACCTAAGAAGATTGCCATGTGTATGGGGGTCCCAGTTTGAGATCCTGTCTAGGGCCTAGTGGAATCCTAATCCTGCTCTGGCTCCTACTCTATTTTGTGAGTAAAATCCTCTCAGGGCATATAGACAAATCAAAAGTGGAGAAATTATATGGCAATCCAACAGCACCATTGATTAAAGTGTAGCTTTTAACCCCTTGAATGCTACAGAGGTCACTAGTACACTGCAAAATTGTCCGATGAGGTTCATTTGCTTTGCCCTAGTATTGCTCATCTTGGCTTTTTATAATGCCATTATTACATGGAAAAGCAATGTGAACTCATCTATTGAACTGGACACTAATAACAATGTATCTGTTCATTTAAAGAGACTCTAATGAAAACATTAAAACTGTTGTTATATTTAAAGCGATAGTAATATCAAATAATAAACCAATATATGATTGTTCCATTCAATTTTTATAATGCACAGTATCTTTTTAAAAAAATAATTTTCTGTATATTCTTTTTGCAAATACAGTTAAAAGTTTCTACTCTCCCGCCTGTTTCCATTATGTCATGAAAAGTTTACTCAGATCCGAAAGATGAATCGCAACAAGGGACAATATTTTGTGTGTCAGTATAAGGAACAGTCTGCCTCCCTTGACAAAGTGGGGAAGGGTTTTCCTTATGCTGACACAATATTTCCCCTAGTTGTGATCTGTCAGACAGGCTTTCGTATCTGAGGGAACTCTTCATGATGTAATGGAAAGGTGAAGGAGGGAGAACCTTTTAACTGGATTTGAAAATAGAATATGCAGGTATATGATTTTAAAAATATATTATACATTATTAAAAATGAAATGGAATAATTGTATATTGATGTATTATTTTTACAATACTGTCCCTTTAACGAAAACTGTTTTGGCATATGCTGGAAAATATATCAATTTGTTTATTACATAGGTACTAGTGGAGACATTTTTGTCATTTTTTGTTCCCCATAACCTAAACTGATCCCCTGGCATACCACGTATTATCAGATTCACTAGCATGAGTCAATCACTGATGAAATCCAATAGATCACAACAGCTATCAGTGCTTAGGTTGATGGCACATGCATTCCAAGCCTGAACTTTTTCTTTATAAACTGCGAAAACAGCAAGAATGAATTATGGGATACAGTCATATTTATATTTTATGGGGTTTTTTTATTATTTAGAAGGTGTTTTAATGGGAAAAATACATTATTTATTTATCTTTATTCAAGTTACACATTTACACAAATTAAATACAGTGAAATAACAAATAACTAGTGTAAAAGCCCGTGTACACGGGCCAAGGTCCGGGTAACGTTAAGAGGCCACTACTTCACTGCTCCATGCGATGCAATGTTGCATCGCCTCACCCACGCGATGCAATCATGTGCAACAGAGACTGGCCGAACGCGGGCAGTCTCTACTGCGCATGACGGCTTCTGACAAACATCCTAGTGAATTATTATACAGGATAAAACGTTAACTTTTTATCTACAGTTACATGTTGTTTTTTAAACATAAAGATTTGTAAGATAAAAAAATGACTTAGCAATGTTCACAATTACATGTTTTCACATGGAGTTCTGGAAATACAATGTAAACATAGTCAGGAGGCGGATGATCTCTTCTGTACTGAAGATACAGTGAGGTTGTCAGTTTGGATGAACAGATCACTTCTTCCGTTAGTCCTGATGTAATATCCATGGAGTCAGACATGACTGTTGCTGGCAGTTTTTTCAGAATGAAGCAAGTACAGCAATGCACTGCACACCCCTCTGAATGGACTAATTTGCAATAAATTGGATAATTCTCTAGCACTCAGAGGGCTAAAGGGTTAATATTACCATGTCCCATGAGCACAGACTGGGCTCCTGTGGTTCTGCTGGAAACTGTCATCTCTGCTTCCATTGACCTGACATCCAGAACTGACTGAAGGCAAACTTCATAGGATCCCATTAGAATTTTCTTGATATATTAAAGGAGCAGTAAACTTTCTTGTTATTAAATCCTATATATTATAGGGCTTTTCTTGCTCAGTAAAATAAGGGCTCTCCCTCCAGTGTCAGTTGCAAAGATAACAATTCCCAGTGATTTACGTTGCGTTTATAAAAATGTTAATTCTGGAGAGATCTCCAGTGCTTTGCTTCTCAATGTGTTAAGATCTTCAGCATTTGATAAGTTACAAACCCAATTTAAATCAATAGGAATTTTGTGAATATTTATTGCTCCAAAATTGCATCTGTTTCTCTTCCAAAATACAGACTTTAATGCATAACATTGAATGTTTAACTATTTGAATTCCAGAGGGGTACTGAATGCATTGCATTATGAGACAAACACATATGCACAATCACATGCAGACACACAGTTTTTCTTTGTACTTCTTCTCATCGCCTTTTTTCCTTACTGCATGAACCAGCAGCCTTTTCTCTCCTTGATTCATCTCAGCACTGTAATGCTTCGGTGTCTGCTGATCACTGGGATTAGCACATAACCGTATGCACAGGTATGTGACAGGAAACCCATACCTCAGGACTTAATTGACAGTCCTTGCAAACCCAAACTCCTTGAACCAAGCATGGGCAAATTGCCCGGGCTCATGCTGTACTCCCAATATCCTTCAGCACTTACAGATGACTCCAACCAATTACCCCCACTGGCCATTCACCTTAGCTTCAATGGGTAACGTAACCACCCATGACCTAAGTCTGGTGTCAACTCTGAAAATACTTAGCTTCCAAGTGTAACATTACCACCCATGACCTAAGCGCAGTGCAAACAATCCAAGTCCTTAACTTCCATGTGTAACATCACCAACCGCGACCTAAGTCCAGTGCAAAACTCCCACAGGGCTTCAGCCCAAGAATAAATTCCACCCAACTTTGCCATATGTTATCAAACTCTAAAAACCAGGCAAGGACTACCCACTTTGAAGTAACCAAAACACAATCAAAAAAATGGGGAGGGAGGGTGAGATGCTTCTATTGTCTTTCCTTTTCCCACATGGCAGTCCACTTCCTGCCAAACCCCTTATAAGCCCTTCTCCATAACCCCTCCTCCAACACACAAATCCATCATTGGCTCACCCTTCCCTATGACATGCTTCCTCTCCATGTAAACTTCGTTGCCTTCCAGGGAAGCCTGGTATGTGTTAGGAAACCTGTACAACAGGACTCATATGGAAAGTCCATGAAATATTGGAAAGTGTTTTATACTTATCTCACTCTAGATTGCATGATCTTGCAAGTAGGGACTTCCCCATCTTTTGTATCTGTTGTTAAGTGTATTATGTGTTTCTAATCAGTTTGTGAGAAGTTCCTTAATTGTACAGCATTGCAGGATGTGCTGATGCTTTATAAACTAATGATAAAAATAACTGAGCTCAGAAAGAACAGAGGTAACAGAAATGTTTTGCCATCAAGTGGTGGTAGTTCCTTCTGAATGTTACTGTGTCTTTACATATTAATAAAAAGTGAGTCAGCAAGACTCTGCATTAAAGAGAAGACTGAAAGAAGAACAGAAAATGAGACCACAGCATAATCTGTTCTCACATTACACATAGGAAGGAACTACAGTTGCTGTTATAAACAGTGATGAGAAAATAATTCTGTTAAATTCGTATTTCACATGAAACACACTTATTTGTTTGCAGGTATAGACAGCACTGGTAATTTTGAATCTGATGATGTCAGATGAATCTGATGAATTATTTCCAAAGAAACACATCACTACATCATAACCATTAATTTTTTAATGCAACATTGTTAGATTAAAGGGACGCTAATGTCCACTAAACATTTTTTCTTGTTTTGTAGATTAAAAAAAATATTATGTTACACAAATCCCATCTCTTAAACCTTTACAGTTTGAGAGATAATCACAGTGAAAGTCCCCCCCACTCCCTCCCCTTCTCCTGACGTCAGCAATCTGCTGGCAGCAGGAGATCCTGGTCCTGGGACCAGCCGGCAGCTTACAGCAGAACCAAAATAACTATACTGAAAAAGAATTACTTCACTGGAATGGTCTACAAAGTGTGCCTGGTTTGCAAGCACACTTTGTAGATCATTCCAATGAAGTAATTATTTTCCAATATCGCTATTACAGCTCTCCTGAAGAGCCTCTTTGTGTCGGCCGACACAGATCTCCTTCTGTCAGTTTTACAGCTGACATCAGGAGAGGGGGAACTTTGGATGCAATTATCTCTCAAACCGTAAAGGTTTGAGAGATGGTATTTGTGCAACTTTTTTTTTTTTTTATTAAATCTACAAAACAAGAAAAAATGTTTAGTGGATATTACTGTTCCTTTAACCATTTCCAGATCCCTGCTGCTAATTACAGTTTTATATAGAGAAGAAAAAAGAAGACAGCACACCAGAGATCTAAGTGTATTGTTTGGAATTAGTAACAACACTATATCATAAGTATCAGAGTGGATTATCAAAAGCAAATGTTTATTTTTAAGGATCAAAAAGTATATTTAGAATGCATATTGTTACAGTAGAATACATGAACAATGCACATCCTATATAATAATTCGCTAAATCGTGTGTAACGCCGCGACATGCGCAGTAGACACTGCCGCATGTGCTGCAGTCATGCGCAGTAGAGACTGCCCACGTCGCAGCTGATACAGAGCTGGGCGCTCCGAAGGAGCGTCCAACTCTGTATCAGCCGTGGCGCAGGCGGTCTCTACTGCGCGTGACTGCCCCGTGACTGGGTGGCTGTGACACTGTGGCCCGTGTAACGGGCTGTTCAACTAGTTTAAAATAAACCATAAAAATATGGAGGCAATATAACTCTGGAGATGCACAACCATGCATACCCCATGGTTCATCTTACATCCCTACTTCAATAGCTGCCTAGCCAAACCACCATAAAAGTGTAAAATTAAAAAAGGTATACAGATGTAACCAACGGCTCTTTGAAGGACACATAACTAGTTAAGTCCTTTCTTTTAAACACAGTAATTATATACATATACTTGATTGCTCATAGATGGGCTATTATGTTATCCTTAGAGCTACATCCCAGTTCTAAATGGATTCAGAAAGCTGCAGTGGTACAGCATAAAAACCTGCAAAAACTAAACATGGAGAAAATGGTGCTTGCTAAAAAATATTAAAAAATATACTGAATATACTAGTGTGAATATTGCCCCAGGTAAAAGCAAGCTACAATCCCAACAAAAAGTGTGCACACCTTGTGCTGGGGGAGTCTGGGAAAAATTTAATTGAACAAAGTTTTTTTCCTTTCATTTCTTTGCGATACGGATTGGGGGGGACAAACATTTAAAAAAAAATATATAAAATTAAAAAAATATATAGCTAGGTTACACATCCCGTGACATGAACTGTATGACTGAGGCAGACTGATACTAAACAAGATTGAGTATTTTGTAGAGTGCCAAGGCAAGACATCACACTCCATCAGTTCTATGGTGTACTTTACAGTAAAAACACACATAGTGGTTGAGTAATGTCCAGAAAATACATGAGGGGCAGGGAGAGGCAGAAAGGAGTAGAAACAGTGTGAGTAATGTGCTGGTCCAAAAACTGACTGCAGCCATAGTTGTTGCAGCATATACAATAAATTATGGTGATCCCTCTCCTCCTTAGGAAGATGCAATTTGTCAAGGTCTCACCAAAAGTTCCACCACCACCACCAGCAGTTCCAGTACTATTAAAAACCCATCGAAAAACAATGAAGACAACAGTGGGTCACATTCTGGTGTGGATGGTATAATGGGAGATGGTGTAGCAGCTCAACGAACTGCTGCATCTAACAGTGAGACAAATAAGCACAAAAACACATGTCCTCAAAGTTGTAGCAAGCATTGTGACTGTAAATTAAAAAATATTTTGAGCCCTCTGAAAGCCTAGAGAAATATAAAGGTAGTGGGCAAAAAGAGGCTGGCAATGCTGAGAATGATATAATGATGAGTGCTGATGTAGATCTAGAATATATCCCTCCAGCATCCTCCTCTTCTTCAGATACAAATGAAGTTGAGAGTGAGAGAGATGATAACATGGCAAGAAAGTTAGCTGAAATACAAAAGCTCAGTGTTCCACCACTGAAAAAGAGCACTGTGCCTGTCTATAAAGTGTTTTAGAAAGCAACTGGATAGACTGACCCTGAGGAAGCAAAGATGCCAATACACAGTCATCCTGTCAGTCATCATCAGAATCATCACCGTGTCTAAGTCCCATTCAGCCAGACACACTAATAATGTTGAGTAACCAGTAGCAACACAGGTTATTAGCATTCACAGCCTTGGCTTTGATGAGTGACTGCTATTGGAAGTGCATCACCTGTGCCACCTAGTAGTAGTACAATTTCAGCAATATCTAGCACCAGCAGTAGAGCCTCTCAGGAACCTCACTGTCTTTGGCCGAAAAGTCAGAGAAATTTCCTGCAGGATTTTTTGCGAAAAAACAATTTTTTCATGAAAATTCCCTCCCATAGAAAATGCATAATAATCCTATATAATAATATGCTAAATCGTGTGTAACGCCGCGACAGGCGCAGTAGACACTGCTGCGCGTGCTGCAGTCATGCGAGGTAGAGACTGCCCGCGCCGCGGCTGATACGGAGACCATTATGGTTTGAGAAATATGAGTAAGGGCAATAAGTATTTTTTGATTGCGTCTACAAGTTTGGGCATACTTTTGTTGGGACATTATTATCCCTTTAAAGGGTTTATTAATAAAACATAATAGTGTAGATATTCAAAAAATAAATCAATTGATGCTAGTCCAATCTTTACTTTGCAACAGAGTAGAAACCACAAATGAATCACAAATCTTTTTGTCCATGTGCTACTGAGATTCATACCCAAAGTTTACAGACAATTAAAATATTTCTTTATGTTGCATTTGTGCCAAGAAAACAGGTTCAGAATAGGAAGCACCTCTGCAAAATACAAAGTGGCGGAACTAACCAATAACAGGTTAAAAAAATGCTAAAAGCTATTAGAAATTGATCGAATGAAAAACCATAACATAATATATGAATCACAATAAAAGAGAAAAATAATCACAGTACAAAAAAATCCAATAAAAATGTAGGGAAACAGTTATTAACAGTCCATTTCAATCATGAGCGGTAATGAGATGAAATGAAGATTAAATGAATTCTGAATGATGCAAAGATGAAAATGATGATGAAGAGTGTGAGATGGCTCATCTTGGCAATGCAGCAGGAAGAGTTGAAACGGAACTGAATCTACAACAACTCAGAAAACAGTACAAAAAACAAGATAAGGACAATCTGTGTAAAAATGTATTAAAACAATAATAAAATAAAAACTAAGGTATTGCATTCACATTTGCCTTGCTTGGGCATCTGGGTCAATGGGTCCATTTGCTGTTATCCAACAATCTGTCCTCCTGCTAATCCATCTGTGAAGGGTGTGGTCCTTGGGGAATATATCCCAGATGTAGTTGAATGTGGAAGATGTAAGAAATATATATATGGCCACACCAAGCTGATACCTTGTGGAGAGATCTGCAATAATGCATTCAAGCTAATCTGTAGCTCCTTCAAGACTTTGGGTCCTTTCTACTCTCGCTGTGGGTTTTTCCCGCTCTGCCTCTTCAGCATCCCGCTCACTTGGGGAGTTTGATGTTCTATGTGATCTCTCCAGGATGTATAATTTTTGCATTGCCATATATATATTTTTTTAACATCTTACACATTCAACTACATTTCGGGTATATTCCTTAAAGGGATAGTAATACCTAAAATGTAAAAAAAATATGTTGTAGGGTTTATCCCCCTGAGTAAAACAAGAGTACTCCCACTGCTGAAAGATGTTTCATTCAAAAGTTATTAATTTTCAAAGTTGAATTTTTTAGGTGCAATATCACAGTGGCCTGAAATTGTACAGTGGTGCTGTTGCTACACGATCCTATGGACAGCTCTGGTCTCAGGACCATAAATCTCCATAGGATGGTGTAGCAACAGCGCCACTGTACAATTTCAGGCCACTGTGATATTGCACCTAAAAAATTCAACTTGGAAAATTAATAACTTTTGAATGAAACATCTTTCAGCAGTGGGAGTTCTCTTGTTTTACTCAGGGGGATAAACCCTACAACATATTTTTTTTTTACATTTTAGGTATTACTATCCCTTTAAACTAAGTGGACAGTTTACTTCTTCAAGCTACATGTGCGAGATGTTCAGAAAGTGGTGGTATCTGAAATTGTCTGTAATTAGAATAAAAAAGTTCTTACACCATGGCCCGTCAATTTTCAGACATGTTTCTGTCATCTTTTGCATTCAATTCCGCCATCTCCGTCAAAGGGAAAAAGCTGTCTTAAATGAGGGTGTGGATTAATCTACCATCATATCTTAAGGTATTTTCAGAAAAAAGTATTTGTTTCGATGTCACTTTTTTGTCTGATTAACCACATTTTTTTCCCAACAAAAAACTTGGAGAAGACAAATAAAAGTACTATTAGTGGGACTGAGAAGCAATTTGTCGTTTCAAAGAAAAAAATGTCTTTGTTTCTTTGAAAATTTTTATTTCAAAGACAAAATCTAAGACATTTTTAACATCAGAATTTTTAAAGGCAATGTTCTTCTTACCGTCATTTTAATTCTTTAGACACATTTTCAAACTTGACGGATTTACTTATGAAAATATTATCCTTCTTTTACCACCAACTCATGATCTGACAGTTTTCCCATTATTATGACTTTTTGAACATCTCGCCCAAAGTGTCTGAAGATCAATCAGCTGGATAGCTGCATCATTCCCAAATACCACAGTGTTTGTGGATAAATCCTCAAGAGGACAGGGAAAAGAATGGACTCACTGACATGCATAAAGCTTAAGTAGGGCAAATGTGAGTGCAATACCTTAATTTTTATTTTTTTAATAAATGTTTACCGTTTGTTTGGACTTTTCTTCCTTTATGTTGCACTAGCCATTTTCCTGGAAAGTAAATAGTTTTTGAGAAATTAACGTGTATGTTTTAATGGAACAATGTGGCACTTTATGCTAATGTCCTGTGCAGTATGTTTATTAGATGTTTCAAACTAAATATGTCTCTGACTATTAGACATGTCCCCAGTGTGTGGGCTTGGCCTAGTTTCATTCATTATACCATGTGTGCTAATATTGTTCCAGCACATAAACCACTAGACTGTGCCACAAAGAAACAATGCTTATTTTCTCAAAATGACTTGTATTGCAAACGAATGGTTGGCAAAACATGTAAACATTTTTTACTTGTCTCTAAAATTAATTAAAATTAATGTAGAGTGATAGTTCCCCTTTAAATGACCCAAGTGCCATCACAGTACAGTTGGCATATTAACAAAAAATATGCTTGATATATAAGTGGATGAAGACCAATTTATTATATGAATTCACTGATGGCATGCCCCCTTAACAGATTATACATTTTAACCATTTGGATACTACAGCTGGGAATGTAAGAGTTGGAGATTGCTCTAGCATCCAAGTGGTTGAACTAAGCATTTAGGGGTGAGTTTAGAATTTTTGGAGCAAATCATCTGTTCAAACAGGGGACACTGAAAATGTCCAATGCTTGAAATAAGGCATTTAACCCTAGAGAAGTCTCCAATGCAATGAGAAGATGTATCTAACATTCAGTAGGTTAAAATCAATTGAAATCAATGTGAATATGAGGAATTTTTATGTGTCATATATCGGTTATAGTTGATTTGGTCCAGCACTGCCCCTCTCCAGAGGTGTAACTAGAAGCCACGGGGCCCTGGTGCAAGAATTGCCATGGGCCCCCCGACCACATTGGCCACCTCCACATTGCCCTCCCCATCTCCACATTGCCCCTCAATCTCCACATCGCCCCTTCCACAATGCCCCTCAATCTCCACGTTGCCTCTTCCACAATGCTCCCATCTCCACATTGCCCCCCATCTCCACATTACCCTTTCCACAATACCCCTTCCACATTGCCCCTAAATCTCTTACCTCCCTGGTGGTCCAATGGCAGAGGACAGGTCTGTGCCTCTTTCTGCACAGACCTCTTCTCCCGCACGGTCCTCTTCAGTAATGCAGAGCGCTGGGAGATGATGTCATCTCCCAGTGCTCTGCATTACAAGAGTGCCGGTCTGCCAGAGAGAATACTGATCTCCCTCTGGCAGACAGACACTCTCGTAATGCAGAGCCCCAGTGCTCTGCATTACTTAATTGCGGGCGTCAGTCGAGGGGGTTGCAGGGGGAGGCCGGGCCCGGTTGGAGGTGCGACCCCTATAGTTATACCACTGCCCCTCTCTCCCATTCTGAGTATGACCTTATGATCATTTTGGCCTGTATATATTATAGGTAAATAAAACCTATTGAATACTAGAGACAGAAGAAGAGATCTATGGCACCCAAGAGGTTAATTTGAAATATAAACAAGTCTGACCCATTTTGGGATGGCACTGTGACTTTAACACAACTCCTTGATGCTGATGTACTAATAAAACTGAAGTAATTCTAGGGCAAGTCATCTGCACCACAGGAGGAAAATCAACATTCACATTGATTTAAAAGGGTCTGTTATCCACTGTAATGTTAGAATTGTCCTAAACGTATTGCTTTGAAATGCATTGGAGACCTCGCTAGTATTGAAGGGGTTAAAAACCCCATTTAGTTTAAGGGGATTTGTGGAATTTGTATTTCTCACCTATGGTACATTTGGTTTACTCCAGAATTACTCAAGTTCTTTATCGTATACAATCCTCATTTACCGATGTTTTCCAGTTGCCATCGGACAGAGGTAAACTCCATAGATAAAAAGACTTCATCAACATTCCGTCCCTCGGGTAGATTTTTTTTTTTTTTACATTCCAAGGGTACACGGAAACTACACGCACCAGTAATTATGTAGTACAAACAATTACTGTTGCTATGTAGAGCTTTTAATTAATTAGCACTTTAACTGCAACTTTTAAATTTGATTGTAACAGTGATGGTATATAAGTACGAAACAGCCATGAAATTACCCTGGCACAGTATGGTATTTACTACATAATTAAATTGTCTATAATTGCAAAGAGATTACATAGAATATCTAATTTCAAAATTATAGTGACAATGCTTTATTTAATGTAAGAAAAACTCTTAATTATGGATAGTTTAAACATATTCCATTAATTCAACCTCTGTGTTTTTTTTTTATTTTAATACCTTGTAACTTGGAGTTAGGTGGGATAAGGCTAGAATATCAAGTTCCGGATTCCCTGATTTAACACAGATTCATATTCATACCCCCCCCCCCCCCAATTGTGTAGTTTTGGCCATAGACAAAATAAAGATACAGTTTCATACAAAGTCTGACAATACTGGGGAAAAAGAAATATAAAAGGAAAATAAAAATGCACGAGGCAGGTGCAACCCCCCACTAGGCTGGAACATCAATAATGATAACAATTAAACCTGTGTAATTGCTGTTGTCTTGTGTTAGGGTCCGGAATCACAATAATATGTCTGTTGTCCCCCCAGTACCCTTAGGTGCTTTAAGTCTCATTAATTTACATTTTAACAACCTATAACTTGTGATTTTTGGTTTACACACACAGTAATAGTTTTAGATATTTTTTTTTTATTTAGTAGTTGGGAAATCTAGTCTCAGCAGATCTTTGTTCTCTAACTTGGTCAGATAAAACATGCTTAATTAGTTACTCACATGTCCAGAAAATCACCTTTCTCCACCTTTATCGTTAGCTTCCACAAAATGGGTGGAATAAACTGATAAAGAGGACAAATGCACACCCATTCAAAATGGAAGCTTACTCTGAGGGGAGGGCTTGTAAAGGTGATAAGTCCTGCTTCAAAAATTAAGAAAGGGTGCATCTAAGACACAATGCAAAGTACATTTTCATTTTAATTAACAGGTAAAACTGTAGGTCAATTTATGCTCTGCAGATCTTGTATATACCTGTTTGAACCTGTGCCACAAATATATATCAGTGTTATATACCAGTAGGAATGAGGGGAGCCTATTGCTTCTCTTATTATACCTATGTGTCTGTAAGTTTATTTTATATCTACACATTACCCCTGGCCATCACCCCATCAACTCTAAGCCAAAGATATTTTTGAAATACTAATTTATGATTGCAATAATGATCTAATTATGCAAAACAATTTCATAACTATATGAAAATTGATACAACATACAACTTACTTTACTTGAGAATGCAATCAGTACCTGACTTACCAGGCACATTTACACCAGGTTATGTATGTTATCTAGGTCACCATAACGCACTATATTTTTGGTAACTTAACCAGGCTGCCATCAGGGGGGTACAGGCAGTACCCTTGTATGGGGAATGGCCAGGTTGGGGGTCCAACCTGCCTTAGCCCTCAACAACATTCTCTTTGTTGTCTGCTGTCTATCAAGTCTGCCTCAGTCACAGAGCTCCCTGTCAGCTGTCGGATATATTTATTTGTTTAATTATTTATATATTTTTTAATATGTATTTATTTATTTTTTTTAAGTTGTCCACCCTATCTTATCACAATTAGTCCAAAAATATATATATATAACTTACAACAAAATCATCAACTTCTTTCCCCAGACTTCCCAAGCACAGAGGCAATAAAAGTAAAATCAACAAGCAATTTGAACCGCAGCTGTGTCTTGCCACTCAGTCACACCAAATTTTGGGGTATTTTTGGTCAACATTCTTCCTCCCCCCCCCCCACTGTGCCCCCAGTCTCCCCTACTACAGAGAACATGTGTCCTACCTAAATGACTCCCTAAACTAAGCTTCAATTCCCCCTTATTTGCCTATCTTCTGTAGCTCATAAACATGCTGCTCTTTCCTCTCACAAACACAGAATGGCTGCTGTGAGAGCCTGACACCCTTTTATATGGCTGTAGAAAACTTTCGTGTGATGGAGAAATTTCTCTACCCAATGATTTTAATGCAATGAGCTAGGCGAAAAAAAGTGGGAAAACTGCACTTTTCGCAGAAACTTTTCACCAAGAAGAAAGTGCCATTTCTTGCAGATTTCAGTCTCAGGAGAAAATTTACACCCCCATCTCTAGTGAAGTGATCATTTAGAGTGACAGCCAGTTGGGCTTTTTACCACAACAAATATGGATGCCTCCACTAGCCAAAGTCCCACTGGAGCTTCATTACTAGTTCCAGGGACCATCACCAGTCTCTCATGATAGACGGTTCCTTCATCTACATAGGACAGTGATTCTCAACCATGCCTAGGGTTCCACTTTTTTCTGGTGAGACAAAAATGTACATGTTGAGTTTCAAATGTATAATTATGAAAATTGTTTTGCACTGTTTTCTTTATTACTATTATTATTATTGGTGCCTAATATAACTATATATGTGTGGGTATTTGTAACCTCTATTACATCACTGTCAAGTGACATATAAAGTACTAGTTGAAGAGACCGTTACACAGGCCACAGTGCCACTGCCAGCCAGTTGCAGGGCAGTCATGCGCAGTAGAGACTGCCTGCTCAGCGGCTGATACAGAGCTGGACGCTCCGTCATGCGCAGTAGAGACTGCCTGCGTGGGCAGTCTCTACTGTGCATGACTGCAGCATGCGCAGCAGTCTCTACTGCGCATGACTGTGTCGTTACACACATTTTAGCGAATTATTATATAGAACTAGTTGAAAAGCCTGTGTACACGGGCCACAGTGCCACCCAGCAACCTCGGCTGGTGCCTAGATCCTCTCTTCTCAGTGGCCGCACTGCAGTCATGCGCAGTACTGACTGCCTGAACGTGCCATGGCTGATATGGAGTGGGGCCTGCCGAATTCAGAACATAGTCCTCTTTGCACATCTTCCTGGGACCACTGCAGATTATTCCAAATTATCATTTAATAAACTAGATTTTAAACCTTTGATTCACAGAGGGGTATGCAATGCATTGCTCTTCAATGCGATGCGTACCCCTCTGGCACTCAAAGGGTTAAGCCCCTTGAATGCTAGAGACACCTTGAACACATTACAAAACAATGCATTTGGGACCTCTTTAGCATTCAAGAAGTTAAAAGTCCAATTTAGATCAATGGGACTTAATTTTCCTCTGTGATGCAGCCAATGTATTCCAGAATTACTACTTTTTTGTTTTGTGTGTCTCTCCCTACCATGTACAAAGCTTGATCTGTCCTTGCATGAGTCTTCATTTCTGGCTAGGATAGATAACTCATTAATACGTATGAAAGAATAATCATGAAGACTGACTCAACAGCGCTGTGTACATTATTTAAACCGGCTTATTTTCCCTGCTTATTTTTTGTAAGTAAAAGGAAGGCCCATGGGCACGCTCTAATAAAGCAACTATGGGGAAAATTTGAAATTAATAGATTTATTTTACTCTTGTGCCTTTTTGCATCCTTGGATCAAAGTCTTCAATTTACCCAGTGGGTATGTGAGATATGCTTCGAGTTAACGGATCCAGCATCCCTGAGAAGATGAGTGACAGAGATTTGAAATACATTGTTCCAAACCCCCTTCTGGTTAAATAAATATATATGTTAAAAAAAGTAATTGGTTCTTAGAAACTGCATAGTATAGAAGATTTGAGGTCTGTTTTCAAGGTTCGTATTAAAGGGATAATAATGTTTCAAAATAAAAGCAGCTCCAATTAATCTTCATAGTATTTGGGCCATGGAGAGTGTTATTTCAATACTGTCAGAGTTGTAGTTCAAGAGTAATTTAATGGTAAAATATCTCCCTCCCGCCCCTCTTACTGATGTAACACTGCTCACCTCAGAACAGAGGAGTGGTGTCCAGATGGCATACAGAGAAGGACAATCTTCAATTAGTATAAGGGAAAAACCTGACAATGGGGGCAGGGTTTTCATTGTTCTCACAGTAAGAAGATTGTCCCTTGCTGTGAGTTGTCTGGTCTTAAAACCAGATTACACATCTGAAGAGAGGTGGCTTACACTAGGTAAAAGGGGTGGGAGGGGGATACTTTATCTTTCAATTACTCTTGAACTACCACTCTGACAGTATTGAAATAACACTCTCTATGGTCCAAATACTATGAAGCTTAATTGGAGCTGAAACATTACTATTCCTTAAAGCAATTTCAAGACAAAACACCACCATTCAGAATGTGTAAAAAAAATAGAAATCACATGGTGACAGAGAGTATTTTCTTGAAGAACTAGCAACGTTTCCTAATGAAAAACATATTTTATACAGATTTAACAGATAGGATTCAGTGTAGCAAAAAACTCACAAGAGTGGTATAAAGGTGATACCTTTTAATGGCTAACTGAGGACATAAAAAGCGCATGCTTTCAGGACACTAAGGTCCCTTCTTCAGGCATGGGTTAACAAACAAAGCTAGAATAACACTGCATTTATATTTACAGAGTATGACATACATTTGAAACAATTTAGTCTTTATCAGACCTTCTTGTAAAGTATTACCCTGTATGTTCCCTTTTGAAAGAAATGTATCTAATCTTCTCTTAAAAGTATCCATTGTATCTGCCATAACCACATCCATGGGCAAGGAATTCAATAATTTAACAGACCTTACTGTAAAAAGCCCTTTCCTCTGCTGAAGTTGAAACCTCCTTTCCTCTTCTCTCAAGGGGTGTCCCCTGGTTATTTGCTCAGGCCTTGGAATGAATAGCTCACCACAGAGGTCCTTGTATTGACCTGTCATATACTTGTACATAATGATAGAATATCTTTAGTCGTCTTATCTCTAGGGTAAATAAACCAAATTTGTCTAGTAGTTCCTTGTACTTCCTTTGTTACTTACAGATTGTTAGAAACAGTACAAACTGGTGTCCAGAAGGTTCATTTTTTATATTATAATGCTTTCTAAGGGAGAGTTTGAGACTTTGTCTCTCCAAACTAATTGATATGCACAGCACCACCTGGTGACTGCACTAAAACACAGAGGTTAAAGAAGAAAAAAAAAGAACTTTTGATATGTAATAATTTTCAGATGAAAAATCTTGTAGATGAGGGCAGAGCTGGACCTAGTAGTTAAGTACAAGTGGACGAAAGGTCCCGTTGTGTTCCCGCAAAAAAATAATCGAAAATCACGTGGTTGTCTGCTTTTTCCACTGTCAATAAACCATCTGGTAGTTTTCTTATCTGCATCCACAGGGAAGTCCCAAACCAATGTCACTGGACAGCTATGCTGTGACAGACATGTTCCAGTTAGAGATAGTGTGTGACATAACTTATGGTATGTACACAGCATTTGATGGCAGGTAAGAACCATTTGGCCCATCTAGTCTGCCCATTTTTCCTTTTGTAAAAACCTCAAACCTTATTTGGTGCTTGGTCTTGTCTTATGTTCAGGACAGTCTTATGCCTATCCCATGTTCACTGTATTAACTTCTATCACTTCTGCTGGTAGGCTATTCCACTTATCTACTACCCTCGCAATTAAGTAAAACTTTCTTACATTAGATCTAAACCTCTGTCCCTCTAGTTTTAGACTATGGCCTCTTGTCCTGAAATGTTCACACCTTTGAAATGTTCTTCCCACCTGCACTTTATTGAATCCCTTCATGTATGTGAATGTTTTTATCATATCCCCTCTCTCTCCTCCAAGCTATACATGTTCAGATCCTTTAGTCTATCCTGATATTTCTTTTCCTGTAAACCATTCACCATTCTCACTAGAGTATCTATATCCTTCTGGAGATGGGGTCTCCAGTACACACAATGCTCTATGTGAGGACTAACCAGAGATCTGTAGAGTGGCATGACCACTTCGATTTTTCTGCTACTAATGCCCACCACCACTTTGTTATATTGCCTTTAGGGCATCAGAAATAATTACTCCCAAATCTCTTTCCTCTGTTGTCTCCGACAGCACAGTACCCTTAATACTATATTCTACCTTTGGATTTTTATGTCCCAAGTGCATTATTTTACATTTATCAATATTAGACTGCATCTGCCACACTCTTGTCCATTCTTCCAATTTGCCTACATCAGTGCGTTAACATCCCATTGGTCCTTATTTGCATGATAACATAAATCCTGAGCTAGATTCTTTAAAACTTTGTACCAATCTTTTACATGTTGTGATACCTTCTCCAGAGCACACGTCAGCCAAGCATGTATTTATTTACATTGGCGTTTGATGCTTCAGAGGTCTCTTCTACAGATGTATCACCTAGAAGGTGAATCATAGCAAAGTGGGGCAATGTAAAACTATGCCTTATTTTGGTGCTGCTGGATATAGATTATTTGCAGAAAAATATGCAAGAAATTGGTGATATGCAACTGAATATGATAACATCAATAGTACTCACAACTAGCATGTTATCAGTTGAATATGGGGTAAAATAATGTGGATATGTAGAGATGTAACAGTTTTACTTACCTTCAATGAAACTGCAATCATTTTTTCCAATTGCAAATATCAACCCCCATTCTAGCCAGTTCTGCATGTTGATTGCTTTTTAACCTTATAATGTCCAATGGGATGTGTAACTCATTGCAAAGCAATACGTTGCATAACCATTTTGTCCTTAAAGGGGTTGTAATGTTTGAAAATAAAAGGAGATCCAATTAATCTTCACAGTATTTGGGCCATGGAGAGTGTCATTTCAATACTGTCAAAGTTGTAATTTAAGAGTAATTGAATGATAAAATATCCCGCTCCTTTTACTGATGTAACACTACTTACCTCAGAACAGAATGGTGGTGTCCAGATGGCTTGCAGAGAGGGACAATCTTCAATTAGTATAAGGGAAAAACCTGTCGGGGGGTAGTGTTTTCATTGTTCTCACAGTAAGAAGATTGTCCCTTGCTGTGAGCTGGTTTGTCCTGGGACCAGATTCCATATCTGAGGAAAGGTGGCTTACACTAGGTAGAAGGGGCGGGAGGGGGATACTTTATCATTCAATTACTCATGAACTACAACTCTGACAGTATTGAAATAAAACTCTCCATGGCCCAAATACTATGAAGATTAATTGGAGTCGCTCTTATTTTGAAACATTACTATTCCTTTAAAGTATTAACTCCTTTGATGCTAAAAAGCTTGACAACATTTTGTGAAGGACCGTGTTGGAGATTTTCTAGCATTTTAGAGGGTAATCCTGAAACAGTTAAGAATTATCTGTCTATAAAAAAAACCATTGGAAATAAGAATTTACTCTCTGTTGAACACTTAAAATGAAACTTGACATCAAGAGAATAAGATTGTTATAGATGATAGCGCACATGTGGCTATAATCCCGAGAAGGAAATAAACAGATATATCAGTACACTTTTGCTTATTGAATGAGACAAAGAAAATCTACAATTGTATGAAGTTATTATTGAACAGGAAATCTATGATCAGTAATGCTTTTGTGAGATACACCTTGACTGGCAATGTTCAGTGAACAACACTTAAGCAGGGAATTGCTCCACTAGTTATTTGAGCTACACAAGGAAAGACTGGATAATAAAGTTAAGGTATTGAATGAGTTAAAGGAACATTAACACCTAAATATGATCTGAGCTTATACACACTTAAAGAGATAGTATTACTTCAAAATTACTATCCCTCATATTGTAGACCTTAATAAACTGAGTTAAATGACACCAGCGGCATCTCTCAAACCTTTATGGTGTAAGAGATAGCCGCTTTCAAAGTTTCCTCTCCCCGGCTGTCAGCGTTCTGCTGCCAGCAGAGGAATCCGGTCCCGGGACAGGCAGAGGCTCTTAAACAGAGCCGATATCTCGTTATGGAAGGAAAAATGATTCATTGAAACAGTCTTCTACGTGTACTAGGTTACCAAGCACACGTAGAAGACTGTTTCAATTAATCATTTTTCATTCCATAATGAGATATCGGCTCTGCTAAAGAGCCTCCGCTTGATTCAGAGACCAGATTCTGCTGCCAGCAGGGGAGAGGAAACTTTGAAAGCGGCTATCTCTTAAACCATAAAGGTTTGAGAGATACCGCTGGTGTCATTTAACTCAGTTTATTAAAGGCTACAATATGAGGGGTATTAATTTTGAAGTAATACTATCCCTTTAAATACTCCATCCTCCATGCTAGCATCAGTAAAATGATCTGTTTGTTTTTTAAAGGGATAGTAATGTTTCACAAAAAAAAGCAGCTCTAGTTAATCTTCATAGTATTTGGGCTGTGGAGAGTGATATTTCAATACTTGTAGTTCAAGAGTAATTGAATGATAAAGTATCCCCCTCCTGCTCCTTTTACCTAGTGTAAGTCACCTCTCCTCAGATGTGGAATCTGAGGACTGGACAGCTCACAACAAGAGACAATCTTCTTACTGTGAGCATAAGGAAAACCCTGACCCTTGACACTCTTGCTGCTCTGAGGTGAGCAGTGTTAAATTAGTAAAAGGGGCAGGAGAGGCTATTTTGAAACATGTTGAGAAACTTATAGAACACAACTGATAATATTTTCATGAAAGGACTCACGTACTTTAAAACCAATATGGGCCTGCAGTGAGTGAGTGGATCCATCAACCTCCTTTATAGGTCTTCCCTACCCACCCTCAGAGGCCACATGGGGTGTGTATATCACCTTGACTACTAAAAGGCATATCACCTTGATTACTAAAAGGCATAGCACAAGCAGACAAACCAGGATGCCAGAAACCACGCCTTTAACAACCTCTTGATAATAATTATGAAATTTGTTCTGTGTCATTTATAATAATGAAATTAAATAAACTATACAGAAAAATCTGCTAGAATGAGAAAGAAAGTGCAAAAATCAGAAAGGAAAAAACTCACAGCGTTAGCTCACCATAAATAAACATTTTGAAAGTAAAACCCAAGTGAATAAAACATAGACAGCAGCAAGGAATAAAGAAGTGCCAATGCCCCCCAAAAGGGGCAATTTTAATATTATATTGTGTGTTTCAAAAGCTTTTAACCTAGGCTTTACACTCAACACTAAACAAAAAATAATCAGGAGCATTATCTATCTATCTATCTATTTCTATATATATATATATATCTCAAAACATGATAAGTTGAAAGCACTCGCTCCAAAAACTTTTATTGCCAGGTGCACAATCCCCTATAGGTTAATGCAAAGAGAATAGAAGAGGGCAGCACCGGTGGGACTTTTACTTAGGCGATCATTTATTTAAATTATGGCAAATAATAAGGTCAAAATAAAAGAGCCTTTCTCAAGACAAACAAACAACGCTAAAACTTGTATATTTAAACTCTCCCCCCCTTCGGCGTCGTGTGTATTTAAACTCACCCCCCTCCGAGTTTTTGGAGGGCGTTACTGTTAACAAGTGTCTATAATAGGACTTGACCATTCTCTCCTGCTTTTAGGATCTCTACCAAATGACAGAGTGGTGGTCTCTCCAGGTCAATATGGGCATAGAACCCTCTTTTAAGGAGGGCGTTGCTGATAACATATGGCCATAATAGGACTTGTTCTACCCTCTCAGTCATAGAGATCTCTTATAGTCCAAGTGGATGATCAATACCTCTATGATTTGCATTCTCTCAAAAGACCTCTGGAACTGGGACTATTTTCATATTACTCTGATCTACCATGTGAGTTTAGATCAAAATATATTGAGTCAACTGTTTGTGTAGTCATGTTACACATGTACATCTGACCTTTTGCCACATCGAACAGGATGCATGCAACGGTTTGTTTGATCCTAGTGGGCACCGGTATTGAAGTATATAGGACGGATCAGGATCATTTATTTTTATGGACTTCGTTTGGAGTTTCTTTTACTCCCCCTTTTTTAATCCTCTCCTGCCCCCATCAGTGCTTCTAACTTTTGTAACATTTGCTCATCATTGGGGCTCGGTGTGACTCACATTTTCAGTAGATGTAGCCGCGGGTGTCATCCGCATTACTAGCGGGTTCACCCACGGTGTAGTATCTGCATTGGATAGATTTGCCACCAGTTAGTTTATGTTATGAATCGCTACTGTGTAACTTTATTATTTTGATGTTTCACTTTGCATTGTATCTCGTTTTTCACTACAGTGTTTCTACCTATCCTTTCTGTCTATTGCTGACCAATGGAGTACGTGCACTCCCCGCCGACCTATCATACAGCGGGGAGCGATGACGTCAATAGCGTCATGAGCGACGCCGGAGGGGGGTGAGTTTAACCCCTTAACGACCCTTGACGGTCATAGTACATCAAGGGTCGATTTGACTTAACGACCGATGACGTACTATGACCGTCATCGAGTTCCGGGCTCCCCCCGCGGCTGCACGCCGTTCGGGGTGTCCGGAACGCAACGGAGCAAAAAAAAAAATTTGGCTCCGTGGTCGTTGAGTCGCGTCTTCGGCCGGATTTCCCGGTCCTTAAGGGGTTAAATACACAAGTTCTACCGTTGTTTGTTTGTCTTGAGAAAGGCTCTTTTAGAGCCGAAACGTTGACCTTATTATTTGCCATAATTTAAATAAATGATCGCCTAAGTAACAGTCCCACCGGTGCTGCCCTCTTCTATTCTCTTTATATATATATATATATATATATATATATATATATATATATATATATAATCAAAAAACAAAAATATAAAAATACCAATGATAGGGACTTGCTGAAATATTGGGGTACCTTGACGTGATGAGAGATACTTTGGCCAAACTATGCGCACAAAAACCTCAAATTTATCAACAGTGGTTTGATATATACTTTATACAGGGTTCACTTTGATAATTTACATAGAGAATTTTCTATAATGTATAAATAACAGCATGCTCTCTGGCAGAATATACAGCTAATCCCAGTGATGAGCCTGTACCAACATAATTATTGAGTGCAATTAGTGTATTTTGTCCACAGATATTACTGGAGAGATTGGTATTGATGTGGATACAAAATTATTATAGTGGTCATTTAGAGTGATCACATCAATCTACCAATTTCAGTAGAGTGCTTGTACCTCCTAATTAATATAATGTTGGTTTGCTATGCTTTAGCATTCTAATTTCAGCCTGCTGACATCAGCATGTAATGCCATTACTGTGTGAGTAATATATCTACTACCAAAAATAATGTCCCTCTGTCACTCACATACTCTACTATCAAGCAGCATTATATATGTATTGAGATGAATTAGTCTTGTTTTTACTTGCAATAATTGGCCATGACTGGTTGCCACATTCAACATAATAATAAGTGAATTTAGAGCTATTGGCCTACTAAAGTTAGCAGGAGACGGAGATACCTTCAGGGGAGATGGATATAGATCCTATACAAGGACATTTACAGGTGGTGCTATTCTAAACGTCCCTATTATAGGACTGTGCCTCCTTCCTTATTTTGAACACAAAGTTGGTTCTTCTGTAGTTTCCTCACCTCATCCATTAAAACAGTGATTGTTGTTGGTCAACCACTAACACTTTTTTTATCTCTAGTATACGAAGGAGCGTCCAGCTCTGTATCAGCCGTGGCGCGGGTAGTCTGTACTGCGCGTGACTGCCCCGTGACCGGGTGGCAGTGGCACTGTGGCCCGTGTAACGGGCTGTTCAACTAGTATAAAGATAAATGATTATCCGTGATGGTTTACAAACTATGCGTCTTCAATAAGACATAAACTGTATCTTTAGTATATTACTGACCTTTATATCTTCCATTACTAATAACCGTTAGGTTTTGAGTCTCCACAAATGGCATATGAATCTACTCCAGAAAAAAAAATGCTTTTGTACCCTTGAAACTTATTATTTCAGATAGTTATATGGGGACCATTTGAAATGACACATTTTATATAAGTGCTTTGCCATCACACTCTTGCAACCTATATATTATTAAGTTGTATTATTCCTGGCTTGTCTTTAGCTTTTTCACTTTGATTGCTGTCTTTTTATTTATTAACCTATATCTAATTTCAGTGTGCAAATGCTTTGTTTTGTGTTACATCATGTCCTGGTGTCTTTCTGTCCAGCACATTGCAAAGTGGTGATTATTCTGTTTTCTTATTTGATATAATGATATACTTAATGCTCGATAGCCAACTTTCATCTACAATGATTAACCCCTTAAGGACCAGCCGCGCACGTACTTTGCTGTCCCTTAAAGGAGCAGTAAACTTTTTTTATGCAAAAATATATGATAGGGATTTTCCTATTGAGTAAAATAAGGGTACTCCTACTGCCTAGAGATTTATATTTCCAGAGTTATTACAGTTTAAACCCATGTTTTTTTATATTAGCAGTGCCCTCTAGTGGTCAAATTCTAATTAGATTTCCTGTTAGATTCTAATGGAGAGGAAAGTAAGAAAAGTCAGAGACATACAGTTCTCCATAGAATGTGATAGAAACTGCCTGTCACTTCCTGTCAGTTAGAACTACCAGGAAGTAAACACAGTAAATTCACTTCATGATTATTTAAACTGCTATCATCCTATATAATAATTTGCTAAAATGTGTGTAACGCAGCGACATGCGCAGTATACACTGCTGCGCGTGCTGCAGTCATGCGCAGTAGATACTGCCCACGCCGCGGCTGATACAGAGCTTGGCGCTCTGAAGGAGCGTCCAGCTCTGTATCAGCCGTGGAGCGGGCAGTCTCTACTGTGCGTGACTGCCCCGCGACCGGGTAGTAGTGGCACTGTGGCCCGTGTAACGGGCTGTTCAACTAGTTTTTGAATAAAACATCTGGCAGCGATGGGAGTGACCTTGTTTTATTCATCAGGAAATGCTCTGTAAAATATGTGCTTTCATAAAAAAAGTTTACTGCTCCTTTAAGGACCACGGATCATTTTTTATTTATTTATTTTTTTTTTTTGCGTGATTCGATTCCAGACTCCCTGAACGATGTGCAGCCATGCGGGGAGCCTGGAATTCCATGACAGTCCAGGACCGTCATGGGTCCTTAAGGGGTTAATAATGAATTGTTAATTATGATTTTTTTAAATCATGTCAGGTGTGGCCAACTGAACTAATCGGATTGATTTATAGTAATAATACAGCTTCTTGCTGTCAGTCTTACTATGAATCCACGTGCAATATTTCCTTTTCCAGTTTTTACGAATTACTGCAGGTACTTTTATCCATTTTTATGTTGTGATGCTCTAGACTTACATCATATTCCTGATGCTGCTAAACATACATAACAATGTAGATTCTCCAATAATAATATAATGCAAGGTTTACGCACTTTATTATTTTTTATGATTTTTTTCACTTAAATTTCATTCTGTAGTCAGTTCGTCGACTGCATGCAGATGATGTCAGTGGGATTGGGGCTATTTTGTTAGTGCTAGGGTATTTAAAGCAGGTTTTCCATAATGTTAAGTTTTCTTGAGACCATTCCATAAACTTTTGTTTTTGATTATCCCACCAGTGCTGTCTCATTGTTTCTCTATACCAATATTTGAGGATTGAAGCAATTTAAAAATTTGATGTGGTGAACCTAGTGCATGTTTTTATTGGTCAACATTTTGGCCAGGACTTTAGACCATTATCAATGTTGTAAACAACAAATGGAGTTTATTATATATAATTCATTAGTGAAACTGGTGCCAAAACATCAGAAGGAGAGGTTCATGTCAGATGATGTCGTCAGTGCTCACATCTGCATGGGGGAATGTCATCCAAATCCCCTAATGAAGATAGTGGCTTAAGTCCCAGTTGAAGTTATGAAAAATAATACTTACACTTTGTTCACCTAATTGGAAAGTCTTGTGAGTGCTTCCTATACTCATATATGTACTATATATAAATGTCCATTTCATTCCAATGCAGGTTTTGGTATGCAAATCAAAAGAAAAACTTAGAATATTGATGCACACCCATAAATATGTAATACATTTGAGGTTTTAGCCACATAATATGGCCTTAGAATGCTAAGCTTGGCCCAATATCAAGGTATCCCATTTTAGGCAAGTCATAATCTTAGGCTTAACTAAACCCTTACCTTCTTACCATCAGCCTCACCATAAATTTAGTGCCTGTCACTGAATGGGATGGAACTAATGTTTCTCAGTGACACACCTTGGGATGATTTACAATATGTTTGAGACTATTAAAACATTCAAGTCCTTATTTAAATCAATGGACATTTTGGGAATATTTTTTTGTCCTCCGTTGTGCTGATGTTTTCTCTAAAATTGTCCCTGTTCTTCTTATTAAGTCAGCCTAGATGAATTCAAAGATTAAAGTATATCTTCTATATTTTAGCACTAAGTGTATTTATAGTATATGGAAAATGTTCCTTACCTCAAGAGAATTTACAATGTATGACATTACAGTTGCTGGTTTTTAGTAGGCTAGGGAAGACACGTCCATTCTTAATAATCAGAAGGCTAGAAGAAACAGCAGGAAGTAAGGAGGGAGAATAATACCAAAATATGAAAATGTTTACATGTAAATCTGTGAACACTACAACATGCTCATTTATATAATATTAACTTGTGTTAACTTTGTAACGTATATTAGTCTTGGGTAATATATATTTATCTTAACTCTAAATATCTACATACACTACCAGTCAAAAGTTTTAGAACACCCCCATTTTTACAGTTTATATTAAAATGTATGCAATTCCATTTCAGTGAATAACATGAAATGGTCACCACTCTCAACCTGACTGCACCTCAGCCAGACTCTGACACTCCTGTGAGTGAGCAGCTTTCTGACAAGCTCTCTTGGTAAATTACTCCCTTGCAGGAATGTGAATGAGGACAAAGATGGAGGAAGTAGAAAGACACAGAGACAGGATAGTGTGGGACCAGGGGTTGTTGTACCGGGTGACTGACCCATAGTTACTAGAGTGAGCCTGGGCTGCCATCTGAAAACTAATTGTACTCCACGAAGATACTGACCACAACTCTTGCAAATTGCACATGAAATCCCTTGGCATGGTATCAATGGACCAGGAAAATGTAAACCAGCCTTACCCAGAATTTTCACTCATTGATCTATTCATTATGGCACTGAACCACACTGTGTTGTATGAATTTGATCACCTGTGAGTCTCGCCATTTGAACATTTTTGGCCAGGCCATTTTTGGAGGTATTTTTTACTTATATGAATAAAGTGTTTGATGGTTTTTACACATGGACTTTTTTGGATTTATTTGTGATAGTGCTTGAAAGCCTGTTCTATTTTCACAATTGTCAATTAATGAGTTATTAGAGAAGCTCTTTCACTGCACCCACAATGTCATCAAGTCCTATGTGTGTGATGAATGTAACATAAGTGTACAAGGCATAAGCTTCATTGCAGTCAAATATACCTCTTGGAAGTAAGAGCTGATGACCTGCTATACACATGTCCAAATTGGCCGTCACCACCCCATATGACCTGTATGATTTACTTCTTATGCCATTGAAAATGAAGAACACTCCAACCAACTAACAGTGACTGGAAAACTGGTTTCTGGAAAGGACAAACACTGAGCATATGCTGATCTAGATTATATAGCCATGCACAATGATACATTGGAGGCCCACTTGGTACCTGTGGTGGAGGTGCTAGACAGTATTCAGGAGACAGGGCTGATCATTAGACCAGACAAGTGTCAGATGGGAATAGCTGAACTACAGTGCTTGGGTCACCAGGTGGTTATAAGGAAGCTCAGCCAGAGCCTGCTAGGTAGAAGTATCCTCCAATGGTCCTCCCCACAGACCAATAAGCAGGCACTGGCTTTTATATTTACAGAAAGACACTATTGTAAATGTGTCTTTGATTTCAGTACCTTGGCCAAGCCCCTGACTGATCTAACCAAGAATTAACAGTCAAGAACTGCAGAGTGGATGCCAATCTGTGAGGAGCCATGAAATAAGCCCTCAGCCAGTCACCTGTCATGACTTCACAAAGACTTTCAAAGTCCACACTGACGCCTCCACTTATAGACTTGGGACTGTTTTAAGCCAGGGTTTGAACAATGAGGAAGTACACCCTAAGTGTTGTGGCAAACAATTGGTAAAAGCATAACTCAGCTGCAAAATTTTGGACAAGTAGGTAGGGTATGCCAATGTGTAAAAAACAGTGTCTGGTGATTGTGTGGGTGCCAAAAAACACAGGTGTATCCATATATATGGCCACCAGTTCACAGTACTGATGGACACAACCCACTCACCACTCACCAGACAGGGTTGTGGAGGACAATGGGAGTCTTGTGAGATGAGCTTGGTTCTGCAGTCCTAAAATTTCATGGTAAAATAACAGATAGATGGTCAGCATTGTAATGCCAGATCAGCAGAAAAAAAACAGTGACAGTATTAGACTTGAGGGTCATGGAGTGATTTGAAAAATGCCAGCTCCAGCCCCATATATGGGGAGTGGGGAGTAGCTGAGGACATTCCCAGTCCCCCTCCACAGCCCCTTGTCTCAGGTCCATACCCATTGCATATTCCAGTCCCTAGCACCCCTCTAAATATATTTCTACCCCATCCAGACTCCTTGCCTGGCAAGTCTCCAGATGCTGCTGCAGAGGGCATGCTAATAAAGTTCAATCCCAGCTCTTTACTGCACTTCTGCCCTTCTCCAGGTTGTCACCACATATTCATCTCTGTGTTATAAGCAGCACACAGAAACTTACAAAAGAACGACATGTTTTACCCAAACATCTGCCTGTATATTGTGTGGGATTGAGTAACCATCAATGGCCTACTGCAACTCAGTGCATTTGCATAGATGCCAGTCAGTCTGCATGTAACTCCAGATAAATAGGTGAAATATAGGTCCCTCTGACTGTCTAAACTACAGGAAAGGTGAAAGCTGGCAGTCCCTCTGGGAGATGTGAGATTGTGGGTGGCCTCTGCACTGGTCGCTTCCAGCCACCATATATCTTGCATTGGATGGTTTGGATCTGCATCCCCAAACTGATCACTCAATCTCCATAGCTTTGCAAGATGGAGTAGTGTGGGCATGCTAACTGGTCCCAGGTTCCATAAGCACTTAGAATAATGATGACAACATCAGAGAAAGTTAGATTTTCGGGTTGTATTGCAGGATGGGTCTACACTTCTGCCCCATTCTTTTTGATGTTTAAATAAATGGATTTGGTTTGACGAATTTCAGCTAAATCTGTATGTTTTTACTTTTCTTACTCTAAGAACCACAGAGTTGTTCCACTGCCAATCTTCTCCACACTGAGTAACTGACTTGTGCATCCAACAGTGCATGCTCCTTCAGTTCTAATCCTTACTGCTTGTGTGTGGGGACATGTGTATGATATGAAATTCAGGGGTTCCTCAATGACTAATGTTGACTCTGTGCTAATGTAAATAGAAACTAATAACTTTTAGGGTTATATGTTCAAAATAATTCTGGAGCAAACCAACTGCACTGTATGGGACAAATAAAAATTCACCACATTCCCACTGATTTAAATGACTTAAGGAGTCTAAATGAATCAATGTGAACTGTTATTTGTACCCTATGGGTAGGTTGCCCCATAATGAATCCACTTTTCTATTTAAAGCAGAACTACCACCGCATAACAAGTTTATCTTAAATAACGCCCCATCTGGTGAGTAGCTGCTTAGTTGCGCTAGTCGACAGAATTATTACCTTATTCAATAGATTTCTCCTTTCTTCCACAGCTGACAGGCAGGATGGAGTGCGGACATCTTGCCATAGTGATGTCCGCGCGTTTGCTCTGTCAGTCCCTTCCAGCTGTAGGAGGCATTGCTAGGAGCCATTCGGCACTGGAAGGGCTAGTCACCAGATGGGGAGTTATTTAAGATAAACTTGTTATGCGGTGGTAGTTCCGTTTTAACATAGAACCTGTGTTTTTTTTCTTTGCTTATGGCATCACTGAATGCAGTTGGCTCAAAAGTACATAATTATTTACTTTTTAACCTCTTTGATGCATGTAGTGCATCCAGTGAATTGGAGATGTCTCTAACATTACATCAGAATTAGGGATGGATGACAAGTCCTATTTTTCCCCATGTGAATTTTGGTGGAAAACTGGTAACTTACCTCTTCTACCATGAAAATTGTGCATAGAACCCCACCATAATTTCTTCCTTTTCACTAACCCCAAGCAATTTTATCTGTTCCCACAGGGGGGAGGGAGACTTAAGATCAGTTTGTGTGGTTCTGGCCATACCAGTGCCGTGCGACAAGACTGGAGGGCACTATGTGTGGTTCTATAGCTACCAGTGCTGTGGGATAAGGCTAGAGTGGCAGTATGTATGGTTCTATGGCTATAATAGGACAAGGATGAGGGATACATATGGGTGATTCTTTGGCTACCAGTGCATTAGGACAATGTGTGCTCCTGTGGCCACCATGGGGCAAGGCTGGAGGTCTGTAAAGCAGTGGTGGGCAATCAGAGGCCCTCCAGCAGTTACCAGACTACAACTTCTATTATTCCCTGCGAGATGTTGGCTGAAAGTTTTCACCCATCCCTAATCTTAACTATGGAATTGTAGAATTAAGTTAAACAATAGTCCATTCCATCTAATTTCAATAGAAAGGTCAGTCGGAAGTACTAATCTCCTAGACTACAATATATATTTGCAGTTTAAAAACTTCAAAAGGAAAGTAAACACAATGTTAATAATGACATCTATTTTTAGAGCAACTAAATGGGAATTTTATGTTGTGAATTAAGAATGTCATAGTAACCTCATAAAAATGCAAACTTGTTAGGGGGATACATTTACAGCTGTAAGTCAATATTTAGTATGTCTTTAAAAACACATAACAATGCTTAATTTCCTTCTCAGCGGGTAACCAAATACGTGTGATGTATGGACAAAGACCAGGATTCTCATGGAAGTTCTCAGCCAAACTAAAGTCACATTAAGATTTAACATGACAAGTTCTAGAAAAGCACATAGATTCAAATACACCTTAAAGTGATAGTAATACTTGAAAACAGGTAAATTTAATTCAATAGATAATTTAAAAATACATTAATTGTGCCGTTTTCGATCTCCCAAACCTTTATGGTTTGGGAGATATAAGTCTGCAAAGTGCCCCCTTCCTTACCATTGTGCTGACGTCAGCTTTCAAACTTAGAGACAGCGCTCTCAGTCCATAGACCATCCTGCGGCTCTTCAGCAGAGCCGTGATCACGGCAGTTACAAATAAATACTTCATTTGAACAGTCTACAACATGTGTTTGCAAACCAGGGACACGTTGTATACTGTTCAAATGAAGTATTTCTTTGTAACTGCCGTGATCACGGCTCTGCTGAAGAGCCGCAGGACGGTCTACGGACTGAAAGCTCCGTCTCTAAGTTTGAAAGCTGACGTCAGCAAAAGTGGAGGGAGGGGGAACTTTGCAGACTTATATCTCCCAAACCATAAAGGTTTGGGAGATCAAAAACGGCACAATTAATGTATTTTGAAATTATCTATTGAATTAAATTTACATGTTTTCAAGTATTACTATCACTTTAATAACAAGATGTAATCTGGTGATTTTTGTACATTAAATAGCCTTTTTTAGACTATTCTGGGAAGGGAAATCAAGGGAGATGTCACATACACGTCTGAGGAATTATCAACAAATATGAAATAAAATAGCCCTATAATTGTTCATTGATTCAGTATACGTGTAATTGATATTTTGCAGATTCTTACATTGGTAACATGTACACAGTTTGCCTAAAAAACAGTGATCGAAATATTTTTTATTCTTTGTGCCAAGATTGTAAATTAGAACCAATAAAATTAACTGTAAGCATAAGGTAATACATTCAAAAATAAGAAAAAGAACTAAACCACGTATTAAAAAAATATATTAATAAATTGTTAAAATACAGTGAGGGGATTAGCCAGGTGTGATTTTGGTTTTATGGGTATAGTGGGAAGATGTGATATGATTTAACCCTATTTTGTACAGAATACAAAATTCTAATCCAAACACTCATTGTGTCCCGTCTTGACTACTGTAACTCTTTACTAATTGGCCTGCCTCTCACCCGACTAACCCCACTACAGTCCATAATGAACTCTGCTGCAAGACTAATCTACCTCACTCATCGCTTCTCTAACACCACACCCCTCTGTCAGTCCCTACACTGGCTCCCGTTAGCATACAGAGTAAAATTCAAAACTCTGGTGCTAACTTATAGAGCCCTCACTAACACTGCACCCCCCTATATTTCATCTCTCATTTCCAAATATACTCCCGCCCGCCATCTTCGCTCTGCACATGACCTTCTGCTCTCCACAGCTCTTATCACATCCTCCCACTCCCGCCTACAGGACTTCTCCCGTGCTGCACCTGAGCTGTGGAATTCCCTCCCCCACCCAATCAGACTCTCCCCCAGCCTTCAAATCTTCAGACGCTCCCTGAAGACTCACCTCTTCAGGGAGGCCTATCAACTGCCTCCATAAACATCATCACCAAGATTCACCCCTTGCACGGACTACTGCACTCAATGGCACTTCTCACTCCCACCCACTGACTGGCAGTTCATGTGGCAGGAGGCACTTAAACACAATAGCACTTACTCCTTCTGTATCAAACCTACCTTCCTCTAGACTGTAAGCTCTCACGAGCAGGGCCCTCTGATCCTCCTGTTCTACACATCTGATTGTACTATTTAATACCTCTGTATGTCTATTCCCCAATTGTACAGCGCTGCGGAATTAGTTGGCGCTATATAAATAAAGAATAATAATAATAATAATAATAATATTTTTGTTATATTAGTGGTGCAGTCATCCTACTAGGTATATTATAAAGTAATACATTTAAGGCCTTACCCAAAAATATGTTCCTTGGGCATTAGTTGCCTGTCTCAAGTGAAGTCTGTCTTCAGCTCACACCAACACACAACAAATAATAGGCTAAAACTGTCTGAATAATAAATAGCCCCAGCCAAGATTCAGATTGCAAACTAACAGTGATTAATTACCATACCCGAAATCTACCCCAGAGACTACAGTCTTCACAGTTAATTTCCATAACACTGGGGACAGAATATATTTATCTGGGTGGTGAATTACAGGTAGCCCTGCCTACTTCTGCCCTGTCCTGACCATTCCTTGCCCTATTCCACACATGCCCTCCTCATTTTAGGGGAAACCCCACCTTCTTTCACTGATAATCTGGCTCATTAAGGTAATTCCCACTGAAATTAAGATGCAATTCATATAATTTGGACACTCATGCTATTTCCCTTTCCAGTATTCTGGGAGCTGGGGTACAGAAGCTTTTTGGGGGGTACACTAAGGGCCAAAGCTATGAGAATGTGTGCCTGGTGATGTGTGGCAAGAGTATTGTCTTGGCAATGGAGACACACATTGTCATATGCACTAAGACTTACATATACAAAGGGAGGGTGGTTGAATCTGTTCATTAGCATGCAGGGTTTCAAACAGCTGGTGACATGCAAAGGATTCCCATCCTTGAACATCACCAGCAGTTTGACAACCTTGAAGTTTGAACTTATCTTCTCTGCTCCTTCACTTACCCAGTGAGCGGGTGGAGAGAATCTGCTCAGACTTTAGCACCACAGACATTGCTCCCTTAACCCTTTCAGTGCCATAAGGCTATGGATTGCACACCCATGTGGCACTGAAAGGGTTCCAAAAATCATAACTCCCAAGTGTCCCTCTTTAGGAGGGACAGTCCCTCTTTAAGATCCAAATCCCCCTGTCCCTGTTTCCCACCCTGATGTCCCTCTTTTTAGGAGATCAAATTGTGTGGTGTATATATAAGTGTATCATATTGCTCTACAGCAATAAAACCCACATTTTTGTTTGTTTAAATGTCACTATATGTGTTTATAAATTAGTCTGTTTAAATAAAATACTTTGGTCCTGTTATAAGTCATTTATTAGGTTACACAAGGAGGTATCAATAGGTCATGAAATAGCCTAAAAATTCTCGTTAATGCCCACCCACCAGCAACGCCCCCCAGCAACACCCCCGAAAACACAAGTGTCCCTCTTTGGCAATTTGAAATGTTGGGAGGTATGAAAAATGAGGGAATGGGAGAGAAGCTATATATCACAGCTTGTCTGCCATTCTGTACTAACTGAACTAGCTGAGTGGGCTACCCACCAATCAGCTGGTCCAGGTAAACACAAGACTCTCAAGGCACTCTGCATAGCGAGAGAAAGAGAGACAGAAAGATCTAGGAGTCAAAACTGATATCTATGTTTAACACTGACTTGTGTCCTGAACCGTGACAAGGAATTTATTTCATATTATTCCACACAATAAACATATTTTAAACAACAAATTCACTGTTTTACCATTTTTTGTAGCAAATTCCAAACTCCCTAAAACAGATTGACCAAGGTAACACTTCAAAAGAGAGAGGATTCTTGTCACTTGCCCTCACTTCATACTGGGAAGGGAATTTTATTGCAGACTATAAAAAATGACCCCACTGAAGTCTAAAGAGTAATTTAGAGAGCTCAGATTGTCACCTACAAGGGGAAACAAAGTAATCAAGAACTTATATTTCTCTATTTCCTACTGTCATCAATGTGTTTGTGTGTGAATATGTGCATGTATACACACACACACATGAGATAGCTAGATGATAGATATATATTTCCCATTCAATAACATGCCGGACTACGATACCTAAGTGGGCGTGAAAGCTTGCTCCCTAAAGCTACCCAGCTAGCCAATAAAAGCATCCCCTTTATCTTGTAGACGTTGACAAAAAGTCTAAAGAGTAATTTAGAGACAGACTGGTGATAAGATTGTCATCTTAAATGGTAAACAAAGTAATCAAGAACTTGTATTTCACAATTAACCACTGTTATGAATGTGTGCTGTATGATCCATGTTATGTTTTGTGTGCATGTGTGTGTATACACACATACAGCTAGATAGAGAGATAGATAGACAGATAGATAGACAGATAGATAGATAGATAGATAGATAGATAGATAGATAGATAGATAGATAGATAGATATGAGATAGATAGAGAGATAGATAGATAGATAGATCTTCTCATTCTATAACATGCCAATCCACGATACCTAAATGGGTGTGAAACCTTGCTCCAGTTAGCCAATAAAGGCATTCCCCTTATCTTGTAGACAACACATTGTCACTACTGAGTTTGTTTTGTTTTTTTCATTCTGATCCCTTCAAAAAAAAGTAATTAACAAATGCCTGTAAAATGTTAGGAGTGCCATGAATTTCCGTACTGCGTGTTAAGCTGCCTTGAGGGTAAAAAAAACAGAGAGAAGCCGTTTTAGATGGTACCATAGTGCATTACCTTCCAACTAGATTATTTGCAGCTGTTATTCATTTAGAATGATATTTTTATTATGGCTCAATGCAGACCTTGGTGAAATCATTGTCACTATATAGGAACATGCTGTGGTTGACCCATGACTATAGTGCCTGCCGTATTCTTGCATTTGTGCAGTAAAAGTCAAACGCAACATAAAGTTCTGTTTTTAATAGCAGAAAATGGCATACATGTGTGTAAACATTACGCACACCTATTCCACGCAAACCTGTCTTTGAGACACGTGTTAAACATGTGTATGGATGTCTTTAGTAATTTAAGATCTTATGAACATAAATGTAAATCAGTTACCATAATTTTAAATCAGATAGTAATAATGCATAGTTCCTGGCCATATGCTAAGTTGTACACAGAAGATACATGTGGAAGTCTAGTAATTCTGGGGCAAACCAGCTGCATCATGGGGGATAGTTAAACATTTACATTGATTTCAATGGGGGTTTTATACAGGAGAGATCCCTAACACTTACTTTGGCGACTGCTCTAACACTAAAGGGGTTAAAATACCTATTTAAATCAATGGACATTTTGGGATTGTTTTGCCTCCCACTGGTGCAGCTGGTTTGACCAGGAATTGCATAAATTTAGCTTGGAAATAAGACTAGGGGTGGGCAAAAAAAAAAAAAAAAAACTTCTCAGAGTCAAACCTTAAGAGTTCTCAGGTACGACTGCATACATCCCAATATTTCAAATCTCCAAAGAGGGACACTTCTGCTTTAGAGGGTGTTACTGGGGGTGTGGCTGGTGGGAGGGGCATTATCAAGAATGTATAGGTGATTTCATGACCTACTGACACCTCTTTGTGTAACTTAATAAATGATCTAGAGCAGTGGTTCTCAACCCGTGCCCTCAGTGGCCACTAACAGGCCAGGATTTAGTTAATCAATGTGAATGAGCCTCTGATCAACACACTTGTGTTCTAGCAGGGGAATTCCTAAACCCTGGCCTGTTAGTGGCCACTGAGGGCACAGGTTGAGAACCCCTGATCTAGAGCAACACCAAGGTATTTAATTTACAAAGACTAATTTATAAACACATATAATGATGTTTAAACAATCATTAATGTGAGTTTTATTGCTGTGGATCTCCTAAAAAGAGGGACACCAGGGTGGGAAAGAGGGACAGAGGGATTTGGGTCTCAAAGAGGGACTATCCCTCCTAAAGAAGGACACTTGGGAGGTATGCGACTGCAAGCAGGGCATGTAACAGCTGCTTTGCCGGTTCTGTGAGTATTTGAATCAGCTGTTAAGAGGGGTGGGGACTCTGTATGTTATAACCCTGAGTGCCACAGAGGTGTCAAACACATTGCAGAGCAATGCACTGCACATCACTATGGCTCTTAAAGGGTTTGGCGGTGAGCTGGAGCTTTTCTTGCTGCTGTAGTCTGACAGCATCCTCTCTGATCCCCCACTTCTACTCCCCAAGACCTCACCAGTGTTACACCAGCCTCATATGCTGTATCAGCATCTCTGCCCCTTCAATTCCATAGATAATTCTTAGTGGAGATGGAGAAATTTATCATATTCTCCATGGCAAATTGATCTCCACACAATGCCAGATACGTCTTCCCTGAACTTTATATACCCCTTTACTGGCTATTATTTAACCCCTTGGATGCCAGAGAGGTTTGGTGACTTCACTAGCAACCAAGAGGTTAAGAGAAGTTGTGTGCTTTTATATGCTGTCTTTTCTGTACCTGGTAATAGTAGATAGTGGTGAGAGAGAGTTCATGTGCAGAGTGAGGGAGTGGCAGTGGGTGGGGCTAAGGAAGGGTTAGGCAACTTGGGGCCCTCCATCTGTGGAGGACTACAAATCCCATCATTCCCAGATAGATGCTGGCTGGCTGAGATGGTACGGATTGTTGTCCTCCACAGCTGGGCAAACACACATAAAATGCCTAGCTGAGGGGCAACTGGGTTGTAAATCTGGCCTTGACTGTAAGGCAAAGAGTTGCATAGCATTCTAGCACTCAAATAGTCTTTGCCTCAAATAGAAAGAAAAAAGCAGTCATCATTCAGTTATTGGCACTGTGGGATAGTATTTCTGCCGTTCTGTTAAACCTCCAATGATGTATACAATTGCAAAAGAAGAAAAGAAGGAAAAAAATAAGAATTGTTCTCTTTAGGATATATGCAAATTTATGCTGGAAATCAGTATAGGCAGGCCGTCCTTAGACCCTATCAGGGGACTGGTAATATTCCAAAGGGAGGTCAGTGCAACCAAGTAAAACAACAACAAAATTCGTTACAACTGACTAAAAAAAAAAGAAAAATCTGTCTTCTGGCACTGCAGTAAACAAATTCCCTTTGGATCTGCTATGTGGAACATGGCCTACACAAACCAAATGCAATGCTTTAAAGTGGATTTTATTCTTATCAGTTTATAAAGTACCAGCATACTCCACAGTGCTGTACAATTAGAGCGTTCATAACAAACACATAACACACATATCAGACAGATACAAATGGAGAAGACCCTGCTCACAAGAGCTTGCAATCTAGAATGAGAAGAGGAATAAGTGAAACAAAAGGTGCATTAAAATGGAATTCTGTTTAGTCACAGAGAAGGGAATTATTTTGGAAAAAGGCAGACTTGGTCTACTAGATTGCTTGTCAAGAAGCATTTGGAGATGAGTGCGGATGTGTAAGAAGGGAGAGCTAGTGTTTAGAGCTCTGTAGGTGAGAGACATGATTTTAACTTAATCCTGGACTCAAGTGAGATGAATTAACCTAGAAACAGTGTTCACAATGTATGAAATGTTAACACTACTACAGGAGGAAGGCCAGCTACAAGAGAGCTGCAGTAGTCGAGCTGAAGCGCCACGTGGGAGTGGGCTAGGGTTTTGGTATAAGAAAACTAGAGATTTTTCAAAAGTGAAAGTGGGAAGATTTTGAGAGAGGGTGGATTTGAGGATTCAAGAAGAGAGCAGAGTAGAAAATTACCCCTAGTGAGTGGGCTTGAGTGGTAGGAGCTATAGAGGAGTTGTTCGCATTAATGGTGAGATATATTGCAGAACATAGGAGGTTATATATTTTCCATGGGAGACAAAGGACCTAGGACTGATCCTTGGGTGTACCTTCTCTGAACAAGGAAGAGGAGTTGAAAAACATAGTAACACAGTACCATCAAGTTCAACCTTTGCCTCAAAACCCAGAAAAATAAGAATTATATAAGTTTACCTGATACCAAATGAGTATTAGTCTTTGTCTATTTACTGGAACTTCTTGTTTTACCTGTTATACACAGTATAACCCAATATGTTTCCTCTTGAAAGAAACAAATCTAATCTTCTCTTAAACGTATCCATTGTATCAGCCATTACCATATTCTTGGGCAAGGAATTCCATAATTTCACATAGGTTGCTGTAAAAAACCCACTGGCCAACATAACATAACTTCCTGGCCCTAGGCCAGTAGGGCATATTTTTTCTTAGGGCTTGTTCTTTCAAAAAAAACAAAAACAAAACAGAGGCCTACAAAAAAACTAGTTTTGGGAGCTTGTGTCTAATAAGTCCTACAAAGCACTGATTCCTCAGGGCTTGCGACATTAAGAAGCTAAATTGATAAAAATTATCTGTGATTTCTCAGGGCTTGTGACGCTAACAAGCTGAACAGATAAAAATTATCTCTGAATCCTCAGGGCTTGTGATGCTAAAAAGCCAAAGTCCTACAAATCAATATTTCCTCAGGCTTTGGGCCTAACAGAAGTCAAAGTCCTACAACAGAGGCGGATTGTGCTGCAATATCAGTCCAGGGGAATTTATAAATATATATATATATATAAACACTTTAATTGTCAGAAGGGCACACAATGCATTGCTCACCAATGTGTTGTGCACCACTCTGGCAATCAGAGGGTTAAAAACATCTCTAGAAACATCCAAGTCTTTTCCCCACTCTGTCCCGCTGCCCCCAACCTATTACCCCTAAGTATTTCTACCTATAGCCCACTTGGAAGTGCATGAGTAGGCCAAGCTTCTGGATCCTAAACAACAGTTTAAACATGCATTAATTTTGCTGTATTGTAAACTCTTATTTACCCACTGAATTAATTGCTAGAGAGATATAAATGGTCATATATTAACCCATTAACCCACTGTATTCTATAGAGGCATAAGTTAACAGTTATTAACCCCTTGTATGGCAAAGGGGTGTACAGCAATGTGTTTAGGGTTGCCACCAGCAGGTATTTTACCAGCAGGCCAGTAAAAAATTGACTTCTGTCCAATGTTAAGTCTATGGAGGGAATGCCATGGCCGGTATTTTTTTGAAGAAAAGGTGGCAACCCTAAATGTGTTATGTGATTAATCCATTGAATGCCTCATAGTTGCAAAACACATGGCACAGGAATATGTACCTCTCTAATTAACCCCCTTTGTGCTACAGAGGCAAAATACATAAGTAATTAACACCTTTATTCACCTTTCTGCCACATCAAAGTCAATTACTGATGAATTATGCCTCTCTAGCATGCAAGCAGTTAATCAGAGAGGTACAAATTCCTGTGAACCTATGAGGAATTCAGTTGATTAACCACAGGACAAGACATTGCTGTTAAATCTATCTGTCATGCAAGGGGTTAATAACTGACAATGTATGCATCTTTGTAGCATACATTGGGTTAAGGGATTAACATATCACAATTTCTGGCCCTTTAGCAATGCTTACAGTTGTTTAATCTGAAGTAAATATAGCAAAATTTAACTATTAGGTTTTAATGACCCAGATGATCTTACCTCACCTGCCCACATTGTTATGCATGTAAGGCAGACATCGCTCACCAGAGCCAGTGCAACCTGGAAGACTGGATCCTGTGATCTATATCTGTTTTGCACCCCAATGATGACTTAGCTGGCTCTGCTGTGCCTGCAATATGTATCCTGCTGCAGTGCATGATGAGCAGGCAGAACAAGCCAGCTAAGTCATCCTTGGGGAAGGGACAGATACAGATCAGAGGACACAATTTTTTCTACTGTACTGGTTCTGGTGAGTGATCTTTGCCTCTCATCAGATCTCCCCACCAGCTCAGCACCAGGCTGCCCACCATGGGATTCCTGATGCACTGATAGGATAACCCACCCCTGTCCTACAACAAATTAATGTTTCCATAGGACCTGGGCCAAACAAGTCTAAGTCCTACAAATCAATGTTTCCTAAGGGCTTGTGCCTCTAACAAATCATCCTCTACAAAATACTCTATACCATCAAATGTCACTCTGCCCCAGTCACAGCTTAGGTCAGGGGGTCCCTGTATTTGTCACATTACATACCAATTTTCTATTATGTTTTACTTTTTTTTTATTAACTGTCCCCCCAATACCACTCAACAACCCCACCTGAAAAAATTCCCGGTTCAATGGATTCTTTTCCCAGACTCCACCCTCCTCGTTTTATACCCCTGTCTTTTTTTTTTTTATTAACTAATTATGTGTGTGTGTGTAAACTGTTAAATGCCAGTTTTAGAGGCTGATGTACTGAGATGGACTGGAGCTATTCTAGGGGAAAACAACTGCACCATAGGGGAAAAATGCAATTCGTATTGATTTAAGTGGGTTCTTTTTAACCCTTGAATGGTAAAACAGTCTCCTCTGCTTTGCTTCACAATGCATTGGAGGCCTCTCTACAATTAAAGTGTTTAAATGTCTAATTAAAATCAATCAGGAATTTGGGGAATGTTTATTTGTCCCCTGTGGTGCAGTTGGCTTGCTCCAGAATTGCTCCAGATATTTTTAGTGCATCAGCCTTTGAAGCCAGAATTCATTAACCCTTTGCAATGTGTGTCGTACCCCCTGGAACTCAAAGGGTTAAACATATGCGCATAGCTGGGAACTCTTGTTTTTACTCTGCATTACCAGGTCTCCGGGGCAGAGGCTCCGGGGTGTGGGTACTTTCTATTGAAACTCTGCCCATTGGTGCTCCTTCCCACCTAGTTCCTCCCATTTCCCTCCCACTTCTCCTCCTTCCCCAGCCTATTCTAGGCACTTTTTACTAGTTTTTGAGGCCGCACATCCCAATCCTGATTAGGCTCCACCCACTTTTGACACAAATTGCTTCATTTATCCTACTCAACAACATCACAGGGCTCTCCCCCTCCAGGGAGTCAAGAATAATTCCTAGGTATGCTTATACAGACATTTACAGTGATAATTCACAAATACTTTCTGATATTTATCTATGACCAGACACATTTCCCTGATCTGATATGCGAGGCAGAGGAAAACAAGAAAAATATTATGAAAATTTTGATTTTTCTCTGATACTCACAAATATGTATACAGAGTATGGGTATGCATGAGTCCATCCCATAAAATACTATGGGATCCTTTATCTTGAAGCTAGCAGATAGGAATGGAAGATCTACCTAGTACTCAATGAATAATGAGTGGGTACCAGATGTAATCCAGTCATTGATGAATTGTTAACATTTTTCATTTCATTTTCATACACAAGGAAATCAGAGTATTTCCATGCACATTCAGCAATTCATCAAGCAGTGACTTGCTTAACTTACCCCACTGGCACTCAAAGGGTTAATGCAATGGCATGAATACAACAGTAGTAGTCCTATTTTCCACAAGAGCTCCTTCATTTCAAACATTCCAGGTTTAATGAATTGAATCTTAAAAGAATAATTAGCTAGATTGCTTAACTGCTCCCCTAACATTAGGGACGTGCCATCACTATCTGTTTAATTAACTTTACTGGTGCAGGAAAAGGGTTTATTTTCTCTATAAAATGTTTTTCTTTTTGCACTCATCTTTCTTTGTGGTCTCTTTTCTACTGCTGGAATTTATACTTGTGAAATCCTACTCTCAAGTCTTCCATAAAATAAATGTGTTTTTGGTTTTACCCGGCTCACAGTACAAAAAATATGCTTTCTGCATTCCGGACATTTACAGTTGTTTACTGAAATTACTTGAGACTGGTTTATATCTTAAAGCAAATCCATGAAATAAAACTATATTAAAGGGTGCGTTACCCTGATTATACAAACGGAAATTAAAATAATAAGTGCTCCATCTCAGCCTACTGGAAAAAAGTACCAGGTGGCAGGAGTGTTGCTAGGTACTGGTTGAGTCCCAAATTTCTTCTAATAATCCTCTCCACTTAACTTACTATGGCCAGAAAATCCTAATGGTCCCTGTGAATTTTGCTGTTGGGCCATTGTCACGTCCATGGAGGCAGTAAAAGTGTATGAACTTATATAACCCTTTAAGGACAGGAGAAGTAACATAGTAACATACATAGTAACATAGATGATAAGCCTGAAAATAGACATGTGTCCATCAAGTTCAGCCCATACCATATCACCCTTGTTAATTCCAAGGAAAAACAAAACCACAAAAACTATTTCCAGCTTAGCCCCAAATGGGTAAAAATGTCCTTTCTGACTCCAAATGAAAGATGAATATTTCCCTGGATGAAGATCCTATCTGCTATGAAACCAGCTGTCATAAATCTCAATAGTGTGCTGAGCTAGCAACTACAGTATCTGCAAACACATCATAAGAAGGCAAATAATTTTATAACTTTACTACCTTTACTATAAAAAAATCCCTGACTTTGTTTTAGTTGAGAGCACCTTTTCTCGAGTTTTTATGGATAACTGTAAGGGACCCCTCTGGTCTGTTATGGATTTATATGTTACCCACATGTGGTATGTTACTATATGTTCACATTTCTGCATGTAAAGCACGGTATTATATTCATTGTACGGCCCCATGTGTATGTGTTGATTATATTTTTAAATGTTCCCCGTTCAAAAAGTAGGCGGCTCCCTGACTGTTCACCACTTACTACCCTAGGCTGTTCAACAAGTAGGTGACCTGCTGACTGGTCACTGCTTGTCGGTCTTTTCCCTTTGCTACCTGCTACCTGGATTTGCTCAACAAGTAGGGGGACTGCTGATTGGTTGCTCCTTGTTGATCTTTGTCCCTTTTGCTGCCTGGGTTTTCTTGACAAGTAGGCATCCTGCTGATTGGTTGTCGCTTGTCAGCCTTTGTCCCTTTGCTGCCTGGGTGTGCTCGACAAGTAGGTGGCCTGATGTAGGTCTGATCCCCATTGGCTGGAGATCGGCACTGCAAGATACAAGTGTTCTTTGTGTTCCTTCCAGCTTTCCAGGTTGAAAATGTAGAAAGCCTTCTGATTGGCTGCCACTTGTGCATGCCTTGCAGCTCCGATCCTCATTGGCTGGAGATTGGCACGGCAAGATTAAACTGCAGTTTTTGTTTACTTTAGTAGTTCCAGCCCTATGTATGTTCCCTGTGTTCCCGAATAAAAGGTGTGTCTTGCTGGAACACTTGACTGGCGTGTCCCATTTCGTGAATTGTCTAAAGAGTCTCCTCCACTCAGATTCCCTGGATAGGTTATGTAGTGGACTGGCACTGCTACCCCTTTGTAGCTGAAACGCAGAGAGGGAAACCCAGCAACGACAGCCAGGGACCACATGGGTCACCTAGTATCCATTAAGATAACCTCTTGTTTTTAGTTCAGCTCTTTGAATAAATAGTTCCTTAGAGAGTCTTTGTATTGACCTTGAATAAATGGTAATCATATTGCCCCCTACATATCTCTTCTCTAACGTAATAAAAACAGTTTGTCTAGTCTCTCTATATTACTCAGATCCTCCAAGCCCTTTTTTAGTTTTGATGCATGTCTTTTTCCAGTTCAATAATGTCTCTTTTATTGAACTGATGATGACCAAAACTGTACTCCATATTCTAGACGAGGCCTAACCAAGAATTTATATAGCTGTAAAATGATATTTGCATCCTGTAACATCTATGACCCTTTTTATATAGAATAGTACTCTGCAGTAGCTGAGTAACACTGCACACTGTTGTGAAGTCTATTGTCTATTAATACTCCTAAACCTTCTGTAACGAGGATTCCCCAAGTAGTTTCCCATTTAGTCTGTATTCAGGATGTTTGTTTCTACAGCTAATGCAAAACTTTTATTTATCTATATTACACTTCATCGACTACTTTTCCGCCCACTCACTTAGTTTATGCAGCCTAGTGTCATCAGCAAAAATTAAAACACTACTTACAATACCCACTTCTAGATCTCTTACTAAGTGATGCATTGCAACCCAATGTGTTGAATACCCCTCTGGTCCATTAAAGGTTAAAATGTGCAGTGAACAGAGTTTGAGGCCTGTGGAGCTGTTAGCAACTGTCATGTCTGCTTCCATGGACATGACATTGAACATAGGCACAATGCTAAAGCTCATAGAGGCCATTAGGATTTCCCGTTAGGGAAACATGTCCTAGTAAATCATAAAACATATCTAAATATATTTAACCTTTTGAATGGTAGACATCTCCAAAGCATTGCTTTGCAATTCATTGAAGACCTCTCTAGCATTCAAGGGGATAAGAAGTATTCATTTATATATAAAAAAAGAAAAGAAAAGCATATGTATTTACCTCTGGTTTTTATTCTGAACGGTGTTCCAATGCACACCAATGCATACAACTTCACAAGGGACCTTGGGTCCTCCAATTATTGAAAATATAAGTCCGTATTCAGGAAGGTAAAGATGAGCAGCTGTGGGTCAAACAATCCTCACTATAGCTATAAATCCCACTGATTTAAAGGGATAGTAATGTTTCACAAAAACAGCAGCTCCAATTAATCTTAATAGTATTTGGGCCATGGAGAGTGATATTTCAATACTGTCAGAGCCGTAGCTCAAGAGTAATTGAATGCTAAAGTATCCTCCTCCTGCCCCTTTTAGCTAGTGTAAGTCACCTCCCCTCAGATGTGGAATATGGTCCTTGGATCAGACAGCTCACAGCAAGGGACAATCTTTTTACTGTGAACGTAAGGAAAAATCCAACCCCCCTTGAAAGGTTCATATCTTCTTTATTTTCTCCACTTATTATACCGTACTAATTTCAATTCCTTTCTAGGAGGCACTGCCCCTTTAAGGCCTTATTTTCAAAAGAAAACTGGAATATTCTGTGGAAAACCATCGGTACAATACAGAATAAATTAAAAATCCCATTGATCTAAATGGGGCATTTAACCCCTTGAATGTTACGGAGGTCTAAAATGCATGGTAAAGCAACGTGTTGTAGAACTCACTAGCCTTAGCAGCTGAACAAGACTTGGTGGTTGGCCAGTATGTGTGGATCTACAGGTACCGTGGGACAAGGCTAGGGGGATTACCAGTGTAGTGGGACAAAAAGGGGGTTTAGTATGTGTGAATCAGTGACTACCAGTGCTTAGCAACAATGCTAGGGGTCAATGTGATTGGTTTTATGATTACAAGTTCAATGGACAAGGCTGGAGGGCCAGCATTTGTGGTCCTGTCTGTGGCAACCATTGCAGTGGGGCAAGTTGGTGGGACCAGTATACATGGTCCTATGGATACCAATGTAATGACTCAAGGCTGGGGACTAGTATCTGTGATGCTATGACTACCATTGCAGTTAGGCAAGGCTTAGGTTTAATATGTGTGGTTGTACTAGGGCTACCAGTGCAGTGGGACAAGGCTGAGGTTTAACCCTTTGCTTTGCAATGCATTCTGTTTGTATACCACAATACAAGAAAGAAGCAGGATGATCTACCTTCTACTTCAGAGCTCCAAAGGCCTGGAACAATCTGCCTGAAGTAATCAAATCTGCTCCCAGTCTAAAATCCTTAAAAGTAAATGCTTCTTTATATCTAAAAACAGAGTGTAACTGTATATAATTTTAATATTCGATACGTATGTATATTCATATGTGTATGTATATTTAATAACATGTAATATATAATGTTTCTCAGTTTGTGTAAACATGCAACCCTCTACTGAAAACTGTCCAGGACATACTTGAAAACGAAAGAAATCTCAATGTATTCTTCCTGGTAAAACATTTTCTAAATAAATAAAAATTCTGTACCCCTCTGGCACTCAAAGGGTTAATATGTGTGGTTGTACTACTGCTGTCAGTGCAGTGGGACAAGGCTGCCGTTCAATATGTGTGGTTGTACTAGGACTACCAGTGCAATGGGACTAAGCTGCGGATCAGCATGTGTAGTTCAGGGCCACAAGTGCAGGGAATCACAATGTGTGATTCTATGGCTTCCAGTAAAGCAGTGTCGGGGTGTATTTTCTTTCAGCAGCTTTCTCTCTATATTGCAGCACAAACAATTCAGTAAACTAACATTACCTTTTATATGGCAGGAATACATGGAGGAGATTGCACTATTATCACTGCTTTCAATGCCTGGAAAAAAGTGAAAAAAATTTATTTTTTGTGGGAATTCCCATGGAAGGCATCTTTGCATGCTTCTCTTTTCAATTGAAAGGTTTCACCTATCCCTGCTTACTCCAGATTCATTTAATGCATAAGGCTGTTAGACTGAAAGACTAATATAAGAAAAAAGATTGTTTTTTACCATAATTTACTTTTCAACTTAATACCACTGCTATTATAGCCCAATGCTTTTTCACTTGAAGAAAAAACAAATATCCCTCTAATGTACTGTGTATTATTACCTAAACCCTACAGGGATTGCTTGAACTTTGCGGTTCATAGGGAAAACAGCAGAATTATATGCACTAGCTCTTGTCTAAACTTCAAACACTTTCATGACCCTTGAACGTGTTTGTTAGATTGTAGCAGCACTTCACGCTATATTTTTCAATGGGTATTTTGACCCAATTGTTTAACATCAATTTCCTCTACACAATGGCAAACAATGGAAATTCTCATGGGCTGCTGAAGACCATCTGTATTTCCCACACTTATCACAGGCTTTGTTCAGAAGGCAATTTTATAATAAAAGGAGCAAGGAACTTGGAATGAGAGTCTACTACTAGGTGCATGGTATATAATCATTTTTATATTTTCTTGAGTCCTATTTTAAAAGGCAACAGAAGACCAGAATACACCACAAGAAAAATGTGTCTGCTTAATGCCCTTAATGGTCAAATTTTCTAAGCATGGTAGTAGACTTGGTAAAAAGTCAAAATCTGCAATGTTCGTCCCCAAAACAGCTCATTGGGGAATCAGAAAACTGATCTTTTTGGCTGTCAGCCAAAAACGTAATGGGTTGCGTGAACAGGCTCCATGAGCTTTGTGTGTTGGGCTTTCAAGGCCAATACAGAGAGTCTATAGGAACAACATTGTGCAGGACAACAGACTGTGAGATTTCAGTTTTTCTGTTCAGCCTCTTCCTATGGGAACAGTGAACGAGCATTGGGAATCTCTTTACAGACCACTGGTCCATGGGGTCTCACAATGCAGCCCCGGCTCAATCTGTAGGCAGAGGCGTAACTAGAAGTCACCGGGCCCTGGTGCAAAAGTTGCCATGGGCCCCCCCGCCCACATTGCCCCCACTGGGTATCTCCACATTGCCCCCAACGTCCACTTCTCCACATTGCCCCCCAACTCTCCAGATTGCCCCCATTGACCACCTCCTACCTCCCTGGTGGTCCAGCGCTGTGGCAGGAGAGGTCTTTGCATCCTTCGGCACTATTAAGAGCTGGAGTGCGGTCCTCTCTCCAGTAATGCAGAGCGCTGGGAGATAATGGGAGAACTCTTCTGCTAGAGGTCCATGGCACCGGATGCCACTGTCTGTAGGTATGCTCTCAGGGGAGCACTTTAAAGAATATTCATTTTAAAATATATTAAAACTGTCTATATACGGGGTTGTCAGTCTTTGGACTTCCAGCTGTTGGATACTAAAACTCCAATCATCACATTGGCTGGTTAGGGATAATGGTAGTATTAGTCTAAAACAGTTGGAGGAGCAATAACTCACTGCCACTGGCCTATCTGTTGTATTAGCCATTTGTCTGTAAAATAAATGGCCTTTGAATAATTTTAAGATGACCTATGACCATTCCATCCTCAGTGAGAGCTTCCATTTTGAGAGGATTTGCACGATTATTCCTCAACAGTAATTGATTCTACCCCTCTGGTGGAATCTGGTAGGTCCCAGCAGCATAAGGAGGAGGTGGGTGGTGAGAGGTGTGCTAGTATTACAATACCCAGTGCTATGAATGGATCTAGAAGAGCCCATGCACTGCAGGCATATCTAATAGCACAGCGAGAGATACGTATGGCCTGAACAGAACCAATCACTCAACATGCTGTTCTAGGGAATTAACATAAAGTGTCACACTGTGCCATCAAACATAAATGGTTCATTTCTCAAAATCTATACATGTTACTGGAAAATAGCTAGTACAACATATAGGAATATTTTAATGATCTCTAAAACAGTGTGAAACAGTGAGAGAGAAACAGAGACAGGGAGAGAAACCAGTTGGACAAATGCCAATATATTGCCCTTATGTATAAAAATGTGCGATTCTAGAGCAAACCACCTTCATTATAGGGAACAAATAAAAATTATCTTATCTTTAAATGGGGCTTTTAACCCCTTGAATGCTAGAGAGACCCCATCATATTGCAGATCAATGCATTTGTGACTTCTCTAACATTCACCTGGATAAAAAGCTCAATTTAAATGAATGGGAATTTAGAGAATTTTTACTTGAACCCATGTGGTGCTGCTGGTTTATTTCAGAATTTTACCACTCCAAGTTTATACATAACCTGCCTAGATTTGTAGCCATCAGCCTGAAGAAGGGGGCTTAGTGTTCTGCAAGAATCCATATCATTTCTCTCAGTCAGCCACTAAAGGTGTCAAATTGAAATCACTTACATTGTTTATTTACATTTTCAATTACAAAAGTATACAGGCCCAGAAATATACACATTTGTCATAGGGTTCAAAAGTCTGAACATTCTTTCTTAATTCTCTCCTGGAATGTTTACATGCTCCACCCCCAGTTCTTAAAAGTCTTTAAAACTGCCTCCTTCCAACAACACAAGATGAAGAAAAGATGAGTCAAAGAGGCAGACAAAGGAATGTCTCATGAATTGCCCATCTGTCTCATCCAAGTACCAGCGGACCTTTACTCAGACACAACCCCTGCCATTTTACTGAACCTCAGATTCTTCTGTTTCACTGTGCCAAAAAGAAATTCACTCTACATGAACATTTTAATATACGATGGGGCGCATTTATCATTATAAACACACTATGGACAATATTCACAAAACTCAAGAGAAGAAATTTTGTAGCAAACCAACTGTGTCATAAGGGACAAAATAATTTTTGGCTTTTTATATGTCCCAGTGAAATCACTGGGAGTGAGACACACACAGGCATGAACAGACGCATGCAAACACACACTATAGTTACCACCCATTACTAATTAACCCTTTGAGTGCCAGAGAGGTAAGTAAAGTATAGCTTTGGAATGTGCTGCGTACCTCTCTGGCACTCAAAGGGTTAAAACATGCTCAAAATGATAAAAGTTTGAACAAACAGCTCTCTGCTTGAATGCTAACTCCCCAGATTAACATTACAGTGTTATGCTGTCCAATGACATCATAGGGGACAGATAAACATTCCTAAAATTTCTGTTGATTTAAGTGGAGTTTTAATCCTCTATACAGTGCTTTGGAGAGCTGTCTAGCGTTCAAGGTGTTAAAAAACCCAGGTGATTCATTATTTGTCTCCTATCATACAGTTGGTTTGCTCCAGAATTGCACCTCTTATTATAGATAGGCCCATATTTATGAAAGAAACAAGTAATTATGGAGAAAACCAACTGCACCATAGGGAACAGATAACAATTCCTAAATTACCATGCACTTGAATAGCGCTTGTTAAAGCGGAACTACCACCATAGGTAAAGTCTCCCTGCAATAATTAGGCAGGTGGCGACCCTCTTAATAATAGTTATCTTACCTCTCACAACAACACGATTCTACAGAAATCCTTAATCTTCCGAGACCGGAAGCCAGGCATCAGAACAGACATCTTATCTTAGAGATGTCTGTGCGCCTGCGCCGTCAGTCCCGGTCCCATTAAGAGGCATTGCACTATGCTGAAAGGCACTGGAAGGGACTGACGGCGCAGGCGCACAGACTGCACTAACCTGGCTGTCAGTCTAGGAAGATTACGGATTTCTATAGAACCGTGTCGTTCTGAGAGGTAATATAACTATTATTAAGCTAGTCGCCACCTGCCTAATTATTGCAGGGCGACATTACCTATGGTGGTAGTTCCGCTTTAACCCCTTGAATGCTAAAGAGGTCTACAATGCTTTACAAAGATCACTAGTATTCAAAGGGTTAAAAGCCCAATTTAATTTAAAGGGATAATAATGTTTCATAATAAAAGCAGTTCTAATTAATCATCATAGTATTTGGACTTTGGTGAGTGTTATTTCAATTCTGTCAGAGTTGTAGTTCAAGAGTAATTCAATGACAAAGTATCCCCCTCCCGCCCCTTTTACTGATGTAACACTGTTCAGCCAGAGCAGAAGGGAGGTGCCCAGGTAGACTGCAGAGAAGGACAATCTTCAATTAAGATAAGGGAAAAATCTGAAAAACTTGTCAAGGGGGGCAGGTCTTTCATTGTTCTCATAGGAAGAAGACTATCCCCTTTTGTTTTCTGTCTGGTCTATGGACTGCATTCCACATCTGAGAAGAGATGGCTTACGCTAGGTAAAAGGGGCGGGAGGGAAACTTTGCTTGTGAATATCTCTCAAACCATAAAGGTTTGAGAGATAAGACTTATATCGTTCTTCATGTTTTTTTAATGCCTACAAAATAAAATAAAGGTAAAATGAAGTATTACTATCCCTTTAAAAGGAATTTTTATTTGTCCTGCATGGTGCAGTTGGTTTCTCCAGTTTGCTTTTATAAATGTTGGCCATAGTTTCTTTCTCATTTTTGTTGTAACTAAGGCTTTTTTCCTGGAAACAAATGCCAGTGTTATGCAATGTTTTATAATTATTTTGGGTAAAATGACCACATAGTTTAATTTATTTTTTTGGAAGTTACCAGCACTGCATGCTGTTCCAAATCCCCACTGTGCATAAAGTTACTGTGTGTTTCTCTAAGAAACCAGCAGTTGCTGTTTGTTTCTGTGTAAAAGGGAACATTAATGTCTTCCTGTCCTGGAGAGAGAACACATTCTCACTACACTGGAAGACGAACAGCACTGGATTGCAAAACAATGCATTGGAGACGTATCTGGCCTCCAAATGGAAAATCCCTATTAATAGTAATGATCAAGCAAGAGTTAAATGTAAACCAGTTGATCATTACAATACCAAATTTGTATCCTCTCCTTTCTTCCAAATTTGGTTATACTACAGACTCCAAACCTGTAAATTTAAAGTTACACATATACACCTTATTCCCCAACATATACATGTAGATATGGATATCACCACCACCACCCACTGATAGTCACTTGTGACAATATACACTTTAAACCTTTGAGAGCTGTCATACAGTGTATTGGATATCCCCCTGGCACTAAGGGTTATGGTGTTTTGATCCCATAACAGTTTGTGGAACTTGTGGTGTACACAAGGTACCCTACTATTTTGAGACCATGTCCATGAGAATATCGCTTCACCATGGAGTCAGTTTCTTTAATGGGAAAGTAATGTTTCATACTAAAGCAGCTCTAATTAATCATCATAGTCTTTGGACTTTGGAGAGTGTTATTTCAATTCTGTCAGAGTTGTAGTTCAAGAGTAATTCAATGACAAAGTTTCCCCCTCCCGCCCCTTTTACTGATGTAACACTGTTCAGCCAGATCAGAAGGGAGGTACCTAGGTAGACTGCAGAGAGGGACAATCTTCAATTAAGATAAGGGAAAACCTGAAAAACTTGTCAAGGGGGGCAGGTCTTTCATTGTTCTCCTAGGAAGAAGATTGTCCCCTGTTGTTATCTGTCTGGTCTATGGACTGGATTCCACATCTGAGAAGAAATGGCTTACACTAGGTAAAAGGGGCGGGAGGGGAAACTTTGCTTGTGAATATCTCTCAAACCATAAAGGTTTGAGAGATAAGACTTATATTGTTCTTCATGTTTTTTTAATGCCTACAAAATAAAATAAAGATAAAATGAAGTATTACTATCCCTTTAAAAGAGCTCAGAATTGTTTAGATTGGCTGTTCATGATATTAGGTTTCCTGTGGACCTTTATCTTGGCCAAGATGGGTGGCAGAAACAAAAGACTTGTACAAGAAAATTCTAATTTGAATGTAAACAAAATCGAAACAATATTTTAGAACTGAACTCCATCCAATAGTTAACTTCAGTAACCTTTATGTCTGTGTAGTGTCAATTTAATTTCAAAATATCTAAAAAATATTCATATCCAACAGGATTATTACACTTATTATAGATTAATTTATTTTACACATTTCTTTAAGCATTTGGATGCATTAGAAGTCTTAATCATCCAAGGAGAAGAATGGACATGTCAAGAAAAAAATGTGTATTTTTAATCTACATTAGGGCTTCCATCTATCTGGTATTTTATCATCTGACAGGCAAAAACTGAACTTAGAGACAAACATGCATCAATGGAGCAAACTGGATGACCTATATTTATTTCCAGCAATGGGAGCAATTATGATTCATATTAAAATTCATGCACGTATTACATTAAATTTAATGCTAGCCAGTGATGAATTTTAAACATATTTTGCTTTAATTCCACACCCTCTTGTAGTGATGCAGTGTCCTCTTTCTGTATGGGACTGTATGTAATAAGGGACTTTGCATCAAGTGCCTTGTACTGAGATAGAAATGACATCACTGCAAGGGAGCGTGGAAGGAATAGAAAATACACGTTTAACCCTTTGAGTGTCAGATCCAATACTTCGCAACACAATGTTACTCAAAGTGTTAAAAGAAGCACATGCTTACATTTTGAAAGTATAATACATAGATAAATGTTAATCCTATGTAATAATTCCCTAGGATGTTTGTCAGAAGCTGTCATGCGCAGTAGAGACTGCCCGAACACACAGAATTGTGGGAGTTCTGTGCTGGGAGCATTCTGTGCTTTTGGCCAGTCTCTACAGTGCATGACTGCGCCGGCGGCAGGACGCAGAGCAGGACCGGCCTCTTAACCCTTTGAGTGCCAGGGGGTACGCAACGCATTGCAAACAATGCATTGTGTACTCCTCTGGCACTCAAAGGGTTAATCTCCCCCAGACCTTGGCCCGCGTACATGGGCTTTTACACTAGTGTGGAATAAAAATATATAATACTTTTTTAAAGATGATGTGCAGTAGCACTAGAGTGCAGGAATATTAACTGTGATCTACATTATTCCACAGAGAAGTCAAAGGTCTGATTCTGTCTGTTGGAAATGAAAGCATCATCATTCTGACTCACTGTTATGCTGAAGGTAGGAGGTCACACACTAGCTTTTACCCTAAGGAAGTATTCTGAAAGTGTTCTTTATTGTGACCTAACTTCATGGGTGGCTGATTTTTTCTTAGTTGCACAGGAAGTCTGGAGTAAAGAGGATAAATATTCTACCATGGCAAAATGTTAGAGCTGGGTTTTCCTTCCTCATATAATCCTTTGAAAACATTTTTCTCAAAGCTGATTCTTTTAATACTTAAAACATTTCTCTTTGAAGGACAAACGTGAGAAAACCTAGATCTTTTTCTTTATTGATCCAAGCAGGATGATCAAAAGACTAGACAAACAGATACAATTCCTCCAAAAATATTTAATAAGATAATGCAAAATAAAGAGCATAAGTTTTTTTCCCGTGTATATATGAAACATATGAGATGGGATACAGAACAAGTGAAAATGTTGATTGTGTAATGAAAGACAGGACATCGAAATTAATAACAGGTCAACTCAAAAACAATGTTATTTTTTTAATGCTTCATTAACACCTTGGATGGAGAAGCCAATTTCTCTGTGCAATTCTCACTATATGGTCAGTAGAAGGCTATAATTTACTGTGCGAGGCTCAACAGGAAGTAAGGAGTGTGAAAGAAAATTGATTCCCCCAGCCTGAAGAAAAAACACACAAGCAATATTAATTAACAGTTCCATAAATCCAAAAACAGCATTATTTTATGTAAAAAATGTTCACATTTTCATTTTGATCCACTTAAAATTTAGCATAAAAATTAAGTGGCCATGTGCAGTAAAATTTCTGTTAACATTTAGTTGTGTGAATATAAAATCAAATTATATTATTAAACTTGAATTATCAAAGAATAATGCTGTTAGCAGATTCCAACCTCGGATTGGCTGCACTGAGCAGAAGTTTTGACCACAGCCAATCAGGGATTGATACACTGGACCAATTTTTTGATAAGCGAGAGTTTTCCAATGAATTGCAAAAAAAAATCCTTGAGTAAATCCCTAGCATCTAAAACAGGTTCAAACCAGCGGCAAAATAGCTGCCCAATAGGGTACACATATAGATTCCTATTGATTTAAGTTGGGCTTTTGACCCACTGACTGCTAGAAAAGTCTAAAACACATTCCTTTGTATTAAGTTGGAGATATCCCTATCATTCAAGGGTTAAAGGGGAACATTCACCTCATAAATGTACATACTTTTAAAGATATTTCATCTTTAAGCTGTGCACTTCCGCATAATGCTCACCCTGAATCTTTGGCTCAGCTCTTATTCTCACCTCCCTACCAGCTGTCCCAGGGACCACGTTCACACTTCCCTTCGGTGTGGGGTGAATGGCTTCTATCAATGCATTAAGCTCCGGGTGGGAATTATACTGAGGTTGCATCTTCAGTATAATGCTAACCGGAGCTTGATGTAACGATAGAAGCCATTCAAACCACACCGAAGGGAAGCATGAATGCGTTTCCTGGGGCAGCTGGGAGGGAGGTGGGAGGAGAATTAGGCAGTAAGCAAGAGCTGTGCCGTAGATTCAGCGTGCTACATTATGCTGACGGGCACAGCTTGAAGATGAAATATCTGCAAAAGTATGTACATTTACAAAAAAAACCAATCCTTTCCTAATAGTACTTTATTAACTAAACCTATGGTAAAAAAATTCTACGAGGTGAAAGTTCCCCTTTTATGCTATGGTGCTGTAGATTTGCATCAGAATTGCTCAACATTTATCTTTATACATATGTCTCATTGTCACAAACAAAATCTATTTTAGGTTTTCTATTATTTCTAAAGTCAAAATACTAGTAAATCTTTATATAATATATACTGTTAATAACATAGTACTAGCATAAGTGAATCATGATGAGGATATCCTATAAAGCATTTGCATACGTTAAATATCGTTAAATATCATATGTTCATACACAACTGATCTGTACATTAACTTTCACATTTTGCAGAACTTTGCATATACTTAATGTATGTAAGCACACAAAATGGTGAAGCTGGATAATTCACCAAAAATTAGAAGCAGATGCAAAGACAATCAATAGTCTGAGGACAACTGAATTTCATTTTAAATCTCATTCCATTTAAATCCTTAAATTGTTACCAGAAGGTGAATTTTTTTATCACATTTTGTTACAAGGAGGCCTAGCTACCAATAAAAACCCTTAGTTGCCTATCTCTGCTTTAAAATATTACACAATGTCAATCATTTACTAATGAGCAAGCCACCCCTTATACCACCGTAGATGAAGTGAATGATGAAAATGTAATTCATTTCCTTTGTTGCAAGATATTTTATTTAACTGATTTTGACCAAGAACAGATATATATATATATATTTGCTCCAAAGTTCTAAGCTCTACTATGTTTTAGCTCAGGTGCTCTGTGAATAAGAGAAAGTTAAAATTACTTTGTAATTTTTATTTGCAGAAATCCATTTTTTCTCGAAACAGGTGTTTAGTACAAGGTTTTGTTTCCTACATTAGCCAGTCAGATTGCAGGAAAAGCAATCATGTGATGTCCAAAAAAAACATCCCATCATTGTCATTCAAAATAGCTTCCTGTACAGGTCACCAGTCATCTGCACAAGAACTGCTGGAACAAGGTTCTACTATATACATGTGTTTGGACAAGGGGTGCACTACTAATCAGCAAATTAATGCACTGCACACTCCCTAAAAGGGTTAATATTAGTATGTTCATAGAGCAGAGTTTGAGGTCTTGTGGTCCTGCCAGCATCAGTAATGTCCACCTCCATGGACTTGACATCCAGGACTGAGTGAAGATGTTAACTCTTAACCCCTTGAGTGCCAGAGAGGTATCCACCACATTGGGGGAGATTCACTAAGCAGTGCTAAAGAAGTGATAAAGTGGAGATAACGTCTCCAGTTTATTACTTCTGCAGTTCCTATGTTATACTATGAAGCCTATGGACAAAGATCTCCAAAGTTGAAGAAATCTGAGTATATTGGCTCCATAGAATTGCAGAGAAACTGAGAATTCATCTCCACTTTATCACCTCTTTATCACTGCTTAGTGAATCTCCCCCTTGTGTTGCAATGCATTGGGTACCTCTCTGGCACTCAAAGGTATAAACCAAAGAGCAAAAAAACAGTGGGGCCATTTTCTGACCGTAGAATGGTGTTATCGTTAGGATGTGTTACTTCCCCTTTAAAGGGATGATGTGTTGAATGTATCCACTGTGAGAATATCTGATTTTTGAAAACTTGACATCTGCTGGACCTTTGGTTAACATGACCCATAGACATTGAAGTTTTCAAATATGTAAAAAAGATTCAAGGTGATAGATCCACTTTAATTTTTACAGTACTGCACAAGATGAAGATAGGCCTATTAGCTTCAAACTCAGTAGTTTTCAATAAAGGATAAAGTCCACCAAACAGCAGCTGCTGCAGGTAGTCCAACACTACCACGCTCACTAAATGACTGTCCCCCTAGTAACTGTTTGTGTAAGAACAAATGTCAAGTATGCTTGAAAGTATGATGTATTTATGTCTGTCTAGATGTCTTACTTAGATTGCAAGCTCTACGGAGCTGGGACCTCCTATCTTAGTATATGCTCACCTGGTGTTCCCCTTATGATTGTCTATATAACCACATAATTACTACTTATCGTACCCCCACTACACAAAATGTAAAGTGCTAAGTACATCTGTTGGCACTAAATAAAAACATACATACATACATACATACATACATACATGTCTGTCTGTCTGTCTATCCCAAGCACAGGCTGACAACATGCAGGAAACTGATATCCCCTTTCTACTAGCAGCAGAACATGGGGAAACTCTTTATGTGGAGGGGATTCATTATAATTTATTTTTAAAGGGTAAAACTGCACTTTTCTTAAGATTTTCCAGCCAATTTCCCATGTTTTGCTTTGTGTAGACATTTTACCCATCCCTACTAAATACCTCATCAACTACTGTTTTAAATTTAAAATAGAATGGCTAACAAAAATATAGGTGATTCTGACAGATCTTTCAAAATAACCTTTTTATTACAAAATTACTGTTCCACTTTAAATGGGGTTAGTAACAAATACATTGGCTGATTTGCTAAGAAGAACTGGAGTAGATCATATAAATCATATAACACATTCAACATGCAGACATCCCCATGGAGTTAAATATGGCTTTTAACCATTTGAGTGCCAGAGGGGTGCACAATGCATTGTGTAGAAATGTGTTGCTTACCCATCTGGCACTCAAAGAGTTAACCCTGTCAATGCTAGAAAGGTCTTCAACTCATTACAAAGCAATGTGTTGGAAACCTCTCTAGAATTCAAGAGCTGAAAAACCCCTTTTATATCAATGGGTGTTTTATTTGTTCCCTATGGTGCAACTGGTTTGAACCAGTGATGGGAGACATTACAGCTGCTTCCAGTCAGACACTTTAGCCACATAGAATCTCATCAGTGTAAGTTGTTCTCCCACACAGGGCAGCATGTCTGAAATCATTTGGATGAGAGAATGTGAGGACAGAAGATTCTTGACAGTTAAATTGGAAGTCACTTTGTAACAAAGAGATTTCAAAAGCACCTTATATAAGACATTTTTTATTGAAAGCAATAATTTATGAGATGCCATTTCCTACTGGCCAGTACTACCTCATTGGCCTAAACTGGCATATAAATAAATGTAAATATTTCCTAAACTATTGTTTGAAATAAACAAAATGGGTAACATAAGCATGGGTGCTTCTGATTAGTGACAATTTCACATAAGTCATTGTTTCTATCTGATAATACCTGGGGAAAAAATACTACTCATAGACGCTGCAGTAAGTAAATGCCAGTCAAAAGGATTTCCAATTTAAGATGGCTATTATACACATATGATATCACATCTCTAGTTCCTATGTTACTCTATACAGCCTATGCACTAAGATTTCTTCAACTCTGGAGATCTTAGTGAATTAACTCTATAGAACAGTGGTTCTCAAATTTTTTTTGTTCGGGCACCCCTAACACATAATCTACAATATTCAGAGCACCCCTAACATATTTATTGTCAATCGTATTTTATTGAGTTTTAAGTAAAGGCAAAACATATAAAAGAGGGAAAGGGAGAGGAGAAAAAGAAAAAAGGGGGGGGGATAAGGGAAGGGGGATACAGAAAGAAAAAGGGGGGGGAGTTGAGGGTCAGGGAAAGGGAGGGGAGGGAGCACATGTCATCAATCAAACATAGCGACAGCTACAGTGTTGACACATCCATAAGAAAAGAGTACAATGGCTGATGGGTACATGGAATATAATTAATCAAACATAGTCAACAGCATTAAGTAACCACCAATGCGAGCCAATCCACATACTCAATTCAGGGGGATCAACAATATATGTGTATTAGATCGTGGGAGGCTGAAGAGGTCCACCCCCCAGTCATAGCACCCCACCTCATAAAGGGAGGGCGCACGAGGGGGCCTCCCCCCCAGCCCCCCCCGCACCCCCAACCCATAAGTGTGCAAACCAACAAATTCCCAATTCCCCTCAAAGACAAAAGAAAGTGAAGAAGCAGAATGAGAGAAAGAAAGTAAAGGCAAAAGAGAATAAAGTAGCAGAATGAGAGAAATAAATTTAAGACACAAAGGACACAAAATCGGCACTCTCCAGGAACAGCAACCAGCCCAACCACACCCCAGTATATTTAGTAACCTCCTCCGGAGTAGAGGAGGCTAATTCGGCCATCACACAGAGCTCTTCAACCCTCTCCACCCAGACCAAAAGACTAGGAGGTGATGCCCTAACATATTTAATGTACTTTATCAAGGGCATAAGAAGGGTACAATACATAAATATACAGTTATTATTAGGCTTTATAATCATACTAACAAAACAATCTATTGTGCATAAAAATTTCTATAAATCTTTATTTAAAAGTCCATTTTTGTCAGTCTTCATAGAAAACATGGGGCACCCTAAGCTGATGTCCGGGGCACACCAAAGTGCCACGGCATCCTGGTTGAGAATCACTGCTATAGAATAACACAGGAACTTGAGAAGTGATATTACTGGAGGTTATCTCCACTGTATCAACTCTTTATCACGCTTTAGTGCGTAACCCCCTAGTGCCCTCTCCATGGCCACACCCCTACCTTTTCTAGACTCCACCCCAGGCCCATCCACTTTTTCCAGACACAGAAAATACCCTTAGTCTATAACACAACAAAGCCGCCCAGCCCCCCCACGAAAACCAAAAAAACCCTAATCTTCTGGAATTGGAGGTCTTTCTAATAACTACAGGATTAAATAATGTCAGGAAAAATGTAAATATATTGGTTTTTATAAATGAAGGCCTTATGTTTAAAAGATACATTCATTTTGAAGCAAGTCAACAGTCTTACACAGGAGAAATAAAAATACTGTTTTAACTCCATGGAAATGTTCATATGTCCCCTATGCAGATGGTTTGTGCCAGAATTGCTAGTCTACAAATTCCTGTATAGAGCACTAAAAGCAAAAATGTCTGGACGATAACAGAAAATAACAAGGAATAAATTAGCTATTTAACACATAAAGAATGAAAATGATTAGGCAGAGTTCAGAGCCTTTTCTTGATTTACTGTAAGTGTTTAGCTAGTCCTTGCATAAGACATGACATTCTTTAAGTGTCTTGGATTCTACAAATGACCAATGCCTCCTTAAAGAGAATCTATCATAAAAAATTAAAAATGATCAAAGTTGATACTTTACAAGGAACACTGTTTTAGTCAGAGTTCCATGATAGAAATCAAAATTGTCTGTAGTAATGCTAAAACACATAGATTAACGACAGAATTAGGATCAAAACATTTTTGTAGTACTCAGCAGTGTTAGGAGGTAAAAAAAAGTTATTTTCTGGAATAGATTCCATTAAAGAAGGATTAGTTTGAGTGGTTGGCTGACTAGACTTCAAAGATGCCATCATGTGTAATAAGTCAATCTATATCAAATGAGGGGCATTTTTTGGTTATTTTGAATTAGCACTTCCTAAAAAATATTGCCAAAATACGTCCTTTCCTCTGCATGTCAACTGCAAAAACTCTATCCCAGGCACTCATTCTATCCAGACTTGACTACTGTAACATTCTACTATCTGGTCTTCCTGCTTCTCATCTTTTTCCACTTCAATATGTTATCAATTCAGACACAAAAATCACCCCATTTGCTCCCAGATACCTGCCCTCTCATCGCCTCCTGAAATCCCTCAATTGGTTACCTATAAATTATCGTATTTCTTACAAAATTCTCCTCCTCTCCTGTAAGTCTCTGTATTCTTCAGCACCCTCTTGCATTTCGGCTCTTATCTCCCGCTACACCCCTTCCCGTACCCTACGGTCTTCCCAAGGGTTCTTCCTGTCCTCTCCCTACACAACTCGAGCCATCTCTCGACTACAAGCTTTTTCACTGGCTGCCCCTCGACTTTGGAATGCCATCCCTATTGCCATTTGCCAATCATCCACAATCATCACTTTCAAGCATCTCCTCAAAACCCACCTGCTCAAGGAGGCATCTCAATAGCAATATCCTCATCCCTGCACAACGATAGTGACATCAGAATCTTTCTGCACTTCCTTCAACACACCTTGTACTTGCACTTATAATCATCCTCCTACTGTCTCTGTATGTCATCATGAACTCTAATTAGATTATAAGCTCCTTGGGGCAGGGTCCCTTTCCCAGTGTATGTTCTCCTTGCTGCACTTTACCCCAAAAATAATGCAACAATTGCACTTTTGCTTAAAGCTCTTAACCCTCTTCTGTATTTTTGTATTGTATTATTTCAAATTCTGTTAAGCGCTGTGTACATGTATGGTGCTATATAAATAAAGATACATACAAGTACAGTGAGACCCTTTATCAGAATACCAGCCATTTTGTGTGCCTTTTACAGAGATCTAATACCTCCTCATTTTAATGGCCTCTATGAAATGTTCTTGTGCTCTTTTGCTCAAGAGAGATAACATCTTCAATCAGTCCTAGCTAGTGTTACGGTTTTTAGGACACTCAGACCAGTAGGTGAAAATAACACACACTTTATTTTAAAGTAAAATAATGCACAGGTTCGCCCTCTAGTGGCGGTAAGTAATACACAGATCGTGCAAACTGAGATATTACAATAGTAATAGCACAATGGATATACATGCAAGACAATAAGCAATAGGGTGGTATGAACCCCCAAGGGGTTAATGACTTGAAAACAGTCCGTCTCAGATGTGGAGGTTTGGCACGCCCTGGGTGTTAAAAGGCTGTGCTGGATAGACAAAGTTCATCAGGTACTGAAGACCGAACTGCCTCGCCAAAGTGTTTGGATATTAAGCAGAATAGGAATCAACTTAGCCCCCATGGGCGTAGCTACTGGAACTGCTTTGGTTTGTGCAAGTGCAAATAGCCCCCACGGGCGTAACGGGAACCAGCCGGCAATGCAAGAGCTTATCAGCCTCCTCAGACTTCGCTGAATGCTGGAATATGTATGCAAGAGCCACTAGCCCCCTCGGGCGTAGTACCGGATAAGCTAACACTGAAGCCTTAAACTGCCACCACTCTGTATAACGGATAATGCACGGTAATTGACACCGGAGAGCCTTAGGCGCCCAAACGGCCCAAACAATGTGACTACTCTGCAATGGAGGATTAGAGTTGCCGACGGTGAGCGGCCAACTCAGCAGCAGTATCATGGGTAACGAGGCTCGTACTGAAGGTAGAGAGAGTGAGATCGAGGCAGCACTGCTAGAGTTAAAAAGCACGTTTACTCAAGGCTTCAGCGCTACTGGAAGGCTCTGCAATGAGAGGAGGGCATACGGATACAGACACAGCTCTGCACGGGTAGCAAGGCACTGCACTAATCGTGGGTAACAACAGGCAAGGCAGTCACACTGAAGCTGACAACAGAGACTGATAATGTTGCGGCGGCGACAACTGGAACGCAGGTCACTGGAACAAGCTGGAAGTCGATCTTCGGAGCAGGAAGTCAGCCGGGCCGAGTCGGAGCATGTAGGAGGTAGTCATACAAGCCGGGTCATACACAAGCAGGAACGTCAGTCTAGCCGGGTCAGGATCCAATGGTGGTACGCAGACGAGCCGGGTCATACACAAGCAGGAACACTGGAGAATAGTCAGGACAAGCCGAATCGGTACACAGGAACTCAGAACACAGGAACACAGCAACAGCACACTGGCTCAGAAACACCACGAAAGGGCATCTGACAGATGTGGTAGACAGGTATAAAAAGGTCACCAGGGGGCGGGCCAAACCAACTCAGCAAATCAGTCTCTGCCACAAATGAGAGTGACAGGAATCACAGGCACTGTGATAGTACCCCCCTCTCAAAGACCCCCTCTCCCTGCCTGAGGTCTGGGTTTCAAAGGATATTTAGAGTGAAAGCTGCGTACCAATCTAGGTGCATGGAGGTCCCCTTGATCAACCCAAGAACGTTCTTCAGGACCATAGCCCTTCCAATGAACCAAATATTGCAGCTTTCCTCTAAATTTCCTAGAGTCAATAATACTCTGGACCTCATATTCTTCTTGGCCCTGGACGTCCACCGGCCCAGGAATCACTGGCGTAGTAGTATAACGATTGCACACCAAGGGTTTCAGGAGTGACACATGGAACACATTATGAATGTGCATTGAGGGTGGAAGTTCCAGAGCATAAGAAACCGGATTGATCTTGCGGATAATCTTAAATGGACCAATGAACCGGGGAGCCAGTTTGTTGGACGGCACTTGTAAATTGAGGTTTCTGGATGACAGCCATGCCCTATCCCCAACTTGGAATGAGACCGCTGGAAGGCATCTGCGATTAGCGTGCCGTTGCTGCCGCCTAAATGACTGACTAAGGGACCTCTGAACCTGTGCCCAAGTGGAATGAAGTTGTGCCAAATGCTCGTCCAAAGCAGGAATCTGCTGCGTCTGAAAGGAGTCCGGGAGCAGACAAGGCTGGAACCCATAATTAACGAGAAACGGGGAGCTCCCGGGCGATGAGTTAACCGCACAGTTTCTGGCAAACTCCGCCCATGGCAACAGGTCAGCCCAATTATCATGATGATCAGTGACAAAGCAGCGCAGGAACTGCTCCAGTCCCTGATTGGCACGCTCAGCGGCCCCATTCATCTGGGGATGGTAGGCGGAGGAAAATGACAATTGGATGCCCATCTGACCACAAAATGCCCTCCAAAACCTAGAAACGAACTGGCTTCCATGGTTGGAGACAATCACTCTGGGTACTCCGTGCAGGCGGAACACCTCTCTGACAAAGACTACAGCCAATTCCTGGGCCGATGGAAGGCCAGTCAGAGGCACAAAATGTGCCATCTTAGAGAATCTATTGACCACCATAAGAATGAACGTGTAACCTCTAGAGGCAGGTAATTCTCCCAAGAAGTCAATGGATATATGAGACCAAGGACGGTCTCCGTTGGGCACCGGTTGCAATAAGCCCACGGGGAGATGCCTGGGGGTCTTGGCACGGGCACAGGTGGTACAAGCTGCAGTAAAAGCGGCGCAGTCGGCTCTCAGGGTAGGCCACCAAAATAACTGCGAGAGAGACCATACTAGTTGGTCCCTACCAATATGCCCAGCCGCTTTAGAAGCGTGATAAGTTTCCAACAGACGGACACGGAATGACTCATCTACGAAAAACACTTCCCCACTGGGGTTTCAGGAGGTGCCCTTGATTGTGATGCCAGTATCTCCTCCCCCAGAGGCGAGGTTATGGTGGTACGGATAGTAGCCAGGATATGATCTGGCTGAATGATGGGTACCGGGTCTTCCTCCCTCTCAGTGTCAGAAGCGAACTGACGTGACAACGCATCAGCCTTGATATTCTTCGAACCAGGGAGATATGACACTAAAAAATTAAATCGGGACAAAAACAGCGCCCACCTAGCTTGTCGAGAAGACAGTCTTTTGGCTTCAGAGAGATAGATTAAATTCTTATGGTCAGTAAGAATTAGTACTGGAGTCTGAGTGCCCTCCAAAAGGTGTCGCCACTCCTTCAAAGCTAGGATGATGGCCAACAGTTCCCTGTCGCCAATCTCGTAATGGCTCTGAGCGCTGGACAATTTCTTAGATAAAAAACCGCAAGGCTTTAAGGCGCCACCTCCCACAGGACGTTGGGAGAGTACTGCCCCAACCCCAACTTCCGAAGCGTCAACCTCCAATGTAAACGGCAGGGAGGGATTAGGGTGGGACAGTATAGGAGCAGATGCAAAGGCAGATTTCAGGGTAACAAATGTGTCTTCAGCTGCCTCAGACCGCTGAGAGGGAGAAGCGCCCTTATGAGTCAGATCTGATAGTGGTTTTACAATCGTGGAAAAGTTCTTGATGAACTTCCTATAATAGTTAGCAAAACCTAAGAATCGCTGAATGGCCTTTAACCCCTTAGGCCGAGGCCATTGCAGAACCGCTGCCAACTTTTCCTGATCCATGGCAATGCCACTTTTGGAGATTATGAACCCCAGGAATGGTACTTGAGATGTATGGAATTCGCACTTTTCTAGTTTACAGAATAACTTGTGCTTGCAAAGTCGGAGCAAGACTTCTGAGACATCCTTAATGTGTTGGAAGAGGTTAGCAGAGTGAATCAATATATCATCTAGATATACTACCACACAGGACTGGAGCAGGTCACGTAATATATCGTTAATAAATTCCTGAAACACTGCAGGTGCATTGCATAAGCCGAATGGCATCACAAGATATTCGTAATGCCCTGTTCTGGTATTAAACGCCGTTTTCCACTCGTCACCCTCTTTAATTCTGACTAGATTATAGGCGGCACGCAAGTCAAGTTTAGTAAAGATCGAAGAGCCGTTTAATCTGTCGAATAATTCTGTAATAAGTGGAATGGGATAGGCGTTCTTAGGCATCAACTTATTCAGCCCTCGGTAGTCAATGCAAGGCCTGAGTTCCCCATTTTTCTTTTTAACAAAAAAAAATCCGGCACCAGCCGGAGACGTAGATTTACGAATGATTCCCCTCTCCAGGGCATCTGAAATATAATCCTCCATAGCCTTATTCTCCTCACATGACAGTGGGTAAGTGCGTCCCCTGGGGGGCACCGCACCTGGAGGCAAATCAATGGCGCAATCGTACGGCCTATGGTCAGGTAATGCGCTGGCCTCTCCTTTGCTGAATACGTCACTGAATTGCCCATATTCTGTTGGCACAGCCGGAGAGGTACACATAATCTTAACAGGAAAAGAGAGACAATTCTTGTTACAGTACTCAGACCAGGAGTTAACTTCACACCTTTGCCAGTCAAATTGGGGATTGTGTGCTTGTAACCATGGAAACCCCAAAATAACTGAATGGTGCGGGGAACGAATGATCTGAAATCGTATCTGTTCCCTGTGACAAGCCCCCACAGTCATTGTCACTGGGATTGTCTCGAATGTAATGAAAGCAGGATCCAGGGGTCTGCCATCAATGGCCTCTATTGCCACAGGAGAGTCCTTTTTACATAGCGGAATGCCCTGCAAATCAGCAAAGGACTGATCCATGAAGTAGCCGGCTGCCCCGGAGTCCACCAGTGCAAGGACCTCGATTACCTTGTCCGCCCAAGCAAATGCCACCTGGATGGTGGGTTTAGTGGTGCTAGTATCTAGGGACTGTTCTACACCACCTAGGGCCTGTCCTCCAAGGTACCCTAGGTGCGTTCGTTTCCCGGCCTTACTGGACAATTGCGTAATAGATGCCCCGATTTGCCACAATATAGGCATAAGCCTTGCCTCCTACGATACAACCTCTCCTCCTTAGTGAGCCTAGTGAATCCTACTTGCATAGGTTCAGTGCTGTCGGCTGATCGTTCAGGCAGAACGGGTGGTGTGGGTGGGTTAAGGAAACTGTTCTGGCCATAGCTTTTTGCTTTAGTCCTTTTAGCCAAGCGTCTCTCACGGATGCGGGAGTCTATTAACATGACATAGTCAATGTATTCATCTAGCTCGCCGGGTACATCTCGAGCGGCTATCTCATCCTTAATCTGTTCGGAGAGACCCTGGGTAAAGGCTGCAAGTAAGGCCTCATTGTTCCAGTCCACCTCTGCTGCCAAGGTCCGGAACTCGATAGCATACTCGCCCAGAGTGCGTTCGCCCTTCTGAATTTCCATCAGCCTCTTGGCAGCAGAGGCAGCCCTACCAGGAACCTCAAACACACGTCTGAACTTCATCACGAAATCTCTAAAGTTCAGTGTGCAGGGTCTGGCATTTTCCCACAACGGATTCGCCCATGCCAAAGCTTTGCCCGTCAATAGATATATCATAAGGCCGACCTTACTACGGTCATTAGGAAATGCCTGGGGTGCCAATTCCAAAAATATCTCCAACTGGTTAATGAAACCTCTGCATAGGGAGGGTTCGCCATCATATCTTAAGGGTAACGGCGCCGCTGCCGTTAACCCTCTTGAGTTAGCAGAGGGGATTACAGACGGATTCTCCGGTGTCAAGACTGGGGGGACCACCGGATTAGGACCAGACTTGTCCAAATGTACTGTACGTTCGAATAACGTCTGTAGAGCCAGTGCCAATTGGTCCAGGCGCTGCTCATGGACATCCATTCTCCAGTGGATGTTCTGAGTATTACTTTCACCCTTACAGTCTGAGGTCATGGCCCTTTTGTACTGTTACGGTTTTTAGGACACTCAGACCAGTAGGTGAAAATAACACACACTTTATTTTAAAGTAAAATAATGCACAGGTTCGCCCTCTAGTGGCGGTAGGTAATACACAGATCGTGCAAACTGAGATATTACAATAGTAATAGCACAATGGATATACATGCAAGACAATAAGCAATAGGGTGGTATGAACCCCCAAGGGGTTAATGACTTGAAAACATTCCGTCTCAGATGTGGAGGTTTGGCACGCCCTGGGTGTTAAAAGGCTGTGCTGGATAGACAAAGTTCATCAGGTACTGAAGACCGAACTGCCTCGCCAAAGTGTTTGGATATTAAGCAGAATAGGAATCAACTTAGCCCCCACGGGCGTAGCTACTGGAACTGCTTTGGTTTGTGCAAGTGCAAATAGCCCCCACGGGCGTAACGGGAACCGGCCAGCAATGCAAGAGCTTATCAGCCTCCTCAGACTTCGCTGAATGCTGGAATATGTATGCAAGAGCCACTAGCCCCCTCGGGCGTAGTACTGGATAAGCTAACACTGAAGCCTTAAACTGCCACCACTCTGTATAACGGATAATGCACGGTAATCGACACCGGAGAGCCTTAGGTGTCCAAACGGCCCAAACAATGTGACTACTCTGCAATGGAGGATTAGAGTTGCCGAAGGTGAGCGGCCAACTCAGCAGCAGTATCACGGGTAACGAGGCTCGTACTGGAGGTAGAGAGAGTGAGATCGAGGCAGCACTGCTAGAGTTAAAAAGCACGTTTACTCAAGGCTTCAGCGCTACTGGAAGGCTCTGCAATGAGAGGAAGGCATACGGATACAGACACAGCTCTGCACGGGTAGCAAGGCACTGCACTAATCGTGGGTAACACCAGGCAAGGCAATCACACTGAAGCTGGCAACAGAGACTGATAATGTTGCGGCGGCGACAGCTGGAACGCAGGTCACTGGAACAAGCTGGAAGTCGATCTTCGGAGCAGGAAGTCAGCCGGGCCGAGTCGGAGCATGTAGGAGGTAGTCATACAAGCCGGGTCATACACAAGCAGGAACGTCAGTCTAGCCGGGTCAGGATCCAATGGTGGTACGCAGACGAGCCGGGTCATACACAAGCAGGAACACTGGAGAATAGTCAGGACAAGCCGAATCGGTACACAGGAACTCAGAACACAGCAACAGCACACTGGCTCAGAAACACCACGAAAGGGCATCTGACAAATGTGGTAGACAGGTATAAAAAGGTCACCAGGGGGCGGGCCAAACCAACTCAGCAAATCAGTGTCTGCCACAAATGAGAGTGACAGGAATCACAGGCACTGTGATAGCTAGTCCACAGGACCTCATACTCTGCTCACTGTATATATTAATATTAACCCTAAAAGGGTTAAGTATAATCATGCCTACTTTCATTTAATAAAACTGAATGTAACTGTCATATCTGCCAATATGGATATGACATCCAGGACTACATGACGATGTTATCTCTAGAATAGATGCACAAAAAAAAACATTTCATAGAGGCCATTAGGATTTTCTGGTGATAGTAAGGTAAATGTGGGCTACAGGTGCACTCTGGCATCCACTTATCTCGCCTGGTGAGATGAGCAGATGTGAGTTGATTGTGTATAACAGAGACACCTGTCTGCTCTCATCCACTTTGGAGAAGGACACTTAACGTTGTGTGAGCAAAGCAATAGGATGAGTTAAATCAGTGATTCTCAACCAGGGTGCCGTGGCACTTTGGTGTGCCATGGACATCAAATTAGGGTGCACCATGTTTTCTATGTATACTGACAAAAAGGGGAATATTGTCTTATAAAAGTATAAATGTGAAATTGTTATGCACACACAATATGTTTAATTTCATTACTATCATTTTGACAACTAATTATTGCTGTATATTTATGAATTGTACCTTTAATTATGCCTTTGATAAATTACATTAAACATGCTAGGGGAGCCCCAAAGTTTCAGATTGCGTGATAGGGGTGCCTTGAGCAAAAAATGGTTGAGAACCAGTGAGATAACTGCATTATACATAAGGTCTTTTCCGTAGTGCTTGTTTTAGCCACTGCATCCTCAAATGACATTCCCACCAGTCTCAGAAAAAGCACAGCTAAAAGATTCATTTAACTTGCCTATAGTAAAATCTGTGTCTCGGACTGGTAAATGGCACCACCAATCTGAGTCTGACGGCCAATCGGAATACAGGATGTTGTTGCCTGTCGATCAGAGCACACAGAGTAAACTCCTGTCTGGTATCATAGCTCAATGTCTATTTACAGTTTTAAAGAACAATAAAAGACATTTAGAATTAACTTGATCATAACGCATTTTTTTACCCATTAATAAATTCCTAACGCTTTCACTGCCAGCGGGGTATGCAATGTACATTCCTATGGACTGGACGGGTGAGAGAGGGAGGCTGTTTGTGGTGCTGAAGTCTGAGCATATCTTCTCTGGATTCCCCAGTGGTCAAGTGAGGGGAACAGGGAGAATGTAATCAGGTTTCAGGGTTGTCAAACTGTGGGCGAAGTATAAGGGACATCATCCCTTAAGCATCATCAACTGTGCAACAAAACTGCATGCTTATCAAGATATCCCCCCTCCCCTTTCTCACTAATTCTTAGTGCATATGGTGATGTGTGTCTACATCTCAAAGGCAATGTGCTCACCACATATCGCCAGACACACATCACCATAACATAGCCCATTATTGCATCTCCCTTCCAGTTCTTTGGTCTTGCTAGACATTGTCTCTGTTTGATCCTTGTCTTCTTTGCTACTTGAACCTGTGCTGTGGTGAGTTCATCTGATTAGCTGTCCATCTTTTCCTGCAGTCCTACATTGATCAACTTTTTCCAGCATGAGTGCATTTCATTTTCCACAGCTCTGTTGCATGTTCCACAAGCTATTCATCTGATTGGTTGTTTTCAGTGTATGCTCTATCCATAGCTATGTGTTCCTGTGAACGTCCATCTGATCATGTTAACTGTGCCTGCTCCCTAAATTTGGGCCTTCTAGTTCTTAAAGGAACAGCAGCTCGTTGTTGTCTTAAAGAGGCAGACCCCAAATGATTTCTTGAGTGGTTTATTCTTACCTTTCTAGAACCTCCTGCAAGACATGCAGCTGGGATCTTCTTCCTGTCTTCTAGTGCTTCTACTGGACTCTCAGTTTCCTGGGTGTGTTCATCTTGTGTTTTCAACTTGGGGCCATTATCTAACCTTTTGGCTAGCAGCCTAGGCTGCAGCCAAGACACACCTGCGGCTGACCACCCACTCCAGCATTGCTCTATATTCATTGCTCATGAGCATCATCCAGTAAGAACAGAGGTGTTGCTTGGGGGTGCCCCCCAAGAATACATGGCCCACCCTTGTGCCCCTCACCACAGTATATGAGGGACAATGTGGAAGTGGACAATGGGGGACAGTGTGGAGGTGAAAACTGGGAGCCAATATGGAGGTGCACAGTGCTAACCAATGTGGAGGTGGCCAATGGCGGCCAATGTGAAGGTGGACAATAGGGACAATGTGGAGGTTTACAATGGGGGACAATATGGACAATGTGGTGGTGGACAATGGAGAACAATATGGAGGTGAACAATGGGACCAATGTTGAGGTGAACAATAGGGGCCAATGTGGAGGTGGGCAATGGGAGCCAATGTAAAGGTGGCCAATGGTGGCCAGTATGGAGGTGAACAAAAGGTACAATGTGATGGTGGACAAATGGGACCAATATGGAGGTGGACACTGGGACCAATGTGGAGATGAAAAATGGGAGCCAATGTAGAGGTGGACAATGATGGCCAATATGGAGGTGAACAAAGGGTATAATGCAGTGTTGGACAATGGGAACAATGTGTTGGTGGACAATGGGGGACAATGCGGAAGTGGACAGTTTATGGAGGAGGACAATGTGTGGAAGTGGACAGTGTGTGGAGGTGGACTGTGTGGAAGTGGACAAAGGGTGGACTGTGTGGAGGTGGGCAGTGTTGACTTTAATATTAATAATTTAAGCCTCATCATGATTTAAATCAGAAAAAAATCATCACAAAGGTAATTAATAACTTCTATTTCAAATAGAACCATATGTGCTCACTGAACTTAGAATTTCATATTTTTTTTAATTCTGAGTTCACTGAGCACATGTTGTTATATTTTCAACAGAAGTTAATATTAACCCTTAATGTTGTCAATCAATGACAAAAGCATGTTTTACAAATTTCTTCCCTGAGAACATGACTGCCTATTTAGTTAATCTGACAAATCTGTATTTATCAAGTTAACTTCTGTCTAAAATAAAACCACATGTTCTGAATGAAGAAGACTTCATAAAACATGCTTCTCTCCAGGGGCGGACTGACAGGACCCAGGGCCCTTGGTTCAAAAAGAGGACTGGGCCCCCTGCAGAAATCTCCACATTGCCCCTTCATCTCCACAATGCCCCTTCATCTCCACAATGCCCCTTCCACAATGCCCCCTTCATCTCCACAATGCCCCATCCACAATGCCCCCTTCATCTCCACAATGCCACCTCCACAATGCCCCTTCATCTCCACAATGCCCCCTTCAACTCCACAATGCCCCTTCAACAATGCCCCCTTCATCTCATCTCCACATTGCCCCTATCTCCACATTGCCCCTTCATCTCCACAATGCCCCTTCCACATTGCCCCCTTCATCTCCACAATGCCCCCATCTCCACAATGCCCCCTTCATCTCCACAATGCCCCTTCCACAATGCCCCCTTCATCTCCACAATGCCCCCATCTCCACAATGCCCCTTCCACCATGCCCCTTCATCTCCACAATGCCCCTACCTCCAGTCCCTGGTGGTCTAGCGGCATCGCTTAATACTGTGCAAAGTCTCGCGCGCCTCTAGTAATGCAGAGGCTGGGAGATGATGTCATCTCCCAACGCTCTGTATTACTAGAACGTCACGCCGGCGGCTGTTGTTGGAGAACTGCTGAGCAGCGCTGGAAGCGGCGGCGGGCCCCCTTCGGTCATGGGCCCTCAGTCCGTGACCGAATGCCTGTATGGTCAGTCCGCCCCTGCTTCTCTCATTGATATTAAGGATTAATTAATATCGTTTTATGTTTATAATTTAACCATATGTACTCAGGGTGGTGAAATAAACTTAGAAACTCATAAAACATGTTCTTGGCATTAACATAAGGGTTAATTAACTTCAGTTTAAAACAGAAACACGTGCTCATTGAAGAAAGTCAGAAAACATCATGCTCTTGTCATTGAACTCCAAGGGTTAATATATTATATAAATTCTACTATATATTAACCATTTGAGTGCAATGGCAAGAGCATGTTCTATGAATTTCTTCACTGAGAACATGTGGTTCTATTTTAAACAGAGGTTAACATGAAAAATACAGTTTTTAATTTGTTTTAAAAAGTAATTTTACTTTTTTTGTCTGTAAAATGCTGTTTTAAACAGTGGTATTGAAATGAATATGCAGCAGCTAACTCTCATAAAGGCATTCTAACTCACAATACATGCCAAAGTAGAGCATTTTAAGTTCATAAGGGTACATTTGGCTACATCAGTGGGTCACAATGTATAACTAATTTTCTATTATATTTGTATATGTTGTGTGCCCATATGATGCTCAGTCCAGATGAATACAATGTTGCATGAATGTTGATATTTAGGATCGTTTGGGCCAAATTATTCTAAATTTCATCATCCTCACCACATTGTATAAATCTGGGCACCAAATGGGCACACATACAAGAAGAGTGGCAAATAGGTTACAAAATATGATCCCCTGCTGTTGCCAAATGTATCAGTATGTGTATAAAATGCCCCACTTTGGTATATATTGTGAATTATAATGCTTTTGTGGAGGCAGTGAGTGTGGTGGCATATCACACTGTAGTGCTGTGCTGGTCACATATGACTCTGTATTGCTATGTTGGTGGCATATAATGGAGTATTACACTGGTGGTGGGATATTACTCTGTATTGCTGTGCTGGTGACAAATATGTATTTCTCTGATGGTGACGTATAACTGTATTGATGTGCTGGTTACATATAACTGCATTGCTCTGGTGGCGGAATATACCTCTGTAGTACTATTTTTGATTTACTCTATTGACCTTAATGAACTATAGATGAATTGTAAGTGCTTCCACTAGTACAATATGTTTCAAATTGTAATGATCTGCCTTGTGAAATAGCTTTTAATCTTTGTAAGATACATTTTATTTATTCTTTTTAACACTCCCTCATGGTATCTTTAGAGGAACACCATCTAGATGCAAGAAATATATGTTCATGCAAGTAAACTGGATAGTTTATTTATATATTTTCTAAAACTCTAATGTTAAATTAAATAAAGCATGTACCTCTCACAAGCATAGCAAAGCTTATGATATTTCAGATAAGTAATTTTCTAACCTATTACTCTATCGTGTCATTGCCAGTTCAGTTATATATTAATATATTAAGAGGCTATGAAAGTCCAGTCCGTTGGTAATGTTTCTGAGATGTTCTCTCAAAACATTGCAAAGAAGTCCACAATAGCCAACATCAACATATTTCTATTGTGGGCATAGAAGAGGTTTCTCTTTCACATAGAGGAGGAGATATCCTCCTTAAATTTAGGGAAAAAGGGAATCTTTCTGGATATTTGAACTCAAGACACTTCATCCAACAGGATGATTTGATTTAATGTCCTTCATATAGTAACATAGTAAATTAGGTTGAAAAAAGACACAAGTCCATCAAGTTCAACCTTCGCCTCATACCTCAGTAACTGAGAATTTTATAGCTTTCCTGCTACCAATTAAATTAGTCTTTATCAGACCTTCCTGATCAGCCTACTGATAAACAGTATAACTCTGTATGTTCCGTTTTGAAAGAAATGTATCTAATCTTCTCTTAAATGTATCCATTGTATCTGCCATATAATTTTACTTAGCTGTTCAGTTATCCTTATTTATTTCATAACATGTACTTTCACATTCAGTTTTTGTCTCACCCAACCCTACATCAGTAAGAATTGCTGATTCATTTGGAATATTCCCCTCTGTACAATATTTATATTGTTGATCATCTCTTTAGATTTTTGTACCTTTTATTTATCAATTCTGTTCTGTTTATACTCCTCTATAAGTATCAATTCTATTTTCACTATTAATAAGCAGTTTTAGCTGATCACCAGTCTGTAGGATTCAATCAGGATGTATTGCTCTGAATACTTAGAAATCCTCCAATAATATTTGAAGGTGTGAGTTGCACATACATTAACCCCTTAATGACCGGCCGATCGGCACGTCGCGGTCACTTAAGGACCACTGAGCTTTTTTTTTTTTTTTTTGCGGTTTCCGGTTCTGAACTCCCTGAACAGCGTGCAGCCGCGGGGGGAGCCCAGAATTCCATGACAGTCATAGTACTTCATGGGTCATTAACTCAGATCTACCCATGACGTACTATGACCGTCAAGGGTCGTTAAGGGGTTAAGCATGCATATACATGTATTTTTATTCAGATATTTTTACCAGCAGAAGCACATTTGATGCACATAAACTAAATTATTGTACTATTATTGTACTAAATGTTCAATTATTAAGCAATTTCCTCACATTTTTGTCATTAATATATGCTACCAAAGTATTATCTGACATGAGGAGTAATTGTTGTGGTTTTAGTTCTTCAGTTACCTTTAATCACTACCAGTGATTTTTTTTATTTTTTTACTATTTATACTTTTTTACTATAATTACTATAATCACATTTTATTGGTGGTTTCACAACCTCAATATTCACCATTTTGACTGACTTAGCCTTATTATTATTGTTAAGCTTTATTTTTATTTCTATTTTTATGTGCATTTGTATTTTTTTTATTCGTGGTCAATGCTTATATATAAGTTCATTCTAATAAAAAAGAATATAATGTGCATCCCGTTTTGTGACTCTGACCTGGTCCCACCGAACTCAAGCACCAATTATCTGATCTCAAACCGGATAGATTCGCATATAAAAACACTATCAGGTGGTTTATCTTTTTCAACCTGTACTCCTGAGGAAGAGGAGCCGGAGCTCCACTATACACATCGGGTTCCTAATTGAACACTCCCTATATTGGTCCCTTCCCATGCCCCCTGTGAGACTTTCTCCCCCTTCACAGTGCTGGTCAGGTTATCCGCTCAGAGCAGCGCTGGCCTACAGCCACGAGGCACAAAGGACAGAATCCAGTGCCCTAACTGTTTAAGAACCCACGGCTTACAGCCTGAGCAGTTTTGTTCTATCCAAACTCGGATCTCTATCGCAGCATCCCTGTACCTACATCTGCAAAGGGAATTGTGTACAACAACTGTTCTTTCTATCAGCACTTAGAGTGAGAACTTGGAGGCAACATCGGATTCGGCAGTGGACGGCTGAGAGGGACACAGCTCATTGGCTAAAGGATGAAGGGATCTCTTATGTGCATTAATTTGTGAGTGCAATAATTGTTACTTTCAATATCTTATGGTGTTCTATTAAACATACTATGCTTACATAGTACTGTTTTCTCTTTTTCATGTTCTGTTTTAGTTTGCTTATTGATGATTCCCTACAGTTCTCTGGATACATGGTGGACAAGGCCACCTTCATCAATTGCTGCATCTGACAGATTCATCATCATCCAATTCACCATCGTTGTCCTCGTATTTCTTTATATTTCATCTTTCCTACTAATTTCATCCATATCAATTCCTCATTTGGATATATGTCTCCATTTTCATTTAATTTATTAACTATTCAGTGAATGATCCATATACCTCATTTTTAAATGTTCCCACTCTTAGTGACTGTGTTTTTATTTGGACTCTTATATTTGTTTCTATTGCTCCTATTATTTGATTTCCCACATCTTAGTACTAATTATCTATTTATTTATTTTTATAGCATTTTTCTGCTTATATTTTCTTGTTATTTATTTTGTTTCTTTATCTCATCTACATAACAGAGGTTTACAAGGGTTTTGTCAGGACATAGGTCGTTTTTTTTTGACAATTTATTTGCGCAGGTCATTGTCCCTTTGTTAGATATGTATTAATATATATTATTAAAAACATTCTCGAGCAGTTTATTTGCTTCCATTAGATATGTACATGCAAAGTGACGTATCTGAAGATGATTAAGGCAGGGATTCAAATGGACCAGTGTTAAGATGCATTGTGCTAGAGCTTTAACACTTGCTAGGGAAAACACATCTGTATTTTACCAGTCTACCAACATTTTCTATTGATATAATGTGTGTCTACGCATATACCCACTGCTGTGAAAGTCATTATTTTAGGTGCAGGATGTTGACATAGCTCATTAACCCCTTAAGGACCGGCCGCACATGCACGTGGCCATCTCTTAAGGACCAGAGACCATTTATTTTTTCTGAATCCGGTTCCGGACTCCCCGAACGGCGTGCAGTGACGCGGGGAGCCAGAATTCCATGATGGGCCAGGACCGTCATGGGTCCTTAAGGGTATAACAACTCATGACGGTCCTGGACCGTCATGGGTCCTTAAGAGATTAAAGGTGCCTCTAAATTTTTTCCTGTGTTCCCATGTGTGCACCCCCTAAATATAATTCCTAGACTCCCCACTGAGTAAGAAGCACTAGGGTCTCTGGTCCTTTTGTCAGATAGAGACAGAGACGCCAGTGTAATAGGGAGAATGTACTAATACCATTCCATTCTAAAATAGGCACTGGAGTTGATTTTTATGTGCTTCTTCATCCTATCATACTATATATTAAGTTGTCTACACTGCAGTTTCTCATGTTAATTCTGGATGTGCCAAGGCAAACAAAGTGGAACTGTATATTCCATTGCTATGTGAATTGTTTCTCACTATCCTCTAACAAGGTACAGAGGAAATCAACGTAACATTTCTAGTTCTCAATTTTGCTGTGCATGCTATGGGGGGGCATTCAGGACTTGGCCACTTTAATGTATTAAAAATGGTGGTATGCACTAAAGTACCATCTACTATGCACCAAGAAGTGCAGCTGCATGATTTGTTTGCTTACTTCAAAGTGCAGAAAATGTCCTGTGCTGACAGATTTGCATATATTCCATCTGGTGTCTCCATCCCTGATTAAACAAGCATAATAAATCCCTTGAGATACAAAGTAAGAGAGGATTCAGTCACTCAGTTTCATTAAAGCAGAATAAGGGGCGGGGGCCTCTTGACCCTTAGTAATCATGGTCATTATGTATGAATTGAGTCTAATAACTATATATATATATATATATATATATATATATATATATATATATATATATATAGCTAGCAATGGTCCACTGTTGTATTACTTTAAAGAAAAACTATAGCGGTGGAAGAATTGGCTCTAAATTTGTTTAAAAGAAGGTTTAACCTAGACAGGGGTCCTTCATATTGTAGTTAATAATATCAAAGTATTTTACCAGGAAGGGTTTAGATTGCCTCTCATTTTCAAGTATGTCCTGGGGGTATAGATATTATTATCCACTTTAATGGGACTCATTTTATCTACCTTGGAACGATGAAAGGCTGAGTCAACCCTGCTGGGACTAGAACCTGTGACCTTCCAGTTTGAACAGATTCTACAGGTGGTGCCTTAACCAACTGAGCCATCTCACCAGCATATGAGTATATATCTATATCTATCTATATATATCTATCTATATATATCTATATATATATATATATGTAACTATCTATATATATATCTATCTATATATATATATAGATAGATATATAGATATATAGATATATGTATCTATCTATATAGATAGATAGATAGATAGATAGATAGATAGATAGATAGATATAGATATAGATATAGATATATATAGATATATGTATATATATATATATATATATATATATATATATAAATCTGCAGCTGGACTGTGACATTTCACTATCTCTCACTCTTACATTAGACCCACCGGTGTTTTTTTTTTTATCGGATTTTTAATTCAGCATTTCATTGTCTATTGTAAAGTGTAATCTTCCTGGTAAAACATTTTCTAAATAAAAGTGTAATCTAAAGGTAAACTAAAATAGAGCTCTGTAAAATCAGGCAACTGTAGAAAAGATACAAAACAAACCAACCAAAAAACTAAATACCTTATGTATAAAAGCAAACTGGGGGATTTCTGGACAAACCAACTGCACCATAGGGGAGAATTAACTCTTTGAGTGCCAGAGGGATATTCAACACATTGCATACCCCTCTGGCACTTAAAGGGTTAAACATGCCGCAAATTAATTTTGTTTTATATGTTTTTTTTAAGTTCTTGAATGCTATACATTGCTTCTGTGAAATCCAAGAAGTTTCCATCTCCATATTGTAAAACTGTAATTATTATTTGATTTATTTTTGGTTTTATTTAGCAGGACTTATTTTGCAAAAATAATACATGTTTTGAAGTTAATTGTAAACAATTCTTTTTTTTTTTTTTACATATTAGACATAGTTATTGCTGTTTCCTTTTTTTTCCTATTTGCACACAGATAATCATCCAGGTCTGATATGATGTAAACGTTTCTGGCTAACAATTTACTCCAGATGTATAACCCTGATCAACAAAATTCTTACAAATGTAAACCACAAAATTATGTCCAAATAAACCTTTTCTTGCATTAATACATACATTTGGATTCATTTAGCTTGATTTCAGGAATTATGTGTGTATACATCGCCAAGATGCTTGACATAGAAACTGTCAACAAAGACAGCTTTATTCCTAAAAAAATTCTAATCACATAAAATGTATTTATCTGAATTAAATAAAGGCAGCGCCGAAGTTTCTAAATATATCATTAATCTGTGGATGTATCTTTACATGCAACTGAAAACTTGCCAAATAGTTGTTTTTAACAGAAATTCAAATAAAGTTCATGACAGTATGGTGGGGCATGTTTCACACTTTCCTAATACTGTAAATGCATATGGTTCTATGTCCAATATCAAAAACCTTTCTAAAACACCAGAATTCAGGGATATATACTCATATAATACTCTATAAACCAACCACTGAAAAAAAAAAACAAGAGAACTTTGAATAAGCTTATCCATAATATTAGCTGGCTACTTTCCTCTCAGAACTGTATACCCCTTGGTATAGGTTACATTGCTCATTAAACTGCATCTATTATAGGATTATATTTTTTTAAAAGACCTTTCATTATGAAGAGAATGCAGTTAATGAATGCCATTTTGTAAAATAAAAATCAACCACATGAAATGAAGGGTCACTTGTATTTCTACCCCTAGGCTGCTATGCACCAAAGTATCCAGAAGTTGGAGCTTTGGTAAAAACAAAAATTATTTTTTATGTACCACTCCATCACAAATATTTGACAAACACATACTATAATAAAATGATAGATACCTATCTGTTTCACAAGGAGAATTTAATTAACTGATATATGTCCTATGCACTAAGATCTCACAAGATGGGTAGATCTTAGTGAATATGCTTCATAAAATATTGTAGGAATTGCAGCTGTTCTCAAGGGAAAATGAATTGCATATTTTTCTTACATTAGTGTATAATCCCTTTGTTAAAATCACTCATTGCTAAGTAAGTGTTAAAAATAAACCTAAATAAAAGTGTCATAGTTAAACCAACTACACTGCAGAGGAAAAATTAAAAAATGTTATCTAATTAAATGGGGCATTAAATATTTTGAATGCTAGAAATTTCTCAAAGCATTGCATCATAATGCACTGGAGACCTCTCTAGCAATATAGAGAGCATCAAGAAATAAGTATAAAATACAATTTTCAGCTATAGGGTTAACACAATTATGGCTAAGTACCTGGCCATGATTGTATACAGCTAAGGGTTCTTCAGGAATTTACTGCATTGTTAGCAAGGGCACTCTTTTGATCTTTAAAGATGCAATCTGAACAGGCTCAGTGCCACAGAATTGGTGTAAAGCATATACTGTGCCTTTATTTTTATTTAGAAAATGTTTTACCAGGAAGAATACACTGAGATTTCTCTCATTTTCAAGTATGTCCTGGATAGTTTTCAGTAAAGGGTTACATATTTAAACTAATTGTGAAATATTATATAAAAACATACATAAACATTAATATGCACACTTATTAAATATTGAAATTATATACAGTTACACACTGTTTTTAGATATAAAGAAACATTTGCTTTTAAGGATTTTAGACTGAGAGCAGATGTGATTATTTCCGGCAGATTGTTCCAGATTTTTGGAGCTCTGAAGGAGAAGTCAGATCGTCCTGCTTCTTTCTTGTATTGTGGTATACGCAGTGAGTTGTTAGGAGTGGAGCGGAGGTTATAGTTAGTATGGAGAGCTGGAGTGAGCATACTGCTCAGGTAGTCTGGTAGTTTTCCAGAGAAGTGGTTGTGTACTAAGCAAGAAAGATCGTTACGTCTAGATTTGAGTGTTAGCCAATTTAGTTCTTCAAGCATTTCACAATGATGGGTAGTGTAGTTACATTGGAGGATAAAGCGGCATAATGAATTATATAGAGTGTCAAGTTTACTAAGATGGATTTCTGGCGCTGGAGCATATACTACGTAACCATAGTCTATGACTGGCAGCAGCATCTGTTGTACAATACTTTTTCTCACCAGGGTACTTAAACTTTATTTTTATCAAGTTTAATATTTGATATTTAAGAAGGGAGCAACCTGGAAATTATAGACCTGTGAGTTTGGCACAAGGACAGCACCAAAATATCCAAATCTTCTTATGGCCAACCAGGAACACAGATGTGTTGGTACGTGCAGCTGTAAACATTGTAAATATTTCTGCTTTATCAATGATATATTCATATATATGGACAGAAGGAGAAGAACTCAGATATTTCACCAAATCATTCAATGCATTTCATCCATCCAATAAACTTAAAATGGATTTTTCTACAAAAAGTCTATATTTCGTGGACACAGCCATAAATTTTACCAAGGGCAAGCTATACCCATCTATATACAGAAAGCCCACAGGCAGGTGTAGTTGTCTTCCAACTCTTGCTTTCACCCAACTCACACTGAACAAGGCATCATTCAAAGCCAATCTATCGGATACCAATGACTGCAATAATTATCTGTGTGTGTGTGTATATATATATATATATATATATATATATATATATATATATGTATTCACTACCGGTCAAAAGTTTTAGAACACCCCCATTTTCCAGTTTTTATTGAAATTTGCACAGTTCAAGTCCAGTGAATAACCTGAAATGGTACAAAGGTAAGCTGCAAATTGCCAGAGGTGAAAAAAAAAGTTTAGGTTAACAAAAACTGAAAAATAATGAACATTTCAGAGTTAAACAAAAAGGCCTTTTCAGGGAAGAAGTAATGGGCTAACAACTCACAGTGTTCTGCAGCAGTGTAAGTAAATTAATCCTTGAAAGTTCATGCTAACATTGCCTACAGGTGTCACAACTTTTGTTGACTACTTACAAGAGTTCTGTCTGTATCAAAGCAGAGTTGGAACAAACCATGTTACTACACCCTCTTAAGCAATATTTGGACAGTATTGTACTGCAGGAAGTAGTATACTGCTCTCAAAATGGCGAAAAAAGACAATTAACAAAGAAAGACAGACAGACCATTATATGCCTTAAAGGTGTAGGTATTTCCTTTACAGAAATTGCAAAGAAAGCCAAGGTGTTTCTTACACCATCAAAAGGCACTTGGAAACTGGAGGAAACTCTGACAGGAAGAAGTCTGGCAGACCCAAAGCCACAACAGAACCAGATGACAAGTCAACAGCTTGCGTGACAGGCGGCTCACAGCACAACAGCTTCAAGCACAGCTTAACACTGAATGAAGTACGCAAGTGTCAGTCTCAACTGTGAAGAGAAGACTTCAAGCTGTAGGTTTGATTGGTCAAGTGGCAGTAAGAAAGACAGTGCTAAAATGGCATAATAAGAAAAAGAGGCTTGCCTGGGCCATGAAGCACCACCAGTGGACTACTGAAGACTGGAAGAAGGTCTTATGGACTGATGAATCAAACTTTGAGCTCTTCAGTTCATCACACAGGGTTTTTGTATGCTGTTGAGTAGGCGAAAAGATGTTTCCTCAGTGTGTGACACCAACTGTCAAACATGGAGGAGGAAGTATGATGGTCTGGGGCCCTTTTGCTGGATCCAGAATCAGCAATTTCCGTTGTGGAAAGAATGCCACGATTGTGTTCTGTTGTTATATCTGCAAAAGGTAGCTACTTTAATGAGTCAAAAATATAGGTTACATTTTGTTAAGTAAAACGATTCCATGATTTCTTTTTAACCCCTTACGGAACCATGACGGTCCTGGACCGTGATGAGTTGTTATACCCTGAAGGACCCATGACGGTCCTGGACCATCATGGAATTCCAGGCTTCCCGTGCGGCTGCACGCCATTCGTGGAGTCCAGAATCAGGTTCCGAGAAAAATGGTCCCTGGTCCTTAAGTGACCTCACTGTGCGTGCACGGCCGGTCCTTAAGGGGTTAATGTCCAATTGTTTATTTGTTCTATGCTTTATATTCAGAGTACACTGAGAAATTAAACTATGTTTCAATAAAAACTGGAAAAATGGGGGGTGATCTCAAACTTTTGACTGGTAGTGTGTATATATATATATATATATATATATATATATATATATATAGATAGATATAGATAGAAATAGATATATAAACACATTGTCTGAATCATGCACACAGAAATGCTACAAAACAAGGACAATCACAAAAAAATAACATCTGCATTTAGAACACCCATTGAACATCTGCTAAAATGAGAAGGAAGACTCTACACGTATACCACTAGTAACTACATACAACCCCACACTAGAAGAAATATTAAACATAATGAAAAGGTTACAGTCTCTGCTAACAGAAGATGTAGAATTAAAAGGCATATTCCCTATGTCCTCCTATTCTTGTATTCAGACAATTGTCAAATTTTATAGAAAAATTGATTAATAGAAATCTGACCAATGGACAGCCAAACACCGATAATGGAACCAAACCTTGCAACAAATCCTGCTGCAAATCATGTCAACACATTTGGGAAAACAATACTGCACAACACAACAAGATATTCAGCATTAACCCCTTACGGTCCGGAGGTCCTAGGATAAGATCACCCTTAAGGGCCACATAGACATCATTTGGAGATCCAGCACACATGTACTGGCTCACAGAAAGAGACTGCTCCAGTCTTGGAAGAGTCAGTTTCAGACTCCCCTAGTGATAACAGAGCTCCCTCAGTAATGCTGTCATCACAAACGCCATAATGTGCCAGGACCATCAATGGTATTTAAGACAAGGACATGTATGACTGTCCTGGCACGTCACCAGTCCTTTAGACAATTATAGTCATGAGCATCAGCAAATGTTATATATATGATACACTTTACCAAATGTGAAACTGGATGTTACGTTGGTGAAACAGGCCTACAACGTAATCAAATAATGAATACACACAAACAATCTATTGAGAAATACCATAAAACAAAGAACCATACCCCAGTCAGTCATCATTTCACCCGGAGAAACCACTCCATCCATAACCTTAAAATCAAAATACTCAAAAATACAACAGAGAGAGAGACACTTGAAATGAACATGATTATTTTTTTTCTAATCAACATGAGATTCCTCAAACAAACTTTCCGTAATATTTATATATATATTAGCAGTGGTGGAACGGCTTAGCTCGTGTGGTGATCCCGTGAGTGGCAGAAAGGTATCCAGTTCATTGAGTTGCAATGTGTTGGATACCTGTGTGTGGCACTCAAATGGTTTATTTTTGTTCTGACCACATAGTGGGGAATTAAGACCCCTCTTGAATTCCCCCAGCTACTGATCTCTCAGACGATTTGGCTTGGAGATCAATAGAGGTGACACAGGGGAGCAAGAGAGTTGCCCTGCTTACATCCTACCCAAAGTATCACTCAGGAGAGGGTGGGATCAGCAATCATGTCAGTGAAGTAGGCTTTCCCTCATTGACTTCAGAGCGTTTACAGATTATACCCCTCCTGCTTGGTACTTTGGGTAGGATAGGCGTAGGGGATCTCTCTTGCTCCCCTACATCTCCTCTATTGATCTCCCAGCTGAATCGGCTGGGAGATCAGTAGCCAGGAGGCATCAGGACCGGTCTCTTATTTTTTTGCATTCCCTTTCACCACAGCAAAGGGCGAACAGGATAGCTCTTTCCCTTCATCACAGAGAACAGGGTGGCCACTCCCCTTCGCCTTGGTGAAAGCTAATGTGTATACACGGCGAAGGAGAGAGGCAGCACTGTTCTCCCTAGTGAAGGGGAGGAACCACTATATCCTGTTCACCATAGGTAAAGGGAATGTTCCCCTCCTCTTCACCACAGTTAAAAGGGCAGCCCCTCCCCCTACCTCCTCCTTTGCCAATCTCTAAAGGGGAGTCTTGCATAACTCCACCTATGTAATGCCCCAGGATGTGGCTGGCATCAGATCAGGAACCCTCTTAGAATTATATACATCAGGTGAGGGAGTTGTCCGTCGTACGTGTAGTGGCATGAGAACTACATTGGTGGTTAAAGAACTGTGATCAACTGGCTCTATCTCACAGATTTCCATGGAAACATTTGTACAACAAAAAAACACCTGCAATGTAATCTAGGCCGTAGTCTGATATGTTTTCATTTCAATCAAGTTAAGGAGCCGATTTACAAATGTATTTGAGGATATCACAACATGTCATTGTGTATGAGCATATTTATTTATTTATTGTCCTCTAAGCCTTTGGAGGGTTAATGCATTGCTGACCCATCCCGTTCTCAATTAATTAAGCTTTCTGGTATATGTAATTTAATGCAAGTTTTACATTGAACAGGTAAATACTATTGACAGCTAAGATGATCCAAAGCACTTTCCTAATAAAGGTGATCTGATCCAGGAAGTCACCTCTTGTTATGGTGTTTTGAACTTCAAAGTTATCCCTCATCTCTATCATCAGTCACAATCCTGAATCTCATTAAGATCAGCAGTGCAGAGATCAGCTGTGACTCTTTCAGAAAATAAAAGCAAGATAACACAGTGTGCAGGATACCAGAGTGATGTTGTTATAGCTTAATTCAAAACTGATCAATGTCAGCACAGTTGGATTTAAGGCCCTGCACACAAAGAAAAATCTGTTTTGTAGATTTAAAGGAGCAGTATTTTTTTATGAAATTATCATGGTTTACCTGCTGAGTAAAACAAGGTATTCCTACTGCTGAAACAATTTCCATTTAATAGTTATTATAATGCAAATGTAACTGAACCTGTTAGTGGCAGTGCTGGTGACCATAATGACAATTGTCTCTTTTAGAAAAAAAAGGGACACCCTAAGTGCCACCAAAGTGCCATGGCATCCTGTTTGAGAATCACTACAGTAGAAAATTGGAGTTTAATTAAAAGCATATGCCTTGTTTTATTCTGCAGGAAGAGAATTACCATATATAATTTACTTATCCTTTAAGTGAACACAATCCTTGAGGGCCACATGTGACGGAACTGTGGCGACTATGAGAAATATTGGTGTGTTAGGGATATGGGATCTCATGTCTTCAGACTATATCTACCCAAAAGACTGGAGTTTTACGGAGCCGGCGACAGCCAGCAGGAATATTGCCAGCCGCCACTGACTGAACATGGGGAAAAGTCGGCCCCTCTCTGATTGGGCCCAAGTTTAAAAGGACTGGTCCATGCACTTGCTGGCTTGTCGAAAGCTGGTAATTCATCCGACAACCAGCGGGTGTCTCCGTATCATGTCCCAGTAAAGACTCAACATCATGTCGAGCATAGTGGAGCTGTGGAAGTAGGCAGCTTTCTGATTGGCCAAAGCCCTGGGTGACAGGTTTAATGTTCCCCTATAGACTTAACATGGGGGAAAGTAGGCCGCTCAGGGATTGGTCAGTCAGCTGCCCACCCAAAGGTTCTGATTGGCCAGGACAGGCATGACGAGCTTGGCCAGGATTGGTCACCCAATTCTAAGCACTGGATTGGCCATGCATGTACAAATAGAAAGGAAAGGAGCCAGCACTCACCCGTAAAAGAGACCTCTTTAATGTGTGATGACCATGACAGACGGGGTAACATGATGGTCTTACACACACTGCAAGCCAACATCTGTTTCATGCCCTCTCAGCACTTTGTATATCGCCTTGACAAAGTGCTGTGAGGACACAAAACAGCTGTCAGCTTGCAGTGTGTGTAAGCCCACTGTCTTACCCTGTCTGTCATGCCAAGTACACATTAAAGCGGTTTGTTTTATGGATGAGTGTCGGCTCCTTTCCTTTCTTTTTGTGAAAGTTTTGCTGCTATGTCATTATGGGCCTGATACACCAAACATGTGAGGTGTATGTGAATTAGTCCCAGATCACAGACGAAGATAATTACTATTCACCTGTATTTGGTCCTATACCGTGAATTGTACAGGCATCTGTTGATTATGTAAGTATATAAATGATTATCTGTGTAGCCAGCTGTTTCTCCTTCTATTTTTGTTTTAAGCAAATTAAGAGACACTGCCATGAGTATCATCCTCAACATAACACCTCCTAACACCAGCCTGCGAACAGCATCCTCGTGATTTTATGCCAACATTGTAATGCAGAAAATTAGCGGGACTGTTTGATTTGTACACCCCACTCCCCCCCATTATTTTGTTGTGACCTGGGGGGAAACGCACTAAGAAGCAATAAGGGGCTACAGTTGTGATATGGCAGAAAAGTGGTGTAATGGCCTATCAACAGCATGTACTAAGGGGTGTTCGGCATCATATGCGTGTGAATCCGCCACCAATCCGACACAATCTGCTGACATCACCACGAACCCACCATGTCTTCCACAGGTTTATGATTTTGTTCAACAATTGCTCAGTTGCATATGAAAATGCAGGTTAACGAGCCATTATCATATTCATGTGGGTGTGTTCATATGTTAATGCTGCACTTTGTCACATGCACTAAGCTCTGATAGCAGCCTCTGCTGACAGAGTTCACAGTTCCAACATCACCTACCTGAAGTTGATGATGTTGAGACTGAGAATCTTACTGCAGTTTTCCATGTAGCTACAATCATTGTCACCCTCTTTAACACTTTGACTGCTAGTGGGATAAGCAACACATTACAGACTAATATGTTGCACACCCCTCTGCTTCTCAAGCGGTTACTATTAAATCCACATGCCCAGCACTGTCAATAGTTGATTTAACATCATCAATTAGCATTTATTTCATATGATTTCATAAACTGTATTACCCATGCATGTAATTTTCAAAGTTACTGTGGCAGATGATGTTCCAAGTCAAAGATCACAATTTATTTCCTCTACTCAGACAGTTTTATATTACCTTTGGGGTAGTGTCTCATCAAATCTCTTGGTAGGGGAGGTCCACCAAGCACAGACTGCTTATTATTAACCTCTCAGCAGCTGACACAGGATCCTCAGCATAATCCACATCAAAACCCCGCTCAAGGCCAGAGGTTCTGTTCGACAAAGTCACATGAGCTCACATCACCAACTGTGTGTGTCTGGTGATGTGAGCGGATGTGACTTCACCCAGCAACACCTGGGCCTAATGCAGTATGTCTGTGTGCTGCTGGGAGACGTCACATCTACTTACATTGCCAGACACACACAGTTGGCAATGTGAGCGGATGTGACTTCCCCAAGCAGAACCACTGGCATCCATTCACATTGCTAGGCACCACTGTCCTTGAGCAGCGTCTGTTAATGTGACTTCTATTGTTTTTATGGTTCTCGAACATTGTTAACAGAACCCATATTGTGTCATTAATATCGTCTTATAATACTGGATATCAGCAGTGACGCATCATTTCATGTTATGTTTGTGTGGACTTAAAGGCCCCAAGCACCATTTGTTTATGCAAGAACCTGATTACTACGTTCACATTTGTTAACTTTCTGTTGTAGCATACATTTACTGCAAACCATTAAGTCATGTTTGCTATGTTTTACTTAAATCAAGGATAGTGGTGTGCTTCAATGTGCTGGAGACCATTATTATCCCTCTAAGTGCATCCCCTCCATATATATGGAGACTGTGCCTTAATATGAGTTGTTTTGTGAGCTCTGTCTGTTGTTGACAAATGAAAATTCCCATTGATTTAAATAGGAATTTTCACCCCTTGATTGCTAGAGAGGTCCCATTACAATGTCACAAACATCTTATAAAAACTGATTTGATTTTCGAAAACACTTTCAAAATCTCTTATACGTTATATTATTTATTATTCGTTGTGGGATATTTCATTGATTTGTCAGTACATTCAAATTATCTAGCAGTGATCACCAGGAAGTGGTAATTGGGAGGGAGTTGGAGAGTGGGGTGGAATGTTAGCATCTGTCTTGTAGGGAGTGGCAATTGGGATAGAGAGATGGAGAGTGGTGTGGAATGTTATCATCTGTCTTGTAGGGAGTGGCAATTGGGATAGAGAGATGGAGAGTGGTGTGGAATGTTAGCATCTGTCTGACAGGGAGTGGCAATTGAGCGAGAGATGGAGAGTGGTGTGGAATGTTAGCATCTGTCTGATAGGGAGTAGCAATTGGGATAGAGAGATGGAAAGTGGTGTGCGATGTTAGCATCTGTCTGACAGGGAGTGGCAATTGGGAGAGAGATGGAGAGTGGTGTGGAATGTTAACATCTGTCTGACGGAGTGGCAGTTGGGAGAGAGATGGAGAGTAGTGTGGAATGTTAGCATCTGTCTGATGGAGTGGCAGTTGGTAGAGAAATGGAGTGTGGTGTGGAATGTTAGCATCTGTCTGACGGAGTGGCAGTTGGTAGAGAAATGGAGTGTGGTGTGGAATGTTAGCATCTGTCTGACAGGGAGTGGCAGGTTGGTGGCAGAGCAGTATGGAATGTTAGCATCTGTATGGCATGCCAGTCAGTACAGTATGGTCTAATTTGCAAAAAAAAAAAAAAAAAAGAGAGCGAGAGACAAATAAACCTAAATATCTCAAACATAAGCTATTGTTTTATATTAAAACATGGATAAAATATCAATGACATTGAAAGCTCTTCTAAAATCACCTATTAATGTAAGATGTTAGTTCCACTTTAAATAAAGGAGAAATTGGGGGATTTGCATTTGTCCCATATAGTTCAGTTGATTTGCCCCAGAATTGCTCCTTTTCTGCATATTTACTCTGAGTGATTGTTTTTTCCACTATGTTTTTGCAACTTTCTTTAAGTAGAAATATTATTTTGTTAATATTTGATAATGTAAGGAACATAGTATAGGACTAATGTGACAAGTTTCTGTAAGAGCTGACTTTTGAAGTATGAAATGAACCTTCACAGAAGTCAAGGTTGTGACTTTGGGAGGTGACAGTTAAGGTTGGTGGCTGTGTTCAAGTGGAAAGTATAAGTCTTAATGCTAGCTTTAGAAATAATGACAGTTTGATTATTAACAACTGACTGAATTCAGGAAAGTACATAAACTACACTCTCAGCTTAAATATACGAAGGAAGACTGCTGACTGCTCTCAAATTTATAGTAAAATATAGCTATTAAGTAAAGAACATCTTGTTCCAGCAAGTATGTCACATAGGGTAACAAGCTTGTCTTTTCCCAAAGAGTGACTTTTTAAGTCACTTATTAAGTTGAAATGGTTTAGGTAAGGAGCATATTAAACAGTAAAACTAACTCTTACTTATGTCTTTTGGCAATGACATACTCTTTATATTACTATAATTCGTGTAGGAAATTTTAACCCTTTGAGTGCCAGAAGGGTATGCAATGCATTGCAAAGCAATACTTTGCCTACCCCCCTGGCACTCAGAGTTAAGATTAAATCATTCATATAAAATATAAATGTTGAATAACTTCCTACTGCGTCAGAAACATCAGGAAATGAGCAGTGGAAAGGAGACGTACCGCTCCAGCCTGATGGGAGAAGCAAAGGAATGAGGAAACCAACTTAACACTTTGAGTGCCAGAGAGGTAGCCAGTGCATTACACAGCAGGGTTAAAGGCACATATCTGAAGTTGTATCAACAAAGGACTTTGGTGCCAAAAAGCCCTTTCACCTGCACCATAACATGGTCAGTAAAATGCTGCAAAATGGCACAGCTGTGTCTGAGCTTTGTTTTATACGTATGCCCCATTGACTACCCTTGGAGAATATAGGGTTAAGGGGATGTTGACCGTGTGCCAGTAAATATATTCTTATACCCAAAACACCTGTTGAGTGGCAGTGCTTTTTAAGTTACATTTTCGCTTGATGGGCACCCAAGCTAAGAATTCATCATTACAGAGAGTAACAGCCTATACAATTATGTGTGTGTATATGTGTGTGTGTATATACAGTATATATATATATATATATATACACAAACACACACATATGCATAGTGTGATATAATTTTAGTAGTAGAATTTGCATTTTAGTATTTGTTCATTTTATATTTTAGGGGATATATCTCAAAAAATGCTTTGGGCTGTCCACTCAAAGGGTTAGATACAGGGAATTGCAGATACCATGCAGAAATGATACAGATATACAAGACTGTTAGATGAAAGACTCCTTCCTAAATAAGTCTGTTAAACAAAGGAGTAGCCTCTTGTTCCTATAGGCAGAGTTCCACTTTTAGATGCAGTCTTTTGAAGGAAGGCTTATGCTATAATTATTTTGACCTCTTTTCTAAGTCTCAGAGTGGGGATTGAGAGCTTCAGTAAAGAGTGATAAATGACTCTTTGTGTACACAGTAGGTAGCAAGGTGACCCTCCTTGTCACAGCAGTACATTTGATATTGTTGATAGAATGAAGGTCTGTCCCACTGTAGGACATCTAAGAAATAGCATGCTACATATTTTTAGGGAGGTGCCTCTGACTATCAAACCTTTATATATTACAAGTCTCTACAGATTCTAGGGATAACTAATTATGGGGATAAAAATACTTTACTTGCAATTTGGATATAGTTTGCAGGACATACTTATATGTTTTAAGTTAAATGAGAACTAATACCTCTTAATCCTTTGACTGCAAGAGGGGTACACAAGGCATTGCCTTACTTACTGTGGGCAGAACATCTTAACAGCCTCAATTAATTTTGCCTTCGTTAAAAAGTTATCATCTTTAACCAGTCCTGGATGTCATGTCTATGGAGGTGATCATGACAATTGATAGGACTGCTCTCTGTTATACTCTGCACACCTGTTTGAAGCAAAAAGCAAATGGCTTCAAAAGACCTAAACGGATCCAGAGGGACATAAGGGGGGAGATTCATTAAGCAGTGAGAAAGAGGTGATAAAGTGCAGATAACTTCTCCAGTGATATCACTTCTCCAGTTCCTATGTTATTCTATATAGCCTATGCACTAAGATTTCTTCAACTTTGGAGATCTATAGAATAACATAAGAAATGGAGAAGTGATAATCTGGAGAAGTCATCTCCACTTTATCACTTCTTTATCACTGTTTAGTGAATCTACCCATAAATGATCTGGAGGGACACAAGGGGGAGATTCACTTAGTTGTGATAAAGAGGTGATAAAGTGGATATGACTTCTCCAGGTTATCACGTCTCCAGTTCCTAAGTTATTGTATGGAGCCTATGTACTAAGATCTCCAAAGCAGAATAAATCTTAGTGCACTGGCTCCACAGTATTACATAGGAATTGGAGAAGTGATAAACTGGAGAAGTCATCCCAACTTTATCACCGCTTAGTGAATCTCACCCAAGATGTAATCTGTTTTTAAACAAAGTCTTCAGTCTTGGATGTCATTTTCACAGAGGCGGACATGACAGTTGCTTTCAGGGACACAGAACACAAACACTACCCACTGCACATGGTAAGTTTAACCATTTAAAGACCAGAGGGGTATGCAATGAATTGTTTTGCAATGATCAGCAGCCAAAGGATTAAAGAAGTAAGATATCTATCTATCTATCTATCTATCTATCTATCTATCTATCTATCTGTCTATATATATATTAACCCCTTGAATGCTAGAGAGGTCTTTAATGAATTGTGAAGCAAAGCTCTGAAGACACCCAACATCTAACATTAAGTGGGCAAGGAGAGATAAACAACATGTAATTTTAAAAAATGCTAAGGGATTATACAAATACAATTCCACACTCAAATATGAGCTGAAAACAGCTTTTGTGTACTGCAACTGGCAAAGTGGGTGGTTTATACAATACATAAACTGAAGGCCGTGTAGTGGGAGAGTGTATAGGAATTGTATGGAATGCGATTTCTCTACAGCCTGGTACATTCAATGTACTGACAGAGCACGGAAAAAATCAGCAAACAATTCTTCATTTTCCTTACATAGCTATAGGGTTGTTGTTAAAGAAGCAATACATTTTTTTAATGACATCCTATTATGTAAAACAATGGAAATCCCATTGTTGATGATTGTTTTATTCAGAAGTTATAACAGTTGAACTTGTCAGGAAATGTGTAAAAAAAATCATTAATTCCTGAAGTGCAAACTGTCAGTTTCTGTCAAAATTGTATGGAGATAAGTATGTCAGTGACTCACCTCTCTCACAGAATGCAGCAGAAGAACTAACTGAAATGTGATCACTAGATGGCACTGTTAATGTGAAAAACCCAACAGTTCAAACTGTAGTAACTATGGAAAGGTACATTTTCCAGCAGTGGGGTACCCTTGTTTTACTCAGCAAGATAATCCATATAATATAGATGTCTAATTTAAAAAAGTGTACTACTACTACTTTATCCTTTGAGTGCCAGAGGCTTGGGCCATTAATTAGACCCTGTAGTCTAGTAACATTTTGTCACGGTTTTGTAAGAACACTCAGACAAGTTAGTAAGGTAAAATCAGCTTTATTAAAATTAATAAAGGACACAAGGTCACCCTCACAGGCCCAGATCCGGACAGTGCTGTGGCACTTCCCAAATTTGACACAGGTCAGGGTGCAAAGAGACAAGCAAACAAAACAGTAATGCAGTAGTCAGGAACAGGAGTCAGGAACCAAGAAAAGAACCTCAGCAGTACCAAGCCTAAGATGTAATTCGACCGGCAAGGCTGTAGGTGACTGCAGGGCAGAATCCCTAGCAAGCTAGGGTAACCGGAGGCAACGCAGGTGAGCTAGAGCAAGGCACTAGTCTCAGGGAAGTAGAGTGACCGGAGGCAACTGAGTACAGGTACTGGTAGAGCACTAGTGTCAGGAGGTAAACATAACCAGAGGCTACAAGTACAGGCACTGGTAGTGCACTAGTGTCAGGAGGTTAACACAACCGGAGGCAACAAGACAGGCACTGGCGAGGTACTAGTCTCAGAGGACTAGATGGACCTGAGGCAGCACTGACTGGCCCTGAAGGAGACTAGTCTCAGGAGACTAGAGAATCGGAGGCAACAGTGACAGGCACTGGCAGGGCAAGCGGACAGGCACAGGTGCGGCAACCCTAACAGGCCCAAATTGGCAGCGCAAGCAGGCACTGGCACAGCAATACTGACAGGTACTGATAGGCAATGCTGACAGGCTCAGGCAAGGAAACAATGGCATGTACCGGCAGGGCACTAGGCAACAACGGATTGAGTGCGCAGCCACTGCCGGGGATGGTACACAGAGCGGAAATAGCCAGACCAGTGAGTAATGAGTCAGGTAGTCTGCCACAGCCAGTCTCAGACACAGAGTTGTAGTCTGGCAAACATTAGTCAGCACCGGGGCGGGTAGTCAGCCGCAGCCATAATCGGTACACAGAGTGGTAGTCAGCCAGTCCTCGTCAGCATCGGAGTGGGTAGTCAGCCACATCCGGAGTCGGTACACAGAGCGGTAGTCAGCCAGTCCTAGTCAGCAACGGGTCACGGAGCAAAAGACAGAAGCAAGGTCAGGCAAAACCGGGTCATATACGGAACAGGAAACCAACAGTAGAACAAACGCCAGGTACAGGAACACCACGAAAGGGCGCCCACGGAATGACAGGACTGAGATTAAAAAGGCTAGAGCTGGGTGGGACATACGCCAGCAGCCAATAGGAACCCAGCAAGACTAACACAGGAAGTAGTAATGTCGCCAGCAGAAAGATCACGGGTACGGTGATACATTTTCAGCAATTATGTTACCCTTATCTTTAGGTATGATTCCTGTAGGTAACGTACTAGTTACATATGGAAAATTATATATCATTTTTTCTGAACGAATTGAGTGCACAAATGTTTCCAGAATGTGGAACTACAGTAAAAAAATTTAATTTTTTACAATTCAACTCCTTCAAATGTACTGAAATATTTGTAAACTATTGAATGTCCTACTGTATTCATTAGCTACTGCTCTTACAAGAAAAATAACACCCCACTGGTATGAGCTGACATACTGCAGGGGGTGTCTGAAGCACAAAACTACGCCAACTACAACCTCTGATTTTCCTTACCTATTATCCTAAACATGACTTGCTTGTACTTAAATGGTTATACCAGCTATGGAAGTGAAGAAACGTATACAAAGATTGCAGTGTTGGAAAAAAGATAACCCACTGCATCAAATGAAGAGTTACTTGCCTTTCTATACCTAGCCTGATATGCACACATGGTTCTAGACGTTTGGTGCTAAAGAAAAAAAAAATGACATCTTATTTTACATTTGTACCCTTTCAAATGTATTGAAAGCTTTGAAAACTACGGAATTTACCACTGTATTCATTTGCTACTGCTCATACAAGAAAAGTGGTACACCACTGGTATGAGTTCACATACTATAGGGGTGCCAAAAGCACAATATTTCACCTATTGTTCTGTTGTATGTGTGCGTCTGTACTAAGATGGTCATAACTATTAGATATATGAAGATGAGGTATACAAGGCATATAATTTTGGAAAACAGACATTTTTTTGTATCACATGTCAAATCGCTTGCCTTTCTACCCTTGGTTGGAGTGCACAAATATTTCCATAATGTGGCGAAAAAGGAACAAATTGATGTTTTGTTTTATTTGTACTATTCTACAAGTTCAAAGAGACTAAAATCTTTGAAAAGTATAGAATGTCCTACTGTATTCAGTTCTTGCTACCAGCCTGAGAAAAGTGGTACCCCATTTGTATGGGTTAACATATAACATTGGGGTGCCAGGAACACTAACCTACACCAAGCAATTTTCTTTGTTGAAATTACTTGTCTGCACTAAAATGGTCATGACCATTACAGATATGCAGGAAAAGTAGGAGAGGTATACCATTTTGCAACGGTGACCTTCACCCACATCAAATGAGGGGTCATGTGCAATTTTAACCCAAATGTTTCCAAAAGGTGACATTGTAGGAAAAAATAAAGCAATTTTACATTTCTACCTATTCAAAGGTACAGATAGCTTTGAAAAACATGGAATTTGTGACTGTTATCATTATCTGCTACTCTTCCAAGAAAAATTACACCCTGTTGTTATGCATTGGGATATTGTAAGGGGTGCCAGAAGCACAAAATTAGGCCAACTACAATGTATCATTTTTCACACATTTATCAATGAAATGGTTATTACAAATGAGAGAAATTAAAAAGAGGTACATAAAACATACAATTTTTGAAAGTAGACAACTAGCTGCATGAAATGAGGGGTCATTTGTCTTTCTACCCCCTAAAATATCATGATAACAATCAAACAAAAGCAAGTGGGGCACATAAAATGAATCAGCATTCCACACACAAAAAGAGTAGATAATCATGCAACTTATATTTTGAATTTGAATTGAACCGACTTTAGAATCCCTAACTAATGTTAACACTTGCAAACACAATAGTCCAACCTACTAGGGTATGCTTCTCTTTGCAAATCTTGTGGATAATAATAGTTTTATATTATATATTGTTATCATATTTTTTTCTCTAAGTGTCTCAAACAGGTTCTTATATTGACACTTTGATTATGTTAGTCGTGAGTTATCAGTTATAGTTCCATTTGTCCTTATCTTTGTTAAAATATAAAAATTTCACAAATTTCTGTTGAAACTTTTAAAAGTTCCATTTAATTCAGTGATTATCTTCATGTATCCTCTATGATGCAATTGTGATCCCCACAATTCCACCTCTTGAGATTCCTGTATAAAGACCTAAGATTCCTTCCAGTGAAATCAAGGGGAATTGTAATTTCCCTCCTGCACTTTACTCTCTCCACCTTAGTACTGGAGAAGCTTCTTTCCACAAAGGTGAAAAGTCCAGTTTCAACAGAAAAATATTGTATTACAGTGATTTTCAATGTTAGTCCCTGGGACACAAAAACAGCATTTCCAATACATACCTGCTTGTTCACAGGTGGATAATTAGTGGGTCAGTCATTTTGATTGCAATACCTGTGTTTAATTATGAATATCTCTAAACTTGATCTATCAGTGTGTCCCAAGTGCTATAGTTGACAATCACTGGTCTAAAATGTACCTTAACCCCTCAATAACCCTTGACGGTCCTGGCACGTTATGGGTAGATTTGCGTTAAGGACCCATGAAATGCCAGGGCCGTCATGGAATTCAGTGCTCCCCACATGGCTGCACGCCGTTAGGGAAGCCCTGAACCGGAAAAAAAAAAAAAAGGTCTGTGGTCCTTAAGTGATGGCCGCACACGCAGTCGGCCTTCATTAAGGGGTAGGGATAGGCAAAAAGTGTGAAAAATTTCCCGCACAAAATTTCGTGAAAACGTTCCGATTTTTCTCTTTTCCCTCAAAAAATTTCTCCTTTCCACCTATGCAAAAACTTCCTCCTTTTCTCCTATGTTAACATATTTTACGCCTACGTTATCACATTTTCCTCCTATTTTAACACATTTTTCGCCTATATTTCCTATAGGTACTATGTTTCCCACTGTAATATTACTTCTGAGGGCTGAAGTTTAGAAATAAGTGGCTGAAAGTTAAAGCTGTGAGTCCTACACAAAATGTGGCTTGAAAAATGTGCTAGCATGCATACATTTGTCCTTTGCCTACAACACTTTCTTGCTTAAGTGACACTGGCACATATTCATGATGAAATCAAGTAATAAAAAAATAAAGTACAACCTACAATGTGGTAGATATGCATTTCAGTGGTGGTGGTGGGGGACTGGCATGGTGTGATTTGTGTATGTATTTTTACCATTGTCATACTCTATCCTCCTTCTCAGATTATTGACACACATTACTTATCGATCATAGCAGTGGTCCCATCTGTCCTCCACTTCCTCATCTGTGCTGCTGTTAATATATTTGTCCTGGCTTTGTCTGTCATGTGTGGTTTCTGCTACTACTAATGGAGCTAGATGTTGATGTAATTCTACTGCCACTACTACTAGGTGTCAAAGGTGCAGCACTTACAGCAGCAGCACCAGAGGTACTCATCATATCTAACACTGTAGATTTTAACCTGTGATGCTGTTGCTGGGTACACAAAACAGGTGTGTGTGGCTGAGTGGGACTTAGACTTTGAAGAGGCGATGATGACGATGATGACTGATAGGGTGACTGTGTGCTTTTTGACATCTGTGTTTGTCCAGGGTCAGACTTTCCAATGGCTTTCTCAAACAGTTTATAGACAGGCACAGTGCTCCTTAAAAGTGGTGGAAGATTCAGCCTTTGACTTTCTGCTAACCTTATAGCCCTGTCATCATCCTCACTCTCAACTTCATATGTATCTGAACAAGAGAAGGATGCTGGAGGGATATATTCTAGATCTGTATCATCATCAGTCATCATTAGGTCATCCTCAGCAACATCAGCATCACCTGACAATTCTTGCCCACTACCCTTATATTCCTCTAAGCTTTTGGAGGTCTCAAACAATTTCTTTTTACTTTTACTGTAACAAAGTTCCCTACTATGGGTGTTTTGGTGCTTGTTTGTCTCACTATCTGATGCAGCAGGCAGTTCAGCTGCTACGCCTTCCTCTATTATGCTACTGCCAGCATCAACACTTGAATACTACTTGTTATCGTCTTCAGTGTTCTTCTTATATGGTTCTTTATTTCTACTGGCACTGGTGGTGCTGGAACTAGACAAACTGCATCCTCCCTTGCAGTAGAGGGCTCATCATTATTGATTACACACGCTGCAGTAACCATTGCTGCAGTCAGTTTTTGAACAACTAATTTACTCTCACATCCCTGCACTGCTCCACCCCTCCCCCTTCCCCTTCTGCAGTTGATGGACATTATGCAACTGCACTGTGTTTTTTTACTGTACGGTGCACAACACAACTGATGCAGCTGAATGATGCCTTGCCTAAGCCCAGTCAGCTGTCTGTCACTGTCACCTAAGATATTTAGTATTTTATTCTTATTTATTTATTTATTTATTTTTAAGTTGTCCATCCTGTTGTCTTATCACAGTCTGTCAAAAAAAAATTATAACTGAAAAACTAAATCAACAACATCTTTCCCCAGACTTCCCCACCCAGCACAGAGACAATAACAGCAAGATCAGCAGGCAAATAGATCCCTAGCTGCCTGTGTCTTGCCTGTCAGTCACATGGAATTTTGGAGTATTTGGGGGTCAACCTCCTTCCTCCCTTCTTATCCCCTAGAGTGCCCCCGGACTCCCCTAATACAGAGAGTAAATGTCCTACCTAAATGACTCCCTAAACTAAGCTTCAATTCCCCTTTATTTGCCCATCTCCTCTAGCTCAAAAACATGCTGCTCTCTCCTCTCACAGATGAGAGTTGGTACCGTGTTAGCCATAGAAATACAGAAGGCAAAGATAGTTTTTTATACCTTTTATTGGCTAACTAAACAGATTTAGAATGCAAGCTTTCAAGACCTCTCAGGTCTCTTCCTCAGGCATGTTGCCTCCTCTCCTCTCACAAACACAGAATGACTGCCGTGAGAGCCTGACAGCCTTTTATATGGCTGTAGAAAACTTTTGTGTGGAAAAAAAAGGAAAAACGGCGCTTTTCGCAGGAAATTTTTTGCCATGTGGAAAGTGCCATTATTCGCCGATTTCAGTTTGAGGCGAAAATTTTCACCCATCCCCATTAAGGGGTTAATGTATTCTTCAGATTTGCCAGGCTTGTATGATCTCAGCACTAGTTCTGCAACAGATGAGAGTTGGTACCGTGTTAGCCGTATAAATACAGGAGGCAAATATAGTTTTTGATACCTTTTATTGGCTAACTAAACAGATTTAAATGCAAGCTTTCAAGACTTTAAGCCTCTTCCTCAGGCTAGTTCTGCAAGAGAGACATGATCCTGGTTAAATCTACAACAGCATCTACAACAGGGATTTGAAACACATTGGTCCTTAAAGGGATAGTAATACTTCGTTTTAACTTTATTTTATTTTGTAGGCATTAAAAAAACACGTAGAATGATATGTCTTATATCTCAAACCTTTATAGTTTAAGAGATATTCACAAGCAAAGTTTCCCCTCCCCGCCCATTTTACCTAGTGTAAGCCATCTCTTCTCAGATGTGGAATCCAGTCCATAGACCAGACAGATAACAGAAGGGGACACTCTTATTCCTATGAAAACAATGAAATCCCTGCCCTCCTTGACAAGCTTTTCAGGTTTTTCCCTTATCTTAATTGAAGATTGTCCCTCTCTGCAATCTACCTGGGCACCTCCCTTCTACTTTGGCTGAACAGTGTGACATCAGTAAAAGGGGCGGGAGGGGGATACTTTGATTGTGAATATCTCTTAAACCATAAAGGTTTGAGAGTTAAGACTTATATCATTCTTCATGTTTTTTTAATGACTATAAAATAAAATAAAGTTAAAACGAAGTATTACTATCCTTTTAAAAGGTTGTTATTTTTGAAGGTCAATACGTATACCTTTTATAGTCTTGATAAGGAAATAGAGTTATATACATTACAGATAAAATAAGAATCTGACTAATGTGCTGATTAATTGCATAATAAATATATTAAACAGGTGTGCCTGGTTAAAGGGGGAAAACACACTACATTCTAAGCTGATCTCTAACATTCTCTTTGGGGTCTGTTTAATCAAACTGTAGTTTAAAAACACAGCACAAAATAAGAGCAAGTATGATTGTGTTTATCATTTTTAATAATGATAGAAAGTAATTTTGCACGTAAAAAAATTTGTATTTCTCATAAGGAAAAAATGTGCATGGCTAATACATTTGCCATTCTTCCAAAAATATTAGCAAAGCTTATAAATAATTGTATTGTTTTGAAGAAAAGTTAACAATAGTAATAAAAAGTTCAAATATGTATAAAAAATTAACATTGCCAATAAACATTCACATTTCTGTTAAAAAAATTCTCATTGCTGCTAAGGAAATTTAGCAATGCTAATAAAATATTTTGAGTGTCCAAAGCTCAACCAATTCTGTGCAAATTTTTTTTAGAAGCAATGAAGATTTCTTTAGTTTATCAACAAAAACACAGCTGGCACTAAATACATGAATAAATTAGGTGCTTTATCTATTTTCCCTTCAATTTTACGGTGCAATTGTGTTAAAGTGATAATAATGTTTCATAATAAAAGCAACTCTAATCATCATAGTATTTGGACTTTGGAGAGTATTATTTAAATTCTGTTAGAGTTGTAGTTCCAGAGTAATTCAATGACAAAGTATCCCCCTCCCGCCCCTTTTACTGATGTAACACTGCTCAGCCAGAGCAGAAGGGAGGTGCCCAGGTAGACTGCAGAGAGGGACAATCTTCAATTAAGATAAGGGAAAAACCAGAAAAGCTTGTCAAGGGGGGCAGGGATTTCATTGTTCTCATATGTTTCTCTATATGTTTGCCTGTACCCCTATTATTTCCATATCCCTACAACTTCCCTATAATGCTGAGTAGATATGCAGATCAATTTGCTAGATTTTGAGAAAGTTCAAGTTTTTGACTAGTAACACTGAAAGAAATCATACACAGACAAACATACACACACTTTCACCATCACATACATGCACATGCACTCTTACATGCACATGAACATGGGTATACACACACACATGCATGAATGTGTTCAAACACACACAATTATGAACACACACTCAGGCAGACACACACACATGCACTCACACGCACATGAACATGCATGGGTATGCGCACATATGCGTGATTGTGAAAGAAAATGTACATGCACACACACACACACACAACCTTAGAGTACATTACATTTAAATGTATTCATAGCCTCTTTTCATTTTAGGTGTTAGTACTCCTGTAAAAATAAGATGTTAGCACTTTGAATTTTCCCTTGTAGTGTTTTCTTGAACATGTTGCCAAGTAATGTGTGGGCACGTTAAGTGGAGTCAGATTGATTACTCAACAGTTTTTGGTGTTTTTTGTGCTACTTTTTTGCAGTCGACCTAAATTCATATATATTGCTTGTGAGATATAATGGTTTGTATGTCTTAAAGATGCACGTTTCAGGTTGGAGATTAAAAAGGGGTTTTAATTGGCAAACACATAGCCTTTGAAATTCTATCTAGTATTTTTTATTTTTTTTTAACTTAGCCAACACAAATAATTTTTTGGTGAGAAAGTTTTAGAAGTAATCTCTACAAAACTTTGTAGCAGGAATGGTTTTACAGCATCACAATGTGGCTTTACTCCCACGAGCTGACTCGTTCATATTTTGTACTTACGTTCATGTTTGTGGTTCATAAAATAACAGGTGACCATTTTTAGGACTGAGGTAGGGAACAAAAAATAAAGAAGTTTAAGAATCACAGAATGCAATGGTTTACATGGGAAAAGATCAACAGATTATGTAGCACATTTAGTCACCTATTCTGAAGGTGCAAAGCCTTCAAAATGTTTTTGTCCTAGAATATTTAATAAAAAAAGTGGTTACTGCTTTAATAAATATATAAAAGGAAAAAAATAACAAGAGGGATGGTGGCTCTTCATTTCTTTAAAAGATTAGGTGGAACGTAGTACTATATACTATAATGTCTTAGGCCTACGTCTGCCTAACACCTATTTGCAAATCTAGCAATAGTAATAAATACAAAATGCATGTATATATTCTTCAATAACTTAAGAGAGACCTTTGCTCCTGTCATAACTAGTCATTGGATGGCCCTGGTGCAAACATTTTTTTGTGTCCCCCTAACATAATAGTATTTCAGATGCATAACTAGAAGGAATCGCATACTCTTCTGATCTTTAAGGCTTAATAATGATTATTTGTTTTGCTGAATATTTGGACCCTAATTTTCCATAACATAAATAAATATATACTTTGTTTCCACTTGAGAACATATCTAGCTTATGATAGGTTAAATATTTTTTCTAGAAGAAATCTTAGCTGTTTTGAACCGAAATGTAATGTCAATTTTATGTTCCAAAGATCAAACACTTATAGTTTAAGCGTCTGGGGAAAAATGTACGGAATGTCTTGCATGCTTTGCATAAAAGATATTAGTTGTACAGCTTTCATAATTCTCCAAGAGACAACCAAACCATGATGGATAAAACACAGATAAATGCAAGCAGAAAATAATTCTATTCCACTGGGATTGATACACCTGCAGTACAGGATATCAATTGGAACTGACAAATAGAATCCAGTCCTTAGACATCTATGGGGTTTCGAAATGTAAATGAAAATTTCACAGCAACAAATCTTTCCTTCCAAAAGAAGAATAAAATGCATGGGTCTTTTAATGGTTCAACAAGCAAATTTCAGTTTCATAAATCATTAGGTACCAAGCAGACTGAAATGTATTTCAGATCAGTGTGCTGTTAATGTTATGACTATAGTCAGAAATTGGCTAGTGTGCACAGTATTAGGATAAAATAGACATTAGCCAGGTGTATCTGGATAAAGTAAGAAATAAAACTTTATTTAATCCTATAATGATCTTTGCTCTAACCCTAAATGTGCACACTAAACTCTAATCCAGTGTTACTCTTAGCAGTTTGGAATTTCTAATTTGCCTCTAACATTTTTACAGGTGATTTGTAAAGAGCATCATGAAGCGCATGAATAGTAAATATATTTATTTTCTGATCTCACAATCAGAATGACACAAATAAACATATATTGCATATACTTTTCCATGAATGTACTTTTGAATCTCCACATTAAAAGTTTTGTCAGTTTTCATAGACAAAAGTGACGCCCTTACCTGGTGCTCATGGCCTATCTAAATGTCATGGCACTTGGTTCAAATCCACTGCTCTTTCTAGCAATAACATTGCTGTACACTTTATTAATTTGTTTTCTGAACGAGATTTTTTAGCGTATAAATGCTGACATTTGAACTATTGAAGGACATTCAGGTCAGTTGAAGAACTTTTCCAACGGAACCCAGAACAAGGCCTCTGAAAGTCATTCTAAAGTTCCTCAGGGCTTTAACCATTGTAAGCCAGTATGTGTTAAATAGCTAAAGCAGGGAAATGCAGGACAACATATTATGAAGTTGAAAGTAAAAAATATAAATAGTGACCATTTGACAGATGTTCCTAGCTTTTAACGTACCTTAATATCGTTGAAATAAAAATATGAAAACAAATCCATATTGCCAAGTTTCTTTTATGCATGTGTAAAGGCTTTACTTCACTCTGTAATAGTGAAATGGGGCTGCTATGGTAGCCTGTAGTTACCAGAGTTGGAATTGCCTAATCAGAAAAGAATAATGTGAAACAAAGTCCAGATCAGCTACAATGTACTTGTTTGAAGACTGTTAAAGGGATAGTAATACTTCGTTTTATCTTTATTTTATTTTGTAGGCATTAAAAAAACATGAAGAACGATATAAGTCTTATCTCTCAAACCTTTATGGTTTAAGAGATATTCACAAGCAAAGTCCCCCCCCCCCGTTCAGCCAGATCAGAAGGGAGGTGCCCAGGTAGACTGCAGAGTGGGACAATCTTCAATTAACATAAGGGAAAAAGCTGAAAAACTTGCCAAGGGGGGCAGGGCTTTCATTGTTCTCACAGTAAGAAGATTGTCCCCTTCTGTTATCTGTCTGGTCTTACAACCAGATTCACATCTGAGAAGAGATGGCTTACGCTAGGTAAAAGGGGTGGGAGGGGAAACTTTGCTTGTGAACATCTCTTAAACCATAAAGGTTTGAGAGACAAGACTTATATCATTCTTCATGTTTTTTTAATGCCTACAAATTAAAATAAAGTTAAAACGAAGTATTACTATCCCTTTAACAGTGGCAACTTTGCAGGTCCTAATGTACCCCATAGTGTGCACATGAAATGCCAGAAGAAGCACAATGTGATCACTTGAAGACGGACAAGCTCCAGAAAAGGCTTCAATGTGGTATTCAGCTTTAATGTAATCTCGCCCTGAGTCCTCTCTTTCTTCACTCCTCAAGCTTATTATACAGCCAGTGTTCTGAGCTAAAGCAAAGTAGTGGATCTCCATAGTCTATGTTTCTGACCCTAGAGACACACTGAACTGTAACAGAGTTATAGAGTCAATTAGAGTGTTCCCAATTTAGAAAACTGATAAAAGATTAAGGACATTATTTATTGAGGAGCGGAGCACTGGTGGCCACTTTATTATATTCAAAGTGTTGGAAGTCCCTTTTAAATCAATGGAAAATGTGTGGGTTTTTCATTTCAACCCTATGGTCCAGCTGATTTGTTCCAGAATTGCACATTTATGGGTTAATGAATAAGGCTGTAAGGGTTGTAGGTAAAAGCAGAGCAATTCTGAGGCAAACAACTGCAACACATAAATATTCATATTGATTTAAAATGGACATATGATGCAACTGGCTTCTCCCAAAATGTCTCAATGTTTTCTTTGTGCATATGACCCAGGTCCACCTAGGAACCATTGCAGATAATGGTGGGAAAATTTAGGTTATCCATTTGTTAGAATACAAACCCAGCCATCCTTGGCCTACCATCAACAGGCTGAGGATTATAGGAATTATATCTCATCAACAGTTGTAAGGTTTTGAGGACAGAAAGGAATCAGCTGGACTCTCCATTCTGCCCATTATCCTACTTCTCAAAAAATATTTATTCATTTACCAAGGACTTAATTGCATTATTGCATAAGCTACCCCCCTTAGTAGGTTAGTCCATGAATCTACTACCCCCCTTTTTTCGAGTTTAAAATGCTTTATTGAAGAAAAAAGAAATGACATAGCAGTAAAAAGACAAAAAGAACATCATAATAATAGTACATATAATAATATTAGCAAATGCAACTGTAAAACAGAGTGTTGGACTGTATATATATATAAGCAGAAGAAGGAGCATCATATAAATATCAGTCGAATAGTGCTAAATATTTAGATAACAAATCAATTGACAGTAATAAAGTTGGACCCAATTGCCTGATACATGGTGAAGAGAGGAGAGTAGAGGGGAAGAAAAAAAAAAAAAAAAAAATAAATAAAAAAATAGAGAAAAGTAAGAAAAGAAACACTGTCCCTTCTCCGTTTAGGAGAAGGTTCTCCAACAAGATGCCAGCAAAGTCGCTGGTTTTCCACAAGTTGAAATGCAGCCATTTTCCTCGGTTCTGGAGCAGGAGGAGGGAGCGGAATCTCCAACGTGTAACAAATTGATGGAATCTCATCCGGGTGCTTGAAGGTAACCAACTGTCCATTATGCTGTATCTGCATGTGGAAGGGGAATCCCCATTTATACTGAATGTTCAGCACGTGGAGATGTTCCCCTAATGGCTTCAGTGCCCGTCTGAGTTGGAGAGTGAACAGGATAACATCTTGAAATAACTGGATTTTGCAGCCCGCATAGGAGACCTTGTCCAAGTCTCTGACCCTGAGTATGATGCAATCCTTGTCAGGAAAATAATGCATTCTGCGATAATATCCCTCGGAGGGTCTGTAGGGACTCTTGGGTTTCAGGGCATGATGAGCTTGATCTATAGTGAGCTGAGCATCCTCAGGTAAGTCAAGCAGATGAACAAAACACTTATGTAAGAATGAAATTAAATCCTTAGGTGGAACAGATTCAGGAACATTCCAGAGACGAATGTTATTTCTGTGGCTCCTATTTTCTAAGTCATCAAGTTTGTATTACATGGTCAAGATAATGTGCTGTTGACAGGTAACATGCTGCCATGTGTTGTATCTGAGAGTGAATCCCATCTACATCTTCCTCAACTTGATGCACTCTATGGCCCAGGGTTTGTAGTTCAGAAGTAATAGCAGTGATATCTACTTTAAGGGAATTCTTGATATCCACCGCCATCGACTGCAAATCTGCCTTACTGGGCAATTGCAGGAGATCATCCTTAGTCACAGGTTCCATCTGCAGAGTACAACGGCTGACCGCTTGGTCAGAGGAAGGCATGAGACGCTCCGGATTACCGCAGTTAGATGGAGGGTTCGATGCCACAAAGTCAGACCTAGGCGTGGGCAGACGCAGTAAGGAAGCAATGTCCACAGTTTGCACGGGAGATGATTTTCGCTGTTTAGGCTTCTTTTTGGACAAGGAAGATTTCCCAGACCACACTGCGCAACCAGTAAGGTGCCATACACCCTAGGGTGCTGATGAAATGGGTCTCAAATAGCTGTTTAGCACATAATAAACTAGACACTCAGGAGAGAACTCAAAGCGCGTCCACACACCAGACACGGCAGCTCCGCCCCCTGAATCTACTACCCTTTTTATTAAGTCTGTCACCCATTAAATTTAGATCATGTCTTCTTGTTTGAGCATTTCTCATTTTGGAAACCTGCTTCTCTTATATTATTTAAAAGTTTCTATCATATCAGCTCATTCCTTTATCTCTCGCAAGCTACACATATTAAGGTCTTTGAGTCTGTCCTGGCATATTTTTCCTTGAAGATAGTTCCCCAGTTTAGTGGCTCTTTTTAAACAGTCTCCAATGTATCAACATCCTCCTAGAGATGTGGTTTCCTGAACAGTATACAATACTCTGAGTGAGAGCTTTCTAGTGATCTATAGAGGGGAATTAATATCTCCCTTGCCCTGTTGTCATTGCTCCCTGGTAGCCTCCCAAGTCTCTGTCCTCTTCTATTGTTATCAGCATAGTACGATTAAGCCAATATTCTATCTCTCGTTTTTTTGTAATAAATGTGTTCTCATGTACACTGTAGCTATAAACTTTAAATCCTGTACTCTTGTCCCATACTTGTGTCCACTTCTGGGGTTTGTGATGTAAATGCATTATCTTGCACACTGCAGCAATAAACTTTAAATCCTATACTCTAGCATTTTCTTGCAAGCTGGTTCCATTGTCACCTGCTTAAAGGATGCTCCTGGCAATGGACCCAAGTTATTCTTACTTCATGTAGATCCAGAAATGTGAGCATGCAAGTCCACCTTGGAAATATATTAAAGTCCCCCAAAACCTTTACTTCATCCCTTATTGACATTATTACAAGTTTTCCCATCAATGCTTAATTAAATTCTTATCCTGGAGGCCCGTACATCTATTTTATCTGAATAACCTCATCTACATATTCAATAGGTATATAAATGCTATCTCAGTTCCCTGTACTTGGGTAGACTCTTTTTTTCTTTTTATAAAGAGCAACATCCCCTCCCTGGTGTCCTTGCCTCTATTTTCTATACAGACTGCATTCGGGTAAAACTATGTTGTACCAAGATTCAGTTATAGAAAATATAGCATTTGTATACATAGCACAGGGAACTTTTATAGTGTTTTCCGTGAAATGTTAGGTACCTTCTACCTATATTATTGATTATATGAATATCAAAGCCAATGAACTTTTCTACATCACCCGACAAGATTTGTCCATTATCAGTGACATCTTGTTGTGTAGGTAGGAAACTCTATTATGCATTATTTGGCTACCCCTTAAAGGGATAGTAATACTTCGTTTTAACTTTATTTTATTTTGTAGGCATTAAAAAAACGTGAAGAATGATATAAGTCTTATCTCTCAAACCTTTATGGTTTATGAGATATTCACAAGCAAAATTTCCCCCTCCCGCCCCTTTTACCTAGTATAAGCCATCTCTTCTCAGATGTGGAATGCAGTCCATAGACCAGACAGATAACAGAAGGGGACACTCTTATTCCTATGGAAACAATGAAATCCCTGCCCCCCTTGACAAGCTTTTCAGGTTTTTCCCTTATCTTAATTGAAGATTGTCCCTCTCGGCAGTCTACCTGGGCACCTCCCATCTGCTGTGGCTGAACAGTGTTACATCAGTAAAAGGGGTGGGAAGGGGACACTTTGTCATTGAATTACTCTGGAACAACAACTCTGAGAGAATTGAAATAACACTCTCGAAAGTCCAAATACTATGATGATTAATTAGAGCTGCTTTTATTATGAAACATTACTATTCCTTTAACGCCTTAGTGACAGACGACTTACCTGGTAAGTCCAGGAAGTCATTCGCTATAATGGGGGGAAAAAACAACCCTGTCATTAAGGGGTTAAATAAAGATCTGTGCAAGAATCAACTAAACTCCTGAATGGATCTATGAATACTTACACGCTTATAAGTGCACCAACACATTGTTCTATACTCACAAAGTAAAAAGTATAGTAATTCTGATGTAACACAACTGCATTATAAGGGATAAATAATAAAATTCACCATTCTCACTGACAGAGTTTTTTTTTTTTTTTTTTTTTTTTTTAATAAGGCTTTATTGAATAAGGTGCAGTTTACAAGAAAGTCACATAAGAAAATACAATAAAGGTAAAATAGCATAACATAATCAGGTATATATGCATCTGTATTAAATGTTGAAGTAGAAACATTTATAAACAATAAAAACAAAAAAAAAAAAAGAAAACAGAAAACCACCCAAGTTCGACCAAGAAATCTAGATCAATATTACAGTAGACTTTTAACAATGAGTCATAACAACAAAAAAAAAAACAAAAAAAAACAAAATGTTGAGCAGACTACAGTTCAGGGCAAAGAAGAACATTACTCATAATGAAACTGTCTACTGGAAGGGCCCTAGTAAACCTTGAATGAAGGTCAAATTGGAAAAAAAAAAAGTGTCATATATGCAAGATGTGCGTGTAAAGTTAGGTGGTGAGTGAGAAATCTGCAGGAAGATCGGTAATGATATGGGAAGAAAAGAAGAAGGAGGAAAGAGAAAGAAGAGAAAAGGCAGTTGCTAGCTAGACCTGTGCAGGCCATCAGCGGGGGAGGACCCCACGAGCACTCCAAAAGGGTGTGTGTGATATGATCAAACAATAGACACACCTACCAATAGTTGTACCCCAACATCAGGGTTGGCAACCCCCAGTCACAAAAAATAAAACAGTTCATCCCATTTGGTTAGCTCTAGACAGGACTGGGATGACAGTCCACCGAAGGGCAATAATGTAGAAGGGGAAAGGTATCTATGCGGCAGTGTAAGACTGTTAACGGTTTGAATTGGTCCAAACAGCCCATTTGGAAATATGTAGAGCTTCCAAATGGAGGGCCCTAGCGTGGCATTTATCCATATTGAACATCGTATCCACTCCTCGTAACCATTCTGCTAGAGTAGGGGCCGAAGTATTCTTCCAGCGGAGGGGGATCAGAGCCTTGGCCTCATTGAGCAACAGTGGAAGAATAGCCCTGTGTCTGCCCATAGGTCTCTCTGTCAAGTGTGATTGGTATGAAAACAGGAAGAGCAGGGGGTCTAGCGGAAGAGAAATGGATAGTCGCCTATTAAGGCATTGTCGAATCGCTTCCCAAAAAGGAACAATTACAGAGCAGGACCACCAAATGTGAAATAAGGAGCCAGTGTCTAATTGACATCTCCAACAAAGAGAAGAGGCGGTATTGAAAGTTTTGGATAGCTTGAGAGGGGTGAAGTACCACCTGGAAATCAGTTTATAGTTGAGTTCTCTCAGTTTTGTGGAGTGTGAGTATTTATAAACAGATTTCAGAATATAGGACCAGTCCCCCATGCTGAGTGTGTAATTTAAGTCTTGTTCCCAGCTGGACAAGAAGTACGGTTTATGGGAAGGTGATCTAGACATAACTACAGTGTAGGAGAATGACAGACGGCGAAGATTATGTGGTGGTGCGGAGAGGGCTTGTTCAAATGGAGAGAGGTCTCTAGATGAACGGTCTGATGGACAATATCGTTGCCACCAAGTGCGGGCTTGTAGATACGACCACCAGGAGATGTCTAGGTCGGGACTTAGTGATTGCAAAGAAGCCCTAGAGATCGATTGTGGGAGATTAGCTAGAAATTGCACGGTATCAATGCCAGCTGTCTTCCATTGGTCAAACACAGAAGGCGAAAGGCCCGCAGGAAAATCAGGGCTACCTACTAAAGATTTAAGAGGAGAGGGAGGCTGCGAAAGCGACCCAGAGCGGTTGAGATTGTGCCATATAGAGAGAATGTGTCCCACTCACTGATAGAGTTTTAATCATTTGTAGTCTCTGATTGTTCTTTATGCTGTCTGGGAAGTATTTTCTACATTGTTTCACCTAATTTTTTACATTGTTGCTCTCTGTTTGCTTTCACAGTCCAGTCCAACACATAATGCTTTCTGAAAAAAAAACAAAAATACAGTTAAATACTGATAGCTTGTTGTCAGAGATATAAAAGTTTTAAAAATTAATTGAAGACAAAAAATAAAATAATAACAATTATGGACAATTAGACTTTGCATATTATGTCCTTGCAAAATAAAGTAACACAGATCTTTCGTATTTGTATTCATTTTTGAAACTGTAGAATTTTTTGAGAAAGTCTGCTTTCTGCTAGGAAATCGCTTGCAAACATCAATATGAAGATGTTGTGAATTTTTTTTTTACATTTCTTGCAAATGTGTGCAAATATATCCCATCTCAGTGGCTAGCACTTAGTGACAGGATGTTTGTGTAATCTTAATCTAAATAAACATTTGAGGTTATATGGTTATATGTAATGCGCTTTGTTCATGCAATGCATTTTAATATTAGTATGATATAGTTCTAACTGGACCACTTAAATATACTACTATATGCCTAAATGTACTAAGAAATTTGTGTTAATATTTTTAGCAGAATTTTTTTTTATTTTTTCAAAACCTCTTATGCAACAATTGTATAAAATAGGGCACCTGTGTGGTACTTAGTCACATATTTAAAATGTAGAAGGGTGTCCGTCTCACTTTCTCCTTAGTAACCTTGTCTAATACGAAAGACAGGCTCTCTCAGTAACTCTATCTGCCACCTCCATAAAGAGCTGCCACCATCTTGTTTGTTTCATTTATTGCTAGTCAGCATAGACATTTGCTCCAGAATGGCATTATGGGTCCTCTAGCCAGCTAATTATTGGAGAGAGAGAGAGATATCATCTGAATAAATTCAGCTGTTTCCTGTGGTAAGTGTGCAGAGTAGCTCCCGGAGGAGTTTTAAAAACCACAGATATTTTGATGTGGGTAGAATATCCTTGGGAATGGAGCAGGATAACCAAACTCAGGAAGGATCAGGCATCCTGTTGAACGATCCCCTGTCATATAACCAAGTGGCTCCAATTCATATCTAACAGCACCTGGGATTAAAAGGGCTAGATGGATTCAGGTAGTGAATTACAGGTTACTATTCTCTGTTGGTAAGGAGATTGTTGCCGGAGCTTTTGTTAGTTTTGAATGCTAGCCAAACTGTTAATATGTATGTAGATGTATATTTTTATTTCCATAACACAACAGGTGTACTGACCACTTTATAGTTTACATTTAGGATTGAGGGGATACAATAAGTGTAGCAGGTAAGTGATTATACAGACAATTGTCATAAGGGGAACAATAGAGTACCATACATGATAGAGCTTACAATCTAATATATCTATATCTATATATATATATATATATATATATATATATATATATATATAAAAGAAGACATCTGTGTACCTGGCAAACACACCCAGAGGTAGCAGTAAGGAGGAGTTACTGCTCCCATTGGGTGATTCAATGGGGGCATGATTTTCACAGGAGTTGCAGTGCTACTCCTGTGAAAAATCATGCAGGGAGTTGGCCCGCCCCCACTATCCAGTCCGCACACCACTATCCAAGTGAGGAAAAAAACAAAATGGCTGCCATTCGCTCCTACACTACAGACACACACACACAAGACCCTACACACACAGCACCAAACACACACTAGCCCCACACACACAAGCCACACACACACAAAACAAAAAAAAAACAACAAAAAAAACCAGTGACCTGCACAGGTCCCGCGCCCTTGTACCTACTGGGTTAATCGTAGCTGGCCACCGCATGTAATCCTGCCAGTTCCTCTCCTGCCACATTAGTAACAGTGCTCCTGAGGTACAAGAGGAGGGAGCACAACTCTAACTTCAGTCCATCTGAAGGAGTGTGTATGTTTGCGTGCATGAGAACGCCTTATAGCCGTGGTCCGCCACAATATATTGCCTCCATTTGAGCAGGGACTTCATGAGCAGTAACAGCAGAGCACTCATGCTTGATTGCATTACAGCTCCCATAAGCCTCACACATGTTCTGCGCGCAAGATGAAAACGGAGATTTTAGGACACTTCATTATCTTCATTACTTTCTGCATGTCACGCCATCTGTGGGATTACGATGCACACCAAACACAGTCTCATCCCACACATGGTGTGACATGCAGTAAGTAATGAAGACAATGAAGTGTCCTAAAATCGCCATTTTCATCGCGCACTGAACAAGTGTGAGGCTTATGGGAGATGTAGTGCAAATCAAGCATGCGTGCACTGCTGTTACTGCTTATGGAGTTCCTGCTCAAATACCCTGCCTTTGGTTTTTGCCTCCAATGACCAACAGAAAGACCTCCTGATGAGGACAACTCCGGCTAATGGCATTGAGTGTTATTATACAATCTGACAAACACAGCACGAGAGTAAGCGGCCACAGTGTCTGACAGTCATAGTGGAGTAGAGTCCACCTCCGCTCTACTATCAGTGTAAGAAACTGAGGCTGCTTACTCCAATGCTGTGTTTCTAGGCTTGCATAATAACACACAATGCCATCTCCTACTAGCAGCAACTGTTCCACACGCTGTTAGCACCAGCACATCCACAAGCAACCATTCAACTAGAGCTTTACCTCTGGCACGCAAAGAGTTAACAGATATCGCCTTGCTTACCTCTGTCTCAGTCAGGGCGTACACTGTTTCAGTGCTAGAGGTGGCACAGCGCATTACTTACCATTGCAATGCATATCCTATGGCTAACAGATGCGTACACTTATAATCACCCTCAATACAAACTAGAAAAAACATACCTTAAATCAGTCCTTAATGGGGATAGAATTCACCTTTTTTCACCACCCCTGTTAAGCCCTGACTCCACTCGGTAAAGCCCCACCCTTTTTGCCACAAATCCCGTTGTTTTTTTTTTTCACCCCTTTGCCACCACAGGACTCCCCTCCGAGACAACAGATCAACCTTCTCAGGTATGTCCATTATATCTCATGTGAATGATATGCTCAGAGGCCTTCATAATGTAGTTAAGACAAGACATGCTGCATTGGGGTGCTTTTATGATACACAGAAATCACCTGTTTCAAAAGCACCATTCTGCCCAGTCACTTTCCACAGAGGCCCATTTAGCACCATGTTCAATACATGTCAATAAAGTTGTTCCTCTCAACACTGGCACTCAAAGGTTTAAGCGTTTTCTAAAACAAATAACTCACTGGCTGTGATTAACCCTTTCTTTGCTTTCCAATGCCTAGGATACATCCATGGTATCCAAGGGGTTAATAAGGGTAATCCAAACATCCTGGATGGCTTGCAATTGAGCAAAGGGTTAAGGTCACCTAGACAGTCTGAGAAGGAAATCCAGCCATGCATACCTTCAAAGATCTTAAGATCTGGGGGGAAAAATAAATACTAAAATTAAATAACCATTTACAATTTCATCAGACGGTAGGAAGCCATATTCTTTTGCACCCCTCACTGCTCTCTCTACACTTAACCTGGAAGTGAGGCATGCAAATGACCTTTACTTCCCCCAGAATAATGAAAGCTGGTATGTTTCCTTCTTTCTGTCACAACATGTAAACTGTTTTAAATAAATGAAACTTGTACTTTAACATTAGTGTCTAATCTTTACACTAAATTCCCCTGTAGGAGAACAATGAAAGTGAAACTTAACCACTGTACTGTACAGGATTGACATTTAACCCTTTGAGTTCCACAGTGGTATGCAGCACACTGCTTTGCACTATGTTGCATGCCCCTCTGACACTCAAAGGGTCAATGCAGTGAAAATAGCAGCAATGTCCTCACTTATACACACATTCTCACAAACACAGATCAAAATACAAACACATCACATTTTTATTACACTTACTCAAAATAATTCATCATAATGCAGTTCTCATTATAATGACGGGAAAAGCTGTCCCACATTGATAGTATATATATATATATATATATATATATATATATATATATATATATATACAGGGCTTATAATTTTAAGTCCTTTGCTACTAGTCAGACCTGAAAAGTTACTCACCACTGCAAGCCAAAACATACCCACCAGGGCTGAATTTCTACTCGCCAGGGCTAAATTTTCACTCGCCATTGGCTAGTGGCGAGTGGAAATTTTGAGCCCTGATATATATATATATATATATATATATATAGATATATATTGTCCACAGAAGGCCAACACTCACAGGGCATTCACCACAGTATAAAATGTATTTATTCATTCAACATTTTGGTCCAGTAAGGACCTTTCTCAAGAACCCAACAAATTGATTTGTTGTGTTCTCAAGTCCTTACCGGACCGAAATGTAGAATGATTAAATAAATCTTATACTGTGGTGAATGCCCTGTTAGTGCTGGCCGTCCGTGGTCAATATTTGAAAATGCCAGAGCACCCAGGCATCTGTATCAAGAAGATGTGAGTGCGATCCTGGGAAGAAGTGTATATATAGTGAATGATGTCTCCTAAGAGAGACTCCATACCTGGTGCACTTACTGAACTCTAATCATGTACTCTGTTAGCCATGATCCCTATTTGATCAGACTGGGTGCACTGACTATAATCTCTAGGCTGATATATATAGTCCTGAAAGGAGAGCTAACTCTAAAATGATAGAATACAGCTTACATAATTAGTACCCTATACAGGACTTCAGGAAGGAGCCTTTGCTGGTATCTGTTTGCTACTTAGCTGGATAGCAGAGTTGGTCTCCTTGATCTCTGTGATATCACCCATCTTCTCCTCGTGCAGCTCAGGGCTTAATTACAGTCTGAAATGAATACAACTTCAGAATCAAAAAGGGTTTACATTAAGAATTTTAATACTTTTAGCTAGAATGAGATTTGCTTAAACTATGATATTTGAAAACAGCATTCTAGGTGCTATGCCCACTTAAAAGGAAACTATAACTATAGGAATAATGTGCTTTTAATTTTTTTAATGGTTTGGTAATGGTTTAAAGTTTTTGCTTGGGTTCTGTAACATTAAAGAACGTGACTGATGCTATTGACACTTTTTAACACTAAGTAGTTTTTAAGGTCTATTCATCCAACCCCTTTCATTGATGTCATCTCTTATGCAGTGAAAAGACTGACCCAGTCAGTTAACTGTCACAGGCTTGATTGCCAAGGCAACTAGCTGTGTGCCACTTACACAGGAAAATGTTTCTTACTAGACAGATGTACTGCTATGATTCTGTGCTACACCAGCCTATGGAATCAATTTTCTATTCCTATGCCTCAGAATAATCTAGTGTGAGTGGCACTTTTCTACAAGCTAGTATAGAATATATCAACAGTATATGTGTACGTCTTTTCCTGTTATTGTGTGTAAAGATTTATACAAAGATAGTCATTCAATCAATAGCATGTGCTTGCTGCTCATATTTCCTTCAGTGATCTGACAATCCCCAGTATTCCAAACAAACAAGTATAATATAATAATAATATAAAAATATCAGCACTGGCAAATTACTCTCTGACCTGTACCTTGGGGAGTCTTAGGATCCCAAATAAACAGGTATCAATATATGGCAATAAAGATACAACCTGCAGTGTAGACAGCAAAATATAACTTTTCAAAAAGAACCTCAAAGAGGTACTCTGTATAGATAATAATGCCATTTTATATTATTGGAGAGAACCAATCCAACAATAATTGTTCACAGTGGACATTAGGACTTTCTGCCCAAATTAATGAAATTAGGAGTTTATCATTGGGAGTTATTATTGTCCCTTTAAGGGGATGTTGGTTGTGTGCTGGAGTAGTTGTGCAATGAAATGTGCAAATGCATTTGTGCATAATCACATAAACCAGTGCTTGTTTTTTACCAACCTCATGTTGCTGTTTATATAGTATAGAGAGTGTAGGACAAGCATTGCTTTCTTTATATTTATCGAGTCCAGTGGATGACAATCATATCTTCCCTTGCAGTAAGGATGAACAGAGAACAGTGCAGTGAGGTCAGAACACATTTACGTTTTGTTTCTTACCATATTTTATATACACTGCTTCCCAGGGTTACTGATCCTTTAAGACACTCATTGTCTTTGTGTTTGAAAGTGCGTATTTAACAAATTCAGGGAAGTTGCTAGGTTACAAAAACACCTGGAGCTTTAACCAATAATGTATCATTAGAGCACAGGGCAATACAATTTCACCATTACTAACAGGGAGATTAGCACCATAACATGTTCCAATCTGGCAGCAGAATGGGTCATTAAGTTCAGCCTTTTGCCAGATATCCATTGTTGATTGAAAGGAAGGCAAACAAAAAGCAATTCAAGCCATTTCCAATTATGTCTTAAGTGGGTAAAGAGACCTTCCTTTCTGACTGCAAAAGGCAGGCATATTTCTCTGTCTATGTCTATGCTATTCCTTGCTGAAGCGTATCTAATATGTTTTAGATTATATCGACAGTATCTTCCAACACAAGTTACCAAGGCAAAGAAGTCCAAATCCTTTCTATATGAAATTCCGATCTTTGCATAAAGCATAACTTTCACTTTATATAAAGTCGCCCTGCAATAATTAAGCAGGTGGTGACTAGCTTTATAATCCATCTCTTACCTCTCAGAAGTAGCCAATTGTAAAGTAATCCTTAATCTTCAGAGACTGATGGCCAAGTTAGTGCAGTCTGCGTGCCTGCACTGTCGGTCCCTTGTGGTTACCTTTTGGCACACTGCAATGCTTCTTAATGGAGACCAGGACTGACAGCGCAGGCCCGCAGACAAAATGTCTGCCAGTGGCGTAACTATAGGGGTCGCAGGGGTCGCACCTGCGACCAGGCCCATGCACTCCAGGGGCCCAGCCTCCCCCTGCGACCCCAACGTCTGGCGCCCGCAATCTCCCGCCAGTGCTCTAGTAATGCAGAGCGGTGGGAGATGGCATAATCTCCTAGCACTTTGCATTACTAAGAGGACCGCGCAGGAGCTCCGGGTAGGAGATCGGGGCATTGTGCAGGGGTTCAATGTGGTCAGGGGGCCCAATGTAAGGGGGGAGGCCCGTGGCACTTCTTGTACCAGGGCCCGGAGGCTTCTAGTTACGCCTCTGATGTCTGCGCTAATGCCTGGCTTCCGGTTTCCAAAGATTAAGGATTACTTTACAATCGACTATTTCTGAGAGGTAAGAGATGGATTATAAAGCTAGTCGCCATCTGCTTAATTATTGCAGGGTGACTTTATGTAACTTGAAAGTTCCGCTTTAATGGATGCCCCTTTTTTGCTCAGCTCTTTGAGTAAAGAGTTCTCCACGGAATTCTTTGTGTAGGCCTGGAATATATTAGTAAATATTAACCACAGCAATCAGATGAGGAAAGGTGGGGATTGAACAGGACTGCGAGGGGTGGAACAGGGCATGTATTGGGTAGTGCAAGAAACTTTCTGTGCTCTCCCTAAAACATTAAAAGCATAGCATTAGGGTTAATCCTGCTAAATAAAGGGTACTACCATAGCTGAGAGATGTTTTATACAATAGTTACTGAAGCTCAGACAAGCTTTTTTTGAGTGCAGTACATCCTTGACCTGAAATTAAATGTTGGTCAGCAACAATATAGACTGCTATAGTAGCAACACCACTGTAACATTTCAGGACTTGGAGGTACTGAACCGAACAAATACAAGATTGAACAGTAATAACTTTTGAATAAATAATCTCTATGCCGTGGGAGTTCACTTGTTTTACTCAACAGGACAAACTCTATAATATACCATATTATATAATACTATACCTTTAACAATATACCTCTGTCTCCGAAGAGTTCCCAGATAAGACTATCATTCATCTAGTCTTTATTTTTAACCCTTTGAGTGCCAGAGGGGTACACAACACATTGCGGAGCAATGCATTGCGTACCCATCTGGCACTCAAAGGGTTAATTACTAGATATGTGTGATCATTGCATTGTGAAGCAATGCATTATACACCCTCTGTTTCTTAAAGGGTTAATAAGATAAATCCAGTTTCATTTACTTTTAGATATATTTCTGTGGTAGTTCATAGATCATAACCCGGTTCTTTTTGGCTAAGTATATTTTCCGTTTCTAAGCCTGTTACATATCTGTCATTGCTCACTGTATGTTACAAATGAAATTGCTGTATGCTTCTAATACAAATCAAGTTCTAAGAAATATGATTCATTTTGACATCAATATCAATATCAATTATAAGTCATCCTCTTATAGTGGTAAGTAATACCTTGTCACATAAAAAATCATTATAGGCTAACAAATTGGGAGAAAAGGTGACCTTCTATGTTTTGTGTTTCAGTACAGAAATGTTGTTTTATTAAAGGGCAACTAATCTGTAAAGTAAGAAAAAATAACACACTTTAAAGTTCATTTTTAAATAGTTAATTGCTACTACTCTCACCTCTGGTATTAGTAGAACTATACATTTGCAACCGTTTTACTGGTCTACTCAAACTTGTTTTCTCAGCTTCTGTAAGAGATGACGATGCCAGTGGTAGCCTTATTCCTAGTGGTGGTAAAATTGAGTGTAATGTCACAGCAGCCAATAGAAATCACTAGCTGCATGTCTGGAACCTACAACTCCAGCTTTGGGGATGAGAAGCCTATGGAGAAACGTACACTGAGGCTTTAAGTTTATAAAGCTCTTAATTTGGGGGCCTTATTCCAAAAGAAAATTGGAACAATTATTCGGCAAACCAATTACACAGTAAGAGAAAAATAAAAACACAAGTCTGACCTCTCTAGCACTAAAGGTGTTAAATTTCCAATTTTAATCAATTGAAACTTTTTCTTGCCCATACAATATAGATGGTTTGCTGTTGAATTATTCCAGTTCTGTTTTGTGCCTAAGTCCTATACATGTAGGAGTAGCAGACTTAGATTTAAAAAAGTGTTTATATTTTCCTTGTTTACCACCCCTTTAAGGCTGATGATTTATTGTCCTACTGTTTGAAACTTTTTCTTAATAAAATATGATTTGTAGTTGCTGTTAGAGGATTATACAAATGTATAAATGTGGTGTCATTCTTCTGATGGAACTGATCTGGGGCTCGATTGAATTAGCACAGTTAGGTGAACAAAATTAATTGCAATATATTTGAGTCACAGTTTGAGATCTAATGCATGCAATATGACAAAGTACCGATTGTTAAGAAAGCACAATGGATGCAAAATTAGCTCCCACTGAAAACAGTTATACAGCATGTCCATTTGCTATTCAATAACATGCAGTGGCTAGTAGGAATCACGTTCAGGGACTCTCTTTTTTGCCATTATTTTAGCACTTTGCAAACGTAGGTGTTGAGTCCCTAACACGTATTAAAACTACCAACGTGTAATTGAAAAGTAGTGGAAATATCATGTGTAACTAGGCATCCCTACACTAGTGCCCTGCAGATGCATTGATATGGTGCTCTAAGCACCAGAAAAATGTGAGTATCCTGGAAAAGGGATTTTGGGTACAATACATCACACATCTGGAATTGTTTCCGCCAGTGGCGTAACAATAGGGGTCGCAGCGGTCGCACCTGCGACCGGGCCCGTCACTCCAGGGGCCCGGCCACCGCCTGCGACCCCCTCGCCCACAGCAGTCACTTACCTGATCTCCCACTCGGCGCGCCGCTGTAGTAATACAGAGCGCTGGGAGATGACATCATCTCCCAGCCTCTGCATTACTACAGCGGCGCGCGGGAGCTCAGGTTGCAGAGATCTGTGCCGAAGGAGGCATAGATCTGTAAAGACACTCCGCTAGACCACCAGGGACTGGAGGTAGGGGAAATGTGATGAAGGGGGCATTGTGGAAGGGGGCATTGTGGAGATGAAGGGGGCATTGTGGAAGGGGGCATTGTGGAGATGAAGGGGGGCATTGTGGAAGGGGCATTGTGGAAGGCGCATTGTGGAGATGGAAGGGGCATTGTGGAGATGAGATGAAGGGACTAAACGATATAATCTACCAAAACAACAGGTTGCAGACACTCTGATAGTACTGTGGAAAACAATGTTAGGTGAACTTGTACTAATCCTTTCCCAGTACCTTTTTGTGGGACTCATATATAAGGAACATAACCTTTTAGATAAAAATATTTTATGTTTGTATCATATGCTGTTATTTATTATTATGGTACAGTCTATTTTGCTTTAAAAGTGCAGAAGGAATAAATAATAAATGAGCACTGAAACACTGTGAATTTTTTGTGATGTTACATCCAAGGTGTTAAAGGACCAGTACTGCCACCTCTTGTAAATAAATTCAGTGTCTTCATCTCTGAAGGTTTTGATCGTTTAAATTAAAACTATTCACTCGAGTATAATGACACTTCATGCTTTTTCCATCCATATATATCACATATTAATTTTGCTCCAACAAGCAGAAAATACACAAAAGTAAAGTTAGCAGGAAGAATGGGAATATGTTTTGCAGATGTGAAAGAATGTGTTCTTCCATAGCACCCAACTGTCCTTTTTATTCACAAGTTCAAAAACTGAAATATGGAAATCTTTGATCAATGACCTACAACTTTGTCCTAGACAAATATATCATCTAAGATCCAAAGTTATAGAAATGTTTGAATAGAATCAGAATCTCAAATGTTTTGGAGTTAAAGTAGAAGGAAACTCAAGTTAAGTATGAAAATGTAATTGTTTCTATTGCTCCTATTGCTTTAAAATAAAATGTTATGGCCAAAAATTGATCTACAGCAAACCATTACAGGAGACAGATAAAAATTATTATTGGTTTAAAGATTTTAAAGATAATCTATCACCTAAAAATATATTTTGTAACTGAAAATGCTTTCAATATTACCTGTATGTTGTCTTAACCTTTTTTTATTTAGATGACTATTTTTGAGATTCTTGTGTTAACCCTACATTATCTCCCCCACTCACTGACACTGCTCAGTAATGCGTTGCACTTGTTTCTAGTTTTCTAGCTGTTTTTGTTCTTTTTCCTACACTTCATTTGGAGCACGTATGTCCTTTGGAACTGGTTAATCTACTTGAACATGAAACCTGGGGATCGTGGTGTATAGGAACCAGCAGCTAGAAAGGAGGATGGAACTAGACAGCATTTGATTCATTAACATTTCATTACATCCATCATTCGTCATTCATTGTATCATCTAAAGAGTTATCCACTTCATCACTCATCTTCATCCATCCCATCATTATACTAGTATTATCAGACTGTATATGAACAATTGACTTTTCATGAACACTCTAATTCTTACTACATATAAGACTGATGAGTGAACTAGTGGAAAAAATAATATTATTATTTGTAATAGCATGCATGCTTCTGTCTGCCTCCCATCGGTCATTGACATATATTTGGTCAGATATTGTGGTATTGTACTATATCATCATTGTCATTTTGCCATCATATATTCATATGGACAGTGATGAATATACCTATGGAACTCTTTCCACCAAGTCAGTATAGGGCTAAGACAGGAAGAACCTACAATATGCATTTCTTAATTAGCATAAGCCATTACTCAAAAAACAAAATATCTAATACAACATAAAAGGAGATTTTGAAAGTTAATAATGAAAAAAAGTTGTTTTTAAGTGACAGGGGTTCTTTACCCCTTTATTTTTAGAGATGCATTGAAGACCTTTCTAGATTTCAAGGGGGTTATGCACTAAGACATGATAAAGATGAGGAGATGACTTCTCCAGTGAAACCACTTCTCCAGTTCCTATGTTATTCTATGGAGCCAATGCACTAAGACGTATCCGGATTTGGATATCTTAGTGCATAGACTCTATAGAATAACATAGGAACTGGAGACATGATTTCACTGGAGAAGTTATCACGTTATCACCTTTTTTTATCACGCCTTAGTGCATAACCCCCAAGGTGATAAAAGAAACATTTAAATCAATAGGAGTTTTGGGTATCTTTATTTGACCTGAATTGTGCAGTTGTTTTGCTCCAAATGTTCTCCAGTTCTTTCTATTAAATAATTACAGTATGCAGCTGAAAAAAAAGCAATCGTAGGACATATCTGATATACACAGCACATCATGATCCCAAAGTACAACTTGACACAGCCATTTCTGCTTGTACTTGCACAAGTAGAAAACTTATTGACCTAGTTTCATATATATGACGGATGTCTGTCAGCCAGAGAAGTATATTTAACTAAATTCAGTTCATCTTCATGATGTGCTGAAAATGCAGAAAATTGATGGAGTTCTAGGAGAAGAACTAAATATGTCTTATTAAAATATGGACATTGTGTTATCAATTTGTTAACAGTTCTACAATAATAAAGTCTGGGTGAAATTACTTTGCACATCCCACTGGTATTAAATGGTTAAAAACACATCAGTATCTATAGACAATACCCCTTCCTAAAAGAACCCTTAATATAAAATGAAGAAATATAAATAAGTGAAAAAGACTGCTAATATACCAAAAACCCAAGGTAAAAAAAAAAACTATAAATATTTAAGAAAATGTTAAAAGTGCCCAAAATAATGATAATTATAAAATATTATATAATAATTCGCTAAAACGTGTGTAACGACGCAGTCATGCGCAGTAGAGACTGCTGCGTGTGCTGCAGTCATGCGCAGTAGAGACTGCCAGCGCCCCGGCTGATACAGAGCTGGACGCTCCGAAGAAGCGTCCAGCTCTGTATCAGCCACAACGCAGGCAGTCTCTACTGCGCATGACTGCTCCGCGACCAGCTGGCAGTGGCACTGTGGCCCGTGTAGCGGGCTTTTCAATTAGTAGAAAATAAATGGAATGGCCACCTCGTATCAATAAAAAATGGAATGAGTTTATTAAAAAATATAAATGATCGGGACAAAAAACCCTCTGCGGCTGCAGTGAAAACAATAATAAAAATATCTATTAGCACCAGATATGAGGCGTCACACTCACACATGTGTCAATAATAACAACATGCATGTTTGCGATCTTCCACTCCGGATGTAATAACACATACAAGCAGAAAAATACCAAAGTTATGATAAACTTAATCTAAAGTGATCACAGTGAAATATACTAAGATAGCCTCTCAAATGTAATAGTTCCACCAAGAATTAATCGATGGAATGACTGAATAAATGAAATGTACTAAAGAAGTTTAATAATCCATGTCCCAGCCATTAATAGAATATAATGTGACAGAACAAATGTATGAATAAAGTTAGAAAAAATAATTAAAAAATGGTTCATATCTCCAGTAAGTGAGTGAAATATCCCAAGGGGTCTGTAGAATTATGACAAGTGGTTGAATGATAAAAAAAAACCTCCATTAGTTGAAATTAATAGAAACTGGATATATATAAAATCGCTTGCAGTAGTGAAACCAATTCCATTTTTTGATACAAGGTGGCCTTTACATTTATTTTGTATTTCATAATTTAATTATTTTTTGCGCTTTAACAATATCTTATATATGAAAACCCATCAGCCTTATAACTTCAAAGAAAAGTCTTTATTCAGAATTTTCAATCTTGACAAAATCTGGTTCACCAGCAAAATAAACTGAAGCAAATTTTTACAATGCATTGTACACGCCTCTGATACTCAAAGGATATGCTTTTGATCTGATTTTTGCTGTACTATTGATTCTAATAATTTGTTCTATGGAAACCCAGAGTTCCCTGAAATAGTTCGGCGAGTTCCATGGGACATATTTCAGTAATGTCTGACACAAAAACAATACAATTTCATGGTGGCACTGATCTGATAAACTGTAGTCTTCAGTTACCAGTATCAATGATAATTCGTATTCAATTGATAAATATTATGTTAACCCTTTGAATGTTAGAGAGGTGTCCACTGCATTCTTAAGCAATGATTTGGAGACCTCTAGCATTCAAAAGTTTAATCTGTTTCATTGTCAGGGATCCACAGAGATTGTATGGAAGCTAAATGGTTTCTCCACAGCAAAAAGATTGAGAACCTCTTATGTGATCAATAAAGTTTTTTTTATTAATGAATAAAAACTTGTAGAGAGAGGGTTATTTATGAGGATACATCATGGCTTCCTTTACATATTTCAGAATATCAATACAGCTTACTGAAAATGAATGTCAAGCTGAGCATGATTTTAATAGCTACTCGTGAGTGGGCATGCAATCAAATAAATATGGAGCAATGTAAAAATAAAATTCTGCTTTTTTATGCGGTTTCTGCCTAATGCCATTGTACAAGGATCTTGTGTGACAAAATGGCTGCTTGCACCAATGGGGGGGTGCTATTGTGGAAATGTATGGGCATTTACAGTTATGTACTTCTGAAGAAACTCAATTACACATCAACAATTTTTTGTAACTAGCGCATCTTCATCACTGAAGCAATACATTGGCAACCTTTGTAACATTCAAGGGGTAAAAAGCTCCATTTAAATCAATGGGAATTGTGGGGAGATGTATTTGTCCCTTCTGTGTAGCTGATTTACTCCCTAAAATGCTGCTTTTTAGGTTATCAATGAGTATAGACCTCATAGTTTGCAGGGAATATCAATAGGGAACTGGCCAATCAGTCTGTGGCTAACCTGTTTTGGTCTTGGCCAGTTGTGGATGGATCTTTGGTGGCTGGTGGAAATAAGAATGGAAAGAAAACCCCAATATTATGGAATATACACAATTTTACTAATTGGCTTTAACCATTTGTTATTGTGACCTGTGTAATTTGTGAAAAAGTGCAGGAAAACTACTCAGGTCTATTATGGACTCCATGGACGTGCTCCTTGTTAACCCCTTCATGTCCGATGACGTACCTGGATTGTCATGCTGGTCCGGAACTTAAGGACCAGTGACAGTCCTGGTACGTCACATACTTTTACTCGCTGCAGGAGCGTGGTGTGAGTAATACCGGGGACTGAAGTTGATCGCTCCAAGACCAGAGTGATTTATTTCAGTGCCCCGTTCGGAGTGCCGGCACAAGTGACCAGTCACGTGGGGAGGCACGACGAACCTCCCCTATCTGGTCCTTAAAGGACCACACACACCCCGGGACCACTGGTCCATAAGGGGTTAAAGGGTAAGATATAACTCAGGAAGCTAAAAAGAAGCAATTCTGGGGCTCTCCAAAGAAATCAAAGTCTCATAGATTTAAATGGGATTTTTATTTCAATTACCCCCCTAAAATGTCAGCAACGCAACGTTTTTCTCTCTAGCATTCAAGGGGTTAAAACCAAAATTTAACCCTTTGAGTGCCAGAGGGGTATGCAACTCATTGCTTTGCAATGCGTTGCGTACCCCTCTGGCACTCAAAGGGTTAAATAAATGGGACTTTTTATGATTCCCTTTGGTGTAGTCAGTTTACTCCAGAATTCTGCTTATTTTTCTTTGTGCATACAGCCCAGATATCCTGGGGGGTCTGAGTTTGTCAGGTTGTGGTGCAGTAGGCATTCATGTCACATTGGCATGGATACTGAAGCAGGCCACTGGGGGATTAGTAAACAAGTTGTAAAAGAGATTGGTCATTCTGAATCAGCTTTCTTTTTTCCCTCACTTGGTGCAGCTGTGCTAATAAGGCTGTGTGGTTTTTATTTCACATTCTTCAATTTACATGACAATTAAGTAAGAATACTTTTATGTCTATTGGGCCTATAAATTCACTGGATTCAGGAGATATGACAAACAGCTGAGTTTAATAAAGGGCCATGGAGTTCCACAGTTATCTCTTTAATATTGCTGACTAATGAAGATGAAGACTATAAGAATGGATAAGAACCACTGAAGCCCTGGATATAGGTTTTTGTAACATTTCCATTTACAGCTGTTAGACTACAACTGCATTATCCTGCGCCAGTTCTCCAGATATCTAACACACTTATATAGTGCAAGAAGCACACAATATTTCAGACTTGGATCTCCAGGTGCTCTAAGATAAAACCTGTCTCTCTCACCAGATGAACCAAAACTCTTCTTATCCCAAACACTAAAAGCGCTATGATATCCAATTTACAAAGACAGACAATATCAATCAATAAAAAATCAATTTATTATAACTTTCAATTATATTATGGAAAATCCAGGATTCTTCATCTAAGGAGGTATTATTCTCCCCGCCTGATCACCATATGTGCCCAGTCAGATTTTCAGGTAAATCCTCATAAATGATGGACACACGTGTCTGTCCGAATGGAGTCCCCAATGGCAACCATGCGTGGAGCAATCCCTCCTCAAACGAAGAGAAATCCGGATCCTCCACCAATACACTATACTGCTCCAAATAATATGAAGCCAATATCTAATGTGGAATAAACATGTCTATATTGTAATAAAATAATATAAAAACACATATAACAAACAGTAAACCTTCACTAATAAAATACAATCCTCTCCGGTATACCCCGATCCGATACACGGCGGGACCGAACTCACCACCATCCGTGATCAGTCCCCCAGTGTAACGGATCTGCAGATCACCAGTCTGTAAAAACCCAAAAATATTGCTAATATGAAACACATACAATGGTGATCATTATGTATAATAACTTGGACCAGTCACCAATATAAAAAGCCCGTAATAATATATGACTAGAGTTCCAATCACGGATCATCTGTCCGTTCTGGAAACACTCCTGTCATTCACCCACTCTAGGGGTGTTTATACATGTGTACTCTCTCTATTATGAAAAAATAAATGTAAAAAACATCTTCCAATAATACTAAAATAAAAGTCTTGCAAATCTTCCTACAGGACTCCTTCACAATGAATAAATAGGATCATAATGTTTCATATATTTCAAAATACTAATACCCAGGTCAGTGTTTTATAACAACTGATTATATCTCATAGTCATCCGTAATTGAGTATCCCAGCGCCTGATACGTATGGTAGCTATACAATGACCGGCCTCACTCTAGTAACAAATTCTCTTCCAAACATTGTTGCTTAAGTTACTTTAGAGCTCCATGTTGTCTCAATCCTGGCACTCAACTGATACATGCGATCTCACCACTTCACACATTCGGGTTACCTGGAGTCTTCCTATTGTTTTTCTCCCACGGATATTCTCTGCCCACACCTGACTATCTTGCAGGCTGTCGGCTTACCGCTGCGGGTTCTTCCTCTCCAGTATTTCCCTTTAGTGCAATCACTCAGCTGATGTGTCGGAGGTCTTAATGGCACGGTTTCTCTTTCAAACGCTACTGCGTCCCCATACACAGGTTTTTAGGGTATGCTGTAATTCATTCATTCGGACAACTTCTGTCTGGTTTTATAATCCTGTAGGGATTTTCCTCATTCCAACATGTTTCAAAGCCCCCTCTGGCTTCTTCCTCAGGGAATATGTTCTCTCGTTTAGTTTATCCCTACTGGCATTTTATATCCTCCACAAACCGGAAACAAATATCCACACATATTTAACCCTAAAACCTTTTTAATACTCTTCTGATCTCAATATTCAAATATCTTCTATCCACCAAATTTTCTAAATAATGCAAGGCCAAATATATAAATCACATTACATTTTACTTTTAATGCAGGGCTAGATAATTATCAAACCAATATTACTTTTCATTCATTACAATCCTGGTTCACTGGATCCCATCCAGCCACCCTCATCATCATCATGGATCTCAAAAAGGATCACATATAAATGATGTATGGCAGGACATGTCCATCGAACCCCACACTGTAATTCAAATTTTCTTCAAAATATAATTAGACATGTCTCCAAAACACATACAATATTTCCAATAATTCCTGAATACTGTCAAATAAAATCCATAATAGACTTGTTTACTAATTTATTCAACTCCCTTTGGCACAAGTTCAAAGGAAACCCATGGTAAAAACTTAATATAAACCCCTTACTAGTGGATAAAATCTTTTTTTAAATCCCTGGATCATTGGGGTATGTGTATTACAACAAAAATATCTATTTTAGGAACCCAAATAATTCTATATCCAGATTCAAACTATACGGTTTAATTGTATGCATGTCAAAAATCCATTGAGTCTCCTTCCTCAACATCTGTTGAATATAATCACCCCCCCTCCAATTCTTTTTGATTTTTTCAATAGCCATAAAAGAAAGATCTTTCACATTAGATCTGTGATATTCTTTAAAATGAGAAGACACGCTGTGGTTTCCAAATTTAATTTTGATGATATAGACATGTTCTTTAATGCGATCTAGTAGTCTTCTTTTCGTCCTACCTACATATTGCTTTTTGCACGTACATTCCAACAAATAAATCACTCCTTTTGTATTACAAGTTAAAGCATCTTTAATCTGATATGTTTCTCCTGTTGATATAGATGAAAATTCAGTGATATTCCTATTGATTTTTCAACTCTTACATCCCACACATTCTCCACATTTGAAAAAGCCCCCTTGGCTGTTCAGCCATGTGTTAGTTTCCTTCTTTCTAATTTAACCCACACTTGGGGCTATTTGGATTCCCAAATTGGGTGCCCTACTATAAACTATTTTCTGTGTTTCTGACAATATACTATTCATAATCCTGGTGAAAGAAAGTCATGGGAGCACTGTAGTCGAATTTTAAAGGGGGAGGGGTTAAAATGTGGTATGTGAACAATATTTGTCAAATTTAAATGGTGACAGAAAGTCATGGGAGCACAGTAGTCGAATTTTCAAGGGGAAGGGTTAAAATGTGGAATGTGAACAATATTAGTCGAATTAAACATAGAAACATACAATTTGACGTCAGATAAGAACCATTCGGCCCATCTTAAAGTGGTGAAAGAAAGAACTGCAAGTCGACTTTTAAAAGGGGGGGGTTAATATGTCGAAGGGGGGCCCTCTATGTCAGATTTTGATAATGAGGGAAACACATCTAACACTGAACTTGATCTTTCTGTCATCAAACGTACACCTATTTCCTTGGACATTTTGCACGTTTTTTTAGGCGGTAGTCAAATAAAAGCAGACAGCGGCAGTTTTGTTAGTTCTCTGAAAAGTGCTGTCTACTCCAGTTTTGTTTTACTGTGGTTCTGCAATAGAATACCGACGTGACACATGTTTGCAAAATTCACGTTGCTTGTTTTTCTTGTAACACCGGTTTTAGCTCTGGTAATAGAATCGAGCCCTTTATAACTAAAATATTCCAATCTGTTTATCAACTTTTTTCACACTTTTTGTGAATCATTAATATCCTTTTTCTTTTTAAGAATAGGTACCCAAAAGACTACACTAGGTGAGATCTTACCAATGATTTAGAAAGAGGCAGAATAATATATTCTTTCATGTACATCAGTACACCTTTTTACATATGATAGTACCCCACTGACTCTTGTGGCAGCCGAGGGACACTGCACACTGTTGTTTAGTTTATTGTATATCAGTACTCTTAAATCTTTCTTTAACAAGGATTCCCCAAGTAGTTTCACATTCAGTCTTTATGTAACATGTTTGTTTATACAACCCAAATTCATAAACTTACATTTGTTTATATTGAACTTCAACTACCACTTTTCCACCCATTAACTCAGTTTATTGTTCTGCAGATGAATAACATCCTGCTCTCTATGTATATACATAAAGCAAACCATGATGTATCCCCATAAATAATCCTATCTCTACATGTTTGTATTCATTAATAAAAAAAACTTTATTGATTATATAAGAGGTTCTCAATCTTGTTGCTGTGGAGAAACCTTTTAGCTTCCATAAAATCTCTGTGGAAATCTCACAATTAAACAGATTAAAGGGATAGTAATACTTGAAAATAACTTTATTTTATATTGTAGCCCTTAAAAAAACATGAAAAATGATATAAGTCTTATCTCCCAAACCTTTATGGTTTGGAAGATATTCACATGTAAAATATTGTAAAATGCTGTTTTCCTGGCTGTTTCAGCCAAGTCTGCCATTTAGTGGACAGATTTGAAATTCGGTCCACAGAGCAACCGGCAGCTCTTTAGCAGTGCCGAGAACACCATCTTTGAAAAGAACTACTTAATTGGAACTATCTACAAAGTGTGCCTGGCTTGAAAGCACACTTTGTAGACCATTCCAATTAAGAAATTCTTTTTAAAGATGGTGATCTCAGCACTTCTGGAGAGGCACAGCCGGTCCCAGGACCAGATTCCAAATCTGAAGGGTGGAGCAATGACCTCACTCCAGGGGAAACTTTACTTCTGAATATCTCCCAAACCATAAAGGTTTGGAAGATAAGACTTATATAATTTTTCAAGTTTTTTTAAGGGCTACAATATAAAATAAACTTATTTTCAAGTATTACTATCCCTTTAACTTCTTGAATGCTAGAGGTCTCCAAATCATTGCTTAGCAATGCGGTGAAGATCTCTCTAACATTCAAAGGGTTCACCTAATCTATCAATTGTATATGAATTATCATTGATACTGGTAACTGAAGACTACAGTTTATCGGATAAATGCCACCATGAAATTGTATTGTTTCTGTGTCGGACATTACTGAAATATGTCCCATGGAACTCTGAACTATTTCAGGGAACTCTGGGTTTCCACAGAACAAATGAATAGAATCAATTGTACAGTAAAAATCAGATCAAAAGCATATCCTTTCAATATCAGAGGGGTGTGCAATGCATTGTGAAAAATTTGCTTCAGTTTATTTTGCTATTGAATCTGATTTTGTTGAATTTGTAAATTTTGAAAAAAGACCATTCCTTGAAGTTATAGGGCTGATGGGATTTAATATATAAAAATGGTAAAAGCGCAAAAAATAATGATAATTATAAAATAGAAAATAAATGGAATGGCAGCCTTGTATAATTAAAAAATGGAATGGGGCTCACTACTTCAAGCAATTACTGTAAAATCTCAGGTATAATAAGCAGGTGTATATTATGCCTAAGATTTTAGGGGAAAGCAAGAGTACCTATGTATAATACGCACCCTTGTTTTCTCCCTTACTACAAAAAAAACATAGTGTTAGCAGACCTCTTCCCTCCCTCCCCCGGCGCTCCACTTTGAAGATAAACCTTACTTTTGTGCAAGTGAACTGCCGAAGAGGAGGCAAAACTTCTTGCACTTGCCGCCCTGCCGCCCACTTCCTTCATTTGGTATTACAGGACCTTCCTCCTCCAGCCAATGGTAATGCCCTGATACACAAAAGTAAGGTTTATCTTCTAAGCGGAGCGCCAGGGGAGGCAGGGAAGAGGTCTGCTAACACTATATTTTTTTCATTGTGTATAATACACACCCTCCACTTCACATAAGGTGAAGTGGGGTAAAATTGTGTGCATTATACCCAAGGTTTTACGGTATATATATATATATATATATATATATATATATATATATATATATATACACACTGCTCCAAAAAATAAAGGGAACACTAAGATTACACATCCACTGCTCCAAAAAATAAAGGGAACACTAAGATTACACATCCTAGATCTGAATGAATGAACTGACAACAAAATCACACAAAAATTCTCAATGGAAATCAAATTTATCAACCCATGGAAAACCACACTACAGGCTGATCCAACTTTGATGTAATGTCCTTAAAACAAGTCAAAATGAGGCTCAGTAGTGTGTGTGGCCTCCACGTGCCCGTATGACCTCCTTACAATGCCTGGGCATGCTCCTGATGAGGTTGCGGATGGTCTCCTGGGAGATGTCCTCCCAGACCTGGACTAAAGCATCCGCCAACTCCTGGACAGTCTGTGGTGCAACGTGGCGTTGGTGGATGGAGCAAGACATGATGTCCCAGATGTGCTCAATCGGATTCAGGTCTGGGGAACGGGCGGGCCAGTCCATAGCATCAATGCCTTCCTCTTGCAGGAACTGCTGACACACTCCAGCCACGTGAGGTCTAGAATTGTCTTGCATTAGGAGAAACCCAGGGCCAACCACACCAGCATATGGTCTCACAAGGGGTCTGAGGATCTCATCTCGGTACCTAATGGCAGTCAGGCTACCTCTGGCAAGCACATGGAGGGCTGTGGAGCCCCCCAAAGAAATGCCACCCCACACCATTACTGACCCACCGCCAAACCGGTCATGCTGGAGGATGTTGCAGGCAGCAGAACGTTCTCCACGGCGTCTCCAGACTCTGTCATGTCTGTCACATGTGCTCAGTGTGAACCTGCTTTCATCTGTGAAGAGCACAGGGCACCAGTGGCGTATTTGCCAATCTTGGTGTTCTCTGGCAAATGCCAAACGTCCTGCACGGTGTTGGGCTGTAAGCACAACCCCCACCTGTGGACGTCGGGCCCTCATACCACCCTCATGGAGTCTGTTTCTGACTGTTTGAGTGGACACATGCACATTTGTGGCCTGCTGGAGGTCATTTTGCAGGGCTCTGGCAGTGCTCCTCCTTGCACAAAGGCGGAGATAGCGGTCCTGCTGCTGGGTTGTTGCCCTCCTACGGCCTCCTCCACGTCTCCTGATGTACTGGCCTGTCTCCTGGTAACGCCTCCATGCTCTGGACCCTACGCTGACAGACACAGCAAACCTTCTTGCCACAGTTCGCATTGATGTGCCATCCTGGATGAGCTGCACTACCTGAGCCACTTGTGTGGGTTGTAGACTCCGTCTCATGCTACCACTAGAGTGAAAGCACCACCAGCATTCAAAAGTGACCAAAACATCAGCCAGGAAGCATAGGAACTGAGAAGTGGTCTGTGGTCACCACCTGCAGAACCACTCCTTTATTGGGGGTGTCTTGCTAATTGCCTATAATTTCCACCTGTTGTCTGTTCCATTTGCACAACAGCATGTGAAATTGATTGTCAATCAGTGTTGCTTCCTGAGTGGACAGTGTGATTTCACAGAAGTGTGATTGACTTCGAGTTACATTGTGTTGTTTAAGTGTTCCCTTTATTTTTTGGAGCAGTTTATATACTAGCAAAGTGGGACGGTGTTGCCTGTCATTATAATGAGGATTGCATTATGATGAATTATTTTGAGTAAGTGTAATAAAAATGTGATGTGTTTGTATTTTGATCTGTGTTTGTGAGAATGTGTGTATAAGTGAGGACATTGCTGCTATTTTTACTGCATTGACCCTTTGAGAGAGGCATGTAGCATAGTGCAAAGCAGTGTGCTGCATACCACTGTGGAACTCAAAGGGTTAAATATCAATCTTGTACAGTACTGTGGTTAAGTTTCACTTCCATTGTGCTCCCACAGGGGAATTTAGTGTAAAGATTAGACACTAATGTTAAAGAACAAGTTTTCATTTATTTAAAAAAGTTTACATTTTGTGACAGAAAGAAGGAAACATACCAGCTTTCATTATTCTGGGGGAAGTAAAGGTCATTTGCATGCCTCACTTCCAGGTTAGGTGTAGAGAGAGCAGTGAGGGGTGCAAAAGTATATGGCTTCCTACTGTCTGATGAAATTGTAAATGGTTATTTAATTTTAGTATTTATTTTTCCCCCAGATCTTAAGATCTTTGAATGTATGCATGGCTGGATATCCTTCTCAGACTGTCTAGGTGACCTTAACCCTTTGTTCAATTGCAAGCCATCCAGGATGTTTGGATTACCCTTATTAACCCCTTGGATACCAGGTATGTATCCTAGGCATTGGAAAGCAAAGAAAGGGTTAATCACAGCCAGTGAGTCATTTGTTTTGGAAAATGCTTAAACCTTTGAGTGCCAGTTTTGAGAGGAACAACTTTATTGACATGTAGTGAACATGGTGCAAAATGGGCCTTTGTGGAAAGTGACTGGGCAGAATGGTGCTTTTGAAACAGGTGATTTCCATGTATCATAAAAGCACCCCAATGCAGCATGTCTTGTCTTAACTACATAATGAAGGCCTCTGAGCACTGGTGTGCAGTGTAATCCCACAGATGGCGTGACATGCAGTAAGTAATGAAGACAATGAAGTGTCCTAAAATCGCCATTTTCATCAAGCGCACTGAACATGTGCGAGGGTCATGTGCAATCAAGCATGCGTGCTCTGCTGTTACTGCTTATGGATTACTTCTCCAGTTTATCAATTCTCCAGTTCCAATGTTATTCTGTAGAGCCTATTCACTAAGGTCTCCAAAGCTGAAGAAATCTTAGTGCATAGGCTTCATAGAATAACACAGGAATTGGAGAAGTGATAAACTGGAGAAGTAATCTCCACTGTATCACCTCTTTATCACCGCTTAGTGAATCTCCCCCATCATCACCACTTTGTCACCTCTTTATCACGCTTTTGTGCATCCCCCCTTTAAGGACCAAGCATCCAATAGAATCATATACTGATCAAACATCTATGACAATATGACTACAGATTTACTCTGCCACATGCACTAAGGAACAGGCCTGGGACAAGCCAACTGCATTATAATCAACAAATACATATGCCCCAAGTCCAATTAATTTAATGAGGCAGGAACCCCTTATTGTGGAAAGAATATGTTGCAGAGCTTTTTAAGCTGTATAAAATAGGGTAAATTCCACTTCTGCAAGGTTCTTCAGTCAGATGTTATTACAAAGTAAATATATATATATATATATATATATATATATATATATATATATATATATAATTTTTTTTTTTTTTTCTGAGTTTAAGATTTTTTGCAGCCAGATGGCATTACTGTCTGTGGAGAGCTGAGTGTCACAGACACTAGCTTTCAACAGATGACTGTAGCAGCATTGCAACATGGCAACAAAGCATTTTGAACTCAAAATATCAGAAGTTAGGTCTGTAATAACTTTTGAAAGAAGCATGTCCCATCATTGTAAATTGCCTTTGTTCTACTCAAAAAGAAAATCCCTACATCACAACTCCTTCAGAAGTGGAAAGTTATTCCATGATATGTGTAGGGTCATTCAGGATCTCTTACAGTAATTTCTATCCGTGCCATGCTCCTGAGACTTTGCCTACACTTAGTGAGTATGGTGTCTATGTGATGGCATCACTTAGATGCCCTTGTTTTGGTCTTACCTGTGTTTCTTTCTCTCTCTTGTGGAGGAATTCCTGTTTCTGAACTAGTGTATTCTAGCCATATGAGGGACAGACACTGGTACTGTTAAGAAGAATCCAGATTTAGGACATAGAAAGATCAGTACTACACACATCTGGATTGAGTGTCTGGGGCACAGAGTTGAAGGCTTTCGGGGCTTGTGAGTTTGAGTAGCTGTTCGTTTTTTTTAGAATCCTGTAAGTGAATGTTTATGTGTCACTTCAATTGTGCTTTTAGATGTCCGCTTTCTGCCATTCTCGTTATTTAAAGTAATCATGGTTTACCAACATTGTAAATGGGTATTTTAGCCCCTTGAATGCAAGGCAATGTGATGAATATCTCTTAAAGGGATGGTAATGTTTCATAATAAAAGCAGCTATAGTAAATCATCATAGTATTTTGGCCTTGGAGAGTGTTATTTCAATACTGTCAGAGTTTTCGTTCAAGAGTAATTGAATGATAAAGTATCCCCCTCCCGCCCCTTTTACTGATGTAACACTGCTGAGCTCAGAGCAGCAGGGAGGTGCCCAGGTAAATTGCAGAGAGGGACAATCTTCAATTAAGATAAGGGAAAAACCTGAAAAAACTGTCAAGGGGAGCAGGGTTTTCATTGTTCTCACAGTAAGAAGATTGTCCCCTGCTGTTATCTGTCTGGTCAAGCAACCAGATTCCAAATCTGAGCTGAGCAGTGTTACACTAGGTAAAAGGGGGCAGGAGGGGGATACTTTATCATTCAATTACTCCTGAACTACAACTCTGACAGAACTGAAATAACACAATCTATGACTCAAACACTATGAAGATTAATTGGAGCTGCTGTTTTTGTGAAACATTACTATCCCTTTAAGCATTCAAGAGATTAGTCTTCTGAGTGCTGCAGAGGTATTAAGTGCATTGCAATGCAATGTGTAGGATACAATGCATTGGATACCGATCTCTGGTTCTCAATGGGTTAAAAGACCCTGTTAAATCAATGGAAATGTTTAATTGCCCTTATGATGCAGCTGGTTGGTCACAGAGTTGCTTCTCTTAACTTAAGTATATGGCCCATTCATTAAAATACAGCCAGACTGACTGTCCCCAGTTTAGAATGTTCCGCATGTGCTGGCGACATTTCAACAAACAACCTGCCAGTTTAGGAAGAAAATTAAATGAACATGCTCATTTTAAAAATAATGATTTTTGATTATTGTAGACCACACACACAGGCCAAACAGGTCTGTGGGTGATTAGCATTATCCGGACACATCAATAGACCCTTACTTACTCTTAAAGGGGAACTAACACCTCTTAATAATAACAAGTGATACCTTTTTATAATAATTCCCACTGACCTTTCTGTGACCAGAACATCTGAATGGCACCAAGAATTTTGCTCATTAAGTTCAGTAAGTCTTTAAGGACCGGCTGCGCATGCGGCCAGCTCTTAAGGATACAGAGCATTTATTTCTTTTACTATCTGATACAGGGCTCCCCGAACAATATGAGCTACGAGGGGAGCCCTGAAATCCATGAAGGTCCTGGCACATCATGCGTCCTTATCGCACGTCCAACCCATGATGTGCCTTAAGGGGTTAAATTACAGTTGGCAGTTTTTTTCAAACTGAAGCAGACAGCCTAATTGACCCTTTACCCTTTGAGTGCCAGAGGAGTACGCAACGCATTGCTTTGCAATGCGTTGCGTACCCCTCTGGCACTCAAAGGGTTAACCCTTTGAGTGCCAGAGCAGTACGGAATGCATTGCTTTGTAATGCATTCCGTACCACTCTGACACTCAAAGGGTTAAATGACCAGAGTAGTGTTCGTGGGTCTTAAAAGGTTCTGATTACCCTGTGCAGTTAACAGCATTTCTGTTCGTTGTTCCTGCTAGTAACTATCAAGTCCAAGAGTGAGTAATGACGATACCTCTTGAATCAAGGAGCAGTAAAAACATTCAGAGGGGTCATTAGGATTTTCTGGCTCTTGTAAAGAAAACAATGTTAATAGAGGTGATACTTTTCCTTTAAGTTCTCTTCAACAATTTGTGTGGATATATTTGTTACATATGGCTTTTGTATACATGATTAAACATGATACAAGATGAATGAGAACATTAATTTACAGCAGCTTAAAGGGATAGTAACACTTAATATTTAGTAAGATTTATATTGTAAGGTTTATCCTCCTGAGTACAACGAGGGTACTCCCACTGCTAATAGGTGTTTTATTAAAAAGTTATAGCAGCTCAATCTGCAGTATCACTATGGCCTCGGTTGCTACATCATCCTATGGCCTCTGTTGCTACATCATCCTATGGAATGTTCTGGTCAATTGACCATAATCTTCCATAGGATGGTGTAGTAACAGCACCATAACTTTTTCAGCTGCTATAACTTTTTAATAAAACACCTCTTAGCAGTGGGAGTACTCTTGTTGTACTCAGAAGGATAAACCTTACAATTTAAATTTTTATAAATACCAAGTGTTACTATCCCTTTAAGCTACTATTGTTATGATTGCAGAGAGAATTAAAGATAAAGGCCCATATTAATAAAAGCAAACAGGAGTTATACTGGAGTAAACCAACTGTGACATAGGGGACAAATAAAAATGTATGTTAAATTAAACTGGGCTTTAAACCCCTTGAATGTTAGAGAGGTCTCCAATGAAATAGCTCTATTCAAGTGAATGGTGCAGTTGGTTTTCTCCAGAATAACGCCAGTTTACATTAATAAATATAGGCCATAGGGCTTTTAAGTCAAAAGAAAACCTGTGTAATTATAGGAAAATTTAAAGGGATAGTAATACTTAAAAATTACTGTACCTCATCTTGCAGGCAATAAAAAATTGAGTAAAATGACACCAGCGGCATCTCTCAAACCTTTATGGTTTGAGAGATATCCACTTTTAAAGTTCAGCAGTTTGCCTTTTCCCCTGACGTCAGCATTCTAGCTGAGAGCAGGGGAATCCTCTCCTGTGATCAGCCGGTGGCTCTGCAGCAGTGCAGAGATCGCGTTAATAAAAAAGAAATCCTTTACTAAAATGGTCTTCTATGTGTGCTTGGTTTGCAAGCACACATAGAAGACCTTTTAAGTTAAGGATTTATTTTTTATTAACGCGATCTCTGCACTGCTGCAGAGCCACCGGCTGATCACAGGAGAGGATTCCCCTGCTCTCAGCTAGAATGCTGACGTCAGGGGAAAAGGCAAACTGCTGAACTTTAAAAGTGGATATCTCTCAAACCATAAAGGTTTGAGAGATGCCGCTGGTGTCATTTTACTCAGTTTTTTTTTTGCCTACAAGATGAGGGATAGTAATTTTTAAGTATTACTATCCCTTTAACTTCACAGTGTGGGAGATATAATAATTCCCCATATTTCCATTGATGTAAATTGGCTCTTAAAAAGTCTGTATGTTTTTTGATTTTGCATGTTCTGCAAATGTATAATATGTAAAGTCAAATTGCCTATACTAACATAGTAACATAGTATATTATATTGAAAAAAGATGTAAGTCAATCAAGTTCAACCTTCACCTCATACCCTAGTAACTGAGAATTTTATAGCTTTCCTGCTACCAATTAAATTAGTCTTTATCAGACCTTCCTGATCAGCCTACTGATAAACAGTATAACTCTGTATGTTCCCTTTTGAAAGAAATGTATCTAATCTTCTCTTAATTGTATCCATTGTATCTGCCATAACCACCTCCCTGGGCAATTAATTCCACAATTTAACAGACCTTACCGTAAAAAAACCCTTTCTCTGCTGAAGTTTAAACCTCCTTTTCTCTAATCTCGAGGGGTGTCCCCTGGTCACCTGATCAGGCCTTGGAATAAATAGCTGACCGCAGAGATCCTTGTATTGACCTCTCATATACTTGTACAATGTGATAAGGTCTCCTCTTATTCGTCTTTTCTCTAGAGTAAATAAACCAAGTTTTTTTAGTCGTTCCTCATATGTCAAGTCCTCCATTCCCTTAATTAATTTTGTTGCTCTCCGCTGTACCATCTCGAGTTCTAGTATATCATTTTTCAGAACCGTGCCCAAAATTGCACTGCATACTCAAGGTGAGGTCTTACCAATGATTTGTATAATGGCAAAATTATGTTATCCACTCTTGCTTCGATACCTATTTTTATGCAAGACAGGATTTTGTTTGCCTTTGCTACTGCTGTTTCACACTGGTCACTGTTTCCAGTTTTGTAGTTGACAAGAATACCCAGGTCTTTCTCTAGAAGTGAGTCCTCTAAAATTATTCCATTAAGTTTATAAGTAGCCTTGGGATTGTTTCCTCCCAAATGCATGACTTTACACTTCCCCACATTAAACTTCATATTCCATATGTTTGCCCAATCTGACATTGTATGTAAGTCCCTCTGTAGAGAGAAAATATCCTGTTCTGAATTAATGACCTTGCATAATTTAGTATCATCTGCAAATATTGATATTTTGCTTTCTATATCTATTTCCAGGTCATTTATAAAGATGTTAAAAAGCAGCGGACCTAATACTGAACCCTAAGGTACTCCACTCTCCACTTTAACTGTACTGGAGAATTTTCCATTTACAACCACACACTGTTCCCTATCCTTCAGCCAGTTTTGTATCCAATTGCAAAGGTTATACCAATTTCCTTATTTTATACACCAGCCTTCTGTGTGGCACTGTATCAAATGCCTTTGCAAAGTCTAGATATACTACATCTACTGCCTTGCCATTGTCAAGGTTGCTGCTTACCTCCTCATAGAAGCTGAAAAGATTAGTTTGGCATGATCTTCATAAAACCATGTTCATTCGTGCTAATGATTTTATTTTTTGTGTTGTAATCCTGAATATAGTCCCTTATTATCCCTTCTAGCAGTTTTACCACTACAGAGGTCAAACTCACTGTTCTATAATTCCCAGGTTCTGTTTTAGTTCCCTTCTTTAATAGAGGCACTATGTTAGCTCTTTGCCAATCCTGTGGCACTGAACCTGTGGTAATAAAATCTTTAAAGAGTAAATATAGGGGTTTTGCTAACACTGCACTAAGTTTCTGAAGAACCCTTGGATGTATACCATGAGGACCTGGTGCTTTGTCGCTCTTAATTTTGTTCAGTCTTCCCATGACATACTTTTTATTATTATTAATTTTTTTTTTTTTGATCATCACCTATTTTATGTCACTTTAATGTCCCCAACATTGAGCTTCTTGGAATTCTGTTTCCAGAGAGTTTTTTGTTAGGTACTGTGAAAGCAGAAATATTAATACAATGCAGAAGTCTTTCTGCAGCACTGGTTGCTCTATATGCTGTAGAGGTTACTTTTCTACATTGTTTCACTGTGATTTTTACATTACATTATTTTTACATTTTTGAATTATCTCTGCTTTCATAGTACCCCATGGAAAGCTTAAGAGGTTAAATTACAGTTGCTGGCAGTTTTTTCAAACTGAAGCAGATAGCCTAATTGACCCTTAACCTTTTGAGTGCCAGAGTGAAATGCCTGCATTCCATGCCTTAATTTGCAATATTTGAAAATCTGAATAACCCCCAAACTAGCCTTCTAAATAAAAAATTGTTAATACAACATACAGGGGATTTTTAAATCCGTTAGGTAGTTTTCAAAATCACAAAAGTTGTTTTTGGGTGATAGAGTCCAGTTAACAAAAATCTGAAACAACACTGAGTAATCTATTAATCCTTTGAGTGCCAGAAGATGTGCAATGCATCATGTACTCATCTGGCACTTAAAGGGTTAATGACCAGATTGTGCTCTGCTTGTCAATGCAGTGCACACCCCTTTGGTTCTTAATGGGTTAAAACCACATACAAAGACCTACCTGCATGCTCTATATTTACTTGATTCCTTATAGCATATTGTAAAAATTGGAATGTATTTTTTGTTGGATTAAAAGTGCATGTGTTAACTGTTATGACATGCTGATAGGGGTGTGAAATCATATATTAAAGTGTTATATGGTGTTATAAAGAGAGATTAGTTAGATCTGTGTTATGATCTGTAGAAAATCCTGTTTTAGAATTGTGTAAAATACATGTGGTAATCTGAAGACATTAAGTTATTAGATTGAATGTTATGACAGACGTATCACAACATAACTATCACTGCGTATTAAATATATGTAATTAAAGCGGAACTACCACCGCACAACATCTTTAGCTTAATTAAGTCCCCATCTGACGAATAGCTGCTTAGTAGTGCTAGTCACCAGAATTATTACCTTATTCAATAGATTTAAGCTTTCTTCCATGGGTGACAGGCAGGATGGAGCGCGGACATCTTGCCATATTGACGTCCGCGCACCTACTCTGTCAGTCCCAGTCGGGTCTAGGAGGCGTTGCTAGGAGCCGGCCGGCTCCAAAAGGGACTGACAGCGCAGGTGCGTGGACGTCACTATGGCAAGATGTCCGCGATCTGTCCTGCCTGTCACCAATGGAAGAAAGCTTAAATCTATTAAATAAGGTAATAATTCTGGCGACTAGCGCTACTAAGTAGCTAGTCGCAAGATGGGGACTTAAGTAAGCTAAAGATGTTGTGCGGTGGTAGTTCCACTTTAAGGAAGGAAAAAGTGAGAGAACACATGTTTAAAAAGGAAATGATTCTTTGAATGAATTAAAGGGAAACTATACCTACAAAAGTAAATCTTTATTTGATTAGCAGAACTGCTTTCCTTGTTAAAAGTCTGTCATATAGAACACACTAACATGCACACACTCACACACACACACACACACACACACATATATAAATGCTGTAAAGTAAGAATATATAGACATGTTAATATCTTGTTTTCATCAATTAACAAAATGCATAGTGAGTGAACAGAAGAAAAATATAAATCAAATCAGTATTTGGTGTGTTTGCCTCCAAAACATCATCAATTCTTCTAGATACATTTGCACACAGTTTGTAAGGAGCTCAGCAGGTAGGTTGTTCCAAACATCTTGGAGAACTAACCACAGGCAGCTTCAGTTGCTTCTCTCTCTTCATATAATCCCAGACAGACTCAATGATATTGAGATCAGGGCAGTTACATTATACAGCATCCTGAGGCAAAGAATTATATAGCTTTACCGCCCTTACTGTAAAAAACCCTGTCTTTGTTTTAGTCAAAAACACTTTTCCTCCAGTCTTAATGGATGACCTCTCGTTCTTAGCTCAGCTCTTTGCATAAATAATTAATTGAATAGTTCTTTGTATTGACCTTGAATGTATTTGTAAATGGTAATCATATCACCCCTTAGACGTCTCTTCTCTAATGTAAACAAACCCAGTTTGGCTTGTCTCTGTTCATAACTCACATCATACAATCTCTTATAAGTTTTGTTGCACGTCTCTGCACTTTTTCCAGTTCAACAATGTGCCCAAAATTGTACTCCATACTCTAGATGAGGCCTTACCAAGGATTTATATAGAGGCAGGATAATATTAGCATCCCGTGCATCTGTACCCCTTTTTATACAGTATAGCTCTTATTTGCTCTAGCAGCAGCTGAGTGAATCTGCACGTTATTATGAAGTCTATCTTCTATCAGTACTCCTAAATCTTTCTCTAATGAGAATTCTCCAAGTTGTTTCCCATTTAGAGAATATATAGCATATACCCTTTGAATGCTAGAGAGATCTCCAGTGCATTGCTTTAAAATGAATTAGAGATCTCGCTAGCATTCAGGGTATTTAACCCTTTGAGTGCCAGAGGGGTACGGAACGCATTGCAAAGCAATGCGTTCCGTTCCCCTCTGGCACTCAAAGGGTTATGGTTCCATTTAAATCAGTGGAAACTTTGGGAAATTGTATTTGTCTTCTGTGGTGTAGTTGGTTTGCTCCTGAATTGTTCCTCTTGTTTTCATCCTAAGGTCCATTCTGCATTAAGATGGGATCTGCATCTTGGATGATGCTTTCAAAAGTTTACAATAGACTTTATATATTAATCCTTTGAGTGCCAGAGGGGTATGCAACGCATTGCTCTGCAATGCATTGCTTACCCCTCTGGCACTCAAATGATTAATAAAGTGTGAAAACAACCTGCAGCTCAGCAATTAAGGGGTTAAAATCCCCATTTAAATCAAGACCAAGTTTAGGAAAATGTATTTTGTCTCAATTGTCTCAATTGCTAGTCTATTGCTTTTTAAATACTACTCCTAGATCTTCAGATATCGAAAGAAATCCCAGTGACATTCTCTGTCTATATAAAAAGAAAACACTATCTACTAGCACTTCAATGTAACTACTTTGATCATTTTTTTAAAGTGGGAAATACCATAATGATGATAATGAGTTTTTCAGCTACCCACTAATCACAAAATTGTACACTTTCTCTGTATTTTGATGCCTTGAAATGAGTTACTAAGAGAATGCTAGTAGATATACCATATCCAGTAAATTAGTAATCATCAATCATGCATGTTGGGCGTAGATAGAAGGCCTCTTAGTGTGAAGAGAGTTGTCGCTGCGTGCTGTTGTTGTTACCTAATGGTTGACAACAAAATCAGGTTACACTTATATACTGGCAGGGTTCCAGAGAGATATGCTGATACTCAAAGCTGCAGTTTCTGAATCGTTAAGCATCCCTTGATGCATCTGATTAAAGCAATTGATCAATACCAAACTCTGAGATACATTGGCGTGGGTATGTTACAGACGGCATCCCATGAATAAATAACTGCGATAATAGCATTTGTTTTACTATAAAACTCATTCATAATTTAGCATGAATATAATCCATTAAAAAGAAAAAAAATGATTACTGACAAAATAGAGTTGATTGGTATCCATGTTCTGGGAACTAACTGAAAATAACAAGAAGAGATTGGGAAAACACATTACTTATGGATGTGAAATACCTGTTATGTGTCTACTTCATTTTTTCCATCATAATGAAACTGTATCATTAGGATTCGAGGGCCTTTTTGTCTAGTCTTTTTCAACCTAATGAAACATTCATTACTCTGCTTAGATCATAAACGGAAAGTAAGTTTATTGTCAATATCTACCCAGAATAAAAATTAAAACATTATTTTTTTTTAAGAAAATAAAAGATCCTCTGGTTATGAACTTTTTTCCAGGTGCTTTTACTAACATTTTAATAATTATGTAGTAATTACAAAAAAGTTTGGAGAATAATTTCACTACTGTTGAATGCATGATAGTTTGTGGAGCTAGAGTGGAACACATATTACTTTGACCTTCCAACTTGCTAGAATGTCATCAACATCAACCGTGCTTCAATCCATTATGCTGGGAGATTACTTTGTGTGAGAACATATTTGTGGTGTTTGGTGCATGTTGAAACATGTTGAAGTTTGAGCAGTGTGAAACATGTTGTTTTGTTTGTTCCTTCTCATCCTCACAGATTACTAAAAAAAGTAGTGTTGTAATTTCTTTGAAATTGTTTGTTGCCTGAAAAATGTGTGCATGCAACTTGTTATATTCCATACAAGAGAGTAACAACCTGCCAGCTGAAAATTAAGGTTCCTACCAGGTGGAATTCCACTTTGTACATACTAGAGCATTTGTTTGAGTAAAATAAGTTCATTAGAGAGTACACAATGCAAATCTGGAAAGCTGTGGAGGGTGCTTCCTTGTCACTTGGACAATGGCAACTAATGTGCAATCTATATGAACTGCTGAAACTATTTGAAGAGGCAACCATGCTATTTAGTTGCATAAGAGCAGGAATTAGTGAAGTTCTTCAACTAATATATTTATTGCAGAATAAAACTGAGGAGCTTGGCTGAGGCATCTTACCATAATGACAACAGAGACATGCACCAGCTGAACAAGGTTATGTTAGCATGCTTTGAGCAAGATCCTCACATAATGTCCATTAAAAGCAATGAAGAACACATTCTTGAAACTCTGCTGGACCCCCTCTTTAAACACAAAATTACATAATTTCTGCACCAATGTCATTACTTTGTCAGAACGAGGAGTCATGATGAACAACAGTATCTCTCTGAGGAAATGGATTCTGTCAAATAATATAAACATATGTTTATAAATCGAGTGGAGAGTTGCAGTGTGGATTGCGAGAGGGATAAAGTTAGGCAATTCAACATTTGTGTGGGTGGTGGCAGAGCTGATGGTGGCATATCTCTGTGGGACTTGCTCCCAGGGTATGGGTTACTAACTGATATACAGGAGCACCGTGTAGCACCTAGGAGTGATCCTACTGCATGTGAGATGGTTTTATCATACTTGGAGGATAGCTAAGTTGTTGGCAAAAATTATGGCCCCATGGACCACTGGCAAACAAAACAGTGTATGTGACCAGCATTGACACAAACAGCAGTGAAACATGTAGTTGCCCACCAGCAAGCATTGAACCTGAGCGGGTTTTCCGTGCAGTGGGTTATATTGTAAATGACTGTAGGACAAGGCTATCAAACAGCAATTTTGTGAGACTAACATTCATAAAAATGAAACATCATTTAATACGATATGAGTAGCAAAAAAGATAAGAAAATGCTGCCAAAATAGTACTCTGCAATCCTATTCAAATATGCTGTCCAATGAAGCAGAGCTTTAATTAGGATACAATTTAACCTTTAATGATATTACTTAATTAGAAAAAAAAAGAAGCAAACTCGAAATATGAAGCGTACTGCCAGGGCAGATAACCAGATAACTAACTTGACTTATGTTACAAAAAGATGAAATATATTCACAGTGTCATGAGGCTAAGAGTATGAGTCATAGATATAAAAGCCAAAATATAACACCTTAAAGAAAAATCATTAGTAGGACTCCCATAATGGAAGCCCTGTGGTGTAAAGCCACAGAGAGAAAAAGACAATGTGATTTATTGCTGAAAAAAGACTCAACAAAAAATAGCAACAAAATTACCACAATTTTACCAGCCCTAAAAAGAGCCTTTGTTGTTGCAATAGTAGTAACAAAAATTTAAATTTCCTTAATTACCTATATTAATTTACATTACCAGCCCTAAAAAGGCCCTTTGTTAATAAAATGACTAATCAGTGTGAGGATAACACTAATGAGGAACGAGCAAAAAAAAGGGAGAGCTAATACAGGGTTCATATTAAAATAGAACTGCCTGTGACAGACACAGAAGTGTCTTTAGTGATATGCTGTAGAGCAAAAAACCCAGGACTAAATCAAGCTTAAAGGGATAGTAATACTTCATTTTATCTTTATTTTATTTTGTAGGCATTAAAAAAGCATGAAGAGCGATATAAGTCTTATCTCGCAAACCTTTATGGTTTGAGAAATATTCACAAGCAAAGTTTCCCCTCCCGCCCCTTTTACCTAGTGTAACCCATCTCTTCTCAGATGTGGAATGCAGTCCATAGACCAGACAGATAATAGAAGGGGACAATCTTCTTCCTATGAGAACAATAAAAGCCCTGCCCCCTTGACAAGTGTTTCAGGTTTTTCCCTTATCTTAATTGAAGATTGTCCCTCTCTGCAGTCTACCTGGGCACCTCCCTTCTGATCTGGATGAGCAGTGTTACATCAGTAAAAGGGGCGGGAGGGGGATACTTTGTCATTGAATTACTCTTGAACTACAACTCTGACAGAATTGAAATAACATTCTCCAAAGTCCAAATACTATGATGATTAATTAGAGCTGCTTTTATTATGAAACCTTACTATCCCTTTAACAAACAAGGAACAGGAAAGATTGTGGCTTTGCCTCGGTGTCTGAGTGCCTACACCTGTTTCACTTGCAATGCTTTCTCAAGGCAGTACACTTCATATTTCATGTCTGCTTCTTTTGTTTTGCATTTTCTTTTTTTGTAATTAAGTAATATCATTAAAGGTTAAGCTTTATCCTAATTTAAGCTCTACTTTGTTGGACAGCATATTTGAATATCATTGCAGAGTGTATTTTGACAGGGTTTTCTTTTCCTTTTTGTTTTTCAGTATATCCCCCCTGCACCACAAAAATTTGTTGTATATGTTTAGTCCAATTCTTCATTTGGAGTTTTCTTTCTAGGCCTTGGGTGCAATCTTACTCTTTTTCTTTTACATAATGCCATCTGAGTATCAGGTAGCAGAAGTGGACAAAACCACACATACCAGAGAAAGCCAGGCCACATGTATTATTAACAGCAGCACAGAGGATGGGGAGGAGGGATGTGGATTGCTACCATCTACCACTGTTGAGACCACTGCTATGACCACTGATTAATGTGCGTCGAGAATCTGAAAAAGCCAGGTTTGCCAAACAAAAGCCCTGATTAAATATTTTTTTGCATGAGTCAGTCTTGCTGAAAATAAGCCCATAGTAAATAATGTTTGCAGGACTCACACTTGCAACATAAACAATGCCGGAGAAAAAGTTTTTGCTTAATCAGTACTGTTGTACCCCCACCTTTCCCTTGTATACAACCTTGTCACAAATTGTGCACATTACAGTTGCTGATGACTGTACTGTGCCTGTCCCAAGGTAAAAATATTCTCACACCCATGATTTCAGTGAGGGGAGAGGTGGAGAAAATTAGCTGCCTTCTTCTCCTCAATCACCTTCACTGGCTGAAGCTGGTGAGGATTATTGATGGCAAGTGGAGCAGACCCTGGTCACCTATCGCTGCTTGAAGAAGCCAGTTCCATGCTGGCCACAGTGCTCAGACTGTAGCACACTAGCCCTCTCATCACCATCCTGCTGTTATAACAGATGAAAGTCTGCCACCTCCAGGTCACAAGGGAGGGATGATGTTGGGGGACTTGGCCTCATTGGGTCTGGGAAATGTGGGCTCCCAGTCCATTTAGCTCTGGTGAATCCACTGCTAGTGTTAATGACTAACATCTCGTCCTCAGAGCCATTAGTCTCAGGGTCCATCCAACTTCTCAGTGGTGGCGGTTATGGTGTTAGTTATCATTACACGCCACTAAGTAACCACTCGATTTTTTTTTATATTTGATTTAAATTTATTTTTTTACTCTTTCTCTCTCTCTCTCTGACTCTGTCTCCTTCAAATACATCACATTACAGTTTGGGAAGTTATGGGTTTTTTTAGTATATGGGCAGAAAGTTTGCCCCATCAAATAACATATGTAGCAAAACCTTTGGCAAAACCTTTGCTCACCTCTTTTCCTCAATGCCACTGTCTGTAGAGTCTAGACCTAAAGCAAATCTTACTGTAGGAGGTGCTTGGATCTAAAAATGTATTGTCCCTGGACACTTTAGATGCAAATCTAACTATGATTTAAAGCCACTTCATGGGCTCCCACATGCTCCTTGATGATAATCATGATAACCACATTCAATCATGAAACTTTTAAATTGTTACTTTTCAATTTTTTTTTATATTTCTCTATCTATTTATTCAGCCTATAGATGTCATATAATCCTTGTTCCAGTTTTTAACAGCTTGAAGATATGATAATATATGTTCTCTTCTATCTGCTACTGTGACAACTGTTTCCATGATCTGTTTCATCCCCATCTCCTATACTAGCTATTCACTGTTTTTCATAAAGAAAGGTCACTGTTTCATCTACATATTCAGCAGTTGCAATCAGAAGACCACTCTGCTGCTCTCCACTGTGAACTGGTTCTAATTTAAAATAGTTGCATAAAATGGAAATTAATGTATCCGCTCTGAATTTTAACCCTTTGAGTTTAAGAGGGACATTCAATGAGAAAACATATATTGACCACTATTTGTGTGTATATGTGTGTGGATAACTTATCTAAGACAACTAATTTGTGCTTTGTGCTACAAAAGGAATACGTTGGACATTTCTCTAGAATCCGAGGAGTTAATGGTGCCACTTTCTTCCAATAGACACAAGCTGTGAAGGAGCAGAGACTGTATTTTCTATACATCTACAATAAATTTAGCTCATATTATTATTATTCTTTATATCGCCAACTTATTCAGCAGCACGGTACGATAGGGAATAGACATACAGAGGTATTAAATAGTACAAATCAAATGTGGAGAACAGAAGGATCAGAGGGCCCTGCTCGTGAGAGCTTACAGTCTAGAGCTTCAGTTCACATACAAATAAGTAACAACATAATTACAAAAATGGAAATATCTCAGGCTGCAATAAAGACTAGTTGTACTTGTACCCTGGTGAGAAAACGTATTGTACAGCAGATGCTGCTGCCAGTCATAGACTATGGTGACGTAGTATATGCTCCAGCACCAGAAATCCATCTCAGTAAACTTGACACCCTGTATAATTCATTATGCCGCTTTATCCTCCAATGTGACTACACTACCCATCATTGTGACATGCTTAAAGAACTAAATTGGCTAACACTTAAATCTAGACGTGCCCTTCATCTTTCTTGCCTAGTACACAACCACTTAGCTGGAAAACTAACAGACTACCTGAGCAGTATGCTCACTCCAGCTCTCCATACTAACTACAACCTCCGCTCCACTACTAATAACTCACTGCGTATACCACAATACAAGAAAGAAGCAGGAAGATCTGCCTTCTCCTTCAGAGCTCCACAAATCTGGAACAATCTGCCGGAAATAATCACATCTGCTCTCAGTCTAAAATCCTTAAAAGCAAATGTTTCTTTATATCTAAAAACAGTGTGTAACTGTAAATAATCCCATTATTTAATAAGTATGTATAATTATGTATGTTTGTATATAATGTCTCATAATTAGTGTAAATATGTAACCCTTTACTGAAAACTCTCCAGGACATACTTGAAAACGAGAGAAATCTCAATGTATTCTTCCTGGTAAAACATTTTCTAAATAAATAAAAATAAATAAATGCATTGTTAATAATGTAATATTTTTGGGGGTTGGTGACTGTTGGTAAGACAACTCTAAATAATACATTTTGTTTTCCTTCTACAAATAGGGAACTGTTCTGATTACAATTAAAATTGGTTAGGTGTCACGGCTGTAACCACTTAGCTAGTATAGATACATTTATTAACAGACTATGGGCTGGGTCTAGTCATAAGTGCAGCATTGTAATTTATTAATTACACTGTAATTTTAACTCTCTTTCTACCAACCAGGATAGACAACTCTCTCTTTGAATCTGCTCTATCTGGTGATGTGTGTGCTAATGGTCTATGCTTGTCATGTGGTGTGGGAGGCTTTTTGGGAGTGGATGCTTGGGAAAAGTCACACGTTTTCATAAGCTGTCTGGATAGAAGGAGAACATCATGTATCAATACTGATTCAAAACATTTATCTGAGAGTAAGCAGCAACCTCTTTTTACACATAAACCATTGCAACCATCAGAACTGACAGAACAATCCTATGCAACATTAGATTTCATTCCTTGGATACTAGAGACATCCTACAGCATTGTATAACAATGCTGGCGTTGGTAGTGTTTCTACCAGGAGGTTGAGGTTAATAATAACAATTTTTGGGGGGATAATTTGCCTTTAACAGTTTAATAAATAAAGCTTTCAACTACAGAACTATGGTTCGTGTATATAATAATAAAGTTGTGCTATTCTGGGGAAAAGTAACTGACCCACAGCGTAGAAATAGACATTGTAATTGATATAAATGTTTCTTGTAACCCTTTGCATACTAGACAGATCTCCAATGCATTGCTTCACTAAAGCATCAGGACAAACCAACTACACAATATGTGACAGCAACTCCCCAAATTTCAATCAATTTAAATTGCCCTTTTAAACCCCTTGAATGATAATGAGTTATTCAGTGCTCATTCAAAGAGTTAAAAGCTGCTTTTAAATCAATGAGAATTTGTGTCTGTTATGGTGCAATTAGTTTACCCCCAAATTTCTCCAGGTCTTAGACAACAGCCTTGGATGCATTGGATACCTCTCTGACACTCAAAGGGTTAATAGAAGGTAATACACTAAAATAATTTATACTAAACTAGGCATTAACCCCATGCCTTCCTAATGCCAGTTTACTAAGCTACTTACACTGAAAATTCTTTCCTTAACGTTTCGTCAAGGGGAAGTTAGTGGTGAAGTTTGTGGGTGCTTTGTGGCCTTTTTTATCGTGATGAACTATCAGGGCATAGAAAAAATTGTCATATTGGGGATTTGTTCAGGGTTTACTTGCATGAAAGTATTATCAAAGGTGGGACTGGTATGCACTAAAACAATCATTTGTTCTAATACATACCCTGATGTGCAACCAGTGAAGTTGAAGGCTAACTTCAGTGGAGTTAAAGTGTTAGTAATGTCTGAAGAGCATTTAGAAGAGCTTAAAAAGCTGATTTAAATGCAAAAAAACGTATCAAACCGCTATGGTTTAAGAGATACGGGTGTTTAAAGTTTGATTTCTCCTACTGACAGCTGTAAAGCTGTCAGCAGGAGATCCGTGTCGGTCGACACGCTGGCGCTTGAGAAGTGCCGGGATCTCATTACTTACACGGAATCCCTTCATTGGAATGGTCTAAAACATGTGCCTGAACACTAGGCACACGTTTTAGACCATTCCAATGAAGGGATTCCATGTAAGTAACGAGATCCTGGCATTTCTCAAGCACCTCAGTGTTGACCGACACGGATCTCCTGCTGACAGCTTTACAGCTGTCAGTAGGAGAAATCAAACTTTAAACGCCCGTATCTCTTAAACCATAGCGGTTTGAGAGATAAGTTTTTTTGCATTTAGATCAGCTTTTTAAGCTCTTCTAAATGCAAAAAAGTTTTTTTCAGACATTACTAACACTTTAAGGCTAACTTCAGTGGAGTTGAAGGCTAACTTCAGTGGAGTTGAAGGCTAACTTCAGTGGAGTTCTGCTAGCTGACTCATGCATTCCTCACAGTGATTTACCACATACGCACTTATGTGCACACAAACATATACACACATAAACCATAAAAGAATGTGCTTCATGTTAACACTAAACAATAAATAAATAAATAAGAATCCAGTGGACAAATAATGAAAATAATTACCTCACAATTTGAGCTTGTGTTCACTGACTAAGAACATGGAGGTCTCTGGGAACTGATGGATCCCGAATGCCAGATTTCTTTGGTCAATGAATCACTATGAATAACTATGACCTTATAAAGAACAAAGACTTTTTTTTTCAGATTACAGATTTCAGAACCCAGTTTGCCTTTTACATTGTGGTCTACATTCATTTGCTGATTACATGTTCTTATATTTTGTAATATTTTATCGATGAAGAGGTTTCTACCGTTTTTGCAGAATATGAACATTTAATCAAGGAGAAATGTAGAATGTTATCTGCAGGTACTGAGGAATGACAGCTTATCATATTTTTTAGATGTGATGTATTTCGTAAAATTATAGTCATTCTGATTATCCTTTAACATCCATTGAAATTTTGCATTTATATAGATTTTTTTAGCAGTTGTTTTCTATGAAGTGGTTTCAATTGGTTGTGTTTGAAAATCTGTAAATCAGATACAAACCATTGTCTGAATCAGCCTCAAAATCTGTATATTCCTAGAATTATCCGCAAAATAAAATTTATAGCCTGAAATCTCCCTAGAGGTTACCAAATTATTGTGTTGCAGTATATTAGAGATCTCTTTGTTGCCCAAGGGATTCAACCAATCATATATGCTATTCCCAATTTAGAGCTAGCATAGGGAATATTGATGTTTTCACATCCAGCATCCAATTTATTACCTATTATAATTTTGGTATCACATAGTGTCCTCTATTTTCTGCTCTATATACTGTAGAACTTACATGTCTGTAAATTAAATTCTGTCTTTGAAATGACTTATTAGTCTGCAAATGTTGGCATCTGCAATACATTCAAATTCTTAAACAATTGCACTGAATTCAAACAGGTCAAGAGTGATACATAATATCTCCTCTTATATGCAAATATGCCTGACCCATGCAGGTTGTAGATCTCAAAGCTAATTTACAATTTCCTATTTATTAAGAGACATATTCCATGTTTTTGTAATGCATTAATACTGGAGTGCATAACAAGAGATATAGATTTTCAGCTGCATATTTAGGTTGTAAACTGGACATGTAATTGTTACTATTTTAGTAATTGCGAACACATTTAAATGGATCTGATCACCTAAAAACAACTTTGGTGATTGTGAAAGAGTTTTTAAAATTACCTATTTGTTGCATTATACATTTTATAGTTAAAAAAATAGTTTAGTTATTTGGATTTATACATTATGCTAATTAAGGTATGCAGTTTCAGCACTTCCTATCTTAGCCAAACCTCCCCCACTCTCAGTATCTTAACCCTTTTCTAGAGCTGGAAGAGGTGGACAATGCATTGTTTTTAAGTGATAAGGTCCCTATAAAAAATATTGGTAAAGTGAAAAAATAACAGTTGCTATAAAAGTATTATCAGAGTGTTAAAGTAAGAACTAAATAGAAGTTCATTTTTTCCTTGATTTTGTTTTATGTTATATGTCTTTAAATAAGGGATAAGCGGTTATTCGACTACAATTCCAATGGACCCAGCCAGGTTTATTGAATGATAGAAATTATAGTCCAGCAGCTGGAGAGTTTCAGCCTGCCCACTCAATGATGCAAGGGGAGGAGAAGGATCGTAGATACATGGACAATTTTTTCTTCTTTGCTGTTATTGCTTACTGGTATAGTGTAACATTGTTTCAGTGCATCTTGTGATATAACAAACATTAAAAAAAACAAAAACATACAGTAGTCTTAATGTGATTGTTTTAGAGCTGTTCGGTATGACAGTTTCCAAAGGGACATTTCACAAAACATGAAAAGGTTTCATAATCATTCAAATATTCAGAATTTTTCATTTTTTTATATATTTTTTTCTTTGTGTAAAGTTCTAGAATCTTTCAGAATAAATGTAGAGAGTGGCTAATAGGGAGGGGAAAATGTTTTCTTCATAACAGTAAAACATGTAAAAAAATAACTGGTTCTCGCCATTGCATTTTATTCTGCTTTTTTCTTTGCAATGGAATCAATAGCATTAATGTCATTTTCTTCCCGTGTGTAGAGTTGCCCCATGTATTCCTAAGGTACTAACTCACCCTCACCAGTACAAAGGAGGTGTAAGTGCATGTCATCAGACTGGGCTTGGAAGAGACATGTAGCTTCTAGTTATGATGTACAAACAAACAGGAAAAGACAGGACTTGCTTGATTTAATGAGTATTGGTGTTAACCAGATTTTGAAATTATTGATAATTGCAATGTCTCTGCCTGCAAGAAGAAGCAGAGAAAATTATACTGAGATTCACACCTACCCGAAGCATATTATACATTGTACTATTCACTTAAAGGGATAGGAATGTTTCATAATAAAAGCAGCTCTAATTAATCATCATAGTATTTGGACTTTGGAGAGTGTTATTTCAATTCTGTCAGAGTTGTAGTTCAGGACTAATTCAATGACAAAGTATCTCCCTCTCACCCCTTTTACTGATGTAACACTCCTCAGCCAGAGCAGAAGGGAGGTGCCCAGGTAGATTGCAGAGAGGGACAATCTTCAATTAAGATAAGGGGAAAAAAAAGGGCAGGGCTTTCATTGTTCTCACTGGAAGAAGATTGTCCCCTGCTGTTATCTGTCTGGTCTATCGACTGCACTCCACATCTGAGAAGAGGTGGCTTACACTAGGGAAAAGTGGCGGGAGGGGCAACTTTGCTTGTGAATGTCCCTCAAACCATAAAGGTCTGAGAGCTAAGACTTATATCGTTCTTTATGGGGTTTTTTAATGCCTACAAAATAAAATAAAGATAAAACGAAGTATTACTATCCCTTTAATGGGGAAACTAACACATAACAAATGAAACTGGGTTATATCATTTTAAATATTGAACGTCCAGCTGGTAGCTGTAAAACTGTATATATATATATATATATATATATATATATATATATATATATATATATATATATATATATATATATGCTGTGGGGTTTATCCTCCTGAGTAAAACAAGGGTACTTTCACTGCTGAAAGATGTTTTATTCAAAAGTTATTACACCTCAGATTTTGAATTTTTTAGGTGCAGTATCACAGTGGCCTGACATTGTACAGTGAAGCTGTTGGTACACTATCCTTTGGACAGCTCTATAGGAAAGTGTAGCAACAGCACCACTGTACAATTTCAGGCCACTGTGATACTGCACGTAAAAAAAATAATATTTGAGCTGCAAAAACTTTTGAATGAAACACCTTTCAGCTGTGGAAATACCCTTGTTTTACTTAGGAGGATAAACAGTACAATATATATATTTTCATATTAAGTATTACTATCTCTTTATGCAGATACCATTTCGTTAATTTTGGTTGTGCTGTTTGTTATAAGTGATAGGTGCTAATTTATTGAGATTAGTACCCATAGCTCTTATATTGAGAAAAACTATGATCTTATCTCAGCCCTTTTATGGATAGTACAACACCATCTCTACTGAGACACATCAAGATAGGTGTGGAAAAGGGAGTTAGAGAGCCCAGGAAAGGGAATGAATGGCCGACCTCACACAGCCTGCAAATTTGAGGCCTCAGAAAACAAAAGAGATTTTTTTTCAGGTGCAAGCACAGAGTACTGGGTACTTAAAGGGATAGTAATGTTTCATAATAAAAGCAGCTCTAATTAATCATCATAGTATTTGGATTTTGGAAAGTGTTATTTCAATTCTTTCAGAGTTGTAGTTCAAGAGTAATTCAATGACAAAGTATCCCCCTCCCGCCCCTTTTACTGATGTAACACTGTTCAGCCAGATCAGAAGGGAGGTGCCCAGGTAGACTGCAGAGAGGGACAATCTTCAATTAAGATAAGGGAAAAACCTGAAAAGCTTGTCAAGGGGGGCAGGGCTTTCATTGTCCTCATAGGAAGAAGATTGTCCCCTGCTGTTATCTGTCTGGTCTGTGGACTGCATTCCACATCTCAGAAGAGATGGCTTACACTAGGTAAAAGGGGCGGGGAGGGGAAACTTAGCTTGTGAATATCTCATAAACCATAAAGGTTTGAGAGATAAGACTTATATCATTCTTCATGTTTTTTTTAATTCCTACAAAATAAAATAAAGTTAAAACGAAGTATTACTATCCCTTTAAGTAAGTTGTACTTGTCCATCTCTTGGGTATATAATGTTCTTTTATCTGTCAGCAATTTATATTTGTTAGTCAGGACCAGAAGAGGCTCGTACATTTCTGGTAGGATCTTGGATCATCTGCCTGTCTGACTGTTATCATTTATCAACTATCGCTTATCAGTCAAAAACTTTTGTGTTTTTTTAAAGCGGAACTACCACATCTAAGCAACTTTAGCTTCAATAAGTCCCCATCTGGTGACTAGCTGCTTAGTAGCGCTAGTCTCCAGAATGATTACCTTGTTAAGGAGAAATAGCCATTCTTCACAGTCTGACAGGCAGGATAGAGCGCAGACATCTTGCCATAGTGACATCTGTGCGCCTGCTCTGTCAGTCCCTAGAGGATCAGAACCGGGACTGACAGAGCAGGCGTGCAGATGTCACTATGGCAAGATGTCTGGGATCCATCCTTTCATTGTTCTCATAGGAACAAGATTGTCCCCTGCTGCTATCTGTCTGGTCTATGGACTGCATTCCACATCTGAGAAGAGATGGCTTACACTAGGGAAAAGGGGCGGAAGAGGAAACTTTGCTTGTGAATTTCTCTCAAACCATAAAGGTTTGAAAGATAAGACTTATATTGTTCTTCATGTTTCTTTAATGCCTACAAAACAAAATAAAGATATACCTAAGTATTACTATCCCTTTAAATGTAAATCCATATATAGTGGGGATTATGCTACAAAAATCATTTTTACGATTAGTACCTATAAAGACATGAAATTTAAAATGGTATGATCCTTATATAGTTTCAGATTATAATGGGATAAATGTATGAATTCATCAGTGTAGCTCCTCTGACTAGCCTGTAATGTCAGTGGCTGCACTCCAGGGTATACATTACAGTTTATGATTTCTATAATACATACCAGTGGACAATCTCCACCAGCATTAGGACTCTGATCCAGGCAAGTCCCTTCTGCCTATTATAATGTACATTAAAATGGACCTATGCTCTTTTTTTCAACCCTTTGAGCTCCGGAGAGGAATTCAAAACACTGGGGGTTATGCAATAAGGAGTGATTAAGAGGTGATAAAGTGGAGATTACTTTTCCAGTGATATCATGATATCACTTCCCCGATTCCAATGTTATTCTATAGAGCCTATGCACTAAGTTCCCCAAAGCTGGAGAAATCTTAGTGCATTGGCTCAATAGAATAACATAGGAATTGGAGAAGTGATATCATTGGAGAAGTCCTCTTTACTTTATCACCTCTTTATCACACCTTAGTGCATAACCCTCACTGAGTTGCAATGTGATGGATACCACTGTGGCACTTTAGGAGTTAAACAATAGTATTAAACAAGGCAAAGAGAAAAGGTACTCCCCTAAAAACTGTCCTCTCTTGGCACAGTTGGCATTTAGGAGAGGACATCTGGTCTGCATAGTTTAGTACATTAATATTAGGGACTGCAAATTTATTCCAGAACTTGATTTAGCTCAGAATCATCAACTTTCAGTCACACCAATGTCCTTTTAAAAGAACTGCAAACCCTACCAAATTATCACTAAGACTTTTTTTGTTTTTTCATTTTTTTTTTTTTAGAAAAAGGGTCAATTCTGCTGAGGTCTTATATAGACAGCAGTTGATTTAGAAATATAATTTCTAGTCTTTAAAGCTTTATCTGTCTCAATGATTTTGGTCATTGTCTCTAAAGTGCATCATTTTTACAATGATAAATAATTGGATTCATTTTAGCCTTCGTACCTTGGTAGAAGATTGATACAAGTATAATAAAAATGAAACACAGTAAGGAATCATTCCTCATAATTTAAAATCTGTCACCCAAAAATATTTTTTGACATTTTGAAGATTATCCCTTTATAGACATAAATTTCTGTTTTATTGCAGCGCTTACCATTTATAGTTATATGAGGACTGTTTTATGCTGACATCAGCTTTCTGCTCACAAGCAACTGATATAGAGTTACAAATATAACATTTTCTTTAGTGTCTTCAAATGCTATTATAGAAATATAGCTGGATACATTGTACAATAAAAATATATACTGTCTAGACTAGGTAAACAAGAACAATGTTTGAGGAAACCAACTTCACTATTGAAAACAAATACTTCCCCTCCTAGTTCACATTGGCTTGAATTGGGCTTTTAACCCCTAGAATGATAGAGAAGTCTCCGTTATAAAACTTACCTGTGAGTGTGGTATCATCTATTATCTTCTATATACAGACCAAAGAGATCTATATTTGTGTGTATAATGTTTTAAAGGTATAGTAATACTTTGTTTTATCTTTATTTTATTTTGTAGGCATTAAAAAAACACGAAGAACGATATAAGTCTTATCTCTCAAACCTTTATGGTTTAAGAGATATTCACAAGCAAAGTATCCCCCCTCCCCGGTCAGCCAGATCAGAAGGGAGGTGCCCAGGTAGACTGCAGAGAGGGACAATGTTCAATTAAGATAAGGGAAAAAGCTGAAAAACTTGTCAAGGGGGGCAGGGCTTTCATTGATTTCATACAAAGAAGATTGTCCCCTGCTGTTATCTGTCTGGTCTTACAACCAGATTCACATCTGAGAAGAGATGGCTTACACTAGGAAAAAGGGGTGGGGAGGGGAAACTTTGCTTGTGAATATCTCTTAAACCATAAAGGTTTGAGAGATAAGACTTATATCATTCTTCGTGTTTTTTTAATGCCTACAAAATAAAATGAAGTATTACTATCCCTTTAAACTAGGCTGTAGACGGTGACAACACATGATGAAGTGCTATACCTATTCTCTCATGGTGGATCCTGTGTTATAGTCAGCTTACTTCACTATAGGTTTATTAAGTGAATCTCCAGAAGTGTGAACAACAACATTTCCAAGGAAATGAAAAGTAATTGAATTTCACATAAAAATACAACAGCAGTATAAATTGCCAAGAAGCACAAAACCTCAAATATTTTGGCAAAACAAGCCATAATCATTTTGTTTATCCTTTTGGATGTTAGAGACATCTTCGTCTCATTGAAGACTGACAAAGTTAGACTCAGCTGGATATGTAAAAGGTATGTTCTTTGTTCATAGTTTGCGTCCGTTCCATTTCTCCTTCCAAGAAGGATTTAATTAGATTAGAATCAACTGACTGGGTAAGCCCCTTCCTGAAAAGGAAAAGTTTTGAAAATGATTCAATGTTAAAATGTGTGACTGACTGACACACTCTTTAATATTGCAGAATGCTATAAAAAAATAATTGTTTCTATAGATTAAGGCCTAATTCACACTGACTGCTGTGGATCAGGCTGTTCTCATGATAAATTTTGCCACTTACTAATAATTTCCTGCGTTCGATGCAGAATGTTTCATCACTGGTTTTCCCATGGAAAACCACTGCACAGTTAATACGGATTAATGTATTGATGCATTGCTGCCCATATTTGTCCAGTCAATGACTGGTCCAAACAGGTGTCAGCCAATAACATTTGGCTGAAACTGCTGTGATCAATTCATTAGCGTCCCCACCATATTTCCGTGTGGTGACGGCATCTCTGGATGTTATTTTTTTTTTTTTTTTTAATGAAAATATTTTACCAGGAAGGTTACATTGAGATTGTCTCTCAGTTTCAAGTATGTCCTCGTTACTCATTTTATCTACCTCAGAAGGGTGAAAGACTGAGTTGACCCCACCGGGACTGGAACGAGTGACCCTGAGGCTTGAACAGGTTCTACAGCTGGTGCATTAACCAACTGAGTTATCTCACCGGAATTAAGGGAGTACAGATGTAAGTTTGATACAGACGATTGAATCGTGCTGAAAAGCAACACACTCAAAACAGCTGTGAAAACTTAGCCATAATAATGCGAAGATAGCAATGTTCCTCTGTTCGTCTTCCACTAAATAAGCAATAGAAAAGTATGACAGCCCTGTGCTACATCAGAGTGATTGTTTCAAACTGAACCCATGTATAGCAAACATTACTGCTGAGGCTATCCACATGGTAAAGTGGACCTGTCACCTTAAGCTAATTTTCGAGAAAATTAAAAACTGCCTTTATGCTGTACTAGCTATTTGTTTGCTATATATATATATATAGCTTTTGTGAAATTAACATTTATTTTTTTTAGCACATTTTGGCATGTCATGCTAACTGGTTTATGTGCTGGGTCAATATTGTCACACACGGCTTTGGATGAATCCAGATATAGCACACACTGGGGTAATTTCTATTACCATAACAAGAGCTAAGCTGGGCCTCAAACATAACTAATTAGTGGTCCATGCAGACATTTAGCTGAAAGTGCCATACTGTGCCATCAAAGCAGGAAGGATCACTTAACAAAAAATATTTATTCTACAGAAAAAATGGTTAGAACAACATTCAGGCAGATTTTAATTATGTATTAAAATATTTCTAAGCTTGACAGGTCCACTTGAGCTTGCCCTTTTTACAAATTGTGTTTAGTGGCATTATTTTGCCAAAATACTATATATTGAAGAATACCTTGCATGCGAGTCATCCCAGTTATAGGAAAGTTTTATATAATAGCTAGATAAATACCCGTAAAATCTCGGGTATAATACGCACAATTTTACCCCTCTTGACCTTATGTGAAGTGGGGGGTGCGTATTATACCCGAGAGTTTTTTTTTCCAGACTTTAAAAAAAAAAAAAAGTTAGCACTTTCTGCTCCCTCTCTCTCCCTGCACGATCTGGTGATAAAGAAAGACTTACTTTTTGAATCTGTACTTCAATATTGTTATGGTGTACCGGTATCTGAAAAAAGATCCCTCTCTCCCATCTCCCTGCAGGCGGAACGCTTTCATCTGCCGCCTGCTTCCTTCAAATCGGCTTTCAGGACCTTGAGATCCTCACAGGGCAATACCATGGGAGGAAGGTCCTGAAAACCGATTGAAGGAAGCGGGCGGCAGATGCAATCATGCCGCCCGCAGGGAAGATGGGAGAGAGGGATCTTTTTGCAGATACCGGTACACCATACAAATATTGAATTACAGCTTCAAAAAGTAAGTCTTTCTTTATCACCAGATCGTGCAGGGAGAGAGAGGGAGCTGGAAGCTCTAACTTTTTTTTTTTTAGGAAGGGGAAAACAAGGGTGCGTATTAGACATAGGCACTCTTGTTTTCCCTTAAATCTTGGGCATAATAAACACCTGCGTATTATACACAGGTGCGTATTATACCTGAGATTTTACTGTACATATTTGTTCATATTAATTACATACGTTTTGCAATTTCAGAACACTTGAAGAAGAAATTTGATTGTAAAGTTCTGTACTTAATGAAGACTACATTGGCACACTAAAAAGGTATCAAAATCTACAAAAATCTTTTTGTAATTATAACATTTAAAACAAATCATCATATTGATCCTGGTTAGCTGCTGCAAGACCTAATTGCTAAACTCATGCATACTCCACACTGTCCTCAGTCCCACTGGGGAAACAGAAGAACTTTCTCTCTGCTACGCCACACAGTAACAGCATAGTAAATAGATGTTCAAAATCGTCCTTGATCCCCTCAACAATCCATTGTTGCAGGAATTTCTCACATGAACACAGGATGATCACCCCATATGAAAGTCATTCTTAAGGATTTACATTTTTATGATAAGTAGTTTAAAAGCCCGTTTACACAGGCCACAGTTTCACCCAGCAACTGGCCGGATACTGTCTTGTCAGTGGCCGCGCTGCAGTCATGCTCAGTACTGACTGGCTGAGCGCGCCACGGCTGATACCGAGTGGGGAGCTCCGAATTCAGACTGTAGACAAGTGGTCCCAGTAAGGTGCGCAGTGAGGACTTCCATCTGAATTCGGAGCTCCCCGCTCCATATCAGCTGCGGCGGGTGCAGTCTCTACTTCGCATGACGGCTTCTGACAATCATCCTTAGCGAATTATTATATAGGATATCCTGCTGTATTTGTGGGCTTCAAGTGGAACTTTCACCTTAATTTAAGTTTGCATATTTGTAAACTTAAAATCTGCCTATATGTCATGTTAGCCAAAAGACCAGTGATATTCAAAAGACCAGGCGATATTCATACTTGTTACCATATGCTAATGTACGCTAATTGTGGCACCCTGCGGTACCGGTGATGTTTAATATGCTAATTTAACTTTTCAGTGGCATATCATATGCTAATAAAACTTTGTATATGACATGCATATGGTAATGAAGGTGTCAGTGACATTTCATATGTTAATAAAACTCTGTGCTGTATCGTGACATTTTTACTTTCACTTTTGCCAGAAATAAAAGTGTGAATATCTCCTAAACAGTACACTGGAGTTTTAGGTAACATGACATAAAGGCAGTTTTAATGCATTTTTTCAAATATGTAAAGAAGGAGAAGCCCCTATGCCATAGGAGATATTCCTTCCCTTTTTATACCTCTACAAACATCCCCTCTCACTTCCTCTATTCTACTCTCTAATTCCTTATTCATTTATTAAGAGTTGAGAAAACATATTTGTTGCTCACCTGTCGCAAGAATTTCTCTTCTTCGAAAGAAAAGTGCAAGTTTGCGATTGTCAATAATACTTAATGTTGTTGTAGTTACTTTTTACTGAGATTAACACCCCTCTGGCACTGAAGTCAGGGCCGGATTTACATCTTGGGCACCCCTAGGCGCAAAACCCTCTGGTGCCCTTAGTCCTGCCTTTGCCCCATCCCTAACCACACCCCTCACTTAGCCACAACCCTCTGTTAACCACACCCTCTTGTAGTCACACCTATTTTTCAATATTTTTATTGTTTCCAGTACTATGACAATTTTCCCTGAGGTAGAGGAAAATGTTATATATATATTGATGGCCCAGTGGGGGTATATATACAGCATATATACACCATACAGGGCCGGATTTACATCTCAGGAGCCTGTAGGCACAGATATCTGAAGCGCCCCTTCCCTCTTGGCCATCTCCACAATGCTCCAAATCTCCATATTGCCCTCACATTGCCCCCCACCACCTTCACATTGCACTCCATCAGCTCCACATAGCCCTTATATTGCCCCATCATCTCAACATTGCCCTCACATTGCCCCCATCATCTCCATATTGCCCCATCATCTCAACATTGCCCCAATCAACTCCATATTGCCCTCACATTGCCCCCCATAAGCTCCACATTGCCCTCACATTGCCCCCCCCATCAGCTCCACATCGCTTGCCCCCAATCATCCCCATATTGACCTCACATTGCCCCCATTATCTTCAAATTAAGGCTCATTCTCTCACTCACATCCGTTTCCTACCTCCCTGGTGGTCCAGTGGTAGGAGAGATCTGTGCTTCTGCACAGACCTGTAGCTGCTGGAGCTCCCGCGCCGTCTTCCCTTTAGTAATGCAGAGAGCCGGGAGAGCTCAGCAGCTAAAGGCACAGCTTACAATGCGGCAGCGGGCGGCTCGGTGCAGCATGGCAACCCTTGCCACGTCAAAAAAAAATCAATTGCAGTGGCAGGCACCCCTCTGTAGGGTGCGCCTGTAGGCAGATGCCTACTCTGCCTTACAGGAATTCCAGCCCTGACACCATAGGCAACAAAATACCTTGGGTTACATTATAGCCCTCAAATTTCCATTGACTGAATTGGGCATTTTAACCCCTTAAGTACAAACTATGCTTAGCAAAGCGTTGGAGATCTGTAAAAGGTGAAAGTGTATAAATCACTTTGACCTGGTGGTTTACACCAAAAGGTGCATAGAGGGCTACGTTCAGTATAAGAAGGCCACTAAACTAAATATTTATTGTTTAATTCTAATAAGGCATTGCTCTCTGTGATTGGTGGAAAGCAGACGTAGAACACATTATTTACAAATGGGGCAAGATCTAAACCTGGAAATTAGGACTCTGTAAGTTTTACTGTCATAGCAGGTAAGATACTAATATGGTTGCTAACAGATTATGTGATAGTCAACAAAATAATTAGTAAGTGTTGCCATGTTTTTATGAAGAATAGATAGTGTAAAACGTATTTACTTGCATTCTATGAAAGTGTAAGTGGTAACTGGAACAAAAGAGTATTCATGAATGCTGTATACTTGGATTTTTCTAAAACCTTTGATACTGTGTCTCACAGGAATTTACGGCATTACACAAGGTTTGCCTTGGGAAACAAAATATGTTATTGGATAGAAAACTGGTTAAGTGATACACAGTGTAGATAGTTTTAAATGGAATCTTTTCAAGTTGGTCTAAAGTTGTAAGTAGAGTGCTTCAGGGTTCAATACTGGGCCCAGTGCTTTTATAATGATGATTTTGAACTGGGTATTCAAAGTAATGTCCCAGTCTTTGTTGATGATACTCAACGATGTAAGGAAATATACACTGAGAGCAGGATGTTTTTGTTTTCTCTGTAGAAAGATTTGGATAAACTTAATTAATGGGTTGACAGGTTGCAGATGATGACTGACACAGAAAAATGTAAGGTTATGCACTTGGGTTGTAGAAACAAGCATGTTACATATGCACAAAGTGGGAAACTACTTGGGGAATCCTGGTCAGAGAATGATTTGGGAATATCGGTTAGCAATAATCTAAACAATAGTGTATAGTATCACTCAGCTACTGCAAAAACCAATAGGTTCTATAATTTATAAAATGGGTATAGATGCACTGGATGGGAATGTCATTCTACTTCTTGAACATCTTTGTATCTTATCTAAAATATGGTGTACAGTTTTGGACAATATTTCTAAAGATTTGTATTATTGAACTAGAAAAAAATACAGAGGTTTGCCACAAACTTGATAAAAGGATTGGAATATTTTTGTTATAGAGAGTAGCCAAACCATGTTTGTTTACACTAGAGAAGAGGATTCCTCTTTGTAAATATAATCAAGGACAAAACAAAGAACACTCTAGGGAACTCTTGTTAGGGACCAGGAACCAGACAGGACACATAAAGGCAAAATGCAGTACACCTTTATTAGTGCAACAAAAACAGAAGCATGATCCAAGAGCATAAACCAAAACACACTCCAGAGTCAGGAACCAAGACACGTATTCAGCTGAGCCGGAGTCAGGAAACCAGAAGTCTGCGATGTCAGGAACAAGCCAAGGGTCAGTAGCACAGAACTCAGTGAAGGTTGGAACAAGCTGAGGGTCTGGAACACAGCAAACAGGTACGCAGGCAAATCCACAGCAGCCAGCAGCAACAGGTCAGCAAACAAACACATGGACAATGGGGAAGTGAACCAAGCTGCTATAAATACCTTGAGAGGGTTGGCTGATAACAGTCAGGTGAGTAATCAGAGAGGGCAGCTGATTCAGCCAGAGCCAGAAACTCAGAAGACAGCAGCAGTGGATATCAGAGCACTAGATTAGCTCAGATAGCAGAATCAATAGACAGAATGGGAGCAGCTCAGCAAAACCTTGACAACTCTTTACTCAAAGAGCTAAGCATAAACAAGAGATCATCCAATAAGACTAGAATATAGGGGTTTTGAATAAAAAGGAAGGAAGGAATGTTTTATCGTAAGGGTAGTAAGGAGATGAAATTAATTAGCTCAGGCACTTCAGATGCTTTCTAAAAAGTATTATATACATTTTTAGCTCAGATAAATATATATAGGATAATGACAGTTGGTTTCAGATAGTATGTTGATCCATGAAGCTATCAGACTACCTTAGGAGTCAGGAAATATTTGTTTTACCCTCTTGAGGTGGCATGTTTGCTTTTCTCTGGATCAACAATAACAATGAGAATATATATGAAAAAGGTTGAATTTTATGAACACAACTTTTTTTTCAACCTTATCATCTGATCCAGGGTGAAAAATTCCAACTCCTACATTATTCTGTGAAGCTTATGCATTAATATATCATGAACTGGAGTGATCTTAATGGACATCTATAGAATAACATTGAACTGGAAAGTTCATCATACTGGAAGTTATATCCTCTTTATCACAGCTTAGTGCATCTCCCCTCCTGAATACTAATAAGATCTAAAATGTATTGCAAAGCAATGCCTTGGGGACCTATCCAGCATCCAAGGGGTTAAAGGCCCCATTTAAATTAATAGAAAGTACACTTGATTTGCCTAGAACTGGTCCACTTTCAGATTTTGCATATGGCCAATTTTTGATAATGTAATGAAAAGCAAATTATCTTTTGAGGATGCCACTCCTAAATTCCATACTAATGTCTCCAAATGGCAAGGCATATGGTGAAGGAAGAGGCACAAACACCATATGTTGGATTGTCAGATGATTATTATGTAGAATGTATTACTTTTCCATCAGTGAATCTGCCCAAAGACTATTTAATGATTCTTTGGGAACTCAGAAAATGCCATACTTCAAAGGTCAATGAATAATTAATAATAATAATAATAATAATAATAATTAATAATAATGGATGAGATGGGAGGACAAGTTCCTCAACCAGTTCCCACCATAAATACCTTTACCCTTTATTTTTGAATTCACATGTAATGCAAGTATATAATATGTACACTCAAATTGCCTATATTATTTTTTCTAAACATTCTTTTTTTCTACTTTATGTCCATGACTGACAATGAGTTACCTGGATCTGTCTGCAGAGAGTTTTCTGTCTGGGAACATAGAATCATGTCTAGTGATACAACGTAAAAAAGAAACAATGTAAAACAGAAAGCACTGACCAATCAGATCTGCAGAGGGGCTGTAACATTGTATTATGTCCTACTGTGATGGTCTATCAACCAGAAAACCCTGGAAATTGAGATCCAGGTAGCTCACTGTCAGGGACATGAACTGTTAAAAAAAAAAAAAAAAAAAAAAAAAAAAAGTGAAGATAAATATAATAAAAAAAATAATAATAATAAACATACAGGCAATGTGATCGTATTATATACTTGCAGAATATCTATAGTCAATGCAAAGGCTTAAAGTCGTTTAACCTTTTGAGTCCCAGAAGAGTACTCAACACAAGCAAAATGCTTTGAATGCCCCTCTGGCACCAAAAGGGTTAATTTGTCACTAAGTTGTTTCTTAGACATGCTTTTTTTTATAGATTTCTTATGAGGAAAATATCAGCAATTCTGAGCAAAGCAGTTGAACTGTAGGGGACATATAAATTCCCACTGAATGAAATGGGGCTTTTGACTGGTTGAATACTTGAAAACTTTACAATGAGTTAGAGACCTCTGTAACATTTAAGGGGTTAAAAATTCTTTAGTCTACATACAAATTAAGACGTTTTATTTGTTATTGTGTGTGTGTATATATATATATATATATATATATATATATATATATATATATATATATATATATATATATATATATATATATATATATATATATCATTTTACTGCCCGGAATATTTAAGGATTTTTTTACATTTGTTTTTGTCTATTATAACCTCCGGGGTTTTTTGCACAAAGAAAAGTAGAGTCATTCTAGGGCAAACAAATTATATCATAGGGAGAAAGTAAACATAATCCCCATTCCATTTTCTTTAAATAGGGAATTATAACCTACACAGATCTTCACTGTATTGCCTCTCAATGTGTTAATGACCTCTCTTGCAGTCAAGATGTTAAAAGCCCCATTTAATTCAATTGGCATTTGTACTTGTGTGGTGGAATTGGTTTGCCCCATACTTACTTCACTTTCATCCTGCATATTGCCCTAAGTATATTTTCTGTCTAAGGCAACAGTGAATATAATGTAAACTGTGCAAAGAGAGCAAAGATGGATTAAAGTTCTGTGGGGCCTAGGCAAGGTACCAGATTGGGGCCCCACATCTCTTAATCTGGTGCTACAGGTACTGACATTGTTGCCCTAATGGAAGACAGAACAATTGGATGATGCTGGTCTCTTTAAACAAAAAGGGCATCAGACACAAGCTGTTAGTGGCAGCAACAACAGGGCATCTGTCTCTGATCCATCACTTTCATCCAGGGCATCTCATATTGCCATAGGCCCTAGGCAGTGGCCAGGGTTGACATTATGGATGATCCGGCTCTAAAAAAGAGAAAGGCAAACTGGATCACTGACAGAGATCTGTCACCTAGGCTGCCTGTTACTGAAACAGTTCTTCATGCTGTTGTGCAGAGGTATTTAACATTATTATATATATAAAGAGTGGGCAAAGAAAAATGTTTTTGCTAATCGTATAGGTATTTTAGGGTATTTGATCACTATAGGTATTTCCTATACTTTCCATTTAGGAAATATCTCCAGTCATCATGTGTCCTAAGAAGTATCTATACAATTTGCAGATACCTTTTTGTTTGCTCTTTCTGTAGATAAACAGTGAATATGAGATTGGTTCCATAGTCTTGTCAGTGGTAGGAGTGTGGTCATAAGGATGGGTCTAGAGTCACCTAAGCTGGCCTGACTAGGAGTTAACAGATATGTAAATCTATCCAGTGTATAACATCTTCAGTAACAGTGTAGCCATCTCATTTTTAAAGCAGAACTATCATCTTCATAATATTGCCCCCCAATACATCCTATATAATAATTCGCTAAACGTGTGTAACGCCGTGTCATGCGCAGTAGAAGGAGCGTCCAGCTCTGTATCAGCCACAGCGCGGGCAGTCTCTACTGCGCATGACTGCCCCGCGACCGGGTGGCAGTGGCACTGTGGCCCGTGTAAACGGCTCTTCAGCTAGTTACTAATATAGCGATAGGCAAATGCATACTTGTATTATGTTGAATAAATTAGCATTATTGAAGTAATCCAGGTTCTTCTGCAGGCATCCAGGGCACAGAGTTTACAAGTGAAGCTTGCGCAGGCAGTAACTTCCCTTACCTTAAGGTAACCAATGAGCGTCACCACCAATCAGGGCTGTGCACAGGACAGGCAGCACAGACTCAGAGGTAACTTTCCTCTAAGATGTCTGCTCTGTTGTCTGCTGGATGCCTGCAGAAAAAGGTGGATTACTTCAATAATGCTGATTTATTCAACATAATACAAGTATGCCTTTGCCTATCGCTATATTAGTAAGGTATTGGGGACAATGTTATGAAGATGATAGTTCCGCTTTAAAGCAAGTAAAATCATAAATACCATCTTGATAACTTATATTTACAAATATGCCTGGTATACCTCAATTTTCATTGCAGGATATGAATATCCCAAGGATAATATGTGTAACAGAAACCCTTGTTAACAGCAAGTTACTGTGCCATTAAAGGGATAGTAATACATAATATGTAAAAAAATATATCTTTTAGTGTTTATCCCCCTGAGTAAGGGCACTCTAACTGCTGAAAGGTGTTTTATTCAAAAGTTATTACAGCTCAAATTTGAATTTTTTAGGCGCAATACCACAGTGGCCTGAAATTGTACAGTGGCACTGTTGTTTCACCATCCTATGGACAGCTCTGGTCCCGGGACCATAAATCTCCATAGGATGGTGTAGCAACAGTGCCACTGTACAATTTCAGGCCACTGTGATATTGTACCTAAAAAAATCAAATTTGAGCTTTAATAACTTTTGAATAAAACACCTTTCAGCAGTGGGAGTACCCTTGTTTTACTCAGGGGGATAAACCCTACAACAAATGTTTTTTTACATTGTAACTATTACTATCCCTTTAAAAAAGGGATAGTAATGTTTCACAAAAACAGCATCTCCAATTAGTCTTCATAGTATTTGAGTCATAGGGAGTGTTATTTCAATACTGTCAGAGTTGTAGTTCAAGAGTAATTGAATGATAAGGTCCCCCCCTTTTACCTAGTGTAAGCCACCTCCCCTCAGATGTGGAATCTGGTCCACAGACCAGACAGCTCACAGCAAGGGACAATCTTATTCTATGAGAACAATGAAAGCCTTGCCCCCATTGACAGGTTTTTCTGGTTTTTCCCTTATGTTAATTGAAGATTGTCCCTCTCTGCAATCCATTTGGACACCACCCTGCTACTCTGAGGTGAGCATTGTTACATCAGTAAAAGGGGCAGAAGGGGGATACTTTATCATTCAATTACTCTTGAACTACAACTCTGACAGTATTACTATAACACTCTCCATGTCCCAAATACTATGAAGATTAACTGGAGCTGCTTTTATTATGAAACATTACTATCCCTTTAATGTTATTCATTTAGGTCAGACATGTATATTTACTCTGGTGCAAGAAGATAAAATATTCCCATTATGTATTTGCAGGATTATTTTCACTTCATTAACTTTCAGTACAGAAGCAAAATAATCTCACATTGATTTCTTTGCCATATTACATAACAAATGTTTGTGTTTTATGGATAGTTAACCCTTTAAGTACCAAAAATATATCCAGTGCAAAGCAATTCATTGAATACCTCTTGTCACTCAAAGGGCTACAATATGCAAAAGAGGTGCAATTCTGGAACAAACCAATTGCACTGTAGGGGATAAAATAAAATTCACAATTCAACCATTTATTTAAATGTGTGCAATGCATTGCATTGGAGACCTTTCTAGAATTCAAGGTGTTAAAAAAGTAACTTTTAAGAGGATTGTAATGTTAAAAAAAAAAAAAAAAAAAAAAAAAGCAGCTCCAATTAATCTTCATAGTATTTCAATACTGTCAGAGTTGTAGTTCAAAAGTAATTGAATGATAAAGTATCCCCCTCCCGCCCCTTTTACTGATGTAACACTGCTCACCTCAGAGCAGCGAGACTGTCCGGATGGATCACAGAGAGGGACAATCTCCAGTGAGCATAAGGAAAAACCTGTCAAGCGGAGCAGGGTCTTCCTTATGCTCACAGTAAGAAGATTGTCCTTGCTGTGAGCTGTCTGGTCCCAGCACCAGATTCTACATCTGAGGGGAGGCGGCTTACACTAGGTAAAAGGAGCAGGAGGGGGAAACTTTATCATTCAATTACTCTTGAACTACAACTTTGACAGTATTGAAATAAAACTCTCCATGGCCCAAATACTATGAAGATTAATTGGAGCTGCTGTTTTTTTTGTGAAATATTACTATCACTTCAAATCAAAGGGAAGTTGTATTTCTCCCCGTTTTGGAGTTAGTTTGACCCAGAATTGTTCCTCTTTTTTTTCACATAAGGTTCCTTCTGCCAAAGACCATTATGTGAAGAAAACTTCACTGTATTTATTGGATATTGATGTTTAGCCATTTCTGAAGCAATGTGTTATTCACCCACTGGAACTCAGAGAGTTTAAGACCAGTTTGTTTCAGTATGAGTTACTATACATTATGAATACTAAGCATGTATGGAAAACAAACAGTACAGGACCCAGGAATTCCAGAATTGCATTCTGAACGTTCCAGCAACCCGACAACTGGTGCAGTTCATTCTCTGTGCGACACTACGTGTTTACTAGTCATTCGCCACATTATGTACTACATTTTATGATCGGTTCTATGTATACTGGCACAAACACTATGTTATCATCAACACTTTAATATAAGCAAACTTCAAATGTCTCTCCTACAACATTCATTAGAAAATTGAGTAATGTTACACCAGTGGCACATTATCAACTATAGCAGGGTCATCCATGTTTTTTCAGTTGTGGGTAATATTATCAGAAATCCATATGTGTAATATGAAAGCAGTACAAAAACGATTTCGTCAGCTTTATATGTAACAGGCCTAGTGCTAATTTGAAGATTACCATAATAATATCTCTAAAATGTGGTATCATATCATCATCAGCGCCATCATGAATATACAGTTGGTTAGTCCTATAACGCTATTGTCAAGTTATATCATAGTGACAAAAATGCCTCTATAAAATGGGATTATAAAAATAACAGCATTCTTGTAACCATAATACAGCCATGTGTTAACAGATAGCTTTGCTATTTTGCAACATGTATATAATAAGACTATGTGCAGTGAATTAGGATTAATAGAAATATCAGCTTTATATGTCAGAGTAGAACATGGAAGACCTTTGAATATGGTAATGTAATGTCCCTCTCGCCCCCACAATATAGACACCAAGCCTCATGGATTCCTCTATGTTATAATAACTTCTCAACTACACAACTGCTGGATGGCACTTGAGTAGGACAAATTCCAACATCATAACAATAAATTCCCTGGTAGAGAGCTGTACTTTAAAGGGATAGTAATACTTCATTTTAACTTTATTTTATTTTGTAGGCATTAAAAAAACATGAAGAATGATATGTCTTATCTTTGAAACCTTTATGGTTTAAGAGATATTCACAAACAAAGTATCCCCCCCTGTTCAACCAGATCAGAAGGGAGATGCCCAGGTAGACTGCAGAGAGGGACAATCTTCAATTAAGATAATGGAAAAAGCTGAAAAACTTGTCAAGGGGGGAAGGGCTTTCATTGTTTTCATACAAAGAAAATTGTCCCCTTCTGTTATCTGTACTGTCATACAACCAGACTCACATCTGAGAAGAGATTGTTTACACTAGGTAAAAGGGGCGGGGAGGGGAACTTTGCTTGTGAATATCTCATAAACCATAAAGGTTTGAGAGATAAGACTTATATCGTTCTTCATGTTTTTTTAATGCCTACAAAATAAAATAAAGTTAAAACGAAGTATTACTATCCCTTTAATACAAACACCTCCATAATAAAGTGATTGCATAACAATATAACACAAAACAGTTTTGTCACTGGAGCACAGTAGCCATTATAGGGAATAGGAGAAAGGTCAAGAAATAGACCATAGCAAACTGATAGCTAAGCAGCAAGGGTGTGTGATATGCAACATGACAAATTCTTGACAGGATGAGTAGGTTTTGATCATTCTCATCCTTACAAAAGTTGGCTATTTGTAATCATTGGCTTGGAAAAAGGGACCGTCACCACAATAATCCACTCTGGACCGCAGCAAGATGAAAACAGCACATGTGGACCATAATCCCCATATCTTATCTTTTTATATGTTTTGTCCCAGAAATCACATCAAAAAGTAACTAGGCCAACAGAGCGAACAGTAAATAAGTAGAATATAGCTTATGTTATGAAAAGCTGTATTCCTCCTCAGCTATGCACTTTGCTCTCCATGGGAGACTGGGCTAGACATCAGACAATTTTAAACCAAGGATTCTCCCTACAGACCCGCTGTGGTGCAGAATAAGTATTAGTTGTCTCTGTATCGAGATGAATAATTTAATTTACTGTCATATTGTAAGGTATTTCAAAACAAATATACTTCTGTTATTTTTTTGTCTTATTTTCACCATTTTTTCCAACAAAATAAAAATGGTCTCAACTTGGAGAAAAAGACAGTTTAAAGAACATTAGTTGAGAAACTGTGAATTTTCATCTTTCAGTCATTTTACTTCTTTATGATACATTTTCAAAAGTGACAGTTGCTTTTGAAACTACAATCTTCCTTTTACCGCCAGCCTGGAACCAGAATTTTTTTTTTCTCATTACAATGCCTTTTTGAACATCATGCCTTTAGCTTTCTCGTGTTTGTACAGGCCATTCAATGTCTATATATGAAGGGATTATAAATCTACATGTTAAGTCACGAATACATAAGACAAATCTTTTGTGCCACTATGTGGTGTTCTTAAAGGATTCCAAATATACATATAATTTTAAAGATTTTATTGAAAGGCTAAAGTTCTGGTGGTGTCATAATGAGCAATACAAAATCAGGTAAGGATTATTATGCTTTGCAACAAGTTACATTTTCTTTGTTTAAAGGAATAGTAATGCTTTGTTTTATCTTTATTTTATTTTGTAGGCATTAAAAAAACATGAAGTAGGATATAAGTTTTATCTCTCAAACCATAAAGGTTTCCCCTCCCCGCCCCTTTTACCTAGTGTAAGCCATCTCTTCTCAGATGTGGAATCTGGTTGTAAGACCAGACAGATAACAGAAGGGGACAATCTTCTTCCTATGAGAACAATGAAAGTCCTGCCCCCCTTGACAAGTTTTTCAGGTTTTTCCCTTATCTTAATTGAAGATTGTCAGAGTTGTAGTTCAAGAGTAATTCAATGACAAACTATCCCCCTCCCACCCATTTTACTGATGGGAGGGGGATACTTTGTCATTGAATTACTCTAGAACTACAACTCTGACAGAATCGATATAACACTCTCCAAAGTCCAAATACTATGATGATTAATTAGAGCTGCTTTTATTATGAAACATTACTATCCCTTTAAACCCTTGAAGACCATTGCACACTTCTCTGGTCCTCAAGGTGTTAATAGAATTTGCATTAAAATTAGCACTGATCAAGTCTGTGCAGTGGCCTAACTAGTCATTTAATGTTCCTGGAGCAAATATTTTTGGGCCTCCTAACCACAAAACGGGGTATTTAGCTACTGCCTTCTGATTGGCTTATGACTACTAACAACAGCACAGTTCAGATTCTTCACAACAGTAATATAGTCTTCTCAAAGTAATTCATACCTTCCAACAGACACTTTAAAGGCTGTACAGATCAACCTAAACTATCTACTAAAGGTGTTAGACTGTGAGTGGTGACCAGTTGATGGTGGTTGCTACAAATTACTTGAGTATAAGTCTCTGTGGGTGATATAATTTCAATTAATAGTGAGAATTAATTCATATTTATTAGTTTACAAAGGAAAACTGTAATCTTTAAAATCTTGCGTTCTGTGAAACTGAGCAAAATTTTACGTGATAGTTTATCCTTTGTCAAAGCTTGCTGTTCAGTATTAGCGAACATTTTTAAACATAATTTTCCATTTAAAGCACAGGCATCTTTCAGTGAAATTGTATTATATTATTTATTAATAATAATAATATTCCAGGGCTTTATGAATGAAATTGTATATGTCTTTGAGCCTTTGGATAACAAGCAGTTGGAAACTACAACTCCCATCATCAATATCCATCCAACATCTAGAGAGTCAAAGGTTTGCTACCTCTGCTGTTGAAGGAGACAGCATACCAAGCTCACCTAACATGGAATATAGATCAGCAGGGCCACACCTAGTTACCCTTTGAGGGCCATGGTTTATTAGTTAGGGACCGAAAGTGGTTCCAGGGTTACATGTTTAGCACATACCAGTGCTATTATTAACCCTTTGAGTGCCAGAGGGGTATTGCATTGCAATGTGTTGAGTACCTCTCTGGCACTCAAAGGGTTAACCAGGTGTAGTTCTATGATTTAGGAGCATTGGGTTGTATTGACCACATCCACAATTCAGCTTAGTGGGTATGGCCATCATGACTAGGACTTTCTTCACAATCTGGCACCCTAGGCACCTGTTCACTCTTTGTAATGGGACATCCAGCAGTTGAGGGGGTTGAATGAGATATCAGCTGTCATCACCAAAGTAGAAGAATTCTAGAACAACATTTTCACCATGTTGCCATAGCAATACAAAAATCTTACAAAAGTGTTTTTTAATATGTTTGTGACTAAGAAATGTGAGGAGAAAAATAAAAAAAAAATTGGTTTAATTCCAACCCTTAATACTTGAAACATTTTTTCTACATTTTGCCCTAGATGTCAGTGCCCCTTTAAAACCGTCTGGATAGTAGAAGTATATTCTCTGCACTGTGAAAGAATGCTGCACTGAAGTCATTTCTAGCATTCAAGGGCATAAACTGAATGTAAATAGTTACATAGGAAATGTGCTCATGTATTCACAAACCTACCCCATAATAAATAAATAAATATATATATATATTTATATATATATATATATATATATATATATATATATATATATATATATATATATATGGATTGATTTCAGATGGATTGCGAAGTTGTCTTTGATCAGTATTTTATTTGTTTCTTATCCATAGAAACAATGAACAATGTTCACAAATGATTTCAGTAACCAATTTAAACACATGAAGTAGCATCATTACCAGGTTTATATTTGCAAATACAAGTTTAGATCATTGGGGGTTTTTTTCAGTCTACCAACAGGTTATCCAGTACAAGATGAAGTGATCTGGGGGCAGGGAAGTAACATGTGACATCTGGTGAAGGAAGAACCTCAAGCCTGTGGCCTGCAGGCTGGTGGAGTTAAGAGTAACAAGAGTTGACATATATGTATTCCATGGGGAACAGAACCTGTTCTTTACACTTTATGAGAGCATCGAGCTTGACAAGAAATGGGACAAGCTGCAGTGAGGTCAGATTCAGATAGAGCTTCACTTTATGCTCTTCTAACCAGAATAATCTAGTTCAGATGTTTGGATGAGATGAAATCAGCACTAAGTAAGGAATGGCTAGCTTGGACTGTCATACATTGATGCTAATAGTGATTCATTGTTCTTTTTAAAGTAGTCTTGTCTAAAGTACAGGTACAGAGCTAATTTAAACTGATGTCCATCTATTGCATTATACCAAAGCAAATACATAATATTGTTATATCGTGTTCTAAGTCACAACAGGTAACAAAGTACATTTAATCCCTTTGACTCTAATAGAAGCATTTAACGCTTTAAAGGGATAGTAATACTTAAAATGTAAAAAAAAGAAAAATGTTGTAGGGTTTATCCCCCTGAGCAAAACAAGAGTACTCCCACTGCTGAAAGGTGTTTTATTCAAAAGTTATTACAGCTCAGAATTGAATGTTTTCGTTGCAGTTTCACAGTGGTCTGAAATTGTACAGTGGTGCTGTTGCTACACCATCCTATGGAGAGTTGTTTGTCTATGGACCAGAGCTGTCCATAGGATGGTGTAACAACAGTGCCGCTGTACAATTTCAGGCCACCATAGCGGTTTGAGAGATAGGGTTTTTTGCATTTAGCTCAACTTATTTAGCACTACAAGATGATAAATATTTATTTGGGGACATTACTAACACTTTAACAACTGATTATTTATATGCATACAAGTCTGTTGCATTATTTTAATTTTCTCCATATTGTTCTGGTTCTAATTTGTATGCTTTATATTTTTATGCATATGTCGAAATTCAGTCAGGAAGGAAAAAGCATGATTTCTCTTTTTAATAACTTCTTTTGTAATATATGGGTTAATGTTCACTATTCTGGGCCTTTTTCTTTTCCATAACTTATGTTCATAACCTTCTCCCATTATTGCGTTGATCCTCTATGTAGGACTTCATTTAAAATTTTTGTAAAAATCTCTGAAGATGTGCATCAAGTGTGAAACGCGTAAGGAGAGGACAATGTTCATCCTTCTTGTTTGTACTTTATAATATTTGCCTGCTGTTTTTAAAGAGATAGTAACACTTTATTTTTACTTAATCTATTCTAAAGTGCATAATTAGTAATTTAAAATTGCTTGTACTTTTTATCTTCATCTATTTTTACATTTTAATGATTCAGAAAGTAAATTCCCTAGATCTCTGCTTCCAGACTTCCATAGTGGTCAATTGATCATAAAATCAGGATAGCGGTACACTGGGGTGAATGTACAATGGGGATTTCATTGTAAATCAGGTGCTTGAATTGATTTTATGATCCCATGCCTGCTTAATATCCATTTACTAAGCTATGTATGCTAAAATTCCTTCCCTTAAGATCACTTATGCCAATGGGAGGACAATGGATCAGCCTATGGGCATTTTGGGGTGCTCTTTTCCTCTTTGTCATGTTTAAGCAATGTATTAAACAATGTGCTTGCTGTGGGGCTATCATACAGGGCTTGCTGGCATTAACTATTTGAGTGCCAGAGAGATACCAAGGCATTGCATTGCATAAGGTAAGAGGCTAACACCAGCTGAGCTGCACTTGCAAATTGCATGAGGTTAGAGGCTAACACCAGTAGAGCTGCACTTGCAAATTGCATGGGGTTAGAGGCTAACACCAGCAGAGCTGCACTTGCAAATTCATACATTTGCCTCACTATCCCTGCAGTACTGAGTGCTCATTATGCTTTACTTTTGCATTGAATATAAGGTTAAACACCTAGTGAAGATTATTAAAAAAAAAAGTATCGGAGATTTGACTTTATATATTGTGCACTTGCAAAATGTGGTATAAAAAAATAAAATGTTACTATACCTTTACCGTAAGGTAATAAAACTGTTTTTGTTTTTATTTTTTTTTTCCTATACCCCATGTATACCCAGAGCATCCTTCTATGTGTTTGTCCCAGCTGGCAGCTTATTAAATGACACCTTATGTAAGGGGACTGGATATCTTTTCAACCCTTTGCATGCCAGTGGGGTGCACAGGACATTGCTTCACAATGCATTGTGCACCCCTCTGGCATTCAAAATGTAAAATGAAGGAGACTTGTGAAAAACACACAATGCAGGGTTGCACTGATTAATGTGCAGTCCTCCAGAATACAATTTTCATAATCATCCTGCATTTAACACTTTGAATGCAAGACAGATATACATCACATTACAATTCAATGCATTGGATACCTGTTTGGTACTCAAACGGTTAAAGTGATATCTGGTCATCTTGCAATAATCAAATCATAAGTCTTCTTTTCCTAGTGTACAACAACATATTGCAAACCACCCAAAAGGTTAAAAGTAGATGAAGAAACTCCATGTAATAAACTCAAAGAAGAATGTTTATGTTATACTGAGAGTACAGAATAGGAGAGAGTGTGTGTAAATGGCAGATGAGATTCAGCATAGATAAATGTAACCTTATGCATTTGTGAGACAAGCATAGCATTGTAGGTTTACACTGGCTGGAACTAGGGCAATCCTTCAGGGAGAGAAGTTTAGGAGCATTTGGAGATAAAAGCTTTCACAAAAGTGCTGAATGTCAGTCAATGACTGTGAAGGACGGCAAGATATCAGTGTGTACCCAAAGCTGGTTCACATACACAGGAGGGAACCTAATGTTCCCTTTCTGTAAATCATTATTAAGACCTGACTTTATACCTACAGAGATAAGGGATGCCGTATCTTATTCACAAAGCAGAAGGTGAACAATTCTGAAGCACAGCAACTGCACCACAAGAGACAAATAAAATATGTATTGATTTAAATGGACCATTTAACCCTTTGAGTGGAGGAGAGGTTGGATACCTCTCTGCCACTCAAAGGGTTAAGAACTTGAGTGCCAGAATGTTCAGCAGCGCATTACTGTGAAATGTGTTGGAGACATCGCTAACATTCATGGGGAGAAAAGTTACAATTAACCTCTTGAGGACCAGTGAAGTGTGCAGTTGGTTTGCTCCTGAATTGCACCTACTTAACTTCATAAATAAGATCCTTAGAGCACGATGTACTAAGAACTGGAGCAATTACAAATGTACATTTAAGGAGATGTGCATAACTGGTAATGTATGCTAATGTATTCTAAATGAACCAGTGATATTTTATATGCTAATTAAGCTTTTCAGTGATGTTTCATATGCTAATGGAGCATGTTCACTGATTTTCATATTCTAATGAAAGGATCATTGATGCTTCATATGCCAGAACAGCAACAATAGATTCAATGTTAGCGCAGCCCATAAAGCAGATGCAGTAGCAGAATAATGATAGAAAGTAGTACATAAAAGCAGAGTAAAATTCTTCTCCTCAAGATTCTAAACACAGCGTTATAAACAACATAGCAACCAGAAAGGGATAAGGTTAATCCAGGGTAAGTATCAGTAAATAAACTTCAAAGTGCAGAGTACAAAGCCAAAGACACAGTTCTCTTGTCAGGAGGCAAATCAGGAGTTTAACCCCTTAATGACCCTTGACGGTCATAGTACGTCATGGGTAGATCTGAGTTAACGACCCATGACGTACTATGACCGTCATGGAATTCTGGGATCCCCCCGCGGCTGCACGCCATTCGTGGAGTCCAGAAACCAAATAAAAAAAAAAAAATGCTCCGTGGACCTTCAGTGACCGCTGAGTGCCTACAAGGCCGGTCGTTAAGGGGTTAATGCTAACAGTCAAATTTAGCTGTACTTCGAAGACACAGCCAATAGCTCAGCACCACCTTTAAAGTGGAACTATCATGATAATAACATTGCCCCCCAATTCATTACTAACCTAGAGATATGCAAAGCCATACTTTCTTTAGGATGAATAAGTAAGCGTTATTGCAGAAAAACAGCTTCTTCAGTATGAACCAGCCACACAGAGCTTACAAGTGACGCTCTGTGCGTCTGCACCGTCAGTAACTTCTGTTACCTTAAATGGATAGTAATACTTCGTTTTAACTTTATTTTATTTTGTAGGCATTAAAAAAACATGAAGAAAGATATAAGTCTTATCTCTCAAACCTTTATGGTTTGAGAGATATTCACAAGCAAAGTTTCCCCTCCTGCCCCTTTTACCTAGTGTAAGCCATCTCTTCTCAGATGTGGAATGCAGTCTATAGACCAGACAGATAACAGCAGGGGACAATCTTCTTCCTATGAGAACAATGAAATCCCTGCCCCCCTTGACAAGCTTTTCAGGTTTTTCCCTTATCTTAATTGAAGATTGTCCCTCTCTGCAGTCTACCTGGGCACCTCCCTTCTGCTCTGGATGAACAGTGTTACATCAGTAAAAGGGGCGGGAGGGGGAAACTTTGTCATTGAATTACTCTTGTACTACAACTCTGACAGAATTGAAATAACACTCTCCAAAGTCCAAATACTATGATGACTAATTAGAGCTGCTTTTATTATGAAACATTACTATCCCTTTAAGGTAACCAACAAACGTCACTCACCAGTTCTGGTAGTGAAGGGGACAGACAGCGCAGACTCAGAGGTACATTTCCTCTAAGATGTCTGTGCTGTTTGTCCTCTGGTTCCTGTTGAAGAAGTTGTTTTTCTGCAATAAAGCTTACTTATTCAGCCTAATGAAAGTATGGCTTTGCATATTGCTAGGTTAGTAATGTATTGGGGGGGCAATGTTATTATCATGATAGTTCAACTTTAATTAAAATATCTGAATTCATACTCTATGACTTATTGCTAATTCAGTCCACCACACTTCATCATGCCCCACTTGCATTCTGGTGCCAAAAGCAAATCTTAACATTCTTTACTATCCAAAGGCCTGTCCTCACCAATTCATAGTGGGGATATATTTGAATTGAATCAAGATCTTAATATAATTGCCTGTAAGGTACAGTGTTGTAAAAACCAGGTAGTGAAGTCTCTTGATTCAGTGGATGAGCAAGCATTAAGGGATCTTGAAGACCTTTTGGTGGAAAATCAGGGGATATTTTGAGCATGGTACCCAGACATATTTACAATTGTCAAAATGATATACCCCTTTTAAACCTAAATCTAAACAAAAACCCCCTTGTCTTTAAATCCACTGGTTCAGATACTTATATAATCAACGGAAAAAGATGTGTCTCTGCCTTTAAATGTCACCATAACCCCATAGTTAATTTGACTACAGAGGAATGTGACGCAAGGTGTCACCCTGACACTGTGACAAAATTGTCTTATAAGTGTGGGAAAAAAGTATTATGTTAAGGAAATTATGTATCAATTGAGAAAGTGAGACTGATATTTTAGAGAGGCTGATCAGTAAATTGAGAAATGCTTTGGAAAATAATTTGATATTATGTATTTATTTAAATTTATACTGAATGATAATTCAATCATTCCTACTCTATACATACTACTAAGGTCCATAAAAGTTTAACTAAACCACCTGGATGACTGGATACAAGAAACATGCTGAGCTGGCTGGTGGGACTGGAAGCATGCAGGGACTCTTATCTGGTGATGCTGGATGTTGAGTACCTATATACGTCCATGCACCACAAGTGCGGTATACAAGCCTGTAAACAATTTTTAGGGAAAAAAGAAGTATAGACTATACCAAACAAAATTAGTTAATTGTATACTTACTAGACTTTGTTCTCAACAATAATTATTTTTGCTTTAATGAAAGGCTTTATAGAAAGTACTGAGGTGTGACCGGGGGGCCACTTGCACCCTGTCCTACTCCTGTTTACATTTTGGCTGGTGGAAGCAGCATGTGGTGTGTGTGATGCTCATGGGTTTGGGAAGCATGTGGCCCTCTGGCTGCATTTCATAGATGACTTTGGGATTAGGCAGGGATCATTGGAGGCACATGAGGATTTTCTGTTGGAATTGGACCAAAACTCATTGACCTTTTGTCTCAACAAGAATACGTCTGACTGAAATTGATTTTCTGGACTTAACAATATACAAGGATGGAGGTTCCATGAAAACCAAGTCTTTTTAGGAAATCTACCATATCTAATATGTTGTTACACATATCTAGCTTTCATCTATAATAATAGAAAACAGGATTACCAAAAGTACAGTTTCCACATCTTCACAGAAATCGTTCTGATAGGAGTGAATGTATCGATCAGGCTAGAGTATTAAATGAGAGGTTTGAGGCTCAAGCTTATTCAAAGAAACTGATGGAAAAAAGTTATCAGTGTTCACCAAATGTTGACAGAAATAAGCTTGACTTTGGAGAGAAAAAAAGCCAGAGGAAAGCTAATACTAAGGTCACATTTATTACTCCATATGGAGGGCATTGTCAGGGTTTGAGAGGAATTTTATATAAATACCCATGGTATTGAACGGAATAAGATTTTGAAAAAGATTGTAGGGGAATCTCCAGCAACGGTGGCCATGAGACAGCTGAATCACAAATATAGATAGGGCAGGAGTGGGTTTTCTCAAGCAGAATCAAAGAGGACATGGCTATGCAGTCAATATGAAGTTTATGAATCATGATGCCTCTAAATGTTTCAATGGTCAGCAATTTATTAAGTATAAGACAAGCAGTGTTAATATGCCCCTGTTGAAAAATATATGTTGGTGAAACAGAAAGAGAGTTTAGAATGAGCATATTAGAACATCAGAATGACATTAATAACAAAAGACTGGAAAATATTTTTGGCTTAACAATGGGTTACCAGTAGGTTTAAAAGCTTTAGGAATTGAACATATTCCTTCAAGATTTAGGAGAGGGGTGCAGGACTCTGACTTATTATGTACTGTGACAAGATGGATATACCATTCGTGGGCTTTGTCCACCAATGATATGAATGAGGAGCTAACATTTGGTATATTTCTTTAAAGATTATTCAGTCACTGGAGTCTATTGCATTTTGTGATATGTATGTTAAAGGATGACACTTTATATTTGTAATATGTGGGCAGTCAGAATCTTAAAGGGATAGTAATACTTCGTTTTAACTTTATTTTATTTTGTAGGCATTAAAAAAACATGAAGAATGATATAAGTCTTATCTCTCAAACCTTTATGGTTTATGAGATATTCACAAGCAAAGTTCCCCTCCCCGCCCCTTTTACCTAGTGTAAACAATCTCTTCTCAGATGTGGATCAGGTTGTATGACAGGACAGATAACAGAAGGGGACAATTTTCTTTGTATGAAAACAATGAAAGCCCTTCCCCCCTTGACAAGTTTTTCAGCTTTTTCCCTTATCTTAATTGAAGATTGTCCCTCTCTGCAGTCTACCTGGGCATCTCCCTTCTGATCTGGTTGAACAGGGGGGGGGTACTTTGTTTGTGAATATCTCTTAAACCATAAAGGTTTCAGAGATAAGACTTATATCATTCTTCATGTTTTTTTAATGCCTACAAAATAAAATAAAGTTAAAATGAAGTATTACTATCCCTTTAAGTGCCCCATATGCTGATCTACAAAACATTAATTAGGAGTGACATTATATTCACTATAAGAAGTGAATATTATTTCTCTGTCGTCCAATACAGGTTACTGGTAATTCTGGGTAGGCGATCCACCCTAGGCAGGAACAATTCTAGAATTGTATGCAGAGGGTGGAGCCTACCTTCCCTCCTTGGCTGCAGCTAGCCAACCAGCTCCAGAAAGATTTGTTCCTTGGTGAAGATAACACAGGCAAGAGAACAGTTTTGCTATAGCTATAGAATTTTTTTATTTTTCTGTTAGAAATGGAATACCACCATTAGGCGGATTACCATAACTGACAATGCCCTTAGATGTGGCTAGCTCAGTGACCAGGTGCTTTTTGTGGACCTTAAGCCCTGAGGGGAAAATCTTGGATACAAGTTCTTTCCTCAGGAGTTGCCCACCGAGGCTTCTTCTTTAAACATGGTAATCTGAAGACAGATCTGCAGGAAAGGTGAGCAACCCTTTGAGTGCTGCAGGTTCACATGTCCCACAGTGCCCCTCCGCACAGGGGTTTTTCATTTGGCATTCCTATTACACACTCCTGCACTCATTGGGTCTATCTGTATGTCTGTTGGGTGTTTGGAGCAGGTTAATGTGGTATTTAACCCTTTAACTGCTGGTTTTGCATTAATTTGGGGGGGTTTCTAACACTTTTCCTACTGGTTCAGTGTTTTTTGGGTATTCTAACATGTTCTAGTGACGTTTCATGTCCTTTAGTTTTACACTTTCAATTTTGTAAAATTTGAGCTCTGCGCCTTTAAGGTGTGCTTTACCGCATAGGCGCCATTGCTCCATTCACCTCTATGGGACTGTACAGTTTGGGACATATCTCTGCAACCGTTTAACCTAGAGACTTCAGAGATGACTCATGTTACTTGTCTGCCCTTGCTCTATCATCCGGTTCATGTTTCTAGTGTGTTGGGGGGCTCAGGGGGCTTCGGGGCACTGTTTTGGTTACTTTTCTGGGAAAACTACATTTCCCATGAGCGCTTGCTTCACGCTCTCGTTTCTGATTGGCTCCCGCCGCGGCAGCCATTTTGTGCTATTTCCAGAACGAGTATCCTACACAGGGCTTGGACTCCCCTTCTCTCCTCTGCTGATTAACCCTTCGCCTGCCAGATAAGTCTATTTTAGCGATTTCTGGGGTGAAACTTTAATCCTAAACACTGTAATTGGGTGATTTCTTATACAGTAAGGTTATTGACACTGTGAGAAAGTCTACACCATTGGTGCTTGGGGCCAGACCTAAGACTAAGGATGCTGGGGTCTCCCCTATTGTGCATTGCTCTTCCTGTCATTCAGGGTTACCTAGAGAATTCTCAGGTCCTTTATGCCCAGCATGTTCTGAGGTCCCTGAGAGTCTCCCAGGGACCTCCAGCCATGCATTAAAGCCAGTTTGGGTGCAAGAGTTCAAGGCTGCTACTAGGGACCTTAGGTCCACATTGCAACTCTTTCCATCCCAGTTACAGAGGGGTCTTTCATTCTTGGCAGACACCCTCCTTCGTCAAGTCTTCCCTACCAAAGCCTCTGGGTGTACCTGACGTGTCAGATTCCTCTGAAGAGGAACTGCTGGTGGATTTAGATGTTGAGGAATGTTCTGCGGTGGGCTCCTCTCAGTTTTTTGGGGACCCTTTTGAGGCTGATCCTGAGCCCTCGGCTGAGGGCCTGATCAGGGCTGTTTTAAATACATTCCCTTACATACATTCCCTTAGTGAAGGAGGTTCCTTCTGACCCTTCTGATGTATTTCAGGAGCCAAAAAAAGCCTCTTACTTGCTTTCCACCTAACCCCACTCTTGACCACCTTGTGTCCAAAGAGTGGAAGTCTCCGGAAAGGAAACCTTCTGTCTCCAAGAAATTTGCCAAGCTTTATCCCTTTTCTGAGGCTGCGCTTGCTCAGTGGGTTTATCCTCCTAAAGTGGATCCTCCTATCTCCAGGCTATCCAAGTCTACTGCATTGCCAGTGTCTGATGCGTGTGCTCTAAAGGACTGGACTGACAAGAAACTTGAGGTCTCCCTCAAGTCCATCTTTGCTACTGCTGGTTCTGCCATGCATCCAGCATTCACAGCAGCCTGGGGGAACTGGGCCATTGTGGTCTGGACTGAACAGCTCACTCTTGCTGTCCGTCAGGGTGCTCCAACTTCGGATAAGTTGCGCATCCTTGACAACATTTCTGAGGCACAGCACTATGTTTCTGCTGCCTTATTTGATGTTATCCGTTTGGTGGCTAGGGTTTCCACCATGTCTGTGGTTGCCAGAGGGGCTCTTTGGCTTAAGATCTGGTCTGCTGATACTGCTTCCAATAAAGCATTGCTCTCCTTGCCTTTTCAAGGCACTTTGTTGTTTGGGCCAGATCTTAAGGATCTGATCAGTGAGGCTACAGGGGGTAAGAGTACACTTCTACCCTTAGTTCCTAGGAAGAAAACACCACTTAAGCGTAACCGGTATTTTCGTTCCTTTCAAAATGAGACATGTCCAGCGAACCAGACGGTCCCCTCAGCTCCATGTACCTCCTCCAAGCCCAAACAGCAATGGAAGCCCAAGGTCTCCTCCAAGCCCAAGGCTTCCAAGCCTTCTTCAGCATGACTCACCGAACCCAGGTCCACACTCTGTTGTGAGTGGTCGTCTGTGTCATTATCACAGCATTTGGGAGGATTCAGTGACGGACCCATGGGTTTTGCAGGTGGTGACGGAAGGGTACAGGATCCCTTTCGTCTCTCTACCTCCTTTTCGCTTCCTTCCTTCTCATACGCCTCAGGGTGCAGAGAAACACCGTCTGTTCGACTGCGCTGTTCAGGCTCTTCTGGACAAGGACGTTCTGGAACCGGTTCCAGTTCAGGACAGAGGTATGGGTTTTTAATCAAACCTCTTTGTGGTCTCCAAGAAGGACGGTGGTTGTCGTCCCATTTTGGATTTAAAGGATCTCAATTCCTTTGCGATCCGGACTCATTATCACCAGGAATCTCTGTGAACGGTGATTGCTGCCATGTCCCTGTGGGAATTGCTTGCATCTCTGGATCTTTAGGATGCGTACTTACACATTGCCATTCATCCAGAGAACCGGCAGTACCTCCGATTTGCCTTCGACCGGGGACATTTTCATTTCTCAGCTCTTACATTTGGTCTGACAACAGCTCCTCAGGTCTTCAACTGTGTCCTGGGAGCCTTAGTATCCGTCCTCCACCGAGACAGCATCAGAGTTACTCCATACATGGATGACCTGCTTCTGAAAGCCCCTTCTGCGGAACTTCTTCATCAGCAGGTTCAGCAATGCATTCATGCTCTCACCCATAACGGGTGGATCATCAACTTGGACAAATCAGATCTTGTCCCATCCCAGCGTCTGGTCTTCCTGGGCCTCCTCTTTGATACCCAGAAGAACATGGTGTTTCTCACAGTTGAGGTGGCTCATCAGATCGCCCACAAGGTTTCTGCGATCCTGGCTCAAGATCCAGTTCCAGAGATGAAGCTGTCATCTCTAGTGGGCAAATTCATTTCCACAATAGAAGCGGTACCGTTTGCCATGGCACATACCAGGGAACTCCAGCGGTTTGTGATCCAGGTGTGCAAGGGTCATCCGGACCTTCTGAAGATGTCGGTGTCACTTCCTCTTCATGTGGAGCTGAGTTTGTCCTGGTGGTTCTCCAATCTGCTGAAAGGCAAGTCCTTCCTAGTTTCCTTCTGGACCACAGTAACGACGGATGCCAGCCTCTCCGGATGGGGTGCGGTCCTGGGTCGCCTGAGTGCACAAAGTCGGTGGTTTCCGGAAGAATCTCTCCTTCCCATCAACGTGTTGGAGCTTCGTCATTGGATTCCCCAGCTGAAAGAATGCTTAGTCTGGGTAGAGTCCGACAACACCACAGCCATGGCTTACATCAACAAGTAGGGTGGAACAAGAAGTCTCACCGCTTGGATAGAGGTCAAGGCTATTTTGTCCGGGGCAGAAGAACACATTCCTGCCATATCCGCAGTGCACATTCCTGGCGTAGACAACGTAATGGCGGACTTCCTCAGTCGACACACAGTGGACAGTGGAGAGTAGGAGCTGCACCCACAGGTGTTCACCCACATTGTTCAGAAATGGGGTCTTCCTTACATCGATCTGATGGCGACAAGACACAACAGGAAGGTTCCGAGGTTCTGCTCTCGATGGAGGGACCCTCTAGCTCTGGAAGTGGATGCAATGTCCATTCTTTGGTTATTCCCTCTGGTCTACATCTGAAGCGTTGTCCAGTCATTCTGATTGCTCCTTACTGGCCTCGCCAAGCTTGGTTTCCGGAGCTTCTGGATCTGTCAGTGGCGGATCCATTCGAGCTCCCTTGCCATCCGGATCTTTTTCTACAGGGTTACCTGTGGAAGGAGGATGTGCATCGTGTAGCCTTGATGGCTTGGAAATTGAATCCTCAATATTGAAGAAGAAAGGGTTTTCTACTAGTGTGGTGGCTACTATGCTCAGTGCCCACAAACCTGTTTCATCCAAGATCTTCCATCGTGTCTGGTCGACCTTCCTATCTTGGTGTGCTGACAAGGACCTGTCTCAGGAATCTGATCTGCCTGCGGTCCTGGATTTTTTGCAGGACGGTGTGGATAAGGGCCTCAGTTTGAGTTCCTTTAAAGTTCAGACATCTGCTCTCTCTGTTTTCTTTCAGAGGTGCATAGCCATCATTCCTGATGTCAAGGTTTTCTTTCAGGGCGTTGCTCATACTCGTCCTGCCTTCAAGATTCCTGCTCCTCTGTGGGATCTTAACTCTAGTTCAGTGTGCTGTGTAACAGTTTGGGTGTTGTTACCCCTGTTCAGTGTCCATTGACACTTCATTGTTTGTTGAGCTATCTCTGATCTGATGGTTCATATCTGCTCTGGTGACTTTGGGGCCTTGCGCCTGGTCCTTGCCTTACTTCCCGCCTCTGGGAAACTCAATGGTTGGACATCCCAGAGTTACTAGTAACCTGTATTGGACAACAGAGAAAAGAGGATTTTAGTCTACCTGTTAAATCCTTTTCTCTTAGTCCATACTGGTTACTGGTCTCCCACCCTGTCAAGGGACCATGCTTGGCTCTCCTGTGGCAGACTGTGGGGGTTCTTTGGGGTCATGCTCACAGGAGTCTTCCTTCCCTTCACTATCTAGTCAATAGTGTCTCAAATCTTTCTGGAGCTGGTTGGCTAGCTGCAGTCAAGGAGGGAAGGTAGGCTCTACCCCCTGCATACAATTCTAGAATTGTTCCTGCCACAATTAAAGGGGTGGATCTCCTGTATGGACTAAGACAAAAGGATTTAACAGGTAAGACTAAAATCCTCTTTTCAATTTGATTGTTTTGATAAAGCACAAATACCATAGGGATGAAACACATTGGTGTCCATGATTTTTCTGTTTGCCCACAATCCTGGTTCCTAATATTGCATATTATTTATGAAAATAGCTGGATGGGAGAGGGGATGGAAAGTTATTTCCATTTGAACAGTGAGGTATTAAATCATCTGAGAGATAGAAAGGTCCATAATATTATGAGTTGGGTTTGGAGAGAGAATGGAGGTGCAGCACACTGCTGAAGTGTGACTGACTGAATTTGAGTATGAATTATGATCTTTTACCTAAAGGAGATTGGGAGTGATTGGCTGTGTCTTGGAAGTAAAGCTGAATTGACTGTTAGTATTGAATCCCTGGAGTTCAAAGGAAATCTGTCTTTGGCTTTGAGCTCTGCACTTTGAAGTCTCCTTGCTGCTATTTACCCTGGATTAATGTGATCCCTTCTGCTATGTTGTTTATAATGCTGTGTTTATAATCCTGTGGAGAAGAATTTTACTCTACATTTATTGGTTGTTCTCTAACAATGTGCTGCTAGTTCATCTGCTTTTTTATTGTGCTAACATTGTAGCTTTACAAGTGATTATTAAAAACAACTGAACAATTGGAATATATAGACAGTATTGGTATTATGTATAGTCATTGTGCTTACCAGGGCATTGCTATTTTGAGGGCTGGATATGTTATTACATTTGTGTGGATAGAATTTATGCTTCTAGAAGTAGAGTTAGGAATTAATGGGAGTGGCTAATGTGTTGGATTTATGGATGGGGTTGTTCTGAATATATATTCCTATGGTGTGATGGGGTTCTTTGATTTAATTAGTTAGATATTATTTTTGATTTATATGTGTGTTATGAACTGAGATTAGTGCTTAATTATGAAGTTTTATTTTCCTTTTCTCTTGGTGTTTAATTATTAAGTGAAACTTGAGTGAGCACCGTATACCTGATTTTAAGATTTAGTCTATGAAATTGTTTTCTCTTGGAGTATAATCAGTTAGTTTGCTACAGAATTACTTCAGTTCTTCTTAGTATAACAGCCTCACAGTTATGCTTATTTGAACCCTTTAGGTAGGGGTTGTTTGCACATCAGTCTTGTATACAAACATACACACACACACACACACACATAACTTCACAAGTACATACACATCTACACATATACACACGGGGCGGATTGTAGGGGAATATTAGCCCAGGCATTTTTTTTAAAGCAGCCCACTAGCTGATGTTATATATATATATATATATATATATATATATATATATATATATATATATATATATGGCACTCATAGGGTTAGGTACAGTCCTAGCAACTCTCTTGCATTCCCTGGTGGTCCAGTGTGGGGAGCGATGAGAAGTCAGTGCAGCCTCCAGCACCAACGTCCCAATCAATGGCCCCTTGTGGTCCCTGTGCAGCATGGGAGAGCAGGCGCCAGGATATTATGTCATATCCTGGTGCTCTGCATTAACAAGGAACGCAAAGGCTGTCGCAGAGACTGCCTGTGCCGGTGGCAACACAGACCTCTCCTTCAAAATATCATGGGACTGTGAGGTGAGATCCTCTGATCTCCCCCACCGGCCCACGATCTAGCAGCCCACCGAGGGATGCCGGATCCCCCGATGGGACAATCCGCCCATGTACACACATGCATCTACACACACACCTTCATTGATTGCACACACACACGCACATCTACCTGTATACACACAGATCTATACAAACACACACATCTACACATGCATATAAACACACACATACATGCACTCATCTACACACAAACACCTGTACATGCACAAACACACATAAAAACATATACACATATACAAACATATATATATATAAACATATATTATTATTGTATTTGCAAATGCCTTAATTTACTAATCTCCATTTTAGACTGCATTCAGTTATGATTTCTGCACAATAGATAGCCTTCAACAGACTGATCGAGAACTGCTATAAGAAAAGACATGCCCATGATTTCATAGATCACTGTATGCAGTTTCAGATAGTGAAATGCATCTGTTCAGCTACTGATGCATGGAGACACTGGTGTGTAAGGCCTCAGTGTTTAAGACATCCTCGTTCTGGTGGTCAGCTACTGTAAAGAGCATTAATAAAATGTACTCGCAGTGTCAGAACAATTGTGCTCCATTAAAACTGCTTTAGGAAAAATGCGCAAAGAAATCATGAGAAAACTTCAGATACAGGCAACACTGAAATGCAGAAGTTCTATGAAAGGTCACTTTTGTAGTGAAAATATTTTCAAAATTGTAGTACGAATAACACTTCATAAAACAATCCCTCACTAACATTAATCTGAGTAGAGAATTCTAATGGCCCCTATGAATCAGTTCTGTATGGAAAGGTTCTCCAAAATGAACCTTTAATTGGTCCTGTCTATCAGGTCAGTGGAAGCAGACATGATTCTGTGTTGCAGGACTCTTGGAATCCAAACTCCTCCCACTGATGGATTCCTTAGAAGACTTAATTGGGAGGAGTTTGGAGTCCAGAAGTCCTGAAAAAAAAATGTGTCTGCCTCACATAATCCATAGCGAGTACCAATTAACCCTTTGAGTGCCAGAGAGAGATTCATTCTTGATAACCAATGTATACAGGAATGTTTCATTGTTGCCATTATGATTTTACACACAGATTAAGATAAATGAGGAGTTTATGTCTTGCTTAAGGTAGGGATTTTGCAGATATTAACCCTTTGAGTTCCAGAGGAGGGATCCAACGCACTGCTTCGCAATGAACTGGATCCCCTTCTGGCACCCAAAGGGTTAAGGTAAACGAAGGGTCACTATCAGAAGGTGTTATTGTCTAATGTTGTGATGTGTACTCGAATGTTGTTTATTAATATAAATATTGTATAAAGAAAACGTTTCTGTTACATGAAATGTCATTTTTCAATGTAATGGTTAAGATGTCTAAAGGGCAATTAACATGTTTTACCAATTCTGCCCCTATGGAGGAAGGCAGTAATAGCCCAGGACAGGAAAGCTTAAACTTTTGAGTGTCTGAGGGGTGCGCAATGCATTGGTACCCATCTGACACTCAAAGGATTAACATGGTTTAGGCAACAAACATGTAACTAAACTTATCTCCTATATTAAATCACAGATTATTTATTGGTAAAAGTCAGGATTTGATGTTCAGACATAGGTCCTGCTTCCATACAAAAATTTTTTTTTAGATAATTGCACCACCTGTATATAATCACAAAGCTGAATGAGTATTTACCGATTGTACACAAGGGAATCCATATATTTATGGGCATCTAATTATCACGTCGCTCATTTATATAGGGTTAATCTCTGATTGAGTGATTCCTGATATGTCGGCGTTTTCATACCATTGGTTCCCTATAGGTAGATGTATTGTAGCTTTTCCCTATATCCAACCAGTTATGTGTCATACGTATCCATAATCTTCTACGGTCAGTAGCGTTTTGATAGAAGTTTAGGAGTTATTGCGATATGATGCCAGAAGTTTATAACATACAGCACATTTAGTAATAGGTTAATGTCTTATATACCACTGATCTTCATGTTTTAGATGTATTGCTCTAATAAAGGATTTTATATATTTCTTTGGTTAAGATGGATATATTGAGCTAGCAGTACCGATTTCTTGTAAGAACTTGAGTGCCTTTAAAAGTAGTTATTCTTTTTCTTTATTTTTCTTAATTATAGGTCCTGCTTCCCTCCTGACTACACAGGTACATAACTATTTGAATAGTATTTATAAGATAACTTGAGCTTGCCAAGAATTTGTGAATGTTTTTTCATTTTTATATGTATTTTAGGATGTTTTGTCTCCTCCCTTCTTCTGAGTGGTATTTTCCTGCACATGTTGCCGTTAGGGAAGGTAGAAATACCTCTTTTATCTCCCTCACTAGGGTTTTGCTTACGAGAAGGTAAGATGGTATCACTGCTTTTTAATTGCATTTTACTAATTACATGTTCACTTCAGATTTGAGACAGATATGGACTGGCTAATCTGAAGTGCTGTGACAGGACAGTCAAACTTAACATGGTTTTGACCACAAACATGTAACTAAACCTCAGTGTTTATAATCTGTAGTAGTCACAGGGTTATTTATTGGTAAAGGTCAGGATCTGACGCACAGACTTTTTTTTTGTTTACTTTTTGTATCTGTAGCCAAGACATAGTTCTTGCTGCTCTCCTGACTACACATATATGTGACTATTTGAATACTATTGATGAGCTAGTGATGATTCATTGACAGAAACCAGTAATACACCAACCTGGGATGAAAACTAGTCAGGCTTATGATCAAGGAGGAGGGAGTAGCCTCCAGCATGTAAGAGTACAATCCATATAGAGCACTTGGTTTATCTGGTTAAAGGCAAGTAAAAAGATACATGCTACACTCAGAGAGGTTTGTTCTGCACTGCTACCTTTTATTTTGTGATACTATAGTGGTTGGGGATGAATATTCAAATCCATCAAAAGAGAGCTGCAATGGTCTTCTCCATAATGTGATATTAATTACTGAAAAACGGATAGTGGAATTTGTCCTTCACAAGCATCTTTTGTGTTTTGAATTGTACTGTCTATACTATACTGAGTTTGGATCGAAGCACATAATCTACAGTGACTTGTTATGTGTTAAAAAGCAAATGTTGTAGAGACCTTTGTAGTATCCAAGGACTTAAAACACCCATTTAAGTCTATGGGATTATGTGAAATGTTTATGTTTTCCTTGTGGTGCATTATGCTTCAGATGGACGAGCACGCAAACACACACACACACACATATATATATATATATACACACAAACATACACAGACACACATGCATATTCTCACACACATACACACACACACACACACACACTAACATACACATATATGTATCTATACATACATACATACACTTAAACACAAACACATTCACACACACATATATGCGCACACACTCACAAACACACATCCAATATAATAATTCACTAAAAAGCTTGCCACAACGTAGTCATGTGCAGTACAGACACACACACAGACTCACACACTAATATGCATATACACAGAAACACACACATGCATTTATTTATTTGTTTATTTATTTAGAATTTTTATTACCAGGATTTCTCTTGTTTTCAAGTATGTCCTGAAGAGTTTATACAGTACAAAGCCAGATATTTACAAAAAATAGACAATAACAATATAAACACTGATATACAGTTACATATTGTATTTAGGTAAAAATAAGCAGTTATTTTTAAATATTTTAGACTGAGAGAAGATCTGATTATATTATATATAGGCTTTTGGAGCTCCGAAGAAGGCAGATCAACCAGCTTCTTGTAGTATGGAATAGTCAGTGAGTTGTTAGCAGTGGAGCAGAGGTTATAATGAGTATGGAGAGCTGGAGTAAGCATAGTGCTCAAGTAGTGTGGTAGCTTTCCAGACAAGTTGTTATAAACTAGGCAAGAAAAGTGAAGGGCACGTTTAGATTTGAGTGTTATGCAATTTAGTCTTTTAAACATATCACATTTATTAGCAGTGTACTTACATTGATGGACAAAGCTGAATAATGAATTATACAGAGTGCCAAGTTTACCAAGATGGATTTGCGGTGCAGAAGCATATACTACATTCTTTGACTGGCATTAACATCTATTGAATAATGCGTAGAATATAGTGTCACCTGCATGTATGTGCACAGAAAATGCTTTGCAGACCATGGGCAGATCAATTATAAGTGCAGAAAATAGAAGCAGACCAATAATGGATCCTTGGGGAACCCCGCTTTTTAGTCTGAGGAGGGGAATATTGTCAACAGTATACACATATTGCATTCTGTCTGATAAATAGGACTGGAACCAGTTTACAGAGGGATTACCAAATCCTGAATTTATGAGCTTACTTATCAGAATATTATTGTCTACTGTATCAAAGACTTTAGCAAAATCAAAGAAAATAAGTCCAGTAAGTTCACAATGTTACATGCCAGTCTGGATATCATTGCATACATTTAGGAAGGCAGTGACTGCTGAGTGATTTGGACAATTCACCCTTACACACGAGTACACACACACATACCTACATTCTCACACACACACACACAAACACTTACATAAACATACCTACAAAATGCATGCAGACTGATGCATTAACACACACATGCATAAACACACACATTCACCAACTTGTATATACACACATATACATACCCACACACATCAGGACATTTTCTAAATAGATACACACACAAATATGCACATACACACACATGCATAAACACATGCACACACATGCATTTGCACTCACACACATACACACACATGCATACACATACATACACAAACGCATACACACATATATACACACATAAACACATATGCACACACACATAGACATATAAACATACATACATACATACATACACAATTCTGGAAAACAGATTAGGTGACAAAAATGTTGAGTATTTAGTCATTTTACTGATATACATATTTCCTTTGATTGTGGCACATAATCCAAGACTCTAACAAATCAAAATAATTTTCAGACATCGGAATGATTACTGAAACAAATACATAATCACATAAAACTCAAACAAAATTTAAATCCATCAAACTTAAAAGCCTCTAAGTGAACCGAACTCTCATAGAACTCTTTAGAAAGTTGGTACTCTTGCCCGTAGGAGTAAGATTAAGTGCATCTCTTTGTATGACATGACCAATAGAGTTAGAGCTTTTAGCACAGGTCAGGGTGAAGCTATCAAAATGCTTAACTTGACGGAATGTTTTTTCCAGATGAATGTTGTTTCCAAAAATAAAGGTCAAGGTAAAATGGGTCTGGAAAATAACAAATTCCAGATGTAACGAGTAGCTGTTAGGGATTCTATGAAAAATGAGATACAAGGAAAATGACTTTTATGTGAACAACATCAAGAGGACAGAAACAGAGACTAATGTAGTGGTTAATTATGTAAGGTCAATTCACCAATAAGTATTATCACACTTTGATACTGGGTTGCCTGCCAACCATGTGACTGGCAGACTGCTTCATGACATAACCCTTTGAGTGCCAGAGTGATATAAAGCATTGTGTATCAATACATTGCATACTCCACTGGCATGCAAAGGGTTAATATAGTCATGTAGGGGCATGAAGGAATCCTTTAAGATATATCAGACATTGAAAGAAAAGATTCCATAATTAACTGGTGAATAATCAGTTAGAGATGTGAATTGCTCCCCATATTGAGGCATGCTTCATCAGACATAGGGGGAAGATTCACTAAACGGTGATTAAGAGGTGATAAAGTGGCGATGACTTCTCTACTTTATCACTTCTCTGTTTCATATGCTATTCTATGGAGCCTATTCACTAAGATCTCCAAAGCTGAAGACATTTTAGTGTATATGATCCATAGGATAACATAGGAATTGGAGAAGCGATATCACTGGAGAAGACATCTCCAGCTTATCACCTCTCTATCACCTCTTTATCACCACTTAGTGAATCTCCCCCAGACAGAGGCTGATGTATTAAGAAAAAGGAGTAATTCTGAAGCAAACTAACTGTACCCTCAAATATTTAAATCCAATTTTAACCCGTTGAATTCCATAGTGGCCAAAACAATTAATTGGAGTCCTCTCCGGCATACAAGGGGTTAAAATCCACATCTAAATCAATGGGTATTTTTATATGTCCCCCAGGGATGCAGTTGGTTTGCCCCAGAATTAGTCCTGTCTTCATAATGCAGAAACCTCATAATACTGTCCCCAGATTGTAAGTGGGTGTTCGCATATGGGCACAAGGATAGACTGGCATTTTGAGTGCCAGAGAGGTGCCCAACATATTTGCAAAGCAATGCACTGTATGACACTCGGTCACTCAAAGACTGAAATGTACAAGTTGGGGCTTATGTATCAAGGAAAGAATTTAAAGTTATATGTTAACTATCAGAGAAACACTAACTGGAATCAAAGGGGATTTTTCGTTGTTAACCCTTTAAGTGCCAGAGGGTACCACAGAATGGTCAAGCAATGCTTTGGATATCCCACTGGCACTCAAAGGGTTAAGGCTGCGCAACTACTTTGCCCCAGAGCTTTTAACAGTTACCCTGGATACATATACTCAGCTGAGTGGCTAGGAGCTGGGGGGGGGGGTTAATCCTCCAGTTCTCATGCTTAAAGTCCCAGTCTCTATTGATTTAAATGCAGCTTTCAACCTCTTTAAAGGGATAGTAATGTCAGAAAAAAAGCATTAACTATATGGTAGATACAATTAAAAGAGAGTACTTGCACTTATTCTTATCTCTCAGACCATTATGGTTTGAGAGTTATAGGAAAATAAAGTTCTCCGCTCCCTCCCCTTTCTGCTTGATGAGCTGTAAAGCTGCCAGAAGCAGATTCTGGTTCTTGGATCAGATGGCGGCTCTTCAGCAGTGCAGACATAGCGATATCTAAAAATAGATACTTTATCAGAATGGTCTACAACGTGTGCCTGGTTTGCAAGCACACTTTGTAGACCATTCTGATGAAGTATTTATTTTTAGGTAACATAGTAACATAGTAGATAAGGCTGAAAAAAGACATGCGTCCATCAAGTCCAGCCCATGCCAATAACACCCCTGTTGATCCAGAGGAAGGCAACAAAAAAGCCCTCTGGAGCAATTTCCAATGTAGGTGTGTAGGTGTGTGTGTGTGTGTGTGTGTGTGTGTGTGTGTCAAATAGTTCCCCGGATCAATATCCTATTTGCTTTGAAGCCATCTGTCATAATTGTCAATATTGTTCTGTGCTAGATAGGCATCCATTGCTCTTTTGAATGCAGTTACATTATCTACAAGCACAACATCCCGAGGCAAAGAATTCCATAGCCTTACCGCCCTTACTGTAAAGAATCCCTGCCTGTGTTTTAGTCGAAAGCGCCTTTCCTCAAGTCTTAATGGATGACCTCTTGTTCTTAGCTCAGCTCTTTGCATAAATAATTCATTGGATAGTTCTTTGTATTGACCTTAGAAACGTTAATCATATCACCCCTTAGACGTCTCTTTTCTAATGTAAACAAACCCAGTTTGGCTAATCTCTCTCTAGGTATTGTTATATCGGCATTGCTGAAGAGCCGCCATCTGATCCAGGAACCAGAATCTGCTTCTGGCAGCTTTACAACTCGTCAAGCAGAAAGGGGAGGGAGCGGAGACCTTTATTTTCCTATATCTCTCAAACCATAATGAATAAGTACAAGTACTCTCTTTTAATTGTATCTACCATATAGTTAATACTTTTTTTCTGACATTACTATCCCTTTAATGATTAAACCTTGCAATTCAGGTTTATAAATAATATTTAGACATAAACGATCTTAGGAAAATATTAGACTTTGTAAACTATTTATCTAATAATAGCTACGCTAAAATTAGAGATGTTGCCTGCCCCTCTGGCACTCAAAGGGTTAACCCCGCTTGATTACTGATTATGACTCCTGAATAATATATCAAACAGATCTCAGGCTGGATTGTATTGCAGGTGCTAATTTTATCACTGGTTTTATTTCCAGGTTTCCCCATAGACTTCAATTGGAAAATGTTTGCTAAAACGGGTGTTAACCTTTAGCACCTGCAATAGAATCCGGTCCCTAATATACAACTGAATGTAACTTCTGTAGGAACGCCAAAAGCAGTTAACCAGTGGTAACACATATTTAATGTTATTAACATTTTAACCCGTTAGGGACCCATGACGTGCCAGGATCTTCACAGCGGTTCTGCATTTGAGGACCAGTGATGGTCCTGGCACATTATGGAATTCAGGGGTTCCTGTGCAGCTGCACGCCGCTCGGGGACCCCTAAATCAAATTCACAAAAAAATGCTTGTGGTTCTTAACTGCCGGCCATGTGATGGCAGCCATTCTTCAAGTGTTTAAGGACCAGAGGGGTGTGCAAAGTATTTCTTCTCAATACGCTGCTCACCCCTCTGGTCCATAAAGAGTTAAATTTAATAAGAAACCCTGCCTCTCCCTTAGTCCCCCTTACCACCATTACTTATTTGGGGAATTGGCACTGGGGAGGTACAAATGCGCAGAGACAATTGGAGCAATTCTGGGGCTAACCAGCTAATAAGTATTAGCAATGCATAATGGTTGATTAAAGATGTTATCTCTCCATAAAAAGCATAAGGGACATTAGGATTTTCTGACCATAGTAAAGTAAATGGGGGTTATTATTAGAAGATGTGAATTTACCTTTAACCCTTTGAGAGTCACAACGGTATCCAACACATTGGGGGTTATGCACTAAAGCAGTGATATAGTGGTGAGAGAGTGGAGATGACTTCTCCAATGATATCACTTCTCCAGTTCCTATGTTATTCTATGGATCGGATACACTAAGATGATATCACTTCTCCAGTTCCTATGTTATTCTATGGATCGTATACACTAAAATGATATCACTTATCCAGTTCCTATGTTATTCTATGGATCGTATACTCTAAGATGATATCACTTCTCCAGTTCCTATGTTATTCTATGGATCGGATACACTAAGATGATATCACTTCTCCAGTTCCTTTGTTATTCTATGGATCGGATACACTAAGATGATATCACTTCTCCAGTTCCTATGTTATTCTATGGATCGGATACTCTAAGATCATATCACTTCTCCAGTTTCTATGTTATTCTATGGATCGGATACACTAAGATCATATCACTTCTCCAGTTCCTATGTTATTCTATGGATTGGATACACTAAGATGATATCACTTCTCCAGTTCCTATGTTATTCTATGGATCGGATACACTAAGATGATATCACTTCTCCAGTTCCTATGTTATTCTATGGATCGGATACTCTAAGATGATATCACATCTCCAGTTCCTATGTTATTCTATGGATCGGATACACTAAGATGATATCACTTCTCCAGTTCCTATGTTATTCTATGGATCATATACTCTAAGATGATATCACTTTTCCAGTTCCTATGTTATTCTATGGATCGGATACACTAAGATGATATCACTTCTCCAGTTCCTATGTTATTCTATGGATCGGATACACTAAGATGATATCACTTCTCCAGTTCCTATGTTATTCTATGGATCGGATACTCTAAGATGATATCACTTCTCCAGTTCCTATGTTATTCTATGGATCAGATACACTAAGATGATATCACTTCTCCAGTTCCTATGTTATTCTATGGATCGGATACACTAAGATGATATCACTTCTCCAGTTCCTATGTTATTCTATGGATCGGATACTCTAAGATGATATCACTTCTCCAGTTCCTATGTTATTCTATGGATCAGATACACTAAGATGATATCACTTCTCCAGTTCCTATGTTATTCTATGGATCGTATACTCTAAGATGATATCATTTCTCCAGTTTCTATGCACTAAGATGATATCACTTCTCCAGTTCCTATGTTATTCTATGGATGGTATGCACTAAGATGATATCACTTCTCCAGTTCCTATGTTATTCTATGGATCGTATACACTAAGATGATATCACTTCTCCAGTTCCTATGTTATTCTATAGAGCCTATGCACTGAGAACTCCACCGTTGGCGAAATATTAGTTTATAAGCTCCATAGAATAACACAGGAACTGGAGAAGTGATATCACTGGAGAAGTTATCTCCCCTTTCTCACCTCTTTATCACACCATAGTGCATCCCCCCCCCCCTTGTGAAGCATTGCGTTGGATACCCCTCTGGCACTCAAAGAGTTAACATTGGCTTTAACCCCTTAGTGACAGCCGCGTGCGTACGCGGCTGTCACCTTAACACCCGGCTAACATTTTTTTTTTTCTTAAACAATTCTGGAGTCCCCAAGCGGCATGCAGCTGCACGGAGACCGGGACTTACGGGACTTACCAGGTACGTCCTCTGTCATTAAGTGACAGTTTTTGCGGGACGTACCTGGTAAGTCAATTGTCACAATGGGGTTAAAAAAAAGTTTTTTCCCTTTCAATTTACAAATATATTTGTGACAATCATATCATGGTATTTCCTATAAGAACAAGTTGTGCTTTAACGTCAGAGTTCCTGTAGCTCATTAAGACAGTGTCTGTGTTTCTTCTAGAGTAAGCTCAAGTATTAAACTTGCTAACTTTCTGGCGTTGTAGATGCAGTTTATCTTTAATTTATGTCTAGACACATGAGCGGGAAGGTCACCTTCCTTATACAAAAAAATGAGTAAATCAAGTTTGTATATATCTGATTGCATTTTAGCTACTATAGCATGAAACCAATTTTCCTTAATGTTTCATTTGTGTATATTTGGTAGTAATTGGTATTGTGTGTGTGTGTCACAATTGTACACAGTGTTTCACAGCCTCTTGTCAATTAAAATAACGTCACAGACTGCTGGCATTCGCAATCCTTAATGAAAATATATGGGATCTCGTTAGTAGAGAACACCATCTAGACAGTCTGTTACAAGGCTGCAATGGATTTTGGCATAACCAGGAATGCGCTCTACAACACCACTTTTTTTATTTACTATTTTTTAGATTAAAGGAACATTTACACCTAGAAAAGAAATGAGGTATATAAATTTACATGCATTGTCTTGCAATTACTGGAGACATTGACAGCAGCAAAGGGATTAATTTCATGTGCTTCAAACTAGCACCTATAAAAAAGTATTTCTTTGAACCTATTATGTAGAAGGTCTAAAATCTATAATAAAATAATTGTCATTATTATTATTATTATCATTTATGTATAAAGCACAACATATTTCACAGTGCTGTAAATAGATTTTGAAGACAATAGAACAATGTACAATAGATAAGAATGTTAACAATCAACATTGAAAGTAATTGGAAACTGAAGAATGACAGTGCCCTGCTCACTACAGCTTACAATCAAAGGAAGTGTGGGGTATTGATACAGAAAGTCTAAGTGTTTTAAACTGCCAACTGATCCAGTCACAGACTGTAACACAATAGGGAGAGCAAAGTGGCAGGAGCTATAACGACATGGAGGGCGGAGCATTCAGCTGATAATGTCATGGTGGAAATCTGAGAAGTGAAAGAGGAAGAGTATGATTGGGCGGCAGCATTGGCAAGTAAAATAACTTACCCCTGTGTAGGAGTCAGGGCTGGATTTGGCATTAGGCACAGTAGGCAACTGTTTAGAGCTAAAAATTATGAGGAGTGCTTCAGATGTTCTGACTACATCCACATACATCCACGTGCTGCTGCACGCCGCAATCAACATGTCGCCTGGATGAAAAGGGCGACATGAGAATCTTGCCCTGCATATAAGTGCAAGATTCTCATGTCACCCCTTTAAATTCCACAGCATTGCCAGCATACCTGAATCTAGATCCAGCCATCTTTCAATCCGTGGGACAATGTGCTGCTGTGATCTCCTGGTGCGCAATATAATTTTTGGTGTGGCACTCAAAGGGTTAAGATATATATATATATATATATATATATATATATATATATATGGAACAACATATGTAGGATTTTGAGTCCTTTGTTCCATATGTAGCTTAACCCTTTGAGCGCAACACAAAAAAATTATATTGCTCACCAGGAGATCACAGGCAGTCCATGAGCCATCTAAAAGTCCCTTTTTATGAATATACAGCAACAGTATACCATTGTCTGAGGGACTGAACGACGGCTAGATCCAGATTTAGGTATGCTGGCAATGCTGCAACATTTAAGAGTGTGACATGTGAATCTCACTCTTATATGCAGGACGAGATTCTCATATCGCCCTTTTCATCCAGGAAACATGTTGATTGTGGCGTGCAGTCACACGATATTTCTAATGCACCTTTTAAAAGGATACCCTGAATTGTGGGTTTGGCCAGAGAAATATCCATGTCCCTGCTCTACTTTTATACTCCTTCACAGCTATTATTTAACCCCCCCTATATGATAAAGAGATGTATTTTATTGTTATGGGCCAAGGATATTTCCTGTGCCAGGAAATAGTGCATGGGATTGGGGCAAGGCCATGTGAGGAATGGAGGGTGGCTATGGGTGAAGCTTAGAGCACTTAGCGTACCTTGCCTAGAGACACCCTTGTAATAGTAAAATAAAGGTGCAATAAGGTCCGGCCACAAAACAGTATAGACTGTGAGGCAGATAATGTTACAGGCAGATAATGTTTATCTGTGTTAGCTGTTTATTGTGAAGGAAGTTATGAGGTGACTTGGTTATGTTATGTAATAGGCTTCCCTGAAGAGCTGGATTTTGAGGCACCTTTTAAAAGTCTGGCGGTTAGGAGAGAGTCTGACGGAGAGAGGCAGAGAGACCTATAAAATATAGTCTTAAAGAGAAACTGGCACCTTATAATATATTTCTCTGTCGTCCAATACAGGTTACTGGTAACTTTGGGGTAGGCAATCAGCCCCTTTAATAGGCAGGAACAATTCTGAGAAGTGACTGCTGGGTGGAGCCTGCCTCCTCTCCTTAGTTTGCAGCTAGCCAATCCCCAAACAGTAAGATTTGTTCCTTGGTCAAGACACAAGAAAGAGAACAGTTCTGCTATACGTTTAGCTTTTTTATTATTTTTCTGTTATATATAGAATACCACCATTAGGTGGGTTACCATCACTGACAATTCCCATCACCGAAATGTGGATAGCTCAGTTTACCAGGTGCTTTTTGTGGACCTAAGCCCTGGGGGGAAAATCTTGGCTGCAAGTTCTTTCCCCAGGCTGAGGCTTCTTATTGATATATGGTAATCTGAAGACAGAAGATCTGCTGAAAAAGGTGAGCACACTTTGAGTGCTGAGGTCCACATGTCCCATGCTTCCCCACAGGGGTCTCATTTGGAGTTCCTATTACATACTCATGCACTCATTGGGCTTATTCTGTATGTCTGTGAGGTGTTTGGAGAAAGTTTCTGTGGTAACTTAACCCCTTTGTTGCTGGTTATCACGTTATGAGGGGGCTTTGGACACTTTCCCTACTGGGACCAGTATTTATTGGGTCTACTGTTTAATTCTAGTGGGCTTTTTAGTGTTTTTACATTTTGGTATTCACCTCATTAACTTTATGTTCCGCGCCTTTAAGGTGCACGTTTAAGGCATAGATGCCATTGCTCCATTCACTTCTATGGGACATTACAGTTTGGGATATATCTCTGCAACCGCTCCACATAGCGAGCTCAGAAATGGCTCATTTTGTGGGTTTACCCTTGCTCTGTCATCTGGTCAATGTTCTGGGGATGTTGGGGGCTTTAGGGAGCTTTGGGCACTGTTGGGGTACTCTGTCAGCGAAACTACGTTTCCCATGAGCACCCGCTTCGGGCACTTGTTTCCGATTGGTTCCTGTCGTATCGACCATTTTGTGTATTTGCAGATCGAGTCTCCTACGCAGGGCTTGGACTCTCCTTCTCTCCTCTGCAGTTTAACCCTTCGTCTACCAGATAAGACTTGTTTAGTGTTTATTTATCATACACACTATTTTGTGGGTGTTTTGATACTTTGACCGCTTGACTCTGTGAGAATGTCTACTCCGTTAGACTCTGGGGCTAAACCTAAGACTAAGGATACTGGGTTGTTTGTGTCCCCCCCATTGCTCATTGCTCCTCATGTCACTCAGGGTTACCTAGAGAATACTCAGGTCATGTTTGCCCAGCATGCACTGCTGCCCTTGAATCCCCTGCAAGGGCCTCCAGCCATGCACTAGAGCCAGTATGTATGCAAGAGTTTAAGGCTACTACCCGGGACCTCAGGTCCATCTTACAACTCCTTCCATCCACTTTACAGGGGGTCTTCCACTCGTGGCAGACCCCCGCCCCATCAGATCTTCCCTGCCTAAACCGCCGGGTATGTGTCTGACTCTTCTGAGGAGGAATTGTTGGTGGACTCTGATGATGATGACTGTTCAGCTGTTCCTTCATCTCAGTTTTTTGGGGACCCCTTTGAGGCGGGCCCCATTCCCTTGGCTGAGGGCCTGATCAGGGCTGTGTTTTCCTCCCTGAACATTCCCTTGGTGCAGGAGGCATCTTCGGGCCCCTCTGATGTGTTTCAGGAGCCTGTAGACCCCATGCTTGTTTTCCACTTGGTGTCAGAGGAGTGGAAGATTCCAAACAAGAACCATCTATGTCTAGGAAGTTTGCTAAACTTTACCCATTCTCGGCCCTTACACAGTGGGTCCATCCCCCCAAAGTGGATGCCCCAGTTTCCAGTCTTTCTAAGTCCACTGCTTTGCCGGTGGCTGACACCTCTGCTGTCAAGATGCCTATCTACACATCACCATTCATCCAGAGAGTCGGCAGTATCTCTGCTTTGCCTGCAACCGGAATTTCCAGTTTTCTGCCCTCCCCTTTGGCTTGACCAAGGCTCCTCAAGTCTTCAACAGAGTCCTGGGAGCATTGATCTCTATCCTACATTGGAATGGCATCAGGGTGACACCGTATATGGACGACCTCCTTCTGAAGAATTCTTCTCCGCAACTCCTACACCAGAAGGTGCAGGACTGCATTCATGCTCTCTCCCATCAGGGGTGGATCATCAACTTGGACAAGTCAGACCTTGTTCCTTCCCAGAGTGTGCTGTGCAAGAGTTCATGGGGTTTGTTTTGCCCCTGTTCAGTGTCCGTTGACACTGTGGTTAGTTCTGAGCTATTTATGATCTGCAGGTTCATTGGTGCACTGGTGACTTTGGGGGCCTGCGTCTGGTCCTTGCCTTTCTTCCCGCCCTGGGGAACTTAATGGTTGGACAACCCAAAGTTACCAGTAACCTGCATGGACTAAGAGAAAGGATTTAACAGGTAAGACTAAAATCCTGTTTTACATATGTTTTGTAATATGTCCTAAGAATTCGTAAAGCATGTCTAAATATATTTAATAACTATTACGGTACATTCTTAAATATAAGCATATGTACTACATCTTCCCTTTATTTTTTAATTTGAGCAGCACCATTCTATATCCATTTGCTGTACCCCAAAAAAACATATATACATATATCCACAGTGTATGCTGTACACTATCATCACTGCACATAGCACTCCTCCTCTTTTCTGCATTAAAGCATATGGACATGATATTCATAAAGCCATTGTCAGATCTTGGGTTGCGGGTATAAGAAGCATGGTATTTTCATAAGAAAATCTATCATTTAGAAAATAAATGAAGAATATACTGAGAAATGGCAGTGTAATTACTTTTTTTCTGTTAAAGGGATAGTAATACTTAAAATGTAAAAAAAAAATATGTTGTAGGGTTTATCCCTCTGAGTAAAACAAGAGTACTCCCACTGCTGAAAGGTGTTTCATTCAAAAGTTATTAATTTTCAAAGTTGAATTTTTTTGGTGCAATATCACAGTGGCTTGAAATTGTACAGTGGCGCTGTTGCTACACCATCCTATAGAGATTTATGGTCCCGGGACCAGAGCTGTCCATAGAATCGTGTAGCAACAGCGCCACTGTACAATTTCAGGCCACTGTTATATTGCACCTAAAAAATTCAACTTTGAAAATTAATAACTTTTGAATGAAACACCTTTCAGCATTGGGAGTACTCTTGTTTTACTCAGGGGGATAAACCCTACAACATATTTTTTTTTAACATTTTAAGTATTACTATCCCTTTAATATTTCTTTTAATATAGACCATTTGTCGGGAGGATAACAGAAATTAGACAATAAAAGTTTTTTTTTTGTAACTACCTTACAATAGGATGGTAGATTAACTTTTTGAATTCAGAGCAATGTGTTGCGTACCCCTCTGTCACTCAATGGGTTAAACCACTCCCATTATTAAGACTGCTTTCTTCTTGCTGGAGACAATGGAAACAAAATGAAGGAAATAGTCTGAGAATTGACTGTCCATTACAACCATAGCTTTATACTGTAAGAATGTTATTTTTATAAAGCTAGTCAGCATCTGGCAACAGCAGGAAACTGAGCATGCAATGAGAGCCAAAATCATTCAAATGGCACTTTTAAACTGAAGGCAAAAATGTAAATTACAATAGCATTAATCTTAGTTTAGATCCAGTATAAATTCTATTTTTTTTTTAATCAGCTTTATTGAACAACATTACAAAGATCAGGATGGTGCAGAAATACATGCAAGAAAGATAACATGTGTATAATTGGAATTTTAGCCATCAGGACCCCAGACATATCAAAGAAATGATTAGCATTAAGAACCAAAATAATCATGAAGGCAACAATAAGTGACAATATACAGATACATTTACAAGTGCAGTCATGACTCCTCAGTAATCTAGTATACTCACTTTTGGATATTAGCTCCACTAAAATGTGTAGAGATTAATAAGTCAGCAACTGGTATCTTCAAAAGAAGAAAAGAAATCCAGAAGTAAAGAGGAGAAAAGAGAAAGGAACAGAAATTCAAACTAAAGAATATTAGTGTCAAATTTACAGTCAGAGCTAGCTCACAGGCCAATCAGCAGGATAAATTGCTAATCATCTATCAATGGTGTCACACTGTCACTGGAGGCAGATTGTCTTGAAATTTGGACAAAAGAAGTCAAAGGTCAGTAAACTCATTCAAAGTGCCAGTGGCCATCGCACAAGTTTTTTTCTAAATCTGCCACTATCATCATTATCCTGTACCAACTCTCAGAGTCACTTAAGTAACAGAACAATTTAGGATGTTATTCAGTATATATATTCTTAAAGGGATACTAATGTCCCATACATTTTTTTCTAGTTTTGTAGAGGTTAAAATAATAAACTATGTGCCACAAATCCTATCTCTCAAACTGCTATGGTTTGAGAGATATTTGCATTGAAAGTTCCCTCCTCCCTCACCTGACATCAGCGCTGTACTGACAGCAGGAGATCCTGGTACGGGGACCAGCCGTCGACTCTGCAGTGGAGCCGAAATCACGTTATATGAAAATAATTACTTCATTGGAAAGGTCTACACAGTGTGCCTGGTTTGCATTACACTTTGTAGACAGTTCCAATGATGTAGTTCATTTTAAATAACGCGACTGCGGCTCTGCTGAAGAGCCTCCTCGAGTCACATATCTCGAATCTCCTGCTGTCAGCTTTAGTGCTGACATCAGGAGAAGGGGAGAACTTTGAATGCCTATAACTCTCAAACCATAGCAGTTTGAGAGATAGGATTTGTAGCATGTAGTTTATTATTTTTAACTTCTACAAAACTATAAAAAAACATTACTGTCCCTTTAACTATTTTAGAGACACTGATTTATTAGAAAAAAGGAGGAAAAGCTTTAATGGTTACCATTTACATTTCAATATTCTTTTTCTGAGACCCTGTTTGTTTATGCAGAAGTGATGATGCACAATGTCTGTAAACTGTCAGAGATTAACAGCCTTTCTTAATAGAAGTTGGATGGGTGAAACTCAACATAAATGAATTACTTCAGTTTTGTTCATTGCACAAACAAAAATAATCAGTCACAGGCTATATGGATAAGGACAGCAGCCTAGCTGCTCAGTGTTAGGTTTTAAAGGGATAGTAATGTTTCATAATAAAAACAGCTCTAATTAATCATCATTAGTGATGAGCGAGCGTGCTCGGCCGATGCTCGGATCGGCTCGAGCATCGCTCTGCTCGGCACATGGCGGTACTCGTCGAGTACCGCCATGTGCTCTCCCGCCATGTTCGGGTGGCGGGGATCTGTGCCGGAAGAGGCACAGATCACAAGACGCTCCGCTGGACCACCAGGGACTTGAGGTACGGGGGCATTGCGGAGATGAAGGGGGCATTGCGGAGATGAAGGGGGACATTGTGGAAGAGGGGCATAGACTCTATGCCCCTCTTCCACAATGTCCCCCTTCATCTCCGCTATGCCCGTCTTCCACAATGTGCCCCTTGATCTCCGCTATGCCCCTCTTCCACAATGTGCCCCTTCATCTCCGCTATGCCCCTCTTCCACAATGTCCCCCTTCATCTCCTCTATGGCATAGAGGAGATGAAGGGGGACATTGTGGAAGAGGGGCATTGCGGAGATGAAGGGGCACATTGTGGAAGAGGGGCATAGCGGAGATGAAGGGGCACATTGTGGAAGACGGGCATAGCGGAGCTGAAGGGGGACATTGCGGAGCTGAAGGGGGCATTCGGAGATGAAGGGGGCATAGCGGAGATGAAGGGGGCATTGACCAGGCACCCTCCCCTCATCAGAGCAGGGGGTGCCTGGTGTCGCCCCATTCATTCCAATGGGGCTCGGGTGCTCGGCCGAGCACTCGAGCCTCAGGGGGTGCTCGGTCAGAGCACCCGAGCACCCGAGCATCCGGGTGCTCGCTCAACACTAATCATCATAGTATTTGGACTTTGGAGAGTGTTATTTCAATACTGTCAGAGTTGTAGTTGAAGAGTAATTGAATGATAAAGAATCCCCCTCCTGCCCCTTTTACTGATGTAACACTGCTCAGCCAGATCAGAAGGGAGGTACCCTGGTAGACTGTAGAGAAAGACAATCTTAAATTAAGATAATGGAAAAATCTGAAAAGCTTGCCAAGGGGGGCAGGGCTTTCATTGTTTTCATATAAAGAAGATTGTCCCCTGCTGTTATCTGTCTGGTCTATGGACTGGATTCCACATCTGAGAAGAGATTCCTTACACTAGGTAAAAGGGGCGGGAGGGGAAACTTTGCTTGTGAATATCTCTTAAACCATAAAGGTTTGAGAGATAAGTCTCATTCTTCATATTTTTTTAATGCCTACAAAATAAAATAAAGTTAAAACGAAGTATTACTATCCCTTTAAGGCTCTAGAATGAAACAAGTAGTCTTACAAATGCCAGCTTAAAGTACAGTACTTTACAAGTATAGGGCTTCGTTTTTCAGTTTTGGCAGGTTGTTGTTTTACAATATGTTGGATATTGTTCGCACTCGAAGGGTTAAATATTTTATCTAGTGAGAAATGAAATAAGAATTGTGTAGTTACATTGAAGGGATGCTTGTATTCTCTATAAACTTTTTAAAACAATTGAAAGTAAACAAAAGAAACATCTTCTCATCATATCCAAACTTTTAACAAATAACTTGTGACGGAGTAGAGATAATAAACAGTGAAGTTTAGTTACATTTTTGTGGCAAAAAGCACGTGTAGCATGTGCAGTCAGAGAAGGTATAAATACTTAATGTTACCACCACTAGGGTTTTGTGCACATCAGAGGTAAAACATTATCACTACTTTTAACCCCTTAATGTCTGGCCATCAGGCTGGCAGTTAAGGACTGTGGAGCTTTTTTTTTCTGCAATAGTGCAACCGTGCTGGGACTCTGGTTTGTCTAGTTGTTGGACTCAGCTTCTGGTTGACAGGTTGTTAAATGGCTTTATTAAGTGGCTTTAAAAACGATCAGTGACTGGTTTTGCTCATCTGTGATAGTCTCCTGAAACAGACCCTCACTTTAACGGAAATCACACATTTAGTGTTTCTTATGCCTTGGGCACCCCTTTGGCACTCAAAAGGTTAAACCTTAAAGGACCAGCGAGCTGCTCAATGTCTTTAGAAGCAATGCACTGCATACCCATCTAGTCCTAAAAGGTTTAATTTTACCCAAGTAGGTATCCTTAATAAATCAGCTTTGTTGTAAATCTATTACAGTATACAGCTGGAGATTTCCATTTTGGATATGATCTTCTTCTTACATAGTCCTGCAGTACAATGTGGCTGGGACTGTGGAGTTATTTTGCTTTGGGTTTCTTTGAGTATATTGAGTATATTCCCCCCTAAATCTTAATATGATTATCAGGTAAGTGTATTAAAGGAACAGTAAACGTTGTTAATGAAAAATATATATTATATGGCTTTTCCTGTTGAGTAAAATAAGGGTATTCCCACTGCTGGGGTATTTTTCATTCAAACGTCGTTACTGCTCTCACTTTTTTTTTACACTAAACTGCAATTTTTGTTATTGCAGTCATCAGTTAATGCTGTCCCTGTCATTTACTTTTGGAGTCATTGTCTATGACTCAAGCTTTCTCATAGAGGGTGTTATCAGAAAAATATGCCGTTTTGACACCAGTTGGTGCTGTTGCTATCAGTCTGATTTATAGGGGATCTATCACCCCTTTTCAACTTTGGCTAAATCGTTTTGTTATATATCTTATATAACGCAAAGTATATAACTTTTAAAAAAACAAGCAAAAAACATTTGCTTGGCGAAATTAAAAGAATAAATACAGCCCTGTACCTATTTCTGGGCAGACTGCGGATAGCTGATCTTTGCTGCAGTCTGTCTCTCTGCCTCCCTCTATTTAGCCTCCTCGGATGACGGAGGCTTTCTGTCTGTAAGCTGGAGCACTCTCATTGGCCAGAAATTGATCTCTGCCAATGAGATCGCTCCAGCTTACAGACAGAAGCCTCCGTCATCGGAGGAGGCTGGATAGAGGGAGGGGAGCGGAGGCAGATCGGCAGACTATGGTACAGAGCTGGTAACAGCACAGTGCCCGGAAAGAAGAGCTTTTTTTTTTTTTTTTTTTTAATTTATACACTTTTATTATATACGATATATAAAAAAGCGACTTAGGTAAAGTTGTAAAGGGGTGATAGATCCCCTTTAAAAACAAGCTGCCCTCCCTCTCCCTTTTATTTTGTTTTCATTGTTATGTTACATGTTTCTGTGTTATCCATTATACTGTGAAAATGTTAAATATTTTTAAAATATTAAGTTTTAGCTTTAATAACTTTGGAATGCGAAATCTTCCAACAGTTGGAGTACCCTTGTTTAACACAGCAGGAAAAACCATATAACTTATTTTTCTTCCTTTAGCATTGTTATCACAGATAAGTTTTTTGTTTTTTGCGATTGTATTCTACCAGGAAGAATCTTGAAATTGAGACTGTCTCTTGTTTTCAAGTATATCCTGAACTCATTTTATTTACCTAAGAGGGGTGAATGGCTGAGCTGACGTTGGTGGGAGTAGAACCTGCAATCTTGCAGTTTGAACAGATTCAACAGCTGGTGTACTAGCCAAATGAGACATATCATGGGTTGTTAAACCAACTTTGTAATGACCTATCCTTGCACAACTGCGGATTCAAACAGAGAAGGAAGGAAACAAGCTGTGTTCCACTGTGGAAGTATAATACATTTCGTGCAATGTAGCAAATGATGGTTATTTCTGTTGTGCTTCCATTTTTGTCAGTGGAATTGTATGTTAAAGGGATAGTAATGTTTCATAATAAAAGCAGCCCTAGTTAATCTTCATAGTATTTGGACATTAGAGAGTGTTATTTCAATTCTGTCAATGAATTCAATGACAAAGTATCCTCCTCCTGCCCCTTTTACTGATGTAACACTGTTCAGCCAGATCAGAAGGGAGGTGCCCAGGTAGACTGCAGAGAGGGACAATCTTCAATTAAGATAAGGGAGAAACCTGAAAAACTTGTCAAGGGGGGCAGGGCTTTCATTGTTCTCATAGGAAGAAGATTGTCCCCTTCTGTTATCTGTCTGGTCTTACAACCAGATTCCACATCTGAGAAGAGATGGCTTACACTAGGTAAAAGGGGCGGGAGGGGAAACTTTGCTTGTGAATATCTCTCAAACCATAAAGGTTTGAGAGATAAGACTTATATCGTTCTTCATGTTTTTTAAATGCCTACAAAATAAAATAAAGATAAAACAAAGTATTACTATCCCTTTAAGCAGTAGAGGACCAAAGAGGTCTGCAATGCTTTGTTTCAAATTATATTACTCACTGCCCTGGTCCTCAAGGAGTTAAGCAAGACACCAGACTGGCTGGGGATGATGGATTTGTAGTCTGACACCAGCTTGGGGACCTCCCATTGCCCATCCCTGATATACATATTAGGGCTGTACCGGAGACATTCTAGAGCCAATATTTTGAACCATAAGGGACAGCATTACTGTAAATGGGGTTTGGAACACGGTGTAGTGTTGCAGATTTCTCTTGAATTCAGTTGGTTGTAAGCTCCATTTAGCTCAACTGGGAATTTTTATTTCTATTTTGTGGTGGAGGCAGTTTTCACCAGAATAACTTTTGGGTGGGGGGAGGCTGGAATGCACTAAGGTGTGATAACGAGGTAATAAAGAGGAAATCACTTATCCAGTGATACCAGTTCTCCAGTTCCTATGTTATTCTATGGATCCAATGTGCTAAGATTTTTCAAATGGGAGAGATCTTACTGCATTGGCTCTGTTGTGTTCTTTATTTCCAGTAAATCAAAAAGCCTTGGCCTTCACCATTCATTTCATTTTCTTTTGTGGCATTATTTACGTGCCCCGTGTGTTGTACTGAAAGGAAATTATAAGTTTATGAAAAAGCAGCAACTGATTTTTCTCAGAAAAAAATCATCCTATAACAGCCAGGAATGATCTAAATCAGTGGTTCTCCATTTTTTTTCCTCAAGGTACCTCTAACAGGTTATCTTGAATTTTCTAGGAAATCCTGGCATTTTATGTCATTTGTCAGGGAGAAATACATAACATATAATTATTCTTAGGGCTCACAATTAGAATAACAAAAACAACAATATGTTCAATAAATATATATTTAAAATGCAACATTCACATTTTTGTAAAGGCTTTATAGAAAACTAGCAGTTTGGGACGGCGTTGCCCGTCATGTTATGCAGGAAATGTTTCTTTTTTTTTAAATAAATGTTATGATAGTGAATTATAGCGTAGGGTGTACGTGTCAGAAAGGGACACACAGTGATAGACAGAGACACATGCAACACACACATATACACACACATGCACTGACAACACAAACAGTGACACACAGCTGCAAATCAGAACATAAATACATACAGTGTGAGCAGTGTAAGTAACATACCTCCCAACATTTCATATGGCCAAAGAGGGACACTTGTGTTTTCGGTGGTGTTACTGGGGGCGTGGCTGGTGGTGTATTTTAGAGAATTTTTAACCCTTTGAGTGCCAGGGGGTAAGCAATGCATTGCATCCCCTCTGGCATTGAAATGGTTAAGTTACTCTTTCTGTAAGTGAATGATTTAGAAGAAGATGAAAGTATTTTTTTTACACAGACTAATTTAACAGATATATACAGAAGTTTATTCCCACATTACTGTGGGTTTTATTGATGTGGAGCAATCTGATACACTGGTATATACACCACACAATGTGATCTCCTAAATAGAGGAGCAGAGGGATTTGGGTGTCAAACAGGGACTGTCCCTCCTATACTGTATAGTGCCAGTCCTTATACACAGACACATGCAGACTGTATACTATACAGCAGAGGTTCTCAGCCCATGCCCTCAGTGGCCACTAACAGGCCAGGACTTAGGAATTTCACTGCTAGAACACAAGTGTGTTGATCAGAGGCTCAGTCATATTGATTAACTCACCTGTGCTCTTAAAAGGAAATTCTAAAATCCTGGCCTGTTAATAGCCACTGAGGGCACAGATTGAGAACCACTGCTATACAGTGCCAGACCATTGTAGATAATGTTTAACCCTTTGAGTGCCAGGGGGTAAGCAATGCATTGCATCTCCTCTGGCACTGAAATGGTTAAGTTACTCTTTCTGTAAGTGAATGATTTAGAAGAAGATGAAAGTATTTTTTTACACAGACTAATTTAACAGATATATACAGAAGGTTATACCCACATTACCGTGGGTTTTACTGATGTGGAGCAATCTGATACACTTGTACATTAGGCTGACCAGACCTCACCTTTAACCAGTGACACATATGAAAAATGCATACTGCAGGGCTGCTTTGATTTTGGTGCACTCCTGAAATATGCTTATTTCCTATGTGTCCCCAGTTAAAGGTGAGGTCTGGTCAGCCTACTGTATATACACCACACCGTGTGATCTCCTAAATAGAGGAGCAGAGGGATTTGGGTGTCAAACAGGGACTGTCCCTCCTATACTGTATAGTGCCAGTCCTTATACACAGACTGTATACTATACAATGCCAGACCATATATAAATAGTTTGTCATACATGCTATACAGTGAGCTATGTACAGCATGGAGATGATTGCAGGAACTGGCACCTCTACTTACAGACAGACTGACAAACAACCTGCTCTCTTTCTCTCTCTTTGTGCAATATATAAATACAGTCACATCCATGTCTCTGCCATTTACCAGCTCAGCTGAAGCCTTGCTCTGCACTGCCTGATCACCTCTCTGCCGTTGTTTCCACTTTCTCAGCAAGCCAGTATCCTCCTGCTGATTGTTTAGAAATCAGCTCACTTGTAGTAATTAGCAGAGCTGTGTAGGCTCAAAGACAGGGAATGAAGAAGCTGCATAATACAGATTGGACCATGGCCTTCCAGCTGTAGCTTGAACATTGTTCCCATCATCCTCAGCGTGCGTGTGTCTATATGTGTGTATGTGTCTGCTAGTGTGTGTGTGGGAGGGCATGTGCATGTGTCTGTGGTGTAGGAGTGTGTGGCAGCCATTTTTTTTTTCAGCCTTAGATAGTGGTGGGCGGGCTGGATAGTGGGGGCAGGCCAAAAATCACACTCCCACAGAATCACCCAATGGCAGCAGTAATCCTTTTTACTGCCGCCCCTGGGTGTGTTTTGCCAGGCACAAAGTCTTCTTTTATATATATAGACAAGCGGCACCCTAAAAAGATGTCTGTGGCTCACAAAAGTATCCGGATTCCCCGGATTCCTGCACCTGCCTTACCATGGTGATTTGTGTCTCATACAACAATGGAAGATGTCATACTTGGGTCTGGGTGAGTGAAGTTCCTAAGACCGTTGAGTGTCATTTAACATCCTATATAATAATTCGCTAGGATGTTTGTCAGAAGCCGTCATGTGCAGTAGAGACATTTGGCCAGTTTCTACTGTGCATGAAGCGGCTGCTTAGCCCTTTGAGTGCCAGAGGGGCGTTGCGTACCCCTCTGGCACTCAAAGGGTTAACATTACCCAGACCTTGGCTCCGTGTACACGGGCTTTTACACTAGTTCCTTGATAAATTGTTGCCATATGTAGCGGTTGCTCTTGCGTCTATATATGAAGAAATACGTTGTATTCTCTGTCACAAATTGCTCTCCCCACGTCACCATGGCATCGACCTTTATTGCATTGCCTCCCAGCTGTGGGGGATGATGGGAGCTGTAGTACTGAGCAGCTTGTGGTCCAATAATTGACAGCTCCTGGTATAGGTCATTGAAAGTGCATCTGAAAAATATTAGTTTGCGGTTTTGACATTGTATCCTACCAATCCTGGCTCACACAAGTACAATATTCCTGTGATGTTCAAACAAATGTGTGAACTGTCACTTAGAGGGAAAGCAGAGAATTTCTTTCCAAAGCTGAGTTCAAACATTAACTTACTTTGATGCACAGCTCATTATTTTTATAATTAGCCATAAAAAGTTCAGACCCTATCAATATTTTACCACATTACCATAGTTATTGGCATAAAAACACATATTTCTGTTTAATGGAGATAAGGGCTTATACTGCAGATGACTATTTTCTGTGAAATTTAGGCATCAAAATGTCCTTAACCCTTACAGTTCCAGAGAGCTATCCAATGCATTGCTACACAATACATTGGATTACTTATCTGGAACTCGAAGGGTTACTGCAGATAATTGACTTTAAAGGAAATTAATCCTCAATATATGTTTGTGTACAAATGCAAATATTTGTTTTTCTCAGAATGATGAACATGATTGCTGTGTAACAGGGGTAGTCATAGTCAATTGTTGGAGCTTCAATTGTTAGGGACTACAATCTTACATCATCCCCGACCAGACAAAGGCTTTTTGGGGATGATGGGAGTTGTAGTCCTGGGCTAAAAGTACTTTTTTTTCCCATGGGAAATTTTGCTGCTGCCATTTAATCATACTGCCAGAACCAGAAGCAAGATTACTGGCTATCACCTGATGTTGTAAGCTAGTAGTGTTGCCCACTGGTGGTGGGAGGGAAACCTAATGAACAAAGTCATATACTCTGTACTCTGCCCAATTGTCCACATATCTGCTATCAGGTAGATGTTCTTGCCCTATGAGCTTTCCAGCACTTTTCTTACTATACTAACACCTGCTTGTACAATTCTGGCACAGCTGTCCTGGAAAAATAATTGTGGCTTGGGATATGCCAACGAGGAGCTACACATGATAACAGTTCTCTAAATCATCAGTTTTCAACAAAAGAATACGGCAGCATGTACACTTCCAACATCCTGAAAACCTTGCCATTCCACAAGAATACTTTGGGATTGTTTTTGTGATGGTTTTGACTTCATCCCAAGAACTAAGTGTAAGTATGGTTTGGCAGTACATGGCAGAAGAACTGTGTATATCTATTACTTTAACAATATGACTAGTGGAGCCATATTGCCATTTCCTTCAGCAAACTCAGAGTCATACTCCTCTGCAGCAGGAGCCATAGATGCTATTTGGAAAATAATAAATTTGATACATTAACATCACCACTTCTAAGATGTGCCTCAGAGCCCCAAGAACTTTTTGGAGGGCTTCTGCTGCTGCTAGTTGTAGCACCTCTGACATGTTGATAGTGTGTTTCCAAGTCAAACCTGTGGTTCAGATGGAATCTCATTGAGGAGGAGCCTAGGTGTGAGTCTGCTTTCCCCTGCTCACTTATTTTTACACAGACAACAGATAGCAACATGCTTAGCTTTTTGGGTCGTGAATGGATTTATTTGACTGAGGGGTTCCTGAGAGGCTGCTACTACTACTACTGGGGCTAAATGATGCTGCAATTGTACTAATACTGGGTGTCAAAGATGCAGCACTTCCAACAGAAATAGCTAACAACATGTGTTGTTTCTGTTTGTTAATCAACACTAGTGTGTGTGGCTGAGTGGGACTTGGAAGCGGTGATGATGCTGATGATGTATACAGAAAAGAAAAAGAGACAGCGCAATCTCCTCTAAGTGTAGAATCCTCAAGGACCAGCTATACACAAATATATGTTAAAAAATATATCCCCTTTTGCAGGGTACTCACATTTTTCAGAGGCCTATCCTGCCTCTAGGATAATCAGCCTTAACTGGATCTGACCTCCAGTTGTGGTCAACCTCCGGGTTCTTGTTTGCAGTTCGCCTTTCCACTTTCCACGTTTGGGGCTTCTTTAGCTTCTCCAAGTTATCCCGATGTTTCGATGACAATGTCTAGAAGCAGAGGCTACCACAGCCTCTGAGTATATCAGCACGGTAAAATGGATCTTTGCACGATCTCCTGATTCCAACTCTCTGCACCAAATCCCAACAACAATCAGGCACTTGATCCTCTTTTATGAACCGGATATTTATTTTTAAAAAATATATGTACACTGAGTGTACTAAAACCAATTTAAAACACACCTAACGCGTAACTTCGTCACATATATTTGTGTATAGCTGGTCCTTGAGGATTCTACACTTAGAGTAGATTGCGCTGTCTCTTTTTCTTTTCTGTATACATGTATCAAGAGCCCGTCCGACTGCTTGGAGACTAGCTGCAGACTGAGGTGTTGGAGGAACCGGATCAGCGGGACTTTAATGAACTGATGGTCATTTTAGAACTTTATATATATTGGTGTACTGTATAGCATTTATCCTTTTTGTTTGGTTTAAAGTATTTTTACTTGCTATTGTACTTTTATATATAGGTTGTGTTTGTCCAAAAATATATAGGTGAGCGCAGGAGCTTATACAAAAGAGTTTCATGATGCTGATGATGACTGACAAGATGACTGTATTTTTGGGCATCTTCACTTGTCTATGGTCAGACTTTTCAATTATTTTGTCAAACAGTATATAGACTTTTTTTTTTAAACCAAAATTTTTATTGGATTTTTGTGAAAAGAAAATTAAGATAAAAAAACAGGAAAAAATACAGTAGGTTTGGTAATACAATACATTAAAAACATATAAGGTTAAAAAGGTAAATAAGATGTCTGACAAGTAAAGACTATTAGGAATAGATAAGGAGGTGGACAAGAGGACAAGGGGAGGAAGGGAAGCACAGCATAAGCTTAATTTCTAACAACCTGAGAAATGGACCTAAAACCTTTAGAGCATTTACCGTCAAGCCATGGAGACCAGGTGGAGATGAACTTGGTGTAGTTATTACATTCTAATGAGGTAAGGTACTCATAATAACAGATCTGGGCGATTTTATACAAGATGCTTTTCCAAGGAATGGTATCATTATTCCACTTGGCAGCGATTGTCATCCTAGTGCAGAGAGTGACAAGGACAACAAGGCTGTCCTGGGATTTATTAAGACCCGGGAATCTTTTACTTAAGAGGGCTTCCCACATATTAAGAGAAGCACGTTTACCAAGTAGACTGGAAAGTTCATTAAAGACCTTATTCCAGACAGAGCATACCACAGAGCAAGACCACCATGTATGTAAAAAGGACCCAAGTTCGTTGCAGCCCGTAAAACAGTCACTTGGGTGATTTGGAAACATCTTCACAAGCCTAGTGGGGACGAGGTAGGAGAGATGTAACATTCTAAAAGTCTGGTCCCTAAGATTAGAATTTATAGAGGCCTTAGGGATTCTTTTAAGTATATCTTGCCAATCTTCGTCTTTCAAAGTCTGCCCGGTTATTTCCTCCCACTTATTCATACAACTTAATTTAAATTTGTCATGAATTAAAATTGTATATAACTGGGAGATAGACCTTGCACCAAACTCCCAAAATCTAACAAAATGTTCAAAAGGTAACAAAGGGTATTTAATATCAACTCCCAGGTAATTTGTAATTATAAATTTTAGTTTAAGATAAAATCGGTGGTGGGAGTCAACTACTATAATGTTTTTAAAGAGGGAGTTAAATTCAATAAAGTAGCCTCTAAAGATGGTATCCCTGATGGAATGGATGTTATTAATGTTTGAAAGTGAAGCAATAATTGCAATCTCAGAATCATTCCAGCCAAACAGCTCAAGATTAGAAAGAGAGAGCAACTTCAAAAATCAATAAGTTTAAAGGGGCCTTAACTTTTTTCCAGGTTCTGAGGAGAAACTTAGTACTGTCTAGGGAATGCCTACTAAGCGGGCCTTTTAATAATTTAATAGACCATACCTTGTTATCGAAATGAGTTCTTGGACTATCCATCTAGGAAGAAGCCAGATATCGACTTATTTAGAACTTAAGTATAAAAGATGAGTTAGAGAACAGGCTACAGAAAATTTATAAAGATTTGGGACCATTAGGCCCCCAAGATCTGTATAAATAATCGCGTTTAATTTGGGGGCGCTTTCCAGCCCACATAAAATTAAATAATTTATTTTGCAAGCACACAAGGTCTGAAGGTTTAATTTCTATGGGGAGAACCCTAAATAAGTATAGATTTTGGGTAAAATAATCATTTTAGAGCTGACTCTGCCAACTAAGGATAGAGGGAGTTATTTCCAAAGAGAAAGAAGGGAATCAATCTAGCGGAACAAAGATTTGTAATTAAAATTAAATACTTTGTTATAATCCTGTGCAACAACCACCCCTAAATAAAACAGATGATTGGGACAGATTCTAAGTCCGAACCTATTGAGTGTGATAAGCTCAATGTCCTTTCGTAGATTAAAGCCCTGATAATCTGATTTTTCCTTATTAATGACTAGACCAGAAATTGCTCTAAAATTATCGAGTATAGACCATAAACTGGCAAGGCTAGATAAGGGATTAGACAGAAAAAGAACTAGATCATCAGCATATAAACTAATTTTGTCAGGTTCCTCCCTTCGGCGAGAGGTTCCATGCAAAGGGCAAAAATCATTGGGAACAATGGGCAACCCTGCCTGACACCTCTTTCAAGTTTAAATGAGTTACTCTCGTAGCCCATAATCCTTAATTTACCCCTGCAAGAACTATGAGATGCTTCCAAGAAACTGGATAGGATCCCATCGAGGCTGAAGGAATTGCGGACGCTATCAATATAGGACCAATTAAGAGAGTCAAAAGCCTTATTGATATCTAAGGACAACAGGAGGACTTCTTTTAAATTAAACCTTTTGCAAATAGATAAGATATTGAATATTCTCCTTATATTATCAGAAGTTTGTCTAAAGGGGATGAAACCGCATTGGTCTTTATGGATTAAAAAGGGGATATAAGAACCAATGCGAATGGCTAAAACTTTGGAGAGAATTTTAATATCAGAATTTAATAGGCTAATGGGTCTGTAATTTCCCACTTTCTCTAGATTCCTGCCAGGCTTTCCTAAGACGGTAACAAAGGAGAGATTAGATTCAGGGTCTAATTTATGAGTCTCTAAAATATTTGAAAAGAAGCAGATTGAGTATAGTGATAGTTCGTTAGTGAAGCAAACAGTATATAAACAGACAGTGCTCCTTTTCAGTGGTGGAATATTGAGCCTTTGCCTTTCAGCCAACTTTCTAGCCATGTCATCAGCTCTCTCTCAACTTCATCTGTATCTGAAGAAGAGGGGGATGCTGGAGGAACATATTCTAGATCCACATCATCATTCAGTCATCAGTCATCATTAGGTCATCCTCAGCATCGCACACCGCTTCTTGCCCACTAGTTTTATACTCCCCTAGGCTTTTAGAAGTATCAAACAGCAGTTGGTTGAACTGCTACACCCTCATCCATTATGCCATCAACACTAGAATGTGACTTGTTGCTTCTTCAGTGTTTTTAGATGGTTTATTAATAGTAACTGGTGCTAGCAGTGACAGAACATTTGTTGGGACTTTGACAAACTTCATCCAGCTCGGGCGGAGAGGGATCACCATCATTAATTGCCCCCACTGCAGCTACCATGACTGCAGAAAGTTTTTGGACTACCACTTTACTCACACTGAAATGCTCCTACTCCTTTCTCCTCCCTTACCCCTTTTGCATTTGCTGGACATTACTCAACTACTGTGTGTATTTGTACTTTAAAGTATACATACAACTGATTGAGTGTAATGTCATGCTTTGGCCCTCTACAAAACACTCTCATCTAATATCATTCTCATATCAGGGGTCCCTATCATGTTTCATTTTTTTTTTACTGTCCCTCCTGCTCAGAGCAGCAGGGTGGTGTCCAAGTGGATTGCAGAGAGGGGCGATCTTCAGTTGTTCTTGCTGTGAGCTGTCTTGTCTGTGGACCAGATTCCACATTTGAGGGGCGGTGGCTTACACTAGTTAACAGGGGCTAGAGCAGGAAACTTTATCATTCAATTACCCTTGAACTACAACTCTGACAGTATTGAAATAACACCCTCTATGGCTCAAATACTATAAAGATTAATTAGAGCTGCTGTTTTTGTGAAACATTACTATCCCTTAAAAAAAAACCCTGTCAACTACTTCTTTCCACAGGCTCCCACAAAATAGAGATAACAGCCAGAACAGGAAGGAACTTGGATCACGGCTACCGGTGTCTTTCCAATCAGTCGCACAGAATTGTGGGGTATTTGGAGTTATTCTCCTTTGCTCCATTCTCACACACCCCCACCCCCAGACTCCCCTAGCACAGAGATAGCAGCCAGATCTGGAAGGAACTTGGATCACGGCTATCACGGTGCCCATGATTTTTACCTGTCTGCTATGGGTGCCTGTCCTGTTCCCTCTGATGAGCGGGCATTGGCACTGACTACCCACTCCGTGAGTTCTGTGGCTCTGGCTGACTACCTAATCCAGTTTTGACCCGTGGCTCTGTCTGACTACCCGCTCCGTACGTGACCCCGGTACTGTCTGACTCCCCACTCTTTCTCAACCGGCTTTTGCTGGCTCTCTCGCAGTACAGCCTATAAGCAAACTTTACCTCCTTGGTATTGTTGTGGCTGCCTTCCACTCGGTAGCTTTGGGTTAGTCTCACCTCAGATATCGCTTTAGCAGTCTCGCTCCATGCATCCTTGACTAGCTATACCACTGAGACTATTACCTGCCTGTTACCCCGGTAGCATTCCTGTTGCCTGATCCCTCCAGGTATTGCCATAGCAGTCTCGTTCCATGCATCCTTGACTAGATATACCTCCGAGGCTATTACCTGTCTGTACCCCAGTTTCGCTCCTGTTGCCTGATCCCTAGCTCTCAAGGTTTCTGCACACTCATTCTGTTGTATCATAGGCGAGATTCTACTGCCTTTGCTCCTTGGCAATCCGCAGTCACAGGTTGTAGCTCAGTGTCAGCTCCTGGATAGTGGACTGTGCACTGTCCTCACGCCTGTTCCTGGGAAGGTTGAGGAAGTGTTTTGCTCCTGTATATTGATCTTAAATAACTGGTTAAATTCATCTGTACCTGTGTTGTGTGATTCTTTATCCTAAGTGTACCGTGACAACGGCTTCCTGTGTCTTCCCAGTCAGACACACAGAAATTTGGGGTATTTCAGGTAATTTTTTCTTTGCTCTCTTCTCACATCCCCCAGACTTTCCTGACAATGAGATAATAATAGTCAGATCAGGAAGGAAATTGGATCACAGGTGCTTCTGTCTTCCCAGTCAGTCACACAAGATTTGGGGGTATTTGGGGTCCACCTCTTTTCTCCCTTCCTTTCCTCCAGAGTATCCCCAGACTCCCCTAATACAGACAACCAATGTCCTGCTATAAGACTTCTTAAACTAAGCTTCAACTCCACTTTATTAGCCCGTCTTCTCTAGCTCAAAAACGTGCTGTTTTCTTTTACTCTTATAAACATGGAAGGGCATGCTACCTGACACCCCTTTTAGACAATTCCTGAGGTAAGTGATGGGAAACTTGCCACATGGTTGGGTGAAATTAAGTCTTCCCATTGATTTCAATGCAATGAGCTAGGTAAAAACAATAGTGGAAAAACTACACTTTTCTTGAAAAGTTTGCTGCTCAGCAAAAGTGCCATTTTTCTCCTGTTTCGTTTTTGAGGCGAACAGTTTCGCCCATCCCTAGTCCTCAATAGCTGAAGGTCAAATAATTGAATACCCTTGCTATATATCTTACAGAGGTGTATTTTAGGTACCATTCTGGCATGCAGTGGGTTAAGGAAATATTAATGAAGGACATCAGTTGCACTCTTTACCATACACTAGTTTAAGAGTTATTTTATATTTAATATAACTCTCCCACAACATTAATCCCTTCTCCCTTGCTATTGAGCAGTTGGTATGGTGACCCAACCAGTGTCAACTCCGAGACATTTGTCTATGTGCGAGTAGTTTTAATGCATCCTATTGAATAACTGCCCTTTAGTCAGTGACCAGGATGCTTTAGAATTACTCATATGGAGACAAATATCTCCATGTGAGTTAACTTGCTGGTGAATTGTCATGGCAGCTGGTCAGACCTCCATTCAGGTGATTACGTGGAGAAGACGCTAATCCAGGAATGGGTGGGAGGCGGATATTATTTACTAAATAATCCCCAAACCAGTGAGTATTAAATATTATGGCTGACCTCAGTCACCCATACTTTACAGAGCATTCAAATAAAAAAATAATCCAATAATTCTGCATGTGTATTTAAAAAGAAACTACTATGTGAAATATTGCTGTTTGAATACAGGTTATACATTGTTTTGATGGTATCTATCAGTTTACAAATGGCAGACACACAATCTACAGCTATAAACTAGCATTCTGTCTAAGGGCTCTATGTTCTATAGAAAACTGGAGTAATTCTGGATCAAACCAATTGCACCATGGGGACAAATAAACATTATCATTTATTTAAATTGGGATTTTAACTCATGAAATTAGAGTGGTCTCCAACACATTAACGACAAAAAGGTGACTGCCGCTACACTTTTTACTGTCATAACTTATTTGCTTTAAAGCAAATATAGATCAATTTATAATAAAGCATCAACTAGTACACTCACCGAGCCATCAAGGCCTTGAATGCTCCAGTGCAGCCCCCAACAACCACAGTCATGGTTTCAACATACGAGAAGACACCAGATGGGAGTGCTCGACGGAGCTTTCAGAGATGTAAAGCCAGTCAGATGATATTAAAATTTATTTTCTTTATTGAAGATATAAAATTAAGCAGGATAGGGAATAGCACCCAGAACAAGGTGATGAGTCCAAATACAATTCACCTAACACGTTTCCTTATTATCAGTCACTTTATCATAGGCTTACAACAGTGTCGTAACAGACACTTTAAAGGGATAGTAATGTTTCATAATAAAAGCAACTCTAATTAATCTTCATAGTATTTGGACTTTGGAAAGTGTTATTTCAATTCTGTCAGAGTTATAGTTCAAGAGTAATTCAATGACAAAGTCTCCCCCTCCCACCCCTTTTACTGATGTAACACTGCTCAGCCAGAGCAGAAGGGAGGTGCCCAGGTAGATTGCAGAGGGACAATCTTCAATTAAGATAAGGGAAAACCTGAAAAGCTTGTCAAGAGGGGCAGGGCTTTCATTGTTTTCATACAAAGAAGATTGTCCCCTTCTGTTATCTGTCTGGTCTATGGACTGCATTCCACATCTGAGAAGAGATAGCTTACACTAGGTAAAAGGGACGGGAAGGGAAACTTTGCTTGCGAATATCTCTCAAACCATAAAGATTCTTCATGTTTTTTTTAATGCCTACAAAATAAAGATAAAACAAAGTATTACTATCCCTTTAAATAGGAAGTAGGTAAATTCAGACTGACCAATTGGAATCAATCTTATGCTCTCTATGTATCCACATGACTGTGGTTGTTGGGGGCTGCACTGGAGTGTTCAAGGCCTTGATGGCCCGGTGAGTATACTAGTTGTTGCTTTATTATAAATTGATCTATATATGCTTTAAAGCAAATAAGTTACTACAGTAAAAAGTGTAGCAACAGTCACCTTTTCTGTCTTTTATGCAAAAGTGGAATACTATTCTAATGGAGTGCTCTATGAAATTAATTAATCTGATTTTGGATTATAACAGAGAGTCATATGTGATTATAAAAAATTAGCTTGTGGATTTACAAAATAAAGCTAAAAATTGCATTGAACTCTCTCAATTTTCCAAATATCAGTCAGATATAACGGCTAAGTTACAATGTTTAGAGCACAATGTTACTCTAATGAAATCCAAGAAATTCTTTAGGGATAAAGAAGATTATGATAAATCTAAGGTTTATTCCTGGCATAAAGATAGAATACAGTGGAGTTCAAAATCACCTAAAACTAAACAAACCCATACTATTTTACGCACAAGTTCTGAATCTAAATGAGTTAGTTTCTCTAGTGCTGAACCAGAAAGTCCTGATTTGGATCAGAATACTGTCTTGCCCTCTCTTTCGTCTTTTTAGACCAACAGGACTGTAACATCAAATGAAGTGTTCTTGACAGAAAGAAGGGGGAAATTGTAATATGCCCTCACGAGAATCTGTTGGGAGACTTTGTTTTTGGACAATATGATAGCAACCAGGGGTTTTGGAGAAACAGGCCCCTATACCAACAAGACGTAGTCCAAAGAGGAGGAAGAGGCTGTGGTCGTTGGGGAAGAAGAGTTTACAGGAGGCTTTAAATTTGTCTAGTAGACTGTTGAATGAGAGTGAGATCAGCCTTTTGGCGAAAGGTTTGAATTTCTCACCAAGACATTTTAACCTCCTTAATACTGTACTTGATTTAAATCATTTTTTGTAAGAAAGATTACTTTAAAAAATAAATTCACATGAAGAGGGAATTGTAGATAATGACACAGAGTCTTTGAATCATTCTATGTTGGTTACATCAATACCAGAGCTAAATCCAATAAGTGATGTATCTCATTCGGAGTTTGCTACTGAGTCAGTCACTAGTGAATATGGAGGAGAAATTTTTACCTTGTTCTCTGAACTTTGCAGTGTACATGACTTAGAGCAACTACAAAGAGAAAATAACCCTGTGGTGACATGTACTATTAATGAAACCAGCATAGATAAAAACCTCCGTTTTTAAAGGGTAAGTGATTTTTACCCAGTTCAATGTAGAGGTCCTATTATTGATCAATTTCAGAAACTAATAAAACTTAGTGAGAAAGTTGGTAGAGGGACAAACTCGAATTATAACAACTTAAGTCGCCTAGAGCGTCAAGCCTTGTGTGATCTGCAATCCGGTCACTGTATAGTGATACAGAATGATGATAAGGGAGGGAGCATTGTGGTTCTAGATGCCTCTGTTTATCATTTTGAATTATTGAGAAAATTAACTGATAGTGACTCCTACTCGAGACTCAGTAGAGATCCCACTGGTATGTACCTTGGAAAACTGAGGAGGTTGGTGGATGAGGGATTAGCACTGGGAGTACTAACCACTAGAGAAGTCGATTATCTGGTGGTATCTCACCCAGTCGTTCCCGTATTCCACCACCTCCCAAAAGTTCACAAGGACACAAGACCTCCGGTTGGGAGACCTTTGAATGAGAATCTCTCAGAGCTAATAGACTCGTACTTGCAACCATTAGTAATGCATTTGAAAAGTTATCTGAGAGATTCAGGGCATCTTTTAACTATTTTGTCCAAGTCAGAAGTTAAACAGGGGTCCACTTGGGGGTCACTTGATGTGACCTCTTTGTATTCGATGATCCCTCATGACAAAGGGATGCAGGCCGTTAAGTACCATCTTGATACTTATAGTGCCTATAACACTGACTTGAAAACATTTCTTGCTAACGTTTAGCAATTATCTATTAAAACATCAAAGTACCCAGAAAAGAACAAAAAGAGAAGAGCGCCCGATAGCGTAATACAGTCATACACAATGGATATAGAGTAGTAAGATATACACTCATATTCAGTAATGGTCAGTGTCTCAATATTAAGAACTACTGACAATAAGACATACGGTATCACTATTTTACTGCTCTCCTATTGGCTGTGCTGTATTGCTCCTCCTAGTGACAGCCTTTTTTTACACCATGGGTTGTCACTTGGCCAATGCCCTTTCGTGGTGTACCTGATGCCTAGCGCTAGTTCTGTGATTCTGATACCAGTGTATGACCCTGGACTGCCTGACCACGCCATTAGGCTTCGTTCCTGATTCTGTGTACCGATTCAGATTGGCTGACGTTCCTGCTCCGTGTACCGACCCGGCGAGCTCAACGTTCCTGCTCCGTGTACCGACCCGGCGAGATTGACATTCTTGTTTCCTGCTCCGATTCAGCTTGGCTACGTTCCTGTGCTGGTTACCAAACCAGTTTGGTGGTGGTTCCTGCTCTCAGCTTGCTTGCTGGACTATCTCTGGCAGTTCCGGCTGCTAACCGTTGCACGGTTCCCTCAGAGTGTGTCTCACTTCTCCGGTACCTTGACCGATCCTACCAGTTGGCTCAGAGTCTCAGTGTGCCAGTATCCTTTCACACCGTGCTGCATCACTTGGTCGTATTTGGGTTCAGTTGGGCGCTTCCCGTGGTTGCCGTTATCCAGACCATTGCGATTATTAACCCCTTCAGGGGTGTTGCCTCGTATCCACTTGCTATACCAGTGTGGTTGCTTCCTATATCCTGGGCGTACCGTTTCTGTAGGTCAGTTGGGCGCTTCCGGTTGCCATCCATTCTATGTGAAGCACATTAACCCTTTGGGGTAATGCAAGAGCATTGATGTTGACCTCTCTGTTGGGCCTCCATTTGGCACGAGCTCTGACCAGCCTTTGTAGTCCACTGTGGGCTTCCACCGTAGTGGAACCATGCTAGTTACCTTTGCCTCTGTTACTCTTGGGCCATTGTCGCCTCCTGTGGCTTTAGGCGACATTATACCGCAGATACTGCTAGCCACTCTGCCAGTGGCTCCACTGTATATCGGACTCATACACTGTATCACTATATACCTGACCTGTGTCAGTATTGTGTTGTATACCTTACTGGACCCGTGTGGGTAACCACTTGTAACCTGTCTTGTGTCAGTTGATGCTATATACTGGACCCGTGTGGGTTACATTATTTCTTGTGTGCTTCAATAAAACTGTGTTTTTTACCTAAACCTAACGTGTCCGAGTGTACTGAACCGTAACATACAGAGAGACTAGTCCCGTCTCCGTTCAGGGAAACTCATGGACAACCATGTGAACTTAAAATCTTCAAATGAAGAGGACCAGGTGGAGGCTCCACTTGTATGATGTTTATTATAAAAATTAAAAGGTTGTAATGCTTACGCATTTCACAGCTAAAGCGCCGATTTATCAAAACAAACAACCACTTTAAAATGACAAAACACAAAGGAGACCACCCCCGAAACAACAACATATAAATACACATCTTAAACCTGATAATTGGTGAAACATCATTGTCAATCAACATAGAGGATGTGTTGCATGAGATCCTTTCATTGGTTAATATCAAACCTTGATTTGATTTGTCTATAGAAATATACGGGAATATCAAGCAAAAGATATCGCAGGAAAGAGTTCTATTGTGTTTTAATCTTTTGTATGGATCACATGGACCTCATCAAAAACAGAATAAATACATTGTATTCAAATCAGACAATAAAACTCAGTGGCGTAACTATAGGGGTCGCCTAGCACCTGCAATCTCCCGTCGGCGCTCTAGTAATGCAGAGCTCTCGGAGATGATATAATCTCTCAGCGCTTTGCATTAATAAGAGGACCGAGCGGGAGCTCCAGGTAGGAGATGGGGGCATTGTGGAGGGGGTCAATGTGGTGGGAGGGGGGCCCATGGAATTTCTTGTACCAGGGCTCGGAAGCTTCTAGTTACACCTCTGATAAAACTATAGATTGTTGTTTATGCATAACCCTAATTTAACCCAGTGTATGCTGGGCTCATTTCACCAGAGATTACTTCAGCATATGATTTTAACATACATATATATACACATAGACATGGTTGGACTTTAGTTCATAAAAAGATACATATATCGCTATTCCATGACTATTGCATTGGTCGAACAACAGAATATAAAAGTACGTTGGAAGGACCATAATCACAAAACATGAAATTGATTCAACAAATAATCTGAAGTTTATAGATAATAATATTAGGCCATAAAGGTCAAATAGTGATGGAGGGGATTTTGCTGCAGGACACAAGACAATTAAATGTATTAGTAAACAGATGAAATTATAAAGATGAAAATGAGAAAATATACTATATACTACGAAAAAATGTGTATATAGAGGGTATTTTATGTTAGAAAAAGTGAACAATTGTTATTGAAACTAAATCCAGTGAATATATCCCTATGAAAACTTAGATGGGAATGGAGAAAGTGAATAATTTTAGTCAATGAAATTAAGACAAAAATATGTAATGTATTGGGAAAATTAATTGAATCAATAAAATGTTTGACAATAATTAAAAGTTAAATGTAAACTGATTTTTTTTTTTTAAGAAGATAATGGAAAATGGATAAAGTGGTGTATAATATTTTTAATTATGCATTTTAATCCTATTAAATTAAACATTCAAATTTCATTGAAATATTTGTTATAGAGACATTAAAGTGCCTGGAGTAATTCTATCAATATATGAAATTGTAGGAAATGAACAAATAAATACACTATTGTGATTAATAAGATGGTTGACGCTCATTTTAATTACTTAGTCAACCCATTAGAATATTAATCGTGATTCTAACACAAAGACTTAAAATATGTGAATGCACAAATACGTGTTTAAATAGTTATTGTACAATAATAAATTTATAAATGTATAAGTGACGTGAACTATTGAATCAAAGTGAAAAATATGAACCAATCATAAAGATAATAATCTAAATGTACTACATAATTAGTGAAATGGCAAGGTTCTTTCCCCATCGGGGGCAATCCATCAGTATCATACTCCCCCACCCCAAGGTCTAATATCCCCTTATTTCATCCTTTACCTAACAACTCTAATCTTACTGGGTCTTTTTTAGGTCGAAATCCAATCATGCATTTAGGACGCTGGAGATCCCAACCAAACAGATTCCCCCCATTGGGGACAGAGGAAAGTACCAAAAGATCAGGTACAGAGGATCTAGAGGTAGGGAGAGCCATCTCAAAAAACCCAATAGAGCGAACAGCCTAATAACTACAGACAACATTATCAGACAATCATCCAATATTATACATTTTTCAAAAAATGTCCTAACAAAGAATGAGAGTGATCTATTGTCTAGGGGGCTGTCATTTTGCCTTTGTAATCAGTCAGACCTGTTTGAATTGCTCATTGACTTAAATGAATTTGTGCGCAAGCTCTCTTTGAAAAGATATTTTGTCCTTAAGACACTTAGCAGGACCCTGAACTCTGTGCTGATTGTCACCAACATTCGCTTCACCTTTTGTTAACATTGATACAGAGTTATTTTTGAATGGAAGTGTCCTGACAGGTTTTAAACCCAAATCACCTTTCTTCCCTACTCAGGCGAAAGGTCCTTTCGTTGAGACTTTTAGTGTAGCTGTACTTGAAGATCTCAGAAATCTTCATAAAAACAGAACACTGAGGAGAGGGAACTTGGGTAGTGATGATTGGAGAACATTGAATGAGTTTAAGAAAAACCATTGCATCATAATTAAACAGGCAGATGGGGGGGCAGTGGTGGTACAGGATATAGATGACTATATCCAGGAAGCCAATTGTATTTTGGGTGATAAGTGTTAAACGCTGAAGAATAGTCCAGCTGCAACTTTTGGTGCTGAGTTTTGGGCCTTCCCTCCTACCGAAGGGATACCCAACATCTAATTGATACAATACAAAATATCATTTGGCAGGAGAGCTATATGTGGGCCACTCTAGATGTTTCCTCCCTTTATTCAAATATACTACATGAGGGGGGCTTACAAGCCGTGAAACATTTCCTCACTTCTTATTTACTCATGCCCCTCAAACAGAGGGACTTCCTACTTGAGGCCATCCTTTTCATATTAACCCACAATTTCTTCGAATTTGATGGTCGCCACTTCTTCCAGGTCAAGGGCACAGCTATGGGGACCAGATGTGCACCAAGTTATGCCAATCTTTTCATGGGATTTCTGGAAGAACAACTGGTTTATGGCAATAATCCCTTTGGTGCAAGTCTGGTCCTCTATTGACACTTTATAGACAATATCATCATCATCTTGGGGGGTGGCCCACTCGAACTCGAGAACTTTGTCACACATATGAATGTGAACAAGTGGGGTATGTCATTTACTAGTAACATCCAAAGGTCAAGCATCCAATTTCTGGATTTGAAATTGACAGGTCTAGCTGGCACTAAGATCAAACATAGAACATATTTTAAAGATGTCGACAGGAACAGTTTTCTCCAAATTGATAGCTGTCACCATAAAAAGTGGTTGAGGAATGTGCCCTGTAGGCAGTTCCAGAGAATTAGGAGGAACTGTTCCAATCAGATGGATTTTGATACACAGGCAGTTTTATTAAAAACATGTTTTTTGGAGAAGGGCTACCCCCGCAGATTAGTTGAAGACTCATATAGGCGAGTGAGAGAATGGTCAAGCAAGCCCAAGACACCATCTACGGCTAAGGTCCCTTTTGAAGGGGCACCTATGTTTGTGACCAGGTTTAGCTTGGATGCCAAAGACATCTATGATATATTTAGTAAACACTGGAGTACATTAATGAGAGACCCTTTACTCAAAATAGAGATCACAAATAATCCTCGGGTAGTGTACAGATGGGCAAGAACCTTAAAATATACATTAACCCCAAGCCTTTTTAAAAATCCTAAGAAGATAGGTCAAGGTTCCACCCTGAGACAGAGGTTGATTACAGATACTTTTTCTCAGCCAGTCTTTTCAAGTCACAGATTTGTGGAATGTTCAAACGTGGTAAAAGTAGGTGTCAAACCTGTCCTTTAATGAAAGACAAAGAAAAACTTTTTATATCCACTGTGACCTCTGAACAATTTCAGTTAAAAGGGTTTTTGAATTGTGACAGCAGTTTTCTTATATATTTGATGATGTGCTCCTGTGGTTTACAGTATGTTGGAAGGCCCAGCCAAAAATTTAGAGCCAGGATTGGCCAACACAAGAGGAACATCACAGTGTTTCCAAACGTTTTCTGTATCACCATGATAAAGACATCTCGGAATTGACAGTCATGCCCATAGACAATTTCTGTACAGTTTCTAAGTTTTCAATTATCATCTATCATTTAATATCTTTTATCATTTTTTATTTAATATGTTTATCATTATTTAACTTTATAGTAATAGTAATAATTGAGTTTTTGGTCGTTTTTTACATTCTTTAAGCTCAGCTTTTAAAGAGCTTCACTGGAATCTATTTATTATTTGAATAACATATGAAGGTAAGATAATCATTCACTAATTACGTAGTGCATTTAGATCCTTATCTTTATGATTGGTTCATATTTTTCACTTTGATTCAATTGTTCACGTGTTAATTATAGAGTTAATTATAGAATTATAAATTTATTATTGTACAATAACTATTTAAACACGTATTTATGCATTCACATATTTTAATTCTTTGTGCTAGAATCACAATTAATAGTCTAATGGTTTGAGTAAGTAATTAAAATGAGCGTCAACCATCTTATTAATCACAACAGTGTATTTATTGGTTCATTTCCTACACTTTCACGTATTGATGGAATTAATCCAGACAATTTACTGTCTCAATAACAAATATTTCAATTAAATTTGAATGTTTAATTTAATAGGATTAAAATTCATAATTAAAAATATTATACACTATTTTATCCATTTTCCATTACCTTCTAAAAAAAAAAATTGCAGTTTACATTCAACTTTTAATTATTGTCAAACATTTTATTGATTCAATTAATTTTCCCAATGCATTACATTTTTTTGTCTTAATTTCATTGACTAAAATTATTCACTTTCTCCATTCCCATCTAAGTTTTCATAGGGATATATTCATTGGATTTAGTTTCAATAACAATTTTTCACTTTTTCTAACATAAAATACCCTTTATGTACACGTTTGTTCATAGTATATAATATATTTTATAATTTTCACCTTTAGAATTTCATCTATTTACTAATACATTTAAATATCTTGTGTCCTGGAGCAAAATCCCCTCCATCACTATTTGATCTTTATGGCTTAATATTATTATCTATACACCTCAGATTATTTGTTGAATCAATTTCATGTTTCTTGAACATGGTCCATCCAACGTACTTTTATATTCTATTGTTCGACTAACGCAATAGTCATGATATAGCGATATATGTATCTTTTTATGAACTAAAGTCCAACCATGTCTATGTATATATATATATATATATATATATATATACCGTAAAATATCGGGTATAATACGCACAATTTTACCCCACTTCACCTTATGTGAAGTGGGGGGTGCGTATTATACACGAGAGTTTAAAAAAAAAAAATAAAATAGGGTTGTCCGATCCCTTCCCTCCCTCCCCCGGGTCAAACCCACTTCAAAACCAGCCTTAAAGGTTGACGTCCGCTTCTTCTGTGGATGAGGCAAAATAATTCGTTCTGCACAGCTTCCTTGCGGGCGGCACGCTTCCCTTTGCCGCCCGCTTCCATCAATGGGCTTGCAGGACCTTCCGCCTACAGCCAATGATAATGCCCTGATACACAGGGCATTACCATTGGCTGTAGGCGGAAGGTCCTGCAAGCCCATTGATGGAAGCGGGCGGCAAAGGGAAGCGTGCCGCCCGCAAGGAAGCTGTGCAGAACGAATTATTTTGCCTCATCCACAGAAGAAGCGGATGTCAACCTTTAAGGTTGGTTTTGAAGCGGGTTTGACCCGGGGGAGGGAGGGAAGGGATCGGACAACCCTATTATATTTTTTTTTAGCAAGGGGGGAAAACAAGGGTGCGTATTATACATAGGCACTCTTGTTTTCCCCAAAATCTTTGGTATAATATGCACCTGCGTATTATACACAGGTGCGTATTATACCTGAGATTTTACGGTATATATATATTTATATGTATGTTAAAATCATATACTGAAGTAATCTCCAGTGAAATGAGCCCAGCATACACTGGGTTAAATTAGGGTTATGCATAAACAACGATCTATAGTTTTAATGTCTGATTTGAATACAATGTATTTATTCTGTTTTTGATGAGGTCCATGTGATCCGTACAAAAGATTAAAACACAATAGAACTCTTTCCTGCTATATTTTTTGCTTGATATTCTCGTATGTTTCTATAGACAAATCAAATCAAGGTTTGATATTAACCAATGAACAGATTTCATGCATCACATCCTCTGTGTTGATTGATAATGATGTTTGACCAGTTATCAGGTTTAAGATGTGTATTTATATGTTGTTGTTTCGGCGGCGATCTCCTTTGTGTTTTGTCATTTTAAAGTGGTTGTTTGTTTTGATAAATCGGCGCTTTAGCTGTGAAATGCGTAAGCATTACAACCTTTTAATTTTTATAATAAACATCATACAAGTGGAGCCTCCACCTGGTCCTCTTCATTTGAAGATTTTACGTTCACGTGGCTGTCCGTGAGTTTCCTGAACGGAGACGGGGCTAGTCTCTCCGTATGTCTTATTGTCAGCAGTCCTTAATATTGAGACACTGACCATTACTTAATGTGAGTGTATCTCTTACTACTCTTTATCCATTGTGTATGACTGTATTACACTATCAGGCACTCTTCTCTTTTTGTTCTTTTCTGGGTATTTTGATGTCTTGCTGCTGAGCGAGAGTGTGTCGTTTCCTAAGATAGCAGCCCTATCGAATCACCTTCCTGAGAGAAGTTGCTGTTTCTGGAGACAGCTAAAAATTCCAGCCGCTTTGTTTGTTGGGATTGACATAAGCCATCTCCAACATATGATTTTTGTGAGTTTACACCTACTGGGGTGATTGGTGGTGGCCATTATAAGTCTTATTGATATACACAGGGGGCTCCCCTTTTTTTCTTTTTTCCTTTTGTCTCCCCTGCTTGGTTTTGTTTTTAGTATCTATTAAAACATAACTACTTTAAGTATGACAGAGTATTCTATTTGCAAACATGTGCAACATCAATGGACGCAAAATTTGCACCCTCTTTTGTGAACCTTTATTTGGGCTGGTTCGAAGAACAATACCTGTTTGGCTCAGGGAATATGTACCATCAATATATTGAAATATATAAGAGATATATAGATGATGTTTTGATAGTTTGGACAGGCACAAAAGATTTGTTTGTTCAGTTTGTTACCTATCTTAATACAAATGATTATAATCTACGTTTTACATCAGATTTTCAAGTTGAAAATATTTCATTTTTGGATTTAACATTGAATCTTTCTAATTATACCATTTCCACCGCAGTATATATAGGAAACCACGTGCAGTTAATTCCCTTTTACATGCAAGATCTTGCCATCCTGGGCATGTAATAAGGGCAATACCTTATGGACAGTTCTTGAGAATTTGGAAAAACTGCTCTACTGAAGAAGAATTTTCTAAACAATCAGATAAGTTAATGAGACGCTTATTACAATGCGGTTATCATCATAATCTAATATGTGAATCACGAAGTAGAGCAGCATCTCTGAATACAGAGGATTTGTTGAAGCACACTGTTAAATCTCGAAAATAGAAAGTTATACCCCCGTCACCCACTTTATTGCAGGATATATTTTAGAGTTTTATGATATTAAAAGAATAGTAAAAAAATATCTGCCAGTATTGTTGGGTGATGAGGCACTCGCATCGTTTTCTGATAAGGATTGCAGATTTGTAGCCAAGAGGGCCTCAGCTTTAAGGAATATACTTTCTCCCAGTCTGTTTCATAGTCATCCAGGGAGGGGACCCACTTGGCTGCATAGCTCTGGCATACACAAGTGCGGAGCACGTAGCTGTGTTTCCTGTACTTGTGTAAAATCGGAAAAATTCTTTGTAAGTGAGGTGACAAAGAAGAGATATGTAGTACGTCAATTTATTAATTGTCGGACAGTCAGCATGGTATATCTGATAACATGCCATGAGTGTCGTAATCAGTATGTTGGGCGTACAAAACATTAACTGAGAGAGCGTATCAGAGAACATATCCTCTCTATTAATAATAAAGATGTATCTAAGCCTGTAGGGAGATATTTTTTAGAATGTAATAACTCCAACATATCCTGCTTCTCTGTTCAGGGCATTGAAAGGATTCTCTTACCTGAACGTGGAGGTGATATCGTTTCTTTTTTAGATAAATCTGAGGTAAAATGGATATTTCAACTAAAAACACGTATACCACATGGTTTAAATTCAGAGCATGATGTGTCATTGCTTATCCATAAATGACATCATAATTTTGAATTTAGTATACAGACACAATTCGGCCATTAGAAGATTTTATCTTTGACTGTACAGTCCCCGTATGAGTGTGATTGATTCTAATTTGTATATTTGTGTCTTCATGTATACATATGATTCCACATGGAGACCTGTTCTGCTTAGGGTTTTTTTTCTCTTTGACTAATTACTAGAGGTTGCAGATTACTGTACCTTTAAGAGTAATTTGTCTTTTTATTTTTCTTCTAATTATGTATATATATTTGGTGTTGATATTAAGTTGTAAAATATCCTAGTATGCTTGGATATTTATTAGATCCTTTC